>JAWNMY010000094.1:6132500-8532500 GCA_035043505.1 Drosophila setosimentum
TTAATTGTTAAACAAATATACTTAACTACAAATATAGATGCAAATGCATTGAAATGTGCTTATGTTAAGTAATTGCACAGTTCTAAAGTGGAAAAAAAAAACCAAACATTTGAGTTCAATGCAAGTAGCGAAATTACCAAAATGAATTAATCGATTGCAATTATTTAATTTGCCAACGACCTGAACGCTTTGTAAAAATTAACAGACAAACTTATTTGTGAACCTAATTACTAAGCAGTTATTGTGAACGTATATTTAAGCGAACAAACAAATTACAAATATTGCATACATACAGATACATATACATTTACATATACATATACATATATACATCTATACATCTATATATATATTATATATACATACACATTTACATGCATATATACATATACATTAGCGTACATACAAATATTTAAATATTTAAAATTGAATATTTAATACAGAGATATTGTGTGCCGACCGTTGCATATTTTTCAGAAAGAGGCTTTCGAATCGCATTCACACAAATTTCATATACAACTCAATTTGCAATTCGCAGAATATTTGCATTTTATGGAACCGGCTCCAGTCATTAGATGCACGGGGTAGCCACCAAAATGAAGGCTCGCACAAGCCACTCAAGCACACACACACACACACACACACACAAACAACTAGAACACATGCAACAAGATTTATACATACATGCATATATACATACAAGACACAGACGCATATACATACATAAATTATAAAAGATTTATTGAATAAAATGAAACATGCATTCGTAATATAAACAAAATTAATCAACTGCTAAATAACCGATTAACCGATTTAACCGATTCTGCGATTAGTAATTTGTTTATCAGCTCTCAATTTCAGGAGCAGCCACCTCCACTAGCACAGGCAGCTCCTTCTGCACCGAAGCCAGCTCAACTATGTCCCGAGCTGAGCCAACAATGCTGATATCAGCACAGTTCACAAAGTTCTCCTGGGCACCGCAGCCCATAGCACCGCTGCCATCCTCACAGATACCCCAATTGTTACCCGCCGTGTAGGTCCAACGGAGTACGCAATGCTTGCAACTGACACCTTTGGGGAATTGCACAATCATATCGTAGCTGCCAGTCTGGGAGCTAATGTAGAACTTAAAGCTGCCATTGGCAAGCGCCAGGGGATACTTGTCAAAGCATTCCTCCGACTCACTGCCAAACTCATCCAAGTTGCACAGTTTAAAACTAAAGTAGCCCATATGATTGGCAGTTATGAGTACATTAATGTTAGCCGAGCTGACGCCAACATAACTCTTGACTATTATACCGCTGCCATATTTGCCACCGAGCTCATTGGGTCGGGGCACACTCATGCTGTAATCATCTCCGCACATGCCACACTTGCCATTGTTCTGAGTTTGTTTCTGCAACGTGCGAATACTCCATAGAAACAATTCTTTTCATTATAAAGTGTTTTCGGAAGAACATACCCAAAATCCACCGCAGTATAGACCATTGTCATCGTAATTTGTGGGAGCTGATGAATCGTAACGCCAACGAGAGGATCGACCCACTGGACTCAGCATCATGCCGTGGCCATTGATCTGCCTTATGAGGCAACAAAGTAACAGTACCACTCCCAATGTGGCAATATTGATCATTGTGATTTAATTGATTATTATGCTTAGCACTTTCCTTTTCACTGTGCTCTCCGTTACAGGGACTTAGGCTTATATAGCTAACCATGGTTGGTCTTATCGGCTGACAAATACTAGAAAGTTTTTATTTTGTTTCCTTTTGTTTTGAATTGTTATCATATATCATATTGATCAAATAAACATTAAGTACGGCTATCACTTTTGCAGAAATTCGTTGATTCTTATCAATCTAATCATAAAATTTGGTGTGATTGTTGCCGAAATTTTGGAGAGGTTAAATACTATTCCCGGAATTCTAATTATGTTTATCCACCGAAACAACGATGACAAATACAAACAATCCAAATATTGAGTCATTTAAAAAGAATTAGGTCTTAATTTGGTATAGTGGTTACTAAGAAAACTTGAACTTTTGACGAATCCAATTTTTCAACAATTAATATTGCATTTTTTAATTCATCTAAACTTGTACATTCTTGTCATAATTTATTTTTCTAATATTTCTTTAAAATATGTACAAATTGTTAATATTTGTTTACAGAATTCATCAAATTTAAAAATTGTATTATTCGATGAAAGTCTTTTAATTTCTGTAAAACGGTTTTCATAAAAAACTTAAGAAACCAGAACGTAACGTTTTTGAGATCTCACTGTATATTCTCAAAATTAGATTATTTTGCTCATATTTTTATATTTGCCAAATGAAATTGTTTTGCAGCCAAGGCTACAACGTAGACTTTACAGCATTGCAGAAACAAATTGTTTTTGGTTTAAGGCTTTAATAAAGGTTATAAATTTTTAAAGCATGGAATTAGACTAAATGAGCCTAGATTTTTTTTATTAGTGCTTAAGTTCTTTGTCAATTTTTTATTACCAGCAATTTTAGAAATAGCCGAATAAAACTGATAAACAATATATAAACGGTTCATTTAAATCACTTTTGCTTACGCACGTTTGCTAAATCAAAAATAAGCAACCGATTTTAGATTTAAACTCTAAACCTTAATGACATTGTTAGTTAGATGTCAACCGAAGTGGGTCAATCTTCTTAAGGTGTTTATTTATTTATAGTTTGTAATCGTTTGGAATAGTAGCATTCTAATCAGTCTTTTCTTATTTGCCATAGCAATGCCCTTGAAACTTGATCTACTATAATCATTTATAATAGCAGTGATACAAATGATTTTTGCTTGATTGTAATAAATGGAGGTCCTCAACGATAGGATGCTATTTTTGTTTTTTCATTTTTCTCTCCGCAAGCAGCAGACTCAAATATCATATATCAGATTTCTTTGTGTTTTTTCTAGCTTTTTGCTTTTATTAACTGCAATATAAATAAAATTGTATAAATAATACATAAACACAAACGTTATCACAGTAAAATATTGTATTTTAGGATTATCAGATATTTGATAAACATCCTGAAATTGGTTAAAATTACTAAGAGCTTAACAGTCTCTAATTAGAATTAATTCTTCAGTTTAAAACGACAACGTTTTTTAAGTACATAAATGACCAATTGTGCAGGTATTTTATAAGATTTCCAGAACGATATTTAGTGGTGGTGGTTTGTGTCTAGGATAATATATTTCAAGCAGTGCATTGAAAGCAGTGCATTGAAAGCAGTGAATTGAAAGCAGTTCAATGCAGCTTAAGAATATGGAGCCAATCTTGAAAAACTTTTTGGATTTTTAATATCGTAACTTGGTTATTTAAATGCTTTCGTTTTATTAAATATTTGGCTTTTGTTCAGTACAAAATGTTGAGGGATTAAGGAAACATTGAAGCCTCAACATTAGGCACAACTGGGTTGGCAGCGGCTCCAGCAAGCTCCTTCAACATGTTGCGGCCATGGTGGATGCCGACATCGGCGCAGTTCTTGAAGGTCTCCTGGGGACCACAGCCCAGGGCACCGGTGCCATTGTCACACATGCCCCAGTTGTTGGCTAAGCGATCATTTCAGTGATAATCTGCTTAAAATCTTAACGGGTAAGTTCACTTACCGCCCACATAAGTCCAGCGCAGAACGCAATGCTGGCAGGTGACTCCCTGTGGCAGCAAGACGGTCACATCGAACTCCCCGCTCTGTGTGCCAATTTGCAGCCTGTCGCTGCCATCGGGGAAGCGCAGGCGATGCTGGCTGAAGCACTCTTCGGACTCGCTGCCAAACGTATCCAAGTTGCACAGATTGAACTCAAAGTGACCCAAATGATTGGTGGTGATCTTAACGCCTACTCTTATTGCATTTGCTGCCGTATAACTCTTTGTGATGACACCACTGCCACCAATCTGGCCACCAATCTCGTTGGGACGAGGCCGGCCCGTCGAAAAGTTGTCGCCGCACAAACCGCACTGGCCACCATTATTGGCCTGGGTCTGCAAAGGGTCAACATAAGTGTAAAATTTTTAATTTGTATTTTGAATATAAAATTGGGTATCTCTCACCCTATAAAGTATCTCAGTATGAGAGCGCAAGTCGCAGAGATTACATAAAATTAAATATTTGTCCCTAGTATATTGATTGAAATAGCAGAGCAGAAATGCTTACTCTTTGTGTACTTTATTCGAGCAAATTTAATCGGCTCTCAATGGTAAATAGTAATTCCATGGACACGAACACAAAACCCATATACTTCCGATTCTATTTCCGGTTATAAGTCAGGAGCAGACTTCATTCACTTACATACAAGCCACCGCAGAAGAGTTCGTTGTCGTTGTAATTTTGAGGCGCAGAGCCATCGTAGCGCCAGCGGGAGGATCGACTTGGGGGATTTAGCATCATGCCGTGCGCATCGATCTGATGGAGGCCAATGGCCAGAAGGAGGGCCACACTGACTGGGTACTTCATGTCTCAACAATTTCACTTTCACTATGTCGACTGGTGAGCGGACACAGGTTTTATATTTCACAGAGCAACGCATTATCTGGGGTCCGATTATCGGTTGAAGAGTTTTACGACAGCTCTTCAGATGCCACCGAATGTTATTATTATAAATTTGAGGGCAATCCAAAAATAAACAATGAAATTAATCTGTATATTTGTGGGAGTACATACCACTCCAGGACTCTCATGGAGTCCAGATTGCAAACAATTTTATTTTGTATATTTACATCAATAACAATTGAAAAACATTTCGCTAGGGTTTAATAAAGCTGTTATTGACTTATTGCGAGTGCATAGTCTACCTACAAAATCTGCCACTCAAATGCTTATCGACATTATCAATTATCTGATTTAAGGCATATTCATATATGGATTTTCGCTGTAATCAGATCATGAGTCAATTCTTGTGAATGAATTATAATAAATATTGTATTCTATACATAATCATACAAAATATGCGGAAGCGGAGATCTTACGCCATGATGGTATACGACCAATAACAGAAACACATATAAAAAATAAACCACGAAGCTATACAAATAAAGGGACTGGTATTCACAAGATAGAACTCCCTGACATGAATGAAATCCTTAAAATGAAGTCCTTGGCCGAATATTCTGGAGATGTGAGACAGTCTGTTTAAGAAATTTAATTTTATGAATGTAAAATAAATGAACAATTTGACATATATATTATGTAATCAGAGTGTGTTATTGGTTAAGAACATTAATTAATTCGATATTCGCTCAAATGGCAGAGCTAATTTTCTCAATTGTAGAGCTGTAATTACCAAACTTGATAGGTAGATTATAAGGAACCTCCTTCGTTTCACTCAGCCTAATCTGTGGCACTTGTTATCAGATAACTTAACTGTATCAGAGTATTTCGGAGTCGTACACGACCGACTGCAACGTTCTCACTTATTTTAAATTAATTACGCTTCAAGAGTTAAAAAAAATACCTATTTTTTAAATACTTGTTTAGTGCAATTTCCGGAAATCAGATGGCAAAACGTATTTGAATAAATAGAAGGATATCATATGAAATTGATTTTAATGGGTTACATATGCGGAGTATCAGCTAATCTTAAAAGGTTAATATATATTAAATATATTAAATATATATTAAATGCCAAATAAAAAGCATACGTTTAGGCGTAAAAATAAAACGACTATTTAAATACTCTTCGAGAATATCGGAGTTCTTACAGCATGCTTTCAGGGGTACTGGATAAGATAAAACGAAGGAAAGCGGAAGAGTGAACTATATTCCATTAAAGATTTAGCTAAGAGCCAAACACTTGCAAAAATTTGAGAGCAGGGCGAAAGGAAATGATTCGAAATCACAAATGGCTTGTATTCTCGGTAACTACAAAAATTTCCTATTTATAAAAAACGGCTATTTGAACCATATTTTTATGTACGACCCCTGGCCTCTATAAGGATCACAATTAAAGCTTTAGGAAATATTGCAGTTTATTTATTTGCATATAGATAGGTATACAGTATTGTACGTATGGATATTTAAACAAACACCAATGTTTACTTTGACAAACCGAATTATACTTTCAATAGTTATTATGTAAGTATTATCAGTAAATAAAGTAAGTAAGTATAAATAGTTGCATACAGAAGTAACTTACAATTATAAGTAAACTAGAATTAATAAAAGATTCACTGAAGACAGAGTTTTTACAAGACAATTTGCTGGCGATTTTCGTTTGGCATCCAACGCAAAGAAGTGTATACAAATTTATGGATAAATGTATTTCGTATCGTTTATGTCGTTTTTAGGTTAAATCAATAATAAGTATTCGAGAAATACAACTCGTCGATAATGCAATATATGTATATAACATGTTTATATGGGATCATTAAGCCCCACATATGAATGTAAGTATTGTGTATAGCTAAACTATAACTCAAAGGACTAAACGCCTATGACAATTTTGCATAATAAATATTATTAGGTTTCTTAATCGATGCACCTCAGGCGTCGGCCTGCTGCTGATAGCTGCATACAATTTTGGCCGCGTCGTTCATCATTTTTGCCGTTGAGCGTACGAGGAACATCAGATGACACTCATCGTAAACTGTCAGCTCGATGCGCGTGCGCACCAGGCCATGCAGTACAGTAGCCCGCTCCAGATCCAGCCAGCGCTGCAACGCAAGTTCGCGTTCCTTTGTCGAGCCCGAAAGAGCCACATCCGATGGGCCCCAGAGTACAAATTCCAGCACCGACTTAGCCTTGGACAGGGACTCGGCCCGTTCCTGTTGCAATATATCGGCCAGAATGGGAGTGACTTTCGTTGCGGGCAACATTTCGGTCAGCGCACCGTGGGCGCATTTACACAGTGTGCCCATTGGCTCCTCATCGTCGTTGTTATTGCTGTGATATAAGTAAGATTCGTGTTAGTGCATAATACTCGATAGATATTTATTGTATATATTTGCATACCCCTGTAGAACACAGAGTCGCGCCTGCGCATCCTTGTTTTCCATGTCCTTGGAAAGAACCACATTCGATAGACTTATCGGCGTCTCTTCAATTGCCTTGGCCTGAAGATTCTTCATACCATTGACCAGCTGCAGCATAATGAATGCCACTTCGCGCGTCATCACGTCATCAAAGGCGGGCATGGCACTGGAACAAGTCGGAGTATTCTCCTCTGCATCGTTCACCGCCGCATTGCCAGGCGACGTCGACTCCTCGTTCAATGTGCTCAGATTCTGCACAGAGACGACATTGCGGAGCGCATTGCCACCAGCTGCATCCTTTAAACTGTTTAGATTTGGTATGGAGCCGCGGAAGTTAAAGTTGCTCTTATCTAGCACCTGGGATTTGCCCTTGAGTATGGCTCCAATCGATTGCAGCGTTTCCAGCTGAAGTCGTGGCAACACTGATATTGTCGCCTGCAGCAGAGTCACCTCCGTTGTGGGCATCAAGGGGAGTTGGTAACTGGGCACCAGATCGCAAAATTCGGTTATGGGATTTAGCACATCGGAAACGCCACCAGTTAATTGACTAAGCTCGCCGCCAACGCCCGCCAGCTGATTGCAGTCAGCTGATAGGGCCAAGGTCACGGGAGATGTGGTCCACAAGGCCGCATGGAAGGCCTTCTTGCCCACCACAAATGCCTGGGCGCCATCTAAGATGGTAAAATCCTCGTAGCGCAAGTTGATGGCATTGGCCAGCGGTCGCAGTGCAGCGGGCACAACTGGCGTCTGTTGTAGCTGATAGAAAATAGTAAAGATTAAAATTAGAGACTTGTATGATTTAAATCTGCATAATACGGATTACCTGATCGAGCACCTGGGCAAGGGCTTCGTGATTGGCAACAACAACGGCCGTGTAGTTGTCTTCGATGGTCTTGTGCACGACACTCCGTCCTTTGCGCATGCGCAAACGATTCGTGGCCTTGCTGCGGAACTTGTTTCCCTAAAAGCATTCAAATAATAATAAGCAGATGTTTATAATGTTAACTGGCAGTTTGTTTGAGCAACCAACTCACCATAGGCATGCCCCAGACGCTGTCATTGATATCCGTGGCCACATCTCCTCCAGCCTCGCTGCCGTAGTAACTATACGGTGCATAGATGTCGAACTCGCCCACCTCACTACCCGCATACGAGGCCGAGATGACGCGTGGAATGTTGGCTAAAAATAAATGAAACCAAAAAAAAAAGTTAATAAGTTAGTTATTGAATAATGATAAGCGTAGAATCTCATGCGGACCTTCACTATGCTCTCATAATAATGGAAGCAATTTTAATCGATTTCTCGATTTGACCTACCTAAGCTATTGTTCAGGCCGTAGTTGCGCACTGGACCGTACTCGCTGCGCGAATAGCTGGCTATTGAGGCGGTATCCGAGTAGATGTTGTTGCGCCTGTTAGACTGACCATTGAGTCGTTGCCCGGAGACAGAGGCCAGATCCATGTTGCTAGTGCGTGCTGGTGGCGCCGGTGGCGTTACTGTTATGGTCCCTGTTGCCGTTGTTGTCGTCGTCGTTGAGCTGTTGCTGTTTGGGCCATTGCCCATTTTGACAAACTCGTACATGTTCTCATAGTCGCGCTTGTCCTTTAGATAGCTGTCGATGGTGCTGTTAATCTTGCGCACCGAATCCTTCAAGCTGCTGCGCTGAGCACTGTCCGTGCTGTCGTGGGCGCGTTGCTCGAAGATCTCCAGCTTGCTGGATATGGACATCTTTGCCTCAGCTTTCTTCGGTTGATGCCGCTCAAAGGTGCTGGTGCGGCTATTGACTGCTGTCCCTGTGGCTGCTCCTCCCGTTGCATTTGTTGCACCCGAGGGCGGCTTGCACTCGAATGGATTGGTGATAATCCCCTTGGATTGATCGGCCGTTACATTCTCACCGTTTGACGAGCAAATGGAGATAGTATCGGTAAGTATGCCCCGTTTACGGACCAGCTCCAGCTGCGCCTCACGCTCCCTCATGCTTGCCGTTCGCTCCGGCTTGCGTGGCGCTATCGAGGAGCGAATTTCACCTTTGAAGTGAGAAAGAGATTTAATTAGTATTCGTTCAGTATCTAAATTTATGTCAGACTCAAATTAAAATACTCTTTTATTATGTGTCGATTTTTGTTTTTGATTTTCTTGAACTATAATATTACCAAAAGAAATTAAATTAAATTCAACGTTGTTTTTAGTGCATAATCCGTTAAATTTCTATGCGCATTCATAGATATGATCTATTCAAAACATTTGCTGGCCAAGTTTCATGGCAATAACAATGCCAAATGCCATTTTTGCTGCTTTTAGTTTTAGCTGTATAACCTGCGACACTAATTGTGATTGTGACCCAAATTCATGCACAAATTACTATTCGCGTAATGGTGCCTTGTGGCCAAGAAGTCTAGCAAATAGCTTTTACACAGCAAAAAAACAAAAAAAATAATAAAAAAAAACTGAACTTAGTTGATGAGCTCGACAGCCCCTTCACCAGCAGCCGAAAGATGCCACCAACAGCAGCAGCAGCAGCAACCGCAGCAGGTGTAACAAGTTCTCGCCACATTGGCCTGACCACAAAATGTCAGCTAAGAAATGGGTCTCTGATTCTAACTCTTTCTCTGACAGCAATTCTCGTTTCGCCAGTTTTCTGTTGCATTTGGAGCTGGAACTCAACATTCACATGTGGTTACCTCATTGGCTTTGGGCTTTGGTTTGTTTTCATTTCGATTTTATGTTACTGTTGTTGTTGCTGTATTTGTGCTGCCTGTTCATCTGTAAAAGTACATATTTTATCTATAGCTTTGGCCCGCACACTTAACCTACTTTAATCTGGTCGTCTGGCTTCTGGCAACTTTAAGAAGCGACGATCGATGGATGGGATGGCTTCTTTGGATTTCTGTGTGCCCGTTATATTGATTGAAATGCATAACTTGTTTTGCTTTGGTTCTACATTGAGTACTTTCTGAAACTATCAACATTTGTTGCCTGTGGCTGTTAATTGGCCGCTGGTGGCAAAGTAGGTGAAGACACCTTTTAGACCCACATTCTGAAGGTCGCATGAGTTGGTGATGCCAATAAACGTGATCTGTTTGCGCTTTCTTTTGGAAGTGGATCACAATCACAATCACAATTACAATCACGAACACGATCAGATTAAAATACACCCACAAATGCCGAGGCGTTTGGAATATTTAAACTTGCCGATCACTCTTCTTACACTGTTCTACAAAATAAACAGAAAATTCAGACATTTATACGTATTTAGGGAGTTTATGGCAAAATCTATCCGATATTTGTAATCTGTGATCTTCTTGAATAAACTCAATTTTGTCAAAATACTAAAGAACATTCAACTTATCATTAAGGAGACCATTACAGACATTGAACGAATATGTGGTCTGAGATGATCACAAAATTGTGTTGTTCAGTGTAATTGATAGAATTGAGACGTTCTATTTACCCACTTAGTTTACATATGTGTGGCGAAGACTCACCTAAATTGGCATAAACATTATCCGCTTTAGATTTGATGGACCCTCCGGCATTGGGATTGCCGGAAATCTTTGCGGAATCCACACTGCTAATGCTGAGCGTGGCAGTTAGCTCTGTGTTCTGCTTGCGTCGCAGCTCAGCGCTTTTGGGCGGCGGTGGGCGAGCCGGTTTATTGGCCTCATGGGCGCGCTGACCTTCGCTGGCGCGTAGCGGTGGAGCTGGCGGTTTCGCTGTGATCACAGCCACAGTTTGTGCCGAGACAGCATCGCTGGTCTTTGTGATATCCTTGACAACTTCAACGGCCGTGGGGTTTATGTCGATGGGATGTATGATGACGAGTCGCGGCTTGCCAATGACACTGCCATCATCGCCCGTGCAGATCTCCGTGTACACGCTGTTGTCCTTCTTGGAGATTGGCTCATTGGACTTGTTGCTCCCATTGCTGCCCATGCGCAGAAACTTTTTGATCGAGAACTTTGACTTTTGCTTCTGTGGTGGCGATGCAGTGGGTGACTTTGCAGCTTTGTTTGGCTGCTCCACTAATCCAGCGGCTGCCAGGCATTCCTCCGACATGGACAGTTGGCGTTGATTGCGCGGCGTCGGCTCCGGTGTTAAGGGCTGCTTGAGATTCAGCACGGAACTGGCAGATTGCAGCTGGAGCTGCTTAGCCGCATTGGTGCGCTGCATCACAAATGTGTTGAGACTGCGAAACTTGGGATTGACAACTGCACGCTCTCGCTTGTCCTTTTCTCGAATGACGGGCGCAGCAGCAGCCACTGGTGGCTTTCTGGTGTACAGATTGCTGGTGCCACTGCCAGCTACTGTTGCAGTTGCAGTTGTTGCTGCTGTTGCTGTCGTTGCTGCTGCTGTTGCTGTTGCTGTTGTGATAGTTTCTACTGCTTTTAACATTGTGTCATTGGCGTCTGCTGCCTTAGATGCTGACGCCTCCGCCTTGGCTGCCTGCTCGAACTCAACTACCAAACTGTAATCGCGCTCCGGCGTAGGCGGCGCGCTCAGTTTTGGCTCCGGCGGCGGATTAGGCGCTTTGCCTTTCTTTAGCTTGGCATCATCTTTGGCTGACTCAGCCGCTGCTGCTGCCGCTGCCGCCGACGCTGCCGCTACAGCTGCCGCTGCTGCGGCTGAGGCTGACGTTGCTAATAGCAAATTCTCACTCGATTTGGAAATGGCTGTTTGTAGCTGAGTGATAAATTGTTGCTCCGCGCAGCTGGGTTGACGCTTGCTAATAAAGGTTTTTAGTGGCGAATTGTTGTTGCTGCCAATGTTGCTGTTGTTGCCGACAAAAGGCTTAGCTGGCAGCTCGGGCTTTTTCAGGCCATGCAAAAAGGATGGGCGTGCATCGATTTTCATTGGTGGTGGCGGCGATTTTGGCAGCGCTGGCACCTGCTGCGGCATCGCATCTGCCCCAGACTCCTGCGATTGTTGCTGCTGCTGATGTTGCTGCTTCTTTTGCTCCAGCTTGTTGTCTGGGTCGGCGCTGCCGTCTGGCTCGCCATGCAGCTCACGGCTCTTTACTGCTGCCGTCTGGTTGCCAGACTGATCGCTAATTTGAATGTCCTCGTAGTCAGAGTTATTGGTGCTGGCACTGAGCTTCTTCTCCACCAGCGAGCGCTGTTCGTTGTTGTTCTTTGCCGTCCCGCTGGGCTGATTTTTGTAGTCGCTGCCAATGCTGATGCCAATGCCTGAGTCGGATTCACTGCGAATCATGTTGTAGGTGTTCTCCTCGTCGGAGCTGCCGTCGAAGCTGCTGCCCGTCGAGTCAAGTGCGTCGTCCGAGCTGCATTTGGTTACAATCAAACCATCCGATGTTATCTTGCTGGTCATGAAGTTGCCCTCATGTAGATTGTAGCTGGCGGCTCGTGTTTTCGAGCTGAGCAACATGTCCGTTATGTACTGGGAGCTGGAGTAATGTGCGTTACTTCCCTCTGGTTGAGCGCTGGCCACGCCAACTTGCTCACAGTACTTGCCATCGGGCAGATTCTCGTAACTTAGTTGCGTCTCAACTACATCGTAGTAGGCAGAGACTCCGTTCTCCGTGTCCGAGCAATTGCTGTCAGTGTCGGAGTATTTGTGGCAGACGTTCACCTTGGGCTTGCTTTGATCCTTGCTTATGGGTGCGTTACGTGCGATCGGTTTCTTAAGGTCGAGAAATGGCTTCGGCTCGTCACTTAGCGAGCCCAGTTCGAATTTGATTTTGTTGCTGCTGCTGCTGCTGCTGCTGCTGCTTACAACTGTTGCCGATGTTGTGACTGATGTTGCTGTTGCTGAGTTGATTTCGCTTTGTTTTTGCTTTTGTTTCTGCTGAAGCGTCTCGGAAATTTCATCTAGCAGAGATTTCTCCATTGCTCGCTCAATGGGCGGACTATCCTTACCGTCGCGCGACGATGTTGCTGGCGTGCTCTTTATCAGTGTGGGTGTGAGTGTTGTGGTTACCTTCTTGGTGGATGCGCTTGTTACGCTGCTCTTAATAGTTGTGGCTGTCTTGGCTATAACAGTGCTGGTGCTGGTGCTAACTGCTGTGGTTGTTGTCGTCTTGGACAACTCGGTTGTCTTGCTGGCCGTCGCCTTGGACGCTGTCTTTTTTGTGGGCTGTCCAAAGGGCATCACATTGATCGTTAACGTTTGCTTTTTGCCCTCCTTGTCCACCTGTGGTGCGCCCAGTTTCAGCGCAGCAAAGGATTTCTTAATGTTATCCTGTGCATCGCCCAGCAAATTGCCATTGTTCATATTGAAATCGGTGTTGGCGCGCGTTATGCGTTTCAGTTCAACGGCATCCTCATCATCTGTTTCCGTGATGGCCATGTCATCGTGCTCGTTGCCCAGATTCATAAAGTCATGATCATCATCATCATCGTCGTCCTCCGACCACTCGCCGCCATACCCAATGATCTCGTGCAGCTGCTTGGGAAAGCAAACCTTGCCTGACTTTGAGCTGTTGCTGTTGCTGCTGCTGTTGGACTTGCTAAAGCTGCTGCTGCTGCTGCTGCTGGTGCTGTTGCTGCTGCTGGTCATGCTAGTTGTGGTGAGCCGCACGCCAAATGCCTTCTTGATGATGCTCTTGGCGGGCGTTTTGTGCTTGTTGGGGTAATCAGTCTTTGTGTGGCTATTATCTGACTTGAGTGCACTCGGCTTGGAGCCGTGTTGTGCGGCGGCGGCAGCGGCTGCAGCTGCGGCTGCTTTGTGCTCATCCTTGGATTTGAAACAGTTCGAGCATAAATCCTTCTTCCACGCATTCTGCGTAAAATGCGAACAAATCGAGGATGACATTGTTGCGTAATTACGTTGTTGCTGTGATTCGCTGTTGCTGTTGTCGTCTTCTTTCTTCTCTTCTACCTTATTTCACCATGTTCTGTCAATGGAAAAGAAAATGAGTTTACAATGAGTAATGCTGAATTTTTGTTGTTATTATTGTTGTGCTATTAGCGCATAAGCTTAAAGGCGGTGACTAAAAAAAACTTTCATTGCAATGGAGATTGCGCAAGCCCTACCAGCAATTGCTGTTGTTTTTGTTGTTGTTGTTGTTGTTGTTACTGTTGCACTGACCAAGCCAACAATCAACTTTCACTGGTATTTGCCATACACATGAATGCAGTAGCTTCTGCGGCATGAATCGAAAGTTATTGAATGTAAATATAAGAGCGGCAACAATTTGCAGTAGTCAAACTTGACAATTTGCATTAGCCGTCTTCCCTTACCCCGTCCCTCTGCATAAGCAGGCAAAACCAATTGGCCAAGTGGCCATGCGGTCATTCAATGTCTTCACCAAGCAGTCAAACATTCATTTACCATCGCGACTATCAATCAATCTTCATCTTGATAATGAAATTATTGAAATTTTGCTGCTGTTGTTGCTGCTTGTCGACATTGTTGTGGGCTGTTGTTGATGTTGCTGTTTGCTTGGACATGCGCTGCAAGAGAGGCACTATGGGAGGGGTAATCACAGAGTATTTTATTTTATTTTTCCACAGTCTTTGTAACATGGCCATTGACAAAAGTTGTGTGTTGCTTGGGTATCTTCTCTGCACTTTGACAGTGTCTCCGATTGCTGTTGGGTAATATATTGTTGCTATTGCTGCTGTTGTTTTTCCTAGTTAATTCTGCTGTTTGTTAGTTAGTTTGTTTATGTTTGCGCATCAACTTGTCGCATGTGAGTCGGTGTAAATAACTTTCTAAAAGTGTTTGTGTGACTGACTGCATGTGCAATAAATGGATATTAACTTCAAGTTTTCCAAAAGCGTAAAAATATACTTAAATTAAAAGTTTTATATACATACATGTGTCAACTATATACACACAGGAAGGCAAACCGGGTTCCTTAACATACATTATTATATCTATATCTATATTGAGTGACTTCCTTACGAATAATTTAGAGAATTTTATAGCATTTTAAAGGAAAAGCAAAACTGGTAGCAGAGTCGTTATTTTTAGTTCGCACACTCATCTTTGAGACGTTTCTTCTGTAACAGTTAAGAACAAAGAGACTCCAAAACAATGCACCGTTTATGTCTTTAAATCATTAGGCCTCTTTAACGCCAGCTGTGCCAGCAAGTGAGTTTTGTAAGTTCATTTAGCCAACAAAATATTGTGGTGGCATCTAATTGGGAAAGTGTTGTTGCTGACAACGGCGACATCGACGACAACACCCACAAAATACATACACGTTAAAACACACACAAACACAACACAAAGCAAAAAAAAAAATGATGACAGCAGGCACAGTTTTAGCTTCTTGGGGCACATTAATCAACACCAACGCGAACGAAAGTTGACCCATTGTTAAATGTTGGTGGCGTGCAGCAGCAGCAGCAGCTGCTGCTGCTGTTGTTGCTAATGGTACGCTTGATTTTTGCATCGCCTGTCAGGGCAGTTTTTGGGTCAGCGTTTTGGGCTAAACGTTGATATGCATAAATCTTGTCTTTGTGCAATCCATTCGCAAATACAATTGGCATCCGAGCTGTAGGCTGGACACAGAAGTGGGCCTTTTTGCAGTGGTAATATCACAGCGCATACATAATTGCATAACATTGTGTGGCTGGCAAATGTTGCTGCCGTGCTTTAGATTTTGCTTTTGCATATCGCGTTCGCTTGCCTCTGTTACACATAAATTTCTTGTTGCTGTTGGTTGCCTGTTAATTGTTTGCTGTTTTCTTTCACTCATTTGCATTTGGTTGCGGCATCGATTGTCGATTTATTTATGGGCCAGACAGACGACGTGACTGCATTTGTGCGCCAATTCTCAGCCAGCTGCTAATCAAGTGGAGGCTAGCATTTAGAGCTACTGTTCTCACGATTTACTTGTAGTTTTCGCATAATTTATAAAAGGGATCAAATAGTGGCATAGTGGCACAAGTTCCTCCAAATTAGACCAAAAGTGAAATACATTGAGGAAAATGTGACGACCAACAAATTGTAGAGCTATTTGACCATAAAAATGGTCAGCAACTCGACTACAAAATTCAATATTTAACAAACGTTGAGGCGACCGGAAAACAACATCTTGTAGCTATTTTTCCAGTTTGGCCATGGAACTATCGCCATAAGGAATGTTGTTGCCAACGTTGCGATTGGCCCAAAGAAAAGAGATATCAAGATGAATGTTGTTTTTGCTGTCGCAGAAATGTAACACAAATAAATCTGCATAAATTTCATGCTCCAAACTCTCGGATCTAGCGCCCAGCCAGGACTGGTGTCCGCTAGTTAGCCAAAGACGAGTTGACTTCGACTTGTAGGCAAATAAAGTCGGTCAACTGGGTTCCGCACCATTTAATTGATACCCGAGAATATGCATATATATTAGCGTATTGGTTGTTTCGGCCGTTCCCGGCATTAAACCCGTTCCATGCCGTCAAGTCATTTTATTATTTTGCATTCGGCTCTTTGTAGTTGCTTGAATCTGATCATTGGCATATAAATTTTGTTTTCTTTGTCGCTTGCAGGCAACGAAACAGTTAACTAACCGTCGCGACGGTTCGAATTGGGGTCAACAGGTTTAATCAACAAACAGCAGCAGAAAGTTCTCTTCTCGCCCGACGGCTTATAATTGTTTCCATCCTTTCTTTTGGTTGTTGGTTGCACTTGGTCATTGCCGCTTGTGGTCTAATCTGCAGAGTCAATGTGAGATATTTATGGAATTTGGTATGTACATAAATGTGTATATGTATTGCCGATAAACACGTTTCGGGTTGATCGCAAAGAACAGACAGAACATAAAATGTTGCAGTTGGAACTGTTGATTGCATCAAACAGCTGACCCATAAATAATCCCATAAAATGCTCCATTAGCATTCGAGAAGTGGGCATACCATATGCTTAGTGGTGTGGTGTCCCATTTGGATCAAAAGTCAATGCCATCGATCAAGCTGCAAGCCTTACAAAATTCACAGCTCTACAAATTAACACCACACGAAATGTCCGTTGTTGTTTGAAAATCAAAAACGAGAGATGAGCACAGATTATGGATATTTAAAGAAAAGATTCGAGATTTTCGAGAAGTGTGTTCCACATTTACACGTGAGATTTATGCGTGGCCGTGTCGACGGCTGCCGTTTGTTCTGCTGCCCATTTCTATTTCCCATTTAGTCCGATGTTTGTTTATTTATATATGTCCATCGTTAAGTAAATAGCACACATAAATATATACATATGTATATTGTATATACACCTGCGTTATGCATGCCATAGTTCTGTGTTTCGGATTATGCAAAACCGAATGGGGGAGAACTCGAAAATGTATTTTTATTCACTTAGCTATGCAGTGGAAACTCATTCAATGTTTAACTTGGGCCAGATATTTGTATAATTTATGGGCGATGACTGGCTCAATATTTGTGCAAAAGTATTTGAAAACAAATTCTACTAATAATCATAGTATGAAAATGAATAAATTCCTGAGCTTAAAGTGTTTATTTCGGGTTGGGCCGCTTTGCCTTAGCGGATGTTGTGGGCGCTGCTTTAAATGTCGACGTCTCGATGCTGGCCATAAAAGGCAGACTGGCAATTAGATTCAAAACAAAAGCCATCTCGGAGCCATGGAAATTGAGCTGGCTCTCGATTACCGTGATTAGAAAGGTTCTCTTACGAACCGTCGCTTTATTTTCTAAGTTTATCTCGATTAAGCCATAAATGGCAATTGACTATCTAATCTGTGGTTGGCAAAGTGCAGAGCTCTAAGTCGAAATTTGACATACTTTAAACGTATACAGCGGCAAATGGATGGCTAATTGCCATTTGAATCTTAAATGAGCCAAAAAATAATCAATTCATACAGCATATATATATACCTTTAAATAGAGATCTTAGATCTTCGTTTTAAATAAATCTTCGCTCTAAATAATAATTTACTTTTCCATCAAATATGTTAAAGGGAAATTATGGAATATTCCTAGATTTTTATGTCATAGATAACCCAATGATTTTAACTGACTGAATGCCAAGTACTCTGAGGACTAGCTGCATTTACTAAGCGTCTGTTAATTTGCTAGCTAGCTGGGACCTGTTCGCGGCCTGTCTTCGACACAGCCCAATGCCAATTAGATACTAAACAATAACACAGCTGGTAAATTATTGTTCAGACATTAATTAACATAAAACGTTTAATTTCCTAGTTGAAGTGCTCAGCAGCGGGCAGTCATGTTTATGTAATTAAACAGAAACAACAGATATCATTAGCCAAATGGCACTCGTTCCAAAAAGCTAACCATTAGTTGGCCTTTGGTAACTTGAACAGGCCGGATGTTGGGGCAGGCGGCGGGATATTGTCAACAGGTAAGACAACAAACTTGTGCGATCATAGTAACAACGACAACAGCAACAACCACATAAACTGAGCTGACAAAGGCTGAGCAGCCGACAATTAAATTGTTTAGAATTATGTTTACCAAGATTGCCGCGCAATCGACTTGAATTGATGAGGAGTATGCATGGTGAACGCAATTAAAAGATTTCTGAAAGTAATCAAATACCTGTTTTATGAAGCTGCTTACAAAACGAATCTACTACGAATATGTATAAAGATTCAAATCACATATTGAGCTTAAAGAAACCTTAGCATGATTAATAGCAATCTATGAGAGATTGAGAGAGAATGAGAGAGAGAGGTGAAATTAAATGACAAAGATCATGATATTATACATAAGTTTAGTTTTATGACTTCTACTTTTCGCTACAGATTCCAATGACAGGCAGCATTGGTATTTTACGCTTATATGATTTTCTAACAAATTGGTCGATAACTTGAGTTGCCATCCACGTAAAGCGGATCATTTCTTGTGGCTATTCAGTTAGCTGCTACTCTACTCTTTCAAGATGCCACTCAGAGTGAAGTGAAATCATGAGCTTCCAGCTCTTCTTTTGTAGTTACCTTAATTACTCTTACCTACCTTATTTGCAACGGACATTATTAACAACTTGAGGTTATTATAGTACACATTGAACTGTGCATAATGTGCACAATTACTTAAATTGCATACAAATATAAGTGTGCAACAAAAAAAATGTATTCTTAATATACTTCTTTTTGCTGTGGAATTGACCTCCAAAGACAGTTGCATTTACTACGGCAGTTTCAGGTCAGGAGTACTTTACCGTAGACGCATTTAAATTAATCTAATTGGTTTGATGTCTGCTGGAGTTCGTAGATGTAGTAACTGAATGCTTCTACATTGTTACTTATAACTTTTACATACATTAATTAAAGCGTATGCAACTGAATGCAAAAGTTTGTGGAGAAGAACGCACTGTCGGCCTCCTGATATGCTTTTATATGCTTAAGTAGCAGCAACAAAATATTTCAAGGTTAGGTTCCCATGTCGCGGCATCGCCTTCGTTTTCATGTGCGTGACGCAAGAGGCAGGGACGAGACAGAGACGCCAACTTGGCGACTTTGTGGGTGCAGCTGCAACAGCTCAAGAGCTGTCACGAGCAGCAAAAGGCTGCAAATTATTAACTGAAAACGCATTCATTCATGCAACTACCGAATGGCGTCTGACGTCCCAGAAGAAGTTCAGGTTCGGATTCCAGTGGCTGTGCTTCCTACTACTCAAAAGGAACATGTGTTGCCACAACATGTTGCTTCATTAAAAGTGCAGTTCCGAAAATAAAAACTAAATATGAAGAGTGAATTGTGTCACTTGCCCGAGGCTGGCATCGTATTTCAACTTTGTGTATCGCTTCCCACAGGAGATCATAACTGCAATTTATTGCCACACACACGCACATCAACCTCTTGGCTGTCCGGTCAAGTGTGTTTTTGGTGCTCATGCTTGGTGTGACTATATAATATTTGCTTAATTTTGAGTTATGTGCAATAAAAAGATTTTATGTTGCGTAGAAATTATGTATGCTTCAAGAGCTTCTGACAGAGTTGCTCACGAATAAAAAGAAAAACAGCTGTCGCAAACTAAAAAAATTCCAAACAGACCAAAAAAAAAAGAAGAAAAACCACACACACAAGAAAAGAGAAGGAAATAGGAGTAATAAAACCTGTTGCGTGGGATATTTTTCACAGATACATATTTTATATTGAAGTGTCCACAGACTCCGTTTTGTGGCATGCAACAAATTTGCATGCACCATTTGTTGGCTGTCAAACTGTCTGCCTGTTCTATCTCGACCTGCCCAAGACAGTTGCAGTTCCAGTTTCGGGTTAAATTCATGACTCATGATTGTGGTAGTCCAGTAAGGCAGCAAACAAGCTAACAGCAAAAAGCCGAACCCGCTGTCAGTTGCGAATCGTCTATTCCAAATTGTGGCTTTTGGTTTTGGTGGCAAAGAGGTGGGGGCTATGGAGCGCTTTCCGCTAGCATTAAGCATCGTGTATAGTTCACAGTCGGACAATTGTTTGCTTTGTGCTCAGCTGTTTGCTCTTTGTAAAGTTTAACAACCGGTTCAGATTCAAGTTTTGACTACGTAGAACCCATAAATAAAGAACGCCCAGCAACAATGTCACCAAAGCGACGACTAAGTCTAACACTACGAATATTTAGCACTCGTATTTTAAGAAGATTTATGATTATTTATTAACCTTATATTTTGTTTTAAGCTATACTCTTTGTCGGAGGCTATAAGACAGTCGTAAAAAACTGAACTGAATATTCTGAGTAGACAATCCTACTAACATAACATTTTTCCAACTTCTATATTGTAGAGAGTACCACATCTGAAATTAACACACAGCACAAAAATCAACCACACCAACTGGGCATGTTAAGTCACGTTAAAATAAATGACTCAGTCAATAAGTCAATAAATGCCAAAAGAGAATAATTTGCCAAATTTTTTTTTGGTAAAAATACGACAGCAGCTGTATTAAAAATCATAACAAGTATTTTGATGGAAAATATTGTACTATAAATATATACACATGTATAATATGTTGTATGCCAAAGTTCAAGAAGTGCTTGCAAACAACACGGAAAGACAATTTGTTGTAGAAGTAGGCAAATAGTAGTTTATTGACATTTGGGAAGTTACATATGTATACATATATATGAGTATATGTAAATATATATTTGTCTGTTGGAAAATATTGGTCAAAGTCATTAAACTTGAGTTTGTAAAGTTTGACTTTTGTTTTTGGCAGTAAATTCAATTTTGCTTTAGTTGCTAAATCAGCAAAATCGCAAATTAACAAGACGTATTTAATTTTTTTTAAATTTTGTATTTGTGCCAATTTAAGTGTTAGCCAAATGTTTAGTTATTTACAACATGTGCAAATGATCGGGACGTTACCAACAATATTGGGAACGAGGTTTGCCAAGCAAATCAATTATTACGTATACGTAGCGCATACAAGGGCAAACGAGCACATGCACTGAATGAACTGCAGCTTGGCAGCAGCTTTTGGCAATTGGCGGCAATTGTTGCAGCTGCACAGACTATTGCAATAAAAGAAAGCCAGTCAAACGCTATGAGGCTGAACAAGTTCAAAGTTCAATGGAAAACGAGATAAGAAACCACAGGCAGCAATTATTGTCTATAGAAGAAGCAGCCCGAGGGGTTTTTGCCGCCAGCTAGTGCAGGGCAAATAGAAAATGCCACTTTTGGGCAATGAACCTGCAGGCGCAAAACAAAAATAAAAACAACAAAAGGTTTTGCATTAAATAATCATATATAAGTTTGTTGTGTGATTACAGCATATTCAAAAGTTGTTGAGGCAGTTGCTGATTTTACTGTTGCTGTTGCCCATCGACCCGCCGGCAACTTGCATTTTTCTTTTGTTTTTTTTTCTTTTTGCAGAGCTGAGTAGAAAGTGCACATGGCGAGCTTACTGCATTTGTGGGGTGAGTGGCTTTTGCTGCCAGATGCCGGCTGCTTGCCTGCACCTAATTAAAGCAACTGGCAAACAGACTGGCGAGCTAGTCAACCAAACTCACAAGCCTGACAGCTGACGTCGCAAAGTTGCTCGTGAGAAATGAAATCAATTGAGCTGCCATCGTGTAGCGTCTAGCGTTGCATTTGCCCCTTAAACGAGCTCGATCTCGAATTGCATTTGTCTGGGCCGCGAGTGCAGCATGGTGTGGCATAATTAATCAGAGCAGTCAGCATTTGAAAGTCAAAGTTTGGGGCGGTCAACAATTGAGTTGCCGTTGCTGCTGCTAACACGCCCAGCAACTTGACATTTAATTGGCATTAATCACCTGTGTGTGTTTGTACTTTGCCACCAATAGTTGAATCGACGTCTAAAACTTTCACTGTCGCATCGCCCACGCCAAAAATGGCGACTGATCAGAGAGAGAGAGAGAGAGAGAGAGAGAGAAAGAGTGAAATAGAGTGAAATTTCAATTGACAGCTTCAATTAAGGCAGTGCGGTAGTGGTATTAAAGAGATTTCGCTATCTAACGGCCTATGGAATATCCCCAGACATTATCAGCTTGACAGCATGCTGTCGCAACTGTTGCACTGTTGGGCGCGAGTTTTTCAGGCGGTTTTTATCGCGCTTTAATTCACACGCACTGCAAAAATAGCGCCGTTGCCTGTGTTTTGTTTTTGTTTTGCATTTTTCGTAATTTCGTACATTATGTGCAATTTGCTTTAATGCACTTTTAATGTAGACAATAACAACAAAAAAGGGGGACTTGCTGACAGTTTATGGCACAATATGTGAGTGACAATTTTCTTCATTAAATTCAACACGTTGTCACGGGTTTGGCAGATGCTACTGTTGATGATTCCTCTATTTGCTTTGCTGCAACAATGCAAATGCAATTATCGAGTTTGTCAATCAACGCAATGCTGGCCATCTGACGGCATCTAAGGATAATGAAGATTATGAAGACGTCGTTGCATGTTTGACTGGCATCAAGTTATTTAAATAGCAAGCAATTTGGCATTTCACACCTCATGATTTGCTGCACAATAAAAACCTACTGCGGCATTAATTAATAATCAGATACGCCCCATTAACGCTGCCACAAAGTGGTTCTAGCCACTACGTGTGCATCTTGCGCAAAGGCATGTCACACAAATAGATACAAATATATTTTTGGATGTAACAAATTTTTTGTCTTCAACAACTCAAAATACCAAATACAAAACAGAAGAAGAAAAAAAATTGGATAACGAGATAAATTTGTCTAGCTTTGTTTTTGTGTGTAGCGTAATTTTGTTAGAAATGGAAAGTTTTATTGTTGTCGTCTTTAATTTCAAAAGCAAATCTCTCAGACTAAACGTTTGAATGCAGCTGCCATTTGCTGTTGTTCCCTCGTCTTTATTGCTGTTTGTTTTCCAACTGAAAATCTATTCAACTGTCTCTTCCCACTTAAGTGTTTATTTGTGTTCACATTTATGATTAGAGTGGGGGTAAGTAAGGTATTTCATAAAAATATCAAAGCAAAGGCGTAAGATGCTTCAAATATTATTATAACTTACAGCCAAAGTGGGAAATCAGAAACTTGCTTTTGATTCTTCTGATTGCTTGCTACTCTGTTCAGTATAATTACATCATAATTTGTATATAAAATTTGTATTTTAATTATGAAGTCAAAAGCAATACATAAGTTGCATCTTTCAATATGTTTAAATTTATTGGATTAGCAGACCTGCAACATTGTAAATATTTATGCAGATCGCAGTTAATATAAATAAACACACTGCACAAATATATCGTACCATTTTCACTAAGTTGTATGCAGCGAATAATCGAAGTTGAACACTATGTGAAAGTTGCCAACTCAAATAAAAGGACTGATTTTCAGCCTGTGTGTTCATTGCTTGTCATTTAAAGAGTTTCACACATTTTCTTAATGCGGGGCTAATTATGGTGTTTAATTAAATATGCAGCAAACGATATGTTTTTTTTTTTAGCAGCTGTAAGTCATCGCCAATTGTTGACAAGTTTTTTTTTGTAATCTTTGCATGCGATATGCAGTCGATGACAATTACAATGGGAGTTGGCAATGCTTCCCGGTCTTGCGACATGGCTGCCTGGCCTGTGAGCCAGCCCCCTTTCACTTCTCTTACCTGCCAGCCGTCGGCGTGCCCCCACATTGTTAGGGGCAGTCGGTTTGAATTACAAGTGCTTTACATGCCAGCGTGCTGGCTGGTCTTCAATTGCAATCGCAATCGCAGTTGCAGTTGTAGTTGCAATTGCAATTGCTGTTGCCTTCAATTATGCACAAATGCATGTGAATTTGTGTGTACATTTGCACTTTGTGGAAAATTACAGTTTAGCGTGGGCGCTGGAGGCGTGCCATGCAGCTTAGTTGCTAGCTGGTGCCAAGCATCATTACGCGGTTACGCATTTTTGCATTCTCTGTGAATTTCAATGGAAATATTATAGCTGGTTTAAAAGTTTTCATACCTGCGCGAACTTTGTTCCTGACACGTTTGCTGCCCGTTTAGAGTTTATGGGTTTGCCTGGAAAATATGAAGCAATACATAAAGAAAAAAACATTACTTTGGTTATTGTCAAAAATAATTGCAATAACTACAACTGAAGTCAGTATAGTTCAACGCCCGGCGGGCGCATGCAATTTTGTATTTGGCCAGCACTCGTTACTTGAAATCGAATTACCAAATGTTAAGCAACCCTACCTCCCACCAGCACCCCGCAACTGTATGGCGCCAAGGCTGGCAGCCAGCTATAAGCAATGACCCGAATTCGATGCACGTTGCGATCGTATTTCATGACTCCCGTTGGCAATACCCGTCCTGCCAAGCGACGAATTGTTGCTTTTGGCTCTGGGCTTTAGCCAGGCCGAAACGAGCTGCGCCGGCTGCAAGACATAGCTTATTCTCGTGGCGCATAAGTGTTGGCATTTGCGGGCATTTAATCGAAACCAAAGTTTCGATGTCGTCGTCGCCACAAGTCGTAATCGAGCCCCACAAGCAGAACATTTTTTTATTGTCACTCTTCTATAGAGCTGTTGACCAAGTTTCAGCCAGTTTATGCATTTGAACACTTGGCTTTCTGCCTTTCAATGTGCCAACGTTAGGTGAGAAGAGAAACAAAAAACTAGAAGCTATTATCAAGGTTAACGTGCCAAGTGCCAAGTTGTTTGCTTTTACCACTTTTAATAGCTGGCCATGGATCACATTGTTCTTCTGACTCGTTGAACCGACTGCCCCTTCAAATAGCTGACATCAACCCAATTTGTATTGGTTTGTAGACAACCACAATTAACGAGAATAAATCAAACATGCAACTCCATAAATTTGCATTTTATTCTAAGAGCAATTTAATTTATAAAACTTGTTTTTTATGCAGACACACATAGGTGTAGCTGTGGAATTTAGAGGGTATATATCTACAACTAGTTATAAAAAAAAAATGTCACTACTTTTCATCATTTCTCAAGACTAGTGTTGATTGCATGTAATTTCAGCACAAAAATGTGTCAGTCTTTCTTTTTTTTTGCGATTAAAGCATAAATTCAGACTGCTAGATAATAGATAAATATATAATGCTATCTTGATTTGGTTTTTAAGTATGTATGTTTTAAAGGGATCACTCAAAATATGTAACACAAGTCTGTTTATTCCAAAATTATACAAATGAATTTAAAAATATGTATTTATTTGATTTGAAAATTTTGGAGATGTAGCAATAAATTTTCCAAAAGCTAACTTCAAAATTTACCAACTCATTAGGGACTAGGGAATGTGAGGACGCTGGACCGCACACAAGCACACACCTACTCAGGGTTATTAATTGCAGTGTAGTGGAGCTTTTTAATTAACTCTGGTTTCCAACAGCACGCAATGCTCAGTCAGAGAACGCAGATAAACCAAACTGGGGAGCATTACGTGGGGGTAAGGTTTGGGTTCGTGTCATTTGATTAGTTCAGTGGTGCTGCTAACGGCTGTTTAATTGACATACACTTCATTTAGCACTTGATTCGCGGCTGTATCTGATCATTAACATTGTGAGCGACAGCACAGCGAGGGGGCTGCAAATAAAGCGTGGCGAGATAATGTAAGAACTGGATTTCGATTCGGATTTGGATTTCGTATACGGCATCGAAATCATACATAATTAATTGTTTGGCATTTTCTATGGCTCTTGTGTACAGTTAATGGCCCTGGGCTTCATAATAAGCACACATTGAAATTGTTACCAAGAATAGCCAAATTGTGATTTGGATCTACAGCAACTACCCAAAACAAACCAACAAAACGAATACAAAAAACAGCTCCAAATTGTATGCGTCGCATGTTAAGGAAGTCGGATTGCCTACTTTATGTGGATTGAACAGAATTTCAACATCTCCAAATGGAGTACATGAACCGCAATCTTTGCCAGTGTTGTAGCCCCAGCCCACTGCTGTTAGTGCTGTGGGGGGGCGGAGGGTGATAATAAAGCAAACACCGAAGGTCATTACCGGAAAAACGGGTTTCTAACTTGTGTCTGCACCACCAAAGTCACTAAGCATTTAGCATTAAAATACCGTTGGGATTATGGCACTGAATATGCATGGGCGTTTCGCCTTAATAGCCAACGCTAAATGTTGCCAGTTGCCAGTTACAAGTTGCCGGTTATTCTACTAGTTACTAGTTGCAATTCCAGTTGCCCGATGCTCCGTTGAAAACTGGTTGGAAGTTGCAAAGCAACTGCATCTGCATAAATGATGCACCCAGAGAGACATGTGCAAATTGTCATTCGTCGGAATAGGCACAAGAAGATAATTACGACGAAGACGACAACAATGATGATGATAGACTTGTGAATGACACGTCAATTGAACGGGCTTAAAGCCTACGCCAGGGCAACGCCTCATTGCAAGCCGATTGTTGTTGTTGTTGTTGTTTTTGCTGGCGCTTAACTGCACATTTTAAAAGGTCTTTGGCTTGCATTAAGTCGATGTAATATTAAGACATTATGTTGCAATTTTTTGTTATGTTCGTCATTATGATTAATGAGCCGTTGGATATTCAGTAAGAGGAACCCCTTAAATTAGCACCATACTTGGTTCAATTTCTATCAAATAAAAACTCTTCTCATCGATAAATGAGCAAAAAGTTGAATTAAATTTTGCAACATATGTATGTACCTCTAGAAACTATTGAGATTTGCAACACCATCTTCAGTTCTATGTGCATAGTATGAGAAAAAAGACCGCGAAAGATTACAACTTAGACACATTTTTGTATAATCAATAATATGTATACTTTATGGCATCGCAAATAGGCAGATAATATCTAACAGTTAATTAGCAGTTGAATAGCGATTATGCATTGACTCACTGCGAAGAAACATTCTCAGATATGACTGCTCACCTGCCGTTCCAATAATTTCAGCTTACTTTTGAAAGCATTCCACGAATTCTACCAAGAATCAATATATTTGTACACATTTTTAGCTTTCAGCTTAACAAATTGGCTTTAGCTTCTTCTCAAATGTAACTGTGATTGTCATCAATGGATAGGTAGCTAGCTATTCGGAAACCGGTTAAACACTTCTAATGTGCACATTGTGAACACAGCCGAGGTTAGAGTCAACAAGAAATTTAAGCTTTTTATGATATGTTATTTATGCGCCGTCAATGACACAATCCCCCAAAAACCCAAATGACTCTGCTGCTTTGATGCTGGCTAGCTGTTGCCTATGCCGTTCTTTTCTAACAGTTAACAGGCCATTGCAACACCATTCGAAACGCAAACTGCAGAGTCTTTGGCCTCGTTGCTGCAGCAACAAACTGACTGCAACTTTCTACAAAAAAAAAAAAATAAATAAATAAAAAAAAAACTCAAAACAAGTTGAGTGGCATCATTTACTTTATGCAGCATGGCTACGCCCAAACGTCCAAGTCCAAGTCCGAGTGCAAGTCGCCTCAGAATTGAATGCTTCAATGGAGCAGAAATCGTTTGGTAGCAAGAAACGTCGCTGCAACTTGCAACTTGGGACTTGCCCCTTTTGCGCGTGCTCGTCGAATATGTCACTCGCTGTTGATTTGCTGCAAAATGTCATTGCAAATGAAGCTCAAGTTAATTTGCCTCGCCTGGCAGCCAGACTCTGGCGGCATGACCATTTCCACTTGAGTGCAACCCAACGCAATATAATATATGCATTAATTTTGGTTCATCCACAGAGAGTTGGAGATTCGAAAAAGCGCAACTTAATTGCGCGCTTGGCTGAAGCAAAATGCTATTTAGCCAGACAATTAATTTGTCAAAAATAAATGGCCCGCTTGGTGGCTGTGGGCTGTGTGATTAGTGCTGTAGTCGTAGTTGCTGTTTGTTGTTGGCCCGGACAGACTTTGGACTCGTTTGCAGGTGTCGCAACTTTCACCTTGACCGGTTGCCGCTAAATTGAAGTCCAGCATCTGCAGTATCTTCATTACAACTCAACTCTATGGCAAATACTTAATAATTAGTAAACAAAATCTGACGCATTTAATTAGATAATATCTTTCGTGCTTGTGATGTGTTCACATCAGTTGTGATGCCACAACAAAGAACTTCCCTTCACAAAATGCGACTCATTTGCTAGTCTGCCTATTTGCATTTCAAAGCTCGCCAAATTGAACAAAGACAACTGCAAAAGGCATTGAAGAACTCGGAATTTTGGGTAGTTAATTAGCGGTAACAACTCTTGATAAACATCCAAGAAATAACTATACGAATAGAAATACGAAAGGTGCTCACAGCATGAAAGCTGAAAGCCACATAAAGAAATTGGTAGTCGACCCTATGGAGATCCATATTATTGATCGAAAGTTGAACGAACTGCGACGAGATTGTAAATTGGTAGCCGTGTAGCAAATAATTTTGAGCTCTTAAACAAATAGAGCTACACACAAAAGGCAAACATTCTGCGTAGACAATCCGTGGCATAACCAATTAATAAAAAGAACATGGAAATTTGTTTATTTCTACGTCGAATACTACATACCCTGCTAGACCTATCGATAAATAAATGAAATATTTAATTACTTGCTAAATTTATAATAGATAAAATGATTGTGTAGTGATATTAAACTATCTAACTATATACATGGACTATTCGATTTAATATTTATGTTTGATGGAAAACAAACTGAATGCCTTAGATGATTCAGACAGTTAACTATTTTGAAATCATTTCTTAGCGTATACTCATTACAAGCGAAATAATCGGTAAGCAAGTAATGTAATTATCTTTAATAACCCCAGGATTGCTTTACAATCAAGTCTTCTGCAAGCAGAGATATTAACAATAAATCAAATTGCTATTTAGCAATATTTTGAAAGCTGCGCATATTTTTAGAAATAACTACTAACTACAAGTGGTCATTTTAGCTGTAACGTTGCGTAATCCTAGTTTTCATAATTTATCGGAGGTGGATTGCTATAAAAATAAATATGTTATTCGTGGGCTGTTTTAGAGTAGTAGTTAAGCACGTTGCGCAAACTTGACTAATTGCGCTTTCATAAGATCTTAACGTAAATTAGCACAGTTAGTATGGTAAAAAAGTAGAAGTTTTAGGTAGATATACACGAATGCGCAATTTTTTTGTGGTATATTTTACCATGTGATAAATACATAAATAAATGAGATCGTGTGACTAACAACGGACTTTTGCAAAGTGATTTAAAGTAACGTTTCCCATAACTAAACCACTTTTAAAATACCATTTTGAGTAACAAGTTGCAAGTATTGCAGCTATGTTGTAAAAGACTTTGAGATGGCTTTAAGCAAACAGTGACAAAGGAGTTGTCCATACAATGTTGACGCTCACTGTGCGTGGCAATGGCATAGTTATCATAGCTCAATGTTTGCATGCAGATAGCTGGAGGCATGTAGATACAAGTTAGATGCTGGCTACCCCTCCGGCAGCGCCCACTTAATTACGTCCATGCACTTAAAAAAAAGCAAAAGTAGCGGTATGTTTCAGTTTCATTGGCAGCCAGGCATGACGAATGGACGCATGGAATGGGGGCTGAACGGGATATGGTTGGGGGTCAGCTGCCAGAGGTGTCTAAGAGACTTGGCCAAAGCATTCGGATGATTAAAAATATCATACTTTTAATTTAATTAATGCAATCGTGCACAGATCACAAGCTGAAATTTGAAGTTTGTGTTGCACATAGCATGTGGCATCCAAATATTTTTTCTTGCTTTCTGACACTGCTAAATTGAGCTGTGGCTTTGTAGTCGCTGCCACATATAAAACATTAATCAAAAGACGGCGAAAGCCGCTAAACACATGGTACCCCGAATACACACTCCAGTTGTCGCCCTCTTGGGCAGGCGCCCGACTAATCAAAGCGCTTTTGTTGAGTGAAAATGTTCATGGTCGCCGCCTGCATGGAAATGCATATTCATTTCGAACTGCATTCCAAAGAATGTGTCTCTGTGTGTGTGTGTGTGGTGAAACTTAAAGAGTGGCAAGTCCCCTCATCTCCGAATGCATGGCAACTTCCTCATTTAATGCACTTCCCAAAGAGCAGCTCGAGCTGCGAATGAACCAATTTTACATATATAATTAGACCTATATATAACATTATGCGCTTCTGTAAGTATCTGATTCCATACACATGTGCGTGCACCCGTGCACCCCTTGTGGCTATTATTAGTCATTCCTCCCCCCCAAGCACATTCTCTCACTGGCTACGGCTCCCTTAAGTGCTTAGTTCCGCTTGCAGTTGCTGCAGCTCTCGCGATTGATGCTGATTGAGTAACTGGGTATATGAAAGTGCAATCGTTAGAATTGCAGTAACTAGGAGACAATTGCAATGGTGATGCTTGGAGGAAAGTGATCTCACCTTGTTAGCAAAACAATGCAAAACAATTCTTGAGCCGGAAAAGTTCATGTAATTGTAATTGACAGCATCCTGCAGGCTGTCACATAACAAAAGTGAAAAAGCAGGATGATTAAAAAAGAGACCTTTAAGATATGAGTTATAACAATTTAGCTCAATCACTCCAAGCAGCTGAATCTTGATATTCTTACTGTTGTTTAATTAACCGCTTATGTTTAACTTACATCAAAATTAAGATGCTCTTCCGGCATACTTGATATAGGGGTTGTTAAAATGATTGAGTCTTAAACGCATCAGAGAATAGAAATTTCAGAAAATCCAACAAATAAATTATATGTAAATAGAAAGAAAAACAAAAGACTTTTAGATCATCGTGATATATTCAAAATCAAGCATTAGCTAAATAGGCCAATGGAGTTGGTTTCTTACATGCCATGCATAATTCTAATTGAACTAGTGTAGCTAAACTAATAATAATGCTAACTCGTTGCCCTAAAATACCTCATTAACTCAAATCGATTTACATTAACATTATTATGCCGTTAAATTTACTGTACAGTATACACACATAACTGCACTCACTCAGCCATCAGGAAAAATACTTTGCATATGCTTCACTGCAATTTCTATTATTTGAATATGAAACTCGTCCGTTCGAACTGATGACATAAGAGTGTGTGTAATGTTTATCGTCGTTCATTGCCATTGCTTTCACTACAAGTACAAACCGGCATTGTTGTAGTTGTTGATGTTTTTATTGTGGAGGTTCGCTCAACATTGGCCCCTAGTGCGTTTAACATTGAATTAGCAGCGCCCACGTCTTCAGCTGCTCTCCTCTGACCACGCATTCATCTTCGACCTTAGCCTTCGCAAAAGCAGCAAAACAAGAGAAAAATTTAAAATAAAAATATAATAACAATAACACAAGCTACATGCAAAAGAGTCGCATTATCATAATATTATTAGATATTATCTCCAGAGGCAGCCACACGAGCTGTTAAGCAATTCAGCTTTTATTTGGCTTGTTGTGCACAACTAAGGCTGAGGTTAATGACAGTTAAATCTTTTACATATATTAGTCTGTATTTTTTTTTGCTGAATTTTGCTGTTATTACTACAGTAGCGAGATATATATTTGATTGTAGATGTTTATCAGTGGGCGACCCTTGACCTCGTCCCATTGCAAAATTGGCCGTTTACAGTCGGAAAATTGTTGCTGTATTTGGTTTTCTTATTTGGTTTCTTGCCTAGCGATATATAGCTGTACAAACCGGTCAAGAGCAAGAGGCATAAGACATTTATGACCATATTGTTCAGCTTAAGAAACGCTAAAAAACGCCGTTGTCTATCTTGCTTTTTGGGATGATGAGGGATAAACAAAAGACGCATTTTAAATGCGAAACTTTGAGCGGAGCTATTTTCTGCTCATCGGAAACATTAAGATGATGTATGTGTGAGGTATGTACATACATACAATATATACATGCATATTTATATGCACACATGACCTTTGGCTCTAGCTGAAGTCAAAGCCATCTCCATGAATGTGCATTGTTTATTTGCTTGCATGTCTGGCAGTATTTGGTTTGTTTAGCCTTTAGCAGTGGGAAAAAGTAAAACCGATTTAGGCACAAGGCACGCATGCCGCAAATCAACAAAAGCCAACAACACCATACTTTTACAATGCCCAAAGGGCGCCAAGAAATTGCACTATAATGCTATCGCTCTAGTCGTGGTATAAGTACATAATTATTGATTGTCTTCCCTATTGGCCATTAAAGGGCAAGTGTATTAAAGTGTAATAAACGCGGAAGGAGCGGTCATTATACAAATTATAGCGCAACGAGATGCAGATGCCAATGCATCCCATAGATACATAGATACATAGATGCGAATGCAAATGCAAATGCAGTCGCTGTCGTAGCTGAGCTTCAGTTACTCCCAGCAGTAGCAATTGAAAACATCCAAGTGTCAGCTGATCTGCATAAGTGAACGTCACGTAACAGATACGCAGTTAACTGGCAATGTATATTGTATCTATGTATACATACAAACATATGCATCTGCAAGAACACAGACGTCGATGGCCGTTAAGGGGTCGTTCATCTTGATGGGAGCGTGGAAGCGTTTTGATGACTGACTGCCTGTAATGCGGAAAGCGCGTAGCACGCTAAAAAAAAAATAAATCGTTGCAACTATCTGCGAGATACTTAGTGCGTTAGGCAGCTATACTGCAACAACTAAGTCACACACATCTTACACACACACATTGAATCTATGGCGTTAAGCGAGCGCTTAGCTTGGCATAATTTTCAGTATTTTAAAATGAAACTCGACAGCCGGTCTGCGCTATGTTCAAACATACTCACAATAATCATAATAATGAGCAGGAAGTTTGAGCAAACGCCCAAATCGGCTTATAGTATTATGAGTCAGTGTTATGTGACAGAGAGGCAGATAGACATAGAGTCAGTCAACGAAACCAAAATTGAAATTAAGCCAAGATGCTTTGGTTATAATTAAAAGCGAAAACGGTTACAAGGTACTTATTGTCGCTTCAATTGAATTGCATAACTATCTGTCTGCATTTGTCTTACAAAAAGTATCAATTAAATTTTACACTAATTGCAAGAAAATCATCAAATTTGTTCAAAATCAAATTTTCTAATTTGCTCATGAAACACTGTAAGTAGGTTTATTTATTGAATTCGCTACGCTTTATGTTGATGTGTGGCAAGCGGAAGCTTTGGCTTATTTATTAATTTAATTATTTAGTTTTCATCATGTACATATTCGGATGAGATGAGATTTCATAAAGCCAGCCGCGGAAGTCGACTCTAAATTTGTTACCAGTAGCAGTTGGCAAACGAGTTTTCAATATATAATTGCGCAAAATTGTAATTGTGTTTGATTGCGTACGCTGACTCAAAACGAGTCGATTTTTCATTTTCAATTTGTTTTTCTATTCATAATTGGCTGTGGCAGCTTGTGAGAAAAACCAATGCTCAATCTTTTGTCTGGGCATTCATTCGATATGTCATGCAATGGACTCTAGCTGAAACCGAAGCTCAGCTATGAGTCAGCGAAAAGGGTTTCAGTGGCGCTGAGAGGGAGGGGAGGTGGTTGTGAAAAACCAATGCTCAATCTTTCATTTGGGCATTCATTCGATATGTCATGCAATGGACCCTAGCTGAAACCGAAGCTCAGCTATGAGTCAGCGAAAAGGGTTTGAGTGGCGCTGAGAGGGAGGTGGTCACAGCGACGCGACAACTGCAGCCCGAAGCTTGTAAACAAGTCTGTAATTGATTTTCTATTAGGTTTCTCTAAGTTTTCATATTGTTGCAGTTGAATTGATGCGTAATGTTTATTGATTTCACTTGCAATACTCATAGGCTAATTATGAAAACTTTAAAGTTTATGACAAATTTGGTTAGTTACTTGTTGACCAGAAGTACAGCCTTTTACAAGCCAATAAGTTTATTTGAATCGAAACTGAATTGTAGTTCACAGCTATGCGGCTTAAATTGCTTATAAAGGTGGTAAGAAATTTGCTATGTATGTTCCCCGTAATAAGACGGCTTGTTAAAAAATAGCTTGGGCTTGAAGAAGTAGTTGTTTTGTGCACTTGGAGTCATCAAGTGGGGGGTTTTGTAATATAAAATCCAACTAAATTATACAATCGTAAAAGAAATTTTGCCATCGGCTAACTGAAACCATACCAACTACATATACTATATATATCTCTATATATGTATATAAGCAATAACCACATACTTTCATGTATTCAATGCACATTTCTGGCTGCAGTTGAAAACTACTTTCAAATTGTTTTCACTTGACGCTAACACACCTTTAAATTGCCCACCTACCAACATGACCAGAGAAAGACACTGCATGGAGTTAACTTTCCGCTCGCAAGCTCTCTAGCCTCCACCCACCACCCACTTTGTAGGCTGTCGACGGGAGAGTGAAATATTTAGAATTATCTCAGGCGAATTTCGAAAGCATCGCCAAGGCTAGCTCAGGGACGGGGCAGGGGGTGAGTGGGCTGCACGTGCTGTACCAGCGACATGAATCACGCGATCGATTGGAAAGGAGCCACTAAATCATGAGTGGACAGACTCGACGTTCGATTTGCAGTTAAAACTGTCGGTAAAATGGCATAATAAAAAGAAATAATAATAAAATAAAAGCTTAGACGAAAGGATCGTGACTAAAAAGGATTTACACATGGGCTATAAATCGCAACTGGCGGCTGCCCTGCAAAACAATTGCTATAACAAAAGCTAATACCGGCAATCAGCGTTGTTTTTCTTATTGATTACTCGATTTTATTTGTGCCGTCCTTCTGTCTGTCCGTCTAGTCGGAGCTGTACTGTGTGTATGTCTTTCTTGTCTTATGTCGGCTTGCAAAATCGTGGCTTGTAATTATTGGCCATTATTATGGGGTCTAAATGCGCGCACCATTCACCAATAGCCGGAACTGTATCATCGACGGTGCTCGCTCTGGCCTGGACTGGCCATAGTCTGAACTAGGAAACCGGCAAGCACGTTGTTGTTCACGCTTCAATGAGTTAATAATCAATGCGGCTTAGTTGTTGTTTCAACAATTATGCGATTCAAATTGCAACAAGTGCAAAAATGAATTCAATTAGAAACCGGACAGACCGCAGCCTATTGCCAGACAATTTACCAATACCATGGACATTAATTGGCCGATGCAAATTACATCTGGTTTATAGTTTACACAGAACAACTCATCGATGATCGGAAATTCTAGTAAAAATTTACTAATATCGAGAGAGAATCAGAGAGAGAGAGAGAGAGGAAAACCTGTTGCCGTTTTTTTAGTCATCCAGATTGCGACAAAAATTATAATGAACAGCGCTCTCAGCGACTTTGAGACAAGTTTGGACGTGTGAAACGGCGATGAAATCATGCAGACAGACGCCGACTTCAATTCAAGGTTACGGGGCATTAGTAAATATCGACCAAAAAAATAACTTTGGCACCGCTGAGTTGTCATTTTTTACCTAGGCTCAAAACGATTTGGCAATTAGCCAACGCCAACAACAACTAATGGTATTCGTATAAAGCAACATACAGCCCAACAAGTAAAAGTCGATAAGTTAAGAGAGATCGACTGTGCTATCCCCTGTATTAAGCCCTGCTTAATTACAACTCGAATATAAATATATGATTAGATAGAAAAGCGTATTGTCGGAAAGATACATTTGCGTTAGTAACGAATTCAAGAATCTCATTTGTTCTCTTTGCCAAATTAACACTTTTAAAATTAATAAGATTTTGCAGTTTCTTTCGTTTATATTCATTATAAGACCGCTAATGCTAAACGCTGCATGATTCATTGAAATCGAATATACTTTATTTACTGCAGGGTACACATATTGAAAGCGATTTCTTAAGCCAGCCAAGCAAGACCAAAGCGAAACAGATACACCATATGCAGCTAACATATAAATACATATATATATATATATATATATATATATATATGTATATATTTTGTTTTATGTTTGCTTTAACTGAAGTGCAGGCAAAAAACTTTACGTAAGCGATCAATAGTCGATGTGCATGAAAGTGTTTCATCATGGGCTAAAGGCCCAAAATTGACAACTCAGTTTTTTGAGATATATATTTATGACAATTTGTGGTAGCCTGCTGTCAGTTGTGTCAAATGCGTATCCATCGACACAATTCGTTGACCCACATGTCGATGTTGGGTTGCCCATTAGGCAGTCATTAAAGCGAGCCAAGATCTAGCAGATTGAACTGCCCGGGAGGGGGGATAAGCGTGCATTTGATAGCAGATCAAATTGCCGTAGAACGTCAGGCATTTCAGCCGAAGCTTCGAAGCTAGAAGCATAAAACGCGTTAAGAAGCCGTTTACTGTTCTTCTTGATTGACATGCTAAGATGAGGCATTCAGATTGTATCTGCATTTTCAAATCTCAATCTGTACATGTATCTCAATCGGTATGTGGTATGTGTGTGTTGCCTCAACCTCATTTACAGTTGTGGCTGCTTTTGTCTGGTTGGCTATGCGGGCCTTTCTCAATCGGCTCTCATTGTTAGCGTTGGCATATATGACAGCTGATTTTCTTCCGCTTTTAACGGTTCATAATTGAAATTATAATTCAATTTATGCTCGCTGCATTGCATTGTTTGCAACACTTTGCAACACTTTTTCAATTATGTTCAATGCACATTAGAAATTGTCTGGTCGCCTCGAAAGTGTTGCCAAGAGTGAAAGATGCAATCACAGATTCAGCTACAGATACATATATCTGTATCTGCAGTTCACTGGCGTGTTTGGCTCTGCGCAAATAAATTCGATTTGATTGTGGGTTTTTTTTTTGTCTTGGTTTTGGTTTGTTTGTTGTTTAATGTTTAATTTCATGCGCATACACAGACTGCCCCACAAGTATTGTAAATAAATGGAAAAAAAACGCAAACAACTGAAATTGTTTTTACTTTACAATGGCGTCTGTTGCAATTAAGAACGCTTTCATTTTTCACTTTTCATCTCATTTCTTCTCATTCAAGCCGAAAATTGAAAAAAAAAAACTTTTACTTCATATAATTGAATTAACATTAGCACACACACAATATTATACACGAAGATCTGTATTAATTCACCATATACACCATATGTATACGTGAAAAATGTTACAATAGTATTGAAAAGTAAACCCATCAGTGGATTTATTAATTGCAACTTGTATTTTTAATTTTCACTTAGCCTAACTTGTCCCCAAACTAATTGTGTAGACAGGAAATTTGGCTTCTCTTCTGCTCTGTTCAAAAATCTTCAAGTGTTAGTTGTTTTCAAAAATAGATACAAAAATGCCGGCATTTTGGGGTCGAGCTGTAGTGTGTGCGAGTTTCCGAGTATTTTAAGTATATTTTGACTGTGGCGACTGTGGGGCGACGAATAGATCCAAATCAATGCAATTGAGAATTTTTCCATCAGCCGCATAAATTTCCAAGTGCATTTCAACTGATAAAAGACAATCGCTACCATAACCATAATGAGGGTCAGCCTCGGGGAGCTACTACTACTCACAGTAGATTCTCCTCAATTATTTACAATTTCATATTGATTTGTATGGAGCGTCCCATTTTCTATTTGAGGGCAGAGGGGGGACTGGGCATGGGGGCACTTCAATTATCAGTCGACGCATAATTAAGTGCATGCCCCCCCCCTCGCTTTGACCTCGAGCTGACATAACATAACAGCGCAGCGACCAACGGACGCTGCCCAAAGCTGCACGCGATTTGCATGCGTTTAAAAACGCTTACGCAAGAGACACGCCCAAATAGAAAGTGTCGCGACACATTTGTGTGCCATAATTTAAGTAATTCAGTTTTACGATAGACGCTTCAAAATCGTGGCTCAGCAATAGTGTGGTTAGAAAATTGTTATATTTGACAATTATTGATGTCCAAAAACAGGTGCTGCAATTTTCCGCCAACATTTCTTTCTATCTTTCAATCAGGGCACATGCTTAAAGTATTTTGATTAATTTGACGTATTTGTCTTGCTTGTCTTTTGGCAATTAACGGTTATGCGATTTTAATGCCATTTTGTTATAAAAAAAAAAGAAAGAAAACCCAAGAGGCGCACCTTACATAAACCATATATGTAAATATCTATATAGTATATGCATATAAATCACATGTTTGCATTGCGAATTTAACAGTTTTGCTGCGTTTTGGAATTTTGTCTTTTGTTTGAATTCGGTTTTAATGTTACTTTTGTTTTTGCTTTTGCAAAAATAAAAAACAAAAAAAAAACTTTCTCCACCGCTTGTCGTGCAAACTTGACGCACAAAACGAAACAGAAAAATAAATAATAAAGAAAAAGAAATGTACAACAAGCAGATGATTTACAGCACAAATAATAAAATGGTCATTGTGGGCTTGGAGTTATTTGCCAAAGAGTCAGCGAGACCCGAAAAAAAAACAACAACTAACCTCAAGTATGAGACAGGAAATTGAACTTTGCACGATATATTTGCTAGATCGAATTTGATTCATCTCCTACAACAACTATAAGATAAGATGAACTAGTCACTATCACATTTCTTATCTAGCTGCAATCAATCACGTTCTCTTCGCTAAACTTAATGCACTTTTATTGTCCGAGCAGTCCGCCGGAGCTGATAACAAAAAACGAACGCGATTTTGGCGCGATTTTAAGCGCACCGCATGCAAAACAAAAAAATGCACAAATATGTTGTGAAGTCAATTCACGAATTGCAATTACGCGCAGAGTTTTAAGTATTAGATGTACTTTGCTTATGTAAACAAGAAACTAACACAATGTAAATGGTTGATAAACAATGAAAACGCAAAGCAACAAACTCTACAAAAAAAGTGCGTGATTTGAAAATGCTTAAGAGCCAAGCAAAAACAGCACAAAAAAAAGTGAAAAGTTGTGGCGTTTTAATGTGCATAATTATTTTGAGCTAAGCTCACCTGAAATTTTACTGCGTAACTTTTGGGCCAGTGCCGGTTCCTGCCCCTGTCGCCCCTCCCCACTATCTTAACTGAGTAACCAAAGTTAGAAAATTTGTTTTGAACAAAGATCGTGTCAAAATGCAGTTTTTTTCTATAAACTTATATATGTGTTTGTTTTTGTTTCCTATAATTTGCCTTTAGTGTTTTTTCTTTTTTTATTTAGCAACTTTAAGCATATCGCAAAAGCCATTTAAATGCAAATATGTACATTTTTCTTTTTGTTTTAGCCAGCAAACAGCTTTTGTGAAAGCGTCTGCTACTTGAATACATGTTCAAAAAACTTTGTTGTTGTTTGTCAGCCAGCCAAAAGTTAATAATGTTATAAATATGTCGCAGTGCCCATCAATGATGATCAGGCCGATTATTGGCATGGCGAACCCCTAAGAAAAAAAACCCGTTTCTGTGGCAAATATTTATTGTTGTTGTTGTTGTCTACGTTGACATTTTCCACAGTGTGATGAGTGTGCTGGCAATTTCTTTTTGGAAAAACCAACACGTTCGGCGGCGTCTGCCAATGGAATTTTCAACTTATGTTGTTGCTCCCAAAGCTGTTCATTCATTCATAAGTTTAATTGCAATGGTTAAGTATTTTTTTTCTGGCTAAGTGCTAATCGCTTCAGCAGCTGCCACATACTGAGAGAGAGCGCTGGTGGTAAAGGTCAAATGCCTGATTTGAAAGACCCTTACCACCCAGCAAGTGAAAGGATTTCAAAGTTTAAAGCACTCTCTCATCGATCATCATTCCAAATTTGTAAGCTAGTAATGCCGGAGTCTACATAAACAATATGGATAGATTTAATTAAATCGGTTTAGGTCTATCATTTAAATCTTATAAGCTTTTTAATCGTCTAATCACTTTTAATCTCAAGCTCAATTTACATCAAAATGCTTTTATCAATTCTCATGGATCTTTTCTAAACCAATTTCTGTATTTCAAGTGAATTTTACTTTTCATGAATTCCAACCAATAATCCTGTTTCCAAATTGTATTGATTTCAGAAATCGGTTTTCGGTGATTTGACTAATTTACGGCAGTGGAACATTTTGGACATACTTTGTAAACGCATTTAATTAAAAGTATTATTACTCAACTACACACATTTACAATTGTATTCTTCATAATTTTGCCCATTTCCGTTGGGATATTTAAAATTTTTGCTGTCATTTGAAAAATGTATACAAAATACTTAAATTTAGTTTAAATTTTCTGAGCCAAATATGTTTAACTTACCCGCTGGGAGTTTATGCAAACCGGCGCAAAAGTATTTTAAACAAAAAATGGGTGAAAAAAATCACAATTTCACTGCGTCAGCTTTGGCAACACACGCACACACAAAAATGTGCCAGACGGGTGAAAATTATCCAAGAAATTCTAGAAGTGTAGTTGTTGTAGTTCACTGAGTGCGGTTTTTTTTAAATATATTTTTTTGTTGTTGGTTTTTTTTATTTTTTTATATGAAATATAAAACCGGCAGCCCAAGCACGTCAAAGGTGCTTAAAATGTTGTTGTCAGCCGACTTTTATTATGAAATTGCAGTCAAGAGAAAAGTTTTCAGAACTTTTCAAAGACTTTGTTAATTCTATGCCAAAGTTAACCAACAAGTTGCTGTTGTTGTTTTTGTTAGTATTCAATACGTAAGCTTGTTAACTCGTTTCCAAGCGAAAGAAATGAATCCATAGGCTCTGCTCGATCCTTTGTAATTGTTGTTGTTGCACTTGGTGTATTTTACACGGCGCGTTGCAGTTGTTGTGGTTGTTGTTGCGGTTTTAGGTGACTAAAAGACGGCAGCGACGGGGGTTGGCAAGGGGAGTTCCGGTATTTGTATCGATTACAATGCGTTTGCAGTCAACTTTTCTTGCTAAAACTCTTATGTTGCTGTGGCCGGTTAACGTTTATTTGGAATTCGTATTGGATTTGTATGGGTTTTTGATTAAAAAAACAAAAAACAATGTGAAGTCAACAAATTCGTAAGTATCACTTGCACATTCTTTATTTGTTTTGTAACCTAATATTATTTGCTTGTTAATTTATTTCGTTGTGTTGATTTTTCTCGATTGTTGTTTGTTTTGTGGCGTTTTTTTCTTGTGTCGTTTAGAAAGTGGGTTAAATTAAACGGCGCGTCTTGGCTACGCTTCATGCAAATTATTATATTTTTTTTGCATGCACAGATTTCGCGCTTGTTGAAACTTGTTAGATTTGTGATTTATTTCGATTTCTTGCAAATATCATATTCATTCAACTTTGTAATCTTGCGTTGCTTTATCTCTCCACTCTTTTCTTTCACTTCGTTCGATTCTGTTATGTTCGCAACTGAGTTATTTACAACTTGATATTCCGCTTGAGACGTTTGCACTTCTTCTCGTTTCACTCGCAACTGAATGGAAATCGACCGATCACCGTGACTGCGACCCGAGATACAATCAAGCTAGAGAAGTGGCTTCGTGCACTCTTCTCTTCTTATTGTTGCTGCTTTCGAACGCACAGGTGAGAGCCAAAAACTCGAACTTGATGCCGACTTCAACAACGAATCAGCAGCACAAAGAGCAACTCAAAGCAAGCTTGCAGCTTTTTTAACGGTTTTCCTTTGTTACATACGTGCGCTCTCCGAAGCGGCTATTCAAGTTATCCGCTCGCAGCGCAAGAAAACAACAAAAGCCAGCAGAACAGTTTGCTTGGCGATCAGTGATCGTTGGTGCCTGCATTCAATAGGCAGCGGTGTGACCAGCATCGCATAACAAACAAATATCATATAAATATAACAAAAAATACTAACACAGATATTAGCGGAGAAACACCATTCAAACCAAGAACTAGTAAAATTGCATACTCTTTATGCCTCTTTGGCTCTAGGGCATATAAGATTTGATCGAATTCCTCACCGAAAGTTTTCACAATTGCAGCATAATTTATTTTTATTCGTTTGAACTAGAATTGTATCGTATTGCTCAACTCTTAACTCCTTGGTAATTCAAATAGAATTACAAATTCAAATCAGTTGGTCGACCGATTGCTTTTAAGAAGCTATCAGCTGTGCACATTCGATAACTGTTTTTCAGTGTTGGTAAAGATAAAATTTAACCTATCAGGTTATGCTGCCCATAATGCGCTAACATTTGTCGCACTTCTGTAAAGCAATTGTTTTTCTTTACAATTCAATTAGAAAAATATTGAACTGTGAGGGAAAATCGTAGAGTAACTCCCGATCCACAATTTATGAGAAATTGAGCGCAAGGAATTTGATGCAAAACTAGTTCAGTGCTCAACAAGTTCCATGAAGCAGACGGACTCGATTTCACATAAGTTTTGGAACCGATAATTTATCTGCTGACGCTTAAATAAATATAGTGGAATATGCATTATTTGATGCCACAATAATAAATCATTAAGTTATTACTTGCATGTTAAACAAAGTACGTAAGTACGAAATTTGTTATACTATTGCTAAGCTGCTTCTCGTGCATATCCGTAATCTGAACAACTGTAAACATTTTAATGCAGTTTTAGTAGAAAATGACTGACATTAAGGAAATCGTTGTTATTGTTAAATGGAGTGGCAAGGAGTATCCCATTGCCGACCTAACGGACCAAGACACAGTTGAGGTGCTGCGCCACGAAATCTTTCGCAAAACACAAGTGCGACCGGAACGTCAAAAACTATTGAATCTGAAGCACAAAGGTAAATTTGAAATTGCACAAAATGGATTATTATATTATAGTCAACTATAAACCGAACCGATTTGCAGGCAAACCGGCAGCCGACAATATAAAACTACATGCCCTCGAGCTAAAGCCCAACTTCAAGCTGATGATGGTTGGCTCCACAGAAGCGGACATTGAGGATGCCTGCAGTCTGCCAGAAGACATTGGCGAGGTCATCGATGACTTCGACGATGCCGAGGAGCGTGAGGAGTCCGTCGAGAATTCTGCCGTCTACCTGGCCAAAGTGCAGCGTCGCGTCCAACATTATAAGATCACCGAGCTGTCGCCGCCACGTGAGGGCAAACATTTGCTTGTGTTGGACATTGATTATACCCTTTTCGATCATCGATCGACCGCCGAGCAGGGCACGGAGCTGATGCGTCCATTTTTGCACGAGTTTCTCACGTCAGCGTATGAGAACTATGATATAGTGATCTGGTCGGCAACCAGCATGCGCTGGATTGAGGAGAAAATGCGCCTGCTGGGCGTCGCCAATAATGATAGCTACAAAATAATGTTCTACCTCGACTCGAATGCTATGATCTCAGTGCATGTGCCGGAGCGCGGCGTTGTCGATGTGAAGCCACTCGGTGTTATCTGGGGCCTGTATAAGCAGTATAGCTCGAAAAATACGATCATGTTTGACGATATACGTCGCAATTTTATGATGAATCCCAAGTCTGGACTAAAGATACGTCCATTTCGACAAGCACATTTGAATCGTTCCAAGGACAAGGAGCTGCTGAAACTGTCCAACTATCTCCGCCAGATTGCCTTGCACTGCAAAGATTTCAATTTGCTCAATCATCGCAAGTGGGAGCACTACGAACCGAAAAAGAACTCTTAATAGGCACTTTCCAAGTTGCGATTTAAGCACTTTATGTTATAAGATTCTCTTAATTTGTATTCCATTAAAATAATTTTTTAACGTACATTACACATAGTTGTTAATTAGAGCGTGTATCCACCCTGATCAGCCCAGTGCACGCGTCTAGCCTCCAGATACTCCTCGTGCAGTCGCCGTCGCTCCTCCTCCAGCTTGGCCAAGCGGCGATAACGCTGCAGCACCATGCCACAGCCGAACAGGAGCGCCACCTGACAGATCAGCCAGAGTATGAAGAGTGCAATCAGCAGGCTCTGATTGATGCAGATGTTGTCCAGATGTAGCTGATCATCGATGCCAGCGATGAGCAGCACTCCACGCTCCCCATACAGGAAGCTATTACTATTAGTTTGATCCGGTCCGTGAACGTGCAGATTATAATTGAGGGGCAGTTCCATTTGGGAGGCAGTCGCATTCAATGCTGAATCACGCTGCACATCCATAACAGTCGATATATAAACAGGATTCTGCACCCGAAGCTGTTCCAGCTGATGTTCGGGCCGTGCCAGTTGGCGTCGCTTGCGTCGATGCCACAGCCCATCCGAGGAGGTAAGGCAATTGGTGGGCGCACAACGCTGCACACAGAAGCGTATCTTGACATCAAAGCTTACATTGGCAGTGCCGGAGAATTTGAAGGCATGGAAACGTGAGCGCAACATGTTCCGGGATTGGGTGCGCACACGCTCCAGCGCTGGGAACACACTCGCATCTGTGGGACAACCGCGCTCATCAATCAGCAGCACATAATTCTGATTGTCCTGTGACTTGGCCACCAGCGAGGTGGCACGAAAGTCCGGCAACGGTGCCAGCTGCAACTCCAGATGCTCACCGAACTGATCCGCGCTATATTCCGCAACGATTTGCAACTCCAAATTCTGGCCAATCTGTACATCGTTCGTCTCGTGCTGCTGTGTGTGATCGACAATTTGTAAAGTGATCCTCGGTTGCGGATACGGGTCACCAGTGCTGTTATTGTAATGAACCACACCCTCCAGAGGGAATGTCCTTGACGCAGAGGACGAGTTGAGGTACGAATTTTGTTTACAAAAGGTTTTTTACATTAAGTACTTACTGCTTTGCATATTCCACAGAGGACTCCAATGCAATGGCATTGGGCACCTGCTCCGAGGCATCTGTATTGCTGTCACCCGCAGTCTGGCGAAACATAGCCGTCGCATTGTTGAGGATGCAACCGACTTTAATGAGACGATCCCCTTGCGTCTGCACATTGGCATTGTTTTGTATGACGACCAGTGCGGATATAAAGGTCCTGTTGAAACATTCACATAATCAAACGATATGGATTGATATCAAATTAGACACATTACCTGTGGTACGAATGTGTCATCTCGTAGGCGCGCAGAATACCGCATCGATTCTCTTTGGGCTCGCTGCCAATCTCCAGGCGCAGCAGCAGGCTCTCATTGCCGCTCCCGCTCACCTGGCAATCCTTCGAGTGCATACTGGCGTACATCCTGCCAGTAAACCAATCCTTGGGCTTGTAGCGAATGCTCATCTCATCGTGTGTGCAGAAGACCTTCACTGTGCGTACCAGAAAAGATTGTTAGTATGAGATGATAAAGCTGAAATTACGTTCCTTATATTTTCAATAAAGCATTGTAGAATTGTTTACGCATTATGTAATTCATTGAAAGTTATATTTATAAATATTATATGAAAATCGTCTGTATATCTATGCATACACATCTATTGGTCCCATGACAACTATTATTTCTTAAACGAACCTCATTATTTTACAACTAATTATGTCATTTAAAAGTCTCAGACTAACTCTTTATATATTTTTTGCATAAAATAATCATATTATACCTATAATATTGCTTTGTATTCCTATGACAAAATCAAAAGGTGCAATAAGTGGAAGATTTTACTATCTAAGAAAATTCCGTAGAATATTGTATTATACACCTTTCATATGCTAGCAATTTTTGTGATTAACTCACCATCGAGACACTTAACGCGTCGCATGTAAATCGAGTTGTCGCGCAACTTAAGGCTACGTGGCCCTAGGGATACAATGTCCTCGGAGTGCAGCAGGCACTCGGAGCGCGTTAATTGATTGAGATAGTAGAATGAGATGCCCTGGCAGTAGAACGTCGACTCGCGGGTGCAAAGCGCCTGACACTGCAACAGAAAGCAAACGGTCATCAATCAATCAAACATACATACATTGAATCGATTGCAATCATAATGCGAGACGACTCAAGCGCTACACAGATGACGGCTGGGCCGCACCTCTTTCTGGGTGAGGCCCAAATATTTGGCTTCCGCATAGATGAAACTGCTGTTGGCATACAGTTCGTAAGAGCAATTGTCATTCTCCATGGGTCGCTCATAGCACTGATTCTCCATATACTCCTCGTCGTAGGGCGCCGCCCGGAAAGCGTCTGGCTGTATGGATTTGTCCTTGTCACTCAGCGTACAGCGGCCGAGTGTAACGCGGGGCAACTGAGTGTGTTCCCCATTGCGAAATCTGCAAGGGATGGTAACATTAAGAACCCAAACAACTGATGTTCCGGATGAGTTACACATTGTATCTCACAATGATTTATGACTTCACTACTCAGCAGTGATATCATCATAATCGAGTGAAAAGCATTCGCATTAAAAATGCATAACAAAGGCAATTAATTTATTTAAGCTGAAACAGAAACAGAAACAGCAAACAAACTGTCAATTTACCGCTCACGATTGTTCCGATACGATGGGGCAAACGAGGCGGACAGGCATTTGAATTGCGTTTCAAAGAAACATCTCTCAGCGCACTCACGACGCGTGACCAGTGTCGAAATTGTCTTTTTGCCATGATACACCAAACTGTTGCCCGGAATTTTGGTCAGCGCCCAGCGTCGACCTTTGCACGCATCGGGAACTGCATGAAGAAGAACAACACACACATAGACAGAGTTAATCAAGGTTGGGAACGCCCTCGCCACATCCGGGCAATAATACGAACCGCGCAAACATGTCTTCTCGTAGAACATGGCCTCGGCATCCGCCACCAGAGGCAGATCATCCGCAATGGCCAAATAGCGTGCATTTCGCTCAAAATATGAATAGCCATAGCACTCATTCGTGTCGAGCAGATGCACATACGCAATGCAGTCCGGATCCTCATTACAGCTACGCCAGCAGAGCTGGCTTGCCGGCTGCCGCTCATCATCAGCGTTATCATACCCCAATCTGAAGTTGCCACTGCGTCGATTACGATCTTTGAAATTGCTGGCAATCGGTGGCGCGTAAATCAGATTCCGTTCACTGAGGTAATCGAGTGGCGGTCGAAATCCGACAATTTTCTGCAACTGCAACTGATGCAGTGGACACTTGAGCAGCAGCGCATCTACAAATGTAAATATAAATATAAATATAAATAGTTGTGGGAAAACTTGGTTAGACTTGCATTCGTTGAGCTTGAGGGCTTCAAACTAATTCCATAAATTGCTAAGCACTTGGCTCGATTATGGCATGTGTATATTATCTGAGCCATATAGATACATATATAGATACATTTGATTGTGCATATCAATTTCACATGCACAAATTGTGCGGGTTATACCAAGTACGAGTATTCTGAATCATCGGTGCGAATAATCCAAAATATTTATGCATAACTAAACAATTAGGCATCTATTTGAGTTAATCAGAGATCTGCTGCATTCATTTAATACATTTATATATAATAATATATATATATATATATATATATATACATATTTTTTAAGCAATTGTTACTTTTTCATTTTCTTATTAACCTAGTCACTTCAGGGAATTTATTTAAATCAATCAATTAAGTTATGTACTTCCCTGTCTAGTTTAGAGTTTATGTAAGCAGTTAAACAATAGCTAATATCAGAGACTCATCATCAGACTCGCTGTCGAGCAAAACTGAAAGCCGCATTCCACACCCCCCCAACCCTCCCCCTCCATCAAACTCCCAACAACATGTTTCTCTTTCTAGCACACTTTTGTAAATTGATCTGTGATATTTTGGTTTTTGTTTTACTCAAATTCCAGCGGCTTTTCAAGATTAACTATGCAATGCAAATATCAAGTGCAAAAATAATTTATTGGATGCATTACGTCAGCAAAGGCGGCAAAAATAAATAATGATTGCGCCTTTGCTAGAATTTCAGACACCCTGTAAACAAACGCTGAACTTAATGTGTCAATATTTTTTGGTATACTCCAGGTTTAATGAAATTACGTAGACTTTAATAAAGCTACTATTTGAGCTGCTTCTCATTGAGAATAACAAATTAATTACATTTGAACTTTAATAACCTATTATTCATCAATTATATCCTCGATTATAGATTCTTATTTATTCTATACCATAAGTCACATATTTATTTGAAGTAAAGATTTCTCTCTTCCTTTAATCCATTTTTCCCCCACAGAGTAAATTAAATGGCCCGCCATTTGAACTTTAAGCCATACTTGATAGATATGCATATGCATGTTACTAATTTAAACATTATCAAATTGCCATGTCACCAGAACACAGCACAGATAGCCAAAATGTTGCTTACCACTTATGTGTTTTTGCTGCAGCATCCATAAGAATGATGTGATTAATAATTTGCATGACCATTGCGTTTTCCAAACTGATTTAGGCATTGTTTTACTTTGTTTTTTTTTTTTTTTTGTTGTGTTACGCTAGAAGCTATAGCATTGCAAATTATTATTGATGGGCACATACAATTTTGAATGAAAGCGTAATTGATTTTTGCGCAAAATGCAGTTAGTGTTTGTTTGTTTGTTTTTGTTGGTTGTGCTGTACACAATTCAACACTCTCAATTTGAAATGTATGCACAGGCACATATCCGAATGCAAACAAAGATTGAACTATTTGCATACATGCAAATAGGCCGGGAATGGAAAATGTTAATAAGACCAATTAAAGTGAACACAACCGATGCTCCAATTTAAAGAGAAGAAATTATGTTTAGCACTTTTTGTATCATATTGTATTTGTTATGTGGGCACAGTTTTGTTGTTGCGGCTCACAATTAATTCCTCGCACTTCCATTAGCCAAAATGCACTTTGCACACGTTTCTAATCACACGTCTGACGAACGCGACTTTCGACTTGCAAATAGTAGAGGCTGTGGCTCTGAGGCCGAGTCGAACTTCCAAGCCCGGCAGATACTCACAAAACACACACACACACACACACACACACACACAAATAGATGAGAATGAATATAGATGTGTGAGTAAGTGATATGAATGCTTCGATCGAGCGTCGACGTCGCGGCTAACCGAGCGTATGAGAAATTTCATGTTAACATCAACATCAACGTCAGCGTCAAAGTCAACGTCAACGTCGCCGCTGACTGATGATTAGATCGCTGCTTAGGGCGTAGCAGCGTACACTGAGCCGAGTCGCAACCGAATTGCTCGCTGGCTCGCTTACAATGTGCAATAAACAAAACTATTTAACGCACACACGCCACGCTGAGGGGATGGAAGGGGAGGGGCGGCGCGGCGCTTGCGTTGCGTACAGCTCGTGGCTAAGGTAGTGCCCCAAAGCATAGATATATCTATGTATCTACATATATGTTATTGCATATGTATATGTGCATGTGTATGTGTATGTGTATGTAAAATACCCAACTATGTATCTGTGTCTATATCTATCTTGCCATCACATCTAGCCATGCATGTAGCTTACTTTCCGTGTATCTTTCGACTGTTTGCACAGTTGAGTTCCAGCATCGTTGACATTGTTGTTGTTGTTGTAGTTGTTGTTGTTGTTGTTGTTGTATTCAATGGCACTTTTAACAGTTCAGTGGTTTTGCCGTTGACAACGATTGTTCTTGTTACTGTTGTTGTGTGCTGTCCAATGATAAATGGTTCATTTACATTTGTAGCTTCTTTGTTGATTTGTATTACTACCATTACAAATGTAAGGCATGCATATATTTAGCATAGAAGTATGCATGTGTGTTCCCATCAAATTGGTTCTATGGAAATTAAGTCACACACGGCGTAAGCACAATTGTGTAAACATTATTTTCTTTTCGCCATCTTCCAATTAGCAACAGCAGCAGGACGGGAGCCCTTTACCTAATTAGTTGCCATTTCGGGCCATGCCAACGTTTTGTGTGTTACATTTTGTGGCTGGCACTTGAAATGAACTTATTGGCATGTTGGTCAAGGTCGCCAGATGTCTTGCTCGAGCGACGATGTTGTGTCCATATAGTTATATAGTATGTAAAGCACTCACTGCGGATGACATTATTATTATTTCTGTGCGTACAATTTGTATGTAATATGTGTGCACAGCCAAACATGCAATTGCTCAATTTGGCATAAATAAATATTACATATTGCATACATATTACTAGAATTTGTGCCGAGTGAAGATGTTTGCTGAATTGCGTACTTTGTGGCATACAAAATTGGCAACAAATTGAAATGAAACTAAATTAAATTTCATGCAAGTGTTTTGCTTAAGAATTCTTAAGCTAATATGCGTAAGCATTGAAGTATTTCATTTTGGCAAAGTACACTGACAAAAAAGTCTTCTAGAAACAAGATTAAAGCATGCGTTGATCTTACAAATAGGGGAAAACATACCTTTTGACGATTTTAATGCAGTTAAGGAAAGAGAAATATATTTCTTTATGGGTTTTCAGAGATTGCTGATAGTTTTATTGTAATTCAGTCAATTTTTCTTCCATAAAATCCATTGAGCTTTGGCCAATTTACTATTCAACTATTGTAAATCATAAAAGTATTCGCTTTAATTTCCCAAGTAGTAAACGTAAGAGAAACTACCATTTCACAACTAGGAACTAAAGTACTGGATATCGGTAAAGCAAGCGCTATAAATTGTTGCCTACTTTTACATTTACAATAAGGCAATTTCCGCTTATAGCTACTGAAAAATTCAATAGATAAAGTTTGCCCTGTCCCGGCACGAAATCATTGAATAAAATCAGTAATTAATTAATTCCTTATATTGACTTCTGAGCTGAGATGTCCTTTCGCTTTCGCTCGACTTGTTTTGTCGCGTTGCGTATACGTAATAATTCATAAGCCATACACCCAGCATGCAAGGTCGCTGTGAATTATTGTTGCATGCAAACAGTAAAACATAAAAATGTATAAAAACACATACTCGTGTATGTACTTATATGCAGGTCGCAACAACTCCCCTTTTAGTCGTTGGCCCAAATGACGCCATTCAAAATAGGACCAGGCCAACACAAGAATGCAGAGCTGCAACAATAACAACAACAACAACAATAGGCAGCACAACAAAATGTTTCTTACAAATTTGAGGCTAGTTTAACGTTTATATTCTGCAATGAGCACGCTCCACAAAGTTTCGCATTTCACCTTGAACTATAAAAAGAGTAGCATATGCAAAGGTGTGTGTGTGCGTGAGTGTGTGTATGCAGCTAGATGTGAGTGTCAGCAGCAAAATAACAGCAACGTCACTAGGTGGCGCCTGAATGAGGTATAGAAGCAAAAGTTGCACAGCTGCACACAACTAAAATAATAATAAACAATCATGTTGGTGTGCCTTAAAGTATATACATATACATACATACATATACACATACATAATTAATGCGGCTTACACATACATATACACATACAAATTTAACTTATGTCACATATATGGCAAAAGTTTACCTAATTAAAAATGCCAAAAAGTCAGACAAAGGGGGCCGAGGCGGGTCTTAAGTGGGGTCAGACAGCAGCAACAATGAGACACTGACACACACAGATATATGAATGTACACACGCACACACTCAAACTCGCACTCACATGGCTGAGTGATATGTCAGACAGGCCAACAGCCGGTCCCCCAGTTGGGTAGTCTGTCAGGCATTCGAGCTGGATGGCAGGAAGGAAGGGTGTGCGGGCCATAAAGCACCAAGTCTAAAGTTTGTACTTGAATGCTTCAACTAGGGCCGGCAGGCGGTGCATGCAACTTGTCGCATTGTTTGAATCTCTGAATTATGCAAATAGTACACTTGAAAAAAATAATAGAGAGTGTTATACTGCGTTGAAGTTATCAAAATATGTTGTTAATTCTGAAGCTATCCAAATATAAATTTGTCTAGGACAACTTAAGTTGATTACTCTACAATTAGATTTGCGCACCTGAAACTTTTCCTGATTGGGCTTAAGTCAAGAATTTGATTACATCCAGTTTATATGTTTTTACATTAAGTCCTGACATCATCACTAAACATATGTTAGCCATCGAATTAAATGTTTCAAGGTTCAGAATTTACATTTTTATATATATTTACAGTATTGAAAGGCTTGAAAAGAATCTTTTAATCTTAGAATCTTTGAACACAAAGAGCTTAAGCTCTAAGGACAATATCGTTGAATATCATGATTTCTCCGAGTGCAGAGACTCACACAAGAAGAGAGAAGATATATATGTGTTGCTAATAAGTTAACCTACAAACAGCAGAAAATTCTCAAAAGTATTCGCTAGTTGACACCGCACAAAAATAATCAGACAACATGCAGTTTGAGTGACTAAGTGACTAGCTAAAAGTTGCTCATGTCCACGCACTGTGCGTGTGTGTGTGTGTGTGTGTGTCTGACACTTGCTACATTTACACTCATCGCTTGTTGCTGCCAACTTCCGTTTTGTTGTAGAGCACGCCAAAGCTGCTGCCAGTTGCACCCTTGACAATACCACTAGTAGCACCAACAAACGACAACGCCCACTTTGACCCCTCCACCGCCAACTAGCGTGTGAACTTTCAATGAAACGAGGTGACTTTATCGCACTACTTCCGCCCCCTCGGTTGCCCTCTGACAAAATAAAATTTATTTAAATCTGTGCCATAATTGTGTTGTTCGCCTGTTGCTGCTCTTGTTATAGCTGTTATTGTTGTTGTTGTTTCAATTTTTTTTTTAAGTTGCTTGTGCGCGCATAAAATTAGCACTGTAAATTTATTGTCCGTTGTGCACATTCTTGGCACCATGTCGGTTAGTTTGCAGTCACAAGTTGGCATCGTTTACTTATTGTTGCAATTCGTGGACTAGTATTTTGAAACACCAATTAACAATAGAGCGATTTGAACATTTGAAGTCTCAATTGGTTTTGTTGTCTTAAGCTATCTAGCATCGGTAAGGCATCATTTTGGCTTAACTCATTTCCCTCATAATATTTGTGTTTGTGTTCTCAAAAGTAGAGAATCCAGTTAATAAAAGTCTTTAAGATTTATTGAAATTGCATTAAATTATATTTATTGTTTGCATCGTTTTGTATATATGTTGTATATATGGAAAACAGACAGGATTCATTTAAGTATAAAGTTAAATGAAAAAAAAAACCTATTGCGCTTGATTTTATTTTCTTTATTAATTTACGCATGCGATATTACTTAAGAAACAAGAATTTTATAAAAATGCATTTATAATTGAATAAAATATTTGGAAAAACTTTTCATACTTTTGAGTAGATATATTCATTACGGTTACATGACAAGCCCGAAAATTATAAAACAAGTAACTTATATGTAAAAGAAAGTAACTTTATTGAAGTAAGTACAAAGTAGTTTCAGAATTGATTGCCAAAGATTACGTTGATGTTTTTTTTTTATTGGTTTTAATACACTCGACTTTTGGCTTACTAGAATTAATGCAATTCGCTTAATACACAATTACATAAATACATACATAAATACAATCGTCATCATAGTATATAGTCAGTTTATAGAGTTTATACCACGCATTAATTTTTAAATGCAGCCAAAAACACAATTGCTCTCAAATGATTAAATATATGTCTCAAATATATGTATTTGTATTTATTTATTTTTTCATTTTTTGGTTTTTAGGTAATCAATTTTCGCTATAATAAAAATTTGTGTTAATCCAATTTTTGGTTTGTGGGGCGCAATTGTTTATTTTCGCATTTTTCTACTACTTTAATTTGCTATTTGCCATTATTTTATATTTGCAAGCATTTTTATTTATACTGTTAAAGAATGTGTTTTGTTTTGTAGAAAAGCAAATGTTGGTAAATTAAAACAGAAATGAATGCACTACATATGGATGCATATGTGGAATGTGATTAAATTGAAGTTGATTTTTATTGCCACTTAATTAAGTGTGTTGCTGCCTCTTATATACTTACATACATTTTAAACATATTATTTATTTATATAATTATATATATATATATATTTATATATATATATATATATATATATGCATTTGTGTATACATACATATATATTTATGTATGCATACACTCGCACGTATGCTGAAGCATTTTTCTTACGTTTATATCGTATATTAGTTAATATGATTTATGTTGAAATTTGTTCATCTCTTTGCGGTGTGCCTGGTTGCAAGTTGAATATACTCAACAAAATCGAATTGCAAAAATTCTTGTTCATTTCTGTTTTTGGCATTGCAATGCCCAAATGCAAAATGTTTTCAAGTGTGTGTGTTTTTCAATTTTTTTTTTTTGTGTGTATGAGTTAAGTGTGGGTGCCGATACAATGAAGCAAATGCTCAAATTTACCATACTTTGCTACGTGGTTGTTGAACAATTCGCCTGGAATTTGTGTTGCTGCTATTTATTAGATGAAGCAGTGCCGATATTTCCTTAATCGTGGGAATATCTAATTAGACCAGGCTATACTCTTCTCTTCTTTTCCTTCATTTTAGCTCTCACTATTGATCTGGTAGGCAGTACGCTAAGTAAACTCTAAATGAATGCGATTATGCATGGGTACATACTTATGTACGTTTGTGTAAGTAAATGTTTCTATTAGTGTTCCAATGCCACCTCCTGTTGAACTTGGGGCATGTTCGTAAAAGTCGCATGATGCTTTTTTTTTAATTAAACATTTATCGCTGTTGATGCATGTCAAAAAAGCGCACAGAAATTTTGTAATGTAATGTGCAATAAACTGTTGCCATTTTAGTAATTTGCCAGTTCTTTTCATATTAGTTTTCATCATGTTTTCTTTTTAAGTTATTTTTATATTTTCAAAACCTATCACATAAATGTATGTATATGTATTTTTTGGGCGGAATTCTTAGCGTGTGTTTATCGTTTTGTTGTTGTGATAGGACAGAAGAAGAGCACAGAGGAAATGGCAATAAACATTTAAAATGTATACACTAATCGCTTAAAAAGCTAAAAGACGGATTCGCGTGCAATAACAGAAGCGATGGTATTAAATAACCGTTACTCAGACAGCCGCATAACTTTGCCTAACCGGAGTCAAAAACAAGTGTGTGTGTGTGTGTGTGTGTGTGTATCTGTCTGTTCTTTTCTCTGTGTGTGTGTGTGTGTGTGTGTGTAAATGGGGTACTGGTTAGGGGTAGTTATACGAAAAGCGTTTGCTGTGCCATTTTGCTAGTTGTGTATTTTGGGTAAATAAACCCAGAACAATGTGTATGGGGTAATAACCTTAAATGTACTATATAAGCTAACTTTAGCATCGCTTTTAATGCCAAAATTTTGCGTGCACTGCGCCCTGAACTATGCCACATTATCATACGACGTAAGCAGATCCAACGATGACACTTGAGTTCAGATATTTATGTTGCTTGTATTGTGTTGTTTACATTTACTTCTAACATTGGTTGTTTGCGAGTGTTGATTTTGCTGCTAAGTATACGCTGCTATATGTAGTTGTTGTTCTATTCGAAAACTCTTACTTGGCTACTGCACATTTATGTTTTCTTTATTTTCTTTTTTCAATGTTAATTTTTTTGGTTTTTGTTTTTTGGTTTTTGTTTTTTGTAGTAATAATTTTAATTATTTACCGCCTATGCAGTAATGCCCGCTGATTGGATGCGACAACTTGTGGCATGGTCATCGATGCACAGTACGCTGCGTGGCCCTGGTTATGGCGTTTAAAATACGAGCATCTGATCGGCGCTGCCTTCCGCGCTGTCCTCTTCGTCGGCGCCCTCGTCCTCATCATCGGATGTTAGCGATGCGGCATTATTCACCACGGACTCTGTGTTCAAATGGAATGTAGAATTAAATTTCTCAGCCTGCCACAAAAGAAGTTTTGCGTGCCTGCAGTAATCATCATAAACATCAACATAAACATAAATCTTGAATGAATATTGGAATGAGTTTCAGCATATTTAGCACTAATCCACCCCAGCTCAGCGTGCATTTTTAATACGGTTCGATGTAAACGAACGGACGGACAGACAGTGTTTCGAGTGCAGAGGCAGAGAGAAACTACGTTCATGTTATATGCATGGCAAAAGCCTGATATTAATAGCAAAAGTTAATTATGGAGTAAAACTTTCGACTGGAATAACTTGAAAGTTAATTCCAATTTTATTACCTGAATGTGCGCTGTGGCAGGTGGCACGTTGAATGGCTCAGCGATAGGCACTAAGCTTGAGCGGATTTAACTAATCAAAGTGCTTAATTTTCACAGTTTATATTAGGTATTTAGGTTGCAAATATATATCACACACGGCTATCCACAGTACGGTCCTAGTTTGCCCCTTAAAACCATGTCAAATGCAACTCTCTATCTCAGTTTTTTGGTCTGCTACTTACCGCAATTGGGCTTGCCACGTGTGCGTGTGTTGGCGAATTCGACTCCATGCTTATCCACACACCAACAGACGCCCACCGAGTTGTGGCATTGTGTTGGCTTATAGAATCCTTGTACGTCGCAGTCGGGTGCGTAGGCGCCTAATTAGTTTATGCCGCCAACCACAGCAACAGCAACAGCAACAATAACAAGTAGAAGAACAATAACAATGCGCACAAATTTAGTAAGTCTGCATAATTTACAGTCGTAAATGAGAAAGCAGCACAAGCGAAATTCTTTATATTTTTAATTTTTTTTATTTTTATTTCTTGTGTGTCTGTGTGTGTGTGTTTTTTGTTGTGTGTTTTGCTGTGTTTTGGTTTTACTTTTTGGGTCGTGTTGGGGGAAATAAATAGAAACAACGTGGCAGACAAACCAAAAAAACAGAGAGAAGGAAATTATGTAGTTAAAGTTAGTAATGGACCAACAAAAAAAAACAGTGGCACTAAGCAGTAGCAAAAAAGTTTTTTTTTTATGTTTGTGTGTTGTTGTTAAGAGTGTTTAATTTGCTGGCTTAAAAGTTACGTTTGGCTAAAAGGTAAATGGTAAACGAGAGCGGAAAAGCGAGAGCGCATAGAAAACAAGCACAAAAAACAAAAAAGAAATGGTGTCCTTTTTAACAGTTATTGTGAATAGAATTATGTGTGTGTGTGTGTGTGTGTGTGTGCGTGTGTGGCTGGTTGGTATTTTGTGTTTGTGTGAGGCGTTTAATTATATTTTAAAATGGGTTAAGCGTTGTGTATAAATAGAATGTAAGGCAGCATAAACAGAACAAAGCACAAACAGCGAGACAAAAGAGTGTTTGAAACAGATAGACAGATATAGAAAGTGATAGTGATAGTGTTAGTGATAGTAGAGAAGAAACGGATGACAGAAACGGAAAAGTAAAATCTGTTTACTCTTCTAGCTACCCGTTTTGTGGAGAATTGTGTTAAGCATTTGTTGTTCTTGTTGTTGTGGTGTTTGCGTTTTTCAGACGTTTCACAATCAAAAACAAGAAATAACACCAATTTTGGAACTATCGAAGATTAAATTGCAGACACATTGGTTCGCAATGGAATCTTAAGCAAGTCGTATATTCAAGTGAAAAGTCGAAAACAATTAACAATTCCTGAGAACTTGTTGATCTACACCCAATAACAGATTAGGTTTATCAGTTTTCATTAAGTTTATTGAAATGTTCAGACTGACGGACAGAATGACGACTCAACTTGCTATCCCAAATAAAAATTGTACTACAATTCCCTTGTCAAGCTTTCGATATCTTGATATGTGTTAATTTTCTCTGCAATGGTATATAAATTGAACTGAACACAAAAACAAAACTCAATAGAGAATATATAGAGAGAACATACAAATATTAGTGTTATGTTAGCTAGAGAAATGTCCACCTGTACCTATCTCACCTGCAAAGTCGCCAGCGATTCTTCGTCGCACCGCAGCACAGGGACGATCGGTCTTCTCGAAGCAGCGGCACCATTCGCGTGTATTAATCGAGCTATCCTGGTCCAGGTCGCACGTGTCAATGAATGGCTTGATGCAACGCTCGTTCTGATCGTGCTCCAGATCGTACATCTCCTGCAGCGACAGCAGTCCATCGTTGTTTAGATCCAGATGGCCGAACATCCACTTGGCCTCAGTCTTGCAGGCGGGTGGGAAGTGCGCCTTGGACTTCTGGCTATGCTGGCGACGCTTCTTACTGTCGGCCATTATTACGGAGAACCAGTCGAGCAGACGATTACCAATCGCAGTCAGCTGCTGCGGTTTGCACTCGGCCGACTTCGAGGGATAGCCTAGCAAGAGAAGAGTTACAAGTCCATTAAATATTTATTCAATTTTGCAATTTTCACCAGATTGCTTACCACTTGGATTGTTATTCTTATTAAATTTCTGTGACTGCTTCTCAACGACTTCGTTCTCGTTGTAGTTGCGCATCTTACGTTTTTCCTCCTGATACTTGGTATCCTGGAAAAGTCAATTTTGTTAAATGAAAGATAGAAGCTGGGACTTAGATCAGAGCATATATCACATTTTAATGCACTTTCCAGCAACAATGCAAACAAATGTGTAAAAAGTTTGACACCGACACGACTCTCATGAATTGCCAAATGATTTCCTTTCCAATTCATTTTATGTAACAGCTTTTCACTCATTTACTAAAGCCGGTTAAACACATCTTCATTTGGATTTGCGAAGCTTTCAAAATACGCTTGAAGTTGATATTTGATATCTGAATCTGAATTCGATTGATTTTCCCATTCTTGAGGCTAAAATGGGGTTAGCTAAAGTCCAAAGGGAAAACTAATTTCTGCCGCTTCATAATTCTTATTGACCTTCCCTATCTATGAAATCATATTATTATGGGGTTAAAATTGTTGGTAATTTACTAAATTGTGAAATCGATTCGGCTGAGCTGTTGAGCCCAATTAATTTTCCTCTTCCCTCTACCTGTCTACCAGTTTATTCTTCTAAGCGATATACTACTAATTATACTTTCGAGTACATTGCAATGATTATAACAAAATTATATAAATATTATATTATTCATATATGACTGCTTGCTATGCAAGGTCGCAGAACATAAACCAAAAATCGATTTTTCGTTTTTCTTTATTTAACATCCATCTAAAGTGATAAAAATGGTTGATGAATACAAATGTATGTTCGGAAATATCTTCTCACCTTCTTGTAGGCTGTATACTTGAGATACTTGTAGTGCTTGTTATCATACTTAATCTCCTCGGGAGTAAACGTATACTGGGCATTGATGTGATTTAAGTGACGATTGTTGTCCTCCTTATCCTGTGAATTGTAAAATCGTTTAAGGCATATGAAATTGTGTCCTTGCTTCAACTTCAACTCACATTCATAATGGTATTGAAGTCATTGTTGTTGCTGCCCATTACATTTCCGCTGTTCATCATGATGTTGTTGTTGCTGCTATCCTTGTAAGCTTGCTGCTGCTGCTGCTGCTGCTGCTGTTGTTGTTGTTGTTGTTGCTGCTGCTGTTGCTGCTCCAGGATGATCTTCTTGTTGTATTTGTTATAGCCAGCACGCTCGCCAATTCGCTGCAATCGCTTACCATCGGTGTTTTCTGCAAAACGAGAAAAATGTTGAAATGGCCGACATGAAATTGCTTGGCAAGGCAAACTTTTCTTATCCTGGCGCTGGTCACTGAGGCGTCATTTCTATTTGATGCTTGTTTTTTGTATTACATATAAATTTTTTTTTTTTTTTGTATTGCTCAGCCCCAAGTAGGGAACACAACAACAGCAACAACTTCAGCAGCAAGAGTTGCAAGTGCTTGCAATGCGCTTTCAGCTGTGCAAATTTAACATTAATGCGCCTGATGTTGCTGCTGTTCTTGTTGTTTGTGTTGCTTGTGTGGTTTTTGTTGTTTTTGCTGCAGCTTGGCTGATTCGCCAAGTGCCTGCCCCTCCAAGTAGCCTGCGCTACTTGCTCAACGGATTATTTAAAATTTAACAATTGATTCGCTAGACGCCAATTTAAAGGCAGCGAAATTTGAAATCGAAATATTCCCTGGCTTTAGAGCCTAGCAGTCTGACCTGTCACAATAGCAATCACAATCCATTGCTGCTTTGCTTTTTATTCTATTTGAACAACGACAACGACTATAATTAAACTGGTGGGGTGTGGCCAGCGCGCATGCATGCAATTTATTTAGATGGCCACTGTTCAATGGCCTCCCAGCCGCACTTGCTGGCCATATTCCAGCCTCAAGCTCATTATGCGGTTTGGTTCTGGCACTGGTTTTCTACACAGACTCTCACTATAAGTGGGTCTATGTTCGTCTGAATAAATGTTTATTTGTAAAACTTACCCTTGCATGGACAGAATCCTTTGCAGGCGATCCGTATGGATGTCGAATGTATGCAATTGTGATAATCCAATCTGCATAGTGATGAGTAGGTTCTGTTGTCAGCTCCGCAGAGGAAAGTTGGCTTGGCAACGGGACACGGCTTGCAATTGCTGCTCGAGTGTAGGGTTAGAAAAAATATATAGTCAGATGGTATCAGTAAGGAAAGTAGAGTGAAATAAAAGGAGCAAACAACAAATAGATGACATGCAAAATTAATTTTTATGCAAATCAAGTCTGGCATTTGTTGCCGAGGCGAGACCTACAGCTTCTAACTGCCTGTTGCTATGGCATCTTTTATTTAAATATTATTTAATATGCAGCACACGCACTCGCAGACAAGCAGCAGCTTGGCTGTCAGAGATCACATGCAGATATTCCAGGTAGTTGGAGCCATGTGCCATCAGCTTGTATTTTCTTAAATATTTGCTCAAATATTTGAGCAGGCAGAAATCCCGGTAACGGGTAACAGCCAGCGCAAAATTAAGTCTATGCTGTATACTAATAAATTATGCTTGTTTTTTCTAAAAAAAAAAAATATTGTGAACTCAAGAGTCTGAGAATTGTAAAGTAGATGCAGGAAGTACCTTAATCTAAGGAACCTTTTTTAATGATGCAAATAAGTTTCCATTATTTAAAATGTTTTTTTTTTTTTTTACATCTGAGAGACGTTTACAGGAAAGAAAAACGACTAATAATTTTATAATATATTAGCCGTTATCTATATCTATCAACGAAATACTTAAATTGTTAAGGATGGAAATTTATGATTAATTTATTCAATTTAATTGGTTAGACTTGAGGAGCTTGGAAATGAAGCAGTGCTTAACTTGATATGTATTTTCTTTTGAAATGCGTTTCTTTCTTTAATTCACATTTGTTTGATTTCCACACTTATGAGTTGGCAATAATTCATTCTATAGAGTTGGAAATGCGTTATTCAGCTTGTAACATACTTTTGAACAATAGCAACATTTAATTCCATTCTCATTTTCAATGTGTTCAGGGAATAGATATACAGCTATTAACCTTTGAATGGATTACATATTGGCTTAATATATATATCTAGTATACAGTAGGAGTTGCAGTTTTAATCAGAACTCAATGGTTTTTATTGACTTTATTTTTTTTATTTATTTTTTTTTAATATTTGTATAACTTTTTATCTCTGTATATTATTCTCATGGCAATGCAAATTGAGCGTGTTTATTCAGCAAATTGAATTTCTTGGTTGTTTTTTTTTTCTCCTTTTTGTTGGGATTATAATTTGTTGTGGAAATTTGTTGAATTTGACAGATTTAATTGCTGCTGATTTCGGTGGTTTAATTCAATGTTTGACTAAAGGATGAAATGCAAAATTAACGGAGAACGCAGACCGAATTTCAATTGTCTTTTCCAATTATGCACTTAAACTTAATATTGAGCAATTAATTTTGTTGACTCTGCACAAATATAATTCGTATACATTATGAAGTTTTTAAATTGATGCACAGTTGTTTCTCACTCCCATGGTAAAAATACTTTTAAATGTAAAAATGTATTATTTTTTATACGCAATTTCAATAAAATTTTCGTATTGTTAAAAGAAGAGTACTTGAAATATACTAAAGCATTTGTGCTGCATGCTGATGCCACTTTTCAATGGCGATTTAAGCTAACCAATTTCGTAGCTAAGCCAAGGTAAACGAATCGTTGACCAAAACTAGAAAGTACCTTTTCTCTTGTTTCTCTTGTGTATGTGTTTGACAAATTGCTTGCTCCAAGAAAGACAGTTTTAATTGAAAATTTTATCATAGAATGCTTAAATTATTTTCACTTGTGTGGTACATTTTTAATGGTATCTGGTATTTAAATAATTTCTGAAATTGTAACTGAATTTCAGTGAAGGGCTTATGACATGATTTAGCAACTTTTGGGTCAATGGCTGCTCTGGTTACTTTGTGCAAATTGTAAATAAAATGGAAATGGGGCCCAAAGCATGCCATTCGCTGCTGTGCTGTACAAATTTGTGAATTTTTAGTCAAATATTTGCTTTCAATTTTCAGACAAACAAACCCCCCATCAAATGAGACAGGTGGAGGAGCATGGGATCAAATTTTTGGATGCTGCTGCTGACAGCTTCATGTGTATAGACCAAAAAGCAGCTCTGTGGTTGCGAATAACTGCCAAAAGCAGGCATATTGCCCCTGCTTAGGTTGTGCTACGCCAACGCAAAGGGACGAAGCATATAAAAGGCGTTCCACGTCCTTTGCCGTTCGGCACCCAGCCACGAGCACAAGCGTTGCCATATTGTTGTAAGAAACAATGCCAACCTACATGAGTTATGAGTTTTGTGTGAGTGTGTTATTGTCCGTATTCTTACATAGTATGTGATGCTTCGTGGCCTGTTACAAGTGCCCCGCAGATAGCGCTCCATGTCCTTTCACCCCTTGATCGATTCAATCTTTCATTCCCACCAAGTGCGCCTGTATACAAGGCAAATCTTTTGTTTGATTTGTGCCCAAACGGAACACCAATGCAACATCAACGAGCATGGAATGCCAGATAAATTGTGCGCGCAAACTATTGATTTTGTATGCTAACAACAACAGCAACACGTCCTATACCCCCCTTCCCCCATCGTCACCCCACTCTCCGACCACCCACAGCTTTCTGTAAGGGGCATGCAGAGTCTATGCCATTGACATAGATACTTGCACTAGTATATGCACAAAAGCGAAATTTGTGTGAAAGCAAATTGAAAAGAAAATGTCGAAAAATATGTCAAAAGCCATTTTTTAATATGAGAGGGCGTGGTATGACTCTCGATTAGCCCATAGATAGATTGATTACGCGACCATTAAGAGCCATAATAGAGGCAAAATGGCACTAGCCACTACATAAAAAAAAAACCCTAATAGCCCATATACATGAACAGCACTTATTTATGAGTCAAATAGCAGATACTGTCAACAATATTAATTTAGCTTTAGCTTTTACTTTAAATAAACTTTATTTAACTTTAGCAAATCAATCATATGTTTTATACAACATTGATTCAAGATTTAATATTAAAACTGGAACAGTTCCGTGCAAAACATGCTTAATTAAAAAACTGGGCGAACTGTTTGATGACTGCGGAAATATATTTCAAAAAGTAATTCATGTTAAATTTGAATCAATTTAATTAATATATAAATAAAAATCGCATTGGTCTTAACAAATATCATCAACTATGAAAAATAATCCATGGAATTTGACTGACCACTTCATTAAATTTAAACTGATATTCAATTTTAGTGTAACAGCAGAATTACTTGAAGAATAACAAATCTCGACGAGCAGTACAGTAATCATGAAAATTAATTTTCCACTCAGCAAACTGCTTTTAGCGGATAAAAAAAACTTTTCGCTATGCCACAAGAATCCACCTGCTGGACCCGCATTACCCCAAGGACCAACCCAAACGTGTCATGCAGCCACCATGAAATTAAACTAAAAAACAAAAAACAAAAGGCAAAGCAAATAAATAAACCGAAGCGGAAAAACAACAAACGCACATTTAAAGTAAATTTCGGAGAAACATAAAACAATATTGGCATGATAATCTCAACATGGGTTCTTAACAAGTATGTTTTGTTTCTTTGTAGAGTAAAGGTTCACAGCTGCAGCTGAGTAAATATTGGATTTTTAAAGTGACATCTGTTATCGATTAGTTTAATGTGGATTAAAAACTACAAAGTTCAAATAGCAAACCTAATACAAAAGACGCCAATCTCTCACACTTTTGTGTTTGTGCGGATATTGATGTTTAGACGTTGTGAATAACGTTCCGTTCCAGTTGAGCACGGCAACACGTAGGAAATAGGCCAAGTTATACACATAGCTGTAGCCAGCAATCAGCTAACCAATTGAACCTTGGCCCCAGCAGCGACTTTGACTTCATTCCGTTGTGACACCTGCCAGCCCACCACCCAGTCCAATTTTGATACAAAAATACACTTGAATTCCTGCTCGTCTGCTCGCGTGCGAATTCACAATTTGGGTTAGGGTCAAAGCGATAATGTTGTACAAGTCAAAGGATACGACTACAAAAAGGGTAAAAGTCCGTAAAGCTGTCGTTTCAGCCGATAACAAGAACAACAAACAGTATGTATTTGAACAACGGCAGAGACGACGATGACGCAGCACAATCAGTAAAGGTCTAGAAGAAGCAGAAGTACAGCAACACCAAAAAGTAATGCGTGCTAAAAATTGTACAGCTGCAACATTATTGTGAAATTTGTATACACGATAAAACAATTTGTTATTAGCGTGCCGGTCATGCAAATCAGGAAGGGAGGCAGGTGGGGCACCCAGTAGTCGTCAGTTTTATGTATAAGGTGACCGATTCCGCGTAAGTTGGCCATCGTCTAACCCTTAACCCATTTTCTTACAGTTGTTGGCTGCTTGACACCCACGAAATGAATGAGTATTTGTTAAATGAAATGTAAGAATACCATTGATATGCAAAGGTCTTAAATAAAAACACAAAAAAAAAGGGATTGGGCTAAAGTTAAATTCTGGAATACTTACTCCAATTCCTCATCATCATCCTGCTGGGCAGCCGCAGGCTTTGGCAACTGCTGCTGCTGCTGCTGCTGCTGCTGCTGCTGCTGCTGCTGCTGCTTTTGATTATCGTTGGCAACAATGCTGTTCTCATAGAAGACATCGTCCTCTTTGGACTCATCATCGTCGCCCAGGCTTAGGCTTTTATCTTCATCGTCATTGTTATCCTCGTTGCCCTGGACATTGGCTGGCGCATTGTTGTTATTCTTGTTGCTGTGGTTGTTGTTGTCGCCATCGCTACTGTTGTCCTCGTCATCGTTGTTGATGTCCTCAACATCCTGGCTATCGTTATCCTGTTGATTGACACGCCTCTTGGCTTCCTCCTCTAAATATTTGGCCTTTGTGATTATCTCATCACTAGAGCGAGAACAGAGGAATCAACGGGTTGGTAAAGTCGCCACAGGCACCGCCAATCAATTTATAATTTAATTAGTTTATTAAGTTTCATAGTAGCAACAAAATATCAAGTATTACAAAGTTTGCCACTGGCCACATACCGATTCTTATGCAGCTCCTTTTTCGACACGCACACAGCACTAAATTCATCCTCCAGCAGACAGATCTCACGCTTCTTACAGTTTAGCGGCCGGCAAAGGTCACCTGCGGGCGGCGAAGCATTAAATGTAATATATTAAATTATAAACATGTTGCGATAAGCTTTTTCTTTCCGTTGTTGTTGACCAGTTGGTGGCCATAAATAAAAACGATGCTTTAGTTTGAAAGTTGGCTACTCACTCGAGGGATCATGTATCCACCGCTTGCGTACGCCCACATTTTTGTTGTTTTGCGTGTTTTTGTTGATCTGTGGACGAGTGTGCATTAAAAAAAAAAACAAAAATAAAAACAAAACGAAAATGCGATGCTTGATTAATTCACAATGTGAGTGAAATGTTTTATCTTTTAATTTGGTGATTTAAATGCAAAAATGCAAAGCTCGAAACGCTTGTCAAATGTCTTAGTCATATCGAACACACACACACACACACACACAAACACATACGCACAGAAAATACATTCAAGTTTATTTGTGTAAATTTAATGCCAACACGTGTCGTATACGTAATACACAAATGAAAGAAAAAAAAAGCTGCTATGGTTACGACGGCAGCTAGAGACACTCCTTGTTGCTTGTGGCAAGTTCATTGTTCGAAAGATGTCAGTATCATGTAACTTAAATTAAAAGCCAGGAATATGGCAAGACAATAGCATAATAACAACAACACAGAAGAATATAAAATAGAACTGTATTCTGGTGAAGAGTGCCAAACTAGATGATACTCTGTAACTTGAATTGATTGTGAAAAAGATTAAACTATTAGTGTAACCATCGGTGGTACAACGACAATTGAGAAAATCTGTCACGTCAGCGGATGCTGAGTCTTAGACGTAAGCCGGTAATGGAAAAATGCTCTCAAATTCTATTATCAAAGCATAAAAATGTGATGACTTTAAGGTAATTTTTATTTGTAGTATTCTGAGAAGCTCCTGAGGCTTTGGGATTCGTTCACAACAGAAAAACAAATTAATTTTAGTTGTTTTTGAATACCCACCCTCCTCGTTGGGAAATGCTGACTAATGATTGTATAACTTTCATGTAGCCTCAAACTTATTTTTAATTGGCATAGAGCAATATAATATTTCATGTGTGTGGGTTGCTTTTGAAGAGCTCTTTCTCAGAATGAATCATTTTCTGGTGAATGAATCTTGTATATTTTATTTAAATGCTGCTTGTCGCCTCTTCTGCTTCCACAAACTGACTTTCTGTACGGGTTGGGAATATGAACTTGGCGAGGCTGCCCCGTAAATATTTAATCAAAAGTGTTTAGTTTCGTTACAAAATAGTATAGGAAATATCAATGTGCACAATGATTTTCCAATGCGTTTTCCAGCTCAAAGTCCCTCCATTACCAATTAGCGTTAGTTTAGGTAAAGTTTTGGCAGCAAAATATCGTAACAAGATATTTAAGTTTTTGTGAATGTTTGAAAAGTTTGTTGGACCATTCGAAAAGTTACTAATTTTGTAGAATTGGAGATTACCAATAATTGCAGTTAATTAATGCTTTATTAAAATGTGCACTTAACGGCATAAAAGACTTATCATATTTAATATACTCATACAATGGATATATCCAAATAAAATGGAAAACATGTCTGTGTATATATAATATTTCAACTTTTCGATCGATCCAACAAAAATTCCCTTACATGTTTGTTGTTCACTTTGCATCAACATCATGTGAGCATAAAATGCAAGAGATTTATTTTATTACGATTTAATTCAATTAAATCGCGTGTTGAAGCAGGCAGCAATTCGAGTCGCACCAGCACAATGTTATTAAGTGCAATGGTGCGTATGAATAATATTTAACTTGACTATAAAGTGTAGTCCATGCAAACAACAGCAATAATCATAAAAAAAAACCACCCTGTCACGAACATGACTTTTGGAAATGGCAAAGGCAACCAAAAAGCAAACACACTCACCCTCAAACCCATTCACAGACTCCCCCCACTCAGGGGGGGGGCCCTGACCAAACAGGTTTGCAATATGCCCCTAAAAGTCTGCAATGCAAAATGTAGTGTATGACAGCAGGCAAAGGCAAGAGCCAGCCCATCTTTTGTTGTTTCTGATAACAGTGTTGGTGGTGTTGGTGGTGCGTTTGTCACTTGATGCTGCAAACAGCAGCAGCAGCAGCAGCAGCAGCAGCAGCAGCAGCAGCAGTTGCTATATTGGCAATGGGGCGGTCCTAAGCAACTTCATTACATTCAGCCCTTTGCAAAGAGTTCAGCCGTTGACCCCATTACAAGCAGAGACCGCCAACAACGGCAACTAAGTACTGACTATTAAAGCACCAACGAAGTGCTCTGCATTTGGCAACGGTCAGCTCAAAGTGGCAATTGCCAGGCATCCGTGTCCGTGTCTCAGTTGGGAACTGTAATGCAATAAAGTCGTTCAGGACGTGAACTCCTGCAATTTGCATGCGTTAAAATGCAATTTGCACATTTCCTGGCCGCGGTTTGCCTCGTTCGCATCCCTTTGAGAGCATCGCACTCGCATTACATTAAATACTCTCGCTCTGCAGCTGAGCATAGCACAGCCCCGTCCTCCACGCCTCCAGTGACGCTGCGGCTGTGGCCGTTGATGGGCTCGGTCAGCAAACTGCAATGGTGCACGCTTTTGTGGCACTCCATCTGTTTGGTGGACTTTAATTGCGCTTATTGCGGTCAATCGAGCGTAATAAGCTCCAGCAGTTACTTAAATAGGCCATGAACAATTGCTAAAACGGTTAGAGTCGTGCTTTAACTGGGTCAGGTTCCACACGCATCAACGCACCAATCTCTTGTTTAGTTCTCAAATAGCGTTTTCGTCCCATGCAAGCAAATTTAGAGCGCAAACAGCTGTGCAGCAGCCACCACCAGGCACTGTTGCCACAGCACACAATGCTGCTTGCCTCCAACCGCACCGCACTGCTGCAGTTTAAGATCTTTGCCAGATTTTTGACTGTTTAAGAGGTTGCGATTATTAATTGCTCGACTTTGGCGGGATCTTCCAGGTGCTGACTAAATGCAACTAAACCTTAGTTCAAATGCAGATAAAGCCGCAACCTCCGCCAAATGTTCTCGTCTGCCCCCAAATGAAAGCAAAAATATTTTGCAAAAATAATGTGAAAAATAGTAGGAAAATCAGATAAAAGATCTGCAACAAAAAGATGTAAGCATTTGTATGCGCTTCGTTTTGTGGCAGCATCATGACTACGCCCGCACGCCGCAGTGTGGCAATCTATCAAGCCTTAAATTGAATTTACGACTTTGTTTTCGTAGCGGTTTTATTTCATCTTTATCAATTTCTTTCATTTTCCACTATACTGCAATTTCTTTATTGTTTTCCTTACTCCTTACAAGCCAAGAAAAACAACCAATTCTCTGGTTGCTTGACTCTCCAAGGCAATACGGATGTGGAGGGGGGTGAACCAAAACTGTCTGCAATGAAACTGCAGCGCCATTTTGCCTGTCAGTTTAGTTACATTATGTAAATGCAATTTTTTACTTAAATTCAGACATTTGTTGGTGCATTGAGGGGACATGTTAATTTTGTTGCCCTTGTGGAAACACAAGAGACAAAATAAATGCAATTTATTTGTTTGTTTAAGAGAAGATAATTGAGAAACATTCGCTTCTAAATTATACATTGGAGCATTTGCATAAGTATGCGTTTATTTCAATTAAATATTTATTGGATTCACTTGTTAGAAAATGATAATAAATTTTATGTAGTGAATAATATGTCGAAATATTTTACTTAATAGTTGGCTGTATCTCGACAATTGGAAATCGATTTGCATAAAAATTCCCAAAACGGAATAGATAACTATCAATTAAACTAATTTGAATATGTTGATGATGGTATTCAAGAGCGTACAATCTAAATTTGAAGTTTCTAGCTTCTAGAGTTTCGGAGATAAGTTAAATTATACACACCCATAGATCCCATGTCTTCCGACTACAAATTAAAAGAAATGCGCTCGGAGGGGATTCTTTCTGCCCCCAATAAATTCATCAAACCCATTTTCCTATTTTAGACGTGTTTAGCGTATAATTAAATTAAAATTAAATTAAATTAAATTATGTATTTTTAATGATAAGTTGAATTTAATAGCATAATCAGATTGCTCATAGGCAATATGTTGAAATGGAAATTTTCCGACTCCATTTACTAATTTCAAATGTAAGCTTTGTTGAATATATTGATTTTAAATTTGTGGACATGCAATCAACTTGTGAAATGCCGCATTAAATCGGGAGTGCAAACCCCATTTTATCCTACCATCAACATACCCTAAACGCATATAGAGATCATTTTTGGAGGCAAAAATTATATAACAAATACGCTATGCAGTTGAAATTGCTGTAAATTATGCAGTGGATATTGTATGAATGCCAATGATGGGGCCAAGAGATGCAATTTTCTGGGCAATCAATAAACTATGTGGCGCGGACATCGTATAAAGAGAGCCACAAGAATGGATGGCTCGGATCTATTTGTATAAAATGTGAATATATTGCGGCTGTGTGGCAAGCAAACATACGCATTTGTTGTGGCAATTAGAGCAATGTGAAGTCGGTCAAAGGAGAAGAGGATGGGATTAGCAACTGACTGACTGATTGACCAACTGAGCGAGCAGCAATTGATGCTGTGGCCCATAAATTATGTATTCTACTTAAAAAATTCATTAGCCAGTCATGGATGCATTTAAATTCAGCTACATATACATATCTATCGCTAGCACTGTGTATGTGTGTACGTGTGTGTGAGTGTGTATAAAATTGGGTCCAGATGCAATGTGGTTGTCAGCCAGTATGTGGCGCCAGTTGTTTTGTGGCTAGTTGTGTTATAGACCGGCTGGGGCCCACATAAATTGCACAATTTCGAGCTGAATCAATTTCTATTACAGGCACAAGGCAGACAGCTGGCTCTAGGCGGGATGTCCTGGCTGCCACATTTCCTGACAGGAAGCTCAGCGTAATCTTTGGCTACCAACGTGCAAATCCCTCAATACAAGTAACATTTGACTTTGGATGAGTTAAACTTCTTCTTATTTTAGATAGAACCAAAGCCATCCGCCTAGACAAGAAGGACATTTTAATTTTGAGTAGCTCTCTGGCGTTCAGGAAATTGCATTTTTGTGCTGAATCGTCTGGAACTGCAGGCTTAATGCCAAATGTCGCCGGATGTCACCACGGATGCCAAAATGGCTTGCCAGTCAACATAATGTTAAATAAAGATACCTGCTTCAAAAGTATACTGAACACAAGCTTTCCGTATGTGTGTAGTTTGTGTGTACTGTGTGTCATGTTATGACATTAATTACAAGCTGTCGCATGCAATCATGTTCCAATAATCTCAATTTAATTGTTAATTCAATTAGCGAAACGCCCAAAACGTCAATTGGGACGGTCAGAAACGATATACAAGTTTATTGCTCAAACAGAGAAGCAGAAAGAAAATAATAAAAAAAAAATTGCAGAAAATGCATGACAAATATTTACTTTACACATTGTCAATAAAAAACATGACGTGGTCCTGCTGGATAATGAACATGCCACGTGAAGTGTGGCAACGTGGCAACACATGCCTAGCTACAAGCCCGTATTTATTTACCACATGGGGGCGTGTCGCTGGCACGTTATGCTTATGTATAGTAAATGCATTTTCCCGTCCATTTTTAAAACTATGATGGAGACGTGCAGTGAGCACTGCAGTCATAAAACAATTGAAGCAACAACCGCAAAACAGAGACAACAAATTGCAACAAATTGCAGCTGGCAACAACGGTAAACCAAAAGAGGCACTAAAAAAAAAATTAGTGCGCCACCCAAATGTGTTTACCTATGTATGTGCAGAACATACGACTCGTACGATTTCCAGCTGAAATTTATATTTACAATCATGAACAATAACAACGTGGGAAAGCCGCAATGGTCAACGCTCTAGGGTGTGTTATGGCTGGGTGTTGCAACAATCTGATTCCGTTGTTTCATGCCATGCACTGCGGTTTGGGATCTGTTGCCTCGACTGTGGATGGCACAGATTAGGTCAAGTTTATGGCAAATGCCAGCCACACTGCATGCAACAAAGTTGCAAATGCATGCAAAATCCTGCAAAATGCAATTTTCAACCAACAGTTATTTTTGATAATATGTAATTATACAATCCCTCTCTCTCTCTCTCTCTTCTCTCTCTCTCTCTCTCTCTCTCTCTCTCTATATCTCTGCTTCTGACAATGTAAATTATTATTTATTTATTGTGACCAACATGAACAAAATCTTTAAAAATATAAAATAAAAAAAATGTAAGTTGCAATATGTTATTTATGATAATACAAAATAAAAGAAGAGAAAATAAATAATTTCATTCTTATGTTGTTTCTATTTAGTTAAATATCTGACATAGAAAACTAAAAAATATTGTTTTTATCTTTTCACAAAGAACTGACTAAGTTTATTGCAATGATTTTTTCGCTATTTCGGTTTTGTCTTTACCTTTAAAAGCACATTTATTTGTTAAATACCCATGAACAGTGGTTTTTTTTTTATTCATTTTATGAAGAAAAATAAATTGCAGCTCAAGCTTATATGGAATTTAGCTTGCTATCTATGAATGTGTCAAATTTCATAGCACACCAAAAATAATCATTCAAATATTATCACATGAAGGTGATTATTCAGCTTAAATGGTATTTGAAATTTCGATCAAACCCGAATAAATCAGTCTTCGTGGTTTTTGTGGCTAAGGCTTTAGGTAAATTCGATTTGTGGCTTGCATATATGATTTAATGACATCGATACGAACGATTCGAGCTATTCGAAATTTAACAATTGCCCATTAAGTATGTTTAGATATTTGGTGTACAAAGTGCAGAAGAAAGCACTTCACGCAATATCAACCGCACTTGCCACAAGCCGCACCCAACCAAGCAGATTGCGTTGCATTAAAAGCTTTTAGATGCAACGGCGACACCACCAACACCACCACCACCACCAGCACATGCAATGATCTATAGTTAAAGGACACGCCTCGACTTGCCCCACAATGGGTCGTTTAATGAACTCCCTATCCCCAAATACGAATTCCAAGCTGGTCACGCCCACATAGGAATCCACTGGCAATGGCGTGCATTTGCGCCGATTGAATAGTTCAATCAATTAGTTAATTGCAAAGTTGCCCAAAACGTCTAAAAGACCTTGCAGCGCAAATCGAAGCACTTAGAAGCAATCAGCAATTAGTTGGGCGGCGATACCGACAAGCCAAAGAGCTTTTAATGCGCACTGGGTAAATTTTTTTTGTTGTATTTTGACTGGACAGACTGGGCAGAGAGTGGCAGACATTGGATTGGCACACGTTATTCTACTTGTGGTCGCAGCACAACTAGTAAGCAACCACTCAAAGGATACACCCAAACATTTGTCGCGCGCCAAACACAAAACTCAAATAAAGCTACACACTAATGCACAAATGTTCATACATATATATTAATTTTGGGGTGTGTGCGAGGGAGTGCAAAAACTTTGCAAATTGCAGCTCATCGCTCTTAGGGCATGGGACAAAGGCAAGACGAGCGCTTGGAAATGGAAAATAAAAGCTGGGCAAAAATCAAGCTGGTATTTTATATACCATTGAAGAGGGTCAGTTGAAGTTGGCTGTGAAGTTTGCAACGGAAAAGACTTTTCAGATTCTAATAAATATATATATATATAGCTGACATAGACAATATGTTGTTTACCTTACCAAATTTAAAAGTCATGTGTTTTATTATGCATCAAATTATAAACATCGGACTACTATATAATATAACTTTCAAGCAAACATGATGTCCATGTGTGAGTTTTTATAGTGAAATTTATATGTCGACAACTTGACTGAGTTCTGAAAGCGCATATACTCTTCGGTATGCCTTAGATAGTAAGTCTTTCTTGACATTTTTTTATTAGCAGCCATTCAGAGCCGGGCAGCCATGACAGACTGGCAAATATGGCGGCACCACCCGGAAGTCGACGGCTGGCTGTCGCCTGTCTGTTGTCGGATGTCGGCTGTGTGGACTGTTGCCTGACAGGCCCTCTCCACCCACCTTGGATTGTGACACCTCTTCCGCCTATCTCGATGCCATGCTTGATGAGAAATGACAGGCAATAATGCTGCTAGCTATGCTCCATCTGCATTTATCATAACTTTCGTCTTTTATTTGCCCTGATGGCAGCATTGCCACCAGTCCCATTTGTTTCATTTTGTTGTTTTGCTTAGTCTATTGCTGTTGCTGTTCCGAGTGCTTCGTTAGCGTTAGCGAACTTTTGCCATTTGCCATTTGCATAGCGTTGCTTTGGTTTCGCATTTATAAATGGCTCGACTGTTTGCCTGTTTGTACATTTGACACCCATAACCCTTGCTGACCTGAAGATTAAAGCTTACAGTGTTGTTGAGTTTCCTTTCCATTGTTTTCTTTATTTTTTATGTTGTTTGTAATTGTGCTTAGATTATTTTTTACAATTTAACTCATTGCGCTAATGAGGCGCGCTTTTAGGTATGCAATGCAAAGAGTATCCTGTATACAGTTGCAAATTGTTTTAACAAAGTTGAGTCATGCTCACTTTACTATCAATTTATATCACATACACATCCATAATATAATTATCAACTGATTTAAAATGGCTACCATTGTGGAACAAACGAAATTTGTAAATCACATTTAAATATTTGAGTCGCTTAATTGTATCAGGGTAATTGAGAATGGCCAAATTGGCGCACTGCCGAAGTGGCTTTAAATTATTATAATTATTACCGAAATTGTGTGTATGCAGAAATAAAGATGATTATATTGGTAAACAGTGTATACGTTAATCAATCCGCATTACATTAATTATTCAGCAATGCTTCATTAATTAAAAATAAATGCTTATTTGCATATGCATAATTAATGTGACAAATAAACAATTTGCGTCACATTTCACTCGATAATTGATTGTCAATTGTGTGAATTCATTTTGCATTCTGAATTAGCGAGTAGCAAGTCATTAAAGCATCTCTTAATCGCAGAGAAGAATTTGTTCATTTTAATATCCCAAAATATTAAACTATTGATGTTTTCTTATGCTTTGTTTATTTATACAAAACCATTCAAATTTAGAATCACACTTATCCATTAATATATATATTCGCTCTGGTCGAAGTTTATGTTTAACTATGATAATGAGGTTGCTCGAGACCAGAATATTTTAATTGTAAGCTTGGCAGCTCGAAGCTCACGCATAAATGCAAATACTCATAAAATTGCTTACAGATTTGTTGTTTTTTAAGCTAATACCATTGAAATTGAGAATAGGCAATAATGATGTGGTTTTTCTTAGAATATGCAGTAGAGATGCGCATGTGCCAGACTTTTTACCACGACACACACTCAAAAAAATCAAAAGTATTCATTTGGAAAAGTTTCCCATTCAATCTCCAATGTTATGTCTACTAATTTATAGAATATTTTAATTATGTGTGGCAAAACATTATAGTTAATAGCGGTAATTTACATTGTAAATGGCTTGTTCTTTGTAAGTGATGCTTACAGAATATAAACTGAAATAATTTAGAAAACGAGATAATCAAGTTTAACAACTCAAATAGATATATAAATTAAAACTTATGAAATCCCATCTTTTAAGTCAAACTTAATATGTTCCTTTCGTGTAGGTAAAAAATGTCATGCGCTCAATTCTTTTATGAGAAAACATGCCTTGAAGTGTATCCTTGAGCTATTTGCGTTAAGTATACGCGCCAGCTATGGAGAGGTAAAAAATTGGAAGGTTTTCCACGAATGCTGAAGAATGCTTAAGCGTCTTGAGTGCTGTCGACAATAACAACAACTTTAGGCACAACGAGACGACCATTATGGCATAAGGAGTCCAAATCTTAATGCACATATGTACATTAGCACATAAAATCGCGAATTTCAGTTTGCTTTTAATGTTTTGGGCTTACACACAACGCACGTCAATAATATTTGTCTGCTGTGTGGATAATTGTAACAATTTACAATAGTTTATTTGTGCAGCGACAACAGGACACAGATGCAGACACATCTACGACAAGTACAAATAGTGAAATACATCTGTAGCAAATGGGCTTATTGTTTGACTTGTTTGATTTAGCTGTGTGTTTGTCTGTCATTTGAAATGTAGACATGCGATGTACATATATTTGAGACATTTGCCATAGTTGATGGTAAAGTTGTTGCCGTTAAAGTCCCAGCAACGTTGTTAATGAACTTTTAATGACTTTTTGTGACGGCATGAAAATATATGTACATATGTATGTATTTATGTATGGGTGTGTGTGTGTATCCGTATGAAAGTATGCCACAAAAGATACACAATCCAATTTGAGTCAATGGTTTGCAGAACAAATCTCGTACAACTTTTGTATACAGCAATTTGCTCCCATTGAAACGAGCGTTAAATCTGATATACACGCGCACACACACACACATACACACACGAATGCACTGACAGTTGCCAGCTGCCACGCCTGCTTCGAAATGCTTGACTCAGCAGCAACAACAACAACACCAAAAATATTGCTACTACTATCACCATCTGTATCATCAACAATAACAGCAATATGTTTACATGCCACACTTTTGAACTAGATATTTTGTGTGTCTGTGTGTGTGTGTGTGTGTGTGTGTGTTAGTATTTGTGTTGCATCGCTGATTAGGAATCCAAGCGGAATGTACAATATAAATTTAACACTAAACCAGAGCTAGTCCCACACGGGCGAATATTGGAACACATTGAAAACAGAAAGCATCGTCGAAATGACTGCGAAAGGAATTTTCCAGTATATTCATATATATATATATATATATATATATATATATATATATATACTCATTTCAAAACTGAAAGTAAAGAGGCCAGTAAAGTCTATTCATGGATTAACACAATTTGAAATAAACGCTGCTGATAAGCAACAAGCAAACTAGATGCAAACCATAAACTGTCTGCTTTATAATGCTGATAAGCTGCGAAAACCTCAGTCACGAGATAATATCGGCATATTTAAACGAGTTGCATGCTTCAACGGTAACAGTCGGAAACGATCGCTGCCAGTGTTGAGAAGGTTGGACTGAAACTGTTGACAGCTGATCCCGCTCAAGAGTCAGCTGTTTGTCAATAATCAAATCACTCTTAAATACTCGTAGTTTCGTAGATTTGCACACGTTCTTATATGCATCTATATTATATTTATATTTATAATACAGAATCAAATCAAAATGAGCAAGTCAGAGTGGGAAAACGATGAGGAAATTAAAATCTTCCGTGAATATCTGCGGATTCCAACGATGCATCCAAATGTGGATTACAGTAAGTGTGCGAGAGTGTAAATATCGGTTTAAATCTATATAACCAAGCGATAAGCAATGACTTTGATAAGCAGAGCCAGCGCATATAAAGATAAACTGTCTGTGTTTTACAGCCGCTTGCGTGGAATTCTTGAAACGTCAGGCAGCCAGCCTCGAGCTGCCCGTAGATGTTCTGTATCCTGCGAACGAATCCAATCCCGTCGTGGTAATGAAATGGCTGGGAAAGCAGCCAGAGCTACCATCCATTATTCTGAACTCCCATACGGATGTTGTGCCCGTCTTCCCGGATAAATGGACTCATGAACCCTTCAGCGCCGATATGGATGACGATGGTCGGATTTTCGCTAGAGGCTCGCAGGACATGAAGTGCGTTGGAACCCAATACCTTGGAGCTGTTCGAGCTCTCAAGGCCAGTGGCTTCCAGCCAAAGCGTACTATTTACCTTACCTATGTGCCGGACGAAGAAGTTGGAGGTGTTCTGGGCATGCGCGAGTTGGTCAAGGATGATTACTTCAAGAAACTGAATGTGGGATTCAGTTTTGACGAAGGCATTTCCAGTGATGATGAAACCTACTCCGTTTACTATGCTGAGCGAACTCTATGGCGTAAGTTGCGTGCACTGCATTCTATAACATAGAGGCTCACAATCAATGTTCTTTTAGATCTCAAATTCAAGATTACGGGCACTGCTGGTCACGGTTCCCTGTTGCTGCCAAAAACTGCAGGCGAGAAGCTGAACCACATTGTCAAAAAGATGATGGAGTTCCGTGCGTCTCAAGTGAAACGACTAGCTGAGGACTCAACCATTGACATTGGAGATGTAACTACCGTTAATCTCACAAAACTGAGTGGAGGTGTGCAGAGCAATGTGGTGCCACCCTTGCTGGAGGTGGTCTTTGATATTCGAATTGCCATAACTGTGGATATGGCCGCCTTCGAGAAGCAAATTCGCGATTGGTGCGAAGAGGCTGGTGGCGGAATTGAACTAGACTTTCAGATGAAAATGCCCTTTGTTGAGCCGACTAAGTTGGACTCGTCGAATCTCTATTGGGTGGCATTTAAAAGTGCCTTAGACGAACTGTAAGTTTAACTGATTTGGCAAAGTGGTGTTTGTAACCTCTATTTTTTTTCTTGCAGCGGCCTTAAGACTCGATTCCGTGTGTTCCCTGGCGCCACAGACAGTCGCTATATTCGGCATGAGGGAATTCCTGCCTTGGGATTTTCGCCAATCAACAATACACCAATACTGCTCCATGACCACGACGAATATCTGCGTTCGGATACCTATCTGCACGGCATAGGGGTCTACAAGAAACTCATCGCTGCTGTTGCCAATGTTTAGGCGGAGAAAGATTACGGACGACTATTGCTGACTGAATTTTTCATTCCAATTGATTGCGCACATGAAAAAATACTGTTTCTTTGAATATAAAATGAATGCACGAATTTAAGCTGAACATTTTCTAGCTGATTTTTTTTTACAAATTGTCATTGTTATTCGTAAATATAATAATACATATATGATATATGTACAGTTGAAATTTATAGCATGACGATAACGTTGCAGTGTTATCTCAATTGTTTATCGAGATTATGATTTAAGTAACAAATCAATAAAAATCAATTTAATTACCGAACAAATATGTATTTGGTCTCCGCTACTAATTTCCATAGTCGTTCATTCTTCACAATTATTATTAACAACCAGTTTTGCAATATTGTTGCTTATCTTTTAATATTTGACAAAGGGAACAACATTCTTTGGAGATTTATAAGTAATAAACATTCTAAAAAAAAGCTTTCAATTTAAAATTTGGCTGTACGATATACAGTATATAATCTTCTAAGAGCAATAAATAACAATAGAACCAATATTTGTGACCAGAGGCACCCTTAAGCTAAGAATATAAAATATAAATTAATTGACTACTATATACACTGAACCCAGCTATTAAACATATTATAGTTTTATTTTCAAATTTCCCTTTAAAAAGTTTTCCATCCAAATATGAGGAGATCTGCAAGTGCACAGTTAAAACAAGTAAGAGTGCTGTAGTCGAGTGAACTCGACTTCGATATACCCTGAACGCAGTTATTAAATATATTCTATTATTATTGGCAAATTCCCCTTTAAAGAGATTTGCACTAAAATGCGAGCAGCTCGGGAAGCGCCCTCTGCCGAAAAATACGTGAAACACGCAATACACATAGAAACATATTGACGCTCGTCGATTATCATGCCATCTCTTTCTCACACACGCGCTCGCATATTTATGCATACAGAAAATGCTTGCGGCTGCTGATAGAAATGAGATCAATATGAGAATATATATATATATATAACTTGGGTGTTTCTTATCAGATCTTGACGAAATTTGGTCAGTTGATCAACAATATGCATATGCATATTATGTATTAATCAGAAGATTCTGTCTTTAAAATTGTGGCATTTATTGCTATCGGAAATTTAATTTATCGATATTGATCCTGATCAGTAATATATATACTTTGTGGGGTCGGAGATGCTTCCTTCTGCCTGTTACATACATTTGCACAAAACCATTCTGCCCGTTTTACCCATTTTCGATTGGTTCAGGGTATAATAAGAAATCACCTCTGAACGTATTTTATTAATAGAAATATAATTTAAATGTCTACGGGATGCCTTGACGAGAGAGCTCGACAGCTAATAAACTATTGGTGATATATACACATATATATATATGTATATAAATATGTACATATGTATATTTATGACTTGAGTGCTTTATCACATAATTATTTAATATAAATAATCGTTTGCTTAACTTACCCTTACATACAATATATGGAAGCCAGGCATATCAGAAAAAATGGATATTATTTGAAACAAAGGTTTTTATTAACAAAGACATGAACTTAAACCTCACCCAAATATATTGTTTTGATAAATAACCACAAATGGACTTGCAGATAAAAAGCAAAACCACATTTTTTTGGGAAATGGCAACAATGTAAATTTAACCACAACACCAATGGAAGGTTTTCTTACAATCGACTGTAGCATTAGCTATTTAAACAATAAGTTAAATTGATATTTTAGCGGACGTAGAGCAGCATTCAAACACTTCGAACGTTTTGTTTGTGTACACAAACTCATAATTCATAAATAAACAAAGAACTTTTCAAAATGAGCACCCGTTGGGAAAACGATGAAGAAGTTCAAATCTTTCGTGAATATCTGCGAATTCCTTCGGTTCACCCTAATATCGATTACAGTCAGTCTTACAGTGATCATCAATGTTCATAATTAATATACAAATGAATTTCTGTTTTACAGCCGCTTGTGTGGATTTCTTGAAACGCCAGGCAAGTAGTTTGGATCTTCCCGTGGAAGTGGTCTATCCTCAAAACGGGTTGAATCCCGTTGTTGTAATGAAATGGCTTGGCAAACAACCTGAACTGCCTGCCATTCTTTTAAATTCCCATATGGATGTTGTGCCCGTATTTCCGGATAAGTGGACTCACAAACCTTTCAGCGCCGATCTAGATAACGAAGGTCGCATTTATGCTCGGGGATCGCAGGATATGAAGTGTATTGGAACTCAATATCTTGGAGCCATTCGCTTCCTCAAAGCTAGTGGCTTCCAGCCAAAACGTACTGTGTATCTAACCTTTGTACCTGATGAAGAAGCAGGCATTACTCCGGGCTTGAAACTGCTGGTCCAAAGTGAATACTTTATGAAACTGAATGTGGGATTTAGCTTTGACGAGGGCATTGCCAGTGAGAATGAAACCTACTCCGTTTTCTATGCCGAGCGGACTCTGTGGGGTACGTGGCTTAAGGCGTGTGAAGCGAGGCAACTTTACGAATAATGTTCTCTCAGCTCTTAGATTAAAGATCAGTGGCACTGCTGGCCACGGATCCCTTCTGCTAAAGAACACTGCTGGCGAGAAATTCAACTACATTCTAAATAAGATGATGGAGTACCGTGCATCACAGGTGAAGCGACTGGAAGAAGACGTGACCATTGACATTGGGGACGTAACCACAATTAATGTCACCCAATTGAATGGGGGTGTGCAGAGCAATGTGGTGCCACCCTTGCTGGAGGTGGTGTTTGATATTCGAATTGCCATAACTGTGGATGTGGCCGCCTTCGAAAAGCAAATTCGCGATTGGTGCGCAGAGGCTGGAGGTGGCATCGAACTAGATTTCGAGTGGAAGGAACCTTACGTAGCTCCGACCAAAATCGATGTCTCAAATCCATTTTGGGTGGCCTTTAAGCAAGCTCTCGATGAACTGTAAGTTAGAATCAATCATCAATAAACAAATAGTAGATGAATTCTATTCATTATTGCAGTGGTCTGAAGACTCGTCAACGGGTTTTCCCAGGTGCCACTGACAGCCGCTACGTTCGTCATGTTGGTATTCCGGCATTGGGTTTCTCACCTATTAACAATACGCCAATTTTATTACACGACCACAATGAATACTTGCGAGCAGAAACCTATCTGCAGGGCATTGAAATTTACAAGAAACTGATTGCAGCTGTTGCCAATGTCTAAAGGCAATTTCTCATATAAATATTATTGCTCCATTTTATTTTTGAGCAATGTGATTATTCTTTGTATGATTATCCATGAAATAAATAAATCACCTTATCCAAATTGATATATATATATATAACAGTTTTATTAAGTATGCCTAAGAAATGGAAACGGGAACATTGAACTTGATTATGGGCTCATTTGCAACCACATTAATCATGCTGATAAGATACACTCAGCAGCAAAATTAAAAAATAATAACAAATAACGAATAAAGATAAAATCGAACTAGGTTTGTCTAGATGTCTTCCTACATACTACAATTTATTTGTTTATTAATAATCCCTTATATTTGTTGTATTTATTTTTATATCGACGAGATTGAGAAAGTTGCGGCAGGTAACATTTATAACATCATCTAAGAGATTAGATTATGGAGGTGGTTTTTAAATTAAAGATGAATTTCAATTGGCTAATTTAGATTAAGTGAATCACTTTTATATTTGTTATTTTTTACAAAAGGCATTCAAATTAGCTTAGGCAGCCCAAAGGTTAACTTATTCTTGATCAATCATGCTGAACTCCGGTAACGTGGGAAACAAAAACACAAAGACATTGGGACCCAGTACATGGCCTCCATTAGAGCCCTCAATGTTAGTGGCTTTCAGCCAAAACAGAAGCTCAACTCTCTTGTGAATATGTTGGTGGAATATCGAGCATCTTAGGTAAAAAGGCTAACCGAAGATCCGATCCTTCTGTTTGGTGATGTGACCATCGTAAATCTCACTCAATTGGTGATTTGACATACGCTTTGATATCGATGTGCATCTAGAAGCTGAATCAAATCTGTTTTGAACAGCCTTTGCAAATTATTTGCGCGAGCTGTAAATGTGCTCATACTGAGAAAGTTATTCATGTTGATTGCAAACGTTTGTCACATCCAACAGAAACTAAATCAGTCAGTTTTTTCTCCCAGTTGGAGTTGCAGCCTTTAACTAGACACTTGCAGATCTTTATCTGCTGAAGTATTGAATCATAGAAGAATGTTATTCCAGCTATTATGAATACATAAGCCGAGGCTCTCTAGTTCTTAAAGTCTCTGAGATTGTTCATACACACGGAAAATGGACTGGGCTTTTGGTTCTGATCAATAATATACATAATATACGTATATACTTTATGGGCTAGAAGAAGCCTTTATTTTTGCAAATAAAAAAAAATACATGTTGTTTGACGTTATATGAGTAAAAAACAGATAAGAGATAATATAATAGATACACGATTATTAAAAAAGATATGTATGTGTGTACAGAAAACGTGTACGTGATAATGAATAAATACACTTTGTACGGTTGCACATATCACCTACTTTTCATTAAGATATAATATATATTTTTGGGGTTTTATGTGGGGAATAAAGTAAATTTACAATTAAAGGAGCAGAAGATGAAACTTCTTTAAGAACTACGTCAAGTAGAATGATGTTAACCGAAAAACTGTAACTAAATGAAACTAGACATTTGCCTCATTATGCCAATTAGACACAACATGTTTTGTTTAAAGCTCATTAGTAAATTTCACATAACACTGATAAGAATTCGTGACTTAGTTATAAATATTTGATAAAAGTAGACACGTTGTTAATGAAAAAATTGAAATGATGGATGGTTCCATTCCATATATAAGTGTTGTGTGCGATAACATATCCAAGCAGTCGTTGGTTACCACTGGAACCGTTCGGAAGTATTTTTGTTTTGCTGGCAATCTGTGGGCAGCTGTTTACCTAAAGATCAGAATTATTTTATAGCGGATTAACGCAATTTTTGTTTAGAAAACATATTTTGTTTAGTGTTCGAAACAAATCGCAAACAAAATGAGCAAAGCTGAGTGGGAAAATAATGAGGAAATTAAAATCTTCCGTGAATACCTACGAATTCCAACAGTGCACCCAAATATAGATTATAGTAAGTTTGCGAGATTACAAAAATCTTTATTAGCCAAACATAATAAATGCCATAGATTGGGATTAAAAACAACATGCGTCTTTTACAGCCGATTGCGTGGCTTTCTTGAAACGTCAGGCAGCCAGCTTGGATCTGCTGGTGGATGTCGAATATCCCGTCAACGAATCCAATCCCGTGGTCATCATGAAATGGCTGGGCAAACAACCTGAACTCCCTATTATCGTTTTGAACTCTCACACGGATGTTGTACCCGTCTTCCCGGAGAAATGGTCACACGACCCCTTCAGTGCCGATATGGATGACGAGGGACGCATTTATGCGCGTGGCAGTCAGGACATGAAGTGTGTGGGTACTCAATATCTGGCAGCTATTCGCGTTCTGAAGGCCAATGGCTATCAGCCAAAGCGAAGCATTTATGTTACTTTTGTGCCCGATGAGGAGGTTGGCGGATATCTTGGTATGCGCGAATTTATTAAGGGAGATTACTTTAAGAGCCTGAACATAGGCTTAAGCATGGACGAGGGTTCCACCAGTTTGGATGACGCCTATTATATCTACTACGCAGAGCGTACAGCATGGCGTAAGTCTGACTGAGAGCACGACTCACTGCAGTATACTAAATATTCCACTTGCAGATATAAGATTCAAGATCAGCGGCAGTGCTGGTCATGGTTCCCTTCTGTTGCCCAACACCGCCGGCGAGAAGCTAAATTTCGTGGTGAACAAAATGATGGCATTCCGTGAATCGCAGGTGCAAAAACTAAAAGATGATAAAAGTCTCTTCTTTGGTGATGTGACCACAGTGAATCTAACGAGATTGAGTGGTGGTGTGCAGAGTAATGTGGTACCTTCTATGCTGGAGGTGGTCTTCGATCTGCGCATTGCCATCGATGTGGATCTGGTGGCATTTGAGCAGCAGATACGCGACTGGTGCGAGCAGGCTGGCGGTGGCATTGAGATTATATTCGAACAAAAAGATGAATTTGTGCCGCCCACAAAGGTTGATGCATCCAATCCCTTCTGGTTGGCATTTGAGAAGTCATTGAAAGAACTGTGAGTATGCTCATTACACTGCCAGTGAACGTGATTGGTAAACTTACATCTCACTTAACAGCAATCTGCAATTCCGCGCTCATGTCTGTCCTGGCGGCACAGACAGCCGCTTCCTGCGTTCAGTGGGAATTCCGGCCCTTGGTTTCACGCCCATGAATAACACGCCTGTTTTGTTGCACGATCACGATGAATATATTCGTGCGAATACCTATTTGCATGGTATTGAGGTTTATACAAAACTGATTGCAGCTGTTGCCGACGTCTGACGTCATTAAGTTATATGTGTTATTATATTTTTCCCATTGGGCTATTTTAAAATGAAATGAGTGAAATACAAAGTGATTGAAGCACTTGAAATATTAATTGAAGGCTGACAAACTTAATCAGATGAGTCATTGCGTAATTGTGGAATGTTCTTTTTGGATCCATTATCATTTTATCGATTGATATATGAACTAAGCGCATGAAACCTATGCTAGGCCATCAGCAATGTTCAATCCATACACACACTCACACTCACACACATAGTTATCAAATAGTGTTAAATTATTTGATTTTTAAGTGGAAAATAACAGCATGTACATGACGCATTCGCCATGTTGTGCGGCACAGTAAATGTTGACAGCGATTTGACAGCAACAATTTTGTAAAAGGGTCGTCGGACATGGCAACATAGCTTTTTCTCTACTATAGTCAACGAAATAAATGTTAAAGCACTGCTCAACTCACATCACGATGGGGGAAGGTGGAGGGGGGGGGGGGGGTTGGGGTTGCTAAACCTTAAATGCCTGTGACAGCAAATTGTCAGGCTGAGCATAAGAGCGATTGGAATGTCAGCCATGTGAGGCTATGCCAGCACATAAATTATGCTGTAGCGTTGAATGAATAATGCTCAAGTATCCACAACCCCCTTCCACCTCTCCGCACTCCCAGTTGTGCTTTTGTTCAGAGTAGCAGTAGCACGAGCAGCAACTGTGTCTCAAACACGTTAATGCATGTGTCAGCCAATGAAATATGCATTGATACTTTGGGAATGCTGAGTGGGCTCATGCCGCTTGATTGGGCGCCGTGGCAAATAATTATGACAATTTATGCGGCAAACAGTGGCATTCGCCACTGCGCTGTGGCAGGTGTGGCATGCATTCGAACTGAATTCCATGCAATTAGCATGACCATTAGTCCAGAGAAGGGGACAGTGTGTGAGAGAGAGAGAGAGAGAGAGAGAGAGAGAGAGAGAGAGAGAGAGGGTGAGCAAGAAGACTATAAGTTTTGGTCTAATGACTGCAATTTCAGTGCTTTAACGTTCTCGTTACTGTTGGCCAACTTAATGCATATCATTTTTACTTTTAATGAGCTGGTACAGCGGAGTTCTTGCCTTATTCTGCCTCACACCCTTTACCAAGTACTTGCCATCGTCAGGTTGTTGCCAAGTGCACTTATTGCTGCAAGTTTTTCCAGGCAACTTTGGTGCAATGCCACCTGGTCCGGACCAACTTGAAATTCAGTTTTTTTTTTTTGCGAGCCTCGCTTTGCATTTTAAATTTTCGTGTATTTGTGTGTGAAAAGTTTGGCAAGTTTTATATTTCAATTTTAATTTCTTTGTGGCACACTTTTAGGTGCAGAACTTTAAGCTGCGCAGGCGAGTGCCTGCTTCGCCTGCGGAATAGCTATTTTAATGCCCACTCACGCTAATTAGTGCAAGCAAAAAAGTTTTTACTCTTTAATGCTTGATATCGCTTAGTCGAGGCATTTGCATTTTACCAGCCATGAAATTTTTATAGCTTTCTCGAAGTTTATGACGTATTCAAATTAATTCAGCAATCAAAATGAAAAGCAGAACATGTTGTAATTAAATTCAATTTACTTGCAACGGCTGCGGCCGTGCCGCCTACAGAGGCGCCTCGTCTTTAGGGCTTTAACGTTACAGCCATGCAATTAAAATCTAAGATTAAACGAGCATCTAGCCATCATCTCGACACAACTGGCTCGCTGCGTGCCATTGTTTCGCTGCGTTGGGACAACAAACAGTTTTTATGTGACGCCCATGCAATTGAAGTGTCGTTGTAGGTAATTGAAACCCGCACTTATCTACTGCCTACGCAGACGCACAGTGGTTTAAATATCATGTCAAATGTGCTACATCTTTAGTCCTTCAAAACATTTAAAATATTTGCTGTTAAACAAAACAGATTTATTTTTAGACATCCCAGAATGCCAAGCAAATTCATCATCATCTTATTCACACATCTTAGTCTACGTTTTCTTCATTTTACTCGTGTAATTAAATTAAAATTTGAGTAAGAAATGTATTAATATTATTTAGCGTACAAGCGCATCGACATTAGCGAAACTAGGAGAATTATCGATGTGGTTAAATAATGAACAATAGCTTATATTCCAAATATGAAGTCTATAGATCTCTGACAGATTGATATGACTAAATCAACTGGACTATTAATGCTGATTTATACTTTACACTTCTAGCCTGCTAAATCAAAGTTAATTAAATCTCTTCATTTAGCTAAGCTTTAAAAATGTTATAAATTAAATACAAATGTTCATTCGACTGTTCGTATTTTGTTGATTTACTGATTTTCTAATGGAATTGTCCAATTTTTAAAGAACCTTTCTTACGCTTAAGCAGCAGTTTGTTGCTTAAGGGAAATTCATTAGTTATTTATGATATTAAATTAAATCAAAGTGAAACGTTCATTAAATTTGCAAATGTACTCTGCTTGCACTCTGTTTCATAATACATTCCCTTGCACAGCCATCATGTTGATGTAGTTTATTTTTTTAAGATTTTTTCCTATTGCCGCCAAGGATCAACAGACACGCATCTAACATTCGCCTGCCTCTCCCCCGCTGTGTGCATCGCAGTGATTATGCCCGCTTGGCTCTATCTATTTACCAAGTAACTGTGAGCTGATATTAAACATAAGTAATAACCGCGTGTAGAAAGTGGCATTAAAGCGAATCTCCTCCACACCCCCAGCCCCCCACGTAACAGAGCTGCGCGGCTTTTAGCTCGTGGTAAATAGAGTCAATTGAAGTGTGGGTATGTGTGTGTGTGTGTGTGTCTGTGGTAAATAATTTATTTTGTCATTAAGATAAACTCTAAGCCACAGACACACACACACACGCACTCATAATACTTTCTCGCACACACATAGACATCCGCATAGAGTGCTCTTAACCCATGGTGAGCCACATAAATGTCCCAGCTAGAGCCTCCAAAAACGGGCAAAAGGCAGCTAATTAACTTGTTTAGCACCAGAGTGCACAATTTCTCTACTCTTAACGTTTCTGCCGCTCAACTAATGAGCATTGCTGAACTTGTGCCTTAGTGTATGTGTGTATGTGGTGTGTGTGTGTGAACGAGTGTGTGAGTGCCGTTTAGAGAGCTGGGATCTAGAATTGAGCGACTATTTTCTTAGCACTGTCAGGGGGTCACAAGAAAGTGGTCCCTGACATGCCGTTGCTTTAAAGTTGTTGCAGCAGCTGAATGCCAAAAATTGATTGCATATGTCGAGGCGCAAAATAAGAATGTTACGGAAATAGAATTTGCTGCCGAAGAAGGCATATACACACAGACACACACACACACATAAATGCAAACTTTCAATAAACAGTCGCGAATGGCAAACCGTGCCAGCAATTCAATACAACACCATCACCATCACCATCACCACCCACCCAACCAACCAACCACCCATCCACCAGAACCAGCCATTACCCGAGAATTGCTCTCCCAGAGCGTTCTGCATCAGCGGGTCGCGACTCGTCGTCGTCTGCATGGCCCAGCAATTGCAATTTCATTTCCGTTCGTTGGCACTTTATGCCCTATGCCATCTTATAAATATATATACATATAAATATATATTTAAATATACATATATATATATATATATATATATATATATATATATAAACTATTTGCATACACATATATAGCGTAGCAAACGTATCTTCGTTCATTTTAAGAGCAATATGAATTTTGGACTATTTGCTTGCGACTGTGTGTGTATCTGTGTGTTTGTCGTTTGTGTATTTTGGCTATCTGCAGACTTTGGCCAACATTCTAGCATCAACTTTCGAGGCTGCAGCTTTGGGCACAAAGCCATCTTCTGAGCGGGAGCATAAAATTGAAACTTAATCAGTTAGCAAAGAGCTGCGCAAAAAAAAAAGTGGGGGAAAAAAATGGCAAATGAAACTGCCAATTGAATACAAATGTTGAGTCAGTTGCATACAAAAGTTATGTCGAATGAAAGTCACCGCAAATCTGGTTATGTACAAATCTAGATAATGCTAGACTTTATTGAAGTGCAAACATAGTTTAAGTGCTTGACTAATTGCTACTTGAGCAACTTAAGAATCCTATTGAAAAAGTATTTTTACAATTCGCATAGACCTGTATTATTCCTTAGCAGGCTGTTAACCACACACGTCCCTGACCGTTTACAAATATATTTGTATTTCATATACGCAATAATGTTTTTCGAACTTGTCAGCAGTCGACCCTTCGCAAAAAAAAAAACTTTTCAAACGCAAAACAACTCGACAGTTGCGGAGTTTGTGCTAATGAAACTTTCGTTGACAATTTGTCAGAAAATTTTTGACTATTTCTAAAGAAGAAGACTTTGCTGCTAAGTTGGCAATTTTCGCTGAGCTTTTGATGGCTGCCAACGCCTAAAACTTCAGTTTCCGCACTTAGAACACTCTCGAGCTGTCGAGCATTTAATATGCTCCCCTTGGCCTCAATCTCAATTTTTAGTTGCGCTGCCTCAACTAATTGCATCATTTGTATGCAGCATTTGTGTGGCTGAATGCAACACACACTCGACACGCCCGCCTCAAGTATAAAAAGTTCAATTTTGAAATTGAGTTTGGGTTTGGATGGGGGGATTGGGTTTGCTTTTAGTTTCTGTTGTTGTTCATTCGTTATTCCTAGTGTTCCATTGTGTTTTGCTCTTATGTTGTAAATTATTATCATTCACCGTGTGTGCAGCTTACATTTACTAGAGCCGTTCGTCCCATCGCTCTCCTGTATCTGTAGCAAGTTTATAGCATTCTCAGTGCTCCAACTGCGCTTGCATCAAGCTTGGCAACCATTATTATCTCAGCAGCCTGCTCTTAGTGCTTATGTGTGTGTGTGTGTGTATGTGTGTGTGTGAGTTATCGCACATATATGCAGTAAACTCTCTGTGTGAATACGGAGCGTTATAATTTATTTATGGTAATGCATACACCCACAAACGGACAGACAGAGAGAGAGTGAGAGAGAGAGAGAGAGAGAGAGAGAGACAGAGAGAGAGAGAGAGAGAGAGAGAGGTGAAAGATATGCCTCGACTATAAAAAGTTTTATGTGGCACAGCAGTCAAGGACCTGCTCGTTGCTGCAAGAATGTCGTCTCGTATGACCCTCAATGACGAATCCTTATATCCAGCTTTTAATTTTTGCGTATCACCTTCCCACTGTAACTGCCCACCTGTCAAGCATTTCGTAAAATGTTTAATGAACTTTTTACAACTTCTGGCTTATCTGTCATTGGATGCGAAACCATATATGTGCCCTATATAAAAATATACCGTATGTACTTATATTTGAGTCTGCCAGTTTACTTTAGTTTCATTTTCGACTTACTTCACTAATGTTTACTTATATATTATAGATATACATATATATATATATTTTGTCATATTTTATTCTGAATTTGCCTTTATTGGAGCAAATAGCTATCAGGCATTTAATATTGGAATATTATACTTTCACGAATTTGATCACAGCACAAAGTCAACATAAAATATATTTCATGCTGCGTATGCGTAATGTATATGGAAATTGATGTGAAGCACATCACTTTAGACCTGCGGGCGAACACATACACACACACACACACACACACTCACATATTTACACACTCGCTAACAGCCAATGAGACACATTACGCATACGCAGTGAAAGCCAAGCGAATTACTTAGAAACGGTTTGGATGCCCGAAACTTTTCGATGAGTCTCTTGTAGCGCAGATAATCAATTAATATGCATAATCTGTCGAGGTTTTTAGTCTTATCCATAAATAACTTCCGCCTGATGACCAAATCACACGTTTGACTTATGCTTAACTGCCATAAAGCTTAATGCGCTCCAAATGCTCAAATCTGTTGCATAATTAATTGATGTCTATGCCGCTGCCTGGCAATTGTCTTAGATTTGTGAATGATGGACAGCTGCTGCCACTTATGGACGACAGATAACCCTTTAAGAAAGAACAACCCAACCGATTGCAGTTATTAATTAGAAAGTTTACACATCTTGACAGCCTCACACGTCTCAGAACGACAAATTTATATATTTTTGTTAGCAAATACAGATGTTGTTAAAGCAAGCACACACAGCTCATCTTACATAACCAGTTAAGTGGTACACACACACACACACTTACACATATGGAACCCACAATACATATAAGCAGGGTTCGAGCAGGACGCTTTGGATGCCTTGCCACTTGCCACATAACAATACGAAAGTGAAAAATGAGTTTGCTCAAGTTTTGCGCTGAGTGGCCAACAAACATATGCGTGTGTGAGTGTCTAAGTGTCTGTACGTGTGTGTGTGTGAGTTTTGAGATGTGGCACACATAGTTAACTCCCCAGATAAAAAGAGAGTGGAAAGAAAACTGTTTTAGTTTTGCTTTTGATGCCATCGAAGTTGCGTTGGCGTTGCAAACTAATTTGTCTTATTGAGCACACACAGCGAATTTATGAAAGCGTAACATGAAACTGACAGCACCAAAAAGTTTCAGATGAACTCCAAAAAAGATAACACACAATCAACCATGTGTGCCTGCCTCCCTGCCTGCCTGCCTAGCCAGATGGCTGCGGCATCAATGATGCATGCGTTAAACTCAAACAAAAATACATAAACACAAAAGAGAGCAGGTCCACAAAGTGCAATAGAAATGGTGTTTCTGAGCGAATACGGCCAACAGGAATCGCTTTTGAGCTGCTTAAAATGTAAATGGTGTCAAACCACTGAAATTCTAAAGTCGCCAGGCATCAAGCATTCAGTATACAGACTAGTGTTGCCATGTATTACGTTTTCAATACATCTCAATGTTGCCATATAAAGTCACAAACTTTTGCTCTAATTACTATCTAAATTGGAGCAGATCGATCAGTAAATGAAATTACAAAAATATTTAAATATATTTTATTATACTTACATAAATATTATTAAATTTTTTATTTATTATGCTAAACATAATACACTGTTTCTAAAAAGGTTATACAAACAAAAATAAAAAATCAAAGTTACGAAATAAATTATATAATATTTAAGGATAGAAATTAAACAAGAAATTTAAGATTAAGAAGAAAAACACTAAAGTAGATTATATAATAATTAAATAAGGCATTTTAAAATTTAAAATTGTTTAATATTTTTAAATAAATTAAGCTGCTTGTCATACTTTCTTTACTGTTTTACAGAGAACACCGAATCAATCAAGAAAGCTGTTTGGCACGTGTTGAGAGCAACACTTGCGCTAAGAACAGAGTATCGTACAGTCGGTAGCTTCTCCAGCTAATTTCTCACTCCCTTCTTGTATGGTTGTGGTCTTTACTTTGCTTGTGCATATTCGGATTGTTTCTTTTCATTTTTCATAAACAGTTTTGGCCACATTTTTGGCAAAAGGAGCAACCAATTTGCCTAACACACACACACACACACACACACACAGTAAAATCTGAACAATTTGCTAATGTAGCTGTGTACATGAAACTTTTGACTCTAGCCACCAAGAAATGAAAGAAGCGAGATAGCGCTACAGAGCTGAGCAAGAGAGCGAGAGATAGAGAAACAATCAGGCAGCGGAACCGTGACCCAAGGCCATTAAGTATATATGGAGGGTAAAAATATGCACAGCTACGAGAACAGTAAGTAAACTTTACTTATAAGTTGCACAGCTACAGAAGGAATGTTTGTATCTTGTTTGAGTCATATTTTCATCAGATCTTTCTTCATGGGCCTCCTTGGGGAAATCTTCATGGGGAAAATTGCAAGTTTGCGGCATGCAGCTGGTTAGTTCGCTTCACTATTTTTGGCAACCGCATTCACATTCACTGCCAAAATGCAAATCCAACTAAGGGATTGGTGAGCTGTCATGCAAATAAATTGCCACAGGATCGCACTTGCCACCGACCTCCCGAACCAAAACCAACTCAAGAGCAGTTTTTAGTCAAGCGCGAGAAACTTCAGTTACTCCAGTTAGCTGTTAACACAGGGCGATTTTGGTATAGATCAACTTACTTTATGACAACTGTCATATCCACAACTTGTAGAGACCTCATTATGCCTCATGCAGCTGTTCGTGTAGTTGATAGTTCTACGAAAAGTTCTTACAACGTGTTGGCAATTTATGCAACAGTGGACAGTATAAAACTTTATTGCATAACTTGCACAAAATATGCTTTTGTACGTTCATAAAAATGAAATTGACAACAAAACTGGGCATCTGCGGATGGGCGAGATGTGCGGATGGAGGGTATGCGTGGTCAGCTATGAGTAAAGCATAATTTGCACACATTTTAATATGATTTTTTCCTTTATTTACAAGTGTGTATTCATGTGTGTGTGTCAGCTGTGTGTCTTATATGTCCCACTTTAAGTGAAGCTTACCCAAAATTATGCAAAACAACATTATTGCTCACACATTATTGTACATACACAGCTTCACATGTGCAAAGAAGTAAATGCATAAGCTCACACACACACACACACATACCTTTATAGAAAGTTTTGCATATTTTACGCACTGATTTGATGCTCGAGTACTGTTATCTGAGCAGCCTGTTTGCCTTGGGCAATCTACTTGGCATTCTTATAATGCCCTCTACTACATATATGCCAAGCAAAGAATAGATTATACCCTGAATTTGTTAAAAATGCGCAAAAGGGTATAATGAAAAATATAACAGGCAGAAGAAGACATATCCGAACCCAAAAAGTATATATTCTTAATCAGCATCAAAGCATTCTAGTCGATTTAGCCATGTTCGTCTATTTATCTGAATAAATCGATCTCAGAGATTATAAGAGCTAGAGATAAATTTGAAATATCAGCTCTAGTATACCATAGGTAGAGGAAACTTATTCAATTTTATCGATAACAGTCCACATTTTGCAAATATCGATACATGTCGTTTTTCGATAGCAATAAAATTGATAATGTTACACAATTATTAAGATATATCTCACTGATCAACTATAAAAAATCTCGTTAAAATCGTATAAGAAGCGCCGATTTTGTTAACGAAAACGGATTTACAAACAACTTTAGGGTATCTTCAAGACGAGCTCTCTCGACAAGAGCACTTCAATTTTTTTATCTTATGATATATGTGAAAAAATACACTTTGCATTGCATATACAACCGAATAACGAACTCTTCTAATAAAATTCTGTCTCAAATGAAAGCCAACCTATTATTATTTGAAGTAAAACGAAATATGTGATTTTATTTTCTGATGCAAAATAAAATCAACATGCAAACTGATATAGACATATGGATATAAATGTTGTTTTTGTAGCTCTTATTAGAATATTTATGCCACAACAGTCAGAGATTTATCTGCACGTTGTAAATGTATAAATGAAGCACGAAGTAAACAATTCTATTTTATATTTTTGCATATCTCACGGAATATTAAATGATGCTCAGCTTAAGCTCTTTGATCCAAAAATTAACGAACAGCTTCAAAATGAAATTAAATACACAATCAAGTGCTCGAAACGCACTTATTAAGAAAACTGAAGCTTGCTGTTCATTTTAAATGAAATATGCAAACGTTAAAACTTTTTGGAGCTATGCATGCGGACTTATTTTACATATTTAAATAGTTTGTATAGTTATTCAACCATATATAGAATTTGATATGGTATTTTTAACTTCAACTATAACACATTTTTAATGCTTATGTCATACACAATATAAACTCGGCCAAAAATATCTCAAAGTCATATCTCGCAGGGCATTGAACAATCGAGCTTCTGTGACCTCAATTGGAATATTCTCCGTAGATTTTATTTCCCATTTTATTATTGTTTGCTGCAGTGACATTTTCTTCGCTTAACTTGGTAAAATGCACAATGCAAAGATTTATTTTATGCTGACAAACAGCGCTTCGCTTGTTGGTAATCGATGGAAATGAGCAGTGCCACTTTCTACGCTTGACAGAGAGACACGGAGACATTGGTATGTGCTTTGCTTCTATGGCACTTGGCATGGTTGTTTGTCTGTCTGATTATCGAAAGGAGCACACAGTCAGAAGACAGAGATTTATCCATCTCATCTCAACTGGGGCAATAAATAAAATAAATATCAGCAAATCAGGCGGATTCCGTTCGACTTGAGATAATTTGTTATACTGTATATAATAAATGCAAGGCATGCAAAGCGATATACAAATTCATAATGGAAATGGACTACATATGTATATCATAAATCAACTAAACTTACTCACATATACATATAAATGTGCTGATCTAAACCCAAAGTTCATATACACTGTATATGCTTTATTAACGGCCACAATTTCTGGTTATTTATAAAAATTTCCTGCTGCATATTTTTATGGGCTGGCGGTCAGCAGAGTATATCCGACGGGCCGGAAGCAAATTACCGTTGAATATAAATATGAATTTCTTTGGCATGGCTGAGTAAGTGGCTTATAAATCAACAAAAATCAGAGCTGACACACAAGTGAACAAAGTTTCGGGGCAAAATGTTGATGTTTAAATGGACATTAGAAATGTCACTCAAGTGTTTTCCCCTCATATTGACAGTTAGGCCGAGACACTCAATTATATGTCCAGAGATTAGACATATTGTCTAAATACCTTAAGCTTCTATTTGAATTGGAAATCTTTGACACTGGCCAAGCAAACAACACCAACAAGGACAATAGAAAACTTTTCAATTAGATTCAATGTTGCTCAGACCGCGTCGGAGAATGGCAACAATTTGGTTATAAAAAGTTTTTACATAAATTATGCCATCTCTAAACATTTACAAACGCAAAGTTGCAAAGTAAACAATCAAATTCATTGGAAAAATGTCGCAACCAAAGATATTATACGATTAGCTATATAAAGAAGACACAACAAAAACCCATCAAAATTAAATTTATGCAGCTGAACGAAGTTAAGATGAGCGCTTCTCGCATTTTCGCAGCATGGCAATAAATTGTCATAAGCAATTAAAATCCTTCTTAAAGGTTGTTATAAATATCACTGAGTGCTAATAAGCAATACATAAAACTTTCTTTATGAAATATTTATATAATCATTCAAATCAATATTAATTAGAAAGCTTTCTGCTTAAAAATACATAGAAGGCGACATTCAAATTTTAAATACACTCGAGCCATTAATTTGAATATGTAAAAAATGGGAAAACATTAAAAAGTCCTCTATTTGTATACTTATGTACTATAAATAAGTTATATTAATGCGCTCATTAGCAACAGTGCTGTAAATGTGACCCAAATATTACGGTTCAGGTTTATTTAATGCGTTGGCTGCTAATGGGCAAGCTTATCTTTTCGGTTTGGATAAATAATTAGAACAATTAAATATGCCTGGAACAGATATCGATACTAGTTATATAACGATACAGCTAATTCTACTGGAATTCGAAATATGTTGTATATATTATATACAGATGTACATTTGTATATGGATTTATGAATATACATTTATAGATATCGACTTTGCTGTAAATGATGATCTTATGAGTTGGTGAATTTCCACAAATTAATAATAAAATAACGAAAGTTTTCGTATATATATAAAGTTGTTTATGGCAAAATCTGTAAATCGGCTTTATTGTTTGTGTGCATTACACACGCACATGCTGTAGCAGTTTCTGTTCAACTTTTTAAAATTCTGCGTTTGTACATGACCCCCTTATTTTATTTTTGCTTTTGCCGAAAACTTTAGCGCAATATATTCTACTTCAAGGCTCCACTCGACATGTGCTTATGTGTGTGTGCGTGTGTGTGTGCCAAGTAGGAGACAGCACATGTACAGATACGCATGGGCCTATTAGCACACACACACACTTACACCCGCACACACAAATAGCAATGACCACGCATAGGGCAAGTAAAAAAAAAACAAAATCGAAAAGAAAGCGCGCTGGCAAAGAGGAAACGAATAGAAATAAAAAAGAAATGCTAAACAAACCAAAATACAACAGCAACAAAACGAAACAGCAAAATGTCGGCAGGGATAGAAAGAGAGCCAGAGAGGGAGAGAGAGAGATAGAGAGAGAAAGAGAGAACAAAAGCAAATGGCTGCAAAAAACAATGCAAACAGCAAATGACGACGACGACTCTGCGTCTGTGACTAACTAATCTCGATGAGGGGGTGCGTTGAACGGCTGAGCGGGGCCGGGTACAGGGTATCGAAGCAGACAAATGCAAAGCTGCTTAGTGCTTACTTTATAGTTTACGCTTACAGCGACTTGAGGCCGCCAAATGGTTTTGCTATTGATTTTTAGTTTGTCTTTCTTTCTTTCTTTTCTTTATTTTTTATTTCACCTCTCACTCTCGGTGTGCGTCTCATTCTCTGTCTTTGCATCTTGGGAGCCGTTAGCTTAATGGCTTACTCTTTCTGGCCAACACCAAAACTGTGCACTAAATGCATAATGCAACGCATCTACAAATCGGATTTGCGTGAGTAATTGGCAAGACAAGCGTTTCGGGCTTAGAGCGCATTGGCAAACTCAGCAGTAAGAATGACTATTGTCCATGTTGTTGTTGCTGTTGTTATCGTTTGGTGTGAAACCTCACTAACGTTGCCAATGGTAAAAAAGAAAATGCGAGTAAAAAATTAAAATGCGAGAATAACAACAAGAACGTACAGAAAAGTTAACTAGAAGCGCAAATGCGTTATGTGTGCCAAAACACACACTCAAACATACACACACAAACACACACAGACACACACACATACATACATACACACACACAATGAGGAGGAGGTGGTGGTCTGGCAAGGAGCTTAGTTTTATTAAGTGACAGACAAAGGGACAGTTAGACAGTTAGACAGTTGGTAGTCATTTGGGACTTACCTCATCGATAAACTCAAAATCACCGCCCGTTTCGCCAACGTATTTCTTCTTCTTGGCATCGGCGCTGCCAAGCAGACAGGATGACATCAACACCAGCAGCAGACAAACGCTGGCAATGAGCGGAAAACGCAAACGCTTCATGGCAACGATTCGCAGAGCTACGCAAGCAACCACAAACAGGAGACGGTAACGGGCTCAAAATGAGTGGCAAATTGTTGACGATTTTTGTTTGCTGCGTGGACTGTCACAAATCGCAATGGCAATGTTAATTGCTAGTCGCTAGTCGCAAGTCGAAATTAAGTGCGTGAGTATTGAACACAGCACACAGACAAGCACACGCACGCTCACACACACGCACGCACGCACGCTCACACACACAAACAGGCAAACAATGTAAGTTTTGCGCTAGCGTTGCAATGCAGCTAAAAAACACGGAACGTGATTGAACTGAAGGCGACGCGACCAAAACGTAAACTGAGCGCGCATTGAGCGATTTGCATTTGCTCGGCCCAAGACGGCATTGGAATTTTGCGACAAACGAGGAGAAAGCGCAATGCCCGACAAAAGAGCATTGCCAGGACATGTAAGAGAGAGAGACAGAGAGATATAGATTGAGAGAGAGCATAGGGCTGCCAACATATCTGTAAATTCTCTAGAACTTTTACTTCGTTGAAATATTAACCATTTTATGAAACTTAATGTTTGCATTTTATATACAATTATAATATTTTGCAGCCCAACATATTTTTTCCTCATTCCAAACTATTCACATTAATTGCAATAAAGTCCTGTTATTTATGCTGCATTTGTTGTTCCTAAAGTAAACGTTGAACTGCTCTTACTCATAAAATGTTAGATATAACATTTGTTTTCAGTGTACGCCACGGCGTATGCGCAATGGGAGCAACCCCTGCCAGACATCGCCTACTCGTTCTCATCGCGATGTGGCGACAAGCAACAACTGCCCAAGCGCTTCCAGACGACAAACAGCAGAAGCAGCAGCAGCAGCAGTAGCAGCAACAAAATCAACTAACGGAAAGAGAACATCCTCAAAAATCGATTTTCTTTCACGACTACTGCCTCCACGCTGGAGTCCTCTCATTCTCCCGAGAATGCTCTGGTCACGCTCTTAACTGCGCCGCGTTAATTCAAGGCAAATCTTAAATGGGCTTCAGTTGCTGTTGTTGTTGTTGTTGTTGTTGCTGCTGCTGGCAGTAGCTGCTGGCTTTTGATTTTTATGCTTAGGCGCTTGGCACACTTGGCCCGCTTCAATGGCGCCGTCGCCAGTATTGCGGGGAAGTCCCGTAAACATTTAACGCGTCAGCGCCTCGCAGGCTGGCCAAAAACAGCCTCCAAATGGACTCAGCCACGCTGGCCCCCCCAGGCTCTGTCAGTTTTAAATTAATAGCCACACACACACAGTAACAGTTACATGGGAACGCATCCGGAACTGCCTTTGTGTGTGTTTGGCTGTTTAACTGCCCGCTTCCGCTCCCGCTGCTGCTCCATTTATAATGGCATCATTGACTTTTGCTCTCGCAGTGCTTTTGGTCGCACTCCGGCGAGTATTTCGCTGGTCAACTGGCCTGTGCTTGCGCATCATTTATAATTGGCGGCTTAATGGTATCCACTGCTTGTCAATCAAAACTAGTTAAAATTTACAACCCATCTCCAATTGTGATTATTTGTGCAGAATTTGTACATGGATTCTTGTATCGAAATTTAAATTTAGTCTTCATATAGTTGTCAAACCATGACTAAAAAATTATTTCTATGGAAAATACACTCAGTTTTGACTTAAAGTGTGATTTTTTGAAACATAATCTTTTAACTATTGTGAGCGGAAATCAGATTTTCACATGTATTCCAGAGACAAAAATATGTCATTAACAACAAATTTGTTAAATCATTACAGTTTATTTTGATATTCAAATGATTTTCAATCAACAAGTCCATTGTATGTAACATGTAGTTATTGTTGCTATTCCATTCATTTCATTCATTTTATATAATGGCCAGTAAAAAATTTGTGCTCGCACTTGATGCTATAAAAACTATACATATACATATAATTCTTATTGTTGTTGATTTTTTTTTTTTTTTTTGTTGCCATGGCTTTAAAAGTTTTACATATAGTTATACAATACATATTTTGATTTTTTTTACACAAAGAAATTAGATGTATAATGGTTTGGTAGGTTAATAATTATTTTTTGGTTAGTTACAAGTCTTAAACGCTTTCTAAATTGGAAATGCCTGATAATGTATTGTTAGTTTCGTTTGGAACAATTAATTCAAATACAAAATAAAAGATAAAACTTAAATGCGACTTGAGACAGCTGCTTCTTTGTTCACTGGGGCGCCAAAAGATTGCCTAAACTATTTGTAATTTTGTCTAAATGCTACATGAAAATAGGTAAATAAGTATTTTAAAAAGGAATACTATTTGCTTAGCTGCTGTCGCTTTTTGGCCGCTTTCCCATTATGGCTATATAAAAGTTGATGCAGTTGGAGATTCTGTTGGCATTTACAAATGCACTTTAAGAGATTCCATGCGTGTCACAATGCGACGACTGAGCTCCGCATATCTGCAGAGAGGTTAAAGAGCCCTGTTAGTTGAAGAAATGTCAAAAGGAGTTTCTTAATCTCATACCTCTCTTTGATTTTGACCACCTCGCGCGCCAATTCCTGATCATAGCGATCCAAAATGGCGCGACACTCTGGCACCGATAGATTTAAAAATTGAGCAACTTCATTACTAAGATAGGATAAAATTAAATCAAAGATTTATTTGTAGATCATTTGGCTTTTTATATAAGGGTTAACTCACCTGATTTCATCAGTTTTGCGTGCATCTACTAGAAAGAGGCGTGCCACATCCTCGTGCGGACCGAGCGTGATGCGCGTTATCAGCGGATATTCATTGTCCTTCAGGCGCTTCTGCTCGCCATTGTCACGTACTATGAACAGCGAAAAATTCTCCGCTGCACTATCCACCTTATATTTCTCAAGCACCAAATTGATGACCTCTTGCGTGGTAACCAGCGACGAAACCCAGACAGACATCTGCGAGCCATATGGTGGCGTAAAGAACGATGTCTCTCGATTGTAGTAGTGACCATTAATCGAACAACGGCGTTTCAGCTTCGTACGGGAGCTGCAAAAAAGAAAATTAAGTTGCTTAATGATTACAGCAGCCTAATCACCCATTTACTCACCGCCTGTTGCCGCTGCGTCGCTTGATTGCTGCAGCCCCAGTGCGTGGTGGTCTTCTCAAGACAACGCCGTCCTCGGTTACATGCAGACCCGCATCATTGGCACCCGTTTCTGCTTGAGCACTTCCTCCGCCCTCGGTGGCCGTGTAAAGCGAATCCGTTTGGGTGAGTTCGTCACCAGCCACAGCGCCGCTTAATACCTTAAACAAGTTATGAAAGCATTATTTAAACAGATAACGCTATGATTGTAACAAACATAAAGAATATTTTCTAATCAACTTAAATATACTTAAGTGCTTAATGTCAATCAATTTCAGTGGTATACGTGTGTAAGCTCAAATGAGTTTATACACGACATGTGCGACTGTTGTCTAAGCAGTTCTAAATTCAGTAAACATTTCAATATCTAGGCGGTATTATAACTATCGCAACGCGTGAATTATATTTGATTAGTTTATATGCCTTCAGCAAAAAGACGGATGTGGACCAAGGTTCATTAAGATACTGCGAGACAAGACTGCATAGACCAAGAGATATATACTGTAATGATACAAAACAGATTCTTGCTGTTTTCAGAACCGAGTCTACATACAAAATCTAATAACTTTGCATTGAACAATAGTCTTGTAAAGTTATAACTTGTCTTGAATAAAATATAATTATATTACCGATGATGCATCTGCACGACTTAAATCGTTCTCAGCACCACGAGCTGCACCTTCTTTGGGATAGCAATTCATTTGGATTTGTATATAACGTTGAGGCACATCGCTGCGCCGCATTGTGGCCAATCGCTGAGGGCGCAGTGTGGCATCGTCATCGTCGTCATCACTGTCCGAGTAGACGAAGCAGCTGGGACCCGACTTGGATCGATTGATGCCCTTCTCAAAGATATGGCGACCCGGCTCATACGGCTTCTGTTGTTCTCGACTGGGCGCAGTGGAGGCAAAAGCTGATCCGCACTTCTGCAACGCATACTGACGCTGCGAGGAGCGTGGGGAGTTGGTGCTGCTCCGCAAATGCATCGTATCATTAATTAGTGTGGGATCGATGGAGCGCAACGCGTGCTCGCAGTTAAAGCTCTTGCTCATGGCCGAGTTCTCGCCGTAAAATTTCAGGGAGTCATTGATGCGTGAAGGATCGATAGGCTGATTGCGCTTTAGAGTACCATCGTTAGGCTCCTGAAACGAGTTTGCACCATTTACATAATCCTGATGAACGCTGCGCTTAAAATCCTCAAAATCCATTGGCTTGAGTGTCGCATCATCCAATGTCTTGTACTCATCCAGTGTGGTGTTGCTGGTGCTCACAGTGGTAGTGTTTTGCGTATTGGTGTTGGCAGTCAAGGAGTCAGTGGCGGTCATAAAATTATCTGAACTGGTGCTAGTGGTGTTGTTCGTGGTTGTTGTCGGTGATGAGGCAGTGTTAATTTGATTATTCTGCGTGTTTGTCGAAGAGCTGCTGTCACTGCTCGGTTTACTGGGTGAACTCTCGCTTGAAGATTGTGACGACGACGAGGGCAACTTCATCGGCATTGTTCCATAGATTTTGTCCTTATCGCTGAGTCGTCGCTCCACTTGCAACAGATCGTCAATATCATCCCAGTCGAGTTTCTCCAAATTGTCCAACTTTGAGGGCAATGTGCTGGATACGCAACTGGTGCTGGCCGTGGCGGCATCTGTGCCACTGCCAATAAGCGTGCTTGATGAATCCGTATTTGTTGTGTCCTCATCGTCATTGTTGGCATTCGACTGCCCATTCAGTAGTTGTCCACTGCCTGCAGTTGTTGTTGTATTCGCGGAGGCATCTTCAGGCGTTGTTGGCAGCTCGGATATCTCATTGAGACTGCATGAGTCAAAGGTCATGCTCTCCGACAGTGATATGTCCGTGGAAAGTGGATCCACCTCGCTGGCGGTGGTCGTGGGTGCCGCCACAGATTCGCTAGCTTCATTCTCCTTATCCGAACAGCTTTCCTACGAGGAATACAGGATAGAGAATGTATGTTAATACTGTATAGCGTTTTCAAATATTTGCATCTTAAATGGAGGGCTAATTATTGACTAATCCTTTCTTTAAAGCAGTAATCTATTATGGGAGGATTACTTCTTATTAAATGTTATTATTGCGCAATTTTATATGCCGATGTTTTTTACAGTAAAAAACCTATTCAACATTTCCTTCCTGATCAGCATTTCTTGACGTAACTATAGTATTCAATATCAATCTCAATCTATATATATATATTATAATCTACGGAAAATTGAATCATGGAGCCATGGAAAGAAATTCCAACAGGTCAGAGACTACAACTATTTTCTTATGATGAGTTAACTGAACATAAGTAGGCTAAAATATTTCATTAAATTAAACTCTAATTCAATAACAATATCACACTTACATCCTCCGCTTTGGACGTACGACAGGAGTTGCGCTTGCGCACAATAAACGTGCGCTGATCGTCGTCCTCCTTCAGATGAATGACACCCTGTACGCCCCAAAAGACGCGCAGTTGACCTTCCAAGATTAACCGATTGTTCACCTCCCTGCTGCGTATCTCGAGGCTTTTGTTGTCATAGAACTGATTGTAAAACTGCGAATAGAAAAGGCTTTTTAACTGGATTTCTTTGTTAACACATGTCACACACATACACACCTTCAGTTTGGACTCCAAATGATCGCGTGGCAGTGCGGGTCCATTGACCTGAGCCGCGATTGGCTTCTGAGCGCCCTTAGCACCGTAGCTCTTGTGTGACTCAACGCGCGTGCCGTGACCAAAAAGCTGCGGTCCGAACAAAGCACCGTAGCAGGGCACATGACAATAAGGCACTCCTTTATGCTTTAGGCAGAAGAGATAAGAAAAAACAAAACAATAAAACAATTGCGATTAATTGCGTCTTAAATGAATGCTGCAATTGATTAGAATACCTCTGCATGCTGGCCCGGATTAAGGCGCTTGCCGCACTCCTCGCAACGCAAACATTCCGGATGCCAATCGTAGCCCAGTGATTGTTTACGTTCCGCTATGTTAGACACACACGAAACCAAAATATATATTTATAATTTGAATGTTGTTATTTAAACAAATGGCATGCATATTATATGCATGTGCATTTGCATATGTGTGTGTGTATGTGTGTGTGTGTGTGTGTAAGCAAATGCTAATATGTGGGTGTTTAATTACCAAAGTAAACGGGTTTGCCGCACTTGTGGCACTTCCACATTCCGCTGTGCTGTGCTGTCAGTCAGTCAGTCGGTCGGTCAGTTCAACGTTTCCTTTACGGGGCGTGTTTGTCGTGTATGACGTGTGTGACGTCACACAGATTTATGCAGGTTGCTGCTGCTGAACAACACGGAACACAAACACACGTAGAACAAGAACACAAAGGACAGAGTAAACAAATGAAAAAAAAAACAGCGGCGACAACGGCAATGGCAACCGCAATTCAGCGATTCATTTTTATAGTTTCATATAATAAATTAGCACTTGGCGCCTTTAAGTGTTTGCAAAACGCATGTGCATTGATAACAACTGCGGCTTTCATAGACAAATTATTTTACACAAAAAACAGCACCAGGCAAAAGAATCAGAAGAACCAAAGGCAGTGCCAGTGCTGCTCACCGTCCAATTTGGCACCACTTGCTGGTGCTGCTGCTGCTATACAACACTACGTATGCGCTTTGGCCAAATTTAACACGTTATTGAGCACGAGTAGAAAGTGAGACGACGTTTTGTTGTGCGCGTCGCTTTGTGGCAAATATTTTTTTTGTTGATTACGCTCGCAATACGCCAGTTGTTAATTAATTAGTTTCTCAGCATACATGTGTGAATGCGGTTTGAAAGAAAAATGTTCGCCTGTCATTGCAACTCCGACGCCCCTAATTAGGCACTACATCTCTCACTCTCTCTCTCTCTCTCTCTTCGTCTCGCTCCCAAATCACCAATCAATTGTGGAGGAGAAGCAACAGCTGAAAGCAGCCAAATTTCGCTCTAGCGATTTGTGTGTAAATAGCCAACAGTGCAAATAGTGCAGGTCAACTACTGCAAAAAGAAGAAAGAGTGCCTGTACTTGTTTTTGTGTGTGTGTTTGTGTTCTTGTGTATGTTTAACAATGCGCGCCACAATTGAGTTTGAAGAATGCCTAAAGGATTCGCCGAGATTCAGGTGCGTATTGAGCTGCCTCCCTCCCCCCCATCCGTCCACATTTCCTGTTCCCTTTTGCACACATTCTGCGCATTATGCGCATTCTATTTCCGCATTTGGCATTTGCCATATTTGCATTTGAGCTTCACACATACAACATTGGCTCAGCTCACATTTTCTATTGTTTAGCATGGCTGGTGCCGCTATATCGAGCTATCAACAGCTTTCATTGCATGCCCTCCCTCCCCCCACAGCAGAGCACGCTTCTCCTGTGATACTTCAAATATTGCTGCCGCTTAATCATCATTGGAAAAAAGTTTGCACTTGACTTGAACATCGTCAGAGTTTCGGAATTTGTTATTCATGCATAACAAGTTGGAAAACTCGAACTCGTTTCTGTCTTTTTTCAAAATAGAGTTGGGTGTGAGCATGGCTGTGTGTGCGCGTGTGTGTGTGTGCGTGTATGTGTGCGTGCGTGCGTTGCTATTTTCGTGACACGACTCACGAATGTATAACTTTGTGATAAATCTAACACGCTCACTTCTGTAGTTATATTTGGTTTATTTTCGAATTTATTTCAATTACTACGACTGTCGATTTTGGGATTCACCCAGTCAGCTTCTTTGTCTTTGGTTAATCTCGTCTAAAAGCAAAGCTTTCGCTCTCAATTGCCACAGAGATTGTTTTTTAATTGCCAGGCCAAGCTTAGACCATTTCATAGCTTTCACATGAACCAAAACAGCGACGCAGCAACAGGTTATAAAAAAATGTATACATATTTTTATTGAAAATGCTACAAAATATTTTTGTCAGCGTCTACTGTTTTTGAAAAAATAGGGTGAACAAATGAAATGGCTTTGATGCGCGCCTTTAATTAAAAGCGCAAACAGCACTTTAATAAGCAGTCATAAATTAAAAGAGTCAACATAAACAATAAGTGGCAAAGACTACGACGCAACTGCCATTGCCTGCAGGCTTCTCTTTGCCCATCTCTGCACTAGGGCTGATTGAGCACACACTGGGCAGGCACAAAGTTAATCGCTTGCGACAGCGACTCGAAGTTGTTGTTTAGCCAGTCAAACACAAACAAAACAAGAACAGGAAGCGCAGGGTCCAAATCAACATTGCTAACGTCTTCAATTTCTCAATTTGCCAACAGACAATTCATATCCAAGGAGGAGACGGATATTGAGCATTTGGAACAGCGTTTGGAGAAAATCATCAAGCTGTGCAATGTGGCCGTTGATTCGGGCAAGGAATATGTCAAGAATCAGAGGTAATCTCACTTCTCATCTCGCATATCTTATGCATATTTGAATTAACTTTTCGTTTGCAATTGTAGCGCGTTTGCCATGTCGTTGTGGGATCTGCAGCAGCATTTTCTTGATAATAAAAATGCGCACAATGCGCTGGGCAAACTGATTCATTGCTTCCAGGTGCGATTTTTTATTAATTTTTTTTTTTTTGTAATTTTGTTTTGTTTTTTATGATTTTGGCTTTCTTTTGCAGGAAATGAACAAATTCCATACGATATTATTAGATCAGGCCAATCGAACGGTGCTGAAGAATCTCAACGTATTTGTCAAAGACGACATTAACCAGGTCAAGGACTACAAAGGACACTTCCTGAAGGTCTCCGAGGGCTATGACAATGCGCTTATTAAAAACGCTCAGGTGCGTATATTTAAATCAACTACAATTATGTGCACGCTCTGAACAGTGTTTCCCACATTCAACAGGCTGGCAAAAATCGACCGCAAGAAGTACAAGAGGCAGCCAATATATTGTCTGCCTCAAAGTCTTGCTTCCAACACACTGCTTTGGACTATGTCAACTATATTACGCTAGTGCAGGCCCGCAAGGTGCCTTCCATATTATCGACGGTAAGTGAGGTTATTCGCCGGATAATTAACTTAACTTGTTATTGAGTTAATAAAAATATTTATAGAGCATAATATAGTAGCACAAAAAGTATTTAAATCAGGCCAACAAGTAGTGTGCTCTATTTAAAGCGTTTAAGTGATTGTTAGATTGTGGCAATATTAAAATGAGTGTATCAAAACTAGCTAATGCAACATATAAACAGGCTTTCAGTTTCAAAGACTGATTAGAAACAGAAAAAAGCTATTAGTGATAACGAACAAATTGAATACGGGAACTACGACCCCGCTACCTATAAAGAGAATACCCCAAAGTTGTATTGACAAATGACACATCATGCATCATAATTATGTTTGACATAAGCTGCAACAGACGAAAGAATTAGAATGGATATAGATATGAATTCAGTAAAAATATAGATATTAATAGATTTATAGACATCCTGACGATTAAATACAAATGTGTTGTACGGAATAGATAGAGCTATTATTATTTATTTATATATCTTATCGGGCGGTCAAGCGATATGGGTATATGATGAATGAAATCGCATTGTATGCAATGCAAACAAACCACATAAACAATAATTGTTGTGCTTATGACGTCATTTACACAATGGATATCTATGTATATATATATATATATATATGTATGTTGTGGACTTTTATTTTGCAATATCGCTGGCCACATTGAGTCAGCCTGCTCTGGGTAACTTTTTCAGTCGATTCTGAAGTGTTGTCGTTGCAGGTTCGTTGAACGTTCAATTCATCAATTATGAAGATATAAATAAATGCAATTGTGTGTTGTAGGTTTGTTTTGGAACGTGTGCTTTTGCTGATCAACCCGTATCTCTTCTTCGTTATTCTTTGGCAGCTGCTGGACTATTATCAGGCGTGCGTGACCTACTACCATCAGGGCTTTGATTTGTGCAACGACTTTGACGAGTTCTTCAAGAATATCAGCGAGGATTTGAATGCGCTGCGCGGCGACTATCAGCAGCTGGAGAAGGTCATGCAGAATCGGCACATGAGCGTTAATCGCTATTGCGATTCAAATACGAACAGTGCATCGCACAATGTCGAGGGCTATCTGTTCAAGAAAAAGTCAAAGGGCTTTAAGACCTGGTGTCGACGTTGGTTCTACCTCAGCGATAACCAATTGGTCTACAGGTGGGTCTCCGATTAGATTAACCATTCGTTTCTGCTTGCCTTGCTCATTTTGATTCTTTTGATTTTTCCCCTTCAATTCGTCCTGCTTGCCGGTTTGAATCGTCTCTTCATTTGTTTGCCATTTTGTACTCGTATTCTGAATTTCTGTTGTTGTGTTGTGTTGTTGTGATTGATTACGCTGAAGAGATTTGGATTCGCTTTGCAGAAAACGCAGTAACGAGGATTCATTTTCGGTCATGGAGGAGGATCTGCGCATCTGCACTGTACGGCCGGTGAGCGAAGGCGAACGACGGTTCTGCTTTGAGGTCATCTCACCAACCAAGTGAGTAATAATCAAAGCCAACCAATTATTTATTCACTCTCAATTCCATTCAAACTAGATCTCACACACTTCAAGCGGACTCAGCAGACATGCTCTCACTTTGGATATCGGCGCTGCAGCATAGCATTGGAGCAGCTATACAGCACACATCGACGCATCACTCACGACCGCAGTCGACAAATGTGCCCAATTCGATGCCGGCGAAGCGACGCATGTGAGTGTGAATTATGAATTATCCAGACTGATAAGAGTTGTATATAATGAATCATATTTAGACACTGGGAGGAGTTCTTGAAAATACCGGGAAATGCAAAGTGCTGCGATTGTCGTGGCTCAGATCCACGTTGGGCTTCCATCAATTTGGGCATCACACTGTGCATCGAGTGCTCTGGTGTGCATCGCAGCCTGGGTGTCCATTACAGCAAGGTGCGCTCCCTGACGCTAGATGCCTGGGAGACGGAAAATGTTAAGGTGATGATGGAGCTGGGCAATGAGGTCGTCAATCGCATCTACGAGGCTCGCATCGGTGACGACTGTGAGCTGAGGAAGCCAACGGAGCAATGTGAGATTGGAGTGCGCGAAGCATGGATTAAGGCCAAGTATGTGAAACGGCGATTTGTCTGCGGCATGCCCAAGCCACAGGACTTGCTGGCCAGTGAAACGGCCGAGGTGCTCAGCGTTGAAAGCGGTGGAGCGATGGAAAATAATGATGGCAATGAAGGGGATAGAGATGGTGGAGGTGGCAGTGGCGGCGGAAGCGGCGGCTGTATTGGACTTCTTGGCAAGCGTGCAACTCTGTCGCTGGGCGGCACACGCAAGTGGACAGTAAAGAAGCTACGGAGACGACGCCAGCAGCGACCATTGCCCAAGACCCTTAGCGATGATCCCAGCATATACAATTCAGCTAAAACTGGCGACGAACTCGACGATGATGATGACGACGAGTCTATAAACATTCCCTCAATGTCGCTGAGTATATCGCGAGATGATTTGCTGGTCATTGGCGATGATCTGGCTTTGGATAGCTATGAAACGCCCGGCATCTTGGGCAGCGATCAAGAGAGCACTGAAGGCGAATCTGATGTGGAACAGCCGGAGGAGGTGCCCTTCACCCAGCTGGATGCTAATCTCTTGCTGTACAAAGCATCCGTTGTGCATAATCTTCCCGTTATGTGCATGGCCTTTGCATTGGGCGCCGACAAGCACTGGAAGAACGCCCAGGATCGTCAGCGTTCCTCTTTGCATCAGGCAGTGATCTCCGGCTCCGTGATGGCTTGTGAGTATCTGCTACTAAATGGAGCTGCCATCAATGCTGTCGACGAGCTTGGCTATAGTGCGCTGCACATATCCACGGCCAAAGGACACATTGCACAGGTGTATTTGCTGCTAAAGCATAAGGCTGCCTACGATCTGGCCTCCAGTGATGGCAAAATGGCACTGGACATTGCCGTTGACCAGAAGAATGCGGATATTGTGACGCTGTAAGCTAAAGATTTATAACTATATAAGCTGTATGTACTAAACTTTTGTTTGCAGACTGCGCCTGACGCGCCTCAACGATGAGATTGGCTTCAACGATGAGTACAATGGCGAGGATGAGACCTACAAGGATGTTATGAAGGATTTCTCCAATTTTGCTGCAAGCCAGCCGCGCATGTTGCGACAGCGCAACGATTCAAATACTCTCGAATCGCAGCGCAGCTCGCTGACCAACTCCGAATAGCAGTGGGAGAGGGAGGCCAACCGGCGAAACTGAGAACTTACTCGTTACAACAGATATTCCAATGTTTAGCTAGTTAAATCGTCTGGCTTAAATGCGCTATGCCGCTAAATGGTTAAACGATTCATTTATGTGCTGGCATTTAAAGGAGACGGCCAACTCAAATCTGTTTTAGACTACATGCAATCTCTTTAAAACGTCGCTTCTGATATTAATACATTGCATTTCAGTTTCGTATTTGGCTAAATGTTTTTTTTGTTGACGTTTTATTTATTAAGCTTAGTTAGACAGTTGTAAGTGCAAGTTGCTCGTAATCCACATATATATATATATATATTTATATATTTATATAAATGTTTATTGTTTAAAAATGTTTAAATATATGTATGTACAATGTATTTGCCTAAAGCGTATTGTACAATTCTGTTATGTGTATTATATTAAAAGATATTATAACTGTATGTATACCATATGTCTATGTAGTTAGCTATCTTATATTAAACTACCGCATCATGTTGAAACTGTTCCAAATATGTTCTTTGTTAACGATACACGTTTATCTTGCGCATGTCTTGTCATCAAGTGTTCTTCGTGCTTTTTCCCACAGTTTCAAACCAATAAAGAAAATTGTTAAACTTTGGTGCCAAAAAAATTCAATTGTGCGCACTTGACAAAAAATTTCGAATAAAATTGCAAAGTTTTTGAAGACAACAATGATTTAAATAATTATCTAGTTCACTGTTTAAAATATAATTCAATACACCTACATATACTATAACTAGGCAGCTTATTCAAAGTCCGCCTCATTGCCATTGCCAACCATGTCTAGATCGGCACATTCATCCTTAATCTTGTGCACATTCTGCAGATGCCGCTGCACAGCGCTGCGATCGTTGAACTGTCGTCCGCACTCCTTGCAGGCGAACGTGACACCCGCATGGGTCACCAGGTGACGACTGAGACCCGACACATGGTTGAAGCTACTCTTGCACAGGTGACACTTGTGCTGACGTTCGCCGTCCTTGCTGTGCATGCGATTGATGTGCTGCTGCAGATTGGTCTTTTGCGCAAAGCACGTCTCGCACTGTGGACACTGATGCCGTTTAGTCCCCGTATGCCTATCCATATGACGCTTAAGGACCTCACGCTGCGAAAAGGACAAATCGCACTCATCGCATTTGTATGGCTTAAGGCCTGTGTGGATGATCATATGACGCTTGAGCGAACTGGCGCAGGATAACTGCAGATCGCAAACGGGACACCGAAGGGCGCCACCGTTGCCGTTCTTCAGCGCTTTGATATGTGTGCTGAGATGGCGTGACAGCAGTTTCTCTGTGGCAAACGCAATGGGGCATAGCTGGCACTGAAACGTCTTCAACGTATCACTCACACGTCCAATGCTGGGCTTGGTGCTGCGCGGTGCTCGCTTCAAAACGAAATCGTTCTTCGAACGCTTCACGGGAGTTGGTATATCATTGGTCGCCTTTTCGTTTGACTGCAAGCGAAAGTTAGAAGAAGTTGATAACAATATTCATCAATATGGATTTTTTTTTATTTATTTTGATTACTTACCAATATAATGACATTGTCGTTAAACTCATATAGCTGCTGTTCGTCGCCAACATCAGCATGCAGATCAAATACCACAACATCGCCCAAATCCTCAGATTTCGCATCAGTGAACTGTATGTCGCCATTATCCTTAACTGCAGCAAAGAGAAAATATGAATTGGTTAATATGGTTAATGTGGAGACGCTGCAAATAGTGTGTAACCAAATGTTGCTCACTGTTGTAGGATGTGATGCTCTTATCCTGCCGAAATTCTATTGAGGATGTGGATGTGGGTGCCGTGGAACCGGCATTAATAATATAGATTTCACCATTTTTACTTGTCACAATATCGCCAGCGCCGACCATTTTAATATCGGGGAAACCCTCAGACGTATCACCCACCGAGATTTGATCCACTTTGGAATCGGTCTCCAGCACAAATTCCGTATCTTGACTTTCCGATAGTTTTTGACAACGCTTCAATTGTACGGTAGGCGATGAAATACGTTCACGTTTGCGCAACTGACGCGGCTCAATCGTTGGTATCGTTTTAATTGCTGTTGTTGGTGCTGATGTTAGCGTAGGCGCTTCTGTTGGTGGCGATACAGGAAGCGATTGGCTATTGGCCTTGGTTTCAGCTGGCTGCTCACCGAGTGTCGGCCATAGACCCGATTTCTTTTCGCCTAGAAAAACTTCTAGTTCACCCAAGAGTTTGTCAAGCTGTTCCTTACGACACTCCTCCAGCACCTCTTCACGTAGTTGTTGTCGCACATCGCTACGCACTTCATCCATGAGCTGCTTGCGAAGATCATCAGTTAGTTTCTCTCGAGAGGCTTCGAGGCGACTAGCGAACTCCTTCTCTAAGTCTTCCTTAAATTTTTTGCACCACTTTTGCGATCGCTTGTCGTGTTCATCTTCCATTTGTTCTATGAATGCCGTGGACTCTTCGAACTCCAGCTCATCCTCGTCCGAGTCATCCAATGGCTTGGCAAAGACGCGGCTCTTCTTACCCATGCTTACTAGGCGGATGTGCTTGCGCAGCTTCTTGTCAGCCGCCTGGCTGCGCTGACGAAAGACAAATGATTTTTCCAGCTGGTAGCGACAATCGCCACATATCCTTTTTGGCAACCCATCAGTTGATTTCGCCTCCAGCGAGAGGCAAGCCATCAGGCGCATTGGTATCGACGGACCTGCATCGTCGTCGGCGAATATTGTGTAGGCATCCTTGTGTTCCTTTAGGCAAAGGCGACACCACGCTTCTGTGTCTGGGTAAAATTCGTCTGCGTTGGACATTTCAAAGCTTGTAATTGCTATTTATTTATATACTGCACGCAACAACAACAGACGCCAAATTAACCAATTGAGCTGTTAACCAACACTGCCAGCTTATGGTCACCCAAAGCATTTAACATTTGCCGAAAGTTATTAACAGCGTGAACTTATTTGTTCCGGAACTGTTCAACTTGATATTCGCCTTATTTTTATCATGCTATTACCAAAATATATGTAGCAAAAACTGTTAAAATATTTATATTGTGAACTGCATTTTAATTTATGAAGAAAATGTAAGCATTGTGGCATCAGGCAGTACGCATGACGTTACACTTTGCTTAAAAATTAAGATAAACATTTTAATCCGGCTGTATAAAAGCTACAGCCAGCATTCAGTGTTGTTCACAGCTGCTTACATTTTGCGCGGGAAATTATGTGCAGGGTTGAAAAAGATCGAAACGAAGTGTTCGACAATCACAAATTCAATTCCCTCTATATTTGAAAAAAAAAATTTATTTATTTGTAATGCACATGTATTAAAATATTATTTTAGTTGTCGATTTGTGAGCCTCGCAGTCGACATCGATAACATCCTCGATCCTTTGGTTCAGACGATTTACGCTGCCTCTTTTTGCTAGGCATGTGCTGCTTACAAACTGTCTCTAGCCTGAAATTGTATGGAGAATCTAGTTTTCCAATGTTTTCATAGGCGATGCTTTTAAATCCATCTACTTTACGAGGGCGAGCAGATGACATTATTTTGGACTGCTGCGTCCGCTCTTTGGTTGTGGGGGTTGCTGCCGCTGTGCCAGGTAGAAAATGTGTACTCTTTAGATCTTCTCGGAGATGACTGTGCTGTGCATTTTCCATGTTAATTTCAACCATTGCCATTGGTACAATTATAGCAGGCTCAGCCACTGTTTCTTTATTGGAGCCCTTGTCCTCCGAGTTGACTGTGATCACTGTGGGCGTCTGGGTTTGCTGGATGGGTTCATCGTCTGAAATCGTTGACGTTATGGTAACAATTCAATTTGAACGCAAGGCCATTGAGCATATTTACCAATCACTTCTAGTATTTCCACTTCATTGGGATCCACATCTGCGTACTCCATGGACGATTGCAATCCGACATCGCAATCATTTTGACAATGAAGCGTTGATAGGCTACCCAGGTCGGCCGTCTCCAGATCCGAGACGAATCCATCTGAGCTGCAGGCCAGCTCACAGACCGTCTCGTTGTGTTTCTTAACAAAAAAGCTTTCCATTTCGTAGAAAAGATCATCCAATACACCCAACCGGCAATCCTTTTTGGCTTGTGCAAGAATCAGCTCCTCCACTTCTTTACGCACTTGTTGCTCGATCTCCTCACGCACCTGCTGCTTGCATAGGCCAAGCAATTCCTTTTTGTACGCCTCGATCTCGCTGCGGATCATCTGGGCTGCCTCCTTGCGCCACAAAGCGTTGCTCTCCGAGCACACTGTGCTCGAACACTGGGCAACATCCTTGAGATGGAGTGCCTCATCGTCATCACCGTACCATGTTTGCATATCTTGTGTTTGGCCGTAGCGCCTTAAATGCCTCAAGCGGCGATCGGCATCGTGGCAGCGTCTTCGAAAATAATGAAATTCCTCCAGACGCAGTCGGCAGGCTTCGCAAATTAATTGCGGTAGTTTATCGTTAGGAATGACTTCCAGACCTGTGCATGATAGAATCCGTAAGGCCGCTTGTCCATTGGAGATCAGAAAATTCGCATCCTTTGCTAGACACAGACGACAATTAGTTAACATTTTAATACAAAAAAAAAGATAAAGAAATTCTAAGGACGCCTGCCAAGAGTGAGACCGTAGGCAGCCCACAGCAAAAATACTCTATGCTTACTTTAAAGATACCAAAAAATCCATTTGGTTCTTTTCATATGAACCGATTAATCGTATTCAATTTAACAGCGAAACGGAACAGAAAACTGTTAACTTTAAAAACTTAGACCATGATCTAAAAGGCATTGCTTTTGCAAATCGGTTGTATATATGTATTGGGACCTCAGCTTAAGAAGCAAAATACCATACCATTTGCATATCAATAGCTGAATCTCAGGAAGACAGCACAGTAGGACTGCCTATTTTCCAAGGAAACAAAGACATGCAATATTTGTCGATGAACGCGAATGTCATTCTGGTATTCTTTTTAATTTTTACACATGTCTTAACTATGTACGGCAATGGGAGTGTATAAGATTCTCGCAAGGTATCTCAACAACATGGTGATACCTAAGGGAGTCATATTTCGCTATCTGGTTATGCATATGGACAGGACAATTGCTTGTCACATACGCATTCAGATCACGTAATTTAACTGGTTGCTGAAGCCATTTGTGACATGATGAGCCTGGTTACAGGGTATTACTGGACTTGGCATTTAATGCAAATGAAAACACATTCATATTTATGAAACAATTTTGTTATAATTCATTAAATATTAAGTTTAAATACGCAGTTAACTATTAAGTATTATATACACAATTACAATAAGATATTCAGTCACTATAATGCTTCTATATACACAAAATGATATACATACATACACATACATATGTAAATTATAAATGATATATTATATCCAATAATTTGAACTCACATCCGCACTTCAATAAATATGCATTAATATTTTAAAATATACAACAGTCGTCATAATCGCCGTTTCAAGAATTGGTTCTTCTTTTTTGAGACTTTAGGATGATCTCTGCCATGGATTGCCTACTTACAACTAAAATGTGTTCGTTACAAAAAGTCAAAGATACATTTTTTGTTTGTTTGTTTGTTTGTTTTTTTTTTTTTTTTTACATATTCTCAACAATTTGTGTGTGATAAATAAATAGTATTAATCAGCATTAATCATAATTAACATTGAAATACAATAATTGTTTTTAGGCATACACATATAGATATAGTACATACATAACTAGAAAATATATATTACAATTATTTGACGTCTACGTCGGCATACATATGTGGAACTGCATAAATGTGTGTGTGTGTGTGGTGGTGGGGCGGGTTTGTAATTGACTCCCAATACTGCTGACCTAATCGTGACGCCAGCTCTGCGGCAGGACATAATCTTTAACCTTGTACAACGCATTCGCATACCAGTGCAAACCATTTTGCAGCTGCGCCGTTCCATTCACCTTTGGCATTGACTTCTCCTGCATCTTTGAGCTGCGCAGCTTGTCCTTCGCTGGCAGCCAGGATTCCAGTGTGCTCCACAGACGCATGGGCGCAAAGCCCCAATGCGCCAGCGATTGACTGCTAATCACCGCATAACAGGAGGCGGCAACGGAGTTGACCACAATGGTGCCCTCGCGGGTGAGGGGTGCAACAACGCCACGCCGACGCACGCTGCTCACCCGCTGGACAAGCTGTGGCCGCAACTCGCCGCCCGTTGCATCATCCACCACCAACACATAGTTGAGCTCCTCGACATGATCAGCAAAGACAAAGTCGAGCGTTTGCCGCTCCGGCTGCCACACGGTGATCAGATGGGCAGGCGTTACGGTGAGCACAGCCCCGCCATCTGTGTGCAGCTGCACGAAAGTCTCCATCTGCTCCAGATTGCGATCCATGAAGAGTATGACCTCGCTGTAGACGGCCAGCCCTTTGGCATCCATGCTGAGCACACGATCACCAATAGCCAGTCCACCCAGCGGCCTCTTTGCGCCACTCTCCAGCTGCACTGTGCTCTCCGGGGTGAAGCAGCCATGCACATGCGAAATCGAAGACGAGGAATCTGCAATCACAAAGCGGAGAAATTTGGTTGGTTAGTTGAGTTTTAGCTATAACTTTTCTACCTTTAAGACTTGTGGACTTAACATACAAAGAGGTGGGAACGGGGCCAGGTAATGGCATTAGTGCGCCTAATCTAATTTGGCGTTAATAATGCCCAGGCCCTGCCAGCATCCAATTGCCAAAACCCAACAAGTCAAAAAGGTTTTCACAGTTAGGACTCGGTAACCCGTAACCCGTAACCCAGACCCACAGAACCCAGCAACGAACAATGGCAACTGCCTTTTGCGGCTTTCAAACAAAAACCGCCGCTAAAAACTGCACGAAGAACGCACGAAAATGCGATCTGCCCAACTGATAGTCGTGCATATCAATAACATGCAACAACAGTAACAACAACAACAACAACAACAATAACAACTCAGACAACAGCAGCAGTGGCAAGCGGGGATGTTTTTGTTTCGAGTTTAACAAAATTGTGATCTTGTTTTTGCTTAAAGATTAGCCCCTGAGATCACTGAGCAGTGCGATTGAGCTCGAGCTCGAGCCAAAGCAGCTTAGCTTCAAATACACACACACACACACGCACACGCACAGCCCAAGTGCCAAAGGATACAGGTCCTGTTCAGGTAGATGTGACCCAAGGACCTGCCAACCTGTGCGCAAAATTCCAATTACAAAACATGTTGCAACCCACAATAACAACGACAGCAACAACAACAGCCACATTAATCATCATCATTAATAGCTATTGGGTTACTCGAGAAGCAGGCGCTGGCAATTGGGCCACCCAGCCAGCTAGCTGCTAACTGAAAATGTGTATGTCGGACATTTTGTTACACTTGGAAAAATTGAGAAAATCGTGAAAAGTGGATCGTTTAAGTTATCATAAAAACATAAAAACATTGATTCAAAAAACTGATTTAGAGTTTATTTTATAAAAAATAATAAACAAAATAATTGAATACAAAAGAAAACTTGCTGGTTTTCAGGTTGATTTTTTAAGTGTATTCTACTTTTAGAACTTTCTTTTCCCTCTTGCGTCTCGCACATATTTCACACCCGAAGCGCCGCCCGATCGCCTTGGCTCGTCTCGATTCGTCAGTTGTCGCTTGTAAAATTCAAATTAAAAAAATTCCAGGCCAACAACAACAAAAAGGCGACCACTAACCGTGCGCTTTATTATAATGAGTGGCCATAAAAGTGGCATTGTTGCTGTTGCGGTTGTTGCCGCGCAACCAAAATTCCAATGAAAATGCACCTACCATTTCCATTGATATCGATGCGTTTGGTAAACACAGCCACATGCAAACACACACACACACACACACACAGGCTCACACACAATCATCAGACAGACAAGAGTGTAGAAACAATAAAAAGCGGATTAAATACAAGACAGCGGTCTATAAAGCGGACCATAATCGATGCTCAGACGGGAGCAGCCGCCACAAACGGTAACCGTAGACAAAAAAAAAAAATAAAATAATAATACCAAGGAAGTAACGAAGTAACAAGCTAAACCAGGCAAGAAAATTTGGTGTGAAACCTAAAAAAAAAAAAAAAAAACACGAAAAAAAAAACAGAAACAGAAACATAATAAATGTATGTGTGCAAGAGAGATACAGAAAACTGGCGAGAAAAATCTCAGGCAACGTTCGCCGTCGTCGTCGTCGTCGTCGTCGTCGGCGGCGAGTGGAAAGTGAAGAACTTGAAGGGTCATAAATTAATAAACCATTAAAGTGGTTAAAATTATCGTTATTTTATCTTTGTTGTGAAGACTAAACTGATAAATTATTACAAAACAGAGGACAGCCAACAGACACACACACACTCACACACAGTGACACACACACACACACGCACTCACAGAGGGTATATGACTAGTTGTGGTGACTGATCGCTTGGACAGCATTAACATGAACATGCAGCACACACAGCGGACAACAGACAACAGGCAGCAGACAACACGACAACAACACGCTTTGGGGCTGGCCTTAATGCGCGCGCGCGAACGCTCGCGACACAACAACAACAACAACAACAACAACATGCACGAAGCGTACAAAAAAAGAGTGAAAAAAAAAATTAGTGTCGACAAAAAGGTTTACAGCCATTACTCTTCGTTGCTGCTGCCGCTGCTGCTGTTTAGGCCACAAACAAAAGACTTAGGCAACGAACTGGAGACACCGTGAAAATGCTGTGCCAAAACTGTCAAAAGCGTGAGTGTGGTTTATGTGCGCTGTGCCTATCAGCCTATCAATCGCCTGGTTACTTATTAATAGCACCACTAACAGTTGCAAGTTGCAGCACATGTCGCAAGGACCACACACGCACCACACACCTACACACAGTTATCCTTGGCGATAGTCCACTTGTTGAGCATTTGTCGGCTTTAGTGTCTGACCTTTTTGATATATTTCCAAGCCGAATAGTCAATGACAGTGAAAAGGACCTTTTTTTTTATGTCGGCATCTTTTATGCGCAATTAGAAGCAATGAGTCTGACAGCGCAAGGACACTCGCTGGCCCCGGTCCTTTGATCTCGTTTTGTGGGCCGGCCACTAAAGTCAAAATATTGTGATGCCCATCCTCGTGTGTGGTGCTGGCTGCCTTTTTGTTGCCATCTTTTGTTTGTGTGGGAAATTTCCTAGTCATGGTGTAATATTCAGTGGCTAGTTAAGAAAAACGGAATCACATTGCCAAAATGCCGCTCATTGCTCACTCTCTCCCTCTCTCTATCTCTCTCTCTCGGTCTTCCTCTCTCTCTCTCTCTCTCTCTTGTTGTCGCTCATTCTCTTGGCCAGAAAACTTAATTGTTTTGGCCTTTTTGGTTGGCTAACTTTGGCTGCATTTTCTCCGGCTTTTGGGCTCTTCTGGTCGTTTCGTTATGTTTCGGGGAAAACTGGTTGACTGCCATAATGGCAGCTAGTTATATACTCACACACACATAGACACGCTTACAGTATTGCTAACTTGTTGGCTGTTTCAGTTCTTTTTTTTCTCTTTTTTTCAATTAGGCCCGCGCGCAGGTTTTAACTCGGCATTTAATTCATCTTGGCCTGGCCTGAGAAACGCTTTGGGTGTCGTATCATCAATTCGTTTAATTTGACAGGCGCAAACCTAAACATGTCAAAACAACAACAACAACAACAACAACAGCATCATGCGGTTAGTCGTCGTCGTTTGTGGACCCGACTCTCGACTCTCAGGCTCAATCTTCCCTGGACTTGGGCCGGTTTCGAAAATGTTGCCGCTGCTTCCCATTTTTTGATATATATATATATATATATATATATATATATATTTATATATATATTTATATATATATATATTTTGTCTTCTTTCTTTCGTTTCTTGTTTGTGTTGTTGTTTTCTGTTACCACACGCTCGCACTCGAAATGAACGAGCCGAGTTTTTGCAGTCTGCCAGCTTGGGCAACTGGGAAACTGCAGCTTGGCTAATTTGACTGGGCTGCAAAAAAAATTTGCCAACGCCTGTCAGCTTAGCGGGCCGTTGCATGTAGCATGTTGGGGAAACATGTGAAATTACGCTTGTTAGTGTCACTTCTGGCTAACTGGCCAGCCCCATTGCCATTTTGGCATTTTACATGCCACAACGATGCACACACACACACACATATATATATGTAGATATATATATATTTATATATTTACAGATTTGTATGTAAAATGACAAATTACCTGATTTGACGGAGCAGTAGATGTGCCGGCGACTCACATACGAAACCCAATCGAAGCCAGCCTCAACGGCTAAGCGTGCTAGCATTCCATATTTGGATTGATCGCGATCTGAGGTGGCAATCGTCACCGCTCGTCCCTCGTAGTGCAATGACTGCTCACCATGCTGATGATCTTCGTCCCAGCTCTCGGTCACCAGCAGTTTGACGCCGGGCCATTCGTTCATCACAGAAGTGGCCAGCATGACCAGTTTCTCTCTGCAGCGCTGCAAATGGAAAATAACAAAACGTTAAGTGCAAAACCAATTAAACATTGAACATTTTTAATAGGGCGGACGCTTCACCGGCTGCTGTAAACAAAAACCAAAAAACCAACAACAACAACAACAATAACAACAAAAACAACAAATACACCAACAATAATAACAAAAAGAAAACGCCATATTTAACACACATACAACAAGCCCAAGCCAAAGAGCGAGAGAGGGCGTAAGTGAGCGGGAGAGTGAGACAAAGAGCGCTTGCTTGCGAGCGGAAGAGCACAACAGCTGTGTGTGTGTGTGTTGAAGAGGCGTGGTATTTAGGCATTCATTTCGTGGGCTGCCCAAAAGGGCCTGCGTTCATTTTCAGTTTTCAGTTTTTCTCCGCTTTTTTTCTTTTCTTTTTTTTTTTTTGGGAGCGCAGCGCTTGAACGAATAACTTAAGCAACGAACTTGGCCATCGAACGTTGCTTGTTTTTGGCCGCATCCTTTGAACGTGTTGCGACTCAACCTCAACAAATACATGAGTCTGACTATTTTGCTGTGTGTGGCTCTTGTTTGCATTTTCCTTCTATTTTTTTTTTTTGTGTTTGTGTGCTTGTCGTTGGCCAAAGCAAAGGCAAGGGCAAAGGCAAAGGCAAAGGCAAAGGCTTAGTTTTCATTATTTGCCCATGCACAGATCAAACACTGACCCAGAGCCCCTGACCCTCGTACATGCATTTATAGGTAAATATTAAAGATTAGACATTGTCTGACCTTTTTCTTCTTTTCTTTTTATTTTTTGCCTTACACTTGTCTTGCTTGCCAATGCGGTGGATACTAAATAAAATTCCATATGCATATATAAATACAGGTATACAATTTGTTTTTCTTTTTTCGATTTTTTTTTTTTGGTGTCGGCGAGTTTTTAGTTAGTTGTTGTTTTTTGTTTTTTCATTCTGTTGTTTTTCTTGCTTTTAACGCATGCATACAAAAAGAGGAAAATGAAAGGATTCGGCGGCAGTGCAAATATTGAAATTTCATAAGACAACAAACCGAAAAAAAATTGAGTGCCCAAAGAAGACGAAGAAGAAGAAGAACATTTTTGTCATTGCATGACGCGCAATCGCCCAGCCACAAAATCAATTATTAACGGCCTCGTGATCGCAGCACACACAGGATGCGTGTGTGTGTGTGTGTGTGTGTGTGTGTGAGTGTGCTGTTGCCTTTTGTGTGTGCAAACATTTGGCACACAGTTCTCTAGCGTGGCGTAAAATCAATTTTCAAGATCCTTTTTAACAAGCCACAACAACATCAGCTTGCCACCAGACTGATGAGACTTTTGGGACTTTTGTTTTGATTTTGGGTGCGCCGCATTGTTTGCTGCTGCTGTTTGTTGTGTTTGTTGTGCTGTTGTGTTGGTAAGCAAATCGGTTTTTAATTTGTCACACCACAGTTTCTCTGACTGCAAAACGAATTGGACAGCAGGACCACAACCGCTGCTTCCAAATACAACAAAAATCGCATTCCAGGAAGAGAGTTCAATGCTATTTGCATATAAGCTATAGATACATATATGTTGAACAGCTTTGCTTTATTAAAAGGCTTAACCAGTCGAGTGCTCAACTTGCTGCTGCTAATGAGCACAAAAGCGTAACGCCAACAACAGCAAATAATAAAAGCAGCCATCCAATCAGCCAGCCAGCCAGCCAGCCAGCAACAACAACAGCAACAACAAGCAATGCAATCTTTGTCTTAAGGCGTTGTTTACCCAACATGCTAATGCATTGGACTCTCGTTTGCTTGATCGAACCCCGATGCACAAACAACAAACGTGGCCCCAGCACAAGTAGAAAATGCCGACGGGTGCGTAAAGTAAACATTTAAAAGTAGCAGCAACGGCGGCATTGCAATCGCCGTCGTCGTCGGCGGCCCAAAAAGATGGCTAAATAATGTGTTTGTATTGTAAGTGGCATGGCTGTTAGACAACACCAACAACAGCGCAACAACATCATCAACAGTACTATGGACAAGTGTAAATAGGCGAGTGCCAGTTGCCAGTTGCCAGTTGCCAGTTGCATGCAACGGCATATGCACATACTACTTCTTAAGTACTTATACCAAGAAACACACAAAAAAAAAAAACAAAAAAAGCTGCCTGCATTAATTAGACATTAAAAACAAGGTGTGAACTTTGGCAGCTATGGCCACGCCCCAAACTATCGGCCAATTTGTTTACACATTTCATGCAAAGCATTTGAAATTTGTTGTCTTTTTGTTAGTGTTGATGATGCTGTTTTTCTTTTTGGGCTGTCTTCCTTAAAGCCTTTCAACCTTTCATACTCTCTTGGAATGTAGTAAAGGTCGCACTGATGCGTTTTTAATTGCAGTTATATTGATTTAAATCGTCTGCAAGCTGCCAATTTGACGCTAATGGCATGCATTTAGGCGACGTCGCGAGAAGCGCCAAGTCAAATTACCAGGCGCTCATCATCATTAGGGGAAGTCAAGCAAAGCTGTGCTTCAACATATGCATGTACATATTTAAAAATGCTATTAAAGTCAAGTCTAATTCGGGCTTTGTTTGCTTTAGCAGCAGTTCTTGCTGCAGTGCAAGTTGCAAGTTGTTGCAGTCTCCGATTACGCTTGGCCAACGATTAGGAAACGACACAATTTAACGACATAATTCAAGAGCGCATCAAGTTACCTACTGAGTCGAGTTGAGTTGAGTTGAGCTGAGAAATCACAGTCACCCTTTTTTTTTTTTTCGTTTTTTGTTTTTGTTTTTGTCGATGAACACGTGACCGTGTGCGTTGTAAGCAGATATGGGCATATCCTTTCTTGATTGCGATCGAGGAAGCGAAAACTTACAACTGAGGAAGCAGCTTGCCGGCAATCACCCTCGATTCATACAGGATATCGGGCATATCACCCACTCGTCCACATACAGCCATAACATGCATATATGTGTCAACAGGAGCAGCAGCAGCGGCCACTTGAGCGTGCCACATTTTGTGTGGCAAGCACTTAGGGGCAACTTAAGATTGCTTCTTCTTTGCATTTTTTTTTCTTTTCTTTTTTGTCAAATCAATCAGCGCCCAGCGCGAGGTGAGCCGCTGTGTGTGGGCTCCACTCCTCGAGAGCAGATTTCCTCACTTAATTGGCAAAAAAAACAAAAAAAAAATAGAAGAGAGCCGCCATAGTCCCTGATTGATTCAAGTACCTTCTGATGAGCTGCTGAGCTGTTGGCCATGTCAAGATCAATGTGGCCATTATCATTGCCAGACGCGCTGACGACAAAGGCGACCATAAAATGTTACTTTGCTGTTTTTTTTTTTTTCAAAAAGAGTGACTCGCATAGCCAATTTGTTTATTTGTGTTGCAAATCTATTCACAGCTCGGCATTTTTTTTCTCTTTTTTTTTGTGTATTTTTCCATTAGAAAATTGAATTTTTTGTTTATAATTTGAGTCGCCGCTGATTTTTTCATTGTTTATGCTTTTTGTGTGTGTGCAGCGCAATTATTACAGCGCAATTTTCACACTCTCTCTCTCTCTCTCTCTCTCTCTCTCTCTCTCTCTTTGACGCTCTGGCATGGTCTGTTTTTTAATTAACAAACTCAATAAGAATTGAAATTCAAGTGAATCTTTGACTTCGCCTTTTGCCTTAGTCATTTATTTATTTGATTGTTAACCGTATTGCTCGCCAGCGAGTGTCGCCTGTGTTTGGTTATTTTGTGATTGCCTCAATATAAATTGATACTCATTAAAAAGCTATACGGGGCAGCTCTGTCAGACTGGAAGACAGTCAGCTGCCTTTTTGGCATTGGCTTATTGGATTAATGCCAGCGCTTCTGTTGCTCCTTTTTTCTGTTTGCTACCCCTGATTAAGATTGCATCTTGTCGTGCCACCAAAGAAAAATAACGAAATTTTGGTTGGTTTCTTGCCTTTGTCTCGTTTTGATTCGTTTCGTTTTGGCTTGTTTGTTTTGGCAAGCTTACGGCTTTTGTTATTAGTTATGTCGCAATTTGTATTTTTATTTTATTTTGTAGGGCTAACTTTTTAAAAAGCAAAGTCGAAATAACAATTAATAATTAGTCAGCATTTAACAATGTAAGCTTTTCTAATTACTCGTCAGTGTTTATTTCAACACCAAATAGTTGGACAACCTTCTCAGTAAGTCACTTGGCCAGTCAGTCAGTCAGTCGCTCAGTCAGTCAGTTAGTCAATCCATTTCCATGGACTTGCCTAACGCTCATAAATCTGATGTCAAATAAATGTCCATAAAAAGGCGTCATTTTATTGTTATTAATTAAACGCTATTAATTTGAAGAAATCGTAAATTAAATCTTGTATGAAGCTCTCTCATTTAATGCCCCCACACACATAAAAGCACACACTCAGACACACACGCACGCAAACACACACACACACACACACACAATGAGAGTCATTTGGACAGGTAAGTCGCAGGCAGCATTTCGAGACTCCGGCGCAACTTAAATGATAAGCGCCATAATCCCTGATGTGTGATTAACTTTGATGATGAGTTATGAGCCGCACATTGGCACTGATGTGATGCCGTTGTTACCGTTCACCCCTCACCACCCTTGCTCTCCCCGCTCGCCAGCTAACAGCCGATCCCCCCACCAAAAAAAAAAAGCCTTACCCGATCACGTTTGTCCTACCCCAAGACGCAGCCAGATATGACTTGCAGGAATCTGGTCGCCGCCACATATGAAATGTGAGTCAGTCGCGTCGCAGTCGTAATGTGATAGCCAAGATGCGATGCGATGCGATGCGATGCGATCCCCATCCCCAACCCCATCCCAATCCCAGTTCGAATCCCAAATCCCAATACACGAGAGTAGATCGCGATCGCGATCGCGAGTTTGCCTTCTTCAACTCGTGCTCGTGTGCAGTTCATAAAACTTGTATGCAAATAAAGCAGAAAAGACTCTGCGAAAGGCATTTTGGGGCAATACACAAATCCTTGAGAGATTTGCGCTTGAGTGCGCTCGTAAAAGTATCAAATTGATTAATAATAATATAAAAGCTTCCCAAAGCCAAACAAACAAACTATAAAGTCAAACCCCAAATGGCAAATGTTCGGTTGCGTGTGTGTGACAATATGTGTGTCTGTGTGTGTATGTGTGTGTGTGTGTGTGAGACTTGGGGTTTCTTCAACGATTTGTCCACTTTGCTTGAGTGATGTTTGTTTGATGTGTTTGATTACTTTGTAGCCTCAGAATATTCCCACGAATTTGTGCCAAATATATTTGCTTATCGCAGCATTTGACGTGATTTGATTTGAGTTAAGAAAAAATAAATACAAATAAATAACATATATGTATATATACAAAGTGAAACTCTGACATCATCGGTGCGATCTGCCATTGTCTTTGTCTGTGTGTCATAATAGGATCAATTTTGAGTCATAATGAATGTCAGTGTTCTATTAATAATGCCTTCAGCTGTTGCTGTTGGGTTATCTTTGATTTGATGCTGAATGCTTGATGCTTAATGCTTGATGGCTGTTGTCCATGTCTGGACGAAAGCGGAGCACAGATCAGCTCCGGCTCTGAGTAGGGGTGATGCTGATGATGATGCTGCTGCTGCTGCTGCTGCTGCTGCTGCATGCATGTCAGTAATCATATCAGATTACCATTGGCTTTGCCCCATTGTTGCTACAATTTATGAAATTTTAGAACTTATGCTGCGGCTTTTTGACGCATTCTTTGTCTGTGGCAGCGGCGATTGCTGCGGTTTCCCCTGATGGCGATGTCTTTTGGCTTACGCTTCAGGGCCCAACTTTGTCTAATCTTGAGGCATGTGTGTATGGCTTGGGGCCAACAGCAACTACATGCATATTCAAGTAAATATGTACATGAGTCAATTATCCGATGAGCAGCAGCAACAACAATAATGACTGTCATAAGCGATTAAATTTTATGATTTCGCTTTTTTTTATTTTTAGCACTTTATGCCAATACGCAGTAATTTGTTTATGTTAAAAGCCCATACATACATACACACATACACACATACACACATACATATGTACATGCAAAGTGATAACTACAAAATGTAGCTGCAATTTTTCGTTTTGGCGCTTTAATAGCCAAAGCGAATTGCTTACAAGCCGATTCACGCACAGCAGCAAGTCCAAAAACGTTGCACATAAAATAAAATTTCGTTGCGCTGCTGGGGCAACAAAAAAAAAAAAACAAAATACAAGAAAAAGAAATATTCAAAAATTGAGTGCATTTCTGTCAATGTCACAACGGTAGCTGGAAGGAAAACAGTTGTAAATATTGTAGTGTGTCTGTGTGTGTGTGTGTGTGTATTTGTGACAATGACAAATCGAACGTTTTATGTGCAGCTCGTCCTTGGTCCTTTCTGTTACAGGCATTAGCCTTGAAGCTTCACTGTCCTTGACTGTGTTAACGGCAATTGCTGCTGCTGCTGCTGCTGCTGTTGCTGCTGTGTGCAACTGTTAACTGTTTGTCAGTTCTTGCCAACACATCAATTGCATTACAAATTCAAGGTCCAACTACAATTGAAGTGAATCGATTTAAGTTTCTTGCCTTCGGGGCGCGTGTCAGTCATAAAAACCAGTTGAAAAATCATTTGCAAAATTGTAAATCCCCCCAACTGGCAACTGTTATTTACATCCTATTCAAATATTAACAATCACGATTCACAAGCATAGATAAAATTTAATAATATAATACAAGACTTCCTATAATGACTGAAAAATGCATAAACATTATGTGGCCAAAGGCCTCCGGATGCGCTTATAAAACCATCATATCATTAGCCATAATTAATATATATATTTATATAAATATAGTTAGCTTGTAGAAGTAGCAAGTCAGCGCGTTATCAATATACAAATTCCTCTTAAATTCCAAACGAAATTCATTAGCACCTAACACATGTACACACTTCAATAAGCTCACATGTCTGATACCATGGGGGAGGTAAGTGTGTTCAATGCCCCTGGCAAATCACAGTGATCATTCGTAAATTAGAATTGGCGATTTTAATTTCAGAACAATTCAAATTTCTAAGATACCATTTATCGTCAAATTGTAAAAAATCTGATAGTTATGAACATTTTCTTATTAATTATAGACCAATTTCGAAGATATTCGATATATTTGCAATTGTTAACTATATTAAATTACAAATTAAGACACAGTCTACTTTTTGGTTAAGTTTCTACAATTCTAAGTTGTGAAAGTAACATTTTGAGAGAGATGACTGTATTAGCTGCCATTTGGCTGTAATGGAAAATTGGCAAATTGGCTTTTATGACAGTTGTTAACTAATTTTAGTTGTTGCTGTTTGCAGTCATTAAACACTTCTCACATTTTCAGATATCCACTGCACACGCTTCAACCGCTGCACCCACCTCAACATTTCCCCACCTGCTTCTCGCAAATATTTTTGCAAGTTTCGGTGCGATAAGATAAATCGCTCTGTACTGCTGCTATTACCGCTACCCTCTATAATTATTGCCAATGGCTTAACACGCATTTGTGTCAACGATTACTCGTATGTTTGCATGGGACTGTGTTATCACCTCGGCCAATGCGATAAGTAATAAAATGTTCGCGTGCCACTTCCTCTACCATCACAGCAAAGCACAGAGGGGTTGTAAAGGGGCGACGAGTGTAGAGTGCAAGGTGTAAACATGATGAGCAAGCATTGCTCATTTGATGCCTATTTGTTGTTTATCGCAAAATCGAAAGCATTTTGATCCCATTATTGATCTATGTTTATAAATTGATCGTAAGGTGGTTGACACGAACGCAGTTTATGGCGTAAGTATATTAAGCATTTGAGGAAATTCATTAAAAAAAAAAGTGTACTTTTTTTCCACTATCGATCTTACCCATTATCGTTGATAATGCAGTACATAATAAAAGTCAACATGATTTTATTTTCAGCCCATTTTCAGCCATAACTTGGGTAAAGCTAAAAACTGTTGAGCACCACGCCACGCCACGCAGGCCATAAATTTAGCAATTAGAATAATTGTGCAGAGTCGTGCGACTTTATCAATGAGAATTGTGGCAAAACACGCTTATAATCAGATAGATTATCAGATGTCCAGTCAAACAGCGATTAGCACTCATAATTTTGAAATTCAACCGCAATAAAATCGTGTTAAAATAAAATGTTTATTTGTGGCCGAAAAAACTACAATAAAATTTTTTTTTAGAACTGAAGTGGGGACTTACCTTGGTCATTATGCGATCAGCGCCGGTGCCCTCTTCATCTCTGAATTGTATATCACTGTTGTAGAGTGGCACTAGATCCTTGAATTTGGGTGAATCCCGATCAATAACGCCCTCCAGTGGACCCGAGGCGCCGCTCTGATATTCCGATAGATTTGGCACCGTCTGCTTCAGCACAAGCGGATACAGATTGCGATCCCTGCGCCGTCCCAGTCCCCGACCCGGTCCGCAGCTATGTGCATGCCGAAAGTTCAGCGCCAGCAGAAGCAGCAACAACAGTGTCATAAAACAGCTGCCACGCGACGTATGCGCAATGTGCCGCAGTTTGCGAGGATCAGTCTCGTTTGTCATCGGCGTCGCTTGTGATTGGTTCGCCTGACTATCGACATTGGCATCGTTGCAATGTCGTTTCACATCCAGCGACAGACAGGTGGCACTGGCACAGGACCACAGAGCCGATATCGCTTGGTTATCCATGATTATGTTTGTTAATTTGCAATTGAATGCGTTGTTTGTTTGTTTTTGTTTTGTTTTGTTTTTGTTTTTTTTTTTTAGCTTTTTGGTTATTTAGCACTGCACTTGATTCACTGATTTACATGCAAAGCGTTGTTTAGATAATCGCAATCGCAATCGATCACAGCGAGTGGAGCTCTGGCACTTAACTTCGTTTGTTTTGTAGCTATTTAGTTAATTAGTTTTTGGCCACAAGGAAATAAACAAAACATTTTCAACATTCTCCCTAGCACCGTACAAAATTTGATTTTTAATTATTCTTATATTCCGTAATTATTAATTTATTTTTTTTTGTTGTATTCCTCCAAGTCAATTAAAAACTTTTCCAATTGCTAAACGGTGTGGCGTTTGTCAAATGGAGTTAAACAACGACTGGCAAAGTATTTCGGTCTTTGCAACCAAAACGGACAACGACAACCGCTGCGCTCGCACTGTGATTGACAAATGACAAATCCGAGCGCACGAAACGAAGCCAGCGGCCGAGCGAGTACCGAGTTTGTACGCCAAGTACCGAGGGTGCTTTTGCAAGAACCCTAGGCATCACAGTCGCAGTCGCGGTCGCTGCCGCCGTCGGCGTCGGCGTCGTTGTAGTTGCCGTCGCAGCGCCGCTACAACACACACACACACACACACGCACACGCACACCACAAGCGCATCGCGTGTTCATTCGCTGTTTGAGTGTGTGCGTGTGCCGCTCATTGGACCTAAGCTCGACACGATCGTTTTTGGCGTTCATTTTTATGCTGGCTCGCTGTGCGGCAGTGCGAGCGAGACGACTACTCTGTCGCATTCGACTCTTGCGCACACACACACTCAGACACACACCATAGATTGGTCTTATGTACTTATGCTACAGGCAACAGATGTTGGAAGACGGTTCATTATGGCCATGGCCAGCTCTCAGTGTTGCCAATTGGATGCGCCTGTATGTGTGTGCGTGTGCGTGTGTGTGTGTGTGTAAGTGCTGCTGCAATTTCTCTTAACACTTGCACTATTGACTCGAAATCGACTCTTGTGGCTTGTTAACTGCCGCCTGCCGCATGCCGCCTGCTGCCTGCTGCTGCCTTTTCTTAGCCTTCTGCTTCTGTGGCCGCGTTTGCTTTGCTTTGCTTTTTGCTTTTTACTTTTTTGGCATTGTTCACCTTTTGCCTTTCTTCATTTTTGGCTCCGCTTTATTGCTTGTAAATTAATAATGTTCCGGTTTTTTGTGTATTATGCGCTTCATTTTTGCTCGCCTTTTGCCTTGCTTGCTGCTGCTGCTGTTCCTTCTTCTTCTTCACTTACACATATAGACATGCATATATATATATATATATATATATATATATATATTTATACATACATAGGACTACTTAGTTTCAGTTGCTCGCTGCCGCCAACGCTGCTCACTTTGTCATTACACCATTTTGCTGCTTGGACCTGCCTCTGATTCAGTCACCCGCCTTCCTTCTCGCTCCCCCGCCCCTCTCGCAGCCCTTCACTTAAGCGAACAGCAACTTCCGTTGGCACTGAGACTATACTGGAACGATATGGTTATAGAACTCTTCACAGAGCTCACAATCAGTCTCTTAGTCAGTCTTGTCACTTGGGGCTATGATGTATATCTAAGCAATCACTTTATCGCCGTACCTAACTTACCGTACTTATCATACTTGGCACACAATAATAGTGTTGCTTTAAATTATTATTTGCTTTTAATTGAAATTATTTACATAATTAACATTAACATTTTAAAATGTTAAATTTAATGATTTACCTAATTATATTTAAAATAGGTATTTATGAAATAATTATTATTTTGATGTACACTATACAAATCTTAATCTTAACTAATGCAAATATTTAAATCATTTATTGCCACATCTCAGTCAGAGAACTCCATATTAGGAAGGCACTTAACTCTTGAATGAATGTAGTTTTCTGTAAAATTTCTAGATAAGATACTTGATAGGATGTTTGACTAATTATAGTGATTATAATTGTTTTATGTAAACAACTATAATTATATAATTTCCTGTGCTACTATCTTGCGAACACACTCGTGCAAAATTTAAGTTCCTTTTGGTCACGAAACTGATATCAACTATAAAGATAAAAGTAATCGGACGATAACGCACATATCAATAACAATTTGCAACTTCGCACTCGACAAATATTGCAATAAACATCTTTGGATTAGCTGTGCTCCCCAATCTTCAATACATGTTTGTTTAAGGGGTGAGTGTGCACAACAAATTGACTGACAAAGTCAACCAGATGCAAATGAGACAACAATAACCACAACTATACACAGACTATAGTTCATTCTATAGAATTTCACACAAAATGTATCTTTTGTTGTCATTGTGTGCGCTTGTTTGCTTGGCTACTTTGCTTAGCCAGGTTTTCTTTTGTGCCAGAATGTTCTGACTTCGCTAAAGTTTCAATACGTTGGAGGCAACAACTCAGCTACTACCAACACCTGTATCTGTATCTGTACCTGCATCTGGATATGTGTCTAGTCTCACCCCCGCTTCGTTGTCAATGTGGACTTTGTCACTTATAAAGCGCGAACACGCTTGTATTATTTGACTAACAAATTGACACTTGATATGCGATCAGAGAGTCTGATTTTATGTATATGTACTGTAATATTGGAAATTACAGAAAAAAACTGTTCAATTAACGAGTCTAGTATGTTTGCCGCCAAAAGCTTGCAAATTGTCTAAAGTGCACCTGATGCAACAGCAACTGTTACAATATAACGGTTTGTAATCAGCCAAGATAGCTGCTGAACAATACGATATAGATATATGTATACAACTGTATGCGTGTGTCTGTGTAAGCGTGTGGATGGCAAGCGGGCATAATGCAAATGCAAAGCGTAGCATAATTTCAATAAGAAAAAAATAATAATAAAAATTGAATAGTTGGCGGCGTAGCGGCAAAGATATAAGCAAAAGCAAAACGCCATCAACAAGATACACGGAACCAAATTAAAGATGAAGAAGCTGAGCCAGCGGCTGCGGCAGAGACAGCGGTGCGGGAGCTGCGAGGACAGCAGCTGGAGCAGGGGCAGTGGCAAGGGCACAGACGAAGGTAGCAACAGTGCCCAGCTCTCCCAGTCCAAAAGAAGCTGAGCCAGCAGGCAACGTTTATACACAAATACATCCATATATTTATATATATATATATATATATATATATATATATACATATCATATATATTTATATATGTATGTATATATATGCTCATATCTCTCTCTTTAAGTACTATATATGTGTGTGTTGTCTATGTGCCTGCTACATAAATTTCTTGTGGCTCATTATGTGCGCTGGTGTGAGTGCTTCGTTGTGTCTGCATGTTTGTGTGTGTATGTCTGTCTGTGTGTATGTCTGTCTGTGTGTGTGTGTGTGTGTGTGTGGGGCGGAGCTGCTTAAGGCGCTCATTTGTGAATGAACACCGTCGTGAACTGGCAGCGCAGAGAACTCTGAACAAGGCAACGATCGCTCGAATCGCTGGGATGCCAAAAACTTAATGAGCATGAATAAATGGCAGCATCGGCAGCCGACTCTGAGAGCCAACAACTAACGGAGCGATGGAGAGAGACCAAGCGCAGTTAATATTGTCGAGCATTGCTTTAAAGATGGTTTTCATTTTTGCGTTCAATAGCCAGTAAAAAAAATAAAATAAAAATCACAGTTAAAAGAAATATTTTGTATAGCCATAGCGAAAAATAAGCGACAGATTAGTTTTGTAATTAGATTTTGGGCATTGATTTATGCTAATATTAATGGACAGCTTTTAATGTAAGTTATAAGAAAGAAAAAAAACAGTCTTTTAATGTTGGCCTGCCCAGGCCAAACACTCAGCTTGGCGGCAAACATCCAAGTTGCAGCAGGCCGCCAAGATGCTGCGTTTAAATTCCAATAGAAAACCGGAAATGCTTAGGCCATTCAACGTCGTCGTCGTCGGCGTCGTCGTGCATTGTTGCCATTGGAAAGAGGCTGAGACAGCGCCAGAGTAAGAGTCAGAGTCAGAGTCAGAGCAAGAGCAAGAGGCAAAGACGCCAGCAGACAGAGGCATGGAACGCCATTTTCTGCTGCTGCCTCTTCTGTGGCTGCTGCTGCTGCTGCTGCGTTCGCATCCAACGGCGTCGTCTGCTTTTAATTTCTTTTAATGGAAGTTGTTAACATGGCTGCTTGCTGGCTCTCTGCCTCGCCGCCTCGCTGAATAGCTTCCCATACCCATATACCCATATAGCCATACCCATAACCATTCTCATACCCATTCCCACCAACGCCATCGCATTGGCTTACTCACTGCCTGGCCTGGCCTGGTCTGGTCTGGGTTACGGTTTTTTTTTATTCTTTTTTGTTGTTGTATTGCTCTTTTTTTTTTGGTTTTCGGCGTTTCGATCATAAGACCTCGATATTAAACTTGTATTTTTGATGCCCATTGAAAGTGCAGGGCAACATGATTATGGGAAAACAACTTGCCAGACCCTAGAATAGGTGCTCAAGCTTAAATACGAGAAAACAAAATGTATGCTTTGTATTACAAACGAGCCTTGCAACACTGAGAAGTGTGTTGCGCAATTTGGTATTCTTTTTTGTTTTTTTTTTTGGCAAATTAATGTCTTCCCTCTATTTTGCAGTGTAAAAGTTACATTAAACTAATTTGCGTGGGATGATAATTTTAACTTAATTTAATACATTGATTTAAATATTATATAAGTTAGATTGTTTCTTTAAGTGTAGATTAACTCTACATTATTGGGTGTGGTCTTAAATAGGCATTTAGGCTTAAATGAAAGTGCTGTGTCTACAGCTTTGCAATAGATTTCCCATAACTTATCGTCTGCTTTCAAGAGTAAGCCATAATGTTGGCATTTTGTACAAATAAACTTGAGTTTAGTTAGTTCATCAGATGACATTCGTTATTTCTTTAAATATCTGGTTATCTAATTTCAATGACAAAATATTTATTTACTTTGTAAGCTTTCAGAAAAATTTGTAATTAAATATTAATAAATTATAATTTCCAAATTGTTAAAAATGTTTTAACCACATATATGCATTATAGGAAAAGAAAATGGTTTACTTGATACCTTGATGAAAACTCATTTATACATTTTTCTATAGATATATATTCTTTCCTGCAAACCTTCGTCTGTTTTTCTTAGTGTAGTGTAAATTAGCTTCCATATCAAAGTTTTATGTGCTTATTAATTTGATCGTTTTTATAGGTAAATCCATATTGTTGGTTGGTATATTTGCATCTATCGCGCATATTAATGAATTGGGGTTTTTTTTTTAAGAGTTTGCTTTAAACCTTTTTCGATTGACTACTGTTAAATTAAATTATCACAATCTATTTAAATACAATTGCCTCAGCATTAAGATTTCGTCAAGTCTAGACAAACAATTTATGCACGTGCTGAATTTGTTGAAGTTGAAGTTGTGTCATTTCAGGTACATTGATTATCATGTGATTTTTGCCGTCACAAGTTTAGTCTATTGTTTAAACTACATTCCACTAAATGACATTTAAGCTCCACGTCTGCCACATAATTAACTGCTGAAGGCCATCACGTTTACCGCTTTGAAATACAACATCATGAAGTGGACTTTCCCATAATCGAATATCTAATACATACTAAATATTATTTATAGTGTTAATAAACAGTAAAGTCAATTTTGGACACACGTGCGTCAAAACAACTATACAAAAATGTTGAAAACAAAATGCCAAAAAAGAGTCGATGCTGCCGGCGACATATTGGAAATGTCCACAGGTTCATCGATGCCAACAACAATAGCGACAAAAACAAATACTGAACTCGTACCAGTTCTGAGAAGCAGCCACTCAATCATGGTGCGACTGTTGCTGTTGTGACTGTTGCCGCTGTCTGTGAACAGTGAACAGTGACTGGTGGTCGGTGACTGCTGACTGGCAATTGGTAACTGAAAAGCCGCAGCGGCGTCATAGCGTGCGACAAATGCCACTAACGGTTTAGGGTCTCTAATGGATGTTGACATTTACGGCTACCAGCGAGAAGGAGAAGGTGTAAGGAGTTGGAGTATCAGTAGGAGTGGTAGGAGGTGTACTGAGGTGAGCAGAGCAAACGGACTCGTAGGCTGGTTTAATTCACATAAATCTGGGTAAACTGCCATTGGGGAATTCTCTTGGCAGTGATAGAAATTAGGCAAATGGATGCGACCGCAGCTTTCCATGGAATTCGCTACCAGAAGGCTGCACAACAAAAGCAGCCACTGAATGGACACACATACCCAAGGAGTTGCTAGCCAGCCAGCCAGCCAAGGAGCAGACAGGGGCCAGTGGGCATGTAACAAATATACAACATAAACATTTACAAAAAGGGTCGCAGACACAGACCCAGATCTACAGCCCAACTGTGTGTGTACAAACATTTGTCAACTGTGCGCCTTTTGATCCTGGCCGGCAGCAGAAAATCACCCAGACAGACCGATAGAGAGAGAGAGAGAGAGAGAGAGAGAGAGAGAGAGAGAGAGAGAGGGAGAGAGAGAGAGAGTGAGAGAGTGAGAGTCGGAAGCGAAGTAGTTATCATTATGCTCTGGGTCCATTGTGCTATCAGCTGGCAACGATCGATGTGGTTAAACGGCAGCAAACCAGCAGCCAAGCAGCGGTGAGTAAAAACCATGTGAGTGGCAAGTACACACACAGACACATACAGCGCGAGGCAGAGGGAGAGGCTGTACAGATAGAGAACCGGCCTCATGTGGCGTATATTTTGCAAACAGTTTGCAATGACAGACCACAAAAAAATACAAACAACAAAATGCAGCGTCTGTCTGACATACAACGCCTACGCAGCGCCACCTAGTGTGCAAAGGTAGCATATCAAATCTATTATACAATTTTGTAAACATTTATGTTAATATTTGCTTGATTTGTTAACACACTTTTTTATGACTGATAAAATAACCAACCAACTTAAATAACTCAAGCCAATAAATTATTTCGGTAGCTTGAAACTTTTATTGTACATTTGCAAGGTTTCCTCGAAAATATAAAATGATAAACTTGATATGCCAGCTGAAATACGTGCATTCTGTTATTCATTTTTCTGTTGCTAATTAAATCTTGATTGCTTATCTAATTCTTATATGTACATCTGTCTACTAGTCTACTTTCAAAGCGAAAGTCATCGTTTAACTTTGTGAGTCAAGTGTTACCTGAATATAGATGCGTCAAAAATTGGGAATAAACTCTGAAGTGTGCCGGTCCCCAGCGAGCTGGAATTTTCGCACACAACTAACTCAAAAAACAGCACTGATAAATATTTTTAAAAGGTGTTAATAAATATTTGATTTTTGTTTTCTTACTAATTGAAAATTTCCACTTATTTATGGATATGTTAATGAATCTATAATCTATTCCAGTATTGCATTTGTTTATTTGTATATATACATTTTGCAGTAATCAAACATTTCTGTCATAGTTATATGCCCTTTTGAGTTGGGGCAAAAAACAAGGTGAATCCAAGTGAAGCAGCACTTACTTAAAATATTAAACAACGATGAGACTCTGTTGCCCTTTCAAGCACATCTCTCTCTCTCTCTCTCTCTCTACTTTTGTCTTGCTGTCTCTCGCTCTCTCTCTCTCTCTTTCTCTCTTTCTCTCTTTGTGTTTCTCTTACTGTCGATCTTTAGATGCATGTGCAGCTCCTGCTTCATGTGGATGAGCTCTCAAGTGGTGACGGCGACCGATGGCAAACATGCGAGTATTTAAATGTGTATCATGGCGTGCCGAGCGGCGAGCGTTCAAGTGAAGTCCATGCGTTGATGGACTTGAATTATATGCGACTTAAGCTTTGCGCTGCTGCCACCAAGCAGCAGCAGCAACATCGGCATCGGCATCGGCATCCTCGGCAGCCAAGGCCCATAAAAATTAAAAGTCATTATGGCCTGGAAAAGCATTTAAGCCGCGGCACATTCCCACAGTCCACATAGTCAGGCAGGTCGACGTCGACTCGAGTGTCGCTGGGCTGTCAGAAAGTGCCATGAGACGACGGCAGCCACATGCGTCCACTTGGAGTGGGTTAATATTTGTTTGCATTATCATTTTGAATTGACAGCAAAGTGGCGCTTGTTGCTGTTGTTATTGTTATTGTGGTTGTTGTTGTTGTTGTTGTTATTGTTGTTGTTGCTGCTATTGTTGCTGCTGCTGTTGTTGCTGTTCTTGTCTACCCAGCGGGCGTGCAGGGGCTGTTCGCTGGGAGCTCAAGTTGTTTGTTGTCTGCGCGCCGATTATGGAAAGTTGATGACCGGCAAGCGTTGCAGCCTCCACAGCAACATCTTTGGTACGAGTCCTACTCACTGCCCAAAACTTAGAAAATTGGCATTTTGTTTTTAATTTTTTTTGCTATGTCTAAAGTTTTCAATTTCAAAATGCTAGTTGCGCGGTCTCGCTTTTGTTATTTTTAGTTATGTGCCGCTCGTGGCGCGTTAACCACAAAAACCACACACGGAATGCTGTCCCAAAACCATAGTAGGGGCAGGGCAGGGTGGTCACACTTCGTTAAGTTGAAGCCAAAGTCAACGTCAACGTCAACGCCTGTGCCAGTTAAATAGATTTTTTTTTTCATTGGTTTTGTTTTTTTACTGTTTCTTTCGCTCTTGTCTTTCGCTTTGATCTGTGGATGCTTCTGGCAGAGGCCCCGAGGCTGAGCTGCTGCAACGTGGAGCAAATTGAAAATTGATTTCGCCTTGCCCAGTCAGCAGAGTCAGCACAGTCAGCAGTCAGCACAATCAGCACAAGCAGACGGCGAAAACAGTCAAAGTTAAACCAAAAAGTTAGCACGCCACGTTCGTTGCCTAAGTCTTTCGTTTCGATGACTCAAAATGTGCGCCATGAAATTCCCACATAAATTGCGCACATTGTCAAATTAAAAATGCCTAATGAGCTGTTGCTCGGCAGCAGGCAGGCAGCCAATGCAAAGGAGCACAAAAATGCATTAGATGCCAGGCCAGAGCCAGAGCCAAAGCCAGAACCAGAGATCAGTTTTCGGTTTATAATATTGTACGTATCCCCACACAGACGCATTCAAACACACACACACTTACACACAGCATCCAAGTCAAAACGGCGGCGGCAAAACGTATCGTGTTACAAATCACGGCGGGATGTGCGGGCGGGGCGGGCGGTCAACAACAGCAACAACAACAAGAACAACAACTACAAAAACAAGTTTCGAGTGGAAATGCGTGTAGCGTGCAGCGTGCGAAACACGGCAGAACATGAACATGGAAGCCCCGATGCTGATGCTGTTTGCTGATGATACTGCAGCTCCGATGCTCTCTTGTCGCAAATGCTGCTTGCGTCTAAAAATAGTTGGTCGCGGGGCAAGAATTGCGACCGTTTAACGCAAAATGAAAAATGGCAACACTTTTGCGCTCATAAAAACTATTTATATGCCGCAAACCAAACCGATCAGGGCCCAAATGTATCAGCCAACTAATATGCCCAACGCCGCTGTCTGGACGAAGGCGCATGCGCGTGAGATCTCCACGCAAGATCATCAGCCAAACAAACAGGCAGTAGGCAGGCAGGCAGGACCCAAAACGTTGCTCAGTGCTGACATTTTAGCCTGTTCTCAAAAGATTTCTATATTTTATTTTCAGTTTGAATGAGAATTTTGCGAATATTCCTAAATGAATTCCCTTTTTTAAAGACATCATATACATTTATTATTTATTCGATTATAGAGTATGTGTCGAAGACGAAGCAGTAACTAAAAATGTAGGAGATAGACTAATACTCTATAAGATACTAATATAAAACGAAATACTTAATTAGAGTTCGATAAACACATTAAAATTTTTGAATGCGAAATTTACCGACTGTAAAAAAGAATTTCGAAATATTGATTTTATTTTTCCAAAATTGAGCTTAATTGCAGTTTTGTTTCCATCATGCACCTCTGATCTGTGCAGATTATTTGTACTATTATTCACCATGGCTGTAATATATAAGCACTTAGCACTTAACAAATAAAATAATAATTATGTTTTCATATCTACCTATAAATCTATACATACATTTAATTTTTCTTTTATGTCCAACTTTTTGGCCTTTTTCTGCAGCCAGCCGGTCCAGATTTTGCAAACGATAGTTGGCAGCACTGGTCCACACACAGAGGGCAGCCTCCGACTCAGGCTCGAGTCTCGATCAGGCACCACCGTCCAGTTTGAGGCCGGGACCACACAAATACAGGCACGCGTTCGCTGACAGAATAAAAATTGTTGCGCTTGTGTTTAACGCGCGAACGCGGCGATATCGCAGCAGCAGCAGCCTCGTACCTTGTTTCCAAACTGGCTCCCTGATCCTCTCTCGTCTGCTTGCTCAGGTTAAAGTGGCAGCCAGGCACCGTTGTCAGTTGGCTGCGGGGGTGGGGGCGGGGTTAGGGGGTAACGGTGCGGCGAGGCAGTGGGTTCGTAGCATTGTCGGCTTGCTTAGCTATCACTGAACGATTATCGTGCATTTTAAAATTCTTACGAGTTTCTGCCGTTGTTGTCTTCAGCCTTTTTGCCTTTTTATATTGCCCTTTTCATTCGGCTTCAGTGTGTGTGTGTGTGTGTGTGTGTGTGCATTTTGAGTTGTTGTTGTTGTTATTGGAGTTGCTGTTGTTGTTTTGGCCAGATTGAAATCACGCATGGGAACCACAAGCGCCTTGGCTTTTGTCTGCTCGTCGTCGATGCGATTCTGTGATTCTGCACTCACACACACACAAATTTGATCTCAACAATAAAAACGCACACACCACTGCCTTTTAAACACACTTTTTATTAATAAGTATATATCTATGTATGTATAGAAATACACATTTATATTGTTTGCATCAATTTGTTAATTGCTTAGTATAGTTCTCGCTTACCACCGAGACGAGTTGGTTGTCATTTTACTTGCTTTTCGTGGGTTTTCTTTCATTCATTTTTTTTCTTCTTTTTAACAATTTATTACATATTTGCAAATAGTTAACTAAATTACTACAGAAATTGGTTGATAACGCTATCATAATGAATATATTTTAATACTCGTACAATTGTTTTTTGTTTTTTCTTATAATGCAAATTAATTGGTTTGCCCTCGAAATCTGGTCGAGTCTATTGTTTGTCATTTGTTTCAATTGTTAGCTGTCGACAAAACTTTCACGCACAAACATTAATTCTCTATATAGATTTATATATACGTATATATTCTTTAGTTAATAACCATGCTTAACAACAACATGTGCCTGAGGGGCTGCCTTTAACAACAATAATAAATTGTTGCCCCCAAATAATGTGAGTTTTTTATGTGTAGGCTCAAACCATAACTTCGATCGGAAATGACTAATAACGATTACTGCCAATGCTGCTCTCAAAATAATATCAACTATAGCCAGAGCGATTTATGACAATATCCTTGGGGTATTAGATAACGGCTAGTGAATAATGGCAGCCAGCTCAATCGGAAATCACAGAGATTAAATATAGTTTTTACACATGGCATAGTCGACGCGAACCACAATGAAAGAAATCGAATTTGCTGAACTTCGAAAGAATAAATTGGAAGAATAAAATGTTAAGTAAAATGAGAACGTTAAATGTGTATTATTGTTTTCTATTTTTGTCGAGAGTTATGTAATTGTAACATAAGTATTTGTCATAGATATATTCTATATATTTGTTATATAAATTATAGCCTATGTAAAAGACTCATGTAGAGCATGAATTTGTTTCAATAGTTCTTCGGCGTTTCGTGTAAAAATTGCTAGTAAATGTTGTTTCAGTTGCTTTTGCATTTTTTTTTTGCATCACTTTTAGAGCTTGCTTGACACATTATAAAAAATCATTTGCATGTTTCCACTTGTTGCTTTGTATTTGTGGGCTGGATTGCATTAAATTGTTATATAAACTAACATATTTAGTTGAGTTAATTGTCGCATATTTAAGACAGTACATTTTTGTGTATCGATTCTTAACTGTTAACGAGATTTCCACATAAAAGTTCCATATCGGTGTTCAGAATTGTTTTGAATTGGTGTATCTCTCTCGCTATCTCTTGAGCTCTATTCGTTTTAGATACAGTTCCTTTTACATATACACATAATTTGTTAAAAGTATTAGCTATGAAACAACTAGTAGCAAACATTTTATTATTGTACTAATTCTACATAATTGCCAGTTCCAATCCTGACCGTTTTCACTTTCTTTGTGATTTTTGAATAGAAGTCTAAAGCTAACTACAAGTACATTTGATATTTTAGACATTTAGTTTAATTTTTATTCATTTTAATTTATTTTATTTTTTTTAATAATATTTTTCTGTGGCATACATTAGTATTCAATTCAATTCAATGATTTTCCTTTAATTATCTTGCCTGACGAACGCTCAATGTATATATATTTTTGTGTGTGATTTATTTTTATTCTTGTTTCTAAATGGAGCTGGAGCTTTGTTTTTTATTCTTTTTTTTTTAATATTATTGTTGTACATCAAGTTTAGTTTAGTTAACAATTCATTAGCTGCTGATGCTGTCGAGAGCTGGCATAGATTATTCTTATATTTGTCTTCTTTCATAAGTTTTCTTCTTTTTTTTTTCTTTTTTTTTTATATTTCTGGATCACATATTCAAGTAGTTTCAAAATCACATAAAGATCACTCTTACAGTAGCGTATACAAAATACATACATTTCCCATACATTGTGTGTGTATATGTCTCAGTAAATTAGTTATTTGATTTGTATATTTTGAGTTGTCATGATAATGGGCTTTGTTCAGTTTCTCGATTTGTTTGTAGCTGAGGATGTGTTTTGTTTTTTTCGTAATTGCTTTACTAGTAATACGATGTTTGTGCTTGTAGATTAGATAATTGTGTTTATTGCTATAAATACGTTGTGCCCAAAATGTTCAGAGTTAGAGGGTATTTCGATAGAGAGCTATTTGTATAGGCATTTGAATTTAGAACTCAACAGCTCCATTATAAAACCGATTTAAGTTTTTGAATTTGTTCCTCTTGAGTGTTCAATGATCTTTTAATTGCTTTGAATTGTCTTTCCCTTTTTTTTAGTTCATTTGTTTGTCTAGAGTAATAATAATATTAAAGCATTTAATTGCAACCACACAATAACATGCACATTTAATTATTGTTTAGTTTATTACTTAATTTTTGGCTACTACATACACACAAAAGCCTTTGCGCTGCTTAGCTAGTTAGCTATAAAATATATATATATTTTATATGCTTTAATATCTGTATACCTATATAATGTGTATATATTCATATTGATTTGATTTTCCATTTATCAATTTTTTTTTTTAAATTTTTTTATTTTTTCTTTTCAATAAATGCCTAAGTTTCTGCATGTGAAATTCATACTTAGTTTACTTTGTTGCTTTAAGTGATCAACTTGTTTGCCATTAGTTTTATAACTAATAATACGTTAGAGTTCATTATATTATATATATATGCTCAACTTTGTCATAAGCTACAATACATTAACCATTTGTATTTGCAGAAAATTTGTTAAAGACGGTTTTAGATTAGCTTCGGTTAACATTATTCATAGACTGTATTCGCTGTCTTGTGTTACGATTATTGTTTAATCTTGTAAATCACACGCTTCAAATTTTTGTTTTTTTTTTCCTTTTGTAAATATTTTGTATTAGATATTCTTGTACCGTAAATATTGGCTATCAATGTACATATCTGACTTTGACATATTGTTTTACATTCATTTGACCGGCTTTTCATTGGAAGCTTTTCAATTACAATAAAATAAAAAATAAATTTTAGCAAGAAACGTACTTAAAGCACTAACAAAATCACATTGTAACCTAGTAGAGTATAAATGTGATTTACACCAATTACAAATTAATTACAGTTTTTCAAATTTGTAAGTTGATTTTCCACAAGTATGTAAGTATTAATTATTTGATGTAACTCTATTTTAATAGATGCATAATTGGTTTATAACTTACTGGCTAAAAACCAGAAACAAAGATGCTATTTTCTTTTTAAAACAAACAAAATAAAATGGACTGAACTGACAAATTGTGCGTCCAAGTAAAACTTGCATTAATTCCTTATCAAAGACGCTAAATTCGAATTTTGCCTCGATATCTCTCAGGTGTGAAATATTGAATTTAGTTTTTTTTCTCGTTTTTTCATTTCAACATATCTATAAAAATACATACATATGTATTTAGACAATCTGTTTATAAAAATCACTGGTGGTTTTTCATTTGTTGTTAGTCAATTTGTTGGTAAAAAAATCTTTCATAGAAGCTTCTAAAAAATTATGATCGTTATATATATATATATATTATATATATGTAGGTGTATATAATATAAATGTAAATGGTTTTATTTTCTTAAAAATTACTAGTGAATAGTGACTGCATGTGTAGCAAATTTCGAATACAAATATATATATAAAAAAAAAAGATAAAAGAAACAATGGTATTGCAAATGCGTTGCGTACAAAATAAAATGTCATGGACATGTTGAAACTATGCAAAAGTTACATATACTTGTATGTGTATCTAAAAAAAAAAGAGTATTACCTAAAATTAACACAAAGTTCAAGAGCATTTCAAAACAAAATTAAAAATATAAATTAAATTGGTTTAATTTTCCTGTAGTGTAAATAAGACGAAAAGTTAAAGTCAAATGCATAGCAGCTTGCTAAACGAATTACATATTTTGTGCCTAGTAATTGCTAATATCCAAGATTATTATTCGCATATAGATATAAATACAAATTATATATGTGTATATGTGTATGCGCTATTCTCTTCCATATGCGATAGTTTCATATCGGCTAGTCAACCAACATTGTGCTTACGATTAATGTTTTAGTTTCAATACCGATCAGGCCCATGGTTTCAAGCCAAGGTCCTGGAGCGGCCTAAACAGATCCTATGTGTGTGTTGTTATTACCGGCACCTGACAGTAGGGGCACTCGGTAACGGTGCCGGCGCACGTATTGCATATGGACAGGTGATTGCAGGGCTCCAAAGTAACGGTGCGATTGTTCTCCTCACATTTCATACACTTCTTGGCATTCTCCAAATATAATACTTTGTCTACCTCCTCCAAGTCGGAGCGCAGTTTCGACTACAAAATATGATTGTTTGTTAGTTAAACGAATTAGCGATCAAATTATCCTTGGTATGTAATTCAGTTAACACATACCTGTAATTGTTTTAGTTTTTGTATGGACAAGTCACGCAACTCGCCGGGCAACTTGAGTTGGATCTGCACTAGATCGTGACGCTCCTTCCACTCCAGAGCATCCTGTTTGGCCTTCTCGCGATGCATTTCGGCTATCTTTACTTTGCACAAAAGCTCCTCAAGACGTATAGACATCTTCTGGATCTGGGCATTTTTGTTGTGCAACTCGTTGGTCATGCGACTCAAATCCGAATTATTTTGCGATTGCAGCGATTGTAAGCTGAACGCATTCTTAGCCGTATTCAGTGTGTTCTCAAACATATTGTTGCCCACCGAGCTACTATTGATGTCATCCCGTATGGTGTTCAATTCCGAAATTCTAACTGATGGACTTATGGATAGACCGTCGCCAAAGCCAGGCGATATGATGCGCGATGGAAAGAAGATGTTATTGCTATCATTCTGTGTGGCGGCCGACAGAGAATTACTCAGCTTATTGGAACCGCCATACACATTGAATAGACTGGTATGATTTGTCGGACTATAGGTGAGCGAGCTGCTGGGAATGTTGACGGCAAAACCACCTGAATTGAAGTCTATAGATAGAAGTTGATAATTGATATTAGCGACTCGTATTCGTGTCGAATATATGGAGTATAAACAACTCACCGTTAATGGAGTTACTTAGTGTCGTATTAGGAATGTTAATTGGCGCCGATGAGCGTGTTAATAAACTATTGTTAACCAGACTTGCCGACAGAGAGTTTTCGCGTGGATCGTCCAATGTACAGGCTGCTGGGAAAAATTCAAGAAAATATATGTTAATGTTTATTTTCTTTATTGGGTTAGCTGGGATTGTGCTATTATTTATTTATTGTTTTTTTTTTTGTTTTGCGCTGCCAATTTGTCCACAACCATCGTGGATAACAAATGAATTTATAAATAAATATTAATTGTATTTACTCACAATGGCTGTCCAGTGGTAACGAGATATTTAAGATTTTGCTGGAATTGGTTGTATTTTCCAAAGCATCGACCAACATTTTGTTGGTTGTATTATTACCATCAATATTTAATAACTACGAAAAAGAGATCAAACAAAGAAAAAAAAAACGAAAGATACGAAAATGAGCGGCAAGAAATTACTCAATGACAATCGATTTGATGCGATTAGCTGGATTAGCTCGTGAACAGGTGGTTGGTTGGTAGGAGGTGGGGGGTTAGAGATTGTTAAGAAAACACATACACACTCACACACACACACACACTATATAATACATACATTATTGCTCAGCTGCAGGAGTCCTGTGGGCAGCTTGCCATTACCGATCTCATCCTGCACCTTCAAACCGGACATGCCATTGGAAATGAGTTCATTTAAAGTAATTTCATTATCACGCTTCTTCAGCTCGTTGACCACATAATCTTTTTGGGTGGGGATGGGCCAATTGGACAAGCAGCGTAAAGCACATTTTGATTTTCATATCATTTTATAAAAGGTGTTTGTTTACACAATGTGTTGAAGAAGGAAGCGATTAAAAGACAAACAAACAATTAAACAAACAATGTAATACGTACGTAAAATAAATTAACATAATAAATTACTTAACTTAATTCAACAACAATAAAAAATTAAATAATCGCCCGACATGGTTGTGGAAAATAGCGCTTGAAACTCAGGAATAAATAAGGCATTAGGATCACTTACGTTCGACGTGCGCAAAGGCGCAGAAGACGCTCCGTGGACAATAGCCAGCCTGTTGTACATCGTTGCATTTGGTGGACTTGTAGATTTCCGGATGGAACTGTTGCTCGGTGCGCGTATGACAATATTGGCAATTATCTCCGGCCTCACAGTTGCCCGGCTCGCCCCACTCCTCGCCGTGCTTCACATTGGGGCATGGTGTAGAACTGCATCGAAAATTGCCAAACAAATTGTTAATTAATGCGTGATAATGCGGATAATGGATAATGGCATTTGTTAAGAAAAAGTCGTACCGGTATTTGTACTTTCTGGGCGAGCGACGCTTATCCTTGCTATTGTGATACTGTGGACAGGCATACCCCTGACGACAGAGACGAGGAGGACGCTTGCACGGCTCTGTTTTATAATTGGCCAGCACATAGTTGGTGTCCTGCCACTTGGGATCCTCATTCATCAGATTGCGCTCCTTGTCCAGGGCATTCTGTGCATTGCTGCCATCCAAACTAATATCAGAATTCTGCAACGTATCCAGCTCTTTGATATCGTACACCGGCGGACGCTGATCCTGCATGCCGTGTGCAAAGGCGCAGTGCAAACCATTCTTCACACAATAGCCCCGGCTGTCTGTGTCGTGCACGCACATGCATGTCTTGTAGTAGCGTAAATGATAACGGCGCTCAGTGTCGCCGGCAGTCCGGTGTAAAAATGGGCATCTGTGCAAGGTGCGAGGAGAAAAATAAATCGAATAAGTGGAGTGAGTGAATGTCAAGTGACGCAGGAAAGGACTTAATCTATAAATAGCAAAAGCAGAGCACTAAAAAAACATCCACACACATATATACATACATATGCATACACACATTTCAAGTCTGGGTCAGAATTGTTGTTGTTTTGGTATTGCAGAAAAATTGAATTGCGTATTATTTTCGTTTGTCGCTCGCTCTTTGTTCGTTTTCGTTCGTTCGCTCAAAGCTTTCGGAGGAAAAGCTCTGCTCAATAACTGTACATTTGGATGCTATACAGCCTACTGCTGCCCACTGCCAACTGTTACTATTTCAATCAAAGACGCCGGGGGAAAATCAAAATAAACCGAAAAGAGAAAAACGCGCAAAAGCGAAACGCAATAAAAACAATGACGCACACACTTGTAGCAGTTCTAGCTGCTGCTGCGCATTTGTGAGTGTGTGCGAGAGCAACAACCCTCGCACAAAGCATTCACACACAGGCAAAAACACACAAACACACACATACACACACACAAGCTGATTAGAACTTCCCAGTTCTATCGCTAAAATCACTTTCACTTTTAGATTCTGGGGGGGTGGCTGTGACCTCGGGTGTGTAGCTTACACACACACACACAATTGAATTTCACTTTTTAGCTAGAGTACGTTCGTATTCCGCATGCCCGCCCGCAAAAAGTTTTTGTTTGTAAACACGAAGCCAAGAGATACACACACATTGCAAAGAAAATCGAGCGCAAAGAGGAAATAAGAAAAAATACTACGTCGTTGATTCGGTTCGCGTTGGCGTCTTTGGGACTCCCGTGGCCCAGACGCCGTCAGTTAGTTGGTTAGTCTCAACGCCCAAGCAATACTCACTCATCACCCTCGGCGCAAATTCCAGTTGTTTCATCATATTTGGTGCAATAATTATCAGCACTATAATTAAAGGTGCCATCGCGTTTACGAACGGGCCGCCGACGACGCTGATTTTGAAAATGCCAATTGAAGCAGACGAAGGGGCGATGCTGGTTGCATTTGTGTTGCAGGAACGACTGGCATTGCTCAACGCGGAATTCCTTTAGGTAGCTGCACATTGTGGATGGGGAAAATCTTGTTAGATGAAATAACACTACAATTACAATATTAAATGTATTTATTTACGTGTAATGACAGGTTTTTTCTTGATGTGAAGACAGAAGTAGCTTGCTCGCATCGTTCGCCATCTTGAACTGAAGCACTAAAATCAGTGAGACCGCATGTCTATAACGATGAAAATACTCTTGACTATATATACATGGTCTAATCGATAGTTGCGCTAATCGATTACTCGGCACGTGCAGTCGAAATGTGTTGGGCGTAATTTTAATTTATATTTATTATTTATACATTAATACTCTACAAGCAATCGTCTGGTGTTTTGCAATGGCTGCAGCAATGCCTGTAGGCCAAAAGCACAGCAACTCCCTTGCCTACCTGCAGGTGAGTCAACAATTATATATTCTTGTATATATTTTCATACAATATTTGTTGTCTGAACAGTCGCTGGGCGATGAACTGCCCAAGGAGGTGGCCGACAAACTGGCCGCCCAAATCGTTGAGGAAGTGGCTACGCCGGACATGGGCAGCATCAATCAGGCGTCACTGAATGTCACCTTTCGCGTCTACTATCACATCGTGCACAAATACCAGCTGGAGGACGAGCACTTTGCCGATCTTCCCCAGAGATTGTGCTGCGAACAGCCCCAGGCTTTCCTCATGCTGCAGGCTGTGCTGCTGACCAATCACTGGTCCCGCCTGGACGCCCAGCTATTGGAGGCCAAGTGCATTGAGTCCATCCTTGCTGCACTGCAACAGAACAACACCAGTCTGGTCCATCAGCTGAAGGCGCTCAATCTGCTGGTGAGAAAGTTTCCCAAGCTGGAGCTGCTGTCGCTGCAGCTGCAACACTTCTACCACTGCCTGCAGCGCCAGAGCCAGGTGGGCTGTCGTGAGGAGACGCTGACGCTGTTCAATCACTGCTGCAAGCAGCATGAGCGCGCCTTCCTCTACTTTCGCATCATTGTCGCTTTCTGGCCCTGGACGAATCGCAATAAATACTATTTGCTCAGCGGCATCCTCAACTCGCATCCATTGCCAGACCTGCTCGCTGCCAGCGAACAGTCGGAAGCGGAGTTCTTTGCTGGACTGCGCCTGAGTCTCAGCTATAAGGGTCTCCGGGCGGCCAGCCAGTATCCTGTGAAGAGTCTGAGCACTCAGCGTTCGCCGACGCTGCTGTCGCTTGCTGTGGAGCTGCTGGTCAATGGCAGCGTGGCTGAAATCCAAAATTTTTACTCGCAGTGGTTTTTGCGCATCCAGCAGCGGGATGCACTCTTCCAGCTGCTACAGGCCAAGCCGGAGATCGTGGAGTTTCTGGCCAGCTCGGAAACGGCGCGAACGGCCAGCGAACAACAGCGTCTCATCCTCATATTCAGCATGTTCGCCAAGGAGATTTATGTGGCGTCCAAGTTGCACTTTTTCAAGATCAGCACCGAACTCTTGACCAATTGCAGCGCCTTCGAAACGGATGCACAGCTGCTGATCTTCAAGTTCCTCGTTGATAATCTTGGCAACTTTGCTGTCGAGGATTGCCTAGAGTTCTTCTACAATTTTATGCAACGACATCGCGGCGTGGAAAGCGCCGAATTCCGCAACACAATGCTGGGCAAGATGCCCAACATTATCAATCACACCGCCAAGCATTTCAATCGGGCCCTCAAAGTGGATGATGGTGTTGCAAGCGATGCCCTGGCCCACGATATTCGGCGCTTCTTTACGCATCTGCAGCAAATGGTGGAACAAGACATGCTCTGCGATGTCTATCAGCCGAGAATCTTCGCACTGAAAATGCTGCAGATGCTGCACAAATCGATGTACGGTGCCGAAGTCATCAAGAATGCCAAAATGTGCAGCACACAGCAGAATCAGCAATTGGGCAACTTTCTGAAGGAGCACGGTGTGTTCAAGCCATGCTCTGTGGCCGCATTGCTCTTCAAATCCCTCAACGATCCACAGGGCTTTGATGATGCACTGGAGCTGACGATTGAACTGCTGCTCCAACTGGGCCATGTCGATGGCGAACAGTGCAAGGCGCGTTGCCTCACTCTATCCGCCAGCGCCGATGTGGATGAGTGTGCACTCGTTACCCATTATGCACGGCTGGCGGTGCACAGCTTCCCGGATCAGACTGCTGCCGAGACACTCTACGATCAGTGCCTGCAGCAGTTGACTGAGAAGCTAACTGGCTTCGAGCATGATCCGCTGCAGACGACAAAATGCGGAGGTGGCCATCTCTTTGGTCACATCAGTGTGCTTAACGAGCTGGTCAGCGGAGTCAGCGATCTCTGCCTGAATGCATCTGTTGCTGCACTTTTGCCGCCACTCGAACGCATACTCAACGTCATCTTAAAGTTTCTGAATCTAGCGAATTCCCAACGAGAACAGGATTCAGTTGCTGCCAGTTTTCAGGACATGGATGAGAGCCTGCAGCTGCTGGTCAGTGGGAGTGAATATGATGGCAGCGAGGATTCCGAAGCCTGTCGCAAGTATTTGCTTATGAGTTTCTGGCTGACTCTAAAGGTGAGCTAAACTGATATACCCCAGTCAATATCTATCTATATTTATATTTATATGTATAAATTTGTAGGCCTGTTGCGATTTGGCCACCAGCGTGGGTTGTGCGCTGCTGCGCGAGATTGACGGCCAGCCGGACTATGATGCACTGCAGCGCTGCTTGGAGGTGAATGTGGCTGTGTTGACTCGCTGCCGGCACAAGGGCGCCATTGAGGCGGCTGGCCTCAGCATTGGCAGGCTGACGCGTGCCATGACCAGTCGGTTTGCTAGCGAGGATCGGGGATTTCAGCTGCTGCACGCTTGCCTGGAGCGGCAGCTGCTCTTCGAATGTCGGCAGGTGAGCACCACACGACGTGGCGCCGGTTTCTCCATCATGTTTCTGCATGTGCTCAAGAACGATGATCCGCGCCAGCGTCTACTGCTCCATCGCATTGTGCAACGCATACTGCAGCGTCTAAATGATGGTTCCTCTACTGACGCCGCTGCCAGCAGCAACAGCAGCAGCTGCAACAATAATCTGGACCGCTGGGAGGCGCTGGCGCTGCATTATCTATGCGTGCTGGTGCGGGATACTGAACTGCGTCCGGCCATGTGCAAGTACTACAATGAGATTATGCTGGTGGCCATGGCGCACATTGACACCGAGTGGACCATCTCGAATGGAGCATTGCAGCTGTTTGGGGCTACGCTGGGCAAGCTGGTGGGTCAGCGACAGGCGACCGAGTTCGAGACGAAACTGGCCTGGGAGCCCAGCGAGATGAGCTACGAGGAGTTGGCCTGCCAGCTGCCCAAGGCTTCTGAACATATGCTTTTGCAATGTGGCCATGGCGACAATGGCGACAGCGACACGTCCTCCATTATACTGTTCCTTGGCTTTTTGTCCAAGGTGGAGCACTTGTGCACCACGCGCCAATTGCAGCAATCAACGCCACTGTTGCAACGCTTTCGTCGCCTCAGCTTCCGGCTGCTGCGGCACCAGTGCGAGCAAGTGCGTCGCCTGGCCGCCACCTGCTTTGTACGTGCCCACGAATTGCGCTGTGATCTGCCCGTGGTGCTGCTGGCCAGCGCCAAGCAGGCGTCGCAACTCCAAACGGACAACTTCTACGAGGGTCTCATCTACACCCTGCACGCGGGTCTGCTCAAGCTGCAGCACGAGGCGCGTCACGTTTGGACTGCCGACCAGTTGCAGCATTTCCAGGAGCTGTTGCTAACAACGCTGCAGATCACCGAGCAAGTGGATCACTACAAGACACACACCTTGAATGTGCTGCTGAAAATGCTGCAACTCGTGGCTGCCACGGAACAGGCGGCCATTGTGCAACAGCTGCTGGAGAAGCGTAGCAAATAAGGCGATAGCTAAATATACCTTCGATATTGGTAGATAAAGATATAGATATATATACCTATATACCCCTGAAGGGCAGACGTAATCTTGGCGAGATGCGTCGTCTCAGTTGTAGTCTGTTGCCAAGCCAACTAGTCCCTATAAACTCTAGCATATAACCGTCCTATATATATATGTATAGGTTCCATATCTGTCTCATATATGTCCCATACGCCAAATGATCCTTAATTGAAATAATTTTTTAAAAGATCGTATCAAATTTCAATTGACTTCTCATTCCTTATATCGGACTGTTATATCGTATATCTAATATATATATGAGAGATCTGTCTGCTGCTGCTATAGCATAATGCTCTCATAGGAACAATAAGAATTCGATTTTTTTTCATTTCTTGATCAAATTAAACAGTTTTGAACTTTATTGTGCGACAAAACATTTGAACAAAATCAAAACATCCAACTACTATATACTATATATATATATATATATGCACGCAATTCCCTGTCGGAACCACAGCTTATGTATTATTGCAATTATTATTTTTATCATGCTGCTGGCGATATCTCTGCAAGGGGCGAAGATAACTGTCTCTAATCTCTATCTCTGGTTTATGTCTCTGGCATTTATCTAATCGGAGGGGGATGTTAGAGTTGGGGGAGTTGAGCAAAACCAAAGCCAACAAATAATAATAATAATTAGTGTGACAACGTTTGTCCTTTTACAACTTAAATGACGCATTTACTATTTGTACGTAAGCAACTCAAAGAAGAACGAAAAGCATTTACCAAAAACAAGAAATATACAAAAAAAAAAAACTTAACAATATTAATGAATTGATCAACTGAATCCCTCGCCCGTCTCCTGCTCCATGGCCTGCTGTTGTTGTTGCTGCTGCTGCTGCTCCAGCGCCTCCTGTGACATTTGTTGCAGTGTGCGACTGAGAATGTTACGCAAAATGTGCGGCTTGCAGTGCTCCTCCAGCCAGGGTATAACGCCGCTGGTCAGCTGCTTAAAATTGTCCATCGGTATGTGCTGGAATGTCTCAAACATTTCGTCTAATATTGCCTGAAACTGAAACACGAAACGAGACTCGAATTAACATATGACAAAACAAAGTAAAAATGAAACGAGAATTGCTAGCATTTTTTTTTTTTGCTGACCACTTGAAATTTGGCCTCATCGCTGAGGCGGGCCTCCTCCGGTCCCGGATTGGCCTGCTGATGTTGCAGCATTGTCTCGTAGCCAGCTTGGATGATCCGCAGCGCCGTCACTTCCTTCAGCAGCGCCAAACTCTCGTCTTCCTGCTTCAGCTTCTGCTGATTCAGATAGCCAATGTACTCGATGGACTTCTGCAGAATCAGCGCCTTGCTCAGCTTATAGCCGGACGAGTCGTTTGGCTGGCAACGCGGCACCAGCTCCTGCAGGCTGTCGTACCCCTTTTTGATCGCATCCCGTCGCTTCTGCTCCGCCTGCGTGTGGGCTGAGCGCCGTCGCTCCTTGTAGCTCAGCGATGAGTTTGAATTTGTTGCCGCCGAGTTGCGAGCATCGCCGCTATCCTCATCATCATCTGCAAGAGAAAGAGAAATCGGCGGACAATAATATTTATTTATATATATCTAACTATAACCACACATTATCAGCTGTTCCCAGTCAGCCAATAAACAAAATACCAAAACAAAACCCACCCGAATTGTGTGCGGATGAGTTTGGTGTGTGGGTGCTGCCTGCGCTGCTGCAGCGCGAATAGTGTTTGCCGCCCAGCTCCTGATCTTGCTCCATGCCGAAGGCCTCCTCTTTGCTGATCAAATTATCGCTCATTGTAAACTGCGTCGCTGCGATAGCCACAATAAAAACAAGAAAAACATCAAAAGAGCAATGCAATTCGCTCGCTCCACAGCCAAGGGGAACTAGTTCGCATTGTGGCGGTCAGGCGATAGTTTAAAAATGAAGTATTTTTTTGCAGCAGCAGCGTTGCCAGCCGGCCAGACTGTGTATAGTGACACAATTAGGCTAGATATGCAGCAAGCGAAAAATAAGGATTTAATTAAATTTTAACAATACTCACTTTTATTATTAACATTATACGATGTGATTTTCATTAACATCCTTGCTCAACCAGTTGATTATGAATTTCCAGAAACTTCGTTATTTTTATGCTTGCTTTTATCACAGATGACGATCAATTACCGTTTGACAGTGTTGATAAGAATACGTTGCTCATGGTTAAATGGGTGGGCTTACTTTGTTTGCTATGCAGCCCTATTTTCTGCACCGGCGCGATGACTTTTACGTTTTGGTACTGAACTTTGCCGTCGTGTCGCTTCTCGGTTTTCGTTATTCGGGTTTGCGTGGGTATTGCTATATAAATATTTAAAAAAAAGGGCTCAAGCAACAAATTGAACAATGGGTCTGCTCAAAGCGTTGCGCGTGCGAATCATGAATTTCATGATATTCTATTTAACTGTTATTCTGGTGCCCGGTTTGCCACCCCGCACCACTTTCCCGTACAAGGAATTCATGTAAGTTGTCAATTTTTCTTGAGAGATGTGAAAAACGTATATATTCAAAAATGTACGTTGTACATTTAGTGTTACTCCGCCCAAGGAGCTGAAGGGTGCACTCGAGTCAAATTTCCATTTGGATGGCGCCGAGCGCTTGCTGGGGAGCCGCATGCTTGGCCCGGAATGTCTGCTGGTGCGCAACAACGAGATCTACACGGGCATCCATGGCGGTGAGATCATCAAGATTAACTCAAACCACATAACGCATGTGGCTAAGTTCGGCCAGCCCTGCAGTAAGTATTATTAACCATTGAAGAGAGAATCGGTCTGTTTCATCTCAGCTTCTTCTTGCACAGCGGATAAATTTGAGGAGGCGCAATGTGGTCGTCCTTTGGGCATGGCCTTCGATACGCTGGGCAACAATCTGATTGTGGCCGATGCATATTACGGTCTCTGGCAGGTTGACCTCACATCGCACACGAACAAACTGTTGGTCTCTCCGGATCAGGAGTTGCCGGGAAAGAATATTGCACGACGCGCAAAGACCTTTAATGCCGTTGCCGTTAGCAAACAGGGCGACATTTATTGGACAGATTCATCGTCAGATTTTGGTATTCAAGACTTGGTCTTTGCCTCGTTTGCTAACCCATCCGGACGGTGAGTTCATTTGTCTTGCTGCTGCTCAAAAACCGGTTTCTAATGATTTCTCTTTCTTTTTTTTTCTTTCCCCATTTTAATATTATTGTAGTTTATTCAAATACGATCGCATTAACAATGTGAACGAAGTGCTGCTGGATGAGTTGTTCTTTGCTAACGGACTGGCCCTGCATCCAACTGAGGAATTTATTGTGGTGGCCGAGACGGGCACGATGAGTCTGATCAAATATCACTTGAAGGGACCCAAGGCTGGCCAGAGCGAAGTCTTTGTCGATGGCCTGCCCGGTCTGCCAGATAATTTGACGCCCGATGCCGACGGCATTTGGGTCCCAATGGTGTCCAGCGCCGATAGCCAGCATCCGAGCACATTTTCGCTCTTCTCACGCTTCCCCAGCATCCGGCTGTTCCTCGCCCGCATGCTGGCGCTCTTCGAGCTACCAATTATCTTCCTTAACAGCTTGTATCCCAATAAGTTTGCGCAGCGATTCGTTCATTTTGTCGGACATGGCGAGATGGCCTTACTGCTAGCACCCAAACGTGCCACTGTGGTGCGTGTGGATTGGAATGGCAATATTGTGGGCTCACTGCACGGCTTTGACAAGTCCGTGTCGGGCATCTCGCATGTGCTCGAATTCCAGGATCATTTGTATTTGGGCTCACCCTTCAATCCCTATTTGGCACGAGTCAAGCTGCCCAAGGCGGCCAAACAGCCCACCGTGAAGGTGCGCAATGTGCGCGTCGAGGGCGACATACTGGAGGCCTCTGTGGGTGCACCACCAACCACTGTCAAGCCAAAGGCAGCACCAACTACGACAAGAACAACAACAACTACCACCACAACAACGCCAAAGCCACAGACAACCAAGAAACCAGCGACAACAACAACAACAACTACGACTACAGCCAAACCACCAACAACAACAACAAGATCAACAACGACGACGACAACAACAACGCCCAAGCCGGCAACAGAAAAGAAAACAACCGAAAGGCCAGCAACGACAACAACGGCTAAGCCGGCAACAACAACCACAAAGCGCACAGTGCCAACAAAACCGGCGCCAATTGAGGAAGAGATTGGCGTGGACACGAAGCCGCCACAGCAGGAGAAGCTTAAGGTGATCAACAAGCAGGGCAATCACGTTGAGCTCTAAAAACACGGTTGTCATCAATTTCTGACATTTAGATTAGGCAATGTCAATGTGTCTAACGTGTCCACTTTGAAGGTCTTGAACCAACATTTATACATAATTGTGTAGTTTGTTTTGAGACTAGTTAGCTAAATAGTAGTTAGCATCAAGTTCTCATTTCAAAAACAAAAAAAACAACAAAAAACTTAAACAAAAACAAAAAATGGTTGTTGGTATCGGGCACCTATTAATATGAAAGCATATATAATTGAGTTTTGCTTACTGTCAACGATATCCGAGAAACAAATTACGAAACATTCCCGGTTCCATTCCATTATTTAATAAATGACAATGCTCAAAATTGTTGTACAATGGACACTTGAATGCTGTAATTTCAAACACTCTCTTATACTATTGTACTGATTTTTTCCAATATGTGTATTTCTTGAACTATAAGTAAAGTGTTTTCTAAAAACCATACGACTTAAATCTACTTAAATTATGATTAACTCAAATGATTTTGTTTAAATTACTTAGTGTGTAAGATGTATGTCTGCTTCTGCTGATAACGATGATGATTAGTCTGATTGTCTATAGATTCTCATTTTGGACGGCTTGGTGGCTCCTTGGGCTCCGTCCAGCTCCAGTCGGCGTAGTGGACACAGCGTCCAAGCTCCTCGGAAAAAAGCTGCGATTGCGGGCAGCGATTCAGGCGAGCCTTTGTACCCTGTTTATCGCACACCCAGTAGGCGGTGGGATCCCAGAAATTGCGAAACATGCGATTCACTTCATCCAGACCCTGGCAGCCGGGTTCGCCATTGTGCTCATAATGTTTCGACTTTTGTATCGGCAATTGTGAAGTAGCCATTTTTGGTAGGTTTTCCTGTAAAAACAGAAGTGAACACATCTTTAGTTAAACCATTAAAAAAAAATATTTTCAAAAATTAGCTATATGCATATGCAATTTTTGGCACCTTTTCCTGGCTATGTCTCGACCTCTATATATATATTGTTTTATTGCAATTAACTTGTAAATCAAAATGTTCGTCTCATAGTCGTATATATGTATATGTTCTTACCCCGATGTGTTTTTCTCAAATTTGATGTGCTGCTTTTGAAATCCCCTTGGCAACGGCAAGGAATTTTGTGTGCTTGTCGTTTCACAAATATTTCTCATCTGACTTGTCATACGGAATCATTTCCCATTTAAATACTTTGCGTACGAGCGACAAGTGAGGAACGGTCAGATGGGGGCAGCAGAGGGAATGCGCTGCCGGTTGGCATTAGTAATGTCTGCTGGCTGGCGGTTAGCGGCTGGCAGGCGATCGGCAAAATACGAAAAACTTTTATCTACGAAAGCTAACAAAATGCTTATTACAATCACTTGCCTTGGTTATGAAGCGAGCGGTTGCATGGATTGCTCATAAGACTTTTGAGTGTGTGTGTGTGTTTGTGTGTGTCACGTGTGCTTTCCGTGCTAGGGGGAATACGCCAAAGCGAGAGTTTTACAGAACAAAAGAGAACTTGCCAGCATATACCCTGTACTCAGACGATAAACAAATAAAGAATTGCAAATAACGTGCTTGAATGCAAGTGCCTCAAAAATGATTTCTGAATAGAAAAGAGAGTATATGGATCGATCTTTTAAAGAGAGCAAGACTGGCAAATACACTGTATAAATCAATAAATAAATATGAGCATAACATGATTGAACGCAAGCCAATTCCATAAAAGGAAAACATAGAGGAAAAAAAAAAAATTAATATTAAAAATAAAATTGAGTATCTTGATAAAAGAATATTAAAATTAAGTCAGAATTTTTTTTAGCTATGAATTAATTTTTATAGTCTTCAACAAGACGTAAATAATAATAAGTATTTGCGAATATATTCTTGGCTTGATCTATTTTTCACTATACTGAATATTTTAATCAAGATTATTTTTATGACTTTATAGTATCTTTTGTTATGTTTTGAATACGCCTAGGTTAGTCTATGACATCCACTTGTCTCTTCATTTTTATACTTACATATAAGCAACAACCACATTTTACCTTTAGCTTACTTCACTTCACCCATATTTTTCGGATAGAGGGTATAAGAAATCTTCGCTTGGCAACACAACCTTCATTGAGAAGGCTTCGCGTTTTGCCAAGGGTCATCATCTTGTCTGCGATGTGTGATTTTGTACATACGTTCTGAAGTTCTCCGTAGAGTTACTTTAATTATCAAAATCAAAAGTGCGCCACGATTAATCATCGAACTCCGATTGAGATCAGGCGCAAGATGTAGACGCCAGAAGCAGATGTCTCAGCCAAGCCCCCATTTTTTGTTTGTTTTGCTAGTAACTTTCCCTCCGACGTGCGTCAACTTTTAGTTAAATAAAAAAAAGATTAACACTGCCTTATCAGCAATCTGTAATGTGTGAACAACTGGCATATACTAGAAATTTAATTGACTGGCAGACAGTAAAGAAAACTACACGTGATCGTTTAATGGAAGAAATAAATAATAGGTCGCCCAATTGCGTCAGTAAATGGCAATTATTGATGGGGCACACGTGAACTGCACTGGTGATTTCTCGAACTAACGAGACGTATAACAATTGTCTAATAAATATTAATTTATAATATTATCAGAATGTGAAATTAACTGATTAACTTAATTGAGCGACGCGAATCTGGGCTGCTTCTAATTTATTTGTAGAGAGAAATTTGTTTTTAAATAGCCTTTACGATCCAGACATGCAGTTAAAGTTTAATCTGGTTTTATTTATCTGTAGAACACTATAATGAAAACAGTTAAATATTTAACAACTACTAAGATATAAGATTAATGTACCAAACTAATTTTCTTACCATTAAATGAGAATTTCGCAATTTATTGAGACATTAAGCGCGCAGAGGAAGAGTAATCAACCCTCAAGATAGTAATAAATTCAGTGATAAAAACCACTTTAGTAGTTGAATTCATTATTTAATATTTCGTGTACTCAAAATCGAACTTCTTATCAACTCTCTCGATGTGAAAACGAACTTTTTAGTGTATCCCAACATCGATTTATCTCAATGTTGATTTTTTAAAGTGTTTTATACTTTAAGTGTGCTTAGGTAAATTTCACATTAGTGTGCGGTGTGTGGGTAATTGTGATAAAAATAAAAGTTTATCGACGTGAATCGACTTCACATATGAAAGACGCTTATAGCATAAGAGCCAAAGTTGTAGATGAGACGAGGCGAACAATGAATGAACCGATTTGGGGGTTGATGGGTATCAATTCTATTTCATGGCTGCAACAAGAGCGCAACTCCCGCTAATATCCACTTGGCTGGGCGGTCGCGTGTCTTTAGATTCAGCGTCCACACGTAGGTGTTGCCACGCGACCTGCAAAGGAGCACACGAAGTATACACTCAAAAAAATATTTAAGAAAATAGAAAAATATAAATATATACTTATATAAATTATATTCAAAACAAGTAATGATTTTTTTCCAATCTCCAAAAATTCTTGAGTATTTCTACTCTTGAAAAACTCTCCTTCTTTTTTTTATAGTAAAATTGTATTCCATTTTCCCTTTGTGCACCAATAGCAGTTTAACTGAATTATAATTAATGGGATTGTTGGTAAATTTTGAAACATTTAAAACTTATCAGCTAGTTATTTAGATTAAAAGCTGACATTTTCTAAATTCTAGAGAATATTTTCGCTGAGTGTAAGTAAGCAATGAAATGTGAAGTTCTGACAGAACTTCGTCTAAAAGTTGACTGCTTAGGTAACCAACCAACCACGTACCCACCTGGTCTTGTACAGTGGGCACTCGTAGACGCGCTGCAGCTCCTGTTTCTCTTGCACAATGGACTTGATGTAGATGACGGGCATGGCGCAGAGCAGCTCCTTGGGATGCAGCGAGACAATTGAGTTGAGTTGACAGTCCCAGCTGGCGCCATCCATATACAGTTCATGCACAAAGGCGCCCTCTAGCGGTGGCATGCTGAAAAGTGGACAGGGGTGAGTAATGAGGAATAGTCTAGGTTCAATGAACTTCATACGTGACGTCATCCTTTTGCTTTTTGGTCACATCACAGCTGATGAGCATTCGATCCAAGGGCAGATCATGCTTCCGGGCACTCTCCTGCATGATGGCCGTAAGGAAGCTTTGTGGATTGAATAGTCCACCCAGCCAGATGGCACAGGGCAACTTGAAGTCATTCAGCCAACCGGCTAGCTCCTTGATGCGATGCAACAGATCAGCGAACCAACCCTGCAGTCCCAGCATGCTAGGGTATGCCAGTTGTGCCCAGGCCGTTGGCACATGATCATAGAAGATGGCATAATCCAGGCGTTCCATTTCCTGTGTGATCGTTAGCTCTCCCTTCAGGCCAAGCATTAGTTCGCGCAGCGATCGTTTTATCTCCCGGATGAGCGCATTCATCCGTTCGCATTCCTGCAGGGCGACGACCACAAATGGCGTTTTGCGCTCCACGCGATTGAGCAGCGCCTGTAGATTGAACTCGTCCTGCAGCTTGTCGAGAAAGTCGTCAATCATGATCTTCACCAGCTCCTCGCGTGGTGCTCCACAATGGGTGCTCAGCTCGGATTCCCGAGGCTGCAGCTCAAAGATGGTGCGCAGCAGCTGCTCCGAGGCGCTTGTGAGGAAGCCAATTTCCGCATTGGGATGCAGTCCATAGAGCGGTGGGGATTCCTCGGGCAGCATCTCATTGATGTAGCAATGATAGCCATCGAATTCTAGATTGGGCGGTGCTGGGAATCCCGGACATAGCTCAAAATCACCATCGATGAGATCCTGTTGCAGCAGCTCCTCCAGAAACGTCTGGCAGAGACGTCTGTCCCAATCATCGGTAATATGCCCGCCGTACATAATTTCCCCAAACAGATAGCGCAAATCCTCCCAGGGTATGCGATTACTGCCCTCCAGATAATTGTGCAGCACACTTGCCGAAATCGATAGATCACCCACATTAAATGGATACACCTTGTTCCAGCCCTGCGGACCAAACTTCCGACGTTCCCCCGCCACCGCGTGAAAGTAGCAGAGGGCAAAGAGTATGGATTTGAACTCCGCCTCCTGGGTGCACGTTTCCAGCGTATCCTGCGAGAAGTTATCCCATGCCTTGTGCAAATTGGCAGCCATCCCAGCTGGTGGCTCATTCACCACTTTGAGCGAGCACTCCAAAATGCCCTGAGGTATGACATGGTATTGTGGATCCGGTGCTGGCTCTGCGCTGATAAACAAACGGAAATGGGATTCGCCATTGGTTTCGGACCGCAACACTATCCGCTCGATGAGTTTCTCTAGTGTGGGCAACCAGTTGACCACTAAATGAATATTTTGTAGTATAACCCATTGTTGACCCGATGCGAGCGCCAGTTCGATGGCCTGCTCTGCCAGCAGCTCCTGTCCCTGTCCCAGTGAGATATTGACCAGAGTTCCAGCATCCGCATGGAAACCCTGTTGCTGTCCATGACGCTCCACATCGCGTATGGGATCCACACCCGGCGAGAGTATAAAAAAGGCAGGCGTCGCTGCATTCAGATCTTTGAAGATAGCCACAAAGGGAGGCGTTTGCACCTCGGCATACGCTCGTCCCATCGTCTGCTCCACAAACTGTGCCATTGCATGGGTCATCCGATCCGGTCGCAGGGCTCTCACTATGCACAGTTTTTGCAGTGGTGTGCGATGTTTCCATTCGCCCGGGAACTGTTCCCTTTCCGGGGTATCACTGGCCATAAACTTACGCCAGCGTTTCGTATAGTTCTCCATGTCCTTGTCAATGCCATAAAAGTGCTCGATGAGGGTCAACGATTTGATGCCACCCCAGGCATATCGACTGACAAAGTCCAAAGGGGATAGGGTATTCGGATCATGGGGATAACGTAGCAGAAAATCGGTCTCATCCTTGGCCACCTGCTCGGCGGCAATCATAATCCGCAGCGTTAAGTGGGAAGTAAACGTCAACTTGTCCGCCTCGAAGAGACCACGCAGTGTATAGCGATAGGTTTGCAGGGTAATCGAATCCACCAGGTGGAGCACTCGCTTCTCATAACTCTTCGAGTCTGGCGCAACGGAAATGGCCTGCCTGAAGACATGCATGAAGGACTTCAAGGAGAACTTGTAGATGGGATTGATGCGATTCAGATCGGTGAGTACAAAATACAAAATCGCGGCTCGTTTCGCTGCGGCTCGATAGATATTCCTGGTCTCATCAATTTGCAATGTGGTTACATGTGCCTCCCTCACCTTGGCTTCAATTTCATCCACCGTACGCTTTGTGTTCTCCAGATTGCGGACCAACGCATGGTCATCGAGCACATTCTCGCCGGCGGAGGCCAGTCGGGCCAGCAGCTCATCCTCGAGTGCTTTCAGTGAGATTTTGAACATGTTCTGCTGGACGGTTACCTCGGTTTTCATTTTCTCCAGATCCGGTCTCTCAATTTTGACCACTTCCGCCAGCAGTTGCTCCTCGAGGCCATCCGGCGTAACCGTAAAGTTAATAAGCGTCGTTTGCGCCTGCATTTCCGGCTTGTAATGCGGATTGGCCAGTTTCGTGTGCAGTATAAGTCGGAAATTCGGACTGAACTCCATTTCCTTTTCGCCAATGCGCAGATAGCGTCCTTTTTTGATCAGCGCCCGGCTGAGCAGCGGCTCCAGCACCGTATCCATCGTCTCCTCAATTTGCTCAATCAGCACCGTATCGCCATGTGAAATGGATTTCTCAAGTGCCTCAAGGAATCCACGTTGCGTCAGCCGCAGCACCACGAGAGCAGCGCCAAAGCGACTCTTGATCCATTTAATTCCCTGGCTAAAAGTAAATCGTTAGGCTAAACAGTTAATTAATGAGAAATAATAGCTTAACGGGTAGATGGTACTTATAAAGTACTTAACACCCATTTGCCATAGTTAATTGAACCCTTTTTTATATATTTATATTCATTTTTTTTTTTATTAAAGGAAAGTTTATCTAATTAAGTTTTAAAAGTTTACAAAATCATTTTCCATTCTAGTTGACTAATTTGAATATATTTTTACTTGATTAATTTTAATTTCTAGTTTGAAAATATATTTTTTTTATATTTCTCAATTCTGTTTTTTTTTTTTAGTTTTTTGAAGACTTGTGAATTAAAGGACTCCTTGCAAAAGACCATTTGCACTAATTGATACTCAAAATGACTTAAGAATTGCTCATGGGTAAAGACAAGTAAGATTGGACTTGAACCAGTATACAGGGTATCTGCAGGTCTACCATTTTTGCATTGAAATGCCCTACTTTGCATTAATCACAAAGAATACTTACAGCTGTGGATCAATCATCAGAGGCCAGCGCGTCGAGTGCTGCAATATTGTTGCATTCTCTGTGGACATGCCGTCCATGGGCAATCCCTCATTATTCCAGGTGGCAATTTGTGCGTCATCCGAAAGCAGGGTGAGAGGGTCGACACCCTCAGTGTGCGGTATTGGAGGCTGTCGGGGCACAGACAACGTGTGGCCATTTAAGTCAGGCCACTTAGTCACCAGTCAAGTAAATATGCAGTACTTACGTCCATTTTGCAGAAACTCGGCAGCCACATTTTGTGCTGCAGTTCCTCGCGGTAGCGGCGCGTGAAGCAGCCCACGTACGACAGGAACGAGGAAATTAAAAGTATATCTCCAGGTAGGGTGCCAATCTTCGCCTGCAAGCTTTAGTGGCATAAAATGGAACGTGAGCGACAAAGAACTGAAGATTACCTGCTAAACGACAGGCATTAATCTGTTGCCTGGCGACTTTAAGTTGTGCTTCAAAGATAAATTACAAGTGCAGCAGGAAATTTAACTCCATTGCATTTAAATTGACGGGAAATTGAAAAAGAAATAAAAAAAAGAAAAACGTTGAAGGGAATAGTATGCATGGGTCGTTCAATGAGTTGGCCCATCAATAATGCGTCGCTTCTTTTGATCAATAAAAAACAGAAGTAATAATAAATACAAACGTTATTTGTAAAGGTAAATGAAAACAAATAAATTCTCAATAATAAATGCAATCGTATCATGACTGCAAGCGAATATTTTTTTTGCCGGGTATTAAAATGAATATATTTGGCTTTTATGTATTATTCAGAGGCTTAACATAAGCGTTGCGATTGTAAACTTAAATATACAAATAAAAGCTTTGTCAGCCAATGTAAAGTTGTGCAAATATATAAAACAGGCAAATAGATCCGTCCTTGACCCTAAATGTATATATGTATATTCTTTATCATGATAAACATGTAAGTCGACTTAGCTGCTATTCGTCTATCTTCTGATCTGAGACAATAACACCTAGAGACTTGAAAAATTGATTATTAGTTCTCGTCTCGCCAATATTGAAACATATACATTTCTGATATTAATAAAGACACAACCTTCCAATTGATTTATAATATACATAGACAACTTATTGATCAACAGCAAATGTGTTATTAAGATCCGATAAGAAACTTGGATGGATTTTTCTAACCAAACCAAATTTTCATCATGAACAAATTACTATCGGCTCACCTTCTATGTATTTAAAAGCTAGATTCACGGCACTTCTTAGTCAAGGTAACTTACTAACTTGCTCTAATGTTTAAAGTAAGTCGAATGCTCATCATAATAATAACAAAATGTTTTAATTTCTTATTGACTAACACATCCGATTTGAATTGTAGACAATGTTAAAAAAGCTAGCAAATTTGATTCAAGTCAAAGACTTTTAGATCGGCCCTCAAAAACTGTCGCATCCAATTGACTACCAACTGCATTGACTTGGGTGCCATCGAGAGGAGCAGCAGCTTTTGGAGCATCATCATAATGAGCTTGTTCATTGTTCATTGTTCGTTGTGCATTGTGCGTTGTTCACTGCTCGCTGTTTTTGCAGTCGTCTACAAGTGGCTACTTATACATAAATTCTTGTTAGATAAATTGCTGCATGCCAGTTATTATTTGAATATTTAAGCTGGAACGTAATACAGTTAGGGTGGCCTGTGCATGCAGAAGGATTCCTAATTGAGATGCTCAGCGTTTGAGTCTGAGTCTGAGTCTGAGTTTGAGTTTGAGCTTGTGAGATGTGAGAAAAGTGTAACATTTAGCATCAGATCTTTACTCTGAAGTTGAAATGATTTATGCTTTTATATTTCTAAGCAAATATAAACGTTGATATGTTGGTATCTAATCGTCCTTGGTAATTGAATAATACAAAACTATGCATTTGCATGCCATAAACGTCTAACATGACTACATGAAATAAGTATATACTGGAACACATGTACACATGTATGTACATGGATAAGAGTGTCTACATTTTGACTTGCTTTTGCATGCGAATTATCAAATTGAAATAATCGTTTTTTTTTTTAAAGAATTATTTTGCACAAATTTGATAAAATACCTGTCAAGTGGCATAAGAGCGTTCTCATTCAAAAACAGCAAATATATTTCAAAAGCACCTTCACAATGCCAACAACAACAACAAATAATACCAATGCAGAGAAGGCTTACATTTTTCACGAATGTTTGTTTGTGTGTGTGTAACTGTGCGTGTGTTTGTGTGTGTGTGTGTGTGTGTATTTACGTATTTACAATGGAGAATATTTTATGTCACAGTCAAACAGAAATTTATATGCAAGTCATAACGGTCCACACACACACTAGCACACACACACACACTAGCACACACACACGCACTAGCACACACACACGCACTAGCACACACACACGCATACACATGCACAGGCAAACGACAACCGCACAACATTTTGCAGTTTTTATTGCGGCTGGTGTTTTTGTTGTTGATTTTATGCTGCTATTGTTGTTGTTGTTGTTATTGTTGAGTGCAAATTAGATTTTCATAAATATTTCAAAGTGCTCCGAGAAGCATGGTTTTCAATTTTAACATTCGTGCATATAATCCTGCGTCAGTATTTGTCCGAGTCTGTTGCTCCTTTGCCAGCGCATTGTACACATACACACACATATATATATATATATATATATTATATATATATATTATTTATATTTCTATATATATATATATACTCATATACAGCAAACATGGCCTGTCTGTTAGTTGCGAGCAAAGCAAACATTTCAACATTCTTCATAATTCAGTTCGTTTCGAAGAGCGCATTTGCACAAGCAAGGATGAATTTTTTTGAAGGAGATGGAAGGGCCGAATTATCATTTTCTTATAAATTTAAATTGTTTATTGGTTTGTTACTTTTTTATTTATTTAAATATGTTATTCGCTGTCTTCAGTTTACGTTGTTCATAACTATTTGAATTTATTATTTGCTATATACTGGGATATATATCGAAAAATAAAAAAAAACCTAAAGCCTGCTTTTAATCTAAGCCATATTGTGCCCACTCAAGTTGAGTTGCCTCACCATATATATACATATATATATGTGGCAGCATGTATAAACCTCTGGCGATTTTAGGAGCTGACGTCGAATTGTGTGACCGATTCAATGAGCACAAATATGTGTACATATGTGCATTTTGCAGTTATTCAAATGCAGAAATACAAAAATTTCACACTTTCACGCACTCCTATGGAGACCGACTTAGCCTTTGTGGATATTCTTTTGGCTTGCACATGCACTCAATTGAATTTCATTGCAAGTCTGGAAAAGGTGCAAAAAGTCATCGCCCAAAGGTGGCGAGTGCACACTTTGTTCACTTGAAGACTTATAATGCTATTGACCTTTCTATACATTTTATTAGCTTACATAATCGCATCGAAGTAAATAATTGTAACACATTGTACAGACATCCACTTGCAGCAACTCAAGTGATTGTTATTTGAGCATAAATATTAAATATTCTTAAATAATAAGCACAAAAAAGGTACATTAAAAATGTTTCTTCGATTGAAATGTTTGGTTTGTTAACTATTTTAAACCTCAATTTAATATTGAAACTAAATTATTCCTATGTATAAATAATCAATTAATGATTGATAATTGCATAAAATGTTTATGTGGAATTTTATTTCAATGGGGCATATTTTGTAGTTTCAGTAATAAAATATTCACAAATTTAGATGATTAATTTTTTCTTAATTGCTGTTAAGATACTTAAGTGGAATATTGATTTAATGATTCATTTTTCAATAAAATTCTTACTGTGAGTAATAAAATGTTATTAATTTCTACCTGAATGCAGTTGAGATGCGTAAGTAGAATCTTGCTTTGATGATGTATTTTTTCAATAAAATTCTTACTATGAGTAATAAAATATTCACAAGTTAAAAATGATTGATTTGTACCTGATTGCATTGCTGCTTTAATGATGTTCGCATTAGTCAACTTATCAACTTTAACTTAATTAATTCTCTAATTTTTTGCAAATAGTTGTTGCCCAAACTCATCACTTTTTATAATTTTGACATTTTCAAATGAGATCAGGTTGTTTAAGTTGTTTTTTTTTTGTTGGTTTAGTAAAACTGATCACTATTTGACAATTTTGATTTACCCATAATTTTTATCTTTTCCCTTTACATGGTTTCTTCAAAAAGACAGTAAGGTAAGGTAATAAACGGAGTTTTTATGTGCATAAGTCAGTCACAGGAGTAATGTTTATAGCACAATGACTTGTGCCCTACTATCTTATATATGCAGTGTGGTTTAAGTGCATTTTTGGGGTGTATCTCATTACCAGAGGGCAACTGTTGAAAGTGCAAAGCTCACTGGAGTTGCCTCTGACTCAGCTTATTTACTGTTGGCAGAATAAACGGCGGGCAGTTCATTGCCTGCGACAGTGGACAATTTGTACAATTGGTTGCAGTCAAAAATGGACAACGGGCGGTGGGGGAGGGGGTGGTAGTTGGTTGCTTGTGGGTGGAAAGTACAGTTCAGTCGCTTGGCTTGCTGTTGGCCAAATGAGCGCAAGTAAATAAAATTTACGGCCTGTTGTTGCCGCGATGGGCCGCAAGTGTGCGAAATGCCGACACAGTTCGTTCAACTGAGAAAATTACACACCTACTCTCACCACCCTTGAGTGAGGGGCGTATAGGAGTGGGAAAGCAATTAAAGCGATTGCGAACACACACAAAAAATGTAAATTAAATTTAATAATTGATGGCGCATAAATGAGACGGCTTCTGTACCCCCGAACTCACCTTTGAACCGACTCCCGCCAGCGGACATTCTCGTTGGCCAGTCCATTGACCAGTCGATGCGCTAGATCAATGGTGAAGGACGTTTTGTCAGCCTCTTTCTGACACTTTTGCTTCTCGGCCACGGCGTGCTCGAACTCCGCCTGAATATCGGCCAGTTTGTCCTCCAAATTGTTTATCTTCGACTTGAGATACTGCAGGCGTTCACGTGCCTCAAACAGTTCCTGCTGTGCATCCTGCACGGCCTGCTGCTTGGGACCGACTATCAGGAAGACCTGATGATAGCGATGCACATTGATGACCCAGGCGCAGAGGCCAGCAGCGGCCACGGACTTTTGCACGACTTTGTCAGGATTGAATTCCGGATCCTAAATTAAATGTATATGTTCAAAATACGCATTCAATCATTTATTTTTGCAGAGTGGTTTGACTTGTGAAACCAGCAGTAGAAAATTTGAAACCGGTATGGGAATACCTGTAGCCTTCTTCTCTCGGATTCAAAAATAAAATTAGTTTGGTATCTTAACTAAATAAAAATACATCTGCTATTTAGTTTCTAATGATAAGAATTGTAGTAATAAAATTAGGGCTAGACAAAAACTAAAAATATAAAATTGTCACTTAGTCTGCACCAACCTTAAGATATTCCTGCAGCGTCTCAATAATATTCGGATGTATGTTATCCTTATTGTAGTTGAGTAAATCGTTGAGAAATTGATCCACACGCACCATCATCAGTTTGGCTGTCTTCCAGCTGCGATCGCGTGGTATCTTACCATTGGTGGCCAATAGAACCATCACAGCAGCGCAGACATTAATCACTGCTTTCGGCGGTGATCCAAAGGACTTTAGTTCGGTGAGATTGTTTTTGTTTAGAGTGTTGAGTGCTGCCTGGGCAGCGACCAGAGCTGGTTCGGCCTGTCGCAAATCCTGCTCGCACAGCTTGGTCTTGATCGAGACGTCCTCTTCGATGATGCGCACCCGTTTCTCCTCCTCGGAGGCTGTGAATCGCTCCCGCTTAACCTTCTCGCTCTCGGCGCTCACAATGACGATCAGCTTGTCTGCCGCCGCATTTTTAGCTGCCAATTGGACTTCTTGTATGGCCAGTTGATGCTGTGTACCGCAGTTGTAAAGAGAAAAGTTAATTCTAACTCAAACTGAATGTGGCAAAGTTTTAAGAAACTTTGCTTTGCTGGCCAACTTAATTAATTAAACCTCTTACACGCTAGACCAATATTGACAAGTTGCAACTTTATAGCACAAATTGTGGGCGCACTCATTAAAACACATGTGCACCATACACTCACTTTAAAATCTATCCTATCTGCACTCCATTCTATGTGATGAAAACTGAAACTGACATCTGGTCTTGAATACAAATGAATTTCGTTAAATTCAATTAGTTTAAACAACATTACACATTCGATTTTGGTTCACTCTGTGTGTGTGTGTGTAAACTTTTTGTTTAGCGCAAAAAAGTAGGCTAGCAAATAAATGGCAATGCTCCGACACCATCAGGCATTGTCATTGTAATTTGCATTGCGTATACGCTGGGTAACCGGAAGCGACGCGTTCGATTCAAAGTGTGTATTCATTCTCGCTCAGCTGTCACCCAACTGAGAGGTACTTTACCTAGCCACCAGCTACACAACCAGCAGGAGTCTGTTCCAGTTGTCGCAGATAATGGTCGGTAGATTTGCTGTAACAACAATTCAATTAAGCCCACTAATTGAATGCTACGAGTGCCGGGACGCTTCGAGTATCGGCAAACGACTACAAAATACAAAATACAAAAAACAAAAAAAATTGACCACTCGCCCCATGCACGTCTGTACTCACACATATACAAATATATATACATATATGTATGTATATATATATGGAGCAAGGACTTTATATACAAATTTAACAGGGAACAATGGTTTTGTCTCCTCGCTCGGTACACTGTCAAACAGCTATCTTTACAGCTATCTATTTACAAAAATAATGGTTGGCTAAAGAATTTAATAAACATTCAAATTTATAAAAATTGTTTGGTTAACGTGTCTGTGGACAATTTTCGACATAATTCTAAAAAAGGAATGCTAAAATCATCTACGAATTATCTATTCGTTTTAACTAAAAAAATACTAATACATAATCTTTTGAGTGCTAGTGAAAATTGAATATAATTTTAAATTACAAATAAGTTAAAAAAAATAAGATATGCAATAAAATAATATATAAATAAAATTACAAACATGTAAATTTTTAATAACATTATTTGGGTGGCTTCATTTTTAAATTAATCTGAAAGCAGCTACTTGCAAAATGCTTAATGTTTTATTGCGTTCAATATGCATTTTCTATGCTGCAACACTTCGACAATGAAATGATTCAAAAACTAAGCGAACTTGTACAACACTTAAGCCGCAGGGTATACAATTTTGTTTGCTTAATTGTAAAGCATTTATTTTTTTCTGGAATGTTTTATTTATTTATGTCACTTGCTCACCTTTAGGGTGTCCACCTGTCTGGCGCATTCAGCCAACTTGGCCATTCCGCTCTGCAAGCGAGCGATGCGCTCGGCAAATTCGCCATTTTTGTCAACCAACAGTTTGCGGTAGAGAAAAATGTATTCGAGAAATGTTTTTGGTGTCGTGTAGTTGTAGCGTTTTTCATTCTGTAGATAAATTTTCGATATCTGATTCACTGTACCATGCACGTAGGCCATAAAGCAACCGATGGGCGGTATGAGTTCGGCCTGTAAATGAATGCGAGTCAGTTTTGTTGCTCTGTCTGTCACCTGGGCTGTGTGCGGTATTTATAGTGACCATTGCGACACTTTAAATTTGCAAATTGGAATTGTTACAGAATAGTTGTGTAAATAAAGTCACCTCCAATATGTCGCTGATTTCGGCAAGAAATTTTTGAGATACAGATTCCAGAGCACTTCGTGGCCACTCGTGGAACCAATTAATAGCAGTGCGACTGAAAATTGCCGGAAATTTGCGGGCCCGTACACGCAGTGTTTGCCCAACTGGCGAGAGGCAAAGCACCACTTTGAGTAGACGTCGCACCTTCTCAACAAAATACCGCCAGCAGTTATCCTTGGTATCGAGAGCACCGCTCTGCTTCAACTCATTGCGTATGCCATTGATGATCGTGTCCAGTTGATCGTCATTGAAGAGTTCCGGTATCTCACCAGAGGCGAGCAAATCATTGATCAGCATCAGTATGGACTCATCAGGCAGCTGCGCATCGGATATAAGAAACACAGATGCCACATTCTTAAGTCCCACCTTCATATAGAGACTCCCAATCTCATTCCTCATGTCGAGCAGACCAAATCCCCGTTTAATTTGAATCTGCGACACACTCAGCGACGAGATGAATGCGGCCAAGCGTGCCAGCGTTTGTTTACCAGAGCCGCCGACACCAATTAGCAGAGCATTGCCACGTGGACTCTCCAGAATGCGATTAATGCTGAAATTGGGATATAGATAAAATGCTAAGAAATTTAAACTAAGATTATCTTCTTCATCTCTCAGACTTCTTATAAAGAAAAACATTATATCTCTAAGTAAAATAATGTGTATGCAATGAAATCAAATTATATATTTTTTTAATAGATTGCTAGGAGCACAACTTGGTTTGGCTTAATATATTGTTTGTAAATATTATAGATGTCTCTGTGAATGGCTTACACATCCCTTGATTAGATTATACAAATTCACTTAGGTCAACTTACCGACATACATGTATCATGGCGTCTTCAAATAACACCAGATTCATATATCCAACGATGTCATTATAGCCTCCCTGCGCTTCCAGCAGCAGCTGGTACAGCGAATCCCAACTCTTGACCGGCATATACTTCTGATCCACCAGCGATTGTGCGAAATGGCAGTAAACCAATGGCTCGGCAAACACAAAATCCTCATCAAAGTCTTCGAAATCCTTTTTGAAAATATCCCGAATGGAGGACTTGAACGATTTGATGTCATATTGATCCACGAGACGATCGTGATACACCCGATAAGCCTCGTGCACATAGAGCCTCATCAGTTCTGCGGCCTTACTGCACATGGTGCCGCTGTAGCTGCTGCCAGCGCCACCCGCTGAGACCGGAGCACCCACGCAATTCATTACGCCCTGGTAGATGTTGGTCAGATCGCGCAGATTGAAGATGTAGTGGAACTTAATAGCCGTGGGTAGAAAAGCGTACTCAACGCGACGATGCAAGGCGATGCCGACCTTAACCAGCAGATTGCCAATGGAGCGAATTTCTTTGCTAAAGCCCTGTAATGGCTGCTCCAGGTGATTGTTCAATATGCTGCTGTATATGTAATGCAGCGTCTCCTCGCCAGGTGGCGCCACAGAGAACACACAAAAGTGCCGTTGCAAGCGTGGATCGATGGTGAAGGAGCCAGCAGTGGGATTCATGCAGGCCACAAACTGACAGTGCCGAATATCCTTCAGCTGAAGCCTTTGACGATCATACCTAAATGTAAATATCAAACGAACGACAACATCGAGAATACTTGAATGGTTGGGTCAAAAATTGTGTTCTGTATTTTTAAGGATTTGACCAACAACCAATAATTATAATAATAATAATAATCAATTACTCAAAAAATTGTGCATTCTGCAAACAATTAAGTGTCATTGAGACAAATATTCGTTTGAAAAGATAAATGAGTAACTGATTTGAATTTTCTATGCAGTTAAATCTAGCCGTGCACACATCTCTCAGACATTGACTCGTTGGTAATTACAGACTTACCACTGCCGATAGTCCATGAATTGCCTCATGATTGTGTGCGGTTGCACAGTGCCATAGGCATCCACCTCGGGCATGTTGAGATCATTCACAAAGTAAATGAGTCGTCGCTTGGGTCCACTTGGTGCATAACAACGACCCGACTTTTTTTCCAGTGGTCGATCCAACATCTTTTGGAATATCTCCGATGTGGTATAGAAATTAAAGTGCGTTGCCTGCACCGTGGTCAGAAATGGTGTTGTGGATGATGTTTTCCGACGCACGCTGACATTGCCACCGTAGACACCCCCAGCAGCAGCTGCAACACCCGTTGTACTGTTGCCAACAGGCACTGTCTGTTGCTGACTGTCGCTGACAGCTGTCACTGCAATTTCAAGCAGCTCCTGTGCACTCGCATATTTGCTGAAGAGCTCACGGAAGATGGCACCCTTGCCACAGCCAGAGCTGCCCACCAGCATGCAGGCGAGATTGCGGTCTATAAGCAGCTTGAGGAAGTATCCCAGACGTGTGGTTTCTGCTGTTGAAATCAGCACGTTCTGTATGTGTATAAGTGTGTGGGTGTGTGTGTGTGTGTGTGTGTGTATGTGTGGGTGTGTGTAACCAAAGGCTTTGCTCGCATGATTAGTTCAACAATTTTTCAACTAGGTCAAGCACACACCTGCAACGGTTGCTCCACATCGATTTGATAGTCCTGCTGCTGCTCTTGGGCGGCCAGCTCGGACCAGCGTTGGAACTTTAGTGTTTGCACATTAAGCTGATAGTCAAATAGATTGCCCTGACTGGGCAATTTGACGTCTTTGAACTCGACCGTCCACCACTTGTGAAATTCGCGATGCCAGTCAATAATTGTGTCCTGATGCAGTGCCGACCCAAAGCTCCACATTGTCACATACACAAAGATCGTCTCCAGCGCCAGCTCAGCAGACTCATGTGAGAGTTCGCCATGATGCAGGGTGTGCGAATTGATGCCCAGATGTTTACCGCCTCCGCTGCCAGTGTCATCATCGGCCTGGTCACTGTCCAGCAGACACTCGAGCAGGTGACACGTCATTTGTATCATGGCCATATTTGTGATGGGCGTAATTCGACGGAAATCACGCTGCTTTTGCATCAAACTAGGGAAGTACTTCTCAAACAGGGTGGTCAGTATGCCACGTTCGATCATATTAACGCGTGTCTCCAGCCAAGAGGAAACAAAGCTAGAATACGGCGGAAAGGGGTGAAAGAGAGACTAGGTATACCTCCTGATGCGCACTATCAAAGATTAAAGATATATATATATATAGTTTATCTATGGAAGCCAATAAATGAGATCCCATTAAATCCGTATAGCATTTAAAGTGTTTTCTGTTTCCAAATTTAAATAGAGTATTTATCTAAATTCAAACCATGCTCAAAAAGGCATTATTCATGGAAAAATTCAAAATTAAGAATCAGTGCTAATATTAAGGGGCAACCATGCCTAAAAATGTGTAGCTTTTGAAAGTCGGTTAAGATTTGACCGAGTTATGGTTATGGGAAGGCTTCAAACATCTCTATATGAAGCTATTCCTCCTCCGACAGTGCCTATGGATATATAACCTTTATACTATTTTAAGACAAACGTTTCGAGGTGAGATTTTTGGTCTGGCTGATGCTTAATAAAATGGCCAACAGCTAAAGTTTTATTTGGTCGACTACTCTGCCCCATAAAAAAACAAATAATTTATGATAGTTTAATGCTTACGGCGACCAGCCAAGATCCTGCGGATTGATGTACAAAATGCCAGCGCGGGAGACTGTTGCTGGTGTAGCCGCCTTGAGGTGACCCACCTCGAAGAGGAGGCGCATCTCACGCTTCAATGAAATGCGCTCATTGCTGGCCAGCGTCAGGATTTTGTTGTCGTCCATCAGGGTGTTGAGACTCTCAATCCACATGGGATCAATGTCGCCATCGAGCACAATCCACTTGGGATTGCCCGGCGGCATGTTGGCCTGCTCTCGCATTATGGATGAGAAGAGACCATCCTTCCACTCACGCGTTGTGGGATTCACAATGCCGAAAAGCTCATCATTTGACAGTGCCTTGGGATTGAGTACATGACAGACTGGCTTCATTTTCTGCATGCGATAGGTCTCACGTAGAGTTTGCCAAATCTTTGTTTTGCCCGTCCCGGCATCGCCCACAATGAACACAGAGTGGCGGACATCGAGTAGCTCCTGCAGCTGCACTACCTTCATGAGGAAACCCTCTTCGGGCTGCAATTTGATTTCGTTGACGGCACGTCGGATGGTCTTCTCGAACTCAAAGACGCGCTTGCGGGGCACATCGAGTGCGGGAAAGAGGTCACCAATCAGGCCCATAAATATGGGCACATCCTCTGTAACAATTTTGGGTATGTTGAAATCACGCAACGCACGCATTAACACCTGATCCTCTGGACGGCTGTGGTCATCGCGTTTTAATGTGCCAGCAACGACCAGGACGGATTTGATGGCGCGCAGGCCCCAGTCGTAGTGATCCTGTTTGGACAACAGCTCCTTGCATAGCGTATAGAGAGTGATAAATTTGCGTGCCAGCAGACGTGCATCCTGGAAGCCCTCGGCCATTAACATAATCTCACAAATCAAAGCAAAGTCCGGCACAATCATGGCGCATGGGCGAAACAATGTTTTCAGGTTTTCCGGCAACTCGGTGCGGCCAGCGTAGCCCGGATTCATGGTGATAAAAATGCCAACCGACGGCTCCAGCGAGATGCGCTCGCCCATAAAGATAAATTGGGTTTTATGCATCTGTAAACAGTAGCCGTAGCAGGAGGACAAAAAAATCAACAGCAACAGCAGCAGTCCATGGGTAGATACATACATACATACATACAAGCAACCAACGAACGTTGTCCGGTGGCAGAAATGTAATCAATGTGCAGCATTGCAAGGAAGTGGATGGGAAAGGTAAAATCAATTTGTGAACGCTTCACAACGTCGCCGACATTTGTGGTCGCACCTTTATCGCCTCCTGTATGGTCTTCACTTGGACGGCGACCACGGAGAGCACCTCCACACAGATGCGATTGAACTCGTCAAAGCAGCCCCATGCTCCGGTCTGGGCCAGCCCTTTGTAAATGTTGCCGCAAGATTTGTAGTCCATTTGCTCCGAACAGTTGAAGACATAAACCATTACGCCCAGTGCACGCCCCAGATCCTTCGTCGTTTCCGTTTTCCCAGTGCCAGCTGGTCCAGCAGGAGCGCCACCCATCACCAGATGCAGTGACTGACGCGTGTGTTTCATGAATGTATATATATATATATATGAGTATGTATAGAGATGGGTGTATGCGGAGGAATGCAAATTGTAAACGGCATTTATTTTCCACTAACGAGTTGTTTAATTTATATACAAGCGAAATTGGCATAAAATCAACACCAAATGGCAGCGAATTAAGTCAACGACCTGTCGTCAAAAAACATGCCCTAATTGGTGCATACTTACATACAGTTAACATCATTTACCTATAATATTCAATATATATACTTCATGTACGTACGAGTGTGTATGGAAAGCGATAGTAAATATGCATGATGTGTTTCCCAAATAACTTTTGTGTTCATTAAATTAAAAAAAAAATAATCAAGGATTTGTTAATATGGTCGTGTGTTTATATTTTGTGGGTACAAAACAATTTTTGATACAAAATTAATTCTGTGTATGCTTATATAAAATGTGAAGTTACATATTTTACGTAATGTGTAAATTTGAAATATATAGAATTTGCAATATAAATATGTTCTTCCTAAATTATAAAAATGAACATCAAATAAATAGAAACCTAGCAATTAATTTTGAGATAATATCGAACGAATCAGACGGTTGAACTATGATCACTTTATTCTTTAAAACTAATTGCAAAATATAATTATCTTTCTTATAGATAAGCACTATTTATAAATGACTCACTGAGATATTTTTAAACACAAGTTTCTCTAACTTCACAAACTCACTTATAATTTAGCTTGAGAAACGGGACGTCTCTTTAAAGCAGTATACACTCATTTAACACGGGAGTGTGTTATAACTTAATTGGCTAACAAAAATTAAAAACTTGCCATTTAACTCCAAATTACATAAAATACGTATTAAAAGTATAAAATTTCAAATAAAATATATTCTACAATTTCTTTTTATATTGTATTTGGACGTAATATCAAATGAATCGAAAGTCGAACTAGAACCAACCATAAACTTTATTATATTCAAATAAGGCAATAAATTAAAGTTCCTTAATATTGATAAGCACTTATGATAATTACCTGCATTATTTCGGATCTCACTATCTTACTAAAGTATTCTGTGATTTCCCTTGGGAATCAAAGAATTTGAATGGAAACGAATTTAATGTTTAATTTGCTTAAAAGCTTATGTAAGAAAAAAGAGCCAACTTTATTGTTATATTTATTCAATAAACGTTTCTGTTGCGTTTAGCCTAAAACTGTCAAAGTCTTCCTGTCAAACGGAACTTCCCCATATAAAGAGGGATACCCGCTTCAAAGCGTATAAATTAATGAAGTCTCAAATTTAGGGGTGGAGTTTTTGTAGTTTTTTGTACTGTTCGTCTCTTTGGAGTATAACGAAAAAAACGGTTTTTAATTACATTTATAATTAATCAATCACAAAGTAATCAAGTTTAATGCAGTTTACGTTCTCGTAAAAAAAGACAAAAGAACGAAAGGCAAAAATGCTCTTTTAGATTTGTGAAAGTTCGATGATTGAGAAAATGTAAATTTTATTTCGATTGACTTGAAATTAATTTGAATATCTAATTAATGTCTTCTCTCACCTGGGTCAAAGTGATGTAACAACGATCCGTTAGTGGTGTGATGACCAGCCTCGAAGTATTGCCCAGATACTCGTAAGCATAACGGAACTCCGCATCACAGATGTTGGCAAAGCAATCCTCCTCGCCGCCTGCCCCGCCGTTGCTAATTGTTGTTGCAGTGGAGCTGCCCGACTGATCGTCATCCCAGCGATGACGCAGCTGGCTCTGCCACTGAAATGCGAGCGAGTTGTCCACCTTGGTGGCTATGATCTTGCCAATGACGTCACGCGAATGAACATCAATGGTGCAGATGGTCATGATCTTTTGTCGATCGCCTGGCGAGAGTTCGCCCAGCAGCAGATTGATTAAGGCATTCAGTTGTGCTATCTGTCGTTTGTGCAGCTCCTTCATGGCCCCCTCGTAGCCCTCCTCCATGGAGGCAAACGAGCGATTCACATCCACCGTCCAGTGGATTTGACTACAACAGAGTGCCACCTGTGCTGGCCAATCATAGAGCCACAGATCTCGCGACTTCTCACCAAAAGCGACCAGAGCACGCCGGAAGAGCTCATGAAGTGTGCTTCTCATCTGCAGGATGACGCCGCGCAGCCAGAGTTCAACGCGACCCGAGCAGTCGATGATGGCTGCTTCATCTTGGCTACCCACAAAGGTCACATACTCATCGTTCTCCTTGGAGTGCATGCCCAGGGCGTGTGTCGTATTCGTCTCATATTGCAAACGCAATATGGAATCGAACAGTTTGATCAGATGGCGATCAATGACCTGAGGATTATTGCCATTGGAGAGTATGTCCAATAGATCAGCTGCGGATATGAAATAAAAGCGTGGAAAGACCAAACGCTTTGTCTCCAGATAATCGTTCAATGCCTTCTCACAAACCGATAGACGCTGCTGCAGTTCCAGCAATTGCTGGAGCACATCCTCATGCTGTAACACCACCTGCATGACGACGCGAACGTGATTGACTCTCGCAAGGAGATTAGTGAAATCCTCGTCGATGCGCTCGAAATTGGTCGCATCTTGTGGCAGCTGGGAGCGTATGTCCTCGGAGCCAATGAAAATGCACTCCAGATAGATCCATTTGCGTTGCACCTCAAACCAATTGACAATTAGAGTATCAATGCCGCTGAGGATACGCTGCCAGTGGCTCAGCTTGTCCAGCAGATATTCGATATGCTTTGACGTTGATATATTCTGTAGTTGCATCTGATTATCGTCCAACGTTTCAATCAACTCCTCGGAGACCTTCAGTAGCCGCACTGTGGGCCGTTTTTGATGCGGTTCCAATTCGAATTCCAAATGCGCCCAAGTGTCCTTTATATCATCCAGCACTTTGGTAACTGTCATCTCTTTGATAGCGCGATCCACAGTGTTCTTAATGTCCTCCTCGTGCTGGTGCAGTTGCAGGCTAAGCAACTGTTCCAAAGTTGTCGATGTGTTGCATTTGTACGACAGCTGACAAAATGTGCAACAATTGCAATATGGATAGTTTCAAATAAGCCAGACAGTTGTTTTGTTGACTTTTGTTAACTTTTGTTGTCTTTTGACTAATTGCTGAAACTTGGTAGCTCGACAACTATTATCAAATATCTCATTTCTGTCAACTAACTGCAAATGTCTATATATCTGCCTCTAGTAATTATAAGTTATGGGTGATGGTTGTCAGTCAGTCTTGTGGGTTGTCCTCGTCAAGTTATCAAATTAATGCATTCGCCTTGCCTAGCGGCTCTCTCATCCTTTAACAATTAAGACAGTCAGCAGCTGCATTTATGACAACGATATCAATCTACCCACACCACACACCCACAGACAGTTGCTCATGTGTAGTTAATAAGTGCATATTAGTCAGGAATTGTAACATGTTGCCACAGCCTATCGACAAACTAATTATGAAAATCACATGCTTGCCCCCAAAGCAATTAGCACAACTTGCATATTATGTAATTGATTTTCACTTACTAATTCTTCAATTTTATATCGTCCATTAAGCTGCGAATAGACATGGAGTTATTTGATAATTAAATTAATAATAATAATCATAAATTGTGTTTACATGGGTATTAATAGTTTAATAAAATATGACATGTTTACTAATTATTTTCGGTACTTAGAACAGGTTAATTCGAGCACTAACTGGAAGCTCTGTTAATGCGTCAGCAGCCAAAATATAACAAAGCAGCTCAAAGTAAAAAGAAATCAAATGATAAGAAAACTGTGTATATATATTAAGTTAGTTGATTTAAATTTAAGCTTTATCTTCTACTATCTATCAAAGATAGGCGAAGTATCAAACACAGATAAGCTTTCTCAAATAGGTTCTGGCACCTTATTGTGTTGTTCTTGATAATTCGCTTGCCAAATCCACACAGTAAGCCATACACACACACACACACACACACACACACACACACACACATAGAATTCGAGCACAATGGGGAGGCACATTGCAAATTGGTGCTATGTTGATCAATCAGTTGTGATTGCATCGATGAGACACAATGATGGTATTTTTGTGGATGGGGGAAAGTAAGTGGATAAGGGTGCGTGTCTTACCATTATTGATTGCAAGCATTCAATAGCTGCGATTTCCACGAGCTGCTTACCTTTGACAACTGCATCAGCTCGAGCCAATGGCGCTCGGTAATTGCTGGATTCTGGAGTTCGGTAACCGCGCGCAGGGAGGCAACCAGCTCACGCAATACGCCCGCTATGTACACGTAGGGCGCCCACTCTCTGATGCACTTGTCAAGTGTGCGCAAATCGCGCGTGAACTTCTTGCATTCGTGCTCCATGTCGTCCGTATCGATGCGGAGCCAAGGCGTTGTATGCCAGTCAACAATGCAGGATTCGATGACACGCACAAAGTCCCACAATTGCTGCAGGCAGGACAAAACATCATCATATATACACTCAAAAAAAAGTACAAATAAATAAAATAATCGCCCTGATATTCAGTAAATCGACATAATTATTAATTTCAGAAAGTAAATGTGAAAGTTATAAATATGAAAGGATATAACAGACACAAGGAAGCATCTACAACCACATAATGTATAAACATATATTATTGATCAGCATTAAACAGCCGAGGCGATTTAAGAAGAGGCCGATCTCGTAGAATATAAGAGCTACAGATTTCAAATTTAGAATATAAGTTCTCGTTTACCAAACGCCAGTTCATTTAAATTCTTGCGATAGCTTTCAATGTATAATAAATATCGATATAAATCGATTTCCGATGACAACCAAAATAATATACCCAAATATATTATTAATCAAGATAAGATAAAAAAAGGAACACAGATTTTAATCAACCTAAACGTATTTTCATATAAGTACTATTACTACGATTAGCAAACCTTTTATGTAATTGAGGGCCAGGCTCAGAGTATCTCCTCGTCGAGCTGTCTCGACTATAGAATTTTAACTTGATCTTTCTAGATTAAACTTGTTCGATTACAAGGCGATTTCCATTTGATGGCCATAAATTTCAGGGCAATTATTTTGTTAGTGTATATAAACTAAGGGACAAGACTGGAAAGTGGTAGATGAAAGTGTGCTCACCTTTACACGTCTAAGCTCCGTCTGACAATGCTGCAGGGTGGTCGTATCGGGTCCGTTAATATCTAATAGTCGCGCCCAGGACGCATAGCGTCGCTGCTGGCGGTCGAAGTGATGGAGATGCACGTAGACCTGGTCGCAGGCATCATAAATTTGCGGGCAGGCTACGTGAAAAAACTGATGGAGGTGGTAAGGGTAGCGTTGGGTCAATCTAAAGTTTTTGGATACAAACTGGCTGGCACTCACCGGCATGCGTTGGAATTGTTTCGCATAATGTTGCATGTGGCACGTATGCAGGCCAATGAGTGCCGTAACGCGCTGCTGTTGATAGTAGCGTGTATCGTGGAGTGCCTCCTGTTTGGCCAGTGCCTGCTGCTTCAGTTGCTGCCACTGCAGCGGCAGCTGTTCAATGTTGCGCATCAGCTGTGCCTCGAATTCCACATTGTAGGTCCGTAATAGTGCCACGATATCCTTTAGCGGCTTAAATACATTGTCCGCATACGGTTCACGTTGTCGAATCTCCGCCATGACAGACAGTACACGCAACAGTGCCCCAAACTCCTGGCGTGCAATGTGCAACTGCAACGTCTCGTGGCTGCGCGCTATGAATGCGTTCAACTCCTTCAAAAGGAACCATTACTTTTTTTTATATCGCACATGCTACTTATAAATTTGATGATTTATAAAATTTTAATAACATTAATAATGTTGATTTTTGTGTTCAACTAAAAAAGTTTGACTACAAAAGGCACAAACTTAGTATAAGTTTTATTGTGAAGGGCGAAAAAAAAGTAAAGAAACCCAAATAATTAAAAAAGTGAACGATTTTCTTGATTAACAATCTTAATTTATGTTCCCAGCTAGAGATGTGCCACTTACCTGAAGCGTTTGCTGCACATAGCGAAGCAGCCACTGCTTGTACAGATGCGACCATTTGCAGGCTAGATTTAGCAGGCCATGCTTCAGCGGCTTCACATCGAGGTCCAGCCAGCCGTTGATGCAGTGTCGATTCTCGAACAGGTCGATTTCATCGTGTATCTCATTGTAGCGCTCGATCTGTGGACGGGTGGCATATTCATATGGTTAAGATGCTTGGGGCGTTGACAACTTCATTTGCCTGGGCTAAACCAAATTTATTCAAGCTAATTTAGCGCATATGTTCATATGTGTGTATGTGTGTGTGTGTGTTTGAGTGTGTGTGTGGGAGTGTGTGTGTGGGAGTGTGTGTGCCATTTACTCGTATATTTAAACGTTAGTCCAGGCGGAGCGTTTATTAAGCGCACCAGCTGTGCCAGAGGCGACTCTCAATGGCCGCTCATAAATAAAATGCCGGTCAGTGATTTTATTTTCCCCATGCACGAAAGGGTATTATGCATATATCCTAAACTTTATGCGGTCGGCTTGCTATCTGTTTTGAGTACAGTTGCCGAACTAACGATAGTATTATCGGTGCGTTTTCTGATTGTTAGAATGGATAGATTGTGACGCAAGCAAACAAAGCATCAATTAATTTGATAAGCTTTAAAATGATCGATTTATGCTGCTTAAATGCGAAACTTTTGCAAAGGTAATTCTTGTACTACTTTTAACTATATGGTATATACCCTCAGATATCGGTCAATAGATAAGTTGTTCAATGTTTAATGTAATTTGGATTTATCTTAAAAAAAATATTCATTTTAGGATTGTAAGAGTCCTGAGCTGTCCGAGCCACAGAATCATTAATAACTTTAGTTATTTTTTGTGTTTATTATTTCTACACTTGAGCCGAAATCGCTCAGCGGACAAGAGCATTCAAGAATCGCTGTGGGAAACTAAATTCATAGTTAGTTTCTCTCATTTCATTGTGGCACTCAATTCACAGGCTCACGCTGAATGTTCATGCATTTTGGACCATGATTTGTTGTTGCTGGTTTATCTGCTCTGCATTTCAATTCTGTGTGTGTGTGTGTGTGTGTGTGTGTGTATGTGTGTGGCTTCCTTATGTTATTTATGGCATACATTTCGGGGCGTTTGATAATTGTTTAAAGAAAATATTGCGCATACGCAAGCGATTTGCTCGCACAAAATTTGACTTGGACCTGCCGACTTGTCTTTTAGCATAAGTCAGCGGCGCCATGTGGCTAAGCAGCTTGTCGCTCCAATCCAGATTTTGAGGGTGGCAAAAGCAGCGAAGATGGCTCAATGGTCGCTACGGCCACACACATTTGACCCTAAATGGTCGACATTTATCAAGCGTTATTGGTCTCAGGGGTTACACAACGTAAATTGTGTGGTTGCCAATTGAGTGACCCAACGAGCCACTCGGTCACTTGGGCCTCCGTCTCATCTGTCTGTCCATCTGACCATCTGTCCCTCTTCTAGTCTGTCCGTCTGTGTGCGTGGGAGTTTGCTGGGAGCTGCTGCTTTGTTGCGCAAAATTAATTTTTTTATTTAGTTTCATTCAGTCAAATTCTTTTGCCATTAAAAATGGGTAAATAGAGTATCAGTTGTACAAATGCAATATTCCCTTGACAGAATTTACGATTTTTTATGAACTTTATTGGTTTCTGATCATCATCAACAGCCGAGTCTGCCTCTCTGTCTGCCTGTCTGTTTTATTAAGCCGATCTCAGAACCCATAAGAGCTGGGGACTTTAAATTTGGAATATAAGTTCTCGCACACCAGATCAAGATTAGTTTTTCTTTTTATCTTTTTATACATAGCTCAGACACATTATTGATCAACTTTAATTTTCATTAAATTAATTAAATTATTGAACAAGCTACTAATACCAAGTCAACTGCAATTTTAACAGTTGCGCTCGAGGTAGTTATTTTTCTGTTGATAAAGTTAGCGTATATAATTAACAAAAACTACAGGGTATAGCCTAGTTGAGCCAGTCCTTACAAGGTAATTCTAACTCACGTTTTTGTGTTCTTATATTAATTCAGTGTGGTCATACCTCCTTTTTAAAAGTTTCCATGATAGCATAGCCACTGCCGCTGATGTGGGTCGTCTGTTCGCCAGCCATCTGCATGCAGGATGCGAAGACGGCGCCACTCAGCTGTGTCCAAAGGAACGCATAGGCGTGGAATTTGGCAGCATAATTCAACGCCGCCTGCACGGTCTGCGTCAGGGCGTCGCGAATGCTGCTACACAGCATTTCCAAGTCATCAGCAACTGCTGCAGTGGCTGCGAATGATGTATTAGTAGAAGTAGTCGCAGTGTCGCGTTGGTGGCATAAGCAAATGCAAAGAATGCGACACGACTTCAAGTAATGGGATGAGTACCTTTCACAATGCGCCTGGCTGGCTCCATGCCGTTCTTGAACTCATTCTTCTTCCCATTATTGTCGGCGTCGTCATCGTCGTCGTCGTCGTCGTCGTCGTCGTCGTCGTCGTCACCACCATCCTCATCGTCAGACAGCGCATTGCCAGACACAATTCTTGGCATGCAGTCGCATGTCTGTTTTATATCCAGCAACAGCTGCTCGACAATTTGTTGAAAATTATTTTCCACACTTACATCGAAGGCAGGCGAAAAACGTATTTCCGTTTCCGTCAGCTCCAATTTCACTTCGAATAGCGGTGCATCGTTTGTTGTTGTTGCTGTTGCTGTGGCTGTGGCTGTTCCTAAAGTTGCTGCTGTTGTTGTTGGTGTTGGTATTATTGTCGCTGTTGCCTGTGGCACTGTTGTGATTTGCTGCTGCACTAACCTAGCCATGCTTGGCAAGGCCGTGCATGCAGTTGAGGGTGTTGTTGAAGTTGCAATAGCTTGAGTTGTTCCTGTTGTTGTTGTTCTTGGTGTTGGTGTTTCCAGAGTTGTTGCTGTTGCTGTCATTTCCTTGTGCAAATACTCTAAACTGAATTACACGGCGTATGAGTAATGCGAAAATTAAATTTAGCTCTGAGCTTGTTTTGTGCTTATGCGCTGCTGTTGCTGTCGCAGTCTCTGCATGCAATCATGAAGTGCCGTTAAGTGAAACATGCAATTGACGCATGAATGCACTGCCAGCAACCCATTGTTGTTGTTGGTTGCATTTTTCTTGCGGCTGCTGCTGCTGTTGCAAGCGTATGTCTGTCTGTCTCTCTGTCTGTCTGTCTGTCTGTCTGTCTGTTTGTCATACCTGTCTGTCTTGCGGTTACTGTGCGCATATAGCAGGTGAGTTATAAATTCGTGTTCATTTACTTGATTAGTTTTGATGAAACATGAAAGGCGCTGGCAGCATGCCAAAGTGTAATGAATTTATTTGTTGCACGTTGAATGTGATGGTGTATATATGTATGTGTTTATGTATATGTATATGTATGAAAGTTATTATATTGTGTATTGGGTGTGGCATGGCTGAGTGAGTCATTTTTATTGGTGTGCAATCAAGAAAGAGGTGCTACCTGAAAGTGAAATGAAAACAATATTTTTGAAGTTTATGTTGAAGACGAGTTGAAAGCACGATGATGGGAAAGCATGATGGGAATGAGCATAAATTTGAGTGTTGAACTGGGTGGCGAAATGTTTCAAACCTGATCCTTGCCGCCTGGCGCACTTCGCCACGAATTAACTCATCGACATTGGCCAAATATTTGTTAAACTGTCGTCGCTGCTCATCCGGAAATTCGCGCACAAACTGTCAAGCACATAATAAACAATTGGAACGTACAACAAATAACAACAAATATTGGGTCAGCAAGGCCGCCCAACTCACTCACCTCCTGCACGTTGAGATCACGCGAATACAATTGAAACTGTTTCGACTCGTAGTTGAACAGCAAACAGAAGTTGGCTATTAGTAAGCGATTTAGCAGCACTTTCGTCTCATCGCACTGCAGGAGACGCAGACGCAGCCGCTCCTGCTGATGCCGCAGGTCCAACAAATTGCGACCATACAAACTTCGCTGATGCAGTGGCTCCCGACTCCAGCGGCGCATGCTAGCCATTATGGCATCCAGATTGCCATGCGATTGCTGCAGACGGGCAAACAGATCGCGTGACTTCTCAAAGATGCTCTCAATCAGTGGCTCATCTGTTTGGTAAAATGCTTTTATTTAGTCTTTATTTAGCAGAGGGTATTACAATTCTACCCCAAACACATATCGAATTGGAAAATGGGTATAATGAAGTTGTGCAAAAGAATGCAACAAGCTGAATTAGGCATTTTCGACTCTATAAACTATATTTATTCTATATCAGAATCGATTCAGCACGTCCGTCTGTGCGATTTCACGAATATTAAGTTCCCATATCAACAAAAGAAGCACAGATATAATATGCACATTGTAAATCAACTGTAAAATCCTCGTAAAATGTTATGTTAAGAAATGTTATTAACCAAAACGTATTTTCATATTGAAGAAACTACAATCAGCAATCCATCAAAGTATTTAACAGCTGAGAGTATCGGCAAGTTGAGCCTTCCCGACTAATCCCTCTGTTTGTCTGTGTTACTTACCGTAATTGCGCCAGCTCAATTGCTCACATGCAATCCCTACTTGGCCATCGATAGTGGCCAGCTCTGCTTCAATTAACTGGAGCTCAGCCTTGGCACACTGTCCGGCTCGAATGCCATTGTAGAACTCTTCAATTTTAATGAGTCGAATGCGACGTTGCCAGTAGGCATCCCTCTCCTCATAGAGTGTCAGCAGCGCCTCGGGCATTGGAAAGAGTTTAGATGAAAAGCTGCCGGACACCTGCAATGCTAGCAAATATTTGGTTTCCTTGAGCAGAGTGAATAGCGCCTTTGCGAAATTTGGTTGTAGTTGTTCATCGACTGTCAATTGAATCAACACTGGCTCGGTCAGACCCTGTGCTATCATTCTGTCTATATCCTGCTGCCAGCATTGCCAGATCTTTAGCTGTAGACTGCACATCTTAGTGGTGAGAATATTGCGTCGTGACACCAATGCATCAAAATCAAAGGGCAACGTTACAAGCTGTGATTTTACTGTTAGCCTATTGAACACAAGAAACGAATTATAAATTTCAATTAAGATTACAATTATTAATAAATCGAATCTTTTTCTTAACTTTCTTTACTAAAATTTGCATTTAATTTTTTTTTAAATAAATATGAGGGAATATTTGGCACACAATAATGTCTAAGCAGCTAATAAATTATAATATATATTAAAATCGTGCAATAAAGAAGCTAACAAATTGTAACATTATAACGAGCATTATGCAACAAGTGCGTGTTGCTTTCTCAACTTACAATGTTTGGATGAGGTCAGTGAGATCCTTTGCGCCAAGTTCATCGCAGCGATGAAGATGCTGCTCCAGCCACATGATAGCACCTGCAATGGGGGTAAAGTTGTCAGCAAGTGGCATTGCCTCGAGACCGTGACACTGATAGAGCAACAGCACGTCTGCCACACTCTGCTCCAGTTGCTGCAGCTCCGCATTGTACATGTTGAGCATGTGTGGCAGCAGACGCACCAGTTCCGCTTGCACCTCGCAACGCTGCAGCAGGCAGCCAAACATAAGCGTTAGCTTCAGTAGATTCCTCCAACTGTGACACTGCTCAAAAGCTTGCAGTAGCACAGTGGCAAGCTTCTGCTCTAACAATTGCATGCGGCCAAAGAAAATGCATTGCTCTCGCTTGAAACTCTTCCACTTGTGGGCCATCGGTGCGGCGAGATCTATGTCCACATTCGTCCATTGCTCAAAGATCCGTTTGAATTCGTTAAAAATCTGCAGTAGCCATTCGAAATGTGAGAAATTTGGAATTTTCTTAAATAAAAATACTAAACAAATTTAAGAAGATTTTAGTTTCAATTATATTAAATTAGTAAAGATATTTTCGAGCGGATATTGCTGCAAGCAGAGACGGATAGATATTTAGATTACCATCCTTGCTGGCAATATATGCAAACATATGTCGACACATTTTGTGTTGAAAGGGTAAGCCAAACACTTGTCATATGGTCCACATTACCTCTCTGATGCGTTCCGTGAGCAGTTTACCTCGAAGACCGCCAATTTCGATTTTCTCGAGTTGCTGAAACTGAACTGCCGCCTCGAAAACATGACGCAACTCGGTTAGCTGCAAAAGGAAGCCGTCGAGTGTTTGGCCAAACACTTGCTCGGTGGAGAAGCACCACAGCTGCTGCTGGTCAGCTGGAGTAGGGGAGGGCGTTGTAGCTGCAACTACAGCCGCAGCAGATGTTGTGGCAACAGGCAACAGAGCGGGCAGCAACACTTGATTGCTGGCATAGCGATCCTTGTAATCGAGCACGCGCTGTCTGATGAAACGTTTACGTGAATCGATTAATTTGGTTTGCCTTCAATTTGAGTTACCTGAAAAATTCCAACACTTCGCATGTCTTCGTTATACGCTGCAGGCCCTCATCGGCGTCGCATTGAAAGAGCATCGGGAACTCCAGATCTTCGGCGGCACGATGCACCAGCAGGTTGCATATGCAGCGCAACAGTATGCTCATCCTCTGTGTGCTGCGATAGAAGCGAGCATTGCTCCAGAGCAAGTGCAGCACATGCACCAGCGGCGCAATCAGCTCCTGTGCATTGCTGAACTGCACCGAATTGAAGGCGGCCGTTTGACGCTGCAAGGGTTGCAGCCACAAGGACACATCCTTTGCCTCCAGCCAGGCGGTGAGCAGTTGGCGAAACGCCTCCGCATATGGCTCATAGTAGACGGACTGAATGCGCTCCAGGATGTGCGCCAGTTTCTTATGCACGGACTCGCTCAGCTGCTCGTAAATGTTTTGCAAATTGAGCTTGCGATTTGTCCAGAACAGAATCTCCTGGGCGGGAAGCGTGACCACATTGAGATGCTTGGACGATGTTGTGCTGCCAGTGGATAGGCCGATGGACTCGGAGTGCTCCATCACAATATCGTGCATTTGTGTTGTCCAATTGATGAACATCTCCTCTAGTAGATTACGGAACTTGGGATCCAAGGCAGGTCTCAGATTGCTATTGCCATGCAAAAATAAGTACAATTTTCAACACACAGCAACAAAGAACAACTTAGAATGGTCGACTGGAAGATACTCGATCCCAGCTGTTAAATATATTAATTACTTTAAACACAGGGTTAGAATTTCGCCTGTTACAAACTTCACTTTTTCAATGGGTTCTGGGGAAAAAATGTAATTATTCACCTAATTTTCAAACATATCGATTTGGCTAAGGAGCTCTGTCACTTTCTCATTCAATCTCCATTTTGCTATTTCTTTGGTCCGTTGACCTATTTATGTTTTTGCATGGCTTTGTTAAATATTGCATTTAAAATTGACCCAAATTTATCTCATATAATAATTGATGTCTATGATTGTGCTTGTTGCCTTATGCCATTTAATATACCCTCTACACATTGAAGAAAACATATAAAGGATGTATATACATTAAGCTCCTTAAATGCTTATAAAATAAGATTGAAATACAATATTGTTTGGTTATGCTTATTATTTTATGATAAACCCTTTCCTTCCTCTAAATAGTTAGAAATCGTTAATTGTTATTAGTGAATTTGGTATTTCTTTCTTTAAATTCTTAAAAATCGTTTGTAAACTTGCCATCAATTGGTTTTCTTTTATTTTGATATTTTTTTTGTAATTGAAATATTTCTTTGGAATGTTCATGGTATCTTACAGTTGAACACTCCTCATTCGTGTATCTTTACTTGATTTATGCCACAGTTTGTGGCATTTTCAAATGGTTCCTTTGCAATTTGAGACTAATGATAAAAGACGTGGTTTGCAATACAGAATTTATGTTTGCAACCAGTCGAATTTTCGTATATTAATTACAGCTTATATGAAAAGATTCATTTTTAAGATTGGATTGCAACAAGTTATTGACGATACACATAATAAATTTACGTAAAATCATGAGATAAAGTTGTGTGCTTCCAAGTTCGATTTATTGGCCCCTTTCCCTTAGTACATTGTACATTAATATATATAAATAAATATATATATATATATATATATAGATATATAGAAAGAGAATCGACGCCACCAGCGATGACGCAGCTAAAGCACACCAGCCCTTGATACAATGGCCATTGAGAGTGGCCCAAAAGTTGCGTTCAGCTACTTCTTCTACTTACCCCTGGTCGACGTGGGCCGACATTTCCTCGACGATTGTTGGCGAAACTAATAACGATAAAATTGTGCGATTGTTGGTTTTGCCCTTAATCTGTGGAGGATAACAATAAAGTATAAATAGCGCTTATAGACACACGAAAACTTTGTGCCCAATTAAGACAATGGCCTCGCCTCGCTGCACTCAATTAGATTAATATGCTTTGATAGCACTTCCAGTGACCCACCTCGGTTAGTGTGTTTCTCACATCCTTAACTCGCGCCTCCAAATCCTTGCGGACCGGAGTTGGCCACTGGCCTTGGGCCTGCTCCAGCAGCGGTTGCAGCACCTCATCGAACAGCAGCGACATTGTCTCGATTTTACTGTGCACGGGGAAATCGCCATAGAGCACCGAGCTCTGAAAATTGTCAGCAGACAGCGGCACAGCTAAATCATTGTGACGTATGAAGTAGGCGCACTTGCCACGCAGCACTCCATCCAATGTGGTGAAGCTGGACGAAGCTGGTGGCATGGGCACGAGCAGTGCACCTGTTGTTGTTGCCGCTGCTACCACAGCAGCTGTGGCAGCGGTGGTATCAACGGTTGCAGTTCGCGACCCGCTGCTGCTGCTCTGCACCGTATAATTGCAATAGAGATCGCTCACACAACTCCGGGGCACCAGTTCGCCGCCGGGACTGAGTGTCATGACCAAAACACGTGTGCGTCCATTCACCCACTCCATTACAGTGCGCTGCAAGATTCATATAATAAGCCATGTATGTTGAATTGAGCGGATGGAAATTAACTTATTTTCTTCGCAAATGAGCTTATGGACATGCATCATGCATGCGAAGAATCTTATTCAAGACTTTATCGTAAGGATTGTCAATAATGATTTGATTTCTAACATTAAAAAAAAATAAATAAAAAACCATTCTGAAACAACATTATTAGTTTTTGTTTTTTTTAAATCTCAAAGTGTTATAGTTATGTTTTTAAATAAAATTTATAATAAAGTGTTTGCAAATTTAGGCACTAAATTTCAGATTTTGTAACATTATTAAAATTAAGAAAATTCAATTAGATTCCGATTTATTGTAAGGACTGTCAAAAATGTTTTGATCTCTAACATAAAAAAAACCATTCTGAAACACCATTATTAGTTTTTTTTTTTAAAAGCTTAATAAGTTATGCTTATTTTTTTCTACTCAAATTTCTAATAAGGTGTTTGCAAATTTAGGCACTGAATTTTAGATTTTAAAAAAAATTTCAAAATAAGAAAATTCAGATTTGATACGAGCAAAATCTTTATTATTGGCGAATTATTAATTAATGTACTTTGTGTGTTGAGCAAGTAAAATGACACAAGCTTATAACACTTATAGATATAATTGGTAATAGCATTTGAAATTAACTTTTGCTTATAGCTTCTACATGCCACATTCTGATTAATACAGAAACAATCGAAAAATCGATTTTTGCTTTGGTGAAGCCAACTCACCCGGAACTCATCATGCGCCATCATTTTGGACCATTTATCCGATTTGAGACGCATTGTGGTTGTGGTATAAGCTGCCACGCGTTCCAAACGCGCATCGCTGTAGTCTCTATGAGCGCTCGGCTGGTTGTTGATGGGTGTGAGTTCCTCATCGCTGCTGGCGAGCGGCGCTATATCGGCCATTTTCAAATGTAGCACAAAACACGAGCCAAAAATGCAACCACAATGCAAAAAGATCAATTGATGGGGCACAGTAGAAAATTACACGCGCTCCACACGGCGTTTGCAGTTGAAATGATTCGGACCCTCGCCGCCATTCGCATGACCCCTAATGCCAGGCCATTTGCCACTTGCCACTTGCCAGCTGCAGGTCGCAGGCACACACACACACACACACACACACACACACGCCGAGACCAGCTCAGTATCGCACCGCCCAATCCCGCATATCGATCAAACTTCAAATTCGCATCAGGAGAAATACTTTAAAGTGTGTGTTTGCGTTTTAATGTGCACAGTAGCCCTCATCCCTACTACACCACATTCTAATCCGATGGGCAAAGCTTAATGCCAGCGCGTCAGGTAAAATACCTCCACATTCCTCCCCCCCCCTGTTCCCCTCCCACAAAAGTTCATTAATTGCTGAGCTGCATTCGCGAACTGAAGGAAAAAGTAATTTCCGACTGCCAAAAAGTGATTTCGCTAGCTTATGCCGCTCATAACTCAACATCAACATCAACAACAGAAATCAGAACATCGCTGCCATTGACAAGGTGAGCAGGTGGCTGGATGGATACGTGCAACTCCCTGACTTAATGGCGCCAAATCGCTAAGCCAATGCATGCAAAATGATGAGCTGGTAATGAAAGTGGCTCTAGCCACTGCTGATGGTTTGTATGCGTAATATGTGCTGCTTGCAATGCTTTAAATACTTCAAATGCTCCAAATGACCAGTCTATAAAGCTGCATAAAAACACACACACACACACACAGTCACACACACACACACACGCACACGCATACATTTGGCACATTAAGTGCTGCTTTATTGCTGTTGTCAGCGGCAACAAGGAGGACAACAACTATGGGCAACAACACAAGGCAAGTGCATTTTATGTTTCGCATCCACAAAGTCGAGTTAACGCCAGCTGGTTTTGCACCCACCGCTGCACCACAGTGCTGCTGCTAGCGGTACCTTGCCCCACCTAACCCCCTAACCCCCTAACCCGTCCCGCACCTGCCCTTCCCAGCCAGTCTTCGCCTGGCGCTGAGTCTTCCGCTTGGCCACACTCAAAAGCCAAGCGCACAGAATGAGTGACGGAGTGACTGACTGACATGTGTCAAGTAACAGCAGCAGTAACATCAGCATCAGCAGCAATATCAGCAGCAACAGCAGCAGCAACAGCAGCAGCAACAGCAGCAGCAGAAGTGAGTGCTTCCAGCATGCTTAAAATGCTACGCAATTACCGCAAGTACCCAGAGAAAATGCAACTTGCTCTACTTAATAGTGGATAGTGCTCAGCCATAAGATGCCCTGCAGACCACTCACAAACTCTGCTGTACATGCTAACTCAAATGCCAGAGTAGTCAAACATAATTTCAGCATGTATCTGCAGAGTATCCTATAAGTATATAAAAAATAAACAAGAGGAATCGAGATGCACATTATTATTATATATTTCTCGGGCATATTATTAATAAATTTACTTTGTTTTTACAATGTTTTTGATTTTGTATTAAATATCAAAAGTTCTATAACTTTATTTGTAACATATTTGTGAAATATGTAATTTTTGTTTAAAACAGATTTCGCATATCATTTTATATGTATTTTTATTTTTTTCTATTGGATTTTAATAATAAGTGAATATGCCATTTAATATGCTCATAATTAGAGTTCATATATTATTTTTGGATACAGGGTATGATGAGTATATGATGATGCTCATGACGGCGGCCCGGTTTGGTTTCCATACTTATGTATATGTACATATATAGCTGTGATGCTCAAACTCCACTTTTAAATATCAGCGTCACATCAAAAACAAGCGCATGGCAACCCGCTGGTTGGCTGAGTCCGCTCTTTTACTGCGTGGCACCCTCGGGATAAATACATTGCCCTCATTTTTAGTGGCAGGCACAACTATTGCGGTTCCTGTGGTTTAAATGGTAGCTAGCGTGATAGAGTGTATGTGTGTATGTGTGTGTGTGTGTGTGTGTGCGTCTAACTAGAGCAGGACACAGAAAGTTTGTGCTAATGAATTTGCTCAAAGTGTTTGCTTCTGTGGCTTTAATTTAACTTACCCGTTGACTAGCTGTTGTTCGTTTGTAAATAAATGCAATTTCTTTCTGTTTATTGTTCATCAATATTAAATATACATATTTACTTACACATTTGCACAGTCTGTGCTGGGTAGCTTTCCAATCGTCAGAGTACAGTCGACAAAGGGCAAATCCACTATCCATTTATCCTCTTCAGATTAAATGTTCAAGCTAAAGTGGCACCACAATACAATAACTCAGAAATATGTGCATAAATAGTGCGGGGTGTCCAAGACCCAACTTAAAAGAAAAGCAAGAGGCAAACCAGAAATGAAAGCCACAAGCTTCAAGAAAAATAAACGCCAAATTGATTTTAAAAGCACTTTCTTGATGGCCCAAGCTCACTTCAAATTAAGTAAATCGCACAAAAAATGTAAGTCGGACAGCGGCCGGCATTGAGCCATGAAAAATGGAACTGAAAAATGCTTTTACCACATTTTCTTTCAGCAATGCCGTCGCATTGGTATTACATTTTTTTTTTTTTTAATATCCTGTAAACTTAAAGTAAATGCAGGAAGTTGAACTGGTTACAATATCCACTTCAATAATATAATACCATTCTGACGCCGTAAAGTGTATATAATAATAATAAGTCATCATTTATATCAAAGGCAATTTTGCGACAAAATTAAAAATATTATTATATAATGAATTTAATTTTACGAAGTTTTTGCATATTTATTTCATGCTTTTACCCTGCAAAAAGATTCTCTAAACATAATTAACTGTATATATAAGATAAAATATATTTATTGTGATCGAAATAAAGAAAGAATTAATAACAGATTCATTTTAAGACAGTTTAATCAATAAAATATGCATTTATACATATAATCTGAATGACTTATAATTTCATACAGGTCATTCGGAAGTCGAGAACTGATGCCTTTGTTTTAAATGAGTAGCTAGCCAATTCACACCGCTACGCGAAACCCATTGGATGGACCCCATAGACCCCGTAGCTCTGTGATCCACGGAATCCATGAATGCCTCGCCTCGACGCCTGCCTGGCTTGGCTGTAGCTGCTGATGAGTTTCATTATGTGCGAACAAATCATCACATGCCAACGACAGTGCCAGCTGAACCGACTGCCTGCCAGACTGCACGGCGTCGCGCTCGTTTAAAAGCCATTTCGTGCATTTGTTAAGGATGCTCGACGCTCTCTGCATGTGTATGTCGTGTGTGTATCTCTATGTGTATGTGTGTGTGCGCAAGGAGAAAGTCAACACTATTTCATTCGAACAAAAGCCATTTGGGCAAGATTATGAGAGCGCTGGGAGCATCTATTTAAAGCAACCACAGTGCGTATTAGTAATGTGACAGGACATTCAATAGGAGGAAATAAAATCAACCTAAGGTTTTGCGCACATGAAATACCCTAATTCCGCCATATTTTGTAGCAACTTTAACTTGATGTCTGATTACTATCAAGTACTTTCAATAATGAAAGTGAATAAGTGAAAATAAAAATATCAGCGAAAACATAAATGTTCTGTAAATTATGAAAAATATTCTCGAGCTATCCGATATATTTGACAGCTTCATATTTCACAGTCCTTTGCAAGCATAGAATACCCTCGGTTAGGGTATAAGAGAACAAAGTGTTGGCAACGTCAGCAAATCGATCAGTGTAGAGTTTTCCATTAAAACGCCTAGCAAAAAAAGAAAAAAGAAAAGCGTTGCCATTGCCAGTGTAAACAACATTGGCAACTGGCCCAACTGGTCCTTGTTCTGACCAGCTTCTGTCAAATGTTGAAACAAAACCGGTTAGCTGTCCCAGTGGCAGCAGTAGCAGAAATAACAACAAATATCATTCATGGCGGTTGTGTGCTGTGTGCTGTGTGCAGCCTAACGACAACATTCAATAAACAATTCACAATTGATTGACAAACGGACAGGCGGCCTTGTCATTTAGATTCACTCCCGACGATTGACCAGAGGCAGACATTGTTGGCTAGCTTCTGATGACGATGACGACAACGACGACGACGACGACGACGACGATGACGACAAGCCAGCGGAAGGATGTTAGTTCGAGTGGATGAGGAAATTGAAAGGGAATGTTGACAACAAACTCAACAAGAACAAGCAGCTAAAAAAGGAGTTCACAAAAAGTCAGAAATGCCAAAACAACAAAAAAAAAAAAAATAGTCAAAGCACAAGTGAAAACAATAAAAGCAAATTTCTGAGCGGACATCCGCTAGAGATTAGACAACGCCCTCCGTACTGTGGACAGTTCGGTTTCTATAGCCATTTCTTGTGTTCAGTGTGTTGGCGGTAAGAGCTTTAATGTTTTCATCTGTTCACGGTGGCTTGCTTGAGCTCTCTCTCTCTTCTCACTCTCTCTCTCGCTCTCTCTCTCTCTCTCTCTAAAAACTAACTATCTGTCTGTGGTTTACGGAACGCTTGACACTCCTCTAATGTGATTTAGTGGTTTGCTAAACAAATCTTTGGGACAATTGACAATTTTATAATGCTGATTAGCTAATTGCCAGTAGACTAAATTATGTTTTGAGTTAAATCTACGAGTGTATTCAAGCTTGTCAGCTCGTTGAATTTAAAACAAGAAGCAGTTTGTCAAATTTCAAATTGTTCAAACTGTTTATCCAACAACTACAAATAAATGCAATAACTTAAAACATACAAACAATTTACGTAGAACTCAAAAATCACGGCGATCACGAACAGTAAATAATCACTTTGTTGTTGTAGATGCCATGTTAAACTCGAATAGTTGCCACCTTGATCATTGCTGCTGAATAAGGGGCAAACCCTTAATTAAAACGCCTTCTCATTAATTGCGCACGTGACGTTAGCCGCTCATTAACTCGGCCCACGTTTTGCGGAGGTATAGTTTGGCATTTGCTAGTAGCTGCTGGGCAAAGTTTTCGGCGGCCAATAAAAAAAGTGAAAAAAAAAACAAGTTGGAATGGGGGTCAGCGCAACATTATGTAAGGCAAATCCTTTTGGCAATTAGATACTTGCAACCAATACGAGCACAGTCGCACGGAGCAGCGACGGAGATGGCAACGGCGATGGCGACACCCACAAATATTGCGCCAGTAAGTATCATAGTATCGTCGTGGTCGACGTCGCATTTCGTAGTGCAAATATCCCATTACTCGGATGAAACTTTTAATTAAAAAGTTACCAATGATAAACGGAAGCGGCAAGGGGTGGGGGGCGGGGGTTGGGGGTGTAGAACTGTGGCGAGCAGAAACTTCTGTACGCCTTGAGAAATGCTCTATACTCGAAGTCGCCAACGGAGCGAGCTGTCTCAGTCTGGCACGCACGTAATTGAGACAAACTTCGAGACAGTAAAACATTCGTGCAATGCCTTGGGAGGCGGTGAAGCGACTGCTGGATGCCAATGAGAAAATTACGACATTTAAACCCGGAGGTTAAATGCACGTGAAATATTAAGTTTAGTTGCATGAGAGCACACTAAATCTTCGGCTTGTGAGACATTTGCTTGCCACTGTTCCACAGCCCCTCTCTCCCTCAATCACTGAGTGAGCTGCTAATTATGGCTTGACTGTGGCCAGATGGAGTCTACAACTTCCTTACCATTCTGGCACTGCCACAGATTTCTGGCACGCAAAGCTGAACTTCAAATGGTGGTTGTTGTGCAACAACGGGGTAGCTCCTTGCACCACATCTTCAATGTGATAAATTTGCGTGCGAGGAGACGTGCCTCCCTGTTAGATATCGGACCCTAACATTACTCGGACTAGGGCCACACACAAGGGATTTGCACTCAAGGTATTTTATTGATCTCGAAACTCATAGAAATAATATTATTTTCGTCTTATGCACTGCTATGCATATTGGTCAAAATCAGCTGCATCAGACATTGTCGGAGAGAAATGCAACGATTGAAAATGCAGTCGAGCGTGCGTGTTCCAAAAATTGCATAACGCTAGAAGATTTGGCTTGCCCAAGGGCGGTCGAGTATTATGGGCGTGCTGGCTACTAATTATCCTGCCAGTGTCAATGGTAACACTAACTGTTACGATTTTGCAAAATAATCAGAAAACGCTCGCAAACATTTTACGTAATGTGAAAACGCACTAAATTGTACGGGAAATATGCAGTGCACATCACATGGCTGATGGCGAGAGTGCGGGAGGGGATTCTTTTTTTGGGCTGAATGAGGCATGTGATCCTAGTTGCCTGTTCTGACTCTGGTCGGGTGACTCGACCGAGACAATTGGAGCGTAGAGGACAGCGGAAATGCTGTGGTTGTCATGTTGCTGCCTTGTTGCGTTATCTAATTACAAAGGAATTGTGCGGCAATGTTACACAGTGTTCGGTCTGCCAAAATTGTTTTGTTGTTTTCAATAGTATAAGCAAAACTATATTTAAAATGCAATTCTAACCTACAAATACCCTACATCCAGTTGCCATAGCATTACCAATATTACAATTATTAATCTATTTCATTTTACAATGTTAAAAAATCAATGCTTTCAAATTAGTATAAATTTTGTTTGGTTTTAATTTTGTATAAATATTTTATAGTTTTTGTTGACTAGATTTCCAATGTATTTGAGATCCTTCAACATGTATGTCAATTGAAAAGTTAACAGAAACGATTGTGAATTCTTTCCATAATTGGAAATCCAAATAAGTACTTGCAACATTTAGTTGGTGTTGTTGAGGCCAAACTGACAAATGTGAAAAATGGGTAACTTTTTCCTGTTGCACACATACTATTGAAAAACGCGGCGGGCATCCGATTTGTGTGGGTGTGTGTAGGTGGAGACTTACGGCTTTCTGTCTCTATTCGGATCATGGCCCGTAGATAGTTACACATAACCAGTCCCATATGCGCTGAATACACTCGAGTCTAATAAGTTTTAGCCAAATGCCCAAACAAGCGAGCACCCGCGCTTGAACACAAAAACACACACAATCACACATACACACATATACACATATACATGTATATATACATATGCATATAGGTGGTGGTGGGATAAGCAAATAAACGGGATGCCCATTGGGGGCCACAGCTGCGCGTGTGCTACATTTGAGGATGCATGGCGAAAAATTGTCAAACTGCCGGACGCGGCCCGAAAGTCAGTTGGTTTAGAAATATGCTTAGCCGCCTTCCGGCTGCCCCATTGGACCTGCCCCATCCGACCCTGATGGACACTAACCGACGCCCCAAATTTAAATTGACAAAATATTTGGCTGTGCCACACACATGCCTGGTCGTTAACTGAAAAATTTAAGTCGCTTATTTGTCGAGCGCAAAAACCCCCCTCCAAAAACATAGAAAGAAAAATCATTGCTTAAACGGCGAACGTTTTGCATTGAGCAACCCAACACTAATTGCACGTTTGCCAACACTTGAATTACAAAAAAATATTTGCAACAATTAATAAAAAAAACCGAGTTTTGGAGCCCAGTAATTGTTGCCAAATATCAAAACACAATATCGAAGCGATTGGAAGTGCTCGAATAAGAGTTACTCTGCAGCCAGTTTTAAAGCAGCACCATATTCAATATTCTCATTCCTGTAATGTTAAAAGTATAGGGTATAAAAAGTTGGTTCGCTAAATTGCTGCAACATAATAAAAAAGGGCAATGCTTTTAACAGATTAAAGGTCGGACAGCCAGCAAAATAATATGATAAATAATATGAGAAAATTTGTGGCAATATATTAAAACATTTTACAGTTTTAGATTGTGTACTTTAAATTTGACTTGTAACTGCGCGGAACAAAATACACGTCAGATTAGGAAAAAAGTCAAATTAAATTCACAACAAAAAATTTGATAAACAAAGAATTTAATTATTGTTAGGTCATTTAAATGATATGAAATTAATTTAACATACTAGTTGCATATCGATCTACTGAACACCAATTGCAATGCCACGCTGGGGCAGATTGCGTTTGAGCAGGCGCCAGTTGATGCTGGTGGGTGGAGGCTTCTTCAGCACCTTGCACTTGTTGGACAGCTTGGGCAGCTTGGAGCGCATAGTACGCATGGCTTGATACTGGCTGGCGCTGCGAACGACGTTGCTGAGCTGCTTTTTGAGTTTGGTTGATTTGGATGGCTTGGTCTTGAATTTACTCATTAGAAGCTTTTTGCCATGACTGATGCCTTTCTTTGCGCCAGTGATGGCCTTCTTCTTAGACTTGGATAGACTCTTGCCCGACTTGGAAGATTTTATGGTTTTAATTTCTTTTAATGATTTCTTTGACTTCTGCGATTTGATGGGCCTGAGTGTTTTGGATATTGACTTCTGGGAGGTAAGCATAGCACCGCCCTTGGAGCGCATGGATTTGTGATTTTTGGGTTCGGGTTTCTTTATAGCGTATTTAGGTGATGGCGGCACCTGTGAGGAGAAAACTCTTGCAGCATGCACAATCGAATCGAAGTTGCCAAAAACTTGCATTATGTTCTTGTTAACGTACTGCAAATACTTGAGCGATGATTGGCACAGGCCGCACTTGTGTTCCTTTTCGCAATTGTTGCGTATCAAACTTTCCAAGTATAAGAAATTCTTTGCCATATTCTCACAATGTGGACACTTATTCATAGCGCTGCGATCGTAGTTATTTTCCTTTAGATTTGCGACGTGTTCGCTTAAGGCAGATCTTTGCTCCAAATTGATTTTTGAATTGTGTGGCACCATATAAGAATTATCAGTCTTTCTTTTACCAAACATTTTTCGTAAAACTAAAATTTTGTTACCCTTATAGGCATGAAGTGTAAATGTAATATTTGTGTTATTTTTAGATCGGGCATCGTATTTTCATAATTATATATTTTCACAGCCTACCTGTGTCAAATTTCTTCTTGTAAGCCGGTTTTGTGTATTGTGTTATTTTAGATATAAACCCAGATAATGCTGACGATTCTTAAAGCGCCTGATAAATTTATTCAAAATTGCATTCGTTTATTAATTCATTTTTTTTTTTTATTATATTAAAGGCATTTACAAATTACTGATAATGAAATGTGTGACAGAACTGATAAAAAGCAAAAATAGTGCAAAAATTCCTATTTTTTTTCAAGTTTCCTTGATGCTAATAAGCTTTAAAGCTAAAAAAAAATATATATAAAAATAAAACAAGTACTTATAGAGCTGAATCCAGTTTAAATTCAACGACCAAATTCAAATAAATACAATTTAGTGCCCTCAATGCAGGTCGCTTGGCCCTGGCTCTGGCTTTGCTTGTGGCTCGTTAAATTTCTATTTCCTTGGTCACAATTAGCAATAATCAGCTTGCAGTGGCAGGCTCCGTTTTTGTTGTGCGTTGTTTTCGACATTTTCATTCTGATTTTCATTTCCAGTGTCATTTCGTATTGTGTATTTGGTATTTGGGTCAGCTCGTTGCGATGTGCGCAGTAATTTATTTCAATTTAAGATGTAATCGCGCTATTTTAGTTGGTTTGTATTTTTGTTTCTTATTTTTCTTATTGTTTTATTTTTTTTGTTATCGCGTGTCTTTGGCAAACTCATTTTTAACTGACTAGTCCGTCCTCGATTTCGGTTTCGTTGGCTTAAATGTTAACAAAAGTGTTGCCCTTGGTCAGTGGTTGCTAAAATGATGTTGATTTGGGTCACATATTTTCGTGGTTGTGACCAAATTTTGCAATTAAGCCCACTGCATAAATGGCTTTATTAAATGGCCATCAACTTAATTTTGCGACCTTGTGCGTCGAGAATAACAAAATCTGTCAAATGTAGTCGATGAAGTCAAATTAGTTACGTTTATATTGAATTTAAGTTAATTACAACAAGCTATGAAAAAATAAGCAAATAATTCATATTGAAAGATACTTAAAATCGGTGGGCTTACTGATAGTTTTAATTAAAAGAAAACCTTCTTGCTAATAGAATTTTTACAGTTGATGAATAACCAGTTCTTTACAATTGTGTTGTTTATTGCGTTCGCAAATCGATTCATCAAATCGCCTGTTGATTCTGATCCTGAATATATATACATTTCTGATTCGGAGATGCTCCATTCTCCTGTTGCATACTTTTGGACAACTTCATTAAAACCTTTTTCTCTTTTTATACCCTTAACCCATTAAAAATGGGTAAAAAGGGTATAATGGTTTTGTGCAAATCGGATAAGAAACACCCAAGTTATAGTCGAACATATATTCTCATATTGATCTCATTTCTATCAGCAGCCGCAAGCATTTTCTGTATGCAAAAATATGCGATCGCATGTGTGAGAAAGGGATGGCATGAGCCCAGCTACCTACGATTGCGTGTTTCACGTGTTAGTGTAAATCTCTTTAAAGGGGAATTTGCCAATAATAATAGAATATATTTAATAACTGGGTTAAGGGTATATCGTAGTCGAGTTTACTCGACTACAGCACTCTTACTTGTTTTTTTTTATGGTTCTAGGGTATAGTTATATTTTACAACAGTCTGGTAATCAGCTTAAAATAATAAACTAGATTTATTTAATTAAATTAGTTTTACAGATTGCATATCACACATTGAATTTGGTTAGTGTTTTGGACACAATTATACGTAATACAACAACAATTGCCACTGAAGCGAATACTTTGTACAAAATATAATAAAATTGTAATTATTAATATGTTCTAAATATGTTTGTGTGTTTGAGTTGAGTTGTTCAAAACAAATTATTGCATTTAATTAAGTTTTTATTTATTTGCTTATTAACTTTTACGTTTTGCATTAGTTGATATGATTATGATTTCGCACAGATATGATTATTTTGAATTTGTTACAAAGAGCTTGCTCTTAGTTGCAGAAAGTATAATATTTAGCTTACTTTCGAAAGTTTGATTCATATAATCAAGTTTTAATTGCGATGCGAATAAAAAAGTTACAGAAAAGTTAACCATTTCATACTTTTGAAGAAAAACTTTTTGCCAAATTTGAGTGCTGCCAAGATCCGATAAACTTTTATTCGAAATGCATGTCTAGTCTCAGCTAAGCAGCTAGATTAAAAATGATTTTAATGTTATAAGATATTTTAAGTGATGAACTTTTTGATTTAAATATGGCATTTATTTGCCAAAATTACAACAACAGTTATTTCAAGTTTGTGGCATACAAGTGTTTACACTTGTGTGCAAACAAATTATATTTATTTGAAAATCTACTGTATGTGAGGCAGATCAATACAACAAGAAGCAACGCATCTACTCACCAAACTTCAAATAACCCAACCACTCAAGCTCAACTCTTTGGCTGGACACACACACGGACTTAGAAGTCCGATTGGAAAATCTTATCTAGGAAAAGTCAAGCACAAGTGCCAAGTGACGATAAACAGTGGAGTTCTTGGGCATACACACCCACACACACTCGACCATAAACTTGATTGTCCATAAATGTATGGGGCGTATACGTAATGCATTAAAGCAATGCAGCGCTCTGTGCCCTGTGCAGCTCTCTGATGTGCTCTGGGCGTGCCGGGACCATAAAGTGCCAGCGTAATGAATTTATTAAAAGTTCATTTTGTTAACATGAACAACGACGAGACGTGGCGAAAGGGATCAGCTGATGTCTTGGCTCTGGGCTTGGCTTTTTTGCATGATGGCCAAGTTTATTCAAATAGACTTCAATCACTTGTGCTTTGCATGCATGCGACAACTGAGTGTTAATGGATTTGTGCCAAGTTCTCGTCGTTTAAGCCACAACGCTCACTGATTTATTCGTGGTCAGAAATTGGGACGTCGCAAGCATTGCTGTTGCTTTTCTTGTGTTTGTTGCGTTTGACTTTGGGTCAAAATGCCGCCCCGTTGGCACAGTTATGCCACACCGTTTTTTTACTCAACATTTGACCCACAAAGGTCGGACCCTTTTCTTCTAACGACTTCCTGTGACTTCGCCGACGTTGGCGTCGTCGTCAGCAACGGCAACAGCTGCACACAACTAACTCTCCTCTACACATAAATATGTGAGAGTAAACACCTTCCTGCCGTGCCTTAAATTTGCATGTTGTTGTTGTCGCAGTTGAAGTTGACGTTGGCGTTGGCGTTGGCGTCGACGCCAGCGGCGCTTTGCATTAGTATATATACATATATTTGTTTGCTTTCGTGCCTTACGTGTTTATGGTCTGCAAAATGGACGAAAGTGAAACTTGGCTTATGCCGCTGGCTCTCATTTCATTTCACTTTCGAGTGGGCGGCACGGAGTTAAACTTTGCTTGGCATTTCAATATCAAAAACAACAACAACAACAACAACAAGAACAACAAAAGCAAAAGCGGCATGCATAATTTCTTTGCTCGAGCCTATGTAAATTTGCTCGGAAGTGTTCAGCTTTATGTGTGTGTGTGTGTATGTGTTTGTGTTTGTGTCTTTTGTTCCAGTTTTAGACGCGTTCGACTGCGTTTAGGCTCAAAGCGGAAAGCAGGTCAACTTCATTTCATTTTCGCTGACCGAGCGAACCACAACAACTACAGCTGCTACAACAACAACAATAACAACAACAATAACAAGAACAAGAACAACAGCTGCCACTTCCTTGATATGCGATTGCCGCACAACACTCAAATTGGCACACCAGCAACGAGGAACGAGCAACAACTCGGCCATAATTTCTTTTGCAACGATTCCAAGCCCTTGGGCCACACACACACATACACACACACACACATAGATATTTGCATTCGCGTTTTTGGCTTATACTGCCTTTGATTTTTATTGTTATTATATTGGAGTTGACGTCGCTGCCAACGTCACGACTAGCGTAAGCTCGCCATTGGCTTCTGTGGCATAAAGTTCAAACTGCAAAAATGTTTTGCGGTCAGTTTGGAATTGAAGTTGGCAGGCAACGCGACGTGATGCCACATCGCACCTGAGCGCCGTTTAGCTCTCGGCAATTACAAATGCTAACCTAGCCAAAAACCTAGTTAGGTTTTGGCTAACATTTTGACCAGTTGCTATCAGTTACCATTAACAATTGGACTGGTCGTCTCATGTGCAGTTCATTTGAACTCCTAGCTGCTGCTGCTGCTAACAACAACGAACTCCATCATTCAGCCATCAGTTGCACCTAATATTTGACGAAGCTGTTTGAATAACAATTGAGTGGCAGGTGTGGTGGAAACCACGAAACTTAGAACGAAAAGTGATTATTTGGAACAGTTGGTAAGTTTGAACATTGAATTGGTTTTCTCCTGCGCTTGGCTAAGAATCCAAGACTTGGCTGGTGACTCAGTGAAAATTCCACTAGTGGGTTTTCCCTAAAAATAACGAGTCTAATCTTATGAGTATTGAATCGAAGTTTAAAATACTTTGACCAATAAAAGTGATTCCACTGTACAAATTAAGCGATATATGTATATGAACAAAAAACACAAAATTATTTATATATATAGATATATATATATATATATTGATATTTCAAAAAGCTCTCACAAATCAAATTTTCAATATCAATTAAAGACATTAATATCAGCATTCATATATGTCATTCAAACAACACCTTTTTTTTATTCGTCGAGCTCTGTCAGATTTTCATTTCTATTTGAGTCCAATTAAGCTCGAGCAAGCTGAAATTGAATTGCTATCGAAAACCCATTTAAATTGAAAGAAGACTAAGAGGACTTAAATATGGAATATAAGTTATCGTTATAAGTTTATTACATTGATCGATTACTTTTGTCGCGATAGCATATAACATCATAATTAATTTACATATAATATACCCTGGCATATTTTCGATCACTTGTAAAGATTTCAATAAGATCGGATACGGAAAAAGTGTATTTGTTAAGCAAAACTTAATTTAGTGTTAAACAAACTAATATCACCAATCAATTGTATCCATCTTGATTTATTACATGTAATAAATTCGACTTCTCCAGGCATGATCCATTTATATTAAATTATATCGATAATAAATTTTTTTAATGTTGTAAACATATTTTAAATTGAAGTCAGAATTAAAATCAAATGCTGAGATTTTTAAGATATTTTTCCCAATTTACGATTGCACATTCCAATATTAAGGCAAAAATTCGAAAGAGAATTTTCAGAAACTTGCGCTGTAAATTATGCAGTACCCACGTAGCTGACCGGCGGATGAAAAATCTTGAAAAAGCGCTTACGAATTTTATGCTAATAAAATTTATTGCGCAGAAAACTTTTACTTGCATATTCTTATACACCATATTTATTGTGGATGCTGCAATTTTTTATGCAATTTTTTTATTATTTGTTTTTCTTGCCATGTTCAACAATAAAAAAGCAAGCAGCAAACAATTTAAACTTTTCTCTTGTTGCAGCAGCCCCAATGAGTAACATTTTTAGCAGATTCCCCATCAGCAATTAAGCAGGCATATTTTAAAGCCGGGAAGTGGGTGAGTGTGTGTGTGCGTTTGGGGGGTTGTGTGTGTGAGTGTGTGTGTGTGTTTGGGGGGTTGTGTGTGTGCGTTAATGCAATTAAGCCCTTTGGGTTACCGTTTGCAGATGGGCAGCATAATATTAAAAATAATGTTATTTGCCACGCATAAATGCAGCCTTTTATTCGGTTATACATACATAGTTGTTGTTATCTGCGTGTGTGTGTATTGTTTTAGTGTGTGTTGTTTTTGCCTCTTGTCAATAGCTCGCCGCACATTTCAGCTAAAAGCATTTCAATGCTCCGAACAATTTTTGATGGCGTTACGCACTATAAACAGTGTGTGTGCTTGTGTGTGTATGTGTGTGTAGTGTGTGTGTTATAATCCTTAAGCACTTTGAAGCATCCAATTTGCAGGTGCACCTTAAAGTTAATGACACAAAGTCAACCAACCTCGAGGACATTTTCTGCGGCTTACGTCAGTGAAATTCTTCCGAGAGTTTTAATCACATTAATATTAATCTGCATTGGCGACGAGCTGCTGTGCACTCAGTTGGTTGGTTGGTTGCCATTGGCGAAAGTGCTAATTAATTATGCAGTTCGTTAACGACAGGGGCGGCGATAAAAACTGAAGACGGCAACTGATAGGGGTTGAGCATTTGGTGTGTGCTCTGCTCAGTAGTTTAGGTCAGCTTGTATAATTGCGTAATTTAATCGGTGCCAGTAATTATGTGAAATCAACACTTGGCATGCAAGTGTATTGGGATTTGCAACATCGACACCCAATCTATGTATGTTTGTTTGTTTAGTGATACAAATACCTATACATATGTATATACAAATATATCATTTGTGTGTGTGTGTGTGTGTGTGTGTGTGTCGGGTATAATTAATCTTTAAGCTGCTCTGCGTTGCATTTTGTACGCCGAACTGTTTCAATTAAGTGTCTTTTGAACAGAGCTGAATAGATTTATATCGTGGTGTGGAGGAGGAAGAGACTTGATAATTATCAAAGCAAGAGCCAAATGACAGCTTCTGTTCAACTAATGAGCTTTATAATTACTGCACTTGCTTAAATTACAATTGATGCACACATACACAGCAAATATAAGCGTTGGTGTTCAAACTGAGTGGTAAATGAGTTAACTTAGTCATGGACGAGCTGTCGGCTCAAATAAGTTGGCTGAAACGTTAATTGGCAGGCCACAGAACGTAAACCGCATGACGTTAAGACTGGGAATTGCAACTTAACACCAGGCAGAAAGCGCTATTAAATTAACAACTGTTGTAGTTGTAGCATTTGTTTCATTTATGGGGCATATCAAAGCCACTCGATGGGCTGCAAAGTAGCTGATAGCCCGAGAGAGAGAGCGAGAGAGACAGATAGGAGGCAGAGTGAGACAGGCAGGTGAACTAGCTCAACAAATGAAGAAGTGACGCGTGCACCTGTCAAGTTGCTTTTAAAGTGCCGTTGCTGCTGCTGGTCCCATGCCACGCCGTCATCACCCGCTTTATGGGGCAGCAACTGACAAGCTGACAGACCAAAACTGCCATGGAGGAAATATGGGTGGCAAACAAACAAAGGAACAAACACACACACACACACACACATGCACACACACACACGCACTCAAATCTATTGCAATGCGGGTGGCTTGTGGCATGTAAATGGAACAACTTGCAACAGAAGCAACAGCAGCTACAACTGCCAAGTTCACTTGCACAACTGCATAAGCCGTTGCACGCATATGTGGCATAACCGATAAGTAAGTGCAATGCAGGTGACGGCAGGCAGTCTGGGTGGCACATGCAACATGGACAACATACGACTCGCCCAGTCATCACTCGACTGGTGCCACTTTAATTAAAAGAATTTTCAATCTGCAGCAACAGCTACTCAAATTTAACTCCCGTTTCTGCTTCGAGCTGCAGTTTGTTTCTGGTGCACTTAACCGACTGGACGCCTTAACATCGGACTGACGATGAGTGTAGCTGTTGTTGTTGTTGTTGTTGGTGTTGTTGTTGCTGTCGTTGTTGTCCTCGCTGCTCTTGACATGCCACAGTTAGAAACTTTTCGGCATTTTGGGGGGTAGCAAAATGTCGGCGCAGCTAACACATCCTGACACAAGTTAAGGAATTTATGAGCTGTAACGGCTACAAATATGTGTGTGTGTGTGTATGTGTGTGCGTGTGGTGTGTGTGGTGGACTCACTCACTGGCTTTTGGCTTAATTGAAATTTAAACGCTTAGCATCAGTGTCAGCTGTTAAATCGTTTCGTTATAGTTTTTTTTTTTTTTTGCCTTTTCCACTTTGAGCATGCAGCATTTCATGAACTTGGCAGTTTTGCTATTTCAATTTGTGTGAGCAATGCAAGTTGCGAAAATAAAACGAGCGTATATATCAGCTATAGGTAAGCCATGATTACGCCCGCTACAGTCAATAAAAATCACAATATTTAACCCAATTAAGGCCGCCGAACAAAGTTAACTTAATTCTCAGCAGCGCTGATGTGGGCTGTCAGGCACGCAAAAGGGCCAGCAAAGTGCAAACGCGAGTGGGCATGTGTGTGTACACTTAGGAAAAACAATTCGAACTGAAAATTTAAAAAATGTACAAAGTACAATTTGTTCAAAGTAGCAACCCTTGTCCATAATAGACAACCCAAAACAAATGTTTGCAGTAAATTCCTAAAAGTTCAGAAATATATTTCTTAGAAATAAAAAAAGAAATTACCAACTTTTTGGGTTTGTCGATTAAGGGCAGAAAACTTATTTGTCTACTTTTAGAAATACATTTCCGCAAAATGAGACACAAAAACGCAATTTCTGGATTCGTCTAACAATCTGTGTTAAATCCAAAAACGTAATTCGATATCAAATAAAGAAAATATTTGTTCTGAATTATTTATTATTTATCAAAATTCTCGATGCACATCCAGAAATTTCAAAGAAGCTTTCCTTTTTTTGTATTTTTTTGTTTTTGTTTTGAGAAATAAAACCAGAAGAAGACTACAGCAGACTAAATTTATCTTACTACAGCATAAGTTGAGCTGTGCTTGGCGATCTCGTATATTTTGAAGCCAATTCTTTTCTGACTGTGTGTTTGGGTGTTAGTCTGTATTTGAGCTTAGGAATCGCCACTAGGCTCAGTGGCCACCTCATCACCATGACAACTTGGGTAGCCAACACAATAACACGGAGCATGCACCAAAAACGCACACCCTCCAAATACACACAGAATGCCCCTACAGAGTGCGAGAGAGTGTGTGTGTGAGAGAGAGAGAGAGAGAAAGAGAGAGGGAAGACAGGCCAGCAGAGCACATAAATGCATGAACAGGCAGTAGTTAGATAGATTCCAACAGTGGCTGGCCAGTTAAAAGGCTTACTGTGCAAAAAATAAAAATACTACTACATACTAATAAACAAAAAAGTGAAAATGTGAAAGTCATGGTGCAAAAGTGCGTGGGGTCAGTGGCAAAAACAAAACAAAAATAAAATAAAAAATAAATAGAAATTCTGCACCTGAAAGCTGTAAGCTAAACTGAGCTCAACTCAACAAAATGAAGTACAAACGCACCACAACAAAAATGTCAGCGCATATAAATAAAAGAAGAAGAAAAAGTTTCAGTCTGACGCGAAAATGTCAACAATTTGTGTGTTATAAATGCAGTCAAAGGCAAAACCCAGCTACCTTTGAGGCTGGCGGTATTTTAGAATCCCTTGTGCAACCTTAAAATCAACTGTTGGCATTTTGTGATACGCACAGAATGTCTTTGACAGTGACCAACTTTGGATGCATTAAATTTTCATTATATGCAGGAGCAGCTGACAGAACTGTTGCTGGCATAATTAGCTGGGTATTTATTGCCCAGAGACTCTCAAGGATGAAATCAAAGGATTTACAACGATTCCGAAAATGAGTGGGGCACAAGCGATGCCAAACAAATTGCAAACAAGCTGCTCAGACAAATCAGTTTACTTAGACAGTACTGTACCCGAGTGTGTGTGTTTGAGAGTGTGCGTGTGTGTGTGTATAGCATTTACCTCATTCCCCCATTAAGGTTTTGGAACTCTCGTTGCAAAAGTGGCTTTTTAAGTGGTTTTTCAATGAAGTGTTAAGTAAGGGAAAACGGCATGGCTGCTCAGTCGCTTTCTGACTATTGGTGTATGTGTGTATGAGTGTGAGTGTGTGTGTGTGTGGTTGGCCACTTCAGCTTGCCATGTGTATGTGTCTTGATATGTGTGAGAATGTATTTAGTTGTCGCTGCCTATTTGTCTCCTGCCGTCACCCCTGTGTAAACAGGTTTGTGGTCTGTGCACACCTTTTGCCAGAGTCCTTGCCATGTTGGTTATTAGTGTTGGTGTCGTTGCTGTTGGTTGTTGCTTTTGGTGTTGTTATTGCTGTTGTTGTTCTTCAACTTGCTGCTGCCATTGTTTGATGGTGGTTATAAAGCTGACAGCTGTCAGTTGGCAGTAAATTTGCTAAAATGTTTATTTGCGGATGAGTTTGCGTTTAACAGCAGCATGCCCAGTTCTGTACACACATACGTACACATATACGTACACACACACACACATGGATACACAAGACTCCCATAGACACACACACACACACGCTTGAATAGTTTGGGTGCTTGCCACACAATCACTAACATGTGTACGCAAGCACACACACACACACATATATATACGACATACCCACACAAAATGTATACATTAATATGGTCAGAGAGGCAAGTCCTAAGGCACATTTCAGTTCACCAACGTGGACTATGTTTAATCACTTATAAACAGCCGAAGCCGCAGTATAAGCAGCAACAACAGCCACAGTACCAATAATAGAGCAGAACTAGCAGCAGCAATAGCTTTGCGTGCACGACAAATGTTTTGGTACTTATTAATAGAATAATTATGGAAACACCATAAAACTGGTTAACGATTATGACGCACATATCTAAAGCACAGCTAGAGAGAGAGAGAGAGAGAGAGAGAGAGAGCTGATATATGGAGGTCAAGGTACAAATTAAACTACATTTTTGTTGTCATACACTGCGTATGCATGTTATGCAGCTATGCAACGATATACTTGAAATCTTCTGTTTAGAGTATATCTTAACTGTCCACTCGCTTTCATATATTCTATATACATATAGAAAAATAAGTAACATGCAATTTTATAATTACGAAACACTCGATAATAATTCGCTTCAAATTAATATGTATATTTTGGCTATAAGCAGAAGATATTGGATTCATAACTTATGACATTTTGACAAATTAAAGACGTCCTTGGCTTTATAGCAAACAAGCATTTTCATTTCCATTAAGTATAAATAATTAAATGTAAATTTTATGTGTTTTCATTCTGTGCAGAGAAATATTAAATGTGGTTTGTTGGCTTAAAGAAAGCGCATGCGAAGTTGTCTACGATTAAAATTCATATTTATACAAAACATAGATTTTTGTCATCGTTGAATAGAACTTCAAACTATTTCTCAGCTATTTGCATCTAAAACTAACTTCAGTAGTATGTTCTACATTTCTATTTCTTGTTTCACATTGTGTTGGTGGTTTTTGAAGTATAAATGCTTCATAACAAACCTTGTTGTTCTTCAATATGACTTGAACAACTTTCTTTCGTATCAACTCTATTCAATTTTCATTGGATTTAATTCAATCTGACTGTCAGTTAATGAGCCACAAACCCTTTGCATTCACAATTTGAGCTGTCTGCCAGAGTGCCTTAAGCTGTTTTTCACAACAGCCCAGTAAGAAAATTTTACTGCGACTTGGGCTTTTCTTTTATTAATTTATTAAAAGCGAAACGCCTGTCGAAGACGCGAACAATTCGAACGATGCCAACGGTGCTCTCAACGCCTCGTAAACCTTGCCAAAATCATCATCGAGTGGCGATGCTGCAGCCGTGGCAGCATCGATTACGGGGCGCCGCGAACTTCATTGCCTGCAAATGAAATGTAAATCTGCTGCGGCCCGCACAAAAAGCAGCCGCAAAGCAGCAAACAAACCGAGACAACAGCAGCTGCAGCGATGCCGCAGTCGCAAACGCTTCCTGCGATTTACGTGCTTTCAAAATTTAATGCGATGCGTGGCAATCGCCATTCCCCAATCCCCATTCTCCGTTCTCCGTTCCCCATTCCACATTACCATTCCCCATCCATCCACTCTGCATTCCCAATCCCAGACGATGCGATGCCATCATCAGCATCTATATCTGTATGCTCGTCGTATTTATTTAATTCCATTTGGGTTTTCAATCAACCGATAGGTTTGCGCAGCTTTTACCATTTATAGCTTTATAAATAGCAAAGCAGCTGCTGTTCATCATCATCAGTTTCATTATTATCGTCATCATCATCATCATCCGCATCAATATTATCATTATCATTATTATCAGCGAGCGCAGTTTTTATGTTAAGCACCTATCATGATGAATTTTGCGCATTGTCATAATTTCATCATGATTATTGGCCAAAAATAGACGAAAATTCAACAAAAATTTTCTACTCGATGTAGTCAATATTTTGGAAAACTATTTGCCACACGATTTAACAGCGAGTTTCGCTTTGATATCAACCGGGTGGGGAATTTAAATCAAATGTAAGCACATTACATTTTTCATGACACGATTCTGTGCGCGTCACCGTGGGGTGAGAATGGAGTAGCTGGTTTGATGTTGGAGTTGAGGGAATTTGCAGCCGCTGTCGTTGTCTATTTGGCAGTTGGCAAAGCGTCGTCTAATTCCCCCGTCCCCAGTCAAGCTGTATTCACATATGTCAGCGGGTGTGTGTATGTGGCTTTGTGTGTGTGTGTGTGCGTGTTCCAGTGCTTTGATAAAAACTGAAATTAATTATTGAAAAGGACGCCGCGGCTGGTGATGTTCATGCTGCTTCTGCTGCTGGTGCTTTTGGTCGCGTTGATTCGCGTCGATTCACGTTCGCCTTGCCGCATGTCGCAGGCTGTTGAAAACTTAAAAGGCGTTCAAGCGAAAGCAGTTGCCGCATTAGAGCACACTTACACACACACACACACACACACATATAAACAGAGAAATGTGTGTGTGTGTGTGTGTGTATACTGTGTGTGCACACACACTCAAATATGGCGACAGCCACTTCCGTTAACGCTCGAAAGATCCGAATGTGTTTACTTTGTGAAGGAGCAAAACTGTCACCATTAACCGCAGCCAGCAACTGTGGAGAGTGCCCGCATGTGGCAAGGATTTCGCGAGCAAACAAATTAGTCTTTAATTAGACATAGACAGTAGAATGATGTACTAGGAGAGTGTCAGATAGAGCACGAGCTAAAATAAAAAGGAGCAACATTATTAGTGTTTTATGAAACTTACAAAAATGCATCATAAAAGCAAAAAACGTAACAAATACAAAGAGCAGCATCAGCCATTGACCAAGTGTGGCAAATAACTTCAGTATTATGCAGCAGCCGGCGAAAGTAGAAGTGGTGCCACCAGCCAAACCTGAACGGTTAAAGGTCACAACGGAACAGTTGGCTGGCAAAAAACAGCTTCAATTTGAGAGTCCGTTGCCAGGACGAGCACGTGCGATGCCAGCCATGGAGAAGCGGACGACACTGCGAAGGACAGCTGCTGCAAGACGGACAACAGCAACAGCAACAGCAACAACAATGACGACAACAAAGTTGAGGACGATAACGGATGCGGAGACACCTCGTAATGCGAATGGGATGGCCGTGACAATAAAAACTCGTCTCGCCGAGGGTTGCACCAGTCTAATGTATGCGTGTCAGCATGGCGACATTGTCCACGTGCTTGCCCAAATGCGCGCCAAGGTAGGTGCAACAACTTCAGAAGAAAAAATGAATAGAAAACAACAGCAGCAGCAGCAACAATTCTTGTCCTCAGAATGCCAAAGTTTTGTGCTTAGCAACATGTGTTAGGAAGACCAAAAAAATATTGTTGGCGTCCAATACTGAATGAAATAAACGAGTGTAATGAACCAACATAGCTTGCTAAACAAAAGCAAAACAATAACATGACTAGTTGACTTTTGGTCAAATGAAATGAAGAAAACGTTGGCCAAGAGTAACAGCAAAAGCAATAGCAAAAGGCAACATCATGATTTTGTGTGCTGCTGCCTGGCATTGTCTCAAACAAACAAAAGAGCGCCCAAATCGGGCGAGGGCGTAACAAGATTTTAATCTTTTTGTTGTCACGATGAGCCGGCGTGTTAAAGTTAAAGCCCAGAAATGGCAATAAACTCTTTCGCAATGCTGGTGGTAGGTGTTTTGGCAGCAGCATGACAAGAGTCTTTAAAATTTCCATTGCAGCCATTCGGTCGCATTGTTCTCTCAGAGCTCCGAGCCTAATTGCTTCATAAACATTTCTACAACAAGCCGAACATAACAAAGAGCCCAACTCCCGACCGTCCTGCCGCCCAATCTCCCCTCCACAGTCGGGGTCAAATTAAAATGCTGTAAATGGCAGGACATTTGAAATTGACAAAATAATCCCGAGGCTTAGTTATGGCTGCGCAATTTGGCAGCCGTGTTGGAAAATGTTGAATGGTCGTGGTAAATGGTCGCTTGGTTCGTTTGTCATGCGCCTAAATATGCCAATTTCCACATTTAATTGAAATTTGAAAAGTTTTTAATTGAACTGAGATAAATTTCCAAGGCTCTCTAATGGCCATCATCATCGCCATCGTCGTCTTTGTCGTCGTCCCATCGAAATTGTCATGTTGCTAGTTTTTGCAATTATTATTGGTTGGCGTTGCCAAAATGCTGACAAAATGCTTTCATTTCCGGACAGCTCAAGACTTGTGCAATCGGCCTCGTAATTGATATAGACGCCAAATTTGATATGAATTGCCATCGACTTGGCAATTCTTACTGCCCATCCAAGATATTGCTGCTCTTCGTTCAACATTTGTCGCTGACGTCAATTCATTCAGTTATGTAATTGTTAAATGGCATTAACCTTGATGTGGCTCGCCTCGAACACGACTGGTTTATTTGCCTGTGAAATATGGCAAATGCTGGCAATTATTACTTACTTTTGGCCCGCAATACGCATTTTATGTGCATCATAAATAAATGAAACCACATTTTGGCTGTGTTTCTAATTACACCAGATGAGAACGAAAGTGGCTCTGTCAAATGTTGCTGTAAGTTTGTTTTCATCGCATACCAATTGGACGATGCCTAATTGAAATGCAGACACACAAAAGTGAATCATTTAAATTTCATAACTTTGATGCTTTTTTTTATGAATTCCAGACTTATATCTTTATGAAAGTTAGTTAAGTTCTTTTAGTTGTTAGAATACATTAAACGTAATTTCAGAAAAGTGCTTTAATCCGATTTTGAGTCATTTTGATGTTAATTCCAATACGAATTTCAGCTGTAGACATATTTAAAATCATATATGTATATCAGTAATGGGAGTCATTGTCACCTTATAGGATATTCGTCAAAACTATTTATTTTATGACGGGGCACAACTACCATGTTGCAAGTATTATTATTATTTATTTGTTATTTATTATTGATCTAATTCTTGATAAAAGTAATTGTTAATGTGATATAAAATTCTATTAGATTTTATTACATTTCGTTTCAGTGCGGGTGGCAAATACTTACCTGCTATATTATTGCTTAAAATCGATAATAAGCACTTTGTACCCAATTTGAAATTGGCCATTTGACTTTATTATGTACATAGACATATGTTGTTATTTCATTACAGACATTACTTGTGTTTGTCATTCTCGATATTGTTAATGCGTGCTTTTTATTATTATTGTTATGGTTGCTAATCTCGCGCCTGCAAGGCATTCTTTCATTTGTCTCCAACCGATAAGGCCCCGTAACCTATTAAAACTTTTTGAGCCAGTTGATAAACCGTTCTGCTGGCTACGTTCGCCGACGAGCTGCTTAAGCGACTGCTTTTGCCCATTGTGCATTGGCTTTTGTTGTTGAATAATTTAAACAATTCTTATTTATTTTTGAAGCGTGGCATGGTTTGTCTCAGGACTTTTGTATGTATTTTAATTAAGATTATGTCTAATGCCCCAAATAGATGACTCTCTGTCTATCTGTCTGAATGAATGACGGTCTTTTTAGGCTGTCAACTCAGTCGTCCTTATGACATTTGCTTTTAATATTCTCTATGCGTTTGGGGTATAATCATGCTGTACAATTTTTTAAATAAAATATATCTATGAAATAAAATATTTATTTAGTTATATACACAATCATGATTAGTACAAGCAGCGCAGTAAATAAATATTTTATTTCATAGACATTAAGAGCTCGACATCTTTATTATCTAAATACATTCTAAGGATTATTTATTGGTCTTTGTGTTAAGGACAGATATCTCTTTAAGACAGAGTATCTGTGTGGTAGCCTTTGCACTCGACTATATCTGTTTTTCTTTTCGTTTTTGAATTGTGGAAGTGTGGGTTATCAATATTGTTGTTTAACATGGCGTATGTGTAATAAAACCTAGCGTCTAGTTCGAAATGTGGAGTGTTCAGCGAACTTAGAGTCGAAGCCTGTGTTGCCATCGCTGCTGTCTTCTCAGCTACTTGAGAGCACTCAGCAACGTTCATCGGCTTTGTTTACTTGCTTTCTATTGTTTTGCTTAAACTTTTCATTGATGTTGGTTTTTCCAACCCGCCGTACGACTAACGGCTGTTGTCCTCGCTGTCGTTTTTATTGTGTTCTTGTTCTTGCTGTTGTTGTTGTTGTTGTTGATGTTGTTGCTGCTTTTACCAATTAAGTCTTAATTTCTTAGAAAATAAAACTTTTTGGCTTGGAGCGTTGTTTGGCACGCTGCAAGCATTTCCACTTGCCATCGCCCCTCACTTTGGCTCAACTGGGGCACCTCTGCGTCCAGGTCAGAGCATGTTGTTCCTCTCGGCATTGCCTTAAAGTTTAAACCACAAATTTTGCCAAAAAAAGAAAAAAGAGAAACGAAACTGAAACTTTTCACCTCAGCTTGGTAATTTACGTAGGTATTGGTGTGCGTAAGAGTGTGTTGCCTCGTGCAGCTCACAACGCAGCTGGCTGCCGCCCCTAAGATAGCTGCAGGTGTAAATTATTTATTTTCACTTAAGATTTGCAGCCAATGCTTAGCAGCAACTCTTACTCGCCAGCCGAACTCCCCCCCTTATTCTATGTAACTGGCGCTCGACCACGCTTACAAGCTCTAAGCAAAACTTTTGTTCAAAAAGTCAGCTGCAGAAGTTGATTTTTGCTCAGCGAAGCCCGCTGCCAAAGCACCAGGCAGCTTTTGTTTGCTGCAAATAATATTAACAGTACTCTAGTCAGTATACTCATCATATAACTAGAGGGTATGCTCAGCCAACTGAATATCCTGTTAACACAATCAAGTTGTATATTTCAAAGATATATATATATATATATGTATATATATGGATTAAATTGTATAAATTTGATGCACTATACAAATAGGGAAATGTTCGAAATGTAAGTGCTCTCATTTTATTGTTTTTAGCAATGGAATTATACTCAATTCTTATTAGATTTTATAACTTTGCACAATACGTTCGGCTTATTGAATATCCTTTCAGATATATATAAAATCTGTTTGGGTCTTTTTAAGAATAACACTCAAAGTGGGCATGCTCACCTGTTGCAACACTTGATGGTTGTAGCTGGCATTACAGGGTATTCGTGCATTGTCCCAGCTCTGTTGCGCACTGTGGTGTCTTTTGGCTGATGCCTTGTGCACAAAGGACCCGTTGGCATCAACTTGGTGCGTTGGCTGTCCTGTTATCTGAAGAAGCAACGGGACTTTGGCTGCCTGGCTCGCTGAAAGTTGCCGTTCGAAATTAATTTTTTATTTGTGCGCGCTTGTTAAGCGCTTGTGTGTTACTTAATATTTAATATGCTTAGCTACAAGTGCAAATAATGTTTGACTACAAAAATGGCGTTGATGTTGTTTGAATTCTCTACTGGATGTTTGTTTAAACTTTCCTGGTTGCCAGCGATCCATTAGCTAGATGATTGGTTGACCTTGGATCCGTTTTTATTGAGAATTTGCCTTTTTTTTTTTAATTACGCTTCTCTCTGAGTGCGCTTTGGCTTGAGGCAATCGTTTTGTATTTTTTTAGCGCTCCATCATTGCGAAAATTATAATTTATTTGAAGGCGCTGCTCCGTCTGCACCTTACCCATCGTCCGCGAGTCCCCTGCTCGTCTGTCCGATTGTCCGGTGGCCTTCGCCTGGTAATTTTAATTGCAATTTTTGCTTTTCGTCTGTACTGGCAGTCTCGGTCTCTGTCGCTCTCTCTCTCTCCCTATTTTTCCGGCCCCTTTTTGAAGACACTCCCTCTTGGCCACGCTTTGAACATTTTGTTGAAATTTCATTAAAATCGACGTCGAAAACTTTTTCCATTGGAATTCACGTTCAGTTGCGACTGCATTCGCTTTTGGCACTCATTTATTCATTGATTTTGATTGTGGGACTGCGTTGAATCGTTCGCTCATTCGTTCGTTTGATTTGCTTGCTGCTCGCACATTCAAATTACTTCACAATATCTATTTAACTTTAGTTGCAGTCACTTGAGTTCCTAATTAATCACCAGTTTGGCTGCCAAAGGTACCACCAAATTGGTGCAATATTGTCAAAAAAAAAGGGGGGGAAAAATAAAAAAACCCGTTTCGACGTTCAACGCAATTTGCGCTAAATTCGGGCACATAATAGGAAACACGCTCCATGCCCCATGCCCCCTCAAATTGTTTTGTGTTCGATTTAATTGCGAGTCATTTGCGCATTTCTTGTAATTACTGACAGACAGACCGCACCCAACGAAAGGCTTCTCTCTGGATGTGGGATGACTTCATAAACAGCAGTCTCAGTTTTAATTGAAAATAGATTAGGCCAACTGTTTTGCTTCTGGTATTTAAATATGGCCCGAAACGAATTCACCTCAATTCAAAATTTATAGCCACATTTTGACAGTTTTGCATGTCGGGCTGTAATTAATTACCTTCACTTTATGGTGGCCAACAAATGTCCAAATAAAAGTCAGCGTAAATGAGTTTAATGAATGCCTGGCGCCTGAATGTGAGCTTTTGAGTCATCGAAAAAAAAAAACAAAAAATACCACCGAAACCAAATGTTGCTACAAACGAGCGGCACCTAATTGAGCAAAAACCGAGAAGAACTTTCCCACAAACCAACATTGTACATAAGAAGACATACATACATACATACATACATACATACATACATACATACATACATCCATATAAACGTACATATGTGTTGTCCATATGCGTTGGCTTATTTAGTTGTCCGGCTGGCCAATTAATTAGAAACAGAGGCACAGACCATGATCATGGTGAGCAACAGAAGCAGTAGCCAAAAGGATAACTGTCTCGCTATGACTGGCAAACTTTCAAATGGCAAATTAATTACTGAAATCGTAGGAATTTGTCTTACCCATGGCCAGATGCCGGCAGTTGGTCGCCCCGTTTAGTTGACACTGTTGTTTGGCTTTGGAATGACCTCGTCCATTTACCAGTTGATAGTTGGCCATGGGAACGAAGTTGCAGCCGAAGTTGTTGGTCTTGTTGAATCTGTGGCACATATAGGATATCCGCAAATGAATTAGCATGCTGCAACATTTCTGCTTAAGGATATGCTCTGGCAGGCTAATCACATGTGAGAGAGCGGAACGAAAACTTTTACCTCAGTCCAACAATATTTGCTCAAAGTGCATAATGACATGAAAAGTTGACACAAATGAGCAGTGCTTGTTCCTAATTTTAATGCGCTTTGGTGCACAGTTTGAGACTCGGCCAATGCGGATGGCACTCATTCCACAGTTTGTTGTTCGCCAGAAAGTTTTTGTTGCGGAAATTACTTCGCATTCCGGAGCGGGCGTGGACAGCGGGCAGGGGACAGTGGTTAGGGGATTGGATAATTTTTAATTGAGCTCCGCTAGAGCAAAGTTTGTAAAATATTTTGTAAACTTAATTTGATTTAGAGAAACTTGAGCCATGACTTACAACTTGTCCAATGAATAATGCAGACGACGCATAGTCAGCTGATTCTAAACTCTGGCTGCTAACAGCAGCGTCAGCTGTGGGCACCTTGAAGTATTCATAAGACACGGCTTATACTCTGTTCAGTTGGATTAAAATCGAGGGAGTTGGCGATTGAAAGTTTAATGTAGACGCGTATAAAAGTTTCGCTCAAATTCAACCCCAGCGACACTTACATAATTATGCTGTACGTCTACTTAGGCATTTAAATATACATTTAACATTTAACAGCGTTTTTTGTTGTTGTTTTTTTTTGCAGTTTTATCTAGTAGCGAAATCGATTTGAACAAATCGTGTTGAAGTTTTAAAATTTCTAAAATGGTGTCTTTTATGGCTAAAAGACAATGAAAAAGATTTATATTGATATAAGAGAAACGTGTCATTATCGTTAAAATGAAATTTATGTTTATTTATTTAATATTTATTGCTTTTACTGTAGATAACGCACAGCCAACATAAATTATGGGGGTGACCGCAATTTTATTGTATGCTAAACGTATGATTAATAAGAGTAATTAAAATGCGGATACATTTTCATACCGCGAACCCATTAAAAATGGGTAAAAAGGGTATAATAGTTTTGTGCAAATGTATGTAACAGGCAGAAGGAGGCATCTCCGACCCCATTAATTAAATATATATTCTTGATCAGGATCAATAGTCGAGTCGATTTAGCCATGTCCGTCTGTCTGTATGAACACGCAAATCTCAGAGACTATAAGAGCTGGAGACTTCAACTTAGTTTATCGATAACTGCCTCCGTTTATCGAATATCGATACATTTAAATTTCCGATCGCAATAAATGGCAATAATATAGAATATATTTAATGACTGGGTTCAGGGTATATCGTAGTCGAGTTCACTCGACTTCAGCACTTTTACTTGTTTAATATTAAATTCGCATAGTTCAGAAGTAAAACAAATTAATTATTTAACAATTAATTATCTAAAAATTATATCAGACTGCTGAATAGCTTAGTATTGTAGATTTTGAATAAATTTTTACCTTAATTACTGAAGATGGCTTGAATACTATTGGATTTTGTTGTTGGTTTAAAGTTGTAATTTAAAAGCAATTAAAGCACCGATAGGCAACCTTAAACTGATGTTCATATTCGACAAACCGCTTACCACCTGAGATTGAATGAGCCAACGTGGACGAGGACGACGTCGAACAAAGTTTGTAGAATTAAAATGAAAGTTGGCCGTTGTTGTTAATCCGTTGCAAGGCATAAAAACTATGCAAAAAGTTGAACTATAGAGGCCAGAGCGCGGCACACACTGCTGCATAATAATAATAATAATAATCCGTGCGGCAAACCTTAAGTCGAGAGCGGATCGGAGATGATGCTTCTGCTGCTGGCAAAGTAGCTGTAAATAATTGCCAAAACTACTTAAGAATGCTGCGCAGCATCGCCAGCTGCTGCTTCTTCCTGCTCAGCCTGATGTCTGTCTGCTCCTGCTGAGGGGCACTGTAACTGAAGGATGGGGATGATGTAACGTCTAGCACGAAGACAGCCACAACAAAGGCAGCTATTCAAGCCACATTAGCTGCAGTGCATGCAACCATTGTTGTTGCAGCTACCAACGTGGCACTAATTAGAAGTATAAAAGGTGCTACAACAACAGTTAAAGACCTGTCTTTCGCCAAAGACCACCGCCAACCCCTGCGTTAAGCATTCTTCGTTGGCAGTTGTGCATTGTCTGCTAAGCATGTAAATTATAGTTGCTGTTGTTATTGTTCTTGTTCTTGTTCTTGTTGTTCTTTGGCTGCTTGAGACGAGGCGCCGCCCACAGCGTTGCTTGGCGTTGCTTGGCGTTGCTTAGCATCATTAAGACGGCAATATTAAGGACGTTGTACTGTACACATACATGTCTATGGCTATGTGATTCAGTTACAGATACCTGCGCATTTAGTCGCTTGCATTAATTAGGAACCCAGCTCGATGCTAGCTTGGCTGACTGAATTGTTGGTTGCTTGGTCTAGCTTGAATGTGATTAACATATGAATTACGTATTGTGCGCATAAAATTACCATTGAGTGGGCAATGCTTGCTGCTGAGGCTGTGGCGGCTGCTCCTGCTGCTGGTCACTTGACATCTTAAGCAGGCCACACGGGGGCCAAATGGCGACCTTAAGGCGCTTGCAAACAGTTTCCGGGCACATTCAATGTCGGTGTGTCCGCGTGTGTGTGTATGTGTGCATGTGTGCATGTGTGTGTGTGTGTGCGTCTGTGACTGAGATTTGTTTGGTTTGACTTGCCCATTTCCTACAGGAAAATACGACTGTGGTTTTCCTGAACTGAACTCAACTGAACTGAACTAGCCGGTAAAGTTTCGTAAGTTCTGCCCTATTCTACCCTATCCTGGCCTTTTAATGTGCCATTCTGCTGTCGCGTCACACATAATTATGGCGGATGTGTTGGCCAACGAAGCGTTAAGTCGAATTCTCGGTTCATGTTCTCTTGGATACAGTCGGCACTCGCTTCCCTCATTCCCCTCATCCCTGATCCCTGCTCTTACAGCCAGCCTGCCTGGCTGCCTGGCTGCCTGTCTACCTACCCGTATGCCATTTTGCCATTTTGCCCTTCCATGGCATTCAGACCATGCATGTATTTTATTTTTTATGCATTATCATGTCACTGTGTGCCCCTGTTCTCCATTTTCCACTCTTCATTCTCTCACTCACACTCTCTCTCTCACACTCTCTCTCTCACACTCTCTCTCTCTCTCTCTCTATCCGTCTTATGCTCTCTGTTTTTGCTTATATTGCTGCGGAGGCGGCTGCTGCTGCTGTCTTCTTTCATTATTATTTATGTTTTATTTATATGTATGTGTACGCACTTCCTGCGTGTAAACAATAAAATGTATGGGAACACCATGTCGTATGCGTCATAGCCAAATATATTATTTGAAAGGCCTATGACTTTTGCGGCCCTTCTGCTGGACAACTCCATTTCATTGTTATGCTAATGGAATACGATATATGAATAATAAGAGTTATCCAGCCCCAACCACTCCTTTCCCCAAGGAATAGTGACTAAGGAAGTGCAAACGCTCGAGTTATGCAAATGCCATAGCCACAAAAGTAAATGGCCCAAAAGCATGGTTCACGTTTGCTTGGTATTATTGTCCAAAATCAGTCGATCTACTATCCATCTTTGGCTTAGGCTTAGCCTCTGCTGAGCGTCCCGAAATCAGATGCTATAAAATATGTGAAATGTTATGGCTGTCTTCGTGCAACGCTTTCTTTGTTGCACCTGATTGCTATGAGCCATAAATTGTGGCGCATATTTTTAATGCCCCAACGTATTTTTCGCTTAATCTGGTGAACGACAATACTCTGACCCAGTTGATCAACTGAGTCAATTAAAGCGTAAGCTATGTCGAGTTCGCAAATATATTTCAATTTATGCAAATGTATTTCTATGCAATTAGGAGTAGGTTCTGATAAAAATACAAATAAAAATCACAATGAACTGAATTGATAACCAAAATGGGATCCTAATTAATTGAATTTCATTTTATTTTCAGCTCTTTGGCCTAATAATACAATTAAAGCAATATAAAATCAGTAATAAATAGCATTAAATTTATTGATTTTGCTAAAATGTTTAATAAAAATTTGCATATTGGTTTGACATATTGTTAAGCTCACCTATATCACATAAAAAACACAAATATGTTTGTATTTTTTTTAGGAGTTCTATATTTCACCTACATCTGCAGGATGCTCCTAGGCACATTCAATGAAAAAATGGTTAAATCCAACATAATGTTAAACAAATTAAGGAAAATTTCACGATATATTTTTGGTTTATATCTCCTATTATTGTTGGCTTGTCGGCTTCGCTGTAATGTTGCTTGGCCATGTTTTATTTGTTTTGGAAACTATTAAAATGGCATAAATAGCAACAACACAGGGTGCTCGTCTGACCAAGCCCTGGTATGAATGGCCAACTGGCAATGACGAACTTTTATCTTAGCTCAGTTCATGCAAACAACGTTGAACGCTGAATTGGGTTGAAAATGGAAAATGGAGGAGGAGCAGGGTGTGGGTGGGCGGCGAACCAGCTGCTCCTGTTGCATTGTTGTTGGACGTATTTGATTATCACATTTCATTTTGTGTTGGCAAACGTAGAAAGTTAAATGCAAATTCGCATGACACCAACCAAGAACAGTTGGGGAGCGGGGCTGGGGCTAGAGCTGGTGCTGGTGCTGGGGATGAAGTGACAGCAGAGGCAACAATCATACCAACCATCATCGTAATAATAACAAAGGCAACAGCTCTCACAGCAGTAACAACAGCAACACGAGAACTTTATTTGATGCTGCGTTAAGTCCTCCCCGCCCCCTCCCTCCAGCTGTGACCCTTGGTTCCATCTTTATACCAGCTGAGCGAGCTAGCTGTCAAAGTTTTTAGGTATCATTTCAGTTTATTTGAATTATTCATAATCCGACTGGCAGCGGAGGTTTGCTATAAGAAACAGAGAGGGCTTCCGATATGGCCAGGACACTGTGAAAGGGACACCAAGATAACGGAAGTAGCGGCAAATAAAACTCATTGTAAATACTTTATTGTGCCAATCGCAATGTAAATTTCCTCTTTTTATTCTTAGCTTTTCATTTTTTTTTATTTATTTTTTTTTTTTTTGTAGCCGCAGAACAAACGCAACAAAGACTTGAAAACAATTTTGATTCAATCAACGGAAATATTTCAAAACAACAAATTCCAAAGAAAAAAAAGAAGAAAAAAAACGCCCATTAACATCTGTGATGGGGTATTAGCATTTTTTCTGTATTTACCAAAATCTGTTAAATGTGTTGGTATTTACCAGAAAGATGTAATTATGTGCAATCTGTTTTATATTGTGGTCCACTGATGAAGGCAATTTTAAACCCATTTCACAAATATGTCGTGATGAGCACCTCAAGGTGTAATCCAGTCGGCGTCACTTCAGACGTCAAATTTTAAGCCGTAAGCTTGAATATATTTTCAACTACAAACTATACAAGTAGTGATTATAATTCATTTTTTAATATTTATTTCAAATTTACAAAGTGGAAGAAAACAAAATAATTATATCGTAGTTTTTTTTTTATGATTTTAGTTGCATTTTAATAACTTTAAATAAAGTTTTCTTTGACAAACTTTCCCAAGCTTAAATCAATTTAGTTGGTTAACTATAACCAATATTCTTATACATCAACTTCATGAGCTTCCTACGTTTCCCCTAGACCCTTTTATACCACCATTTATGGCCCTGCCTGGCATTGGGAACACGCAAATTTCTAATAGCTTTAGTTTCACTTTTGCTGGCGCTTGTTTTGTTTTTCTTGCCGACAGAGTTTTTATCTTAGTTTTTCGACAGTTATCGAACTATTTGTTGACTTAGTTAAATGCGCTATAAATTGAACTAGAACGATATTCGGCATTTCCTGCCGAGCAACGAGGTACACATGACAGCACCTCTCTGTCGCCTCCGAATCACCGAATCGAATCCTTTGTCCCCCTGACAGTCACGCGATGGTTCTACGCCTGATAAAAATAGAGAAGAACGTGCTTAAAATGCTTTGCAAAAATTGAATGCTGGTTAGAAAAGCAACACATTCAATCATTCTGCTTGACTGCGAAGATAAATACACGCCAAACGGAGCGTAATCGACCGAAACTTACCTTACCTGCCGATATATACATATACATATGTACATGGCGACGAATACTTGCAATACTCTGTAATTCAACTTCAAACCCATTCATTGGAAAAGAATATCTAGCAAGCCATCCAAAAAATTAAAGGAGTATAAAACTGAAAACTTTTTAGGTCAAACATAAATCAGTCATTAGTTTGAGGGGGAATCCTTCACGATTGAAGTTGTATCAATAAGTAGGTAATGTATTTTTAAAGTCTACATGACTTGCGAAGCTTTCTTCATAAATATTAAACTTGTGCTACACACGTAGATGGTGTGGAGAGCGAGAGAGAATAACTGCGTTCGGTTCACTAACTTTTCCCACTATAAGTCGGCTCACGTGTATATTGGCGCAGAGTCGATGACTTAACCAATTTTTCACTTCAGCATTTTATTTTATTTTTTTTTTTTTGTTTTTCTCGTTTTTCTTGTTTTGGGTTTGCGTGTGATTGCCGCTGCTGCTGCTGCTGCTGCCGCCGCTGCTGCTGCCGTCGTCGCAATGCGAACTTTTTGAGGCAGTGGCGTGGCAAAGTTGTAACATAGTCCTCGACGGTGGCGACAGTGTTTGCTGTGCACTTGACATGTTTTGACACGCGGAAAACGGCGACGCGTCGCTGGAGAAGGGCTCGCTTCAAAATGTTTGCCAGCCCATTGGAGTTCGATGTTGTGCTGCGCGCCAAAATGGCCAATGTGAATTTGGTAATTGCACTTGCCGGCAATCGAAATACACCACGTTTGTTTAGGGCTGAAGTGGACATATGTTGAGTGTGCGTTGCAAGGTGTAACTCACCACGTTGCCAAGTGCAACGGTTAGCGGCACTTGCACTTTCCAAGCGACGCCAACTGCCAACCGCTGTATTTGTTTTGTTTATTTTTGTTGCCGTTGGTTGTGGCCATTGTTGCTTTAGTTACTAACAAGCAACGCTCGTGAACGGTCTGCATATGAAAAGTAATTTTTCAATTATCTACAGCAGTGCACCATTCGCACGTGATAAACGTGAATATATGTTTAATTATCAACTGTAAACTCAGAATTTCGTGCAAAATACAAATATTCAATTAATGCGCACACACATGGCTGTCAATGCCAGCAGTAGCAACAATGTCGAACTTTTGAATTAATATTAACATAAATAAATTACAATTACCAAAACTGATGAGCGATAAAAAAGCGTTAAAAAATAAACAAGAAAACAAGAAAACAGCAATCATATATATTTTGTGCTCGTTTGATACCTGATCTGGCAATTAACACTATTTTTAATTATACAGTTTATAAATCGTCTATAGAGAGAGAGAGAGAGAGAGAGAGATATGGCGTGAGAGATACTCTTTCTCCCTCACTCACTCACAGCATATCTTTCACTCTCTCTTTGCCTGCAGTAGTCATTATTCGCAGCATGCAAATTACATTTTAATTAGTTTATTTTCCATTGCTGCTGTTGCAGTTGCAGCAATTGCATTCTTTGCTGCAAGTGAATATTCAGCAATAATTCATTTTATAAGGTAGCCATTTATAATCAAAACCAATGAATGAACGAAAAATGTATTCAAAACGTATTTAATTGGGAACCAGTGAGTAAGTCTCTCACTTTCTGACTCAGTCTGTCGCATTCCTTACATGGTTCACCTTTTTTTTTTTTCTTTCATGTTTTTGCAATTTTTTTTGTTGCAGCCCCAACTGTTGCGGCAACGTGACCGTAGCAACCGCAACGCGCTGCATTATTGTGCCGCGCAGGATTTGGAGCAGACGCACGACCTCGTGGCTGCCGCAAGCATTGCAATTGCAGCTCCCGAGCTGCTGGAGTCGGCGGATGAAGATGGCTTCACGCCGCTTCACTTGGCTGTTATTCAGGGCAACTTGGCGATGGTCAATTTGCTGCTAGCGAACAAAGCCGATGTGAATGCGGTGGACAATGAAGGTCACTCTGTGGTGCACTGGGCAACGGGTAAGCGACCCATTCACACATTCAACACATACATACAAACTAACGGACTCAATCTCCCCTTTAAGTATGTGGCGAAATCGAGGCACTACGCGCAGTTCTGGCAGCCGGTGCTGGAGTCGCCAAGCCCGATGTTAATGGCGGAACTCCGCTTCACTATGCGGCCCAAATGTGCGGCGCAAGCTATGACAGCAAGCTGCAGTCTAATTCCAGCAAGTTGGCCCTGGAAATCATTGGCATTCTTTTGGCCCATCCGCAGACCAGCGTCGACGTTCAGGACAAGGATGGCCGCCAACCGCTGCTCTGGGCCGCCTCCGCGGGCTCGGCCAAGGCAGTCATAGCCCTGGTGAAGGCGGGCGCACGTGTGGAGAGTGCCGATAAGTGAGTTTCAACTCATCACGAGCATCATATTATTTTGTTAAACTCATTTATTATAAATAAACAGTTAAACTGTTTCTCTAATGCAACTCTTCTGCGATTTAAGTAACGATTTAATAATTGTAATAATAAATGCAATTATTTTCCAAAGTAAAAGCAGCACAAGCGATTATATTGTAAATGACAGCTTGTTAATTGTACACAATTTTTGCTTAGCTTTATTGAACCCTCTTTTTACTACAGATGTACATATATAAATTGTTTTCTGCCTTTCAGGGATGGCCTCACTGCCCTGCATTGTGCCGGGTCGCGTGGTCACACCGAATGCATTGATACGCTAATCAGTCTGTGCGGCGCGCCCACAGATCTCATTGACTCCAATGGTTGCACGGCGTTGCATTATGCTGTGACACTGGGACATGCGGATGCGACTGCACGTCTGCTCGATCTGGAGGCGGATTCCAATCGACAGGATCGCAAGGGTCGCACACCAGCCCACTGTGGCTGCTCCAAGGGTCAGTTCGAGACGCTAAAGCTACTTAAGGAGCGTGGCGCCAATCTCTGGCTGCGCAATGCCAAAGGTGATCTGCCGCTGCATGAGGCAGCTGCCTCCGGAAGACGCGAACTCCTCGAGTGGCTCTTGTCACAGCGGCCCAAGCAGGTGAACACTACCAGCAACGATGGCCGGAGTCTGTTGCATATCGCTGCCGCCAACGATTATACGGACATGTGCAAGATGGTCTTAGACTATGGTGGCGATGTGAATGCCTTGTATCGCAATTCACGTGGCATTGTTCTGACGCCGCTCGATGGTGCACTGCAGCGTGGACATCGTTCGACAGCCAAGTTTCTGCAGGCCCATGGGGGTCAGCCTTCGAGTAAGCTGAGGCTCGCAGCGCGACGTGGTAATCCATTTCATGAGGGCAACGCTGCGGATCTGGTGCGACCGTTAAAGTATGTGGAGAAGGAAGAGCTCCATGATCTGCGGAGCTCCAAGAAGTATGTCATCTATCTCAAACGCACTGATTCCGATAATGGCACGCCGCAGAGGGATAAGGAGGATGGGGAACCGGAAGCCGAGTGCAGCTGCACGGAGCAATCGTATCGCAAGGAGCAACGGGTCGAGCACATCTGTCAACGCCATAAGCGACGCCAGCTGCGACGACGCACCAACAGCTGTGGCGAGCATCAGCACGAGAAGTGCAATGACATTTGTCGCTCCAAGAGCAACATTGAGATAAGCAGACGCAAGTCGAGAGAGCGCCATGCCAGCTACAGCAGCGATGGCGAGAACGATGACGATGAGGATGATGAGGACTCCTGCGAGAACTGCTGCTATCACAAACGCCAGAAGCAGCGTGTGATGCATCGCAAGCGATCGACACCATCGCATAGGTCGAGGCAGCTGCCTGAGAGTGAGGAGAATGGCAGCGAGGAGCACAGTGGATCACCCAAGCAGATAGAGCACAATGTGCCCATTATGCAGGAGGAGCAGACAGATAACGCCAGTGAACAGGCAGCTGAATCAATCAGCCATGTACCAGCGCCACCAGAAACATCCGGGGCTACCAAGGAGGGCACCTTCATCAAATCTCCAACGCAGAGTGCAACAAGCGAGAGGCCAGTTGCTGCGGAGCTGGACAGTTTGAAAGTGGCAGAGAGTCATGCTATGGAACTAACGGATGAGGAGCAGGAAGCAGCCAAGTCGGTGATAACCCAAGTGGATGTCCATCACGATGCTGAGTTGCATTCATCAAAGTCTTCCGAAGAGGCTCCTGTGCCCGAGCCAGTCGCTAAAGATGCCAAGCCAGAGTTAAGCGAGGAGGATACCAAATTGGTCTCCACTGAGGTCGAACAGATGATCAAAATAGCTGCTACCGCACTAAGTAGCGAGTCAAAAAGTTCCACCGAAGAGGCATTCGTAAAGGACAAATCCACACGTGAAGAGCAAGTTGAGCTCCCATTAAATGAGGCTACGGATAATTTTAGTTCTAAGGCTGCTGCCTTAACCAAAACAGACACAGCTTCCACAGGACCTGCCGAAACAGCAACCACTGCCACACCTTCTGTTGAGCCCCTTGAGGTTACTAAGCTACCAACCGCCGAACAACCGCAGTCAGATATCAAGCAGCCGTCTCTATCCGCGTTAGAGCCTGAGAAAAAACTGGAGCCGATGTCGGCGTCTGACGAGCCCAAAAGTGAGACAAAAGAATTGCCACTTACAACGCAACCAACCAAACCGCAAGCTGAGCCCAAAAATTCGCAGCAAAAACCGCCAGCGCAGCAGCAAAATGAGCAGCAAAAGGAGCAGCAAAAGGAGCAGCAGAAGGAACAGCAGCAAGAGCAGCCTCACCCGCAGCAACCACAAAGGGAACAAGAATCCCGACGTTCATTTACGCTGTTGCCTTCTGATTCAGCGGATGATGAGCCAGCGGCAACTGTTGTTCCTGTCTCTGATGAGCCCGAACGCAAATCGAGCTTCCAAGTGCTTAAGAGCGATGACTCCATAGCTGATGTGGAGCATTCACCGCGTCCACCCGAAGTTAGTTTCAGTGGTGGCAATCAAGTCTTTCAAGTGATGCGTGATAGCACCAGCCAGATAGCAGCAGCCAGCTCCCAACTGCCCAGCGCCTCGGAGCTGAATAAAATCAATTATGAGTACGAGGAATTCGATGATGATGGGGCTGATGATGATGATATCGACGATGGCGATGACATTGACCCCGAGCAGGACAGTGCCTTGCGTCGCTTTCTCAGCACTCGTCATGGAGTGGGTGGTGGCGAAATGGATGCCAAAAGCGATGCCACAGCAGTCGCTGGAGTCTATGATGGGCTGGCCAATGGACGCAAGCGTCGCCTGAAAAAGAGAGTGCGGAGTGGTGCCAAAACACGCAGCAATTGGAAGCATGCACAGGAGTCAAGGAACGGCACAGATGTCTTGGCCACCACTAGCAAGGATCAGGATTCCGGATTCGAGCCGAGTCCACGTGCTGAGCGCACCAAGATACCAACGCCGAGAACATCCCACACGGCCATGCCTCGTCGTCTCATCTATACGACGCTGGACGGGCGCTCCTGCAGCAGCCGCCTGGAGAATCGAAAGCCCGGGGACAAAGGTGCATGCGATATGGGCGCGGTGACACGCTCCATTCAAAGGAATATCCGCAGGTAACAGATTTTGGGGATAACTGATTCGTCACAATTTAAGTGGCCGGACGGCAAAGATTCATGCATTTCAATTAATCACACCAGACGGGGAAACGGGATGCCGCGCAGATTTATTTACTTGATGCTTGATTTTAATCAACTTGAATGTCCCAGCGTCGAGGCATTCAGGCTCGTGGATTTACATTATATCACGCACTCGCCTTTGGGCAGCCGCAGCCGTCGGCCATTTAATGTAATCAAAGTGGCTGCCGCCTTAAAGTTAATTTAGTTGGGCACTTAATGGCCTTGGAAACATTTCTCATTTTTTAACGCGGCGAGTCGGCGCCATTGTTGGCCTGGTCAACAGCAAATAAATTGCCCAACCTCCGTTTGCCATAAAACTGGCGCACTTTTAAAGTTATCATAATGCGGCTAAAGGTAATAAAAGCGGTATAACTGTCCCTTCACAATGTACTTGGGTATTAATGATGACCCCATGACCAATAGATTAATCCGTAATTGTAACAAGTATATATTTTATACACAGATACACGCATACATACATATTGAGACATGTACAGCTTTGGCTATGGAATTCCGTACTAATTGAATGACAAATAGTATGAGAGTATCAAATAATGAAACATTATATAAATATCCTTATGATAATCATGTCGATCAACTTAGCTCTACAATACATAAGTATACCTGAGTACTATTAATATCAGTTTTACCCATGTCTAGTACTGGGCGGCAACTGAGAAGAGCTGATGTTGTCCTTAACATTTAATGCTCATTAAACGGACATTAAGATAACCAAAACATATAGGCAGCACTTTACTTAAACGACACTTTAATTGGACATTTAGAGCAATGGGCGCAAATGTTTGAAATTGAGATTTAAATGACTTTGGGAATTATAGTTAGCCAAATTCCATCGCAACATTAAAATGTTGCTAAGGCCTTCCCATTTTCACATTTTCAGCTAACAAAGTCTAACGTTCTCATGTATCATAAAATGTACTATTCGATGGAGTCAGATAATATTTTTTAGGCAATCCTATGCAGACAACTTATTAGCACATCATTTTGTACAGGGATTTATTGTGTTTTGTATTTCCGCTAATTAGCATTTCCACAACTTTAAAGGCACAGTGCGATAATACTATGGTATTAAAGTATAAATGCATAATGAGGTCACCACTGATAGATAACCAACTCCCAACAGCTTTAAGCTTTTATTGCACTGGGAATAGAAAAATATGTTGATTACATTTTAAATAATAACCAATATATCAGTTAAAACCATTCCCTTGTCAGTTGTCCATTAAGTCTACCAATATAATATGCCCAACAAGTTGGGAGAGTATTTGTGAGCTCGTCAAGGTACCGCTCTCAGATATTTCTTGTTTGCCAGTGCTGATTTATTTTAATTTATACGAACGGGTGCAAATCTCAGAGCCCCCAGGCTCTTGTCATTAGCTGAAATGCTCATTTCCGGTAAAGAGTTTCGCATTTTAATTAAGTGGCAAGGCCCATGACAAACCCAAGGCACCACCGCCCACCAACCACCCATTTGCAACACGAACAACGAACAACGGGCACAGGCCAACGCCCACCTGCGGTGAGTGTTTTGTTTATGCAGAAAGTGGCGCAAAATATGAAAATAGTACGCAGATTGCAGTCGGCAAAGTCGACGCCTTCATTTACAAGGCGTTGATGCTAATTGTAAGTGGAATTAACGCAGATTAGCGACTGAATTTTTCAGGCGCTAACAGGCAAAAAATGAAAGAGACATTTGAAATTTGTTTTCAGCTTTCGTTGTTAGGAGCTTTGTCTCGGAAATCCGCGAGACGAACGTATTAAGGTGTCAATGTTCACTTGACTACATAAAATTAGTTTCAACGTTAAAGTGTCTGTGTGTCATAATGGAATATATCAATACAGATACAGATGTACAAATATTTTTCATTTGGCAATCAAATTTTGGCAATTACTTTGCTTTGAGCAACGATGGATTAAAGATCAACAATAAGTCAATTTTAATTGCAATTATAGAATTAGCATTGGGTCCCCACCAATAAACTTAGGAAACTTAATTAAATTTTTGAGTAAGCACACTTTATTAATTTTCATAAGCTGCCCCAGTCGCTGCCTATGAATAAATTGTCAAGCATTCAACAGCAAACGAATTTCATAAATACACATAAATATTATTTTCATTTGGCTAATGAAAATATTTACGCGGTCCGTTTCATTTTGTTTGTATGAGCCAACTTTTTCTTCAGCGTATAAGGATCCAGGATGCAAATACTACATTGCGTATACGCAATATATACGCCAAGTTATACGTGAGTCTTGCTCACCACCAAATATATAACGAAATTTGTTACAAGTCGACAGACAGTGTGAGTCAATTAATTCTTGTAAAATACATAAAAATTCAACGAAATCCACTCGAGTGTGGAGGCCGAGTTTGCTGTTCTGGTTGGTTACTTGGGTTGCTTGGGCCGAAAAGCAAATCTAAAGCACCCGGTAGAATACTCTCGGCTATGCGGAGGTTGGACTGGTGGACTGGTGGACTGGCGGGCAGGCGGGCAGTTAGACTGCCAGCGAGGCAAAACGCCATGAAAAGTGTGTAAATAGAGAGTTTTTATTTATAGCATGTTCGTTCTCCTTGTTGTTGCTTTTTTTTTTGTGATTTTGTTTTTATTTATATTATAATTTTTTTTTTTTTTTTTTTTTTGTGTAACAGCAACTTCATTTTGTTTATTTTTTGTCGCTTTGGCTCCGAAGAGATTAAAATTTTATCTGACGCATAAATTAAACAAATAACTTTCATGCGTATCTGAATGTGTGTCTGTGTTTCTGCCATGTTTGCTGTGTGTATTGTGTGTGTGTGTGTGTGTGTGTGTGTGTGTGTGTGTGTGCGCGTGTATTTGTGTGTGTTTCTGTGCGTGTCCCAGTAGCACAGGTGAGATTTGGGATTTATAATGTGCGCTCACGTAATTGACATTGTTAAATATTTGGATTTCGTTTTGCCAACGTTTGGCCGAACTTTCACTTTTTTTCTGCCTTTCTCCCTTACCTCTGTGTGTGTCCTTGCGGATAATCTGCTAGAGTTTACAGAGCGCGAGTCTATTAAGGATTTTGAGCCAATGGGTAAACTTCAAAAGTCTTCTTGCTTCAATTACAGTGTAAACCATATTAAATCATCTTGCAACGCCCTCAAAAATAAATTTCCGAATAATAAATCAAAAAAACAAAAAAAAATTGAATTCATTAGAAAATTCTACTGAGAGTTAAACTTTTAAGATTGTTTGGGTCAGTGTTGTTGTGTACTAAAGTCTGTAAATTCTAGCTTAAATGCAAAACTAATAATTGAAGAAATTTGTGGAGGAAAATTACCACTGAAACCGAAAATTCTAATTTCCGGACAACCACTGTACTCGTTCTATATTATATATATATATATATATATATATATATTTATTCAAAGGTAGACGAGCAGCAGTCCGTGAAATGTAGGGGCTCCCTCTCTTTTTTACCCTTCCCTGGAGATCTGCTGAGCTTTTCACGCAGCGCTCTTCAAACTTTTGAGCTCAAGCCTAAAAAACTTTCACTCCGATGAAAAATGAGGCGAGAAACTTTTCAGATTGCTAAAAAAAATAAAAGAAAACAAACCAGAGCCACAAACCGTCTGTGGATTTCTACCAATTTTGGGGCTTCAAATTCCAATTCAAATCCAACGGGCAAATAAAGTACGGCACTAAATTGTGCATATGTCCACACGCCGATGGCAAGTAAAGATTTTTTTCTTTTGCTTTTAAATCGTTTGCACTTTCTGTTTGGATTTGTTGTTTATGCATTCCAAATTGCCAGTGGGTAGAAATTTGTTGCTGCTGCCATTTTCGCTTGTGGAGTGCTTAATTTCTTTGCATTTCGTTTGTCACTGACGTTGTCAACAGCTGCCTGCTACCCATGCTGCCACTGCTGTCCCTGCTGCTGGGTCTTGCTGCCACTCCACCCATTTTAGTGCAGCGTGCATTTTTTGCTTGTCACATTTGTTGCAAACAGAATGCCGCTGGCGGTGGGGCAGAAAGAAATGGGGAGGTAGCTGGCTGGCTGACTGACTCGGTGTCAGGGGCGGCCGTGGGCGTGACAGTAAGAGTCGGTCACTGAAAAATGTAGCACACCAAATCAACGCGTACAAGAAAATGCAATGAAAGTTGTGCTAAGCGAACGTAGAACGGAAACGGAAATCAGCAACAACAGAAACTGCAATGGCAACAGCAGCAGCAGCAGCAGCAGCAGCGGCAGCAACACCAAAACCAACGGCTGAAAAAAAAATGTGCCAAGGACAAAAACTATTTGCACTAGTGGGGAGAGTGATGGGTGGGGTAGAGGGGTGAAAACAAGCGGCAAGCAAAAGAGAGCGAAGCACAAATAGTTTGCGAAAAGGAAAGAATTGAGGCACAGATGAGTGAAGCCAAAGCGAGGCGTAAAATTGAAAAGCGCTGCAAGCAAGCCGCATATTGATGCTCCGCTGCGCCCCTGAAGATGAAGTTGATGATGGTGGATGTGATGATGCTGACCACAGCAGCCAAATAAGCGCTGGAGCAATAACCAAATAGCCATGTTGCTTTACCCTTAACTGTGCCCAGTGAACGAATCAGGTGGCTGGCTGTGGTTGTCTTCTTGGTTGGCGGCATTACAGCCAGAGATTTCATCATCATCGCTCGTCCGGTTTTGCCGCTTTTTATGCTCTACTTGAAAGCACAATTTGTTACGCAGTTTTTGCTCGCCAATGACCACTTTTCCTTAAAATGGACCCGCAAAACGAAGACGAAGTCGTAGTCATTTTACCTGCCGCTGGCTGCATGTTATTTGCCAAATCGTTGGTTTGTTTGGTTTTTGTGTGTTCAAAGTCGAAATTGTTTCGCATAATTTTTGCAGTGCAGCCAAGTGGCGAACAGTGTCAAGCAGCAAAACTGCATAAATTGCCAACCAATTCAAGAAAATTTCAAACCATACCCCTCAACCCCTTACCACCAACGCCAACCATCCAACTCAATGCCTAAACAAGTTTAGAACGCTCAACGTTGCGCTCTGTTGAGTGCACTTCAACAATTTGCTCAGTTTTTGGGGTAGCCAATGCATTGCTTGGGGCGCGGCAAAAAAAAGGCGCATGAGCCGCCAGTTGATTTGCCGAAAGGTTTAAGTACCACAGCCCGGGGGCTGTGAAATCTTTAAGGCAGTCAGGGATGCTGCTGCTAGCAGATTTTCAGCTTCAATATTTGGAAAAATTCTTAGCTTTTAATAAAATATTTCGATTATTTTTTACGCCATGACTTTGCTGGCTTGCTTTAATTTAACTTGCTTCGCTTTATGTGTGCCCTCAATTATTAATAGAATGTTTTCCTTTGTTTTCCTGTTCATTTTTTTTCGCGCACGCACTTTAGTATTTTTGAAATTTTAATAACATGATGCCTTTTATTGCGTTCGCGTATTGTGCGCATTGTGCTCGCAACCAGCCCCGAACCACCACCTCTTGCTGTAGCTTCTGGCTTCCTTTGAGCCTGGAGCTATGTCATGCACAGGCAAAGGGAGAATGAAAAAAAAACAGGCCAAGTAAGACGGTCTGATTAGGCACACCGTGGCTTATATACTCTGACTGGCTGAAGTCTACCTGGTAGACTTTTTAATTTCATTGCTAAATTCAGATAGCAACCAATTTATTTCTATGACAGCTAAATGATTTTTCCTTAGAAACATTATAAGACTCTGATACAAGATGACATCGTTCGATCGATTGTTCCTCTGGTAGCTGAACAAGCTATAGTGATCTCATCTGGCTGACATAATTCCTGCCTGTAGTCTGAGGGCTTAATTAAGGGATCAGTTGGCATAGAAACGGACAGACGGGCATATCGACTCTGCTCAAGAATATACAGTTAATGAAATCGCATTCAAACTTAACGACACAACCTTAATGCCCTTGGGAAGGGTATAAAAAAAAGCACAGCAGGCGATGGCCTTTGTTCGCCTTGCGAAATATCAAAATGACAATTTACGTACATTTGCTAACATTTATTTTATGCGCTTACTGGCAAAAGCTTGCCCTGCTGATGCTGACGATGATGATGATGATGACGAGATTGAAGAGAGCAGAGAGCAGGGAGCTGACAGCTAGGAGCTAGGAGCTAGGAGCTATGAGCTATGAGCTGTGAGACCGGGGAATGAGATGAGGAACAATGATGCGCTTTTCTTTGGCTGCCCTTATTGCCATGGTGCCTTTACATTGCTCTTCTGTGCTGCCATCCCTCTTTGCAGATACTACATGGAGCGCAAGATCTTTCAGCATCTGCTTGAGCTCAAGTCGCTGCAGATACGCTCCAACAAGCTGAACGAGGCTGTGCTGGTGAAGCGTGCCGTCGACGACTATCACAAATCGTGCGTGCTGCTGGGCGGTGAAACTGGCACAAGGCTCAGGCGTTACAATTTCAGCGAGTATACGTTCAAAAACTTTGAGCTCTTCCTGTACGAGACACTCAAGGGATTACAGAAGCCGGGCACCAATAATTTTCAAAACATCAACGAGGTATACGAGGAGGTGAGTTCAGTAATTGCCTTTAAGATCCCTCGATTTACGGCGTAAATATCTCTATTAATGGCGTCGCAATTTACGTCTTCAAAAAGTTAGTTCCCTAACTCCATGTTGTAAATCGAGGCTATGCATATTTATACAAGTCACTAAGTCTGATTTTATTCCCCGGCAGGCGGAGCGGCGCCTGAGTCCCGACTACAATGCGTACGAAAAGGCGCTGCAGTGCACCACGAAGACACATCGCTGCCTACACGCGGCACACGCCTACACGGGCATACCCTGCGCCGCCTACAGTAAGTCAATGTTGAATGCCGCCTAAGCGTGAAAAATTGCACCAAAGAAGGAATGAAAGATAGGCAGACAGTTCGACTGTGAGACTGTCCGTTGAATCACTTGGCCACAAGCTGTTACAGTTCTTTTTGCCCCTACCGCCTTTTGAGTGGGTCAAGCGGATGGCTAACACTCAAATACAAAGACGAGGAGCAAGGCACGTGGGCGTCAAATGCGCCGAGAGCATTAAAATATATCCTAATTACGAGCAGTTTATTCATTTGGCCGAGCAACCTAGCGCCAGGCGAATTAAAAATATTTTCTCCTTTATCCCTGCTTTATACCCTAAACCCATAGAAAATGGTTACAAAAGGGTATAATAGAGTTGTGCAAAGGTATGCAAGAGCCACAAGGCAAAAGAGATGCTTCCTTCGACACCATTAGGAATATATATATATATATATATATAAATATGCAAGATTGGCATCATCAGTCGAGTTGGTTTGAATATCTTAGAAGTGTACAACGCATGCTTGGTAAAGGGTATCAGATAGTCAAGCTCTCTCGACTAGAGCATACTTACTTGTTATTTTTATTTTTGCTGCCTTTTCAACTTTCATTATGAGTTCTGTGCGGACGCAGGACTAGGGCCGAAGGATGCGTCCGGCTTATGCCAAATTAAAAACGCATTCATTTCTGTGCGGCACTCGCGTTTTGTGTGCTCTGCTTATATATGTATGTATATACAATAAAGTCAACACAAATCCCACTTCAAAGCGCGCTTAATCCACACAAATGGGCTTCCAGCTCGTGGCAGTTGCAAGCAGTTTCAAAAACAGCAGGACTTGCCTTAACATCCCTAGGGCAATTGGCTATTCAACATTCGGCCAGTTGAAAAATTCGGACGCCTTACTTCGTTTTCTTATTAGTTTTTTAAAATTTTTCTGTTTTTATGTTTGTTTAATGCAATTTCTGAAAGTGTCCTGCAAATGGCTTAAATGAAATGCAGCCGTTTGTCCATATTGATGCTGACAACTGCAAATTTATTTGAAGTAATTAAAGTGGCATGAATTTGATTAGGCCGCAGATCATTAATCTCCCGATGCTACACTCAGAACAAAAAATGTTTTAAGAAGTAATTGCAAAAGATACGTCATATATTTCCCAAAATTAAAATCTAAATTGAGGAAATGAAAGCAAATATGTGAAAAATATAGGAAAGAATTGTTGTGAAATGTCTTTCTAATAATTAAATGGCTTAGCGCCAAAAGTATATTAATTTTCCTTGTTTGAACACTAACATTTTTGGTTGTGTGTACCACAGTATATGTAACTCTCTCATATTGTGTATGTCTCTCTCTCTCTCTCTTTCTCTCTCTCTATCTGGCAGTTCCCATGATGAATCACCACACGATGCCCAAGTTTGGCTTTGGATCGTATAAAAAGGCCGGAAGCGTTAGCAGTTTTTATCTGCCAAAAATACTGACCACTGGTCGCGCCTCCAGCGGGCGTGGAGGCAGCGGCGTTGGCGTCGGCGTCGATGTTGGCTTTGCCGGCAGCGGCAAATGTAGCCACAAAGTTGCTCTGGAGTTGTCGCACGGAAAGAGTAAACAACTAATTTCACTGCCAGCGGATAAGTTGGACAGCAATAAACGTTACTATGTGACGTTTACAGTTAAGGATGCGCCGGGACAGACCGCTACAATCGAGACGCATAAACAAAACCAGCACCATCATCTTCAGCAACAACAAACACAGCAACAACAGCAATCAAGTATTCTAAATGGCAAGTAGCATGCGGCGTATACGTAATATGACATTGCCTAAGCGACTGGCATTGGTTGGCTTGTGTGGTTTTTGAGCGCAACATTGCCCATACGCAGTGTGAGTGCGCTGCTCAGCTGCCTGAGCATCATCAGGCATCGTGCCACACGCATCACACATCGGACAGCATCAGGCAGCAGCAAGTAGCAAGCAGCAAGCAACATCAGCATCTGCTGTGCCGCTGCGCCAAATGCATTAAAACAATGCGACATTTTATGCTACTGCTGGTTCTATCTGTTTTTTTTTTCTTTTTGTTTTTTTTTGTTGGTGTTTTGTGTTTTGTGTTTTGGGTGTGTGTTGTTGGCTTTGTTTTTTATGCGACCGCCCGCTGTCCAAGTGCTTTTGTATTTTGACTTTTTGTTCGCATCCTTTATTTGTTGTTGCTATTGTTGCTGTTGCTGTTCGGTTTGTTTTTGTGTGTACTGTGCGCTCGCGCTTCCTGTGTTGTTTTTGCTGCTTTGCTGCACTTTAAGATGGCCAACTGCTGATAATGGATGATGGCGCTGCGCTGCGGCTGTCAGTTGAAGTTGTCACGCCAACAACGTTAGCGGCAAACGGCAGCTTGAATTACTTATGCAGCCGCCCACGCACCAGCCCTCTTCCCATCCTCCTCCCCCCCCCCCCATCTGCAGTTTAGTCTCTGTATTGTTTGCTATTCGGCTGCTTGTCTGTTTGGCGCTGTTGCTGCGCTTTTATTTGAGTTTTTCATTATCATTTTTTATTTTTCTGCTTTCGTTTCGTTTTTTGTTTTTTGTTGTTTTTTTGCTTTGTGTTTTTTTCGCTGCCATTGCTATTGCTGTGTACGCTGCTAATGCCACAGATAAGCGTTGTTATTAACGCTCGGCTTACCAGTAAGGCAGCCAGCCAGCCAGCCAGCCAGCCACCCAGCCTTGCCTCTCCTCTCCTTAACTCTGTTTGGCTCTGCTTGCCACTCGTTGCTTTTGTCCTTGCTTAAAAGCAAAAGCAAAAGCAACAGCAACATCAAGAGCAGCAACGGCGACGAATGAATAAATGTAAAATATGTAACGTGCATTTCTTTGGCATTTCAACATTTTTACTTTATTTGGAATTTTATTTACTTGTCTGCCTGCGCGCTTCACTCAACCTATTTGTGCTTTCGCATACACTCCTTATACACTCTCACCCAGCGCTTTAAGATTGCGAGCGTATTCCGCCTGAAACTGATCTGGAATGGGCAATATTGGAGCTTCAGTAGATTTACATGAAGATGTAGATGTAGATGTAGATAGACTATAGCACTTCACTAAACGTTGTTTCCAAAATCAACCAAGGTTTATCATCATCAAGTTATTAAGACAGCACTCAACAGATGCGATTTGGTGCCGGTATATCCTCGACAGTCAGATAATTTTCTACTGCATTGCACCCGTGACAGCAGCGTTTGCATCCACTTCGCATTGAGTGCATTGTAAATGGAGAATAATTGTATTCAGCACAGCAAAGCAAAAAAAAAAAAAAACGTCTTGAATTGCAAATTGTGCAAGGCAACAAACAGCAAGCCGAAAACCAAAAAAAGTTTAATAAATTCGCTTTATTATAATATAATCTATATCTATACACAATGTTAAGCTCGTTAAAGAGGTTACGTCTATATTTAAGGCAGCTGTTTGCAAATAAACGTTGAAAATGTCTAAATTGAAGTATGTTTTCCTTGCACTCACTCGCAAGAGCACACACACACACACACACACACATACACACACACACACATACACACACACATATATACAGGCCCAGAGAAATAGAGACACATGCATACATATAACAATAAGCGACCGCGAAAACAATTGTGCCTATGATGTCCTTGGCATAGATTCGCGCACAGTGCTGTCGCTCGAGCTGATTGCTCCCTTCGCTGATGCCGATGGCCTAATGCGAGCAGCTGGCCGAGCGACTGACTGGCTGAGCCAGGCTACATCCATTGACGAGCAGCACACAAAAGCACACACACAAATAAAGAATGTAAAAAATACAAAAAATAATATCAAATAAAAAGGATAAAAGGAAAATATGCTTACACGGTGCTTGGCATTTTTACAGGCGCTTCAGGCCTGGACAATGTTTGTGGTCTGTACAATTTAAGCGGAGACCAGAAACTGGTCAGGCTGTTGCCTACCTGAACAAAGCCCCTGCAAGGGATGTGATTTTGATAGTGATTGTTATGGCTGGTAGCGGAAAGCGCGTTATGTTACATCTCTATTAGGGGCTCTTGACAAGAAGAGAACTCAATAATTGCTGCACTGCAATCGAGGGTATTTGTTTAGGGGTTTTATCCACTGTGGCAAATGCTCGCCCGAATAATTGAATTCAAAGCCGGCATTTATGGTTGCCTTTTGGTTGTGCCGCCTGCCAGCGTTTAGTTGGGACATTAATATTTCATCAGTTGTGTCTGGCCTAAGCATGCCTTTATGTTTGGTGAATGCTGTAAGATTTCGCCAACCAGTCGTCCTCTAATTTGCTCACCAGCTTTAAGGTTAAGCAACGCCTGTCACAGAAAGGCACGCAAGCAATTGTCCAACGATTTGGTACCGGACTAGCAACACCCGTCTTCCCCTCTCCCCCATAAATGCCGCCATTTCGATTTACGCACTTAAGTGCAAATCTGTGGATTTATGTTGCCTTCATTTTAGCTTACTTTTGTTATATCCAAGCAGAACCAATATGAAAATGCGAAGTGCTGAAATATGAGAATACTGGATAATTTATTTTGTACATGCAGCAATTTCATTCTAGTTAGTCAATTAAAACTATAAAATTTGTTTTCGATTTTATTTATTTTGCATTTAATGGCTATTAATAGATTACTTAAGTTATAAAAAGAATTTCAAAAGATACAATGTATACCTAAGCGTATTAAATTTTGAATTCTTAAGTAATTCCACAAATGTATTAAGGACGGTGTTTTCTATTGTATATTAGTAAAAGGCCTCTTACAACTTTATTATATAAATTACACAATTCAATCTTATGCATAAATTGAGGGTGTTTAAGTATCGTAAGTAAATGTAAACTAAGCTATTATAAAATACCAGTAAAGTCGAGAGGGGTACAACGACAAACAGTTAGCCATGAGCATTCAACGGTCCATCGGAGTCTGTTCTGGAATGTTGTGGCCATTGCAGAAGTCCTGACTCCTGGGCTGCACCTAACTTCGAAATCTGTTCTTTCGAATTTCGTTAAATATATATATATATAGTATATACAAATTGTTATAACTCAGAAGTTATGTTCTGCAGCTGATATTATGTTCTAGATTAGTTCGCTAAATCTGAAAATAAAGGGGAATATAACTAACCATTCAATGGGATACAGCTTAACTCAACAATTGTAATTAATGTTCTGGAATAACCTATTGAGCTAGTCAAGTTACGAAGTTTATCGTTGGAACCTAAAAATATGCAATGCAATTTTGCAAAACTGATATTAAATTGTACAAACTGCAGTTAAAAAGTTAGCAAGAAGTTTACTTAAATTTTTATTGACTCCAGCGCTGGGAATGTGCTGCCAAGTGTTTTAATCTTGAACGCCAGCCAAGTTGCAACCCATTCAAGAGCAGCTCTTGGCCAACTTGCCGTGTAAACTAATGAAGGCCGACTTAGCTGACCGCCTTTCCGTTGTTTCGATAACTCGCCTCGAGCGCGAATGAATGGCAGTCGGGGAGGGATGTGGGTGGTTGCAAGCTAATAGTGCAGTTAATGGGACCAAGCGCCGGAGTCTTGGCTGGGTTATTGGTCTGTTTGGTCTGGTTGCAGGATTTGATAGGTATTAATATCACTTAACCCTTGGCGAAAGTTGGCTGGCAGGACGGCAAACTTGGCGATTTTTTGAAGTTTGATGCGGCGCTGGAATGTGGGTAATTTAAATTGATTTAAATGCATAGAGACTCATTCGTTTTCTTGAATTCAGTTTATTTATTAAGTATTCATTAATATTATTAACACACTCAGTAGTTTCGGCTTAATTGTAAAATATATTTATCATTTAATTTAATTTAAATATATTTTCATTTGTCATTTGTAAAACTAACCTCAGCTTAAAAACAATCAGTTTAGTTTTGCAATTTCTTCAGAGAAAGACAGAGAAAGAGAGAGAGAGAGAGTAAGAGATAGTGAGAAAGTGTGGGTGGGCGAGGGAGATGCTTGAGGTGAAGCAAATACAAGAATGTTCAGTTGTTATTCGTATTGCCACGCCCCTAGTCGCCCCGTCTCGCCTCGCTTCGTTTTTGATCTATGGTATAATTTGTAATTAATTCTATTATGCATATGCAGTGTATATTTTTCTAGGCTGCCATTTTGTTTCACATTCACATTCACACATATATATATATATATATATATATATATATATATATATTCATATGTATGTATGTATGTACGTGTGTGTTTGTATATGAATGCTATTTTACTTTAGATTTCATGTATTTTAAGTCGATTACTTTAGTTATTTATAACATATACATACAATGAATTAATTTGTATTATTGTATTGTTGTTGCTATTTATTTGCTGTAGTTCTTGTTGAAATTGTAGTTGAATTTGTGGTTGCGGCTCTGAGGCTGTAATTTATTTAACATTTATTCATTATGCACTCAAAGTTTGCGCACACTTTGTTTCATGCCTGCCATTGTTATGGTAATGGAATATTCATGAATCCATATAAATATATATATAGTTAGTCACAGCGTGCCACACCTACTAGTGCCTTAGTAGTTGTGGCAACCAATTTATTGGGTTTGACATTTTTGTGGAGACTGCATAAGAATGGAATTTTGGAAAACTGTTCATACGGCGACGCCCACAGATAACTTATAAATTTGATGTTGGTTTTACAATTACAATTGGTAACAAGACTGCTGGCGATGCGACGCTCTTCCGACTGCTAACTAAGGCTTATGGCTTATGGCTTATGGCTTATGGCTTTCGGCTGACGGTTGACGGTTGACGGCTTTCGGCGCACGGCTTATCGGTCTTTGTATTGTTTTGCTCCAATAAATTGTTGAACGGCTTGATGAATTACCCATACATACATATGTGGGTTACAAATACGCTTATTCATGTGAGTATGTGAGCAACTTTTGGACTAAGCATGACCCAAATACGAGTAACAAGTATTGAATAACGCTTACTTTGACTGAATTTCTCAATTGGTTTCAACAATAAACATTCCATAAATTGCACTCGCACTCTTGTAGTCATCTAACCTTTTGTATCAGGTTGAATTCAATTTATGACTTTTGATTAAGCATTTTCTCCAGTCTGTTGTTGATTTTATTGTTGCTACTTTCCCGCTTTGCTCTTTGAGTCGAAATACAATTTAGACTTTGAATACTTGGAATACACACAATCTCCCTAACGACTAAACCTAATAACTAGCTTAATAAGTTAATGGTTCATTATAGTTACAGTTAATATTTAACATTTAAATGCAATTTGATTTATGTTTGCCCCTTATTTATGTACATTTGATGGCGCTCAGTTTTCTTTCGATTTTCAACGGCGTTTTGTTTATGAATCTGTGTGCGCTATATATGTGTATTTGTATATGTGTGTGTGTGTGTGTGTGTATGTGTGTGTGTTTATGTTCATGTTTGTGTATGCATTTAGTAATATTTACAAAATTCATGTTTTGATTTCAGTTTCAAGATATCAGTGTATTTATAGAGTGGCAAAGCCGCATTGGTAATGTTTTTCTTATTGATTTTGATTTTGACTTTTGCATTTCGAATGACACTTAAATAAAAACAGAATTTTTCATTTTGCTTATGCTTCGTACATATCTGACATACATAGTACACACATACAAATTGATTTGTGTGCATCCATGTTTTGCTTTTACCTTTGACATTAATATATTTAAATTTAGGCTAAAAATTTACAGCTATGTAAAATGAAATGGCCGTGAATTATAATGCCTACTGGCTAAAAGACGCCAGGGCTCTCATAGTGCATCATGGCGCAGAGATGGGGCTGGGGGGGGGATGGAGATTGGGAGCTATGTGTACTGCGGTAGATATTATTACTTTTTACAATTACTTCAGCGTTGGATCCAGGGTCGTAAATTCCAATTCGCCGCGTGGTAATATCAGATCCGGGTCTGCAATATACACTTTGGTTGGTTGGCATAAAACAAAATCAACAACAATAATGGCGAGCATAGGTATATGAGTGTGATTGTGTGTGAGTGTGTGTGTGTGTGTGTGTGCATGAGTGTGCGTGTTATAAAATGAAGTACAAGTGAGTAATGCGCAAGGATAGATACGTATGTGTGGATGAGAGAGAGACAGAGAGAGAGAGAAAGAGTAGATGCGAATGGGAAGAAAAATAAAAGTATAATTTGTGTATTACCGATTAGTTTTGCTTGAATCACAATTAATATTATTCTTACAATTATTATTAATATAAGTTGTTTTTACTTTTTTTGATTTTGTAGTGAAATTCACAACACTTGCAAAATGACATCATATAACAGTTGTAAATTGGTTTATTTTTTTTTGGCAGCAAATCAAAAATATATATCAAAAGAAAATAGAAATCGTAACTATTAGCAAATATCAAAAGCGTGACCAACTGTGCGCCGATAAGAGGCAGCAGCCAAGCAAGCAAGCAAACAAAACCAATAACAACAACAAGAACATCTTATAAATATTAATAACTCCCCCAGCTGGGTCGTAAATATGAAATAATTCAACAATTTCTTAATTTGTATCGCACATTTCACTCGCATTATGTTCAAATTCATTTTATTGCGCCTCATAGTAGAATAATGTTCACATAATTCTGGTCCGCCCCAACTTTGAGTGAGTGTTGATATATGAGTCTGAGTTAGGGTCAAATGAAACTTAAGCGCCATCTAGCGCTGGCTGGGGCTGCTGCTGCTTGTTGTTTACGATTTTGCAGTTTGTTATTTGACGTTCGTCCTGTCGCAGCGCCCTGTGTTATATTTTATTATTATCGCCTTTTATGTCACATTTGTGTGGCGTCTTTGAGTCATAAAGACGCACAAACTAAAGCAACGTCCAAATGGCGTCACAATTTGTATTTGCGTATGTGTATGTGTATGTGTGTGTGAGTGTGCGTGCTCGCGAGTGCGTGTGTGTGAGTGTGCGTGTGAGTGTGGCCTTTCACGTATACTTTCACGCCATGCCTGGCAGCATTAAAAATGTCAAAAGTTGCAAAAATGTTGCCAGCTAAGAGGCAGAGTCAAAGGCAAATAGGGCAAGGGGAACGTAAGTGTGACGACAAATGAATGAGCGTTGACATTGAAGTGCCACAGATTGTAACCCTGCATGGATATGTGTGTGTGTGTGTGTAAGTGTGCTTGTGGCACATCGTAGGCCGCATCAACAATGTTGCCAAAAGCAAATTGTGTGGCATTTCTTGTGGCTCGGCCACAGACATCAAAGTTGATGCCCCGGACGCCCGAAGCCTATAAAGCAGCTATGTACAATTTTTACAGCATCCGTTAGGGCGCCTTAAAGCGGAGCGGAGCTGTGCCGCAACAAATGACTGTCTCCTACTGACTTGAGTTGGCCTCTTTTTCACTGGCTGCCATGTGCGGGCCTTGTCTCAACTTTGTCTAATTAGACGAGTGCCACTGAAGTGCACAATAAACCCAAAGCACACAAACACGTATACTACATATGTATGTGTATGTGTATGTGTGTGTGTCGGTGTGTGTTACAATATGTGTAGCATATATATCTTGCGGCAGCTGGCGCAAAGGGCAAGAGCCCAAGGACGGATGGGATACACAAATGTTATCCAGTTGGCGACGCGACTCATGATGCGCTCAGACAAACAAAACAAAACAAACGTCCTTTCAAACAACAACAACAACGACAGCAACAACAACAATGGCAGCAACAACAATAGGAAAGAAAGTCAAGCAAAATGAATGGTGCAGCATGAAATGAAACAAATGTGCACACCAACAAAAAAAGCATAAGCAAAAACAAACACTTGTCAGACACACTTACACACACACACACACACATACACACACACACACACATACACACACATACACACACACATATAGACTAGTGAGTGGGTAAGCTGAAAAAGTCAAACGTATTTGCCTGCGCTCTAAGGAAGGAGAAACACGCGCTAAACTCAACCAAGCAGTCCCCTCCCCACCCCCTAGTTTACTCAACCATGCTCCTGGCGCCCACCTGCCATTCAATTTGCGAGTGGATGCCACCACGCGAGGCTCTATGCAATTAAAAATGTTAGCTAATGACAACAGCAGCAGCAGCTGCAGCAGCACCACTCGCTGAGCGATGACAGGCACACACTCACACACACTCACACACACGCACACACACACACAGAGACACAGACACACAGGCAGACAGACAGACATAGAGTCATACAGTCATATATGAGTAGCATTCTTTCTTGACTTGAATTACTGCTCTGTAAGTGCTCACAGTTTGTCTAAGTTGTGCTCTATGCGATGCTTTGAGTCTATTAGTTTGCAGCTGGAACTGGAGGAGATTTAATTTGCAGAGGCCACAGCAAACGCAGTGGGAAGCGAAGCGGCAAGTTAAACTTGCAATATTGCGAGAAGCAATTGTAATTCGAAATGAAGTAAAGTAACAAGAGTATACATTAAGAAAACAATCCATCAGAGGCAAAGTAAAGGTCAGTGAGGTGAAAAGCAAGAAGCGAGCAGCAATAAAATTATTAAAAATAAAAAATAAAAAGGAACAAAGCATCTTTTGCTGAAGCCAAAGTTAAAACAATAGCAAGCGGAATTTTTTTATTTAAGCACTAGCATCATTTTTGCTCTTAAGTATTTCAAATTTATTCTTTGCAACAACTTGCTTAATTCTTTAAGAAATTCACTTTGATTGTAGTAAAAAAGGTGCGCAGCAAAGTAAAAAAAAATCATACACATAGAACGCCAAAAGTAGGTCAGGTTCTAACTGTACTGAAAGTATAAGAAGTCCCATCAGAGAAATATAAAAAAAAGAAATATAATATATTTATATGGAAATAAATAAAATGCCATATCATAATCATTTTATTTACTTTGCTACAAGGAAAGTTACTTTCATCGTTGCTCGCTTCCCTTTCTCGGCTCGCCTCACTCAACGCATACATTGAGGCGCTGAGACATGACATAATTATCTCGTTCCTTTCAGTTCTGTCGAGTTCCTTGCCTTCTGCCCTGTAGGGTATTCCCCATACGACCAACTTTAAAATTGTTGGCTCTCAGTTTTGTGCTATGGCGCAACAGTTCCTCCATTTTAAGGACACCCAGGCACACTTCAGTTTGACTTTGGCACTTGTTAGAGTCTTGTAAGTAGGGCCGAGTCAACTTGGTTTATTTATCAGCGCACACGGCCACTGTGTTTGCGTATGTGTGTGTGTGTGTGTGTGTGCTAGGTAGAGGGGGAGTGGTGAAGGGGAGTCTTTGCTAATACGCGATTAGCAACAAACGCTTGACAGTCAAATGTTGGAGTTGCCGTGCCATGTCAAGGTTTAAGGCCAACGGCGCGTATAAATTAAAAGTTGTAAGGCATGCGGACCAGCAAAACGAAATCAAACAAGAGAGAACGTTGCAGTTTAGCGTAACCGACTGCGAAATACTTTGATTCCGTAAGATAACAAGTAAAAAAGAACTGGGTGAGTGTAGCCAAGATCTACTGTCCAAGTTTGTCGTTCAAAAAGCGGTAGATATAAGCTAGAACTGTTCCTTCCAACTATACCTCTTCAATTGCGGGAGATATGTGGCTTTATCTTTGCCCCCTGGTGGACATAGCACTCCAAGTTGTACACTTTGTCTGACGCGAGCAGAGACCAGTATTTGATCCAAGTTTCGAGTCGCAATCTCTAAGGGTGTCGAAGAAAGTTGCGCTCATATGGTCCGTCCACGACGGACAGACAGTCAGCATGACGGACATGGCACAAGACCAATATACTATGATACCTTCGGTATCAAAGTATACAAAGGCAGACGCACATAAATAAAGAGAGAAATATTAGGAAATGAAAATTAAATCTGCCTGAAATCAAATGTGAGTAATTCGTAAATTTTGCGTTACTCTCAATTTAAATTACGCCCAACAGCGAACTGATTTGGGACCGAAAAACACTTGCAGAGGCGAACAAATTGAATTTGAATAATAATAATAATAATATCAATTTAAATAATATTTGCATTTGCCATGTTGACGTCATCAAATGCCGACTAAGCCTGAGTGTGTGTCTGTCCATGTGCATTTTAATTCAGTGCTTTTGCAATACATAATTGAAATTTACGCAATTCAAAGCTATAACAAAGTCTACGTGAGCTCGCAAAATAAACAGAGCGAACAGCATACACTACAAATTAACTTGCTGCACTCTCGCCGAGCGTGCAACATACTAGCACTAAAGACGAGTGCCTATTTGCATATAACTTTGTATCTTGCTTGTGTACTTCCCAGCTGTGTGTACAGACAGCGTTACATAACTGTATGCAGTGTGTCGACACACAGACACGCATACTCGCACACACACGCACACTCGCACACACACACACACACACACATACAGACACACACAGATGTAGACACAAATAGCAATCGAAATACCAATAGAAACAAACTGCTATAAAACGACCTGATTCAATGGCAGAGTCGCACAGTGTGGCTGCAGCTAGAAAATAATATGTATAACTCAAAAATGTGATTATATTTAAATAAACCTTATGCGAAATGCACCAGAAGTGAAATGGCTGAAGTCCGAATTGCATATTTCCCCGATTGGGTTATTTCTGTGTTCAGAAGAATCAGAATCAGTTTAATTTTTAGTTTTCTATTATATGGATATATAAAATAGAATTGATTTTGAAATTTTGTTAGTGTATAAAGTTTGCAGTTGATAATCTTGCGAATGTTTTGTTCAATATAGGGCTATTTATATGTAAATACCATAATCGAAGGCAAGGCAATAAAAACTTCGCAAGTTAATTTAAAAATACATTTTGACTGGACTACAATTTGGTTCAAAAACTAGCCCACTGTGGTGATGCTGCTTGTTTCCTTTGCAGATAGCAGCCGGGTTCTGCTACAATTGTCCTTTTTAAATACAATATTTAACATGGGAGTGTGCTATTGTCATGTCACTTGTTTTGTTGTTTCAATTGTCCTTGTTGACTTCAGAGTATCTATGTCTCTAAATACAAATTCAAAGAGAAAGCACTTTAAGAAAAATGTATCAAAATGCTTTTATGAAAATTCATCCTGTTTTATGGCGAAGCTTTGCAATCTAAGTCTCCATACAATAATTGTTTGAAAAATTCCCTTAATTGCCGACGATGGAGGCAGATAAGAGGCACAAGGCATTATTTACTTTGTTCCAGTAAACAAGGCTGAGAGGATTTCAATTTGAAATGATTTTCTGGTCACACACACACTTGCAAATAACGGTCAGAAGTAAATCACATCAGCAATTAGCAAAATACCCGAAATTAAAAGAAATTTGTGGCTTTGTTGTTCAATTTGGATAAGGGGCAAATGCCAAACATAAACTCATCATCGGCCTAAAACTAAATGAAGAAGCTTAGGCTCAAATTTACTAGAAATGTTTCAGTCGATAAAATACAAATAATGCCTTAAAAATACCCCGCATACTTAATAAATATTCTAGTTGATCTCAAGTTCTCAATATTTTATATTGACAACACACAGAAAATTCACCCATTCTTATTGTGAGAGAAGAGAATAAATAATGATTGAAGTGCATATGATGGATGTGTGAAATTTGCGACAAATTAATAGGTGAAAACAAGCAACATTTAGTGTATTTACTTTAGACTCAATATTCGAAATATTTGCAAAGAGAACTTTGCGTTATTTGGAAATTTAATTTATTGCACTTTTCGATCAAAGTATGTTTGTGTGTAATTTTTGCTGTTGCTTTTGTTTTTATGCTGATGCTGATGCTGGTGCTGGTTCTTGCCGGTTTGGCTTACTGCACAGATTTCGTAATATAAAAATCAGTTTGCATACATTTGGGCGGCCAGGCAGCTGCATTGCCATCCGTTGCACAGAGCACAGAGTGAGCTGCAGCTGCAGCTGGGTGGCGCATAGCCACCACCACATCCGACCTTGTGGCAGTGGGTTGGTGGAGTGGGGCGCTGGAGCCAGCTCGGTGATAACGACTGGTCGGTTGGCTGGCGGCAACAAGCAAAGGTAGCAGCACATCGCCTAGGATGGGTTAGCGGTTAACAGTTAGTAGGGCCACAGACTGGGCGGGTAAGAAATTCGGGTGGGGGAAAGTTGCAACTTTACAAATGCATCTGTGCACTACATGGCTTTAAAAATTTCTCGAGGTATTTACAATCTCATGTTAAGAATTCAACTACAATGTTGTTTGATGATGAGTTTAAAGCAACCAACAGGATACAGCAAAAGAATAACAGACAGAGAGAGAGAGAGAGGCAGAAAAAGAGAAAGAGAGAGGCAGAGAGATAGAGATAGAAAGAGAAAGAATAGGGGAGATAGATATATAGAATACAGCACTATATATACTGTTTGGGCAATTAAGTTGAGCACTAATTCTATAATATTGACATGGGTATTGTACGGACTGCCTAGGATAAATCTACTATGTATCTATGTATGTACAGTGCGGCAGCAGGTGAGCTAATCTGTACAAGTGGGTTGACAATGTACTTAGGAGCTGCCCCAGTGAATATTTTAAGCGATTCAATGAAAATGGAAAGAGTAAGGAATCGTTTTGATTAATACTAATTAGATTATGTTATGACATAAACCACTACTTGGTAAATGGAATAATTGCCAATTAGTTGTTAAATTTCAACACACAAAAGTTGTATATTTGCAGTTGTAGTTGCAGTTGCATTTGATTTGAAATGTTATGTATTCTATCCCTCAAACCGCAACACTACATTATGCAATCGGGGTGTGCGTGTGTGTATCAGTGTGCGAGTGCAAATATGTCTAGATAAAAGGACAGCGCTAACCACAATCGCTCTATTCGCACTTTTCACATTTCCCGAACATTTATGACTAATTAAATACCAAAACTAACGCATGCACCTCAAAGCTACATGTTTAAATTAATTTTAAAAATACATAATCATAAAATAAAAACGGAATAAATGATTGATGGTGATTGACGGATGGCATTGACATTTTATTATTTAATATTGATTCCATTTGGTTTCATTTGGTTGGTGCACTTCAAGCTACAGAAATTAAGCTAATCTACATATTAGTTATGTATATGGCATACTCATAATAAGTGCTCAGATGTGAAGTGTGCATAAAATTCTAAAATGAACTCTAAAAAGTATTTACAGTCGAGGGGACTCGACTCAAATCGAATTGAGTCGCATCGATTAGATTCAATTAAATTGCGGCAATCAATTAACTAAAACTATGAATACAAATTAATATCAAGTGCTTACTCGAACATGACACAAGAGGTATGAAAGCAAACCGATTGGATGCAAGATAGCTAAATACGATATACGATATTCGGTAGATACATAACATTATTGTATATTGGATATGGTTACTTGACTAGTCAGCTACAGCTACATTTACTCGCTACAGTTTGTTGAGTATAGATTTTGGAATAGTACCGTTTAGACTGGGCTGCGCGTACTGTATGAAGCTCTCGGAGATGTAATGATGCGGTCCGCCAACGCCCACAATGGCACCGCTGCCGCCACCACCGACGCCGCCACCGCCGGCACCTCCGCATATGTGTGATGTGGCAGGTGTGATGCGTGAGCGAATCTCCGCTGCCCGTCCGCCGCCCTCCTCCAGCTCGTTCAGCTCATCCTCCTCAATGTACATCGAGGGCACATCGTTTCGTGCCGGCCTGTGGGGACACAGAATGAAGCAAAGCAAAAAAATTAAAAAACATGTCTCACAAATCTATTAAAAGTTTCACACGCCTAAACCACAATTTCTTAATAGTTCCCCGGACGATAGCCACTTTTATTTTGGCTTGCAATGAATCGACCAGAGCACAGGTCAACAGCAACAGCAACAACAACCAGAACAACAACAAAATGTACATTAGCCAGCACTCTGGGGTACAACTGCTGCAACTTTTGCCTATTAAACAGGCCCATTGCCCATTGCCCATTGCCCATTGCCCATGGCTGGCTGCTAAAAATTTCAATTTGCCTGCTACTTGATCTACTATAATTGATGGCAACCCGTAGTGCAAATGCTAATTAAAACAGATGCTTCCAACTCTTATCACTCAGATTATTTTACGTGTGTGTGTGTGCTTCAATATTTGCAATTATAATTTAGCCACAAAGCAAAGCGTTAAAATTTATGCATTGGCGCACATGGCAACGTGGTGGAGATACAGAGAGATACAGAGAGAAAGAGAGAGAGAGAGAGAGAGGGAGAGGTGAGTTGACAACCTTTTAAATTATACATAATTTGATATACTTTTGTGCACAACTCGCTTTGACAGGTTGTACGCATTGATCGGACTGGCCAACAGTCTTAATCCCCCCATTCACAGACACACACACACACACACATCCACACACACATACACATACATACACGCACGCACACACAGCAACTGCAATTTGTAAAGCGACCATTTAATGACCCGCATGCGTTTCGCTTTGAAGTCAAATGTGACGAGATGAGGATGAGGATGAGGAGGCAGCGGCTATTTATGAAACTTTTTACTGTGTTGCGCATTTTAATTAATATTTTGCTTTGGCTTTTCCTTTGAAGTGCGGCTCACCTGACCCGCCCCTCACCCCTCTCGAAATGTAACCGAGGCGAGCAAGTGGGTCGATAATCTTTTGCCCCGATACGATTAAGTGGCAGCATCAGAATGGAACGCAGACATGGCATTGGTCTCTATGGATAACTAAATGACTGCTGGGTTAATCGTCAACACACACACACACACACACACACCCACACACACTTACTCGCACACACAAACTAAGTGCGCTGTGCCTGGCAAATCGATTGCAAGTTTGTCTTTAATTAGCTTCAGGCAGGCAGCAACCTGACCTAACCTGGCCACACAGCTGACATTTGACAGAGTTCTGCTAAGTGGCTGCTCGAGAGACAGAAAAGGAGAGATAGAAAAGGAGAGACAGAGAGAGAGAGAGGGAGAGATAGTGTTAGATATAGACAGAGAATGAGAGCGATAGCATTCAAGTTAAGCAGCTGCTTAATTATTGCTACTCTTTGCTCGGCGACCCTTTCAAAGTTAACGCAGATTTCTTATCTGAAATGAAAGTCCTTTGGCGGTGAGGTGTGGTATCGGGCAAGCGGCTTCCGTTTCCGGTGCACAGACAAAGAGACGCCATCTCTTGATTCTTTTCTGCTCTTTTGTGGGTCTCAGTCAGGTGCAGGTTTAATTAATTTAATTACAGACTAAGCATAATTTAGTGGGCAACTGCGTGCTCTTTGTTTAGCCCAAGGCACATTGGGGCTGCTCTCGTGCTAATCGATTCTGGCTTAGCCAGTGAAAATATTTAATGAACCTAATACAGTTGCAGAGGCATTGTGGTCGTTTTATTCATTGACTTGAGCGCATTTTAAAGACTTGATCTTCAAGCAAGCAACCAAATCGATTAAGCACTCTCTTCTTGCTCTTGCTCTAGCTCTTGCTCATGCTCTTCTTCTTGGTCTTGGTCTTGGTCTGGATTTTTAATTATATTTTATGAAAAGGCTCAGCAAAGTATGCTACAATTATTTATGCTGCCACTGCTACCTCGTTTCATACTACGGCTGCTGTTGTTGTTGCTACTGTTTTTGCTTATGTTGCAGCACACGTGCCCCACATAAATAATGCTGTAATTATTTCAGTACACACAGTGGCACAGCCGCAGCAGTGAAACAAACAATTTCATTATTAGTTTTATATGCGCTCAACTCAAAACAATAAGCAGCAGCAAACAACAAGAGCAGCAAAAGCGTTTCCTTCAGACTGATCGACTAAGCTATACTTTACTATCTACTATATCATTGGTAGAAATAAGTATCTTCGCTAAATATTAAATTAATCGATTTAGTTAATTCATTTAGAAGAGAAATCTTCCCTTTTCGAAAGCAGGTTCGTTAGGAAATTGAAAAATGTTATCCAGATTTTTGCAATTGAACCGAAATTATTTGATATGTGAAGCGAAGGCGTATTTCACATTCTACCCTGTAGTTTATTTATTTGGAGGCTATTTTGAGGAACTTACCGCATGCTCTTGCGCACCTCCTGTGGCTCAGGTGGCCGCGGCCGATGTCGACAGACAACAACAATGCCTGCTACAATAATTGACGTCACAATGACGGCGCCTATCGCCACAACGGTGGCAAGTATCAGCAGCGTTGACTCCTTCTCCGGCCCGCTGCCAATGCTGGCGCCGGCGCCGACGCCACTTGAGCTACTGCTGCTGCTGCTGCCGCTGCCGCCGCCGCCATGATGCGTAGTTTCCGCGGGCGTTGGATCCTCCGAGAGTATTGTATCATCTGTAAGATAAAACACAGAACATGAGAGTGCGAGTGCGAGTGAAGTGGACGCAGGTTAGACATCAAATAGTTTCCAGCCAAGATGGCTGGAGGATGAAATGGAGGGACACACAATGATTTGTTATTTGCTCGAAATTAGTATGATATTGTGGATGCTGTGGAAGCAATTCTTGCCTCCCATTTTGCCCATTATTATATTTTTTTGCGTTTCATTGTCATTTATTTATTTGTTTTGTTTTCTTTCGTGCTTTATTTTAGGATTCAGGGTGTGTCTGTGTGTGTTGGCCATGTGTGTGTGTGTGCTCACGTTTCGCCTTTTGCTTAACTGATTGGTTTAACTGCTTTGTCGTATTTGTTTATAGGGTTTGCTTACTTTGTGTGTTTGTTTTCTTTGCATTTGCCGTTCCAATTCTTCTACTTTTATTGGTTGCTTATCAAATTGTGTTGAAAATTAAAATTAGTCCAATTGCCCAATTGCTTGTATCTGTCTCGCCTGGCAGTTTCCACATGACCTCGACGCGACTTTAATTGCTCTGCGCTGCCGACAGGCATCGAAATCAAGACACTGATTGTTGGAGGTTGCAAAGGCTCTGCCAATTATTAGCAACATGTGCAGAGCATTGTTTATATTTATTAGGTTTTCAGCTAGAAACGAGGAAGCAGCGGAAATTGCAAGAGAAAACTCCTTGTAAGATGATCCCCAGGCAAGATTTATGCGATACATTCATCTTGTGTCAGGTAGCCCGCCCATTCGCCCACTCGCCCAACTCGTCCGCTTTCCCAATCACCCACCTGCCCAGCAGCAGCTCATTGTATCCTGCCCGCATTTTACTCAGCTGCTATGCAGCATTTCCGCTCCATTTGCGAGGTACTCCGTATTGAAACACTGCCAAGTGGTTGCTCTGGCTGCTCTGGACTGGCTTTTGAAGCGAGCATTTAGTTGGAAATTGCCTACACCTGCGGCTTAATTTAATTTTTGTTGTTACGTCTGCCATTGATGCTTTTGGCCTTTGCCAACGAGTTTCTTTTCAATATCCTTGTCGTGGTTATACCCCGTAGCCCGTAGCCGTAAATATCGAATGGGTATATCAGTTCAAATACTTATATTTATAAATATCAGCAATAAATTTGTTTGCAGTTTCTTCTAAATGAAGTAAGGTAGCTTAAATCTACAGAATGAGAAATGATCGAAAAATGCCATCTTTATGAAGTGGATGTTTAGATACATACATATATGAAAATATTCAAAAAGGGTATCTCCAGGTCTATAAGTGTCTAACTGATAGCCCAAACCAATCGCTTAGCAACTTGGATGCTTTTAGCTTCTGGCTAACAGATTTGTTTTCATATGGCTGACTTAAAACATTATTTGTTCTCGTCCCACCTACCTACACACATACACACACACACACACACACATACAAGTGGGCACTTCTCGCCGTTTTTCATTATGCATTTCAAAAAGAAATTGGAATAAAATCGCTTGATGTGATTTTTTTCTTTTCATTCAGCGTAAGCTGATTTAAATCAGCAAAAAGAAATCAGCGTCAAGCGCCGACAGATTTACCATTATTCACACATTCACATTCACCTTTCAGCTTCCACTTCGTGGTCTATTTAATATCATACACCCACAAGCACACACCCACAAACACACACCCACAATCATGGCGAGGTAGTCAGAAGTCCCAAGCAATGTGTAAATAATGAAAGCAGCTCCGGCGCTGGTTCGCTGTTAAAATTTCGCATAAATTACTCGTTTCGCCGCCTTCAAGGGATCTTTTTGCAGGCACTGTCTACGGTCGTTGTGGTAATCACAGTTATTGTGCTGACGCCGAATGGTCGCACTGCCCCTGCCAGAGGGTAGAGGTGCTGTGCACGAAACTGACTGAAGTGGTTCACAAATTCAGTGGCTGTATCTGAAATATCTGAAACTGAAACTGGAAACTGGATCTGGAACTGACCTGGCTGACAGACCACAGCACAGCAGGGGTGCCGGCGAACCGCATTTAATTGAACATTTGCGTATGAAGCACAATTAGGTGCATTAAATCGGTCAATATTATATGTGATTTATGGCCAAAACTGTGCACCGTTAAGGCAAAGTGGATATGGCCAATAGAGAGTGTGCACTGCAAATGAAAATGGAAATGGTAATGGAAATGCAGATAAAAATAAAAATCAGCATGAAAATAATGACAACGTGGTTGCTACCATTGTTCTTGTTGTTGTTGTTGTCGTGTTTGTTGCCTACGCACGAATATATGTAGTATATAAGCAATGGATGAGTGCGAATGCGAATGCGAAACGAACAATAAAAGCAAAGTGTCTACGGCGCCCCGTTAAGCAAAACGAAAATTGAAGCAATTTCACTTCTGCCTTTCTTCGCTCGATGTTAGTATGAAATAAAGAAGGGCATTGCCAATGACACACACACACACACACACACACACACATACGCACATATATAGAGGCACACATGTGAGCACACACACACACACAGTTGTCGTTATGTCGTTAAGAATTGGGGGGAAAAATGAAGAGGCTGTGAGCGGCACGCCCTTGCGTATACGTAATATGCGTGCCTCACACATAAGGGCGCTCGTTGATGGAAAATGGTGAAATGCTTTACGCATCGCTGCATAATTCAGTCAGTGGATTAGAAAAGGGCGGCCTCAACATTAAGCTTACAAGGCAGCCCACTAGTCCATCCGCCCATTGGCCCATCGGCCCATTGGCCCGTGAGCCAGGACATCAGGTTTGCCTGTTGTGGGTGGGCCATGTGCAGAGTTTTCGCGGCGGCTGATTGAAGACGCTTTCCTTGAACTTGCGTTGATTTGAAAATGCACTGAAGCGTTGAATTAGACAGCAACGTCAATTGCCAAAGAGGAAGCAGCTAGCTGCTACCAGCATTCACCCAACTCGGCCAAACTTTATTGGAATAGCCAAAAAGTGACCCGCAACTGGCAAAGGCAAATTCTGTTTGCCAATTGCCAAACATTTTGGGCACACTTTATGCGAGGGACTTTTGTTTTGTTGGATTTGAGTTGTAGGAGCAGTACACTCAGAAAAACTCACCCAAGGAAAGTTATCGATAAAATCAATTAATAACTTACATTACAAATTCCACCTTACATTCCACAACCCCCTAACATCTTTCTTAATGAAACATGGTTTTAAGAAAGACACAAGCCAACCTCTTGAAAATGCTCTTTCTAAATGGAATAATATGAACTACCCACGGCACCAAAGGTATGCTGATTTTCCAAAATTCTTATTATTCTTTTATTCTCAGTGTAGGGTACTCGGGTATTTTTTTTGTTTTATTGGTTATATGGTTACTTGGACTATCGTCGAAGAGCCGGTTACTCACCATATGGTCCCAGTTGTGCAGCCACGCGAACACGTTCAATCACCACCGGAGGCTCGCTGCGTCCCTTTGCGTTGACGGCGTAAACTAAAAATTGATATTCACGTCCCGGCTCTAAATTATTCAAACGAAATTGTGGACTGTTCTCCTGCATGCGAAAGATGGGCGCAGATGTTGCCTAGAAAAATAAAGGAGAGAAAAACAAAAACAGAATCAAAATATGTATATACAAAAGAACACACATATATAGGCATGTCTTTCTTGTGATCTAAAGATAACCAGTTGACAGTTGTTGTCGCGTCTACATATATTTGTATCCACAGACGGACACATGTCGCATTATTATAATATGCTGGCCATATGGCCTGGCAATGCACGCGCTCCAAAGTATGCTCTGTTTGTTTGTTTGTTGCCAACTTTTTGTTGGATGCCCAAAACTTCTGCACACGCACTCACACACACACACACACAGAGAGACAAACAGCTGTAACATAACAACACATAAATAATTATTCATGCCTAAAAATGTGTTCAGATTGTGAGCAGCCTTCGTGAGTTTGCTGGGGGGATGCGGGGACATGCCACATTGTTCTGACCAGGACGCTGTCTGAAATTTTAAACTGAATATCCGTTTGCCGTAATGGGACACAATCGAGTGAGCTTCGTTGGTTACGCACAAATTCCCACTCAAGTAAGCGTAAGTAATTTATGTTGTCCTTGCGGTGCTTTGGGCCTCCCTCCTCCGGGCACCCAACCAACCAACCAACTCCCACTGCACTGAGTACCCCAGCTGCTGCTGCTGCTGCTGCTGCTGCTGTCAATGTAACAATCCCTGCCACCCCCAGCACGGCCCTCCACACGACCATTGCTGTAGTTTGCTGGGTTTTTATCTAGCGTGAAACTTTAAAGCTGCAAACGTCCAATGTTTGGTCAGAGCCCATGTCCAGCTCATCATCCTCTCTGCTCTCCTCGTCTCAGCCGCCCCTCACTCTCAACGTCTGCCGCCTATGCTGTACGGTCGTTGTTTTGCGCTTGGCTACTTTGCTAATAAACTCTCTCCCGGCCAGCGTTTCATCAACAAGCCAAGCAACTGGCCCCGATTGCGCATACCCCTAACTCCCCTTCTGCTTCCCTGCTCAGTGCTCCCCTCTCAGTTAAGTTGCTGAAAGCAACCAAACGAAATGAAATGAAATGAAATTTTCATATGATATTCTCTTTTACGAGTGACAGAGATAATTTAATAACTCAGCATGTGTTTGCCGCGTTGGCTTATGGATGATGTAGTCAAGCGTCCCTTTAGCCCTCGTCCCTCGTCCCACGTCCCACGACCCTCGGCCATCATTGAGTTGGTTAAACTGTTTGCCTCGAACGGTAAACTTATAGCATTAATTATGTTGTCCCTTTTACGGTCGAGCCAAGTGCCTCAACTCCATCAGCAGCAACTGGTCGACTGTCAGTCTTGACTCAAAATCATATTCATTATTAATTCAACCGAAAAAGTCAGAAAGAAAGAACAAGCACACTAATTGACCATATGGATAACAGGGCAAGTCAGCCGCGTGGCTCTCTCCATCGATGTGAGTTCGCTCGCTTGTTAATTTTAGCTTAATCAGACCTCGGGTCATCAGCACGTGTCACAACTGTGTTTGAACTCACCTGATCATTCAGCGTGGATATCTCATTGTCGCCCTGGCCAATCGTCTCGCCAAATTGACCCTTGCCTCCCGCCGCCGTCGCTCCTCCCTCATTTGCATACAGTAAATCGCCGCCAACGACCTCGAGCATAAAGTACTGGGAGAGGCCACCATCGCTGCCGGCCACACAGACCACCTCGAGAATGGTATCGTTGCGCAGTTCGCAGGCTTTTGGCGCCTCGGGTGTATCTGCAGGGGGGTGAGGAGATGGCGCAGAAAGGAATGATTAGTTGTTCACAATGTAGTCAATTGCATGATGATTTAGTAGTTAGTTAGCATTGCCAACAATTTGCATTTCCCAATTTTCGGCACATTATGCTAATAAAGGTGTGCCAGCGATGCTACGCCCTCAGTTTGCATTAATAACGGCCAACAAATTGGGTTGTAAGTAGTGTTTTAGACCGCGGCGCTTTCATGATTACTACTACTTGGCCAAGGAGCTGCCTGCTGTCTGCTGCCTCAATTGCACCGCATACAATTTCTCGACGCTCCGACACACACACACAGACACACATATGCATGCACAGTAACCAATTATGTAAGTAGATCCTTAAGTGTGCATAACATATAAATTCACACACCGACATCAGCAGCCACACACTACACATAGAAAAGGAAACTTAGCCTTAAATGAACAAAATTCCCTCAAAATTAAAATTGCAATGAAAACCTGAAATAATCATAAAATAAATTTCTTTAATTTAGAAACGTTTGCTCTTTATCGACGATCCAAAAATATGATGATTTTTATTTTTTAAAATACTTCAATTTTGAAGAAAACTAATTTTTCTAAATTTTTGTAAATTGGCAAATGTAAATTTTAAGTAATTTTCTTTCGTATATTCCAAACAAAATCTTTTTTAAATACATTCTCGAATCCTATTTTAGCTTAAGCTTTTCTAAGTTTCAGTTCCATTTCCTTTTTGATAAACTTTAGCTATGGCAATTTTCTTGGTCTAGTTTAGTGTTTTTCTGAGTGTACTAACGCCAATACGAATAGAAGCGGCGTCTTACTTAAATTGCACAAAATGTCGACGTTTTCACACTGATGGCAGACTGCTTGCAGAGGGGGATCGGGTAGGAAAGATAGAATCGAAGAAGTATAGCAACAATTTCCATTACTTACTGGCTGGCAGTATGTGAACAAGACAGGGCGACGTTTGCCTTCCGACCGCATTGCTGGCCCAGCAAGCTAGTGTTATTAACTCGGAGTCGGTTTGTGGCAGATACGTCACAGTGCTGGCCAGTCCGTTCGATTGTATCCGGGAGTTGAGCACCTGCAAGGAGAACGAGAGAAGCAGCAGCACTTTTAGCAAAAGGATTACGAGTCGCAGTGCAAACGTTGGCAAAAATTATTGAAGCCGGCCAGCAGTCAGACAGTTGGACTTTCGGGCAGGAGTCGGACAGTTGGGCGTGCATAAATATTTAAAGTCAAATAGTTTTTATTGCAATGCAAACAGTTGGATAAGTCGCAATGAGTCGAGAGTTGAGCCAAGTTGAGTTCAGGTTTTAAGGTCCAGAAGGGACTACTCTGGCTTTGGCTCGCCGGATTTTCGTGTAGATTTTCAAATAACTTTTGCGGTAAATGAATTGCTTTATTTATTGTGCACAGCTGTCCCAGTCCTTAGTAGAATCTCATATGCATCTCCCTCGCCTCTCTTTCTCTCTCTGTCTCTGTCTCTAACTCTAACTCTAACTCTCTATCTGCCAGGCTTGCAGTTTTACTCTTGAATTTAACACAAAAATCCGTAGTTACCATTGGGGGCAAGTCCAACATGCTATTCTCTGCAATCCCATTGCACAATTTATACATTTTGATTAAATTTTAATTCAGTCACGTACAATGTGGCCTGTGTCTGATTCCCGTTTGGCTTCTGTTCGTCAGGCTGCCATTGTTAAGCGAGAGTCCTGGCCAGCTACCCAGTTTCGAAGTATTTAACACAAGTTTTCGTAATAGCCGACCACCTTCGGGTTGCAAGTTTTCAGCTTTCCAGCTTCCCAGCTTTCCAGCTTGCCAACCCATAATTTTAGCCAAGCTCTGCACACAATACGCATAGTTGAATCACGTTTGCAGGCGTAATCACAGTCCGTCCAAGTTTAGTCAAGTTTTTCAAAAACAAAAGAGGAAGAGTTTTGCGTGGCTAAAACTTACCGGGGAGACATTGCGTGTATTATTGTAGGTCCAGCTAAATCGGACAGTTTCTGGCGGATCGGCGTCCACCTCGCATCTGACCTGTATCGAGTGCATGTTGATGGCTCCAATGGATGTCTGCTCGGTGCCCGGCTTACAACGTGGCGAGACTGTAAAACGGAGGAAGAACGGAAGGAAAAATATGAAAGTCGCGCGAGGCAAGTCAAAGAAAGAGTCGTTAAGCCAAAAAAAATTTGGTTTTTAACATATTTTTTTGTTATTTTGTGTTGCTTTCAGCTCTCAAATATGGAAAAACACATTTCCACAGCATGTAAACAGTCTGCAGGTCTCTGGAGTTTAGCAACACTGAAGGAAAGTAAACAAAAAAATATAAAAAAAAAAAATAGGGAGCGCTAAATCCAAGAGGAAGTCAAGCCAGCTACATAGCCTTGAGCATAGTAATTAACATGTTTCCGTTTCATGAACGTGGCTGGCGCTGTTGTTGGATCTCTTTATGCTTAAAAGCGGATAAGGCAGTTTGAGAAAGTATATGTGGGGTGTCTGTGTGTGTGTGTGTGTGTGTGTGTGTGTGTGTGTGTGCAGGTATTGAAAAATATGTTGTTGAGTTTACTTTCACTTGACTGTTAAATGAGACCAAATACATACGGAAGCTGTATTCTAGTCCCCGGGGCAAGTCTGTCTCTCATATGAATACAACACTCACACGTATATGAATAAAGAAGACTACACTATAGATGTATGCGTGTGTGTGCGTGAGTGCAGAGAGCTTGCCGCTGAAAGCTGCCTTTAAAATGTAAGTCACGCCAAGGCTGATAAGTATTTTAGGCTTTATTACTTGACGCTGTTATCACAAGTCAACTGAAACTCAGCACAATATGCTTAAAACGACTTACTCTGTGAGTCTGCGTGTGTGTGTGTGTCTGTCTGTGTGTGTGTTTGCGTATGTGTGTGTCCATGTACTTGTTGCATGTGTGTGAGTAAGTTGAACTCAAGTAAACCACAACTGAGTGCTGAGAGTTTTGGTTGCCAGTCAAAGTTGAAACTTTCATAATTCCAAAATTTAAACTACTTTAACTGTCGTACAGCATAAGAACCTTTTCCGACTTTTTGAAACACTGATATATGAATCTGTTTCCTTTTATAGATTTCCGTCATGTGCGAGCAATGCTGTTGGCAAAGAAATACGTACATATATATATATATATATATATAGATATACATATGTATTTATCTTGTATTTGTGTGTTGTCTCCAAATAATAGATACAGCAGCAGAACAACAAAGTCCGCTTACTTTCTGTGACTTCTGACTATAAGAGCGAAACAGATAAGTTTCAGTTGCATTTTAAATAAAATCGTTAGATAAAAAAAATGTTTTTTGCTTTGTCATGCGATACAGCTTAAGAGCTTTACTCTGTTTATCAACTCAACTTGCAACGAAGTTACTTTATAAACTGGCATTGGTAAAACCAATATTGGTTTCTCCTACTATATAAACGCGTACATGTAGTTCGAGCTGAACTCGAGGAACAGGTAGACTTAGTTCCTTTATTCCTTCCTTTGTAAATACCATAAATTTTTGCTAGAAAATTTTAAGTTGCCCGATATGATTTCAATTCAATCAACAGGACAAGCTTCATTAGAGCTCCACTTGAATTACACTTTGGATTCACATAGATCGACTGATTTATAAGGCTCAATTGTTGCTTGTGCAGTGCACATTAATCACACGATAAAAAATAGCTGGCGGCTGCTGCTCCCCAATCCCCTAAAGGCAGTGCGTGAGGTTTATGAAAAAGTTGGCAGAGCAAAAATTGCCCCAGTTAAATTTATAGCCAAAAGTTTAGTGTGTAAATCAATGGCGGTTATTTAGACTGGAGGCAAGAACAATTTTACAATTGTAAACAAGCTGGCATGAACTCACACACACACACACATACACACATACACATATACATATGCAAGCACAAATAATTGGACTTTGCATCATTTCTAAGCGATTTTCCCATCCGTTGTGCATGTTGCTAAGCTTTAAGTTTATTCGTTTTTGTTGCTATGGAGAGCGAGTTGCAGCGAGTTGATTTTATTTTTGTCAGTTTCCGTTTCCTTTTCCGTTTCGCCATATCGCTCGTATGCAGGCATTGCAACCAGTGCGATTACAATACAACTGCACTGCCAGATGCAAAGCTTCTTACTTACACTGTACTTTCAGAGTGAGGCTGGAGCTACGCGTCTCCCCCTCCGTGTTGGTCGCCCCGCAGGCATATGCCCCCGCACTCTCCCGCTCCAGTTGTGTCAGGTGCATGATTTCCGTGCTCTCACCAGACATACGCATGCCCTGCAAAACATAATACAATACAAATGTACATACATAGGTTAGGAATAAAATGTTATAAATATGCATTGAGTGCTTCTGCAAATTGTAAACAGTCGCTGTCAAGGGTTTGGCTTTACTAGTAGTTATTGCAATCTCTTGTGGGTCAGTTCAAGCAAATATTGTATTGTTATAGCCATGGTAACACAGCCATATGTATTAAATACATATACACCCATTTGATGTGTTTGCTTTTAATCAATTGAAGTCATGAGAAATATTTTCTTGAAGTATTATAAATAATATATTCTTGTATTCATTATGTGGTACGTTTAAGTTTTAAGCTCAGTTGAAGATCATTGCTGCTTTATATTAAATGTATCTATATGGCAACTATTACACACATTATTGCTTCAATTGTGTAATTTAAAGTATATTCCATGTGGGAGAAATAGTTAGTGGCAAATTGTGAACAGCTGTAGAAAATGCTAACAAAAATGTGATTTTTTTTAAAGTAATTTATCATTAAGCAATATCCTTCAGTTTCTACACAAAGTAGTACCTGCAAGTTTACATATTTGAATATTGCATAAATCATAACTAATGGAATTTCATTGCATTTCAATTGCATTCTATAGAATAAATTGTCGATTTTATTAACCTCAGCACTCAGGCCGAAAGCCAAGTTCACTTCTAGTGTGTCACTAGAGCACACAGCGAATATTATTATTTGAATGCCACAAAGTGCTTTGAATAAATATATGGGATTCTATTGAATTTCGAATTAAATGACACTCGTGCGTTGTCATTGGCTGTATTAAACTGTATACATAATTGTGTGCTTGTATTGCGATGTATTTTATGAGTTGTGGCATGGACCAACGGACATTCGATATGCCCACTCAATTAATATCATTGCAACATAAATACTTTTTCAAATAAATTTTTCATAATTTGTTGCGCTCAAAATGCATAGAGTGAATTTTGAGCATCTGTCAAAATTTAAATTGCATAAATGCAACAAAGAAAACATTGTTGAAGCAGCCTTTAGGTATGTATTTATTTATATGAATAATGAGTATGAAAGGGTTTTATAAATGTGTGCAAATATGTACATAATATAAAAATAATTAGTTGGTATTTTCCCAAACAAAAGAGTTAAATATAATGCATTTTTTCTGTTTTTTAATATTTTTGTCAAAACAATTTGCTTACTTATTGATATGACAGTTTTGGAGTTAATCAGTTTCCATTTTGTTGTCAGAACTAATTTTAAAATGTTTTCTTTTTTTAGTAAACTAGGAAATCCGAGCCTTCTCTTTTTTGTTCGTAAATTGAGTATAATTTTGTTTTAGCATGTTAATTAGCATAACGACAGAAAATCAATGCGATTGAGTCGGATTTTGTAATGCATATTATTAAGATTTATACAAAGCAACAGGAAACTTAAATAATATTATAGCATTTCCATTTTATTAGTTCAGGTTACGAAGAATTTAAGCCTGACTTGGCCGAAAAGTTCTGGGGTTAACAAAACTAAGAAAACTAAGCAGAAGGCTGCTGATAAAGGAAAACTAAAACAAACTGACAACCTAAAAAGTGACAAAGTTTGTTTACTCTTTTCTGCTTTTTACAAGTTTTCTCCTTTTTTTTCGTTGCGCATATTTGCACCATCGTTTTTCACAATTTAGTCGATTCTGGCTTCTTTTGGCTTACAAATTCCAATTGAAAAATGGCAGACCGGAAAAAGCGAAAGACGAAATGCCTTACATATTGAAAGGTTTTTTTTTTTTTACCACAATGGCCCGGTATAATTTGTTAAAGCGAAAAGTTAAGGCACACACTCGAAGTAGACGAATATAATAATGAGAGCAAAGATTTGTGATTTTATGCCACTGCGTGTGAGTGTGGGCCGTGAAAAATGATGATGTGCCCGTATATGAACGAAACTGTCAAAGGTTGTCAAAATGCCGCCCATTTAGCTTAATGGCAACAACAGCCACACAATAAACTGACTCGGACTCCGAACAATGGCTCTGATACAATCATGAAGGGAATGAAAACCAACTGCCTGGTTTGTGTCCGAAAAAGCGAATTTGGTCAATCTCTAGCTTATTTGTCGCATGATTAATGTGTAAATAATTTTCAATACAAAGCTGACTTCAATCAAAGCCATCATGAGCAATCATGTTATGAGATGTGCCCCCATTTGAGAAATGGCTCAACAATACTGCCACAGGCGTGGGGAGTGCATGCTAACCGAATATGCCACACATATTGCGTCTGGCATCTTATTTGTGGCAGTTGGGTGGCCCACAGCTCTAGAAATTTTTCGGCTGGTGGAAACAATTTTGGTAAATTAAATTAAACCGCAAAGTGTCTGCTTAAGTTGCCGCAGGAATGTCGACAACCAGATGGGGCTTACCAGCCAGGAGGAGCCGTAACAGACTCGGTGGCAAGAGACAGCAGGAGCTGTGCAATTGATAATAAAAATTGGCAAAGTGTCTGCTATTTTGATAGGCGTCAGCGGTTGTTCCCTCGTCAAGGGTAGTTTCAATGAGAGATTGTGGTATGGGGGATTGTGATGAAATTGATGAAAATCTGTTGGCATACTTACGTTCTTGAACCAGGAGTAACTGGTGACCGGTGGTCTCGCATCCGCACGGCATTTGAACGTGACATTTTGGCCCTCGGCACGTGTTACCATTCGGCTGGGATCCTCATTGGCCAAGTGCACCGACACGGTAGGCGGATCTGTTTGAAGATATACAAAAATAGGGAAAACAATGTCAAGAGCAGTGGATAAGTAAGTGCGGGCGTCAAATCTAATGAGCGCTGCAAATAGCCGGATAAAAGTCCAAATAATAAACGCAAATGGCTCATAAGGTGAGCTCTAGCCCCTATTTCGTAATGTAGTTAACTCAAGCTGCTTCGCCTACTGCCTACACTCAGAAAAAAAAACCTTATCAAGTAACCCAAAAGATCTAAAATTTCACTGAAAACACGATTTTTCTTCTAGCCTCCAAGAATATATTTTAAGATTACGAAACCAACTGCTCAAAATTGAATATGTATAAGCTTTTTATCACATGTTCTAAGAAATGAAAAACATGGTTTTTAGAAAGGGTCAACTGTCACTTTCTGGAAAATCAGCTTAAGTGCCTTGTGGCGCCATTCGAAGAAGTATATTTTGAATTTCAAGGCATTTATTTTTCTGAGTGTATGGTCAGGTCAGTTGGGGTTGTCCACGCACAGTGGGTATGGCCACGAGAAGGGCTTTTCTTTGGCGATGGTCGCTTGACTGCACATCCTTAACGCGGCATTGTGGTAGACGGCCTCCTCTATGGCCATAAGCCAAATGGGACTATTAGTTACGGTTGTAAAAATCTAATACGCGACGGAGACTGGCGCCAGCGACCGTCATCTTGGGTGCGGGTGGACAAAACTACAAGACACAAGAGGTTGCAGAAAGAAAAAAAAATGCTTGCCTGACTTTTATGGTGAATTATTAAAAATGCCGCACAATATTAAACTGAAATGAAGTCTGATGTCGCAGCAAGAGATTGGCCTGGGTTCGTACTGAGTGCAGGTAATTTAATTTGCTGCTGTTGCGGTTGTGTACTCTTTATGTTGTTCTTGTTGTATTTATTGTTGGTTGCGCTTATGGCAGGCAGGAGTAATGTGGAACGGAAGCCGGAAGCGGATGTTGCAAATATAATGGTGGCTAGGCGAAAAATGAGTACCGGAAACATAACAGTGAAAATTTAATCAAGCCAAGTCGAAGGCAATGCAAAAGGCCAAACATCGGCAACGGCAAAGTCAACGACAACGACAGCAATGATGATGACGATGATCGGAATAATGATGGCAGCAGGACTGCATTTCGTAAGCAGCTTAACTAGAAGGAGCCAGCCAGCCAAACCTGCCAGCCAGCCAGCCAGCCAGCAACAGGTGAATATGGCCTGGAGGGTTGCAAGGTTCTGGCATCCCTTATCAAATTATGTTGCTGTGGCCCTAATACGCTTCTAATTGGACTTGCCTTAGTGGCAAGAGCTTTCAGCGACTACAGTTACCCCACATACCAATACACACACATTTATATCCATACATAGGGTGTGTGTAGCATGTATGTGGGTTTCGCATTGTTGACATAATTGAAAGTATAGCCAAGAGTTCATTTCATAGTTCAAGCAGCTGGGATGAAAGCAGCGAGCTGTGAAACCTGACTGACTGACTGTCATATGCCCTTTCCTTTACATATATATTTGAGTAGGGTATCATATTTTTAACTGCTTAAATTATGTTAATATCAGATAAGATATCAGCTGCTCCGCAAGGGTTTGTTATCTTCGGCTTGTCAAAGATACCCGTGATCTCTTAATCTAGTTTATGTTTCTGTTGTAAATACTTACATGCCACACGTATTATACGCTTGTCCTCGATGGCGCCGCCGGAGAACCAAGGATTCGTTGCGCGACATGTCAGCTCAGCATTGTCGTTCTCCGATGTTACCTTCACCGTCAATATGCTCGTTGTGATGTTGGCATCCTGCAATGATATATGGCCATATATATAGATATATACATTTTGATTTGCTGCACAAAAATCAATTCAAAGATCTAAAGGCAACAAGGTAACCTTGGAAAGTTAAATACCCCATTTTGGAAAGATTCAAATGGCCATTTTGCTGCACGAGCTGGCCGTATAATGAGACCCGTGCTTTGGAGTTGAGTGTTATTCGTTGAACACAGAGTGTTGGGTTACGACAGCAACAACCAGGCTCATGCTCAAGTTCAGGCCAGAGTGCTTGCTGCCCATCACAGATTTGGCAACAATCGATCTGAGGACATGTGCCACATGTGTCGGGGTGTGTGTATGTGTGTATAATAAGTAAATGCTGCAACACACAAAAACTAACCGACACTCGATATACATACACACATGTGTTATGTGAACTCTGTAGAAGGAATCGGTTATGCACGAGTTGCCTAATGCCAGTCGACGTTTTGGCTTTTGGGGCAACCCAACCTGCTCAGGGTGAACGTGTACTCCGGCTATCAGTTATCAGCTATAGCTACAGCTACAGCTTCAGCTACAGCTACAGCTACAGCTCCAGCTTCAGATCCTGTCTTTATCCATTTGCATGGCATAATTAGAAAGCGCAAATGGCAACTGGCAAAGGAAAAAACGAATAACTAATGGATGCCGAAAGTCGAGCTGTCCTTACACTGAGCGGTCGCTCATTTCAATGAAGTTGTGTTGCAAGAAAAAACAAAACAAAAATATTGTAAAATAATACGAAAAAATTGCAATGCGCTCTTAGCAAATGCAAGACCAGTCGTCTGCTTAAATTCACACACACTAGTTGAGTATAATTTGGGCAAATGTCTTCCTCGTTCTGCGTCGACTGCAAATTTGTAAAGCCGGTTCGAAAGTTTTTCGGCAGTGCACTTAATCACAGAGGACCCGTAAGTGGATGAATCAAGAGCCGAGCAGGGTGATGGGGGCAGGAGTGCTGCTGTGCTGTGTGGCAGCCAGCCGGCCGGACTGCCACTTGAAGTCAACTTGTCTGCAGCTTTTGGGCACTGCAGCTGCAAACTTTTACCCTGAACTCACATCGTCTTTGAGGGTCACCCAGTGGTCGACATTGCTGCTGTAGTTGCACTGCAGAGAGTTATTAAACTGCGCAAAGTTCCTCAAAGTTATCGCAACGTGTGTATGTGTGTGTTTGTGTTCGCTATCAAATGTCAAACGTGAAAGTAAATTTGCTGGCAAAAGTTAAAGCGCCTTTAATGAAAGGATGTGCGAATACAACAGCAATTGGCTTCCTTAGGTGCTTCCTTCTCTTTGCCATTGAGCTGGCCAAATTTTGTTAGACAATTTGTGCAGCTAGTCATTGATACTTGATATGGAAGCGCACTTACCTCTTTGTCGTTGTGAACGGTGACCTCAGCGTTGCGTATGGGCTCGCCATCGAGCAGCCAGGTAATCTTGGCCGCCGGATACGAGCCCCACGATTCGCACCTGATGGCAATCGGATGGCCGGCAGTTAGCAGATCATTGGGTGTTATAATCTTCACACGTACAGGTTTCACTATTAATAAAACACACACACACACACACACATGAATGTTAAGCAGATAGTTAATATAGTTGGACATTAGTATGGCTTACAGTGCACCTGAACGGTGACATCTTTGGTGACTGGCTCGAGGAGACGTGTGCCCTGTGCACGGCACTCGATGCGTGCTCCGTAGTAATCCCGCGTCGTGGTGCCAATGAGCAGTTGATTCACCATCACTGTGGCACCCTCCTCGACTGAGGTGTGACTGGTGCCGATCATCTCGTGGCCATCTCGCCACCAGGTGACCTTCGGTGGTGGTCGACCTGAAACGAAGCAGTGTGTTCATTATATTATGAGTAGATGTTGTCAATGTGTCCCTGCCAACTATCGCAATATCTGTTTGTCTGTTGGGCGTATTTCATGGCAAACCAGCCACAATACGAGTGGCGACTTGAAAGTCATTGACTTAAGTAAGAAACCACAACTTCATTAACTTTTCAACTTGCAGATCATTTTATACTTATTATTTAATTATTATTATTTTCTTATTTTCTTATGTGTATAAGAATAACTAAAATTGCAGTTTTCTTAATTAAGCCGATGATTTATCAGGCGACCCTCGTCCGGCCTCCAATTGACAGGTTCAATAAAATGCTGCATTGACCACTGCCTGTGACAGCCTGAGTGGGTCAGCACAATCACTTGGACTTACCGCCCCGCACTTGACAGCAGAGGAAGAGCTCGTAGCCCTCGCGAAATGGACCAGCCAATTGGGAGATTTCCTTGCCCTGGGCATCAAAGATGCGTGGCTCCTCGGGGACAACTGCGAAATCATATTGCATATTAATTAATACGATTAGCTAGTCAATGTTTTGTAATGTAAATTCATTTTTTAATTGAGCAAACAACAATTGAAAAATGGAAAAAAATCAAATTTGCTGATTATGTTAAGTTAAACTCACCAACTAGTGTTAAGTTATGCCTAAAATTGCGGGTGGGCGAGTTGAAAAAGTCAATGCGGCAGCGATAAACGCCGCCATCCTCTAGCTTCACATCCTTGATTTGCAATCGCGAATCCTTGGGATTGTCGCCAATGCTAAAAAACAAACGCTGACCCAGATCGCTAGCTATGGCCGCATGTGGCGCCAGCTTCACATTGCCCCCGCGCGAGTCCAAACTGCAAAAAGTACAAGCACAATACAAATGAATGGTTAAGTGTTAATTTAGTGTGTGGGCGTGGCTGTTGTGGCTGTATGGCGCTTATTATACATCATAAATAAACATATGCAAGCATCTCTCATGGCCATTAGTTGAGCCCTGGCGACCAGGTTTGTCCTACTGCTACCATAATTTACTGCCATAAAAAATGACGCTTAATTTGCACGAGTGTGTTTGCCTCTCCCCTGTCTCCCTTCCTCTCTCTCGCTCTCTCTCTCTCTCTCTCTCTTTCACACTCTATCTGAATTTGTTGTTTGCTGTTGCTGCGTGCCACGTCGCGACTTTGGCAGCTTTGGCAGCTTTGCGCAAATTGCAGCAATTTGTTGCTGTTTTAGTAAATTACTCTGTTTATTTCATGTACAACACTCGACATTCTGAAGTTAGATTGCTGGCTGCTACTGTGTTGCAGTTGTTGTTTATGATTATCGACTGGTGGCCAGTTCACCTGAATGTGTCTAATGGTTGTTGCTACTGCTGTTGCACGCAGTTCACGTTGCTGGTCCGCTTTAAATGCGCCCAGAACACATTGAAAATTTATCAAGTGAAATTATTGTAAAAGCAAAACTGCTGGCTAAGTGGAGGGCATGGCGAGGTGTCTCTACGTATGTGTGTGTGGGTGGGAAAGGAGGCGTGTCTGATGCGTATGTGCGTGAAAATTTGCTACACTTTAGCGATGGCAACTGTAATCGGATGTGCTTTACATTTATTATAACAAAGTGGATTATGACGGCATGGACGGGCGCATCCTTTCCCCCCTCCCCCCTCCCGCCAACACACACAAACATACAGGCGCGCTTACACAAAACACTTCTTCCGGAGTCCTGCGTAAAAATGGCGTCGACAAAAAAAAAAAATCAACCATGCCAGGCTTTCAGGCAAAAGCACAAAGAAATAAAAAAATGTACAAAAAATTGCAGAAAAAAATGTGAAAAATGCGCCAAGTGTGATGGCAGCAAAGGATGTTGACGATTACTTCACGTTTTTGATGGATGGCATTCGCATGCAGGATGTGCTCACGTACGCGTGTATTTGTTGCTCTGTATTTGTGTGTGTGTGTGTGTGTGTGTGTGTGGGTGTGTGGGTGTTTTGGGTGTGTTGGCCACTTGGACAACATTTCCAACCGACGGCAGGAGCTAGTAGTAGCATCAGTTAGCTGACGGTGTTCTTTTCGTTCTTTTCCGTTTACCAACTAAATAGTTTGGCCAACGTTTGAAATTGATTTGCGCTGTGCGCAGCACAATTGCAGCTTACCTGTACAGCGGTATGCCGGTGGTGTCCTTGAACCAAAGCAGCAACTTTACCGAATCCAGCGGCGTGGGCGGCGTCAAGTCGCAGGGCAGATCCACGGTCTTGCCTGGTGCGGCCCAAACCAAACGTGCGGGTACTGCAATAAAAGTGGCACAAGAAAAAAAAATGGAATTTATACGTTTGTATTAGTAAAACATGAAAACTGACGCCATAGGAAGCAGGGCAGAGGATCGTGGTCGGGGACAGCAGCAGCGGCAGGAGCAGGGGCAGGGGCAGGGGCAGGTGCAAGGGAAACCAATTGAAGTTGCCAGGTAGGAAGCTGGCGTTGGCATTGCCACTGATAAACATATATATTTATTCTTATTTGCACATCCTGTATGATGCGGCTGATTGTTTGTTATTTTAACACACTGCTTCCGCTTGCGTTTCGCGAGCGACAAACACAAAACGAGGCCAACACACGGCAGGATACCCAAAAGATGAGAAGAACCAGCTGGAATGTGGGATCGAGAAGCGCCAAAAGAACTCCACTCCTCCATTCCCACACTCAGCTGATTGCCTGCTCGACTTTTCCGTTTGCCGGTTGTCGACATCAACGTTGTCCTTATTGCTTCTGCTTGTTCGAGTTTGTTATTTTGGCTCTCAAATAAAAAAAAAAATATATATATATATAAATATATACACCCATACATATGTACTGATGTATATATATATAAATATACATATGTATATTCAAATATGTCGGTTCATGCTAGAGTGGCTTACCTCGAATTTTGGGTTCGTGTTTTGTGTTATTTTATTCGACAGGGTAAACTGTAAAATTTTTGACATTGTTTCCGCCCGCCTGGCTACATTTTCTTTGTATAAGTATTAGGATATATTAATGTTCAATCGAACATCTACACCTGCTTCAGCTTCAGTTGTGATTCAAGAGCTGCAAACTCAAGTTAAAGCAACGTTTACAAATTTTACACAAATTGTGAAAAATTATTTCAGACAAAATGCATTTTGTGTAAAACCCACATAATCCACTTAACACCGGGAGAGAGGAAATGAAAATGCTTTTCACAGTAAGGATATAGCAGAAAAACAAGGCAACAATTCCATCTACACCAACAGCGACAAAGTCAACAGCAGCAACACAACAATCACAATATCATCAAACTTCAACGCATTTTGCAAACATTTTTCTCACGCGTCTTTTTTGTTGTATGCTCTTGTTTGGTTATTTGTTGTCGCCTTAGCACTTTGATGCTCAAATGGTTTTAAGCAGCATTGCGGAAAGTGAAGAGCAAACCACAACCAACACACGTACTCAACTATGGCATTACCTGCACAAGCAAAGGATTAGCGTGGCACAGGCTACTGTTTTATGCATGCATGCTGAACGCTGAACGTATGGGTATTAGGAAATTATTGAAGCACGGTCCCCGCAATGCAGCTGGCCAAGGACAGAGAGAGAGTGAGAGACTGAGAGAGTGAGAAAGCGAGGAAGAGAAAGAGGGTACGTCGGGGTGCCACAGAGCCGCAAAGCCACACGCCATTTGTTATATTGCTTTGCATACTTTCCGGCAGGCGCATTCGCTGACAGCTTGAGCAAAATGGCAAACATGGCAAACATGGCGGCGGCACAGCTTCCGCACCAACAGCGAACAGCGAACAGCGACTGCGGCAGCTGCAATTTGTCAACGCTTTGGCTTGCGGCAAGCTGAGCAAAAGTGCGATACAGAGCTATTGGCGACACCTAGTCGTAAATCCTTATGAACGGCTCGCTGGCTGGCTGGCTGGCTGGCTGACTCAGCAAATACAAACACAGCTCGGGGGCAGGAGCTAGTTTATATGTATTAGTATATATGCGTAGTTGTCGCTGATTCTGCCTGTTGCAACGTCTAATTAAATGCCTTCTGTAATAGCTTTGAAGTTGTCCAGCAGCAGCAGCAGCAGCAGCAGCAACAGCCGCAGCTTTATGGGGCACGTGCGCCCTTCAGTTGCTTAGAGAAGTTCTATTTATAATTGGACTGTGGCATACGCCCAGTTCTTGCTGTTGGCTGCAATCGTCTGCTCATTTTAATGATTTATGCATTCGTTTAATTCTCTTATTGGCAGCCCAGGGGGACGATGACGACGACTTTGATGTCTGTTTCGTATTCAAAATAGTTGCTCTCTCTTCCACTCTCTCTCTCTCTCTCTGTATCTATCTATCTATGCCCCATTCCCATGAGTTTTGAGTTCTACCTGCGCCCCAGCCGCGTTCCCAGTTCTCAGTTCCCAGTTCTCAGTTCGTTTTGATGTTTTGTTTTGACACATCGCATTATTTGCGCCTATTTTTGGCTGCATGTAAATTACTTAACACAAAGTGCCGGCAAGCAGCGTGTGCGTGGGGCTTGTCGACGATACTTGGAGGTTCATTATTTAAGCATCAGCGCATTTGACAGGCTCTCAACATGGATCAATTAATATACATCGGGGTGCTAAGAGCTTACGGCTGTGTTCGATTCCTAATTAAGTCAATATCATTGGAAATGTTAACGGCACCTTTTGTTATTAATTCGAAAATCAAAGAAGATCTATGCGCACAAGCTATAAATAAATAACATCAACTTCCAAACTGCAGCAATACACAATTTTACTAATTTTTAATGAATGGGCCCCAAAATATTTAAGTACACAGCACAAAAGTGCCTAACATAACGAATTCCAAATTATGGGGCCAAGTTAACTGAACTAAAATTAATCTCCGTAATGAGAAAGAAAGTTTGCCTTGTCAAATTTTAAATTGCAATGTTTCAAGCTGTAATTGGTATCAACATTGTATGTTTATTTACTAAAATGATTTCTACTTGGATATTACTCACTTAGTACACACGAGTTATAGCCCATACTTTGCTCTTGCATTTTAAATGAAAATATTATGAAAGTCTCACGTTTTCAGCAATCGTTGTAAGCTCGCTGGGTCGATGTCTTAAAGCTGAGAATTTAACATGCCTCGTGCAGTTATTACGCATACGCAGCATGAGACTTTGCATGCATAAAACAACAGTCGTAAAAGGGCGTAGCAAACATTTTGTGCAACATTTGCCTAGTCCTCAATCTTCACGCCCTTAACCCGAACAGCGGAGGCACAGAAACCACGTTGCGTACCCCAAGATACTACATTAATTATGCAGGCAACAGGCGGTGGAGCCGTGGAGCATTTTCTTAGCATTTTCAACGATTTAAAATCATAATATTCGCTTTTAAATGGTTTTTTTCATAAACTAAATAATGCAGCTTTATTATATTAATTTAAATGCTTGAGTGCAGTTGGCACAAGAGTTTAATGAACTTTGGGAATAAAAAAATACAAATAAATACATATGTATGTAGGTTTTTCATATAGTATCCAAAAACGTGTCGCTAAACAAACAAGAAATAAACGGCAGCGTGCCAAATCTAGCACGCAATGTAAACAACAATAATAGCAACAGCAACAATAAGAACAACAGCAACATGTACAACAAATACTAATACAAATAAATGCCAGAGAGCTAGAGAAAAAATCAAAACTTGGCAACTTTTCAATAGCAGCGAATTTCAATGCATTGTTTTAGTTATTTTGAATTTCATCAAATTGTTTTATTGCACAGTTCTCAATTGATTTTTATTTGTTTTTGTTTTTGTTTTCGTTATTATTTTTGTTTTTTTGTTGTTTTTATTGAAAGTTAGGCTTGTGGGTTGGGCGCTAGGTGGTTGAAGTTTACGCACCACATTGCCAGCGCTGTGGTTTTTGTTTGTTGCGGTTGCGGTTTTGTCTTTTCTGAATATTCGCTTGTTGCACATTCAAAACAGCATAAAGAATAGCCGCATTGTAAACGCACATAATTAAATAACCTTATTGAGCACTTCCCTTCAGTCTCAAAATAATATTATTTTAATGTAATTTGTGATGAACCCAGTGAAATGCTTCAGACTAAAAGGAAAGTTACATATTTTGTGTGAAAAATATATAAAATCGCTGCAAAAATATCTTGTGAAGTTTGAGTTATGCCTGTGTGTGAGTGTGTGTGTGAGTGTTCGAGTGTGTGAGTGTTCGAGTGTGTTTGTGTTAGTGGTTATTTACTAGCTTGTGGCTTTTGATATGGTTGAAGTTTGATTGAAACATTTGCAAGCGCACACAAATGTCAATTACAAGTGTAACAAGAAAGTTAATTAAATAAAATTAGCACAACTTATCCTTTCCAGTGTGTTTGTGCGTGTGTGTGTGTGTGTGTGTGTGTGTGTTTGTGCAAATGCACTGCTAATGAAAAGTTTATTTAGAGCGCCAGCAACTTTGAACTAAATTAGAGGCAATTGCCAAGATAAATATTTAAGTTTCACTATTCACTGTTCACTATTCACAGCTGCCTCGTCTACCATATGCTGCTTTTTCTGCTGTTGCTGCTGCTGTTGCTGCTGCTGCTGCAGCCTTTTAAATATTTTACACAGCTACTTTTGTCCTGTTACATTTTTTGTGCCACTCTGCGCCACATTGGGGCGAATTGTTTACATTTAAATTGTACATTATGGCAAACATACTCAGCACAACACAGACACATGCGGCTCGCTACGGCCACAAAGTGTTGCAAGTCGAGAGCGAAAGTGGTTGCCATTGCCACGGCGCCAAGTAATTGTGGCAGCTTCTCAGCCACGCCCCTTTGGCAACGCCCCAGTCGAGCATCGTCCAAGTCCTCCAAGTGACCCTAATGGACTTTCTCACACTATTCGCATGCATTACGGTCTACCTAACAGGCACAGCCTTTTTTCCAACGGTACATGCACAAAACTTTTAAAATGTTTACACACACGCACACACACACACACTCACACACTTGCAGTGCTTGCTAATATGCATGTATAGGAGTATTTACTTATAATTAGAAACACCGACATTTTTTTGATCCCCTCCTCCGCCGCCCCTGCGGTGTTTGTGTAGTATTGTATGCAGTTTGTATGTTTCTATGTTTGTATGTTTGTATGGCTGCCATTACGTTATAAAGCAAATAAAGTTAACAACTTTTAACGGACATGTACACATAACTTTTGTAGAGCTGGTGTGTAACTTTTTGCTTTGCTTTGACCAGAGCGTTGCTTCTAATTATGATGCAAGTTGAGTGTGCAAATATTTCTCACAATCATCATCATTATTATCAACAGAAGTGCGCAGAATGCGAAAGCATTTTCCCAAAATTGCTGTGTCAAAATATATTTTTATATGTGCACGCCAAAAAGTTGGCGCCAGTCACAGAGTCTGCGAGCCTCTCGCAACCAAGCAACAAATGTTCGCTTCAAGTCAATTAGGCAAAATATAAAAAATAAACAAAATGTATTTATATATATATATATATATATATATATATATATGTGGCATAAGAGTGTACAAAAATTTGGGCGACTTTTTGGTATGTGATTTGCCAAGCAGCTTATGGCTGACATACAAAAAATAACGCTTAAATGATTTTTTTTTTTTATTTTGGATTTTCTCATAAGTTTTTCAAGTTGTTGCCACCTTTATTCGTTGTTTGTTTCGATCGTTTTTCATTGCTGCTGCTGCTTATGCTGCTGCTTATGCTGCTGATTTTGCTGGGGTCAGCCCTGTCAGTGAAAGTTTTCAAATTAAATTTAGCGACGCCATTTTCAATTAGAAAACTTCGTTGGCCAAGTCATTCGCAGAGGCCCAGCACAAATTCAATGGTAGCCGCAGGAGGAACTTAAACAGCATTAACAGGAACAGTAGCAGCAAAAAGTTGGCATCCATCTCATCTGTAGTCTGTGCCTCATCATCGACCATTTCAAGTTGTTATCAGTTCTTGAGCTTCCTCTAGGCGATGGTCTGGATGGGGGGCCACCCTTGTGGTCCCTTGTATGTGCCTTCAATTAAAATGCGTTCGCTGTCATTTTGGACGCCGTATTGCACTCGCTACGTGATTTAATAATAAAATACGAAAAAATATTCCAGTCAGCGTTTGTTGTCCTTGTCGTTGACGGCATTGTTGCCCGGCCATTACGTGGCTCTTTTAGCTATTCTCCTTCGTATTTATGTTGTGCTGTGTTCTGGTGTTCTTCCTGCTGATTTGGCAACTGTTGCTCGAGTTGCTGCTACTGCTGCTGCTGCTTCTGTGGACTCGAGGCCACACAGAGTCCTTGCAGCTGAGATACTTTTGGCAGCTTTGAATTTCATATTAAATTTCCTATTAAATATAGTCAGAACTGAATTGGCAACTTGAAGCACTCAATGCTCTCTTGAAAGCATTTGCGATAAATAAGCAGATTACGCATACGCAGTGTGGCTATCAATTGCCCACAAAGCTCTCATTGTGAATAGCAATAGCAATTTAATGACACTTGTTATTAATGAGAATTTCAGTAGCTACTTTAAGCCACGGTTGCATTTTTGATTTATGCGCAATGCATATTAAAATATATATCAAATTTCAATTGAAAATTATTGAAAACCACTTGCCTGATATAAACATTTTTAATGACCGCAATTAATGTACACACATACACACACACTCGCAAATTATGCAATATTATTTTACGTTAATTGCTGCACTTTCGGATAATCCAAAACATAGAAAAAAGTCGAGTGACCCAGCGGTTGCCCTAATAGCGCATAGCTTACTTGATATAAATTTAACAAACACATGCACTTTATGCACACGAGGAAACGGGAATTGTGGGTGTATGGGGCATATGGTGGCCTGTGGTGTGCAACATACGCGAATAAATAAAATGCAAGAGCAGGCTGCACATATTGCCATGATTTATAAAAACGAATGAGTTTTTAATTTTGACCAAATTCAAACATAACAGCTTTTAATTAAAGCAGCCTTACGGCGAAATAGGGACACTCTTTCAGTGAGAATTTTATATAACATTCTGGCATTAAATAAAGTTTAGTTTTTCCGTGTAGGAAACACAAACACAAACATTATAGTAAGTTATTTAACACACACTTATTGACACACTTATTATTATTAATAAACATAATTTCAGTAAAGTGAATTATTTAATGATGATGCATTGGAATTTTTTAATCGAAATGTAATGAAATACTGAAATTAATAGTTAAATTGTGCTAAAATAGAATAAGGACTTTATAGCAACAAATATGAGCTTATATGTATATATTTGTATAAGAATAATTGAATTGCCTTTCAACTCAACTGCACTTCAATTACATAGAGAAAATCATATTCATGGTTATATTTAATATTGATGTTTTTATTTTAAGTATGGCAAACTCAATATCAACATTCAGCCGAATCACTTGCCCAGCAAAGAGTATGAAAATGGACCGCATTGAAAATAATGCACCGCAAATTCGAGGTGTTGGCAAAGGGGGGAGTCAAGAGTCGTGTGGAAGAAGACAACTGCAGCTGGAAAATGGTGAAAATGAGCAAATAAATTTTAAAAAAGCATCCAGCATGAGCAGCGACGGCAAGGGCGTTTAAGAGTAATATATGGCGATGGCTGCAGCAAAACATTTTTGCAAACGTTTCAGGCAACCACAGTAGCAACAACTACAACAACAAAAACCTGCAACAGCTACTGCAGCATACAACACATGCTGTGCTACATGGCTCGGGCTGTGTAGTTGCAACGACAATTTTGGACGCCAACTGGCAAACGACAGAGCAGAGCAGGACTCTCTTCTGCAGCAGCTTCAGGGTGCGAATGAAACTAGGACAACGCTTGGACTCTGGCAGCTTCAGTGTGTTTGATTGCAGCACTATGTAACTATGGTCGAGACATTGCGCATTATTTACACGCGTGTTTATTATTTTCAATTAAACTGGCTACTGGGCACTTATCATAGATAAACATGCTCGCTTGACAGCGACTGACTCATGTCCCTGACAGCAGCAGTAGCGGCAAAAGCAACGGCAGCAGCAGCAACAGCAACGGCAGCAGCAGCAACAGCAGCAGCAGCAGCAGCAGCAGCATTGACTAGAGGCAGCCAGAAGTTACTCACAGATACGAGCTACAAATAGTTTTAAAATGACGCCCGCTGGCTCTAAGGGGCTTTTATTTATAGTTCATCTTCAAGTTGTTGTCGTAAAATTGCGTAAAAATCATTTTTGAATTTGTGCCAGTTTTTTCGTTTTAGAAGCTAAAACAGACAGTCCCTGCCCTGTGGCATCAATATATACATATATATAGTATATAGTATATATATAAATATATGTATGTGTGGCTCGTTGCTTACGATTTGAGAATTTCCCCGTGACACAAGCAAGCTAAAAATTTATTTATGTGTTTTTAATACAATTTGACGAAGACTTCTTTTTTTCCTTTTTTGGCTTTCCTGTGTTTTAGGGCATTACTCACCAAGTAAATATTTTTTTATACTTGGCTATGAGATGCGAATTTTGATAGGAAAATGAGAATTGCGTTTGTTTTTTCTTTCATTTATCTGTCATTGGTTAAAAACGCCGATTTAACTGGAAGATTTGTGAAAATTAACAAACCACCAAAAATGATTACATTTCTTTAATTTCGGCATTATTTTGACATTATTTGTTTTAAGCGAAACCGGAATGTATTCATTGGTCCATTTACTTACTTATTTTGACGATATTTAATAGCCACATTATTCTCCTTTAAGGATGTTTAAACTTTTGTCATTTGCCAAACAATACTATAAATTAACTTTTTCATATTTTTATGTAGAATATCATATTATTCATTTTACAATTGAAATTGTTAACGTTAAACATAAAAAATATAAATAAAATGGATTGAGAATTAAAGTTGACGTGGCGCCACATTTGGGTGTAGCAGAATCAGAAGCAGACGAGGCAGAAGAAACTGCAAAACAATAGCAGGAGCCGAAGTGAAAATCAATTTAATTGCAGCTGACAATTAAATTTACGCCGAATTAACAGCGACACTTCGCTTTTTGCCTGCCAGTCGACACACTCGACCCATCTTTGCATCTTTTCATCTGGCAGCAGCCACCTCAGCAGTCAGCCAACTCCCAATAACCCAACACTTTACTGGCTGGCAGATTCGGAGGCCAGACAAAAAACGTCGCGCTGATTTCTTGTCAAACAATTTTTTAATCAGTGTCGCTTCAGCAGCGCCTGTCCTCAGTGCTATCTGCAGTTTTACGGCTCTTCAATTCTGCTCAGTGCTCATGTTATTTAATTTTATGTTGGCTCTTGTCGCAAATTTTAATGTTTGGCGCTGTCCGAGCTCAGCCTGCATATTTCGACTACCAAAATATAATACCATTGACTGCACAATTCAGAGCCCCTTTATATTTTGACACTGACATTTTACGGTTAAGAAGGCTACTTGCTTGCCTGCCAGCATCAGCTGCTTAATTTGACAGATTCACATGACGATGAGAAGAGCTAATTAGGCGCCGCAACTGCCGCCTTGGCATTGTTTATCTCATTTATATTCCTCATTTTTTTTCCCCATTTTATATGGACTTTTCCCAGAATAAAAACTCGTTGAGTTTTATGACGAACGCATATGCATAACAATAACAATAACAATAACAAAAACACAAACAGAAGACAGAATACAGAATACAGAAGACAGAAGACAGAAGAAGTGCCGCCCGCTGCAAGTTTGTTTGCGTTGCGTAAACAAATAATTAAAGTAATGTGACGAGGCAGCAGCATTGTCAGTTTTTGTTGCACTTGCAGCTGCGTTTGCCATCAAGCGAATCCAGCATAAAGTTTCAGTCAAGCGTGCTTTAGCGATGTAGTTTTGGCCCATTTTCGGGCCATCATTATTAATATTATTATTGGCCGTTGTGTGTGTGCGCCCGCAATGTGTTGTGCACATGCTGGGAAAGCTTTTAATTGCTTCTTTCTTTTGCCATTGTTGTTGCCTTTGTGTTTACCAATGTGCGTCAGCTGTCGCCAACCCCCAACCCCCAACCCCCAACCCCCGACCCTCAACCCCCAAACACCAATTCCCAATGCTGACTAGGAGCATTCAGTGGATTTTTCTTTGCTTTCTTTTTTGTTGTGTTGCTTTTGCAGCTAATTGATTTATTTACTGTGTTGTGCACGGGGGTTGCCAGCTGTAGGGAGGCGTTGCGGGTGTGCGTGTGTGTGTGTGTGTGTGTATTTTGAAATAAGCAATTTTATGCTAATTTGACTGTTAATCGAGCTCGCTTACCCCAAATGTGTGTGTGTGTGTGTGGGTGTGTGTGTGTGTGCACGTCACAGGCACAACACAAATGAAGTGTGAAGTGTTGCCAGCCTTGTTGTTGTTATTGTTGTTGTTGTTGTTGTTGTGCATTGATTGCTAATGAGCATGAACATTTAGATGATTTAATGCGGCGCCCTTTTCGCCCATATTTAACGCCCTGACAGCCTTTGTGCCAAGCAAGGCAATCAATAAAAAAAAGAGCACAAAAAGATGGCGAGAGTGTGAGTTGACTCTCTTACATTAATTTCGCTCTCGCTTTCTCTCTCTCTCTCTCTCTCTCTCTCTCTCTCTCTCTCTCACACACACCAACAATATATCAAGTATACTCTTGCTTAGCCACGCCTAAACCTAGAAATCCTAGCCAGAGTTGGCGACTTGGTATCAGTTGCCCAGATGATGCTACTTTGGGCCAGACTGCCATAACTCAGAGCCAGCGCATACAATTTCAGTGCACTGCTACATGGAGCGAGGGAAGGGGACGTTGGGTCGGTGAGGAGATACACCTCAGACCCCGCCATGTCGCAACACTTGCCTTCGGGCGCAAACTATGTGTTCTTTTGGCCATTTTGTAGCTATTTTATTTTATATTTATTTGCAGCTTCTTTTTAGCTGCGTTGTGACATTTCAGCGCTGCTGTTGTTGCTGCTTTCGCTGGCGCTTCCACGTCTGAGCGACAAAATCCGCTTTAGCGAGTTTATTTATATGGAAAATATGTAAATTTACGATGGCGACAACAAGAATAACAACAACAAAAACAACAACTACAAATAGGGCTTGTAGCACTATGTACATATTTTATGCATAGCATAGCATTGCGTACATTTTGGGTGTGGATGCTTAGATTTAGAAGTGCGATGTGGTTGGGGAGCCGATGCTTGGTTTGGTTTGGCTTGGCTTATGTGGCCGCTGAAAATGACTTGGCCATGGCCAACGATTTATATGCTTGCCGAGCGCATTTTGATGCAAAATTAAATGAAATAAGTTGTAGTATTTTTTGTGCACAGCCGGCAATAATTTGGATAATTTTTTTGTAACTAAAGCCACAGCTGACAAACTATATATGTATATATGTAGAGTATTTTCAAGGAAATGGCAATTTATGGGCCGCTGACCATAAATAAATCGAAAATGCAACTGAAATGCACCCTATAATGCAGCAATTGTAATTCACTCTAATTTATTTACTCTGACTGATGCTATTTATGGCATTTTACAACTGCACAGCACTTGCTGCTCATATTGTTTTTGTTGAAATTCCAATTTTTGCGGCAATTTATGGGCACATATTATGCAAATCCAGTGCCTAATCTCGCCCCCTGCCGACAACTTGAACGCGCAAAATAAAATGCTGCGTGCTTAATTTAAATTTCATAAATATGCAAATTACGCAAATTACTGGCAGCTTGCATGCGACGCCCACTGCAGTTTAGCTGGACACGCCCACCACGGCTAATTTTCAATTAACGCTTTGACTGAAAACTTCAAGTCAAAGGGTCACTCGACCTACCGTTCAAATATCACAAGAAGTCAACAACAACAGCGACAACAACGAGCCCGGAAAAATTCTGTATAACAACCTGAATGAAAAGTGGGTGGAAAAATAAGTGTAAAGGGCCTTACAAAATATGTACAAGCGAGTTGATTACGTGTCTCAAATAGATTTGTCGACAAATTTCATGGAATTTTCGGCTGCGAATTAGCAGTGAAAAAAGCCAAATGCCAAACGTTAAAGCCAAAGGGGCGAATCCCGTTTTGCTTGGCATGTTCAAGTGATAAATTCAATTTTCCACTTGAACGCAACAACCGTTATACGCCTCAACCCACCCCCCCTCACCCGACGAGCTCCACGAACACTTGGCAATGTATGACTAATGGCGCTTGCTTGCTGGTGGCATCGGCGGTGGCAATCAAACAGAAATCATAAAGGCGTGTTGCCCAAGCATAAAACGTAAACAGGCGGCTTGGATCACTACCTCGAACAAAGGTCACACAACCCAGACCCAGTCCCAGACCCAGTCCCAGGACCAGGACCAGCCCCGAGGCCATAGCCAACAAAGCGCATGCCGGGCGGCGATAAAAATGACAAAGCTCACACCAAAATCAGCAACAGCAACAGCAACAGCAACAAGCAACATCAGAAGCCTTGGTGTCCGACTGGGTGCACTGAAGCGTGGCTGTTGCTACTCTTGCTGTTGCTGCTGTTGCTGCAATGCTCGAGTGTATAATGCTAGTCGTGTCCGGGGCTCGTTGAGTGAATGTGAATCACAACATCAGCTAGGATTTATACAAGCATAAATATAAACAAGTTAATGGATTAAGGCTTGAGTCATTTGCAGTGAAGAGGGACCACGAAAGCAAAACCCATTTCAATTATATCCTGTAAACATGCCAGCAAAACATTTAAAACATTGTTGACCAGAAAATGAAAACCAATTATTAAAAACTTATTAATACATAATGAAAATCATCATATGTAAAAATTAGATTTTAAACTGGACATGTAAATCACGAAAATATTTGATCTTCATAGTTTAACTTTAGTTAAATTCTCTCAGCTTTAATTTTTTGTCATGAGTCATAAATAATCTACAATATTAATGCTAAAACATTTCAAATAAACCATAAGGCTCATAAATATTCATCAAATGAATAAGTATGCTTGATGACTTAATAACGTCGAAAGCGCCACTCAATTAAGTCAATTGAAGCAACATTTGTTTGTTTAATGAATTTATGATATTACAAATTCCTTAAAAATGAGTTCGCTAAATACATGTATACATATGTATTTGTGCTGGCGCCTCTTTATTTATACATTGAATGCCACGATGACTTGAATATTTTTAGTATTCTCTATCGGTACTTCTGTACATTAAAGTGATGATATATTCATAAATATTATATTTATTTATACAAAATAAAATTACAATTAATGATACAAGTAATCGAATATTAAATTTGCATATTTATTATTGATATTGAGAGCAAAACCCATGCTAACAAGGGAACAACATATAAATATATTTAAATATATATTTACAAAAAAATTAGTCAAAAGCATTCATTCACTCAATCACAGATAAATGTTGTTAGGGGTACACATGCGAGTGGATGTAGCACAATAGGATTGCGTGTCTTGATACCCAATAAAGTGCTGTAATTACAGGCTAACCAGTGACTGTGACATTTGCCCCCATTCGGTCAGAGTCTGAGTAATTCGGTCCGAGGCAGACCTTTGACCAGTGGCGCTGTCGTTTTTAATGCGATTTTGGCATGTGCAGACAGACGAAAAGTGGCCAAATAAAAGTGCTCATAAAATTGAATTTTTTATGAGTGCCTTATGGGCGAAAGGGTTAATTTCGGAATAAAGGAAAAACCCCCGTGAAGCGTAGCGTAAAGGCGCAAAAGGCAAAAGACCAAATGCCTGTTGACAACAACAAATGACGTTGGCTATTGGTTTCACATACATATATCTATGTGCATGTATTTATTTATGCATGTATTTATATATATATATATATATATATATTATATATATATGTAGAAGGGGTTGTCTCGCCATTTGTTGATTCACACCTTTTAGCGTTGGGCATTAAAGACCAAGTGTTGTGTGGCTTGAAGCTGGGAGCTGGGGACGATGAATAACGGAAGCATTACTCACAGCAAAGGGCGCTCAATCCAGTGCGATACGCAAAATGCTAAAAATATATATATATATGTATATCAACACCAACGGAAGTTGTAGACTATAAAAGTGAGTAAGCTCTCAGTGGCAGCAGCACCAGCAGAGTCTGCCACCCTAAACTGCCACACCCTCTACTTGCTGCTGATGCGCTCTTATACTGCTGTTGCACTTATTGCGCTTGTTAAAGAAAACGGCAGAAGATGGGACACAGGACGGACTGTTGCAGAAGCGAGTTAAAAAGTCATAAAATGATATTTATTTCGTTTCACTGCCGCGTAATGCTTACTATCTGAGTGGTGGTGGTCGTCTCGCGGGTGGCATAAACAGCAACTAAGACGCAACAGTCACTGAAGACAACTCAAACTGCAGACGGGCAGCAGGGCAGCAGGGCAACCGGAGAGGCTGATATTGAAGACGAAAATATGCCATAGATTTGCCTTTTATGTGAAATTTATATCTGAGTGCAGCGGTCGGCGGGATAACAAAGAGCGTATCTGCTAAGAATTAATGGCATTTGGGTTTGGCGTTTTCACACACAACTATTTGCCGCTCTCGTAGAGTAGATGCTTTGACTTGACTTGCCACGGGATGTGTCTCACCAAGTGCTCTGTGTGAAAATGGCAATGATTTCCATTGCGCTCTATTCTTGTGGCTTTTTAATGTGTTCTTGTTAAAGTTTATTGAAAAACTTTGGACAGTCACGTTTGAGTAGTCAGCCGCTGCCCTAACTTATATATATTGTGTGAGCATATATATATTAAATATATATGTATATCTCTTCTATGGTCCTTTGCTAACCAGAAATAAGACAGCTGCACAAGTGAACGAATTTTCTCGTTTCGAGGAGAAAAAAATTGAAGAAAACCAACGGCAAAAACGGCACTCCAAAAAATACAGACTATTTTACACAATTTTACTATAAATTAAAGTAAGCCGAGCAGTTGTTGCGACGGGGCTATATGATATAGTAATCCCACATCGATGATCTTCTATCCAAATGATGGATGGATATCTTGCCAAACTCTCCTGCAAGAACACATCCTTGGGTCGATTGTTCCTACGGCACATATTTAAGGTTATATTAGGCCTATATCATTGTTTTTTGTGTAAATGTAGAGAGCATAACTGCTTTGTTGGGTTCGCATAGCTTTTTCAACAAAAATGCTTTCTATTGCAGCCGTATGATATATTGAAATATGATATTAGTCTGATCTCAATGACGCTTCTTTTTAAATTAAGAAATAATAATAATACGCCTTTTGAGATACAGTAATACGATCTCGATGATAATTTGTCCCAATTTTAGGACTATAATAACATTTATATTTAGTATGTCTGCCTTGGATAACTCATTCAATAAAAAGATTTCAGGCAATAACTTATCCTTTGGCTGATTGTTCCTATTAAAGTTATATGATATATTTATCCAATTCCGCTGACTCCGACATCAAGACAGAAAACGATTATATTAAACTGATGTTGTCAGAGATGTCTCCGTAAATGCGTTTCAAACTTCCCGACAATATTATAATACCCTCAGCAAGGCTATAAAAACTTGCTAAAGAAACATGTTACGCTGTTTTCTGTGAAAGATGAACGGCGTCCGCTGGGACAAGGGGGTGGTGCGCAGCATTCCAACTGTGCATAATAAGGGCGTGGTCATGTTTGCTCATAATTGAAATTTCGCGCTAAACAGGAAATAGCGGTTGTTCTGCTCTCGTAGACACTTGTTGTTCTATTGTGCACTGACTAACAGCAACAGAGGCACTACGAGCGTTGGGGGAATGCCGGGTGTTGTGTGTTGGGTGTTCATAAATGCACGGAATAGTACAGTATTTATGGGCGAAAGTGCATTGAGGCAAATAAAGACCACATGCTACAAGAAAAGAAGAGAAAAGGAAATAAATCGAAGAAATAATAAAGAATATTTCCTAGGAGGAGGCTGCTTTTGTATCGCTTGAAAGATCTGCACCTGAGCGAACAGAAAAGCGGACCGAATAACAAAGCGTATTTTGTGTAAATCAGATTGAAACTCAGGTCTTCCTCTTCTTCATCTTTATTTAAAATAAATTTTAAGCTCCTTTTTCCATTTAGTTGGCATTCATTTGATATTCACACTTGCCCAACTAGAATGTAAGATATAAGAAAGCACATTCAAAAGGCAGCTTTGACTTACTATGGAGATAACCTCAACTATTGTCAATACTCTGATTTATTTAACTCTCCCTTGATTGTATTGATTCTACGGCATACTATTAACGATACTCCCACATTCCGTACGCCCATTTCAGTCACTTTGCTCTGCTATTCCATTGCAGCCCATTTATTTTCCTCTTTTCAGTGCATGCCAGTCGCTGTCGCCTGTCAAGTTGCATCGCCAGTTGTTCCCACTTTGTATTCCAGCTGAATCCCCTCTGATCCCCATCTCCTTCATCTTCATCCTTGCACGTACTCTATGCTCCAGAGTGACATGTGCTTCCTCTCTGTTATATTTTTGTTCGCCACAGCTCCCAACAATATTTCTGCTGTTATTTTCCACATGTGAAATTGAACTTTGCATCTTGGCGCAACGTGCCAGCTACAAACGCATTGCCACACGGTTGATGGCTGCTGCTTGCTGCTGCATGTCCCACCCACCCCCTACTCACACCACACGACCAATACTGCACTTGACTTGTGGCGCTTCCCGGTCACTCTCCTCCCCCCGCCGAAACATATTGCCGCCCTTCTACGTATTCTACGCTTGTGACGTTGTTTTGACACTGCGAATGCGCGCGCGTGTTTATAAATAAATATGCATACATATATATAATTATATATATATTCTACATGTATCATATATGGGTGTACAACACACACACACACACACTTATGTATGTGTAAATAAAAGTGTATTTATGATGGAAATATGTTTGAGAAATATTTACACGCTTCTGCATACTTCATCGTTGCCGGATTTTCCCTCTTGGCTGGGCTGGTTGGCAGCACACATGTGTCGCATTTGGTTGATGGGCGAAGATGGGTGAGTGTGAGGGCACCCCTCGGATTTTTCAGGGTTTTTCTCTTTGAAGTTCATAAAAATTAACAAAAAATCAATTTACGAACACAAATGACGCGCTGATGAGGAGCAAAGCGACCGTTCCAGCAATGTTTACATTGCAATTGAACTCTTTGCGCCATGCCACGCCCACAAATACACACAGGGGGTTAGTTGGATGGCATAACGCGTTGCCAGTTGGGTTGCGCGTGTTGATTGCCCATCAAAACAAAGCCTGGCGCATGAGGAGCACAGCTTGAGATTTGCATAGACGCATATCGTCCATAAATCCAACGATAATACCCAGAGCTTCAGTTCGATATTTATATATATACGTGTTTCTCGTTGTGTGTGTGTGTGTGTGGGCGTGTGCGTGTGCCAGCAACTACGTGCAACAAAGGCATCAAACACAGACAGAAGCAAAATAAAAAATAAAAAAATAGAAAGTTGTCAACATAAAAATAGAGCGACGATTATGATGAAAATATTCATGCGACGAAACGGAAAACTTCGCCAAGTGCCATGGCAATGTCCCAAGAGTCGCATGGTCGCAGCGGGACTCCTCGCCCCACCTCTCGTCCCACTCAATATATGCGTACATGAATGTACATGCATCTGTATACATATGTATACATATGTATGTACATACGTAAGAGTGCCAGTTGTTTATGTGGCAACGTTAGGCAGCAAATTCGAGTCCCACTTAAAGCGTCATCTTTGCCAAATGTGGCACTATCGAGTGGGGCAAAACAAGAATACACTTGGAATCCTCAAAAGCCAACGATGGAAATCGGTCGGCATTTTAAGCTCTCGAGTGCCGACTGCTAATAAGTAAAGAAGCAGATGAAGCAGATGAAGAAGCAGAAGATCAAGCACACATAATTAAATTTAATGCTCAAAAGGGCATCGCACCAAATCAAGCCGAGAGCGGTGGAGTGGGTAGAGGCTGCTTGGCCATGTCTATATCGAAGTATCGAAATTCAATTTACTACAAAATCCCGCGAATCGGCGTGGGTACACCAAACCAAATAGAAAATGCCAGAAATTGTGTCTCGCTTTTTTGGGGCCAAATCCTGTCATAAATTGTGCCCGGAAACGGCAACAAAAGACAGACGGCCCAGACCCAGAAAATATGCTGATGTCGATGTCGAATTATGATTTGTTTTTTTGGAGTGGCTGACATCCCAAAAATTGGTAAGCAGAGGATGTGGGGTGGGCAGTAGAAATCGGTCGCTTGGGGAATAAGATATGACCGATGTGGCCTGTTCTTGTTGCTGTTGCCTCAAGGTTACAATAATCTGAGCGTAAATTACAACAACCAGTTGATGGCATCGTAAAAAGCACTGGGGCAGCAAGGCTCAACCAGCAAAACAGCACTCACACACACTCGCACACACTCAGACACACTTAGACACACTCAGACACACACGCTCGACCTCGCAAATTATAAAGTTGTTTGGCCAAAACTGCTAGCTGGCAAAGTTTGCATTTAAGTTTTCCATTTCTTCACTTTTCCATTTTTTTTTTTATTTAGCTTTTGTTACTTTTTGAAGAGAGAAAAAGAATCTGCAGCACGTTTTATGTAACGCACATTGATAAGCATTTTTTGGCAATCGGTGAATGATTTGCAAGTTTCCACAAAGTGCTTGCACAGCCAAACATTTTGTGCCAACGTGTGCGAATATCCAGCATCAACATATGCTGTCCTTTTTGGCATAGTTTCTAGTTCGAATGTCGGGTGGAGGTTAGGATTCAGGAATTGAAGGCTTGGGGCTTCAAATGTTAAATGCTTTGTGCGCTGGCCACACAATTGAAAATGTGATGCTCAGTAAATCGCCGCAAGCTCAGCTTTATATATGTGTCTCAAAAAGAAACAAAAGAACAGATATGATTTTAAGGGGCTGTGATTGCAACAATCCCAATTTGATAATAGCTCAAATTATGTCAGATTTTGCTTTGAATGCGTTTCTAGTCTCTACTTTTGAAGTGTATCTGATTTTTTTCTTTTTTGAATGGGTCTCTAGTGGGTCTCAGGCAAGGCTAACTTTGAAATCTTTTAAAGTAAAAGCCCCACTTCAGCTTGAATTAGCAGGTATATATAGAGGTGTATATAGGTATATGTTTCAACTTTAACATAATCAGGTCAGAAAGGATTGCAAATTATTACACATTTTGTTTGAGTTCTTTATTTTATGATCTTGCAAATTTTAATTGTTGGGTAAAACTCGCTTCGGTTTCTGTTTTTTAACGATTACTCTTACTTATTTATAATTATAATTTGAAAAGTTACATTTCAAAGTTGTTTATAGCAGGAAACGAAGAGAATGGAGACTGAGAGGCCTCTAAACTGCTATAATCAAAAACGATTTAAGCATAAGGACGGGAAATTATGAAGTAATCTAGGGAAACATGTTTAAACTCTGAGGTCATAGAAACCCTCAACCCCAGAGCTACTGGCTCAGACTCAGAGGAAGGCACAATATCTCCAACTGGGTGGCAGTGTGTGAAGTGGGGGATCCATAAATAATATTAGGTTGCTTGTCATGGGACGACCCTCTGATCTTGTTTATTCTCTATCTTTAATAACTGACTTGCACATTTTCTTTTTATATGAAAAGCTATGCGACAAAATGAATATCTAAATAACTTTAGCCTGATTTATATTTTTCTGTACTGTAAGAAAGTCTTTTCTTTTTTCATAGAGATGCCGATGCAAATTGGTATATATTGTGAATGGAAAAATTTAAGCATGATGCAAATAGTGAAATGTAGTGTACTTACTGTTCTTTTGAAAATCCTGAGACTCCTCTTCCGCTCGAGTCGCTTCCGGCTGCAAAAATAGCAGTAGCAGCAACAACATCATCGCAGCGAGTATTGAAACCGTTTCCCCAGAGTCCAGCAGCGTTCGTGTCCTTGATTTTCGATGTGTGTTGTGTTGCTGTTTCGGTTGTTGTTCTTTTTGCCGTTGATGTTGTTGTTGTTGCTTTTGCAAATTTGAGAATGTTTCTGTTGTTGACAAGCTGAGCTGCATTTTTGTTGTTTTGTGTGCTGTTATTAAAAACTGCATTGTAGTCATTGCGTTGTGCTCGAACGCAGAGACGTCCCGTCATTTATGTATCTAACTTCAATTTAGCCAAACCGTCAAAGCAACAAAATTCGTATACAAACTTAAATGGCCACAATTCATGTGTTGACCGTAACGCTAATAGACAGAATTTCGGATTCTGTATTTGAGTCTGTGCATCTGTGTGTATGTGTGTGTGTGTGTGTGTGTTGTTGTTGTTGTTTTGTTCGAGCTGTTGTTGGCTATTTCCGTTTCCGTTGCTATTTCCGCTTTTGACTTTAATGAAGCTCCAACGCGTCTTTAGTTCGCTTTGACTTCAAGTCTGTCCCATAAAAAGCACATTTCAACTGGCATTTATATGGATGTATGTGGCTCAGCCGTTGGTTGAATTCTCGGCTTGCTTTCAAATCGCAGGCATGTCCTGTGTTTGTGCTGCTGCTACCACGGGAATCTTAATGTCCTTTTACATGTTTATTTGCACTTTTATTGCCCTTTTCAGCATGCCAGAATGGAGAGCCGTCCCTCGGCCCACGCACTGCAAAATAGAAAAGCAAAGAACAAAAATCAAAACATGAAACATGAAACACGACGAAACTTGAGTAACTTCTTGGGTTATATGTATGTATATATGTACAAGACAATAACAACAAGCAGACAGCCAGCTTTGATCCAATCCATTGCGATGTTTGTGCTTGACGTCGTTCTTTTTTTTTATTTACCCTGGACCCATTAAAATTGGCCAGGGAGGGTCAAGTACAAATATTGTTGATCAGCCCTGTCTGACAGTTTATCTTTCCGAATTTCTGCCTGTCTGACTGTCAGATTACATTTATTTCATTTTATCGATACAAATCGGTTACCCATAACAATAAAGGCCACAATTATTTGCAAATATATATATATATATATATATATATATGCCTGGACTTAACATTTATCAACGTGTTGATTTGAATATTGAAGACAGCTTCTGAGATAGGTATAGACTCGGATTTAGGGTATCACCCAGTCGGATTCTCTCAACTAAAGACTTGTTATTGTTATTTTTATTTTGTTTTTTTTTTGTGCGAAATATGACAGTGGTAATAAAATGCTTTTTACTGATGTGGCACACACACACACACACGCACACACACATCAAGCAAATTGAACTCGTAAACTTGGACGGAGGCTAAAGGGTATGTCGGGCAAAGGGAAAGTCAAAGAACTGGAATTTTTCTGTGTGCTGGCCGGCAAATTGACTGTTTTATGCGGCTATCGACCATCGATGAAGTGTGATTAATGGCACATTTCAATGTGAGTCTTGTAATTAAGGCTGGCGGTAGATTTATGTGTATGTTGCCACAGTTGCTGCCACAGCAGTGTGTCAGCAATCGAGATAGTACACCTTAACCCTGTCAATGGCACAGGCCCCCCTCAACTGACTTCTGCTTTATTACCCAGCCAAATGTTGCACGTAGCTGCTGCTCTTGTGCCTTTTAATTGCGTGCTTAGCAGCGAACGCTGCCCATTAAACAACGCATCAAAATTGATAAACCAACCCTACAGGCCGCAGTGCCAGTTTCATAGAGTACACCAGGAGCACTCCGCCCACAACCCCGCTCTGGCAGCGATGCGTTGCAGCCACGCATGTGTCATGGTTTGTTTGGCCTGAGCTGCAATCATGGAGTGAGGTTGAGGGCGCGACAAGAACGGTGACAGCCAGGCTGGCAGGCAGGGAGTAGGCAATGGCATGATTTGGCTGTGGCAGCTGCTGTGGCTCACCTTAACCCAGAAAGGCCTCGAGCTTGTTATTATGCAACATTTTGTATATTGTGCGTGTTTTTGGGTGGCAGATTTTGCCTGGCTCTTTTTTTTTTTTTTTTGTTTTTTTTTGTTTTCCGGCAATGCTGTTAATGAGGAGCAGACACATAAATAAAAGAATACGCGCGAAAAGTTCATACATTTTGATGAACTTTGAAGAGACTCCGCTGCAGCTTTTAATTAAATGATAACTGAACAGAACAGAAAAGAACTGAACTGAACTGAAATGTGTGGCGTTTGTGCGAGTTGTTGTTTATTGCTGGTGTTGCTGCTGGTGCTGCTTCTGTTGCTGCCTGTTTGCATTTAATTGCATATTTACATATTTTGTCTGCTATAGAAACCTGTTACCTATTCATTTCACCTTGCATACCTGTAAATAAATGTGAGCAAACGAAGCCAGCAAAGCAAAACTTTGCTCATTAGTAAATTTCGTGCTGAGCAGAGGCATATGCTCCGACAAGAGACAGAAGAGTATTCTGCATACACATATAGGTATGTATAGAGTGTAGCATATATCATGAGTAGTTTCCACTGGTGGCTGTTAGTTGGCATATTTTATTACTGATTAATTAACTTTACTGCGCTTATGTTCTTTTCGGTGACTACACATACACAACTTGAACTTGCCCAACAAATGAAGGATTTCTTAATTAAAAAAGTTGGCAAGCGCATGAATAAAGCGATGACAACAAGGTGTCTTTGCTGCGTCCCTTTGCTCTCTTTATGCCCTGGAGAAGGACACTGTAATTTTGTAGCGAAGCTTGTAACGCATTAGGGGAGATGTCTCTGATCTCATTTGGTCCAAATATTCTTGATTGGCGCGAGACAATATAGCGATTTTCATCTTTCTGTACGTCTCGTTCTAAGCAAACTTAGAAACACGGTTATTCTCCACTATCAGAGCCAGCAGAATCAGACCAAACTATATCATATAGTTGACATATATCATATAGTGATCAAGATATCTCCACTGCAACATCAACATCCAGCTAATTAAGCTATATTATATTGTTATATGATATATCATTTATGTGGCTAACAATTATGTGGAACAATAGATCAATTTCATAAATTAATTTAATCAATTTATTAATTTATATATCTGCAAGGGCATGCGATCTTCGGCATGCCTTAGATTCCCATGATTCTTATTGTGTCTATGTACAAGTTGTTGGCGGCAGCAGAAAATATGTAAATGTTAAGTGCAGCTTGAGCGGCAGCAGCCAGCGTTAACAGCGCTCTCTTTGTACCGCGCTCTCGTTGTGCAGCGCTCTCTCTCTCTCTCGTCATCGAAAAAGGGCGCTCGCTGATCACCGGCTGCTGCAGCTATTCAATTGGTTTTCTGAGTTAGAATAAACTAATCGTGTTAATTAAGCCCTATCGTTGTTGAAAGACTAAGCATTGGCTTCTAGTCTTAATATATTCAAATAAATATAAACTATTTTCGTGAAACGTTGTGTTTTAATAACAATAAAGCTATCAAAAAGCTGATAGCGCAAACACAAGTGTTGCACAACTTTTGACCTCTATGAACAGCAGCGAATATATATAAAGCTATAAATAAAGACGGGAGCAGTTCGGACTTGTCATTCCGATGAGATTAAGGTGGTTTATAAATAGTGGTCCAAGTCCAAGTTGCCAGTTGTGGTCGTTGCTGGGGCTAATCATGGAGATGTGCACATCAAAAGGCGGCTGTAAATTTGGCAACTTATCTATTATTTGTGCGCGTGTGTGCTTTGTTTGTTTGTTTGCCCCAAGGCAATTATATATTTGCTTATATTGGGACCAGTATTGATTGGCTGCTGTGTACACACAGACAGGTGCGAGCATGTTTCCATGTTAGACTACTTGCAGAGTACACCTTTCACCTGTCTAAAACATGACCAGAGTCTTGGGCATTCTGCCTTGAGCCTTGTCAAATTACCACAGCCACTCCATCATGTTTAATTCAGGTCCTGACAGTTGCCACCCACGCGCATAGATCTCTATCTGCTCTCTATCTGCTCTCTCTCTCTCTCTCTCTCTCTCTCTCTCTTTCTCTCTCTCTCTCTCTCTCTCTCTGTGTGTGTGTAAATTTATGAGCAAATGCTCAACTTTGACATAAATGTTCATCATAATGTGACACAATTTCCTGAAGATTTAACGCCGCATCAGCCATCGAATGAAGCACATATGAGCCATGAGCCATGAGCCGTGAGCCGTGGAGCCATAAGTGAATAAGGATGCGAGTGCGAATAAGAATGCGAGTGCCCGTGCGAGTGCGAGTGTGAGTGCGAGTGCGAGTGGGAGTTCGAGTTCGAGTGCGATTGCGATTCCGAATTCGAGTGTCAAGGCCATTGCTTTGTGCCTTGTGTGCAATTCGCATGCTTCATAAACTCGATTTACTTTCTTTTCTTTCTTTTCTCCCTCTGCTTAAGAAGCAGCGGCTGCTGGCAGCTGACATACATTTTAAAATTAAATAAAAATATAATAATATTAGAAGAAAAATACATTTTTAGCTCAAGTCAAAGTCGCTGACAACACACAGCCACACATGTTACATATATATATATATATATATATATATACACACACTTGGAAAATTGAAACCATTTTTTTGAGGAAATGCTTTTTATGCGACATAAGCGATTTATGCTTGCGCTGTAAATTAACGCAATAAATTCTAATATCATATTAAAAGAAGATAGCGATTAAATTCTTTAATGTATCCTTCCAATCTTATTATGCTGATAGAGTAGCTTGAACTACTAAATAAAATCAGCAGTTTTCCGTTTTTTCTCTGAGTGTAATAGTGTCTTCTAGTCTTCGCTCTTATCGAACTGAAAGGGTAACTGGAACTAAGTCATGATGGGCAATCACAGTGCTTGGGTGCTGAATGGGTCTTAAGATGCTGCCAGCTGCAGTTTCTATGTGTGTGTGGGTGTCTGTTGACGTGTGTGTGCGTGTGTGTTGATGTGTGATATCATAAGCATGCGTCTGACAAGCATAAGCACCGCTGCTGTCACTGTCACAGCAGCAGAAGCAGCAGCAGAAACCCTTAAAGCAACCCTTGGCGACAATGCATGTTATTACCCCACGCGGCATACTTTTAGCGCCACTCAAGGCACATTCCCTTTGCCTTGTGTGTGTGTGTGTGTGTGTGTGTGTGAAAATAAAAGTTGAATTATGACAAAAGGCATGCATCAGTCAGCAGCAACAACAGCAACAACAGCCGCAGCGACGGCAACTATGGCCTGATAATGCGCTCTTCACTGACATTGCTCAACTTTCAGCGTGTGTGTTTACTTAAGCCGTAAGTGTGTGTTTGTTTGTGTGTGTGTGTGTGTGTGCGTGTGTGCGCCGTTTAACATGTCGTATGCGCAATTTGTGAAATATGCGAGTGCTTTGCCTGCCAGCATAAGCAATAAGAGTGCTGCTGCCATTATGTGTGCGCATTTAAGTGTATGTGTGTGTGTGTGTGTGTGAGTGTGTGTGTGTGTAGTGTGTGTGTGTGTAGTGTGTGAGTAAGCAATTAGTTGCCTTTTCAGCTGAAATAAAAGCAAATCGTGCGAAGGTTCTGCTCAGGGGCACCCTCTTATAAGGTTTCTGGGTAGATGGGGGCCAAAACAAACAGCAGCTCATTAATATCCTTTATGCGTTTATTACAGGCATCCGGCAGCATCTTATGAAAAACATTAATAAATGCGCAGAGGCAGCCATAAAAGCAACAATAACAAAAACAATAACAATAACAAAACAACAGCTAAAAGCCAGAGAAAATACTAATAAGATAAACAAATGGGAATCGCTTCACGCATAGAAATCAAAATCAATCCGACAATGCATTATTATTAATTGGCCTAATACGTTCACTTAGCCAGAAATCATTTATTTGCGCATGCTAAGCCCAATAATAACAATTGGATCAGCTGCGCGTTGAGGATATGAAAGATGCATAACATATTGCCCGAAAATCGGCTATTATCCAATTTGTTTTTTTTCAAAACTAAGCCAAATGCCATTTTTTACCAACTGAATGACCTTTTGGCCTGAATCCCTAGCATTATTTCAAAACTGCAAGAATTCAATTTACATTTTCATTTTACACATAAAAAGCAAATATTTTTTCTTTATCTCTTTTTTTTTATGTCGCTTTACTCGCACTTTTCGCCCCAAAGCTGACCCATATTTGGGCACGAGTCCAATTCAAATACATACATATACGCATTCATAAGCATTCACACACTATTCATACGTGGATTCGTTTTATTTGGCCTGCACATGCCAACATCCCTTTATTATACCCTTTGCTCTCACAATGGGTTAAGTGTATGTGTTATAATGCACTTATATGTTTTAAAAGCCACACAGAATTTCATATTTTGTATTCTTGATACGCAACTGAGTCGATATTCACAGTGCTTTCTTTCTTATCGTCCAAATGCTACACAGTTATGAAGTTTATTTAGCATTCTCTGATTTATTAAAATTTCTATGTGTCTGAGAATAGACTCAGTTATAAGGTATCTCACAATAGACCATAGATTCCCTTGCATAATAATCTGGTTAGTAATTCAAAAGGAACACACAGTAAATCAACCAGTATTGTCACTTATATTAAATTCTCTACTTATAGCAAGGACAACGTGTTTAAATAGATTGTGAAACAAAAGTTTTACCATTCAGATACAGACACAAACTCTAACAGGCAAAAAAAAATATAATTGAATTTAATTAGTCAAAAGGTTTTGTAAAAATAATAATAATATTTACACATGGCTTGTTTATTGATTTCTCTGTTTTAGCACTTGAAATAAATGTACAAGGTAATTAAGTAAAAAATATATATAAATATATATGCATACTTAAATACTTTAATAACATTAATCATTATTAGTTCACACGAATAGTAGCTCCATCAATTGGTATTTAATTTATGGACTTTATATTTATCTGTTGTTCTATTATTAGTTAAAACAAGCAAATATAACATATTTTCCCCAGTTATTTTAAGTTGTAAGCTTTTGTTTGAAAAATGCACATTTCAACATGTTATTTTATTTTGCTTTATGCGCAGACACCCAGCTGAAGCTTGTTTGTATAAATTAAGCTGTGAGCCGCAGATAATGTGTGAATCTTTTAGTTTGACTTTTGTAGCATAGTGCTCAAAACAAACACATCCTAAGGGGAGGCAGACAGAGAGAGAGAGAGAGAGAGAGAGAGAGAGAGAGAGCGAGAGAGAGAGAGGTACGGAGAGATGGTGCTTGGATGAGACTACTGCCAAAAACAGCGGTCTCAGCTGTCATTCACAGGCCACACCCAAATCCAGTGGCCTCCCACACACACACACACACACACACACACACACACGCGCGCAAATTCATCCCACTCCGGTGGGATCATCTAAAAGCTTCATATAAATAAAGCGAGTGTAGAGACACAGACACAGACACAGACTCTCACACACACTGACACACACTGACACACACACACACACACACACAGATACATACAAATAGAGTTACAACAGCTGCTTTCGTGGTTTGCTGTGTATTCCCGATACTGTGGCTGCCCAAAATCTACCTTAAATTTGCCAACATGCGGCAGTCGCACAGGTGTCGCAGCCGACGTTGATTTTGCCATCAGTCCGCACGCCTTTCAGCCAGTCAGCCAGTCAGCCCGTCAGCCCGGCGGGTGTCAATCAGAGCACTGCCAAATTATGTATTTAAAGTCGCTGGGAGGCTTAAAGTTTGTTGGTGCCTTTTGCTACGCTCGTGAACTTTGTTTGATATTAATGAGACGGCATTTGTCAGCAGATGAAAATTTTTGCAATTTAAATTAACACCAGCTGCAATTAAGTTAAACGTTTTCCATTTCCCAAAAAATATATTATTGCACGTGGCAGACCCCTTTCCGATCAACCCCGCATGCCAAAGAGAAAGGCCAAAATTGAAATTTAAATTGAAGTTAGTTTAGGAACGCCTTTTAATCCTTCAATTAATATTATTCAGCACCCCGCATCGAGACCAAATGCGACCCAAAGTTTGCTGCTGTTCAAAACCCTTTTCGTGGTTGGAATTTTTTGTGACTTTTTCTTTGGTGCCGGGCCACAATTATTTAACGCTTGCAACTTGTGCCAGCCTTTTCATTTTATTTAATACGGCCACATATTTTGTTTGCCATTAAATGTATAATTTATCTTTCGAACTGAGCGCGTCACTATCATCAAGATGCGAGGCTGTTTTGGTTGGCCAACAGACGATTGCTTTTTAGTTTCGGCTTGTCACCTGCTTGGCCAGCCGAGCTCTAACCGCATCCAATGTAAACAAGATATCACACTCAAAAAGCCAAAAAGGACCACAGCCAAAGCGCCGGTCGATAGGGGCGTGGCAAGCGTTTATTTCATTAAAACACATGACAAGGCAGGAGCTGTCTTAGTTGTCTCTGACTGACTTTGTTTGTCTTTCATTATTTATTCTCTTATCGCAGTGCGAGGATAACGTTTCCCCAAGACAAAAACAACAGCAAAAAGAAAAAAAAAAAAATAATAATAATTAATTATGTTCCCTTTTTAAAGCTACAGTTAGAGTTGCCCACACCCACACTCACACACACACACACACACAACACACTCATGGCATACACATATGCGTATTCTTTTGGCACATCCTAAATTCTTGTTAAGCCTCTTTTGACAGCTCCCCCAGCTCAGCACACCGCTCCCACGGCCTTTACCTGGCGCCTAACTAGCAAAAACTTGCCGCTCTTGTTTCGCTCGTATTAATTAGAGGAGCAAACAAAGCGCCAAGCGTTGCCGAATCAAATTAAATGTAAATAGACGAACAGAAGCGGGTCAAAGAAACACGTGCACCAGAAACCAATTACAGGACCTACGTCTAAAACTTGGAGCTATTGCCTGGGGTGCGTGTGCTGGTGCCACTAATTAGCAACAGTTGCTTCTAGACCTGCCTCTGCTCTATAATCCAAACATGCACTATTTGGTTTTCTCGGAACTGTCAACAAAATGAGAGAAGCTGTTTAATTAATATTCATAAAAGCCAAATGACAGAAATGCATTTGCATTTAACCATCTTTTTACATTTACGCACTATGCGCATATCGAATTTTACATATCGCATTTTGAATTTTACATTTCGCATTTTGCATTTCGCATTTCGCTTTTCGCATTTGGTGATGCAAGCGAAAAGCGAAGTTGATTTTTAATTAGCTGAGCCAAAAATAAATCGGACGAACGTGGATGCCATTTGAGAGGGGGTGCTTGGAGGGTGGGGAGACAAACAAGCACTTGCGCAGATTCTTGACATATTGCCAACAGCTGCAGCTAATAGAGCGAAGGGCTGGCTGCTGGCTGCTGGCTGCTGGCTGCTGGCTGCTGGGCTGGGCTGGGCTGGGTGGGGAAATGATTGAGGCGTAGCCACGCATCGCTTCATGGAAATGCATTTGCATTTTTCCAAGCCCTGTCAAACATATGGGCGGTCAGCGGCTGAGTGAAGAACTGGGATATCTAAATTGGGGAAAAGCCATAACGCCATGTGCTTATATAATAGAGTGGGTTAGACGAACTTGCCGGGCCAATGCTTAGTTATCGTTATCGGCCACTTAGGCGACTGTGCCAGCTCGCCAAAAGTAAACAATTTTATGTGGAAAGTTTCTGGTCGCAAAACGCAAAGCGCAAAACAAGCGTCCCAATGCCCAACCACCCAGCCACCCAATCACCCAACCAGCCAGCCAGTCAGCCAGCGACAGCCCCCAAAATTGCTGCTGGATAACAAGCCATCGACAAAGTTTTTTGGGCAATCATTAAAATTCATTTCCTATCGACAGTCAACAAAGACACACACAAAACACAGTAACACGCACACACACACACACACACACACACACACACACACACACACACATACACACACATGGTTATAGATGACGCAATTTAGTTTGAATATCTATGGCAGCCACATCCTCCATATTCTACGATATATATGTGTGTGTTTTGTACTCGGGTACCCATTTCACTATTTGCTATTGCTTCTGCTTTCCTGAGCAGTGTGGCAATGTGTGTGGGAATGTGTGTGTGCGAGTGTGTTTGTGCTTGTATGTGTGTGTTTTCGCAAGTGCCTCGCAGCGATTTGAATGCGGCAATTCCTTTTGAATTGATCCCAAAAGTGACCTTTGATTTTCGATACGATTTCATTCATTTTCACATGGCCAGGGCCGAAAAGTCTCTAGTGAATTTTACAAGCAACACTCACACACATACACACATACACACACACACACACACACAGTGAGAAACAAGGGCCATTTTGTTTGTATACATAGTTTAAGTGCCCGCATTAGTGGCGCATATAAATTTTGTCGCTTGACGCAACAACAACAACACCAGCGAGAGGAAGAAGAAAAGCAACGAAAACAACAACTATAACAACAGCAACAACAACTACAACAACAACAACACTCAAAATGACAAAAGCGACGAAACGAAGCGAAAATCAAACTAAAAGTTCGCCACATGAAAATCATAATTCAAACGTTGAAATCAGCACACACAGATTGCCCCTGTCTGTCATATGAGTGTGTGTGTGTGTGTGTGATTTTGATTGTTTAGCGCTCATTGTGCAAGTATGTGTGTGTTTGTGTGTATGTATGTGTGTTTGAATACACAATGGCAACTATTGAAAATACGTAAAGCCTCTTTTGGTTTGTCTGCCTAGCGGCATGTCCTTGTGCTGCCTCTGTGATTTCAGTGCCAGCCAAAACCCGCTTCCCACCGCCCCCATTCCATTTTCCGCTTCCTCCTTCTGCAGCCCTTTCCCAAAAAAAAAAGGTCATCTTCTCCGCACCCGTTGGGCCCCTTTAGCACAACTGAAGAATGAAGCGCGTGTACGCTTTGTTTTATTGCCTTTGCTGGCTCGCTACCAGGCGTTGGCTTCTTTTTTTTTTCTGCCAAACACTTTCCCTCGACAGCATACCACCTAGACACATGTGAGAGGGGGGGGGGGGGGGGCTATTCAGGGGGTGGGAGTTTCCGTCTCCTTTGGCAGCCTATTGTGTGGGGATAATCGAAGCCATAAATAAAAGGCGCGAACGCGCGAGTTTTTTTTGCTTTGGCCAACAGCTGAAACAACGACAACGACAACAGCAACATCAGCAACAGCAACAACAACAACAGCAGTAACAGCAGCAATAAGCCACGATAACAAAAGTGACAAGCACCGGGCAACTGTCAAGCGACCACGTGCGCCCCTTGCTCCCCTTGCCTTGCATCCAGCTGCCAACTCCCATTCGCCTCCATGGCCAAGAGCAACTCGTTTGCAAATCCAATTTGTGCGTGTATGTCAACGGTTTCTGCTGCAGTCAAAGTTAAACCAGCAACAGCAACAGCAACTGTAACTGTATCGGTAACGGTAACTGTATCGGTAACGGTAACTCTAACTTTGTCGGTAACAGTTGGTAGCTGTTGCTAGTGCAGCAGTAACAGTTACTGCAATATCTGCTGCTAATAAAGTTTGCAACACTGCTGTTGGTGCTGCTGCTACAAATGAAAGCATGCCACACAATTGGCATGCGTCAGTATGCGACACAGTTTCAGGGATGTTAGTACTGATTTTCCATTTCTCATTTTGCCTGTTTTTTGCTCATAAATCAATTAAAAATTTACATTTCATTCACACAATAAATAATTTACATAAAAGCCACAAACCTCAAACACACACGAACACGCACACTCAGGCAACTCGAACTATCGCCCGACTGCGAAATACGCTGTTCGCACACATAAAAAAAAGAGCGCTGTATTTTGGAAATTGTTCACACTTTTGACGCCATGTGTAATTCAAATGAATATTCATAACGTTTATTTATAAAATGGGAGATTGCCTCTCTATAATTTTAGAAAAAAATATGTGTTTTTTGAAAATAAACGTTTGTCAAGTGCAAAGTGTGAATGTTATGGCCCTATATGCAGTATTTTCCATTGAGAAGGCTGCGCAAAAGATGTATTAAGCAACAAAAAAAATAAAAATACATATTAAATAGATACACACATCCACACTCACAAAAACAAGAAGGAATGCCTTACATAAACAGCTTTCTATTAATTACAGCGGCTGCTTTAATAATAATTTTGTTTTTGTTATTGTTTTTGCTGCCGTGCTTGCATTCAAAATGTTGCCAAGTTTTATTGCATACATTTTGCTGTCGCAAAAAAAAAATAAATAAATGTGTGTTGTAAATTTAATTTGAGAGCTGTGAATTTTCAATGCAAAAGCAATGTATTTTAAAGCGCAACCAATAAAAGACGGTGTAAATGCATTTATCCATTTCAATGCACAAAAAATACATCAGGATAATTGAACAGTTGCAACACACTGGTACACAAACATATACATATGTATATAATTACTATAGTTATGAGGAGCATTAACATATTTCAACACTTTAAGCTGATGCGTCAAAAAAAAAAAACAAATATAAATTATGAACAGCAAAACATAATAATTTGAAAGTCGCATATTTTTACACGTTTTGTCCATTTTAAATGAATGTTTATTTTCAAGTACAGTTTTGGCTAATAAGGTGTACACAATTTATGGCATTATATATTTTGTTTTGTGGACAAAATTAAATACACATTAAACTGAATATAAAATATCTGTGTAGTCCTCATGTGTTCAAATATGTTTCCATGGCTACAATCTATCAACTTTGACAACTTTGCACATTCATATTCACAGAATTGCTAATCGGAGCCGCAAAATTCGAGTGCTGTTGCATGTCCATTCACATACTCAACAAATCAATCAATTAATTGGCGCAACTTTAATTTTTGGTTGCCCTTCTGTGCATTTCTGTGTTAATCTATTGTCATATTCTATCTAACACGAAGTATAATCAAAGTTTTATAACTGAAAATGGACAAATAAAGGCATCAACTTGGAATAAATAGCTGTATTCGATCAGCTGTACTCGAAAATAGCTTATGGATTTTACAAAAATAATTACATTTTTAAATTAAAAACTTTCTTGCAAAAAATGCAAAAAATTTAAAAGAAAATTGCGTAAACAGATAAATGGAAAAGTCTGGTGAACAGTATGTATTGCTCAACGCTCGGCAAAGTATTTGTAAATAACCTTGCCACAAGACAACAAACCATGAAGCTACACAGTATAGGTATAATTTTAGACTTGAGGCGACAACAAAAATCCAGACAACATTGCGGGGAACTGTAAATTTATTTCACTGGAAGAAACTGATGAAGATGTTTAAAAAAATAATACACTCAGTTGAGGAATATATCCGGATTTCCTCGTTAAATGACAAAACAAATTAGGAGCTTGTACGTAAATGAAAAATGTGCAATTCGGAATATATTGTTTTCATTCGCCAGGGAATTGCAGTAAATTGAAGTAATATTTAAATAAATCAAAACCAGCAGCTGACTCTAGCCAGAGCAAATATACTTTTCCAAATGAAATGCATAGAAATACACATGTTGCAACAGACACAGATATTAATAAAAAAAAAAAATACAAAACAAAACACAAACAAATCAGCAAACAACAACAAATAACGTTTGTGTCCCTCTATCTAAACTAATTATTCACTTTGAATCTCGGCATATTTTAAAACAAATTTAAATTCAACCAGAAGGCAGCAGCAAACTTAAAATATTTCGTCGTATCTGATTCGATTTATGTAGTTGTGTCTAAAGGCAAACGTATTTACTATGATGCATTGTTTTAAATACTAAATGTGCGAGTGTGTGTTTTGAATTCGTTTTGGCCAAGAGAACAACTTCTTCGATTGCTCCTCACTTCAGTTGCGGCAGTAGCTGCCCAAGTTGACAGTGAGTTATGGCAGGCTGTGGTCAGCACTCGCTTTCGCATTCGCATTCGCAACAGCATTAACATTAGCAACAGCCTAAGCTTATGCTTTTCAAATCGCATATACACAAATATTTTATAGGACAGCATAAAATGTCTCTGACATAGTAAAAAAAGAAACACACAAAATAAAAAAATAAAAATGATTTATGTATATTTTGACCACTAAAGCGTTGCTTTAATAAATATAAATTTATATATGGAAAATATCAAAATAAATGTAAATAGTGAGTTCTTGGGCTGCAGCAAATTTAATTGTTCGCTGTAGAGAGCGAAAATGTTAATAAATGTCAAAAGTGTTTCCAGCTCAACTGACATATTGAGCAATGAGCTGAAATTCGACACCGGGCAAAAAGCAGCGTCAACATTGTGCTTGTCGTGCCATAATTTCACATAATTTATGAGTTTTCAATTTATCATCTCTTTTTTCTTCACATATTTGTTGCACACCAACCGGGTTGCACTTGCCCCGCCCCCGCCCAAAAGCTGCAGTCTCCAAAATGTCAAATGTCAAATGTGAGTTTTCACATTGAGGGTGCGCATTTTAAATGTGAGGCACACATGTTGAGCTGATCTGTGTGGGAAGCAAGCACGACGGCTTGTGGCTTAAGCTCTGCTTAGTTCATCCAAATACGAGGCAAACCCACATAAAATATTGCCACTTGTCATCAATGAAGCCGTTGCTCCACCACCACACCATACCCCATTATTTCCATGCCTCATGTTGTGCTTATCATTAGAGTCGTAAGCAATGTCATGTAGCTGTCAATTTCCAAAAATCGCATTAGCTCGTTGAATTTGGGTCTGGTGCGAATGAATATATGTGTGTGTGACAACTGTCAGCCGTCTTGCCTAGAGACGACTCACTGAGTTTAGTGCTCAGAGCTTATCAGCTCGTAAAGCCAGCAGCTCAACTACCAACAACAACTTGAACTGACTGCAACTGCTATGCCACCGTATAAAGACACTTGTGCGGCTGCACATAATTAGCGTTAGCCACCCTTAAGTTACCTGACGCAAATTCAGTGTCGCCATTCCATTCGGCAATGTCAACGTAAATTTACATTTTAAGGGCTCGCATAAAAAGGGCTCACGAGCCACGGAATGCGGCTACTCTAAAGCTTAGGGCTGCTCCACAAAAGGAAAAAAAAAAGACATCGGGCGCTTAACAAAATGTGAAACATGCGCAACAAGAATGTAGATAAGAAAAGCCCGGTGAACGCGCCTCAAGGATTAAACGCTCACAGACTGAAACTGAAATTTAAGTTAGAGACTATTAAGCAGGAAGGTGAGTCGAAAGCAGCTCTCTGAACGATTTACAAAATCAATTACACAAATATTTCAATGTAAAATACTTAGACCTGAGTTTCTTTTGTCCATCAGCAGAAATATATTTGGGAAAACGATTTAACAGAAAAATAGTATTGAAATACTTGTGCATCGTTTGTGTAACTGCCCAAGAAAGAGCGTTCAATATGAAAGAGCTAAAGGCAAGTAAGAATGCTCTAATAGAGACAGCTTGACTGGGAGATTGCCTAAGCCCAGCTGCTAAATACATAATATTCTTCAATATTAATATTCTTTTTGGTTTACAATATCTTTGTTTCTTATGATACTTGATACTTGATACTTGACTACTGATGAAGAAGATATGTGCCTTATAGTGTCGAAACTTCTACTCAACTCAACTGAATCTTTTACTCAACTTCATTATTTAATAACATTCACTTTTGCAGAAAACAAATCAATCATTTAGTAAGTAGTACACTTAATTCTTTGACTTTAAGTATTCAAATGTGGATTTAAAGTTACAAATATTCCCTTTACTCTGTGCAAATTCTCTTCACTCTGCTATTAAAAATGCTTATAATTCTTTGCTAAGAATGCGATACAATCTTATCGGGAACTGCAACTTTGCATAGATTATTTCAATATATATATGTTATACCCTGTATATACACTTACTTGTATTCCAGATATATATAATATTCATACAATAATTTGCATATAACAAGCGAATTCCATTTGAGAGGCAGCAGCTCAACGGATGACGGTTGCCAACTTCTGTTGCCTTAATACTTGTGTATAAAAGTTTTACACAAGAGTCTTGTAACCTCATTAAAAGAGTTTCAATATTTTCGCACATTCGTAATGCGGCACATGAAATTGGCAGTGCCAGATAAAAACATTAGCATACTTTCGTGTGCGCAAGCAAAGTTTTGTTCCTGAAACAAATTAACCTTGAAGCAGCAAGACACAGAAAGAGACAGCCAGACAGAGAGCGATAGAGAGAGAGAGAGAGGAAGAGAAAGAGAAAGGGAGCGAGTCGGAAAAGTCTTGTCTTAAAAGACGTAGATTATTATGCAAATTTGTGTATCTACTGGCAGTCAGAAAATAGGACAATGCCAGCAATTTGATTCAGCAGTTGAGCCAACCGACTCATTTCTGCCAGCTATCGTTCCGCTACAAAAAATTTATTAATTTTAAGGCACCGCGTGACGTCAGCTGATAAGAAACATGCTCGACAAAATCAATAAGCCTGCTGCTGCTGTTGCTGTTGCTGCTGCTGTTGTCAAGTATTTTGCATGATTAATGAATTCACGTAATTGATTACACGACCACGCCCCCTCCCATGCACAAAACAATACACGCACACACACACACACTCGCAATGGGTTGAGGACAATGAGGGAAACAGAACGCATCTCTGTGTGCACTTTTTACGGACATCAAATACAGCGACCAACAGCTGATTGATGCGTCTTCTTTCTCTCACAATGATATACAAACACGCACACACACGCACACACACACACACACACAGAAATAGATAAGCGGACACGCACATGCGTGTGGCACACAAAGGAGACCTATGCTACGTGCTGCTGCTGCTGCTGCGTTTGGTGCTGTTGTCATTGGCTTGATACTAACGCTGTCATCGATGTTGGGCCAGGACTGCAACGATGATGACAATGATGCAGCCAGTTTCAATGCCACTTGCATTGATGTGGGTGGGGGTGGGGATGGGTGCTACTTTGGCTGCAGCACGATTTGACTTCACGTCTGGTTATTTATGCGTAATTTCTATGCACACACATCCTGTGACTGTCTCTCATCAGCTGTATAAGCAAATGCCAAAGCAAGCCAGGCCAAAGACAGCCTCTTCAGACATGAGAGTCGATGCGGATGAAAAGTGGCTGGCTGGCTGGCTGGCTGGCTGGCTGGCTGGCTGGCTGAACTGAGTGGGTGGCCAGCCTGTCCTTTGTTGTTGTCGTTGCTTATGCAGGCGCACAATCATCAATCAAAATCAAAAGCCAAAGCCAAAGCACTTCTGACATTAATTTATTCAAAAGGGATACAAGCAGTTTGGCAAGGCAGCAAAAGGAAGTGCTATATATACACACACACACACACACACACATGACTCTCTATGTGGGAGTGTGTGTGAGCTATCTATATAGCTCTTCAATTATGTGCGCTTGTCACACACACACACACACACACACACACACAATAGTTCTTCAATTGATAACATCGACACATGCAAAATTCAGATGATATTTTAATAAATAAACGTAGCACACATTTCAGCGTCAAACATTTTCTAATTAATATTTATATTTGAGAACGGAGAACACGCTTTGCATAAATCGGCAGCATTTGAATAATACATACGAATTATGCATTTAATTAAGATTTGTCACACAAACCAAAAGCAAACAATTATCCAAACATATTTGTCCTGCAAGCACTTCTTATTTGGTTTTATTTATTTATTTTTCATCCATCCATCGATATCTGCAACGCGGTGGCTGAAAATTTTGATTTCGCTGGCTTGCATCAGTCAATGTTTGGAGGGGAGGCAAACAAAAAAGAAAAAATAAATAATGGAAATACCCAAACGGCAGACGAATTCAATCTAAATGCAAATGTTCGCATTCTGCTCCTTGTACACGCGACTGCCACGAGAGCGCCAGGAGATGCTGCGGCTGCTGTGGATACTTCTGCTGCTGCTTCTCCTGCTGCTGGTGCTGGTGCAGCTGCAGCTGACTAACCAATTGGGCAATCAGCGCTATCAGCAGCTGCAATTGCAATAGCAATGGCAAATAGCGACTGCAGGTAAAATGGCAACACAGAAAGTCAATTAGGCGACCGGCGCTAATCGAAGCTGCTTCCCGATTTCGTGGCCCAGTCTTTGTCTGTGTCTGCCTTAAAACGAACTAACTGAATGGACTAACATGAGGTTTGCGGCTTCGCTTTTTTGCATTTCGATTTAAACACTCACAGAAAAAAAATCCTTAAAACCCAAAAACAAAACTCACTTATTTCAGAAAGTATATGCTTAACAGGTTAAATATGAATGAAAAATATGTGAAGACAGATGATGAGGCATGATACAGACAGAAGGAAGCATGTACGACCACTTCAGTTATTTATAATCTTAATCAGTATAAACAGACGAGTCGGTTTAGCCATGTCCCTCTGGGATACGGTAGCTAGAGACTTCAGATTTGGAATATTAATTCTAGCATACCCTACGCAGATCAAGTTTATCTAATTTTATCGATAGATCCTCGCGATTCAAATCTATTTCCGATAGCAATATAATACACATTGGTGAAGATATAGCATTTTAATTGGATTATCATATAACTAGACATACTATTGATTAACTGCAAAAATATCATTAAGATTGGATATTGATTGAATATTTATTTTCAAATTAATTGGACTCTTGGACATCCCAACTCTTACATTATTTTTGAATATATTTGAAACAAATTTGAGTGGAAGGAGAGCGTTTCCAAGTTAAGGAAATTTAATTCGTACGTTTACACAGCCTAATCCAGTAGCCAGCAAAACTCTTTGGCTTTCAGGTTGACTTTCATTTTAGGAAGATCTTCTACATATTGGAGCGATATTTTTACTTCTTAGTGCAGTCAGCATCCTCCTGCAGTTTGCATGTTCTTGTCATGGCCATTGGCCAATTGTCCCTAATGGCAACTGATGCTAAAGCTGAAGCTTTGCCTGTGGATATGGCTATGGCTGTGGCTGTGGCTGTAGCTGTACCCTCTGCTCATTTTAATACATATTTTCAATTGAATTGGAAATTTGCAGCAGCTCGCTATCTATTCATTGTTTGCCCCGAGCCCGCTCTTCTCTCATATAACCCAGCTTATGTTTTTTCTATGGCTTACCAATAAAAATGTACAAGCATTGTGCGCCATGTTTGCTTCAACAACAACAACAATAACAAGAACAAATACCACGACCATACACACATATGTGTGTGTGTATGTGTATGTGTGTGTTTGCCTGCGCTTAAGTATGTTTAACATGGGATAAGCTCGATTTTCCTTGCTCGCTTCATTTACTTCGACGTCGAATCTGCGCAAATTGATAAATTATTGTTGTTAAGCTGAAGTTGAGAGACCACGCCCACAACACAAATTGCATGCAATTAGCTCGGGAAAAATAACAATTAGCCCCATGCAAGATAATCACACATTATAATATAATTTATTGCAATAATTGAGTTACAAGAGATTCAGCCGCTTTTGTTGCAACACTTAACACACACAAAAACACACACACATTTGGGTCAATGCATTGCAATTGGGTGGTCGTATTGAATACCCTCCCCAATCACAAAATCACAACTGCCCCATAAACGAGCTTGCTGCTACTTGCCGCTTTTTTGTTTTCATAAAATCCCTGCCACACGCTTACAAATTATATGCAAATACCGCATATCAGCGTGAAAAAATAGATAAAAGAAAAAACACTTTGGAAGCATTAGAATTACAAATATCACTGGTGGCATCTCCATAGCAAAAGCATTGTGGCAGTGCAAATGCCAATGGTAACACCAACCAAACAACAACAGCAACGTTTCAAAGCCTACAAGCCACAGAATCCATAAGCCTCTCGCCTTGAAATACTCACATAGTAATAGATGCAAAATAAATATGCAAAATCGTTTCGCAGCGAAATACATAAATCAGATGAGAAAAGTTAAAATTAAATGCAAACAGCACCAAAATCAACGACGACGATGACGACGACCAAAGATGATTGAACCTTAAGCCAGGCGTTGAGTTGATTTGAATTGAGAATTGAGAATTGAGAGCGTCGCAAAGAGAAAATTGATGAACTCTTGTCTTCCAGAAGTTGTCACGTTTCATTAAAGCAGTCAGCTAAAAATGTACAGCAATTTTACGATACATGTGAGAGTCGCAACGTTGCAACCGACGGTGGAAGTGTCAGATGGAGTTACAGTAAATGCACTTTGACTGCTTGGCTACGTGCTGGGGAAACTGTTTTTAATTGCAAGTTGAAGGCAAACACGAGGCCTCTGCTTAAATAACGTTAATTGGAAAATGTGCACAGATTTTCCATTTTAAATTTGCATATTCATTGCAAAAATGCCTTTTTAAATGCATTTCCACATCGCACGTGACCCATAACGGATTGCAATAATAATAATAATACTCTACCAACCGCCAGACACTATCCCTCCTTAACGAGGCTGGCGACACAAAAAGAGCAGCATGATAATACTATTATAAGAATTCTCTTTAATAACTAGCATGTTGATTATGAGTTTTAATCATCAATTAACATTTAATGATTGCTTTTGTATTCAATTTGTTAAGATTAATCTCTTGGTTTAGTTGATGTTGCAACTGTTTGTGTGAATTATTTAATGAAGCTAACCGAAAAATGCCAGAAAAATCAAGCAGCCAATTTACTTTACTACTTTTGATTAAGTAACAATAAATATGTATGACAGGTAAGCCATTTTCTTATAATTTTCATAAAAACATAAAAGGAAAATTATCTAAATGTAGGACAGTTAAGTGATTTAGTTTTTCCAAAGGTATTTTCATAGACAACTAACTAGTATCAAAGAAATAAATATATATTTTATAGCTGGATTCAGTATATCTTCTAGTCGAGCTCTCTTGACTAGAGCATGTTAACTTATGATTGTTAATCAGTTGCGTTAAATATTTGTTATTTTTATTAACCAGTTGCCCTAATTGCGCTTTCATTAAGATAATAATAAAAATAATATTCGATTGATTTCACAATTTCCCAAATCAATCCGATTAAATAATAAAAAAAATTAAAAAGTAATAATCGTTTGATTTCACAATTTTCCAATCGATCTGATTAAGTACACAGAATATAGAAGTTAGTAAGCAGTTTAGCAATAAGTATAATTTATATCGAGTATCAGTGTATTTTTGTAAATTTTGTCTCGTTTTATGTACACAGTATTTGGCCATGGGGATTTATAAAACGATAAAGAAGTGCCTGGGCATTTTCATGCTCGACTTATATTTTAGATGAAATTATATACATTGCACACATCGATATATACACACATACAACCGACTAACGGTACACAGATAGTCCATGTAGAGGATACAGGACTCTGGTCAAGAGCCTGTCAGCGTTTGCTGTGTGCTTTGAAGAAGGTGCTTTCATCTGAGAATAGATCAATTATTATTATTCAAATAGAATACACTTGATTTGTCTTTTGCCTCTTATTAATTTGCCATGCTGACCAATTTAAATAAATGTCGACTTTGTTTTTCTAATTACAATTGCAATTTCTTATTAATATTGAAATAATTGAAATGATTTTTAATAGTTTTTATTCCAATATTCTGCACCATTTGTCACAAGCTCTTTCCCTCTCTCTCTCTCTCTCGCACTCTCTCTCTCTCCTCTGTCTCTATCTCTTAATCTCACTCTATCTGTCTCTGTTTGTGTAGTTTTTTTTTTTATTTATTTGCAGTCGAGCATTTGTTGCAGCTTAACTATGAAATTTATTATGCAAAAAATGGTCAGAAAATATCTAATAAAATATATATTGAAAGTTTTATTGCTACGCTGCAAGCACACACAAAATCACACACGCATACACACACTCGCACACACATACAGATACATATGTGTATGTGTGTGTGGACAAACATTATTTGCATTTTCACATAGCAAAGATTTTATGTGCAGTTTCTGCGTCTGCTGTTTTGTTTTTGCTGCTTCTTTAAGCATTTTGTATGAAAAATTAAATTTTTTCTATACATTTACCTAAATGTTGGGTCTTTGTTGCTTACTTTTTTGTTGGCAAGCCCCAACTTTATATAAGCAAAATTTTGTTGTTTCATGTTCTCTGTTTCTCATCGTTTTCTATTGTTTTGCTCATATTTTTAGCGAAGCGCCTTTATGGATATATAGCACAGAGTGTGTGCGACTGTGTGTGTGTGTGAGTGTGTTACTATTTTTTTTTCTATTTGTTTTAATAGAGTATAGTGGGTGGACTTTTCCGTCACTGGCTTTGCAAATATCCTGCGGCACTAGCATTCATATGAGTTTATCGAGGGGTGTACAGTGGATTTTGTGATTTGCTCGTTTATATGTATATGTGTGGCATATGTGTGTGTGCCACATACATATGTGTGTGCTGTATACATATGTGTATGTGTGTGTATATATTCAAGTTGCGGACTTGGTTTTTATTTTTCTGTTCCAAGACGTTGAGAGGCGCTTAGTTGAACTTAGCCACAAGATTTGACTTTGGTCAACCGAAATCTTCTGGATTCAGTGTGTCCCATGTATATGTGCGTGTGTGTGTATGTGTGTGCACTGCAAGATGCGTGTGTTGGCCAGGTAACCAAAATTGGTCTTAAGGCAATTGCCTGGTCACCAAAACGGACACTCTTTAACCGAAATGTTTGAGCCAAGTCTCAACTCTGATAATGCTTAAGAAATGTTGCAACCAGTAAGTCAATTCTGACTTAAATTAACACATCTCTGAATGATAAACGAAAATGTCTATTAAATAATTAATTTTAAGCGCTGCTCGTATTTAATATAGTTGTTGCATATTGTTTGGAATATGAATCCTCGAATACCATTGGTTAGTTCAGAATTCTTTTAATTTTAATTAATGGATATTTAGACCATTTCGACACATTATTCGTTCGTTTAAGAATGAAAACGAATTTTTATATTGAACAAACGACTTTCATCTAGGGCTTAGGGTATCTGCTAGTCGAGCTCAGTCAGTCTCAGCTAACGAAGTGCTGCTTATCCTTAAAGTCATTTGATGTACACACAATGTAGAGTCAGAACTTAATTCGCAAGTTTCAGCATAGAGCTCTGTCCCAAAGTTCCTTTGCCCTGCGTTGGCTTTGCTAATCCAAATCTGGCGGGCAGCGCTTTATGTTATCTGTTTTTTTTTTTTGTTTGTTTGTTTGTTTCTTTGGCTTGCGTTTTTTTTTTTTGTAATACGCGCGAGGGCGAAAGTCAAAAGGGAACCAACAAAATATTTCAACCTTGTTGCTGTTGTTGTTCTTGTAGCTGTTGTAGTTATTATTGTTCTAACGCACTGGCCCGAATGCGACGTTCTTCATAAACAATTTGTATCTTCTGGATGCACTTTCGCCCTCTCTTTCTCCCTCCCCCTTTCTCTCTCTCTCTCTTTCTCTTTGTCTGTGGAGCAGACGCTACGATCCGTTGACAATTGTGATAAATTATGACAGCACGCGACCGATTCGACTGGTGGTGGGGGGTGGGGGGTATGGAGTTAGGTTCATTTCACACACACACACACGCACACACACGTATACACCCCGATTGTCATTAATTTTGTGCGCTTTTGTTTTTGCAGGTTTTAAGAGACGCCTTTTCCTCTTCGGGTGCGAAAATATTATTGTTATCGTTTTGCGTGAGGAGAGGGGGGGGGGGCAGTGTGGCAGTTGTAGCAAACTAATTGATGTGCTGCACGCAACATGACCTCTGCGGCTAGATGCTAATTAGCGCGAAAATGACACACGCAAATTTCCAAACGAAATCAATTTTCACGATTTCTTTTTTGTTTTTTGCACGGTTCAATTTGCTCGCTTCAATTGTTGATTTTATGTATTCGATTTTATTTGGTTTTTCATCTCAACTGTTGTTGTTCACTTTTTTCTGTACTCACTCCAACCAACACACTCGCTAACACACATACCCACACACACATACACACACACACACGCACAAATACACTCACTTGCCTTCTGCTTTGTGTGGACAAAATCTTCCTTTTATGCTGCCTCTGTTGTTGTTGTTGTCGTAGTTGTTGTTGTTACTTGCTAGCAACAGCAACAATTTTCGTAATCCGCTTTTGGCCTAAATTTCAATTCTTACTTGTTTTTTTCTTATTTTTTCTTTTTGCACACCCTGCTGCTGTTGTTGTTGTTGTTGTCACGTTGCTCTTTGAGCATTTCTTTTTAGATGTTTTGCTTCTTTTGGTTTTTTGTGTTTTTTTTTGTTTTGTTTTTTGCTTTTGCGTGTTTATTTTAACGCGAAATTACGGCAACGATGTCGGCGCCACTTCCTGTCCCTTTGCCCCACTATTTGGTTCCTCTTAGACCGATGCCAGGCAACGCATACTATTCACACACACTCCAACTGTTACCGGCAAGTGGCAAGTGGCAAGTGGCAAGTGGGGGGGGGGGGGTCAGTTGGGCACGCACCTTACCCAAAATTTATTTACTTTTGGGAGGGAGTACTACGCAGCATCCACATTATATAATTTTGTGGAATGGGTCACGCACTTGTCTTGCCTTTTTCTTTGTTTGCCTAATTACCGCATAAATTGCGAGCCACTTGTCAAACTCAAGTTAAGTTTGGAATTTGCCCGATTTGTGTTGTTTGCTTTTTTGCTGTTTTTTCGTTGTTCACTCACCAAAGAAAACACGCACTTTCCCACATAAATATTACAAATATTTTTGGTGTATCTTTCTTTAGATTCCGACCATTTTTGGCGCTAAGGCTAAGCAAATGAAGAATTGGTTTATCAAATTCTGCAGACGAACGAAACCGACCAAAATATCCTCAGCAGAGGTAGAAACGAAGCGCGCGCGTGTTGCGAACGACAGCGAGAACGAGAGGCGAATGAGAGACTGACTCGACAACGGCGTCGAGTGGCGCAGCCAACCACATCGAGCGCCTCATGCAACCAATATGTTCGATGGCCAGCCCACACCAGACCGTACCAAGTTTCAAGCCGAACCCATCCTCATCGAAGCGATGCCAAATTAAGCAGTTAAACATTTGATTTTAATTAATAGAAACTATTCATATTATTCTAATTAAAGTGAACCAATAACCAACTTGCAACTGTGCACAGATGCACTGATAAACGAGACAGCTCGACTATGAGATGCCATAAACTCAGCTGATCAAAGTTGCTTGTTCAATATGAAAGATAATCAGTCTATCTTATTCGATTTTAATAATTGGTTCACAATTAATCAAAAATATATCTATGTAGCTTATATATCACTTGCAATGCAAACAATTTACCATTGTGTCTTTTATTCAATTTGCATATTGTAGATATTCGCCAGACGTTGGCACTTCTCGATGCAATTAAATAAACCTAATCAGAGCAAATTTGAAGTCTCTAGCTAATATAGTCTTTATGATTGCGTGCAAAAAGTCATTAATTCCGTGAATCAGGAAAGTCCCCAGACAATGCCTAAATTGAAGTGGATAAAAATATCAACAATAATTGAGGAAGAGATTAAAATTGTATAAAATAATCGAATTCTTTTTTCAAAACATTTTAAATTCCATTAAAAACATTTGTTTTATTGTCAAAACATATTAAAAGCATTTGCGGACAGAAAATAACCTTAATTAAAATTCGAAATCAACTGTCAGAAATTACGGCATCAATTGCAACATTCCTCGCCGACAATTAACATAACTAATCAATATTTTAAGGCATAAGTTAAATATTAAATGTAATTAGCGGCATGGCAAAATTAATCTGATGCAGTTTGCCCCAAATGAAAATGTTATCAAACTGTTACTGTCTCTGTTAACAGCATCAAACAAGTTTTGCAAATGTTGCGTGTCCAACACGAACATGTTCGACGGAGGCCAGGCACAGTTTTCGTTCTGGTCGCCGTCGCTTCGTAAATGAACCGTTGGGAGGCACAACCCTCCCTCCTCCACCGACAACACCCATCCTCATCCAACGACAAGCAACGATTATGATTCTCTCGCAATGCGCTCGTGCTCGTGTGTGCCTTTAGCTGTGGCAACATGTTGCCGCAACATGCCGTACATGCAGAAACTTGACCTTTGGCAACAGCCTTAACTGCTGTTGTTTTGTGCAACCAATTAATAGACAACTCACCAACACACACACACACAAACACACGGGCGCGCGCTGCTTGTCTATGTGTATGATTTATTGCATGTGCTCATAAATCTGAGCTCGCAACACAACCAACAACAGCATCAAAAACAACAACAACAGCAAAAGCAACATGCATAATTTCCATAAATCTTTTATGACTGCGTCTATAAAGTTTTTGCTTAGGCCAATTATGCGCCCAAATCTAGGCACTAATTTGACAGAAAGTGGCCATAACCGTCGTCGGTGGGTTATGGTCACTCAGCCCAATCGAAGTCATAAGTAACCCCAAATTGAGTTTGTATCTGGCTAACCAGCAATATCTTTAATAAGATACACAAACAAACACACACACACACACACTTTAATTATCTATCAACCAAGGCAAACAAAGCCTTTTCAGCTTTAAGCCCAGAACTAGCAATGATCATAATGAGAATAGCTTCATTTCGATTTCCGGGAATTCTATTCTCCAAAGAGCCTTCAGGTTATTTAATTACATTTACAATTTTATTCTTGGAAAAGCCGAAAATATTCTGCAATTTATATATATACATATAAATAAAGCTATTCAAGAAAAAAGTTTATTTCCATGGGCATAATTCAAAAAGTAAAGTTGCTGATTTTTCAAACAAATTAACGAGTATTGAAAGACCTATTATAAAAAAAATTATTATATAAAAGATATAAATTCTCACTTTTAGCACAGAGCTATCAATATCAATAAATTCTAATTAAAATGCATCACACTTAATATTTATATTCACAACTTCTAACGTAAAAAAAAAATAATCGTAGCAACATGCTGCTCGACAAAGGTTGCAGGGCATCAAGTGTTTACCAAAAATGTGTCCAAACTAAAATGTTGCTGGCCACATTTTTGTACTAAAATGTAGCCAACGCATACGTAGACATATGCTGCGGCAACACTTTGTATGTTGCTTTGGCAATTTCAGGTGTATTTAGCGGCCTGTTTTTGGGCCAACAACTATTCAAATGGCCAACAGACTGTTGCTTGCCGCAGCTATAGAAGCTGTTGCTGCATGCCCCGCTACAGACAACAACACCAACAACAACAAACTCAACTTCCGCTTGGCATTTGTGCAATAGAAGAAATCGAAATCGGGATCAAATGGAAAATCAGGCTGCAAAAATGCAATCTAATTGATTGCCCAATGAACTTCAAATGCTGCCAGCTAGTTGAGGGCGGCTGCATGAGAGGGGGCGTGGCAATTGTTGTGTGTGTGTGTGTGTGTTTGTTGCCGCTTGGTTTTATGGCTCCAACTGTTTGGCTGGCGCAGAAAAAACAAACTTTTGCTTATTTCAATTTAATTGCTTCACAGGCGGCAAGTCAAGACATCAACACACACACATGCATACGCAACTCATTTGCGGTTGTGTGTGTCTGTGCCTCTCTCTCTCGCTCTGTCTCTCTCCCGTTTGCTCGTGCTTTCGCTATGTGCTCATTAAAAAAGCGAGTCAGCTACGCAGAAAAGCGACATTTGCATAAATTGCGACTGCCTGTGCGTGTGTGCTTGTGTGTCTACGAGTGTGTGTGTGTGTGTGTGTGTGTGCGTGCGAGTGCCTAAAAGCATGCGAAACGTGCCAGTGACACACAAATGTCAGCAGTCAACAGCAGCAGCAGCGGCAGCGGCGGCAGCAGCACAAAGCAAAGTCAAAACTTGCAAACTTTAATGCATCACAAGATTTCAGCAATTTTACCCTACCCCCCACCCCAAATAGAATTCTCCCTGCACCCTAAAAACCCCCCACCCCCACCGCCACCACCACCTACCACCCTACGTAGAGTTAAGAGGGCTCATTAAATGGCATCGCTCGTCTAATGAAGCTTCGTGCTGTTGTTGTTGTTGTTGTTGCTGCTTTAACCAGTTTTCGAGCTGTGATTCTCACTCGTAGCGAGTATTTAGTATTTTTGATGGCCTGTCGTTAAATGGTCGTTTCCTTTTTTACGCACTCAACTAAATGTGATTGACAGCTGGACACACTGTGAACGACAAGCCGCCAGCGTCGTTCCGCCTCTGGTGACTCCATCTTAATGTCACAAAGAGCGGCAATTTATGAGGGTGTCATTTACAGTTTTTGGCCAGCAATTAAAAGTGTCGTAGAGAAATTCATACCTATCTCAAGGCCCGAGATGAAAGTGAAAAGCGGCTATGTGACGAGGCAACGCTGTTTCCCGCTGCTTCCCGCTGGATTAACACATCTTTGACTGTGGCAGCAGCAACCCCCATGGGCTGCCCCTCTGCTCAGCAAACTCGTTTGACGTATAAATCAAACATAATCAACGCCAACATTCGATATGTATATATATATATATATACTGTGTGGTATATAGATGTATAGCCGGGGTAGCATATAAATCTAAATTACAAAACATACTTAAGAGCTTGGCAGAGGAGGGGAGAGCGTGCAGCGCGGGGCGAGATCTGCCTGTTGACCGCAGGGGAGTTCAATTGCGGCGATTGAGAACTGCTGGCTTTAAGATAGCAATCTCTGTGTGTGAGAGAATATGCTGCTACTCGTTTGTTAGCGCTTGTTTTCCAGCTAAATGCTGTCTAATGCCGCACGGCAGAGTTGACACCTAAGCGAGCTAGAGAGGGAGAGATGGGGAGAGAGAGAGAGAGAGAGCAAGGCGGTAGCATTAAATGAGGGTGGCTTCTCCAACTTAATTGCAAGATATTGATGAAGCCGTAATTCGATTTAGTATTCAATTTGGTCGGTTGTAGTCCGCTCTCAACTCGATTTTCGGTGCGATTCCTGGCCAGACAACACTGCCAGGACATGCTGGACATGCAGGGAAGGACCTTATGAAAAGTCATTGATAACACATTAAACACAACGAATTACAAATGAGGAAGTAGCAGAAGGGCGTAACCGATTGCGAAATACTCTGATACCCTCAACTCTATCTTTAATATTGTGGCAGATGCTCGGCTCTATCAATTTACACTTAATTAAATATCGCTTTTGGCGATTATGGGCGTCTGTGTGGGCGTGGCCAAACAATTTTATTCATCGATACTTGAGGGCGTTTACCGGTAATATACCTTACAAATTTGATGGTTAACAAAATCAGCGCATTTACTTACGCATAATAAATAAAATTATAATTACAAGAAACAATACAAATAAATATCTCAACTGTTATTTTTTCATGTGATGAAATGTTGCCAATATTTACGAAGCCAATTCATATTAAAAAGAAGATTGCTGCATCATTATGATAAGCGTATTACGAACAGTTTGCATCACCAAACAATTGTATAATTTTTAATTCGCCCTTAAAAATTACTGATTGTAAACCTGTTGTAATGCGATAAGAAGAAGACATATCGAATCTCAACGACTATAAAGAATCTCGGAATCTATTGAGTTAGTTTGAATTAAAATCGCTTGGCGTTCATTTAATATGATTGTGTTTCTGATTTTCCAGGCGTTACCCGCGCTGCTGTTCGTCTACCAGTTTCTGGGAGAGGAAGGGTTTCCCGTATATTGCGGAAAATATACCCCTTGGCGCTCTGGACTCGGTGCTCCAGAACAAACGATCGTTCGGCTTGGCCATGTATGACATGTACCTGGCCAGCAGTAAATCCACAAATCGCCCACGATATGCTGACCACGGATTTTGGCCATTTTCCAGATCGCAGTGCATGCATGATCCCTTATCAGCGAATCTGTTCGCCATGGAGGGCAGCAGCTGGAAATCAATGCGCACCAAGTTGTCGCCATCATTTAAATCGGGTAAAGTAAAAGGCATATTTGGCACTGCAGAGGACGTTGCCGACAAGATGATGTCCCACTTAAATGTCAAATTACAGCAGACTGTAGAAGTCGATATGAAGAATTTAATGTCATCGTAAGCAAATTGTCTAAATTATATAGTACGCTTGTATATTTTACCCCATCGGGTTGCTCTTTTGGCTTTGCTATTGATATTGTTGCCTCAACGATATTCGGTTTAGAAGTGGACAGCTTTTCAAAACCCGACTATGTCACATAAGTAATGAGATTAATAAACCGATTGCTAAAAATATTCTACGTGCAGCAACAACATTTTCATATCCCAGGTAAGCCAAGGACAATGCTGATATTCTTATGCTTAACAAACAACAATTGATATCAATCTCCTGTCGGTCTAGAGAACATTTTCAAATGTTTGGGCCAGGAGGAAAAGCGAGATCTGGTATATCACACAAATTTAGTTAGGGAGATGAACAACATTGAGCGCCGTGACTTATTGCAACTATTGCTGCAGCTCCGCAACACCGGCCAAATCAACAATGATGATGGCGTATGGTTCAGGCTCAGGTCGGTGGACACACCTTCAAGTCGCTGTCAAAGGCCAACATTGCTGCACAGATGTATACATTCTTTTCTGTCGGCTATGAAACGACTGCATCAACTGCATTCACTCATACGAGCTGGCACAGAATCCGGATGTGCTGGCCAAGCTGATGGAGGATATCAATCAGACACTGGCTAAGCACAATGGAGAGCTTAACTATGATTGTATACAGGCCATGAGGTATCTGGACTTGTGCGTTATGGGTAAGTTTCAGTCGTAGCTTTAGGTTCTTGTCATGAATTTGTTTTTTTTTTTTTTAACGATTTTCTGTTCGCTTTACAGGAACCACTCGCAAATATCCATCTCACTTTCAAACCGAACTTTCCTTATTTTGATAGTAGCAATAATAAAAAGATATATCTAACTATATGACTTAACTTATATTATATTAATTGCAGTATAGTTAATATTCAATATTAAAATACATTAATATTATTACTTATTAATAAATACTCAATTTTGTACTGATTAGCATCGATATTTGTCTGGCTCAATTTGCATAATCCCCTTTCTGCCTCTCACAGACACTTGCGGAATTCTCAATCCCCCTTGTTGACCATTTGATGGGCACAGTGTATGAGAGGCGAACGAATCCTGTTCACAGGACGTGCCACAAAGTGCGTGGGGGGCGTCAATAACAAAACAGAACTGATGATACACACCTACAGATGTGGATCAAGCAACAACAACAACAACAACAAAATGTGGGCGTAGGTAGACACTATCTCATTTGTGGTCATGTTGGCGTGTCGAAAGCGTTTCAACAACAAGCAACAACAACGAAACTGAGCTCGACCATATGGCAACCATTTGCCTGAATTTTGTCAGGGGAAAAGAAGAGCACAAGCAAATGCTAAGGTGTAATGTGGACGACTTGTAGATACCACGTGTACAAAGCCAGATGTAAGCAGTTCAATTTTTTTTTTTGCTAACTGGCACATGTTCAATTTTAATTTGAATGACAACTGGAAAGTTGGTTTCCTTTCATATCGTTTTCATTTAAGGACTCTAAGTTTTGCACAAGTAGATGACAAAACATATACAATTTTTAAATCTAGCATGTGTTTTTAATATGCTATCTTAAACATGTAAATAAACTAGTTCGGATGAGAGAGAGAGAGAGCTAGAGAGAGAGAGAGAGAGAGAAAAAGAGTGATAATTCGACTAGGGGAATTTTATGTCATATCAACTCATCTGTCAAATATATAAATTATTTTAAGCACAAGTTCAGTGCTTGCGTCAATATTTACTTTATAGATCAATCAGATATAAACTAAGAACATATATAAATTGCAATTGCTATTATTGAATCCTTGTGTACCGTTCCCCAACTGTGGTTTCGAGATACCCAGTACATGATATATGGCTACAGGGTATCCACAGTGCTCCCCCTGTTTCTCGTTAGGTGTTTGTTTTCTGCCTGTCAGCGCATTTTTTTCCCAAAACGCATATTGATTTTATAATTTTCAATGTGCTTATAATTAGCCACACCTCCTGCAGCTCCTGCCTGCCACTGCCACTGCCACAGCCAGGGCCTGTCACAAACACTCGACACTTATAAGTGATGTTGTTGTTGCTGTTGCTGTTGCTGTTGTTTCCTTTTTTGGAGCCTGCGACCCGGTTTCATTGATTGGCTTGTCCTTGACTTTCCCATTCAAATGCCGCTTTGTCAAAAGGGAAAGCTGTCGATGCTGTTGCTGCCACCAATTGCGTCTGAGTGCCTGGCTACCTGCCACATGCTGTGTTGCTTTTTCGTGTTGCATCTGCAACTGTGCTGACAGATTCACACATTTCGCATTTCACATTTCACATTTGAATGTCAAATGCCAATTTAAAAACGTGCCTCATTTGATAATCTGCCAACGAGCCGTAAATAAAAAGGCAGTCATGCAATTAGCTGACTAACTCAGCAGGCCAATTATCTATTTACGACATTTACTTGCCTCTCTCTCTGTCTCTCTTTCTCTCGGTGTTCATGGACATCAAGAGTTGCCTCACACCTTTAGTGGTCTATGTCCAGTGTCCCCATTAGTGCCGCTCAGCGGCTGTCTATCTCGACTTTCCAACTAATGCCTACCCCTATTCTTATTGTGTGTGTCTCTGTGTGTGTGAGTGTGTGTGACGTGCACCCCTAGCAGCAGCAGTTAGTCGGTGTCGTGGCAGTCTCCAGGCCTCGTGCCTTTATCAAACAAACAAACTAACAAACAGAACGACAACAACAACTATTATAACGACAATGCTCGGACTGCGCTTCACTTCGCCAGTTGGCATGCACAGGCACACACACACACAGTCACACACAGACACTCACACACACACATAAGTGTTTATTTCAGTCCACTTCAGGACTCTCCACGCCACAATGTGAGGTGTAAAGTTTGTTTATGGTCAAGTGGCTTGTGTTTTATATATATGTATATATACATACATGTTGTGTGTAAAAAACAAGGCGCCAGTACAGAGTGCCATTCTGTTGACACGACACTAATGACCACTCGGATCTTATCTGGACCTGTGAATGGCGCTAAAGTCGCTTGTTGCTTCTACACACCTCCCCATCCCCATCCCCACATCCCAACACTACCATTTTCCTTTGTCCTTCTCCTGCCATTCAACTGTTAAAATTGTTGCACACATTTAGTTTTTTGCATGCGACACTTTTTGTGTACTTTCGTCTTTGTATTAAAAAACACAATCGTATTTAAATACAAATTTCCATTGTTTCGTCTTTCACAAAATACATAATCCATACAAAGAATAAACTTTGCTAAACCAAAGTGGCAAATAAAACAAAATTGGTGAAAGCATTTTGCGGATATTGGTTACTTTATTTAAAGTCAAAGATTCAAAGTGCAATTCATCCATTAATAAAATAATATTTTCTTTATTTATCTATGATTACAATATATCAAGACTAAATCACTCAATAAATATTAATCACTGCTATTAAATGAAAAAAAGAAGAAAGTATAAAGTAATATAAATGAAAAAGCTTGTGTATATTGAAAAACAATTTTATTATTGACATACATTAAATCGAATCAAAGAATTTCATGAGTTGCTTGTCAATATGTATAGTTTTTATAGCCTGCATACATTAAAAATTGGAAGAAGGGTGTAATGAAATTGTGCAAAAGTATTTGACATAAAATATATATCTTCTTCTCTCAATAAATGACACTAAAGTAAAGATATTGGCTTCTAGTTTATACATCGATTTTGATTTTTTTAGATTATTGAAATTATTATTATGGTGAGCTTTATCATCAAGTGGTTACTGCGAGAATCAATTTCCTATGGCAAGCTAACACCACAATGAAGATGAAGTTTGTTGTGTAATTCTCATATGCTTAAGAGCTTAAACTTGATATTCAATTAACTAAAATATGGCAAAGCAACAGCAAAATGGAAAAAGGATTGATACTTTATAAATTTAAATTCAAAATAGATGCTTATGCTTATGTTGAGTTGAAAAATCAATTATGCTTCAGGGCTGCTTACAAAATTTATAAAATAAATGCCAATTAGACACGAAAACATTCTCCAAAAAGCAGCAATTTGCTTACTACAAGATGAACTTGAACAAAAACTTAGTTTAAGTTGTCCAACGAGAGCACTGCCAATATTTGCATATATATTTTGTCAACATGGTCAGGTCATAAGTATATTTATAAAACGTGACATTGCCACGGTGAGAACGTGACAACCAAAAGCTCTAGGTAAATATCTCTCTCAGATTAGTAAGTTGCACCATGAAATATCTCTGACCATAATTTTTGAACAATTTTTTTTGCAAACAATATTTTCTTATTTAGTCTGTTGGACGCGAATGCTTTGTTGTATGGATAATTTGACAGGCGGAAATCCACACGCTCGACGCAACGTATTGTTTGTAAAGAGCATAATAAATGCAAATAAGTTTGTATGTGTGTCTGTATCTGCTACAATATTGGGTGCCTTGCAACTTTATAGTCAAGCCAGCAGCAGTTGTAGTTGCAGGTTTTGGGATTTGGGTGCGGTGTATGCACTTATTTTGCTTGCTCAGCGAGAATGCTGAAAATGAAATAACTCAAACATAGACAACAACTAAAACATCAGCAACAACAACCACACACATAATACACTCAGAAAAAATCGACTTGCATTTTAGAAAATCGCTCTGATGACTAGCAAGATTACTTGTTTTTAGAAATAATGAAAAATGATGAGAATAATGGAAAAAACACCGTGGAAAATAGAAATATTTTTATTTACCCAGAAATTATGAAAAAGAATTCAAGCATTTTTGAATTTTTTTGGACATCAAAAGGAGATTACAATTTTTTTCCGAGCTTAAGCACTTTATTTTAGTGCAATGTGTCATGTTTTGAAGCAAGTGGACTTAATTCGTGTGCGCAACAAACACAAGCTTGGTGTTGGGTGTTGGTTGTTGCCTCGTGGTAGTCAGTTTGTATTCTGCTCGCTCTTTGTCTATTTCAGTCTATCAACTATGTAAACGTGTGTATACGCGTTTGGCAATACGCACAATTTCCATGCCACAAACACACAAGAACCACAAAAAAAAGCAAAAAAAAGCAAAAAAAAGGCGCTAGCTCGGCATGGAATTTCGATTGCCCGCGTTTTTGCGTATCCACCTTTCTGGCTGCACGGCATGTGTGGCTCTCTCTCTCTCTTTGAGTGTGTGCGTGTGTGTGTGTGTGTTGGTGCGTATGTGTGTAGGTGATTGCGGGTATACGTACGTTTCGCAATCTTCAATAAAACTGTTTGTGCTTTTATTTATTTATTTTTGGCGTTTTTTTTTCGTTTTGGATCCGCTTTTCATTTGTTTAAAACGCAAACTATTGTGCCGGATGGACGGAGTTGTGCGTGGGTGCCTGTGTGGGTGATTGGATGTGTGGGCGGTTGGGTGGTGTGGCGATTATTTCAGTGCTGTGCTACCCCAACTATGCGCGCAACTTTGTTGCTCTTTTCAACGCTTTTGCCAATGCGCACTGTATTTGTTGGCATTTTTTATGCCTTAACTGAATGTGGCATGGCAAGAGGAGTTAAAAAGGTGCTGGGTGGGTGGTGGAGGCTGCTCACCCAACTTCAACTGCAGAATGCAGAGAGCCCAGGGGCACACTGTGTATTGTGCGGGCTTTCATGGCGGCCACTTTATTTTCATAGCCGCCTTTTTCACAGCCGCATAAAATGCAACAACAGCAAATTGGAATGTGTAACCGCAGCTCGTAGTTAATTTTATTTATACTCCAACTCGTTTGAGTTTCTTGGTTTTTTTTTTTTACAGTGTGTCGACTCTTCTAATTGTTGGCTTTAAGCCGCTTTGACGCTTTAGGGCACGCTTGCTGTCAATATGATTTACATAGGCTCAGTGGCAATAACATAAATTAAAGAAATGCTGTAGATAAATTAGCAAAGCCCAAAACAATTTAACGACCAGTCACAAAATGCAACCGTCCCGAACATTGGACGCATTGTCCTTTAGCCAAATAACTCATAAATGCAGCAGCGAGTCAAGCCAAGCCCAGGGGTGGACAGGGTAGGGCTGGCAGCTGGAAGGCGATGCGACAGCTGGTGTTGCGTGTATTGATGCCATTAACTGGCAGTGGCATACAAATGGTTTTGGGTAATGCCTCCGAACTGATGCCCATCTCAATGCTTAATTGCCAAATATTTTTAGCTGCTTTTCGTTCGCTGCTAATAATGCAATGTTTGCCCATGGATTTAAGGGGCATTTGCTGAGATCATGCTGCTTATTGTCCTCGTTCTGCTTATAATCACAGTCAAATCAATTACATAATGCGGCCCATGAATCGACAGAAACTAGCAGCACAGCATTTTTGGTGGAACACGAAGGAATATTGAAACAGGTGTGCAAGCCAGCTGCCAAGGGGGAAAGGTTGGGACAGAGGCAGGGACAGAGGCAGGGGCAGCTGCCGCATACATTTGACTATTTCGTAACGTTCCGTTTGGTTCAGCGTTATTTAAAAAGCTTTTCCATTGCAGAGGTTTCCGTGCGCAGCTTTTCCGTCCCTGCTGCAACGGCTGCATCGCACCGGAAATGCAAACGTGGCGTGCCCAGAGCGAAAAGCGCAAAGAAAATTTATTGACAGACAATGGGGCCCATTTTAATAGTATTTGGTATCCAACGCCCATTCATACACACACACATACACACACACATACACAAACACACACACACACACATATATATAACTCGCCCAAGAGACGCATATTTATGCATACACAAAAAGTGTGTGAAGAATTTGTAATTAAAACATTCTCATACTCGATTCGGGCAGAGTGCTTGCCACGTTCTGTTTGCCGCATCATAATCTATGCGTGGCATACCCTATTTCCCTTCTTCTTCTTCATCTGCATCTTCAATTAATTTAAGTGGATTGAAATTGAAGCGACATGAAGAGACATTTTATTCTGAATCAAACCTGAATCGAGTACAAGGAGAGCAGAGGAAACCCTCTCATCACCTGAGGGCCAAAAAGGTAACACTCGTTCACAATTTGAATTAGCATTATTTGCTGTACCTTTTTTTCTTATTCAAAAGCCCAATTCAGCTTCATTTTACACATTGCTCCGCCAACGCTTTCAATATTTAATCGATTTGTGCACAAAATAAAAGAAAATGACGACCAAATTTCACTTCCGCGTGGACACCAGTTGGCTGTCCATGTTTCTGACCCCGCCCCATTGGGTCCGGTTAAGCACCTGCTTCGCTTTATGTCCGAATTACGCTCGATTTATATTTTTCTTTGAATTTACGAAGCAGCTCAACTTCCTTTTGGTTTTCCGCGAGCTTATTGCATATTGGACAGGTGGGTGGGCATTGTGAGATATCCTTGATTAAATGTTTTCAAAATAGATCTAGGTCTCGGTCTAGGTCTAGGTCTAGGTCTAGGTCTGATCAAGTTTTAGGTCTAGGTCTCGGTCTAGGTCTAGGTCTAGGTCTAGGTCTAGGTCTAGGTCTAGGTCTAGGTCTAGGTCTAGGTCTACGTTTCGATCTCGGTTTCTGTGAGGGTGTCTAGTATAGTCAAGTCTTGAGAATTTTGAATTCGCAAAGCATAACAGGTCTCTTTAATCCTTATTTGCCTTTTTTACCTTTGCTGCTCATTGCGTATTTGACTTGGTGGTTTGGTTCGGTGTGCTTTGGTTTGGATCGGTTTGATTTGGTTTGGTGCGGACAGTTCTGAAGTCTATTTTTTGATTGCATTGGCTTCAATCAATTGAGCGTTGGCAGAACACGGAACAAACCGCAATACTTCCGAATGCCACAGAACACGCTCAAGCTAAATTGATTGCCTTTGTTTCTTCCTTTCCATACCCTGCGCCCACTGACAACTGGAAAAAGAGGGCATCAACATATATATAGTCTTGAACAGCATCAAAAGCCGAGCTGATTTATACATGTTCCTGTCTCCATCTGTATGAGCAAGCCAATCTCGGAGACAATTAGAGCTAGATACTTCAAATTCGATATATATAAGTTCTCGTGTACCATATGCAGATAAATGTTGCTTAATTTGATCGATAACTGTCTACGTTTGGCAAATATCGTAACAAGAACAGCAATAAAGAAAAGACTTTAAATTAGCCTTTAAATTAAAATAAAATATATCATGACATATTATTTATTAACAGTGAAAATTTCGTTGGGAACGGATATGAAGCAATGACTTTGTTAGCAAAAGAGTATTTCAAATTGAAATAACTAATATCAGCAAGTCTCTCGACTCGAGCTCCGCCAGAATCCAATATATATTTCTCCTCTGTCAAGTAAAATAGACAGAAAGACATAACTCACTCTCCTATCAAATTTCCGCCGTCTATTTCAATGTGCTGCACATTTTGTGACTACGCTATACAAACTGTTTGCTTGCCTCTCAAAATTTGAACCAGCAACGCAAACTGGAACCGGGGCCACGTACTCCATGAAGTGGCAAAGAGTCCAACAATGTTGAAAATAGTGTTTAAATATAATTAATGAATTATATACACGCTGCGCTATTTTCGTAATTTCCAATTAGACAGTTAATGCGCTGCTCACACGCCGTAGTTGAATCCCGTATCTTGATATTGCCGTTTCTTGATATTTTCGTTCTAATGAGATATTTATGAGTGTTTTGCATGATAGGATGGCCGTTCTGGCTAATATCAATTTGTGTGTGTTGGCTGCTGTTGCTGCTGTTGACCAGCCAGGCAGGTCCATGCGGGTCCCATTCGCATAATTAAGCTGTAAAAGTAATTGACGCTTAAGTGGCCAACTTTTGAGCATAATATACGGCGCACAGCTGAACCGTTCCGAACTCTTCAGTCCAGTCGTGGCCAGTCGTTGTCTAGTTCACTAGTGGACACACATGGGCTCGCATTTGGCACATCATATTTGGCAATCATAACAATAAAATCAAATGTCAAACACTATCTAAGTTCAGCTCTGGGCAAAAAAGAAAAGTTGCCAATGCATTTTATGGACTTTTTACGACTAAAAACTTATGCGGCGGGCGCGACGTTGGCGAACAATTTGAGTCTAATAAAAAGCCAACCAAAAATAGTAGTAGCTGAAGCCAGTGAAGAGCATAACAAACGAAATACATACATATAAATATGTATCTGTGTGTGTATGTATCACTTGCCAATTTTATGAGCTCAACAAAAGGCAGACAAAAGGTTCGTCGTGATTGTGGTGGTAAGGGGTGGAGGGGTGAGGGGCGACTACCTTGTTATTGTTGTTCCGACGCATCGTCCCAGTTGTTTGAGTTTTGCCAAAACTAATAAAATTAAATTGAATTGCTTAAAAATTGCCAAAAATGAGGCAAAGTGTCAAAGGGGCCAATGGCGCCACAGCAATAAGATGGTTATGAGCCCACGACCACACTCCAAAACTGACCTGGGTTTGGGCCAGGGGCCAGGAGGGCAGCCCAAGTGACCTGTTTTCCTGGTTACCCATCCCGGGGCGCTGGCAACGTGAGAGCATTAAGGCATTTTGCCGGGAATTGAATATTGAGTCTGGGCTCTTAAGGCAATGTCAGAAAGAAATCCGCATTCTCAGTGCTATGTCGAATTTTACATACTCTGAGCGTGTTTATTAAAACAGCTGATAAATATTGATTGCTTCAAATTGATTATACCATTGTATACCTTATACAAAATGAACACAAATGTTGTATCCATTCTTATTTTCAGCAATTTAAATGAAAACTGTAAACACGCTTTCAAATGCATAAGGATGAGATTTAAATATTAAATATATAACATTCTACACTGTTTATTCTAACTAAGGTAAGTCAGAATTAAAAACAACTTAACTTAACGCATTATAAATAATAATTTAATAAGACTTTAAATACACTTACTTTTTTTTGTGCTAAAATATTATGTAACAATTACATGTAATAATTTAACGTCTGATTACAAATTAAATACTAAATCTTTTCAACTCAAATATGACTTAAGCTACACCTAAATATTTAAATGATTGCTCTTTGAGATCGGTTAAATTGTGTGTGGGGCCCTGTGATGGAAAGTAGGGTAAGCGAAATTGATATATATTGAAAATTTTCGGGTTCTGTGCTGTCTGACTCAATTGGGGCTGAGCCCGGTGACGACAAATTGAATTGCGCTGATTGTCAGGGTGGCAAACAGCTGCGCATGTTCTTGCCCCAGCCACAATATTAATGCAATTAAGTGCAAATCGGAGTCGCTGTCGCTGTCGCTGTCAATATCGACGTCGACGTCGACGTCGACATCGACGCTGACGAATATCCTTGCTGATATCGTGATGGGTAAGCGCATCAGTGAGCCCATAACGAATTTACAGCCAAATCCAATCAAATGCATGAAAATGATTTCATCAAAACACTCAGCTGCATGAGATATATATATATATATATATACATATGTGAGTGTGTGTGTGTGTGTAGTGAATGCAATCAGCGAATGCAGCAAATACGAGTGTCATATGAGTGACATCTACTATGCAGATCTGTGCGAAATCTGTGACTCATTTCCATAATTAGTTGGCTGCCTCATGCAATATTTTATGGTTTTCATAATTGGCAGGCAATTAAATATTTGACCGCCACTTGATAATTGACACAGCTTCAAACTGAATTTAAATTTAGCTTCTGAAACAAACCAAACAATAGATATGTAAAAAAAAAAACGGAGTCAACAAGAATATGTTGTTCAAAACATTGAAATGCGAATTTTCCACAAATTCATTGAAAGTTTTCACTGCCCCTTGTGCAAATATATTTAAAAATAAATAAAAATAAATAATATTTATGCATGCGCCATTCAATCAATCAGATTGTCGGTGGCCGTTGCATGTTCTAAACTGGCTGTGATTAATTTATTATTATGTCAACTGTGAAATATTTTTGAAATTTCTAAATCGAATAAATCCACAAGAAAAAGAGCAGCGCTATCAAATTGTCTACATAATTGAAAGCTAAACAATTCAATGTGAAATTTAAATTTTCAACACTGTAAACTACGACATCAGTTGTCCGCTGGGGCATGCCACTTCGAGCCAAGCCGCGGCATGCTTACTGCAAATTAGCATAGCCTAATTGAACACAAATGGCATCCAATTTCTAGCTACTGCTTCAGCTCCAGCTACTGCCACGCCTTTGGCACTGGACGCGAAACCGAAACCCATCGGACTCGAATCGACTCCATTCCATGCCACACAACTCGATGCCTCAACTGGTCCGCACTGGAGTCGTGTTGAGGGCTGGACGAACTCTGTAGTCTCCTAGCTGGTATGGGTGACGGTGTCCGTTTGCAATTTATGATGCCATAGACGACCCACACTGGCAACCAGACGAGTTGGAGGCGAAGGCCATGGCTGACTTTTGAGCAATCAAATCGAAACCGAAACGTTCGCCAAAGCCAAATGACTCTCTTTGGTGTACTTATTATGATATATGACCAATGGCCACCGAGCAGTACTCAACTTCATTCAGATGATAGTTAGTGTAGCATGTAGCATGTGGCATGTGGCATGTGCATCATATGTGGCAAAATATGGAAAATGTGATTTGGAAGTAATTAAGATATGATTCGACAAGCAAACAGAAAATGCCCCTAAGTACTGAGTATGCAATTGAATCAGACATTTGAATTTGGTCAGAGTAAAAACATCTTAGATCTAACCACACACACACACACACACACACACATAGCCACACACACACACACACACGCATGTGGCATAGAATAGCAATTTGGGCCTGCAGCTTTGCTTCTTGCTTTAATCTTTGCGCAAGAAGTGGCAAACTAGGCAGCCAGGCAAAAAAGTGTTAGCAAAGTAAAGAAAATGCAACAACTAAGTGCTCATTTTTTCGGTTGCATGTTGCGTACAATTTTTGATTGCAAATTTGTGTTCCTTTTGCTGCGTAAGCGTAGTTCTCTTGCAGCTTACCTTTCCACTCTGCTTCGCCTGCCAGCACACATTTCTATTGATTACCACGCACACATAAACACACACACACACACACACAAACACACCATCATCCAATCCCTTGGAAACTTTTTGCACAGTTTGATATAGAAAGTTTTTGCCGAGTTGCCGGCTCGTCTCTCATTGTTTCCACTTATTTGGTTTTGCATTTGCACTCATATATTTATTTCCCTTATTCTCTTCATCTTTTCCTTTTCAATGAGGGTCCTGTACATGAGAAATAGATTTGCCCCGTAGCTAAGCATCCGCGCCCTGTGAGCTGCTCAAATAATATTTGCAAAAATCAGCCTCGAGTATCGAACCTGCCATTGCCAGTTGCATAAGCCCAAGGTTGCCCGAAGAAGCAACAAGGCCAATTCAGACATGCCGTAATTTATATACACCTGCAGGCAGAAGTCCATCTGCTGACGTTTAAATATTGTTAGGACTCAGGACACTGTCCTGATGTTGATGAATTTGTTATGCAAATCTGAAAATTTGGTCCGGACTTCTGTATAAACAAAAAATGTTTTCACGCAATAAGTCATCGGTCGACCGATTTCCCCGTAGCAGCAATATTTGACATAGTAAGCCAATCTCTTTGATTTTAATCCAAATGGGAAGAGCGTAAAAATACACACATTGAACCAGTTTGGATTGGATATCGTGGTAAGCCAAAAAGTTTTTCACACATTTGTAATTTCTGTGGCGATAAGTAGATTAAATTCCATGTTTTATTAGGATATGTTTTCCTCAAATGTTTTCAAACAACAACCAAGGTAAACTAACTTGAAATAACTTAAAATAACCCGCTGCCAATAGAGACACACCCACACACACCGCACAGCTCTTAAATGCTGATAATGCTTTGTTCAATATGAAAATCCATATTGGTTAACAGAATCTAAGTTTCATATTAAATTAATTTGAACATTTGATCAGCAATATGTCAGCGGGTTTTACACATTAATTTGAAGCTATATCTTTACAATTAATCATTTTGTTGCGATCAAAAATAGATTGGCTTCGATTATCGCAAAACGGGGTCAGTTATCGATAAAATGAAATAAGTTTCATCTGCATACGGCATGCCAGAAATTCTATTCCAAAATCAAGTCTCCAGCTCTTTTAACCTCTGAGATCGGGTTGTTCAATATATACAGTGTATATATACTGTATGGGTTCGAACACTTGTTACATATCTGTGCACACTTTCATCATACCCATTTCTCATTTTCAATGCGTTCACGACATTAAATACATATTATGCTTTCAGACTATCAGTTAAATTTTGTTTTGTTTAATTTTTTGTCAGACCTGTGTTTGACAAACGCACGTCGAGCTAAGTTTCAAGTGGTGGGGAGTGGGGAGGTATTTTGGACATGGTGGCTAATTATGGCAAAATGTGGGCCAACACAGGACTGCTTGCTTTGCGCAGTCGTCGAAAGTTGTTTTGTTTTGTTTAGTTCCGATTCGGTTGTTCTTTTTTTTGTTTTTTTTTTTTGTTGCAGTTGCCAGTCAGAAGTCAGAGACTCAACTTTTGAGCTCAGCTCTATGGAGTACAATTTTTAATGGACCAAGCATTTTAATTACTTTCCCAGGACTATATGAGAGGTTGTGTGTGTGTGTGTGTGTGTGTGTGTGTGTAAGTATGCGGGAATACTCTGCTTAAGCTAGTGGAACATAATTACTCGTCTCTAGCGCAACTCCCGGAAGTCAGCGTCAGCCGCATTCGCTGCAATGCCGGAAAATATGCAGCACTTTGTGGCAGAAGCGGGGTAAGAAACTTGCCATAAAATTATTATATGCCATGCGGCACATACCTACATATAATATAAGGTCACACATATATACACACATATCTATACATCATATGCACCCACACACCTACATAAGCAACACGAATTTCTGGCGAAAAATCAAGTTGCCGGATTAAAGTTTATTTTTGTTGAGTTTGTTTGAGTTTTGCTGGTAATTAATTGCTAAAGTGTAAATGAACGATGCATACCCTGTAATATTGCAGCAAGTATACTGCGGATACATTTTGGGTGTGTCTTATATTACTGGCTATTGAAATATACAAAAGTCATTTGAAGTAATCAAAAATAAGTACAGTTTAAATTTTAATAAGGAATAAAAATAATCAATTTGGGTTTTAAAGCAAATTTGAAATGCAATTTGAGTCAATAATAAATAACTATTTAATATATATATATATATATTAGTGTTGATTTATTGTTTCTCACAATATACAAACTTTCAATATAAATATTTATTCATTTATGTTGGTAATAATGTTTTCAGATTCATTATTATTCTATTCTATTTTTATCCTACTCTTAAGTTAAGTTAAGCTTCAGCACAATAATTATGATATCCACTTTCGACAAATTAAGTTTATAGCCCATCATATACTTATCGAAATTGCAACAAAATATTGTGTATAGCAAGGTCGTTGTATTTTTATATAGCCTCTCACATATATATCAATAAAAAAAAAAAATTAAACTTCACATGGCAAACAAAACAAAAAAGAAAGAAACAAAGTTTTTCTTTGGGAAACAAAAACGAAATACCCTCAGGTTAAATAAGTAATGAAATCCAATTTCGTTAACACATTTTCGTTGAAAATAAACAACTGCATGGAAAGGTGACCATTGAAGTAATAAAACTATGAGACTATGTAAATATTAATAATCGAAGCGCTTAATATTTCGTGACATATATACAATAATAAAGAGTTCTAGAATTGAAAACTAGTTAGAACGAACTAGTTAGGACAACTTTACTAGGAGACACTCTAGATCCTGCTGTAAAATACCAAATACCAAAATATGTTTGGATTAACGAAATCTGTGGATCTTATCTGATCATAATGAATGGATTACAGTTGATCAAAAACATGACAGGTATATAACATATATCAATTAAAAGGAAATATCTGTATGTAATACGATAAATTCTATTCCAAAGACAGATGAGAATGGATATATCGACTCATCTGTTGACGTTGATCAAGAATACATATACTTTATGGGTTCGAAGAGGCTTTCCTCTGCCTGTTACACGATTTTGCGCAACTTCATTAACTATTTTTTATCAATTTTTAATGGGTTCAGCGCATAAAAAGTCAGGCGTGGGCCAATCCAATGAACTCTGACCCCACGGGAGTTAAATACCTGTGTGTGAGTGTGTGTGGGTGTGTGAGTGTTAGTGTTAGTACTATCACTTTCAGCTAATAGACACTTGCACTGATTCAATGTAGTTGGCCCGAGCGTGAACTGCTCATAAAATATTTGCCAGCAGATAAGGGCCACGTTTTGGCATAAGTTAGCAGTTAAGTGCCACGCCCACGGCCGCCGTCGTGCAGGGCAATTAAAGTCAAACTGTGTACACACACACCCAGAGATATATACTGAAGTCAGCATTCATTGCCTGGCAGTCATCATAATGTTTCATGAAATCCATTTGCGGCTAAGCAAACATATATAAAGCAGCAGACACATAGGCAACAAGGCGACAAGGGAGACAGGGAGGGACAGAGAGACAGACAGGCTGGCAAACATTGAGTGGCCGACGGCAGGTGGCGCTTTTGCCATATTGTTTGCCCAAAACGCTTTGACGCGTTTCATTTTGAAAAATTAAAGCGCACTTGTCGGTGTGTGTGTGTGTGTGTGTGTGAATGTGAGTGTGTTTTTGTGTGGATTTGTGTGATTGGATTGAGCAACGCCCGAAAGCAGGCAGCACATTTGTGCATGCTCTTCACGAACTTTTCCCGCAGAAATCACGTGCAAGAAGCAAAAACAATTCAACAGCTGGAGCAATAGGCTTAGGTTATTTCGGTTACTCGGGCATTTGGATCTTGTTTGACCACTTGTCTGCCGGCACTCATAAAATTTCACCTATTTTTCAATTTCAAACTTCTGTGCAACAACTACAAATCATTCTCACTGCATTGTTGTCCTTGCCACTAACTGACCCAATGCTCATAAATATGCTGCGTGCCAGGCCAGCAGCCAGCAGCCAGTAGCACCACTTTGTCCCCCGCCTCGTGGTAGATCAAATTGCAAACAACTCCGGCAAGAAAATCTAAAAATGAAAGAAGACAGCAAATGTTTTGTGGCATGTCGTAGGCACGCGCTTCTCCACAGATATCAAGCATAACACCAACAAAACATGAATCAACCCACTGACATCAGATCACCGTAGTTTGAATACCCTTTCGCATATCAGACACTACTGGTAAAGTAATCTGATCTTAGCGAAACAAGTTGCAACTTAGCAAATGCATAGGCAAACTTAAGACATATAAGTTCTATTAAGATAAATAGATGAAATAATGTACTATATTGATTGATTGACAATAAAATGAAGCATCGTTGAAGACTACTTTAACTATAAACTTTATAATATAAGAAAATAAATTACACATTATTCTTTTGATATATTTCAATTCAGTAAAAATTGTATGCGAAATATTTGTATATTATGGGTTTACTTATAATATTCAATAAAATAATACTAAATATTGGTTAATTTTTCATACAGCCAAAATTAGAGCAATCATCTATAAACTTAAATAAATTTTAAGAAGCCACATGAACATCTGTCAAAATGCAAAAAGGATTACACAATGAGATGGAGGAAATACAAGGAAAATGAAGCAAAATAATCAAATCCAGCTGATTTTACTGGCCATTGAAGTGCAAATTAAATATGTAGATACTCGTTTAAAGCTATGCAAGCTAAGTTGAACACTATCCTGGGTAATATCGTTGGTAAAAATTTGCATAAGTAGCAGAGTCCTCAAGATTTCTATGGTTATTGAGATCATTAATCAATGAAACTTTAAGTTCTTAATTGTCTTCCTGAAAAACTACTGGCTAAACGACCTTTGGCTCGAATGAGGCTGAAGTTCTTATTTTGTGTACCAGCTGCACTTCTCGAACTGTGCAAGTTTCTATATCGTTAGCGTTACACAGTTGCTACACAATTTGGACTACCTTGTGGAAGAGTATTAAAAAGTGCACAGCACGCATTGCGGTTGTCGTATGACCCAAAAGTCAAGTCCGCATTCAAAGCCAACAGGCAGCTAAAATTTAGCTTTGCCCCATGATGTTTTTGTGTGTTACTCAAAACTATTCATGGCAAAAAAGCAGCAACAATGAGCGGGAGACAAACATAAGCAAAAGCCAAAGACAAAATCAAATGACTGTTGTTCATTTGCTGTTCGCACTACATTCACACTTGCGACACACACTCACACACTGACACACTCAGTCACACACTGTCACAATTCTTTAGGGAAAATTTTCGCTTTCGAGCTGTGTTTATTTTTCGAAAATTTGATCACGTTCCCCGACCATCTGACTACCAAGATGTCAAGATGCGTTGGCATCGTCTAAAAGCCACTTGGTTCTTTGTTCGCATACGCTCTTGGCTGATGGCTAATAACATTTTGATCATCCTCTGTGACTGCCTTGTTGCCATCAGTGTATTGAAATTGTGAACTTAACAGCTGACTGATCCCAGACAGTCGACGAAAAAATTTTAATTGAGTCGAAAAAACGCTAAACGCAAATTTGCATTTACAATGTCAGCGCTGCACTTTTAAGCCAGCTGTCACTTAAATGAGCGACGACTGCCGGACAGGCTCAAAACAAAAAAAAACGCCCTTGTGGTAATCACAGGTGTGTCCGTACTTAAAGCCCATGAAGCGACCACACAACCCCATCCAGGCGAATGACCAGGCATAAATATTTACAGCATTTTTTAAAACGAATCGAGTCGGAGCCGTTGCACTGGGAGAAAAGATGCTGAGCATAAGGCATACGTCTGATTTTTATTTCAAAGCGCACGATGGACAATCAATTTGAAATCAATGAGTAATTGTTAATGCATCTTCAAAATGAATTAAATTTTATTGTCTTCTGAAATCGTTAACCAATTTGACCTACTCTTTGTAGCAAGTTGAAATAAACTATTTGTGTGCAGTGTACTTGTCCACAAAGGTGGCACCTGCCGACTTTCACAGCATTTTGTGGGGGCGGCATGTGAAAATGCAATTAAGCTGTAAATATGATTTTATATATGTATGTGTGTATCGTACTCAGATCAGATGGGATGAGAACATTGCAAGAGCTGCGCAATGTTGCCAAGGGACTTGTTTAAACAAGTAAGAATGTGGCAGGCGCAAGTGCTCGACTAGCAGATACCCTGAACTCCGTTGAACAACTTTTTTATAAGTATATATAAAAGTATGATTTTCGTTTCTCAGATGATCATTCTATGTCAAGGCGATGTGAAATAAAACTGGGACTTTTATTTGATAAAATGGATTTTTTTTTTTAGATATTTGCGATTCGGGGAAAGTTATCGATCAAATTAAATGAACTTGATCGGCCTACAGATGTCGATTGGAAATACATATCTCTGAAAATGTGAGCTGAACAGTATGCACGAACATATTATTAAATCACCCCTTATAATAATAAAATAAACTATACAATGATGTCTACATTTATTGCTAACAAAAATTGATTTTCATTGAATTCGAGGAAAATAAATAACCTTGATAGTATAGCATAATTTTAATTATAATTCTCTAGCTCTTATAGTATCTGATATCGGTTGATGCTCATCTATAAAATATATATGCCTTATGGGGACTGTTACATACCATTGCTTCACTTTATCATACCCTGTCTAACAATTTGCAGTGAATTCAACAAGGTATTCGTGTTGTTATATGTGCGATAAAAAATTGGTATATCATAATCAACGCACAGGCAAATAAATTGCAAGTCACAAGAGATAAGATAAATGAAAATAACTGGGTATAAGATCAGACCGTGAGTAGAGGAATCGTGTTGTTGAAAGATATGATAGCCATTAGACATAGTCACAGAGTTTAGGTTTTGAGTAGTGAAATTATTTTAGACACGAGAAATATATCGAATTGAGTTTAGTCTAAACAAATTACATATGCCCCATTTAGTTGCATCAATTTTCAACAATTCAGTAGAGATTGAAATGTTTGATATTCCACATTGGTTATTATGACATTATCGTCATCTTTAATACTTTTCCAGTTAAGAAACACTTCAAATATGAATGCTATTGAAAAATGTTTGCAGTCGCCGCTCATGATAGATGTCAATGTCAAGTAAGTATGCTGCTAATCATTGGCATTGACGTGCCCCTCTTGCCAAGTTGCTGCATCATACCACAGTTGGCTGTCAACATTTTGGTGTTGTTGTGGTTGTAGTTGAAGTGACACGTTGCTGCAAAACCAGCCATCAACTAAAGCTGATGCCTTGTGTCTCATAAATGAATGTATCTTGGCAGCAAGATGACGGCGTCATACAGCATTCATTTCTTAAGACGCAACGGACTACGGCAACTGTGACTTGGCAACTGTGCGCGAGTCATAAATACAAGTACAACATGCCTCCGTATTTGTATCTTTGTGCAGGAATTCATTAAATATTAAATACGCCGCTTTGTACTTCTACTGGCAACAAAGCATATCCATCCAGGCGCCGAGGCAGGGACCACAAATGCTGAAATTAAATGATACCAAATAATGTGGTTACTGCCCAACCATCATCGTCATCGTCGTCTGGATTGTTACTGTTGTTGTTGTTGTCATCTTTCTTGTCATCTCGGTTGTCTCGCGCCACGACAATGACTAGGCTGCACTTCAATCTTTTGACTGATGTTTCATGCTGCTACCGTTTCCACTTGAGCACGCCTGATTGAGCACACACACGAAATTGTGGCTACACTCGGCAAAAATCCACAAAAAACAAACTAATCACATGAAAATTGGCCTTGCACACCACAAAGTTCTTCTGATTGCTAGAAATAATTTTAAAATGACAAACAAAAAATGTTTTGCTTTACACAATTTTCATTTATATAAAGAAATGTTCTACCACAAAAAAAATATTTAAAAAACATATAAAAATTTCATTAAGATCGAATATGAAACGCAGATTTAGTTAAAGGTATTTTCATTGCCCAATCTGCATTTAATACATAACTAAAATGTACAATTTAAAAAACATTCTTTCTTAAATTCCAGAAAAATTGTGATGAAAAAAATGCATAAAATCAAGTGGCAAATGGTTCGTCTGACTCCGAGTTTGAATCACAGTCAAACTTAAATTGTTGAGAGAGAGAAACTAACGTTTTGAAAAGTAAGCTGTGCTGCATCTGGGTTTTTTTATTTTGCAATTTTTTTTCCGAGTGTAGGCGGCTATATTTTTATGACTTTTCCGCTTTGCTTGTATCTTGTGTGTTTCTTTTGCCATTGCCGTTGGCTGCGCTGATATTGTACAAGCACACATGTACACACTTACATAGATACATTCATACACATTCATATCAACATTAGCCAATGAGGAGGAAAATCAAAAGACAAATGACATTGAGGACCTTTCAATCGGTATACGGGATGCTTTCGCCAATTAGGTGCCTCGTCATGTGCATTGTGCATATGGCAATGCAAGGCTATACAAACAAACAAACATACGTACATAATTACGTACATACATGCATGTGTACGGTGTATAACTTACGTAATCAGGGCATGCACTAATTAAACACGCACACTGCAACGAAACCGGGCATCGTATTCTTCTTCTTCTTCTTGTAAAGATAGCAGCAGCAGCAGCAGCGGCAGCGGCAGCGGCAGCGGCAGCGGCAGCGACAAGAGCTCGACGGGTCATTTCGCAATTAAGCTGCTGCAGCATTGCAGCGATGTATCCATGTATCTATAGCACTCTGTGTTACTCGAAACCGATGCCACAATCCCCTCACCCCCGCAACCGAACCCATCTTCTGCCTGATGATGATGAATGAGTTAAGCGGCCGTTGCCGTTGTTATAGTATCTACCCATCTAATGAGATACTTTTCTACGTTGGATTTGGAGAGGAACGTGGAGCGGAATACGAGGAGCCTAGAACTCAGCGGCAAATCATGCAATGTCTCAATTCAGCTCAGCTGAGCTCATCTCATCTCATCTAAATTGCACTCTAACTATGTAATCTATGGCATGCTAGCGTCTGTGTATTTATCTGCGTCAATCTCTGTATCTATACATACACATCACACACACACACACACACACACACACACACACACACACATACATTTACAACAGATGCGTGCCCAGGCACTAATTGCGTCTAATTGAATTGCAATTGACCGTGAGTTGGCGGATTTTTCATTCGTTTTTAGTCGACCGACAGTTGAGACCGACGATGAGAACGAGGATGCTTGATGAAGATTTACGCAACTGCTTTGATTTGTGTCAACAAAGAAAAAAATATTTTCAACAGATAAATACAGCAGTCAATTATATAGCCATGGCGCCAGTGAATCATTATAAGAAAAACTCTGCTGCGGCCACAAATAAAGTTGAAAATCTTCTCGTTTGTCATCGAACAATCTACAATTAATTGTCAGCTCTTGATTTCGCTTCATTTAAATGAGTATTTATTTATTGCAAATCTTAAAAAACTGACAATGGAAAATGAAGAGTTGCAAACTCAGCACGCAATTCTAACATAAATACGTAAGCAGATGTCATCAAATTAAATTGAAGAACAAATTATAAATAATGCTCGATTTTAGATTAGTTTCTTTCACTTAACACTTCTCTTAAACATACAACAATGGAAAACGCAACAACAGCAATTGCAAGGGCATCAGCTCATTGTCTCTTTAGTTTTTACTTCCTTGCATCTGATTGCTGCAAACAAATAATTTTCTTTCAACTGAATACAAAAAAAAAAAAAATAAATAAAGAGATGCATTATTTAATAACTGTTAAAGCGCTTCGCGCATTTAAAGAGAGTTGAGCGTTTTCATAAAAGGAATATCAACTTCTCTTTAGTTTTTATTGGCAATTGCGCAGAAAACACTTTGGAAACAATTAAACACCGATTCAATCATACACCGATTCGGCAAACACATGCATTTAAATGACCACAGCAGAAGTCTTATTATTATGCGATATCATTTTAATTGTTTAAGAATAAGCGGCCGATTAACATCCAACGAGTTGAAGGTATGCAATATAACTGATGTTTCTGTGCCTCAATAAACGAATGGACATCGAGGAAAAGAGCAACAGCATCCTAGGCATTTCCTTGTTTTCTCTTTGCACTGCATTGTTTTAGGCATTATTCTCTCTCTATATACATAGTATATAGCTGTCTCCCTCTCCTTTTCGCACGCTTTCTCTCTCTCTCTCTCTCTCTTCTGGCTGCGGTATTTGTTCTCTTTGAGCAATAACAAGTTAGAGTGAACTGGTCAGACTAGCAAATACCCATTACCTCAATTGGCTACCAGCGATTTCAATTTACAGTTATGAAAAATAAATTGATGTAAATTCAAGTAGTTTTCGATGAATGCAGAGCCTTTGCTGAATATGTCTCAAGACGCCGACTTCCATGGTTCTCTAATGAAAATACTACTTAAGTTTACTTAGTTTACATTTATTCTTTGTAACCTGATTGCTGCTGCATATTGAATTAGCTTTGTGTGGCCAACGACTAGTCATAAGCCATCGTCTTCGGACTCAAGTGCACTGAATTCGAAGTACCAACTTGATGATGTTTTCCTGCTTTTCTGGTGGCTATTACTATCAATTTTGCTTACATCCCCGTTACCACCTCATTTCTCAATTTCCTCTGACGCCTTTTGCACAAGTTGCCGCGTTTCTTTTGTCATCTTTTCGCTTTCAATTGTCTGAAACCTTGTTTTCATCATTGCTATCCTTTTTTCCAGCACCTTCCCCATCTCGCCCACTGCTACGACCACCACCACGCCCTCCACGTCCCCCTTTTCCAACACCATCCTCTCCGTTTTGACCGCGTCTTTGATCTTGCATCTTTTCCTGATCGTTTTGGTTATAATTTCCATTGTTTCTGGTTCTACCGCCTCCATCTCCACCGCGTCCCCCACGTCCAGCTCCACCTCCACCTTTATTTACGTCACGTCCGCCACCAATGCCACCGCCGCCACCACCACCTCCTCCCTCCTTACCATTGTTGCCGCCTTTATTTGACGCTCCTCCCCTCCTTTTAAACTGATATTTGTTGGTATCTTTGATTCGAGACATTTCTAAAATAATTTTTACACAATCAAACTATCAAATTTGTAGACAGAAAACACGAACCAAAAACATATTTTTAATATAATTGTTCATTCGGCTAATAATTTTTTGTTACAAACTGTAACGGAAGACGCCAAATCTTTGACTTTTTAGATATTCTAAAGTCTATTATTATAATTCGCACTTCACTTATGATGGTTTACTGATCTTTTGATCCAGACAATCAAAATTCGGCACCACAGTTAAACGCCTTTTCTTTTCGCAAATTAACAACTTATACGCCGAAAAGTTTTGCCAACAAAGTTCGCCCGAAAAGTTGGCAAGCACCTGGTCCCTCACCTTTTAGCCAAGACAAAGTTGCGCGACGAGTGCCACCTGGAGATGCCTTAAAGAAAATATGAAAAATCGATTGGACGAAAAACAAAGAAAAAAAAACAACAAAATACTTGCGAGCTTTTCAATTTTATGTGGGACTGTTGTTGCTGCTGCATCCCAAATTTATGTTTACAACTTGCACGCAAATATAAAAATTGTATTTTTATGACAGGGAGTGAACACTTTTTGTTTTTTCTTTTTTCTTGGATGTTTTTTTGCTTTTGTCTCATGCAATAAAATAAAATATTGCTGCAATGTTGAGGGAGCTAGCAGTAAGTGTCACTGATATGTCAAACTAACCAAACATAAAATGGACATAAACAAAAATCAGGCCAAACATTTGCTCAGACGGGAAAAGACACAGCTTCAAACTCAGCTCCATCTTGAATAGCAACCAGAAGAAATATTTAAAGTTATCTACGAAAACTTGGCAACTTGGTTCGCTGCTTGGTCGATGGGATGGATGGTTTTGCCAACGGCTGCGTCACTGTTTCCCACTTGTTTGTCTTTGCTTAATCTTTTGATAGAAATTTGTATAGCAAAGTTGTTCATTGGACTTTGTCGCCCCAATCCATGTTGGTTTTGTGTTGTGTTTCTTGTCTAAAGTTTTGGTGCATTATTTTTTCAACGAAGGCCAAGAACAATTGCTGGGCACACGGTGTTTTGCTAACAAGTAGGTCACCTGGCACCAACTTTACAAAAGATCAGCTCGACAGCAACATCATCATCACCGTAATCATTACCATTATCACACTGCCATGTCACAGCTTTGGTATAGCTTCAGATTCTCAGATAATTTACAATCATGTCCCGTGAACTCTGATCCTGATTTACACACTTCTGATGCTGATGTCAGCATGTGCTTTGTTACTGTCCACACACACTCGTCCTTTGTGTCTGTTGTTATTTACAATGTGGCCACTCTGGCAGCAGCAGAAACAGCAGCAGCAGTAGCAACAGCAGCAGCAAGCAGCAAACACAGTTAATTTGTTAACCCAAATGCCTCTATGCCACACGCAGGGCGACGAGGCGTATGCGTAATAATTGCATGGTCAACCGAATTTCAGATAATTAGAATAGTCACAATTGACATTTGACTCCACACACTTGGGCAATCAACTGCGAAAAGACGCGGCAAGTCTGCTAGATGGCAGATTGAAACTAAAGTGAAGGAAGTGAAGGAAGTGCTATAGTCTTACAAGGACTTGGATATCTTTCAGTACTCTTGACTACATGCAAAGGAAGATTAAGTAGGGGTAGTTACCTTCAAATATTCTGTGTAATTCCTAATAAGCTCTTTAATATTTAAAGAGGCACAAATTTAAACAGATTATTTAAAAACATTTGTTTTAATTATCTAACTCATTTCCTGTGGCTTAAAAACACACACAATGTAGAAGTAACTGAGAAACGAAGAAGTATCGAGCTGAGCTGAGGCATCATTTCATAGATAAGCCCAATTTATGCAAATCCAATCAAAATACGATTTTGGCATGCAGTATCATTGAATAGCAAAAATAAAATATAGAAATAACACGAACTAAATTTAAGCTTGTTTAATATAAAAATATATTTGGTAATTCTTCTCTGATCTCAATTATAGTGCAGTTAATCAATAACATGTCAGGGTGTATTATATATTAATTCGAAGGCTAAATCTTTATACTTGTGCCCTTTGTTGCTATCGAAGGTCGATTAGTATTAGTATTCGCGAAACAGAGCCAAGTATCGAAAATAAATGCATAATCTTAAATTAAGTTAAATTAAAAATGTTGAGTTTCCAGCTTTCATGGTCTCTGTTGCTGATGCTGATCAATAATTTATACCCATTTCTAATGGATTCAGGTTTCTATATTTTTTTTATAAAACCTTATTTATTTGTTACTGTTTTGATATACTCTGTGTTTATGAGCTGAGCTCTTATTTAAATATACATATCTGATAAGATCATTTTATTTTTTTGCATTAATTTAACACTGCATGTATTAAATTCGTGTTAAATTAAAAGCACTACTGCCGTTAACTTTTACCAACTAGTATAATTATTTTATTTGACATTAAAATGTAAAATTAATTCTGGCCAATTAATCAGATTCGCCATCTCCCTCACATACATATAAATGCTGTGGCTGTTGGCGTCTGCGGCTGCTACAAGTTGGCCCGGCAAAGAGCTCTGGGGCCCCGAACTCCCCGATGCATTTGTCAGTGAACTTTCACAAGTTGCCACTGCAAGTGCATGAAAATTTTCATTGCAATTAAATTTAGCACAAAAAGTTAAAAAAAAAGGATAAAATAAAAAGAACGAATGTCGTGTAACTGTCAGTGGCACAAAGAAAAGTACTCGCCAAAATGTTGCCGTTTGCATTGCCACTTAAACACACATAAGGGCAACGCGACGACTGTCGCATGTCACACACATAAACACACACACACACTCGGTCTCGCAGACACACACACACACACACACACGTGTAGCTGTTGGTCGACGGCATGCAAATCGAGTCAAGTTGAATAGGCGGAAGTAGAGCAAGAAATGCGATTGCCAAATTGAGTTGAAGGTTTCGCTTGACTGTGTTTTGTTTGGCCAACTCCTCAGTTGGCTCAGTAGCGCCCTTTGCTGTCTTCCCTTGCCGCTGCCGCTGGCGTTGCCGCTGTCGTTGCAGTTGTAGCTGCAGTCAATGCCGCTCACAGTCAGTTGGCACTTTGCTGCAATTTTGTAGTTTTGATAAAATTTCGCAAGCATATTAAAAAGTTTTGTGCAACTTCGCTTTTTCTTTTTGCACATGCCATACGGCCACTAGAGAGGTGGGCTTGCCACACCCCATAACCCACACACACAGACACACACACACACACACACAGCACATGCTAGTGACAGGCAGCGGTGGAAGCTGTGCCAGCCACGGCTTGTTTGCTGCCAAAAAATAAAATAAAACACTTAAAAAAAAGCAACTAGCAGAGCACTTTGCTTTGCTATTTAATTTTGCAGCTCAAAGGCTTCGCAAACTAATGCGGGGCAAGGAGACTTTTTGCATGATGCATCCTTTTCAAGTTGTTTGTGTGCGACAGAGGCAACACAATTGACTGCGCCCCAAGACTATCGTCCAAATAACAGCACGATCAGCAACAACACCAACAACTAATAGTTAACTAATTAACGCGCCTTGCAAAACCAATTTACAATATTATGCCTATAATATTTACCGATAATGGACATAAAATTAAAATTAACTTACACCCAAATCAATAACTATAAGCTGTTGTATTACATTAGTATTCAATATTACATTTACAATATTCTTGTTGTTGATGCCCTTAAATGTACACTCAGAATAAAAATCGCCCCGAAAATATGATAAATATATTGGCTTCTTGAAGTAAATATACTAAGAAATAATTAATGAAATATTTTTATATTTTTCAGAAAAAAATTTCCACAAAGTAAAAATGCAAACCTTTAATTTAAGAAAAATATATTCTGATATTTAGATTGGAGTAATGAAATATGATTTCTCGACAGCGAGAGTTTTTTTTTAAATGGTTTGTATATTTGAAATCTTAATATAATAATAATATAAGTGACAAAGTAGCAAATATAGGAGTTCTGTGTATACAAAAAATGCCCTGAAAATTAAATATATTATTTTAACATTTTAGAAAATATACCTTGGAATTAAGTACAGGGGAAACCCATATCTTTGTTCTCTGAGTGTATGTAAACAGATATAAATTTGGTTATATTTGAATAATGCCTGCCTCATATTGCAGATACATATTATTGCATTGCGGCAATTAAACTCAATTGAGTGTTGCATGCTTTTGTGCGCAATTTTAGTCAGAAGTTCATAGAAATTGGATGTGTGTATGCGTGTGTGTGCGCGAATTTCATTTTACATGCAACACACACAATCAAATGGGCTTTATTTAAAAATCAATGCAAAATTTGAACAGCACCCCACCCGGCTGTGTTTACAGAGATTTTTGTTTTGTTGCAAAACAGATTTAACAGCGCTTAAAAATTGTGCAAGGGAAGCCTATGTAAATATGTCTGTCTGTCTGTCTGTCTGTTTGTAAGTGACAAGCCAACAATTTGTGGTCGAATCGGTGACCTACTTGAGTGGCAGACTCTTTAAACTCTTTCCGTGTTGTCTGAGTAAAGCATATATATCTGTACCTATTTAATTTGATGGGATTGCGTTTGTTCAAGGCAGATCGCAAGAAACAAAAAGAAAACACAATTTAATCAGTGCTGCTGGATGATAACATCGCTTAAGTCTAAGAAACTTTTGCCAAACCTAAACTTTAATATTGAAAACTTTTAGCCTGACGACCATTCAATTGTCGGAGAACACTCTCTAGGCCAAAAACACCAAAAATATTGCAAATTCGATGTGTAAACGTTTGTTTTGCTCGCCAAATTACAACAACACACGGTGCAAACAGCCTTTATGGCCGGAGTTTTGCATGACAAAAGCTAACTGCTATTAAAAAGTGCATTTTTTGGTCGGTCCATAATTTACGGCCGTATTGTGCTTATTCACGGTCTAAACCACACACACACCGACAACACACCAGCAACACTCATTGCTATAGTCTGAGCCGTGTCTGCATGTGGATGAAAGAAAAAACAAGTGAGAACGTTGCAGTCGGATGTAACCGATTGAAAAATACTCTGATACCAAGGTATGAGCAGCTGATAACAGGTGGCACAGAACGTGTTGGGATTGAAGAAGAAATTTATCTACCTTCCAAGCTTAATAACTTTAGCTCTTAAATTGAGGAAGATTTTTAAGGGCTTTTGAAGCGTTAGTGATGGAAATAAAATCCTTTTTTTTAAGTTATTAGAAACCTTTCACATTTAGTGACTCTAGCTTTCAAATTGTGTAGCCTACCAATTTTTGTAAATCAAGTTTTATGGGAAGTTCCAGGGTACTTAATTTCAATATAAGGTGACTTTAGGTATAAAAGAATCTTGGAGGATATGTTCATTTGAGATTTCTACGGTCGCGACCAATTAAATTTGGTGACTGTAGCTTTAAAATTGTACTAGATATGTGATTTTATCGATTTTAATTAATCGATTTCCTAGTCCCCTAATCAATCCCAATACTTATTCTGAAGCGTCTGTTGAAGAAAGTTGTGTTCATACGAACTGACAGACTTCAGAAAGCACAAAGACTCCTTTACCCTCGGTATCAGAGTATAACAATTTTAGCTCCAACTCCATGGTGTATTGTTTCACTGTGGTATGGTTATGCGCTCTATTTCACACACACATACACACTTTCGCACAATAAAAATGATTGCATTGGCAAACGCTGACAGGCCGCAGAGCTGCCTGCATTTGATGAATGATTTCGAGGCTATATAGCAGATGTGACAATTCAAATACTCAACACACGCATACACACACACACACATACCCACGCGCGTTCTTATATATATTTGGGAGTGCAGAGCCAAAGTTGATGCGCTAAAAAAATGCATTGAATAGAGGAATGAATTACGATTCGATGTGGAGTTACGAGTTTTTATCGAAATTGAATTGTTGATAAGTTTCGTCAACAAAACATTCAACCAACTACATTGTACATCGTACATTGCAAATCATAAAAAATGCATGCAACAAATACTCATCCACACGGGCACAGCCCCTCGGGCCATAATTGATTTGTGTTGAGTGCTGGTTGAAAGGTTCCAAACATTTTGTAAAGCGATGCAATAAAAACATTTTTAATTCTCACACAAAATTTGGGCACCAAAGCATCTCTGAAAGCATCGCTGAAAGCTTTTTAACCTATTCAATGGAATATTGGAGACTTTAATATTTTTAAAGTAATAAGAATTATTAGAAATATTGTTTATTATATTATTAGTTTATCCAATTTAAAAGTGTTGCTTCAACTATTCTCTATGCAAAGCGCAAAGCAGACGAGCTGTCTAAATTCTATCACATTAAAAGTGGGTAATGAAGCTGAGCAAATGTTTGTGAAAGGCAGAAAGAAGTATGTTCGACCATGTACTAGATCAAAATCAACAGACGAGCCGATTTAGCCATATATTTCTAACACTCTTTATGAAAATTCCGACTTCGATAAAATTGATAACTGCCTTCATTGGGAGTATCGATATAAATTGATTTCCATATTAATTAAAAGTCACAATTATAAAGATATTGCATGCCGATTGATATATAATATACCTTAATATGTTACTGCTCAGCTATAGGTTTCATTAAGATCGGATAAGAAGCACATATTTAGGTAAACTTAACATATTTTTTTATTGAACAAACTAAAATCAGCAAGCTTTCTATGTTAAATTTTGAATTAGTTTCCGGCCTGCGAAACTTATTTAAAAATAACAAGACTATTTAAAAGTTCAGTTTGGGGTGTATCCTAGTCGAGCGCTCTCGACTAGAGAATTCTAGTTCTCAGTTCAACTCAACTTAATCATAATCATTTATCCATTTCTTAAATTTAGAAAACAGATAAGACTTAGAGTAATTTATTTAGTTCGATAATCCATTAAGCTTTGCGTGAATTCAAGCAAAAACCAAGGAAGTATTATAAGTATCATTAATTTCTGGTTAGAGAAATTAATTGTTGGTGTTCGGCTTAGATATGCTAGGACGAAGCTTAACCAACCGCATACCTCTGTTTTTAGTACACCATGCAGTCCGTTGAAGAGGCTGTGACCACAAACATTTGGCGATTCATTCATTTGCTTGAGCCCGGTTGAGGCGGCAACAAATGTTGCCAGCACCGAGCCGCAATTCGTTTAATTTGCGGCTGCCGCACACACCAACACAAACGCAAATAGCAATTGACATAGTCAACTGAACTTGCCGTAACCCACATTGGAGCACGACAAATCAACATGTTGCTGACCCACAGTGCCACATCAAGTGGCAAATGCCGAACACACACGACTGCCAGCAGAGAGAGCTTCTGCGCACTTGTTCAACAGAGAGAGGCGGAGAGAGCTATCTGTAGGGTTAGAATCTCCGGCTGGTGATGCTGCAATTGAGTCTGGGCTGCCCCATTACTCAATACAATTTCTCAATTGCTGGGAGTACGAGAATGTTGACCATAAAACGCCTAATTCTTGTCTCTGCCAAATCAGCCAAAATACGGCAAGAAAACAAGGTCTTTAATTGCATAGCCGGTTGTTGATAGTGGCCAGACATTGGAACTGCTGACTTGCACTGACAAATGGGGGGCCACTCCCTCCCCCCACACCCACAGACACACACACACACATATACGTAGAGACTATGCAGACTTTAACCCATTTGCGTTAAGTGCCCGCGACTTGAAAACCCATCATCATCATTATCATCATCATCTGCGAACAATTGCGACAAACGCAAGCCAAATGGCTTCATATAAAAATTTGTCAAATTATGCTTGAGAAAGTCCTGCAAGCATAGAAAGAGCCCACCTGAAGAGCCAAATTGTCTGTCAGGCATTAATCAAGGCACCTAGACCAAAAAACTGACGTCTCCGGCAATTTATGTTGCGCAATTAATTGTGGCGCTTGTGGAATTGGTAACTGCTTTAAAGACATGACTGGCAATTTTGGTGTGCTGCAATTTGCAGTATAACCCACTGGCTTCAACTTCCATTAAATGGCAAATCACAAATAAAAACATCATGCTTGGCGATGCCGCAGAGTTATGACAGCCATAAAAAGCTGTTCGAAATAAATATATACACTTATCTGATATGGACTGGAATGCTTTCCATGTTAATTGCAATTTATCATAATTGTTGAACAATTCGCACGAAAATAATTAATTAAATGTACAATTGATGGAAAATTGAGTCCCTGAATGTTTGTTTGTTTGCTGTTGTTGCTGCTGCCAGTGCAAAACCATTTCTATATATTTAGGTGTCCGCTTTGGCATTTAACTGGAACTGTACCGGACGAAATGGCATGGTCAAGTCTCAATCAGCTTACACACTTCGGCAGTCTTAACACGTTTGTATAATTTGTTCATAATTAGTTGGCATTTTGTCGTATTTCGTCAACTTCGTAGCTCAATTTCCCTTTGACTTGACATACAAATAAAACCCTACAGCATCCATCAGCGCATTACATAAACATTTTCATTATATTTGTCCCAAGCTCCGTGGATCGTTGCTACGTAACTGCCTGCCGATTTTCGCCTTTTTTGTTTTTATTTCTGTACAGGGTTGTATAATTTTGTCGTTAAGTTTGTAAAACATTGACCGAGACGTGTCCGACAAGATGAATAATATAAATTCTTTATCAATACATATCTCTCTATATATATATATATAGTTCTTTACTCTTCTGTCTACTCGTTTGTCTGTCTGTTTCCATGCACACCATTCCTACAGTTGTCTTTTTGCTGCAGTCAACAGGCATGTCGGTGATATCACAATATATCTATATAGCTCTCAAAGGAACTATCGATTGAAAGATGAATTCCATTGGAATTAATAAAACAATGCATAACCTATTTCACGGTTTTCAGTCTAACCTAATATATCAATATATTCAGGCAGTAAAAGTCAGATCACATCATATAACTTTACAAAAAAACTATCGGTTGAAAGAAGAGCTCTTGTAAGAAACCATTTTTCTAACCTAGATATTCTGAAGAAATGTCCGCCAATTTATGGGCAGTAAAATCGTTACCCCATTTTGTAGGAAATTAAGTTAAAGAGGGTAAAATATTATTCAAGGTCATATTATGCTTAAAAAATAAAATATGAGCGAAGTGACTTCATTCTGCAAGGGTATGCAATCTTCGGCAAGCAGCTTTTCTCTTTTTGTTTCCTCCTTTCTTTTTTTGCTATTCGCCCAAAACGCTTTGTGCCCGCTTTTCCCGCTTGACTTTAGCTCCGCTTTTATTTATTCGATTTTTTCCCCATTTTTTTTGGCTTTTTGCTTATGCACTCTTTGGGCGTTTTGCCTTTGTCGCCAGTTATTTGCTGTAGCCTGCGTTGACAGCTCGTTGAGTTTATCCTGTCAATACTAACCCACGTTTAAACCCAAACAGACTCCAAGGCACACAGACAACTGCAAGGATTGCTCGCCTTTGACTAGAGGATTTGGTTTGTAATGGCTGGCACTGGCTGGTTTTGTATTGACTTTATCGTATTTGGCTGCTAGGATTGATCGATCGACTGATTGATTAATTGACACTTTGCACATTAATTAGCCGACTGGCCGGTCGCTGGCCGCTGGCTGAGTCAACTAAACAAATGCGACGTGTGATTCATTTAAAGGTTTTAACATGGCCTTGCACTTAAAGCCTGAGAATGCTCAAGAAAGTGTTGCCAATTGTAGCTTTTAGCCAGCAGCATGTAAGCCATGTAATCATTACTGATGGACAATCCAAATTATGACACTTTTCTAGGCTAAACCTCCTGGAGAGGTATGGTCCAAATTTATGGCTGATTAATAAACTCATTAGAACTTTGCCTATTTCAGTACGCAGTGTTGATTAATAAACAGATTCACATGCTTAGAACTTTGCCCTGGCGTTTAATTAAAAAAGTTTAGCGACTCCTAATTTATGTGATGTGATTGACACAGTCGGTCTGTAGTACTGCTGCTGGGCAGACCATGCTTAATGCAACATTACATCGAATATATTAACGAACTGCCACAGATTCACATCTCATTATTATTCTATTGCAAAAAGTTAATGTTTTATTGGGTTTCTGCTGGCTTGCAGTCGACTCGTTTCTATTCCTATTTATATGCTTTTCTTATAGATTCTATCAGAACTTGCTTAACTTATCACAATCATAACTGATTTTACATGTCTGGATTTCTGTTTAAGACTTGCTTGTTCAAAACAATCATTTAGCGAATAGAAAGTGGTTTTTGATTTATTATAACTTTAGTTAAACAAAGTAAATGCAAATGTTAGTTGAATAAAATGATTTCTTTCTTTTTACGCATGCTTAATTCAAATTAAAATCCATTTCCTTTTCAAGAAGATGCATCCAAATGGAAAATAAATTTTTGACTGCACTGATTAATATTTTAATGAACAAATTTCTGGGATTCATTTGAGCGAATGACCACTTTACTGATAACCAAAATAAGTTCATGTAATTTTCCAGCAGTTTATTAAAGTATTATAAAATCTATTGAATTTATATTCAAAATTAACTTGGCTTTCCGAAAATAATCAAAATTATTATTATATTCCATTTAGGCGACATACATATATGCGAAATTTATATTTCTTGTGAATATGTTAATGTTTAATGTTTACCGTATTATATATTATTATGCCCAGCATTCCGAAAAATTAATTTCCCTTTGCAAAATATTAAGCAATAAATGGCAACAAAATTATGCACATTTTACAATCATACATTATACGTATGTGCAAATTTAATAGATTTCTAAATATATAAACGAGTTCAAAACTATTTAAATGGATTTTGCAAATAATTTATGGAAATCTGTGCGTGCTCTGATCGAAACTGAACACATAATATTTAAATTTATTATGACTTTAAGGACAATTTGACAGTTTTTCGACTAGTGAAAATAAATAACTGGCCTAATTGTCTGCACAGGCTATTTCAAAAGCATGCATTAAATTTCCAAGCAGTAGCCAAACAAATAAAATAAGTGAAATTTACAAATTTTTGATAATTAGTCAGTACACGAATTCGAACATAAATAAATTAAATTGAAATGAACTAAATTTCAAACATAGCCACGTGAAAATAGAATCATTTGACTTTAAAAGTAAATTGCATATACAATAAGATAAAAGTAGAGTAAAGTAAATACAGACAGAGATTAGCAAAGATAGATGCAAAAATTTCCAAAACGGACTTTAAATATAAATTTCAAAACTTTGACATTTATACGAAACTTAAACAAATGGCATCAATAAAATAGTTATGATTATTATTGCAGACAGTTTTTGACCTTCAAACGTGCTTTATTATTAGTTGTTTCTTTGTTTTAGCTATTTTATTTTGCCAATGCACATAAATAACAAAATGGCCGGCAGTTAGCTGTTATATGCACGGACAACTTAGTTTCGACTGGCAACTGACGACATATTTCTTATTGTCGTTGTCGTCTTTTCCATTGTTTTCTGTTAAACAATTGATGCTGTGCGTGTGTGTGTGTGTGCGTGTGTTGCTGCCTTAGTGCAGTCTGTGTCCTGGCTGCGACTACACATATAAATTAGATTTTAATAAGAAAACAAACGAAAAATTCAATGGCGCCATAAAGCATAAAAAGACGCTGAAAAATACTTAAGCACGTGCGTGTCTTTGTCTGTGAGTGCGTGGCATGGAAAAACAATAAGTGTGTGTTTGACGCACACACACACGCACATATAAAAGCAAAAAGTAAACAATGGAACATTTTTGGCAACGAAACGGAAACAGGGGCATAGAAAAACGCACGCCGACGACTCGATTAAGTAGCATAAAGTGATGATAAATGCGACATTGAGCAACAATAAATTCTGCTTTTGCTCTTGTTTGTCTCTTCATTCAAGCTGCTTTTGTTGCTGTTTGCTTTGTGCTCTTTGCTTTTTGCTTTTTGCTGTTCATGTTTTATATTTCATTTCTTCTTTTCAGTTTTCCTTTTTTGGCAGTGCTTGCCATTGACGTGTTTGACTTATTGATGCTGCGTGCCGGGATTAGCGAAGGGGGCCAAAGCGACATCGAAACGAGCGAGCATATAACGCTGATTATTTGCATTTTGATGTGCGTGTGTGTGTGTGTGTGTGAGTGTGTCGATTTAGCCATATATCGCTTCATGGCTGTGTGTCTGCGTGTCTGCGTGTTTATGCTTATATTTTCGCTGCTCATTCAATTGTTTTGTTTATGGTAATTTGAAATTCATTGGCCAGTAGCAAAAAATAAAACAATCATATCGGTGCTTATGGCACTGCAGTGACAATGCGGGTAGCAGCATTAATGTCTAAACTCAATTTCGATTTTCATTTAGATTTCAATTAAATCCCTCATAATCTTTCTGGTCTGAATACATCAGTTTTTGGTCAGCACCATTAGAAAATTGAAACAGTTCATGCATTTCAGCGCAAGGCCATGATTTGATCGAGCGTCAACACAATTTTACTCCCCCTCCCCCTCCACCACCACCTCCCGCACCCCATTTCCCTCCATTCGACATTCGAGCCACTTCTGCGCTGCATTTGAGGCACTTTAGCAGCATTATTGCAGGCAGCGTTTCGCTTTCGAATTCGCACAACGCAAAAGTTTTCCACTTAAAAGAACAAAAAGGGAGAAAAAAAACCGTAAAGTTGAGTTAACGCTTGCCAACAGGCCCGAAGTTGGCAATTGGAAGCATTGCAAAATTTGTTGTTTGCCTTTTTATTTTGCTCGCAATGCCCCATTTGCTTTGTGGGCTGCCGCAAGCTGTGCCACTTGCCACGCACCCAGCTCCGCTGCAGGGCTGAGCTTAAGATTACTTTGGTTTACATTGTGCAACGTTTGCGCTTTATGCATAGAAATCTAGAAGGCTGACTGCTGCTGTGCCACACGCCGCTTGCCGCTTGCCGCTTGCCGCTTGCAGCTTGCAACTTGCAACATGCAACTTGCAACTTGCAGCCTTCAGGTTTCAGCTATGTCCGATGATTGAGGACTGAAGAGCAAGCTTATTGAATACCACACAATTGTTCTTATTAGGCATGCCAGTTCTACAATCTAGTTGCTTGTTCAATTAAACAGGAGCTTGACGGGCAGACAATTGCTTAATTGTAGCTTAAGCTCAATTTTGCCCCTACACCTGCTCTGGCATCTGTTCCTGTCCCTGTCCCTGTCCCTCTCCCTGTCCCTGTGCTCCCTTTATTCTCCACGTGAATGGTCGAGCGGCCAATTGGTCAATTGGGTAACTAAGAGATACCTGTTTGATGTTCTCGGCATATAGAGTCTTGGCCAGCATTTAGCTTACAGCCATTGCCTGTAATGACTGGAATTTGTGGCTTGCCCGATATGAGCTGAATGTTCCTAACACATGAAGCTAACTGCTTAGTTGCCTGCCAGCCAGCCTGCATAGATAAACGGCAGAAGCTCCACTAAAAACAAAGCCCATGAGCTGAAGCTGGCACTAAACACGAATAACTAACTAAGCGATTTGAAATCCTATATGTAGCCGTAGGGTTTATGTCCTGCTTAAATGCAGTGTTTTTTTTTTTTTGCCCAGCTCTATTTGCCAGCCTCAAACAAAGCTGTTAATAGTACTAATATTGTACAAGGCAACCACAGTAGCAACAACATCAACTTAAGCAAGATATAAATATATATATATTGTACACAAGTTGCTTGTAATCTAAAGTGAAATTCTATGTTATATTTTGAGAAAACTAAATGCGTCAGCGCTGATTGATGCAGGGTTATCACATTTTTTTCTGATGTATTTTTCTTGTTTTTTTTACTTCAACAAAACCATCGCATATACATATATATATATATATATATATATATATATATATATATATATATATATATATATAATGTATATATATATATATATATATATTTATTTAAATTTTCTCACGGTACTTGCGCTAAGCAGATTAATTCGCTCGGAAACTTAATAGTATTTCATGTTTTTAGTAATAATTGCTATTCATGTGTATTTTTGAAGGCAACATTAATTAACTTCTACGTTGTGATAACTTTTAGTGGAGAACTGTTTGTAAGCCGAAGTAATCTTAACATACTTGTAGCGACACAATTTCCATTTGCAGAAGATCATAGATGAAAGTGTATCCCATCATTATCTTTACAATTGAGCACTTTAATCTCAACTCACACTCAAGCAGATCAACGATGCTGGACCGTTAATTTCTGAGATTCTGCCTTCAGGCGATTGTTAATTGCTGTACAAATATTTCAAATATGTGTAATTTTTGCATACCACCAATTGTTTTAGTCCAAATCACATTTGTTATGTGAATACATATTTGTGTGGACGCAGCGGTTTAAGAGCACGCCCCAGGGTGCCATTTAATTACTACAAATAATTTCATTAGACAGAGCAGCTATTTGGGCGGCCCTTCGAGCATTGACTTCGCATTCGCATTTAGGTTTTCCAATTAGCTCAATGGCAACCATTTGCTGAATTAATTGTCAACGTTTATGAACTACCCGTTCAGCACTTTGCATGAATATATATATAAAAAAAAAAATATATATATACACATATGTGTGTGTTTACGTGTGTGTGTGCTTATGGATGAATGCACGTGGCATGTTTACGCTTGTCAAACACTGCAAAACAAATACAATGACAATACTAAATGAATCACAACACTAAAAGAATAATTTTAAATAAAAAATTGTTATGACAACAACTCCAACAATTGAACCTCAAATATTTTGATAAAATTATCACAATGAATATTGAAAAAGCATTTAGAGTATAAAAAAATTAGATTGCATTGATTTTTACATAATGGTTATTTCGGAAATCCTGTATTAGTGTAAATATTTATGTGGCTTTTCCAATGTTTACAGGTCATTTCAGTTGAAAGGTGTTTATTAATGTTATATCTGCGGTCACAAAAAAATAGAGTTAAGTTCAGGCTGAGGCGTAATTATCTTGAAAATTTTAAAGTTATCCTCATATTAGTAGAATTGAATACATGGATTAAATTTGAACATTTATTTAACACTTGTTAGTCAATAGTTCTTTTTGTTATTTCATCACATTCAGATTCAGATTTAAAATATCGTTCAATACTTAATTTATAACTTAAGTAGACTGACTTACCATAAAATATTGAAGACAATTGTCCCAGATGTGCTTTCAATTAAAACTATTGCTTTATATTTAATCATAAGACTTCAAATGCAGTTCAATAATTTTTCAATTGTAGAACACAAATAAATTATAACCAGGACTTCTTTGTTTCGTTGACAAAGCGATTTTTCTTTCTTATAATGTATTCACGTTGAATGACAACAATAATAGTAAATGCCATGAAACTTATTGGTAGTCATTTTTCCACCAGTCCAAAGAAAGAATGTTGCATAAACTTTGGGTTTATTTCGTGTTATTTAATTGTCTGCAGTTGAACCAGCGTCGATAAATCAATTTACCATCACTTGCAGATATAGATGCCACAACAGCTGTTGGAGTCGGTTGGAATTACTGACAATGCACATCATGATTAATGAATGCAATTAAAAGTGGACAAGTGAAAGACAATTATTAATTTCGATTGCGCCAAGCGATTGCTATCAAAGTCAAACTTGGACTATTTGTTAGAAATTATAAACGAGGATTAAATACAGAATGTAAATTGCTACTTCTCGAAAAGTTTTTTTTTTTTTTGATATGTTCACAACAATGCTGTTTCGAAATAGTGATTTAAATTGTGGAGTGAGATATCGATTTTCGATTGCCGATACTTCGACTTCATCTTTAATTCTACTATAACAAAAGTAAATTCAATTTTGTTGCCAGCGGCAACCACTACGACGGCAATAACAAAAGTGATAATCCTATTGAGGTTTTGTTGGTGCCCTATAATTGGCATCACACCATGCTTATGCACACACGTACACACACATTCACACACACACACATGGCCAAACAAAAGCGGCATTACTTTTCATGTTTTGTGGTGGCTGCGTTTTGAGGGGCCATTACTCACAACGCAGAGCATGCCATAACGATGTCAGTTGAGCCTCCTGAGGCAAGAGTGTGTGTGTGTGTGTGTGGATAATAAGCTATTTGCTGGGATTTTGACACGCAAAGTTTTTGCGGCTGTTGTATTAATTGTCAAACAAGCGACTAAAGTTGCCTAAAAAGTATTCAGCTGTTCCATTGAATTTAAGACTCCACTCAACTTAAAGCCTGATTTGCTGATTAGCCATATTTATATTTTACACCTATTACGAATTTCCAATTAAGGTGCGCGTTGATAAGCCATCGAATTGTATAATTAATTGTCCAAGCGATTGCATTCTTAATAAATATGAGTGTGAGTGTCGTTCTGGGTATGTGTTTTCTGTGCGTATGTGAATGTATGTGTATGTATTTGGAATCGTTGTCAAAAGCGAAAGAATAAATTATCTAGCTAAGCAGAAGTTCATTTGAGTGAACTAAGGATTGGTATCCAATAAGCCCATTTTTATAATGTGTCGGCAACCACAACTACTACAAGTCTGAATTGCTTATTGCAATTAAAAGCAATTATGCTCGTTTTTCCGGAAACCACAAACTCATTAGCTTGGTGTACCAAAAACCACAATGCAGCAAATCGCTTAGCCACAACAACAACAACAAGATCAAATCTCTGCAATAGCCACGCACCTTCAGCTTACAAATACACGTACATGTTGTATTATGGTTGGTATATGGGTGTGGCACGGCTATTTGCATATTTGGGATTGGCAGGCGATGAAAATCTATCGTCTTTCGAATTGCAAAACTTGACTCACTTTCCATGCAAAGCTCTCTCCTTTCTATACATATTTTTTTTATTTATTTTTTTGGGCAGATCGCTTTTGACATGTTTGTGTAGTGGTTGCGGACCGCTGCACAGTAGGTGGCTGAGGTGAAAGTAGATGAAATGTTTGTTCAGAAGGTTTTATGCATATGTCGGACATGTGAGAAATTCCATTAGGAAGTTTTGTTTGTTTGCATAACATTTGCATCTCTAACAGAAAATAAAATTATTTATTTGTGGCCAGCATGGGTCGGAATCTATCCGCAGCATATGTATTTTTAGTGTGTGCGAGTGTGTGATTGTGTGTGGCCAGCTAGTCCGAGTATTTTATTATTATTAATAATATTTTGTAATAGCTTTTGAGTGTTTGCGAAGGCTGAGCTACGAAAAAATCATTTGCATAAAATCGATTAAAACATTTTCATCAATTGAAAGCCAGCTCTGTGTCTGTCATCGATGTGGGTTTCTCTTGTCATACTGTCATCGGCAACATATTTAATAATAACAATGGGAATTTCTTGGAAAACAAGCAACACAGTTCAGTTGCTTAACATGCTCAATTTCAACATAAATCAATTTAGGAATTGGTCAAGCGAAAAATAAAAAAAAAATAACAGTTTGAATCTTATGTATTTTATCTAGACAAATAGCATATTGCACTATATTTGCTAGTTATTTATTGTAAATAGTATTTTAGCTATAATAAGCATACAATAAATAAAATAGTCTGATTACCTTTAAGTACAAATATTTTGATTTAATTGGAACTTGTGCAGAGCACACTTTAATGTTTAACTACTCTATAACATGCTCACATATGGTTGCTTAAGGAGAGAATACTCGACTGCTGGATATTCTGTATATAAAAATAAAAAATAAAAACTATATAAAATGGGAAAGAGCGAAGTGAAGTATAGAAAATTTATATAACAGCCTAATAAAGCATGTCAATATGAGTTATAGACTTCAAATTTTAAATATATTAAATTTATTTAATTTTGCCCTCGTTATGCGAATATCGATACAAGTCGATTTATGATCGGATAGGAAATACATATTTTGTAACCCAAACTCTTACCAGGTATTTAAAAGCTTGATTTTGGGTTAACTGCTAGTCGAACTGTTTAGAGGAGCATTTCAATTTGTTTGAAAATGTTTTAATATAATCCTGAGGCAAACGTGATCTCCTTTTGACACAGAAATTTCGCTGGAAGTGCTGCCTTCGCTCTTCAACTGCTTGGCATGTACAAGCTTAGAAAATTTATCATATCAAAGTGCTTAATTAAATCCTAAATACATTTTGATAATTAAAACATTATTGTACAAATAACTTTTGCTATTTATCTTTATGCTTAAAGTGTCAATTATGAGTTGTATATGTGTAATAAATTTACCAGCTGCATTTTGCATCAAATGGAAGTGCATGCCAAGAGTCCTCTACTCGCAGCGTCCTTTGCGTGTATTGTCATAAATTTATGTGTGCAAGAATTGGAATTGTGTTATTTTAAGTCTGCCAGGGTGGGGATTTGCGCAGGCGAATAAAGATGCTGAAGATGCTGCAACGTTGAAGTGTCTATAGCAAAATGTTTATAGCAAAAATAGATACATAATTAGATTATGCAAACAAATGTCAAAGCTATTTGTATTTCATTCCTTAAGCAAGCAATGTTAATTAATTACTGCACAACTTTAAGCCGAAAGAGATTGGAACACAAAGTGCTCAACTTGGCAGCGGAAAGGGCATGCAATTACAATAATTTAAGAACTTTCGCTTCAGCGCACTTCATAGCTCACTCACCCAATGAGCAGCGGCTGCACGAACCGTAGAACTACTCCACAGGTCCAGGTCCCAGGTCTTGTGAAGGATAAGCACGAAGATGATTTTCATTGAATGAACAGTGCGCTTGGCAGCATTAATGGCAAGTTAAGCTGGCTGCAAGTTTACGAGTAGTAGAATAAGCAACGGCAACGGCAAACGCATCAGCAAACAGCAAACAGCAAACAGCAAACATATTAAATTTAAATGAAATAGTGTGCACAATGTGCTGCCCCCAAACCAATTCACAATCACCACAACTCGTCTGCCAAATGCAAATTGAAAGACAAATGAAAATGAAAATTAACGCGCATTCTGTTTGCATGCCCGGCCAAGCAAACAAAACGCAATTGCATGAATTCCAATTTGAGTCTGGATTTGGTCTACGCTTTCATTTGTTGGCATTGCTAATGAAGCATTGCAGGCAGCCTTGCTTGAGCAAATGTCAAACGCCAAAGACTACAGTCGCTAGACGCTTGGCAGCCACAACAAACTACAAGCCACAAACCATGTTTGAAGAAATCTGCATTGCAATTGCCATTTTGGCCACTTTAAATTATAAGCGCGTCGGAGTGAGATAAAAGAGTTCGCAGCGAAAGCAGATACAAAATGCCATCCAATAAATTTGAAATTAAATAGAAATTTGCAGCACCAACTGCGAGCGTGGTGGGCGAGAAAAATGCAAATCTCTGCTAATTCTTATAAATTATTAAATAGAAAAAAGTCAAATGATTCATTTCTAAGCTACACCCTTCATCACTAAAGCTCAGCTGGCAGCACCAGAAAAAATTACCCCGGCCAGCAGACAGAAAAAGGCGAACATTTTCGCACGAGCACACGACACACACAGAAGGCATTGCTGCTGAACAAGCAATGCAGCAAATCTGCTGTTATATATATATATATATATATATATATATATATATGTGTATATAAGGTAGTTGTCTGTAGTCATGCTAGTGGAAGTGTCTGCTTTGGGTGCGCATGATTTAATGTCAAGCTGCGTGTGAAATTATTTTTTGAGAGACCAAAAAATCAGAATTCTCTCATTCTCTGAGTGAGTTTACGATCTACTTGCGTTCCTGACTCAAAGTTAGCAATTAAGGTTATTTTTGTGATTGCCATCAGTTTAAACAATCAATTAATTTTCTATCTGAAATCGATTTTAGCTAAAGTTAGAAGAAAGATTACTAGAAATCACGCAAACTTGGAGTATAGATTTCTTGGAACTTCCTTCGATGATCGGAAATTCTTGGCTGCACCCTCCCTGTCCTGTGGCTCCTGTTATCATATGGTATGACTTTTTGGTATCAAAGTATTTCGCAGTCGGTTGCAGACAACTTTCTGTATTGCTTTTTTTTATTTTATATTTTTAATTTAATTTATAAAATCTTAGAATTCACTAATCAATGTTAGTTTAATTAGCTAATACTGGTAACAAGAAAATTCGTAGATCACTGTTCACTGACTTAATCCTTAGAGATTTACAAACAAAGAGTGGGGCATAAAATTTTCCAGCCAAGACCGTCGAATAAAGATTAAGAACAAACTAACTTAAAAAGTTGTAAGCAATCTCGTGAGTATTAAAGCTTAGCCATCATAGATTGTGAACTCTTTGGCTTTGGCCACAATCAGTTAGGCGATGATTGTGAGCAATGGTAGGCATACGATGATGCATCATGCACAGTGCATTCAGTTGGAGAAAGCTTGAAAGTGAAATGGCCCGGCCCTGCGGGGTACGCGACAAAGTCAAGTTCCTCACTGGAATTCTTGTATAGAAGGGGGATTCCGTGTTCCTTTTTCCATGGTTCTGTTAGCGGTGGCCTACAAGCGCCGCCGGCAACGTAGAAATGCGTCCACAAGGAAGCTGCCACAAAGGCAGCGGCAAACAAACAAAACACAAAAAAATATCTAACTGAAAGCAGCACAAGCATTGCGGCAAAGGCTGTGGCCATGGCAAACCCATAGCAAATGTTGAACGCTGTGCACATGGCAGTTTATTCATGATTTCACATATTTCGTTGCTCCTCCCTCTCTCCAGCCCACCACCCCCCCCCCCCCCCACCTCAAATCACCCTCTCGATCTGTGCTAGCCAAAGCCCACTCTATAGAGCACCAGTGGATAGTCGCCATTGTTGTGCATTAGTCAACTGTTCGCCAGTTCGTTGCTTGCGCAAAAAATATTGCCTTAGAGTTTGTGCAAACGTAGCAGGCACTACATACACTCAGTCACACACACACATTCATCCACTGAAGCAGAGTAACTCACACATGTATAGAAGAAATGGCGAATGCTTTCTACATGATTTCTCTGGCGCGTGTTTTTGTTGTGCCCCGCTGCTTCCTTGCAATATTTTTTGCAGTCGCCCCACCCCCCGCACTCCAACCGATGCGCCACTTTGTTAAGTTGCGTTTTTATGGTTTTAACATGTTTACTTTAATATTGCGTATTTGTCTTGTCGGCGTTACTGTGACATATGTAGCGGGCGAACTGAAAGGACAGCGGCACAGGGCCACTCAATAGACAGCATATCCCCAAAGTAAAGTGAGTTCAATTTTAGAATAGATAATACGAGTACTTACTTATACATCAAATAAGTAAGTATACAGTAGAACAGAACCAGCATTATGCTCACATTATATGTATGCGGCTGAATCCATGTTATATATGATATACCCGAAGAAATGACCCAGACCCACTCTGGTTATCAAGACCCAATAGAATCCAATAGAAAATATATATATATAACTCTATGCTTGATCCTTGACCCTTCATGACCTGTCTCAGAACTTCGAACAATGCATGTAGCCCTTTTTTCGAGATGGTTAAAGCAAAGCCTCTTTCTCTTTTAAAGAACTTAAGCACCACATCGTAGGCTTAATAATAAACATACTATTGTTAGCTAGGGGACTTAATAAAAATTAATAATCGATAGACCAACAGAATGACAAGACTAAATATGTTCAACTGCCATCAAACTTTGGTCTCATTGCAAAAACATATTTATTTTTCAGCTAAGTTTTTACATTTTTCTATTACAATAATATATTTTAAATTTGCACATTTACAAGTGCGGTTAGCAGATTTATATGTAAGTTATACATTTATACAAATTTATTCCAACTCGACATATTAGTTTGATGTAATCAATAAACCTAATTGATAATAGTAAGCAAGTTTTGGCAATGACTGTGGCTAACAGAACCATCTTATTTGCTTTTCCCATAGAAATATCCATAAACATTGCCTTATCGATGAAAACACTTGGCGAAATTTCAAGCATTGGCAGCACTTACTGGAAAGTTGTGGAAAATATCAATAGTCATGGAGGATAAGCCATCGGCGGTTGGTGGCATGTTGGCGGTTGGTGGTTCCTGAATTTCTGGCCTGGCATGACTTTAATCTGCTTGGTATCGATATGTAATCAATGCTTTCAAATAACTTTCCAATTCCTAACACGGCTTTTGTTTTGTACAAATCAAGTGCGGGTAATGGCGCAGCCGAATCCCTAACGAGAAGCGGGACGAAACAATGCCTAGCTTAAGTGGTGTATGGTAGTCAAGTATGTATGTCTGTAGGTGTGTGTATGTGTGTGTATGTGTGTCTCTCTGTGTCTTGGGGTGTGCACAAAAGGGATTTCAATAATACGCGCACAATCTGTGCTGAAAGCTTAAACAATAAAAGTGAAAACTCCGCAAAACCCTGTAGATAGTATGTGGTTAAGCATATTATCAATAGAAGAGACTGTCTGAATGGCTGTCTGGCTGGCTGGCAAACTGGCTGACAGCCTGAGGCTGTGCGTTTGCTGCATAAGTTACATTTGCGGTTCGCAGCCCCAAGACAATGCGACATGTGTCCCTCCAAAGTTACAACAAGACAAGTCAGATTAGCTGGGGCAGGACAATGCGAGTCCTCGGGCACCAGGCAACACCACTGTATTCGAAAGGCGATTGCTTTTGATTTAAATGAGTAACAGCCCCTCGCTTGTCTGCTCGACTATCATTTGGCTGGCCGTGTCAAAGGCTAAGGCAAAGGCAATGGCGAAGGCAGAGTCACCCACATCAAAAGGCAGACAGATTCGCAAGTACCATTGCCAAAGATAAGCACGTTCGGCATATGAATATGAACATGGACATGAAGCTGCTTTCTGTCATACACATCGATGAAAATGGAAATCAATTGCAATGACATAAATGAATGTCTATGTATACCCTGTAACCATCAAATTGAGCAATGGAGCCGAACAATAATCGTTTACTTTTGGGGTACATCAATTTCAAACCGATAAAAATGAAAATTGGCATATTGTGCTGTAGACTGAAAAACAGGATATATAGCAATCGTGCACTCTCAAGCAAAGCATGCTCATTTTGCTTCCGTTTACAGATTTTACAGATGGCTAAACCTTCTGCAATTTTCACTGCAATTTTCGAATCCTTAACAGGTCTCGGTTTCAGTCTGTGGCTTATTAGTATGATTAGTTGTGCCTGATTGCCAATTGTATATACATATATATTTGCTGAGTTGCACTCGAAACAACAGTCTTGACATGCAGTGGATTTATGCTAGTGAATGTTTTAAGCTGCAACTGGTTTATGATAATGGGTTTACCTAATATTTGCGCCACTTCAAAAGCATTATGATGATGATTATTATACATGTTTGCCATCATTGTAAAACAGACATACGTGTCTGGCTTGCAGTTGGCTAGCTAAACAATCAAGCAAATAGAAATAAGCATAAGCTTGTCGTCTGTGATCAACCATAAAAATACCCTGTGTATCGAGATTTTGTTAAGTTTTATTCGAGATTAGCTAAATTTAAAGAGCTCCAAGAATCGTCATTATCAATACTTTAAATTTTAAGTTCTTTATATATCTTTACATATCTAAGAAGTTGTTTGAAAGTATCTACTAAAAACATTACATATTCAACATGCCCGATTTTAATTTCGATTGGTATTCAGTACATTTGAACATTACATTTGCGCTATGCACTTGTGTCATTTTTACGAGGACAGGGTATAAAAATTATGCTGGATGTGTTTGTAACGAACGTCAACGATTGAGAGACGTGACCGACGTGATGTTTACAACGACCATTCGACTACGGCATTCACTCACAGCATCAACGTAATTTGCACTGGAAAAGGGCAAATGGACTAATAGCAAACTAAGCAATAAGCTGCAGTGAGAGGATTTCTGCGATGAGCAAATGTCACAATCAAGGCAGCGGGCTGCGCGCTTAGAGACACTTCATATGCATATCGCTGCCAGCACCACTCAAAGTCAGCGGAGGATCTAGACAACTACGTGACAATGCTCCACACAATTCCAACTTCCAAAAAAAAAAAGAAAATTGTCACAACAACTTTTTGCGCCTCGAACTTGTCGCGCATATGTCGTGTGCAGAATACACACGGCAAATGGTGGCCCTTATCCCTTCAGGTCCTTGTCAGCTCTGCCGTTTGTAGTGTAAATATTTTAACAATAATAAGTTGGCGGAAAAACGTAGGAAAACTCTTGCGTTGCCACGCGGCAAAATAGCGAAAACTTTTGTTATCCTTTCACCATGAAAACGTCACGAAATGGGTGGGGCACGTTAGACAGGTAGATGAAGTATACGCCAAGTGCGTCGCATACCCCGTCTGTTTATCAATGCTGCGATATATCGCATTTCATTTCATGCTTTCAATTAGCGTTAATGTCAGTACCCCGTGCATGTTGGGACCAAAACAAAAATTTATATATGTACGTAGCCAGGGGCGAACTGAGCCAAGACAAGAAAGGCGCTGCCTCATGACAGTATATCGATTACAACTAAAAGTTAAATATTTGCGCACAATATACAAACAATTTTTAATCAAGTTAGTAACATGGTCAATTTAAAAAACAATTCGATACTACTATGTTCGAGCCTCACAATAAGTATCAATCTAGAATTTATTTATGCCAAATGTTTAAAAAGATCGATAGCAAGATTTCACTGAGCTCCGACCCTGCATTAATTGAGTAATACCTCTGAGCGCTATTCACTTCCATGTATCGTATGTAAATGAATAATGAACTGTTTGGGAAAAGGGTTGTATTTATGCAGTTGCTGCTATATAAATATTATCATAGGCGACACTCGCAAACTATTCGCCACCCCAATGCTCATTTGCATAAATGTCAATCATACGCCGCGTGTATCACAAATGTTGTTGTCCTTGCTTGCCTGACTTGGCAACAAAAGTACACGAACATATTTGTATATGGTTTTTTTTTTTTCATCGACATGGAAAGCTGGGGCATATATATCTTACACCAGCCTCCCTCCCAGTGCTCTGCCCATCAACCGTCCTGGCAATGTTTGTGCTAGCAAAGTGGCACGGCATTGAGAGTTTCGCTACTCGATTTTCGTTTTATTTCAAAATTGAATTTCGGCTCTGATTATGTATATGTATGTGTGTTTTTTTCTTCTTTTTTTTTGTGCAGTTATTTGTGTCCTTGGGGTGTTCACCGTATGGCCTGCCTGCTGTTTCTCTCTTTCTATCTTTCATTGGCTTGCCTGAGGTACATAAATAAGCAGCACTCAATTATTCGTCGTGTTGTGGCTGAAGCTATTCTCACAATCCTTTTTTTTCATGCACCTACGACGACGTGTCGATTTGATTTGCTTTGCAATTTATTCTTAAAACATGTCAGTGCGCACTCTCACAGACATACATACGTACGCAGATTGGCATAAGTCGTCTATATAATGGTCGGCCCGATAAACGCCTTATAAGCTTTATGCTTTATGCTAATTTTCGGCACAAATCAATTTTGAATTTGCTGCGTCACTTAAAGCATTGGATTAAACTTCAAAAAGCGTCTGTTCCGATACCTTTTGCTGTGCATGCAAATTGAGCACCAAATAAACACAAATTTCCTGCTGTTGTTGTCTTTGGTATCGAATTTCAAACCTTTTGCCTCTCACTGTGGCTGCTTGGCAAAACTTTGGGACCGATGAACAATTTTCATTGCAAGTGAAACGATGCTGAGAATTTTTCTGCATTTATATTTGACTGAGGCCATTTAATTGTGGCCCATTACATTTTTATTTGCCTTTGAGGTTTCTGCCGTTACATTTAATTGTAAATTTTTGTTTAAAAAGTTCCACTCAAAACCTTTGACTTGTTTGTTTGCTCCCCTTTCAAACAGATTCGAATTTTCTGCTCATTAAGAAGTGAAATACCACACTTTGTTTTACAACAAACGGAAATTAGATGATAAGTTCAATGCTCGCTTTAGATTCCTTAAAGCCACAGCAGCTTATGTAAATTAAATTATACCATATCATAGCAAAGCCAGGAGAATTGTCTGATTTTTGCATGTATTTAAATATTGACTGGCTAATTGAGTGAATTAATTGCATTGCGATCAAGGTAAAAAAAAACGTACCTGAGAAGTTAATATAAATTAGCGAATTCGTTTAAATTGCGCTTCAAGTGTAATTAAAAACATTTATAAAAATGTCGTTAAACAAAAAACCCTTAAAAACACGCACATAAAATGAGGATGAAATCCATGGGAAATTCAATGATGATTATAATGAACAATGTCATTTTTTTTTTGTACACATTCAAACTAATGAGAAAAAATTCAACGAAAGCCACCTGCCAGTTTCAAGAGTTAATCGAAATTTTAAAATAAAGAAGCAAAGCGCATTGTTACACACACAAAATAAAAGCTTAAAAAGAGCTTACAAAAAAAAAAATTAAAAACAAAATTAAATTAACAAAAGTATATTAATGCCAATATAAAAATTAATAGATTACCTATGCGTTTTACATATTTTTTTATATTTTTTTAATTTATCTTTCAAAGAACAATCATACAATTTCTGCATTTAATAATTAGGACAAGTTTGATTCCACTCCAGTGAGTCTGTTGATCGACTCACTGGCATATTTATATTTTACTTAATTTATTTTTCACTTGCTTACTCCAAATTAACATTAAAATTGTGTAGCTTATATGTGTGATAACTTATTTTATGAAACAAAAGAATTAATTAATCATATAATAGGTATAAGGCAGAGATCCCTTCTAAAAGTTAGAAATCACCATGTAGTTCTGTTTATATTATATAAGCTATTTTGTTTGAATAATTTAAGAGCGCTTTAAAGTCTATCTGTCAGTTCCAGAATTGCTTCATTTACCTTATTAGACAGCTATTTTAATTTTCCTCTGCTTTCAATTATTGATGGCTTTCCTTTTATACTCTCAAAATGTAATGAAATGAAATTGGAATATTCATTTTTCATATATATAACGTGTATCTATATAAATATTGTTTCCATAGTTTGAATTTTGCCGCTACGTGCATGAAACTTAAACTAAAAGTGTAATGAAAGTGGACCAGCTGAGGTGTGTCCCATGACTATGCATAGTTTTGCCTGGTAAAGATATCAGGAATTCGCATACTTTTTAATGTACATTGTATTATATTTTATATACTATATATTATATATTGTATATAACAAACAACTTGATGTCCTGATTTTTACCGATAGCACTTAATAAACATTGGGAATTGGTGGTCAATGTGTTCACTCTGGGGTTTACTGATAATTGCACTTTAGACATCTGAAAATGTAAAATAATGTTGCATACACTGTGTTGATTTGGTCAATTGTGAGAGTCAAACAACTGCAATATTATTTGTTTACATATATGTATACATACATATGTGAATATCTTGTATATTTTATATTTAAGTTAAGTCTGTGCAATTGCTTCTGTTTAAAGTAATTGATTTTCAAATCAGATTTTAGGCCTAATACTTTGCCTGCTTAATACCTCTTCATTGATTTGCTTTAAATTTTCTGTTTAAATATTTCCAAGAAAATCATATTAAAAGTTATTTAATATAAAAATATAAAGTTTCAATACACTAGTCAAGAGAGATCGAGATATACGGCATATCCGCTGTTTAATGAAAAAATTACCCACTTGAAAGAAACGCTTGGCAACATTATTGTTTTTGTCACTTTCTTTTTACAAAATATATAATTTATTTTGAACAATTGTCCCATTAAGTGTTTTCGGAAAACGATTTGTATCGATATTTTGGAAATGGGGACAGTTATCGATAAAATGAAATAAACTTAATCTTCGGTTGGTATACGACAGCTTTTATTTGAAATTATAAGTCCTACTTCTTATTGTCTTTGAGATCAGCGTATTTTTACAGATGGACATGACTTAATTAAAGTAGCTGTTGATGCTGATTAAGAACATATTTACTTTATGAGGTCGAATCTACTTCCTTCCGCTTGTTACTGACTGACTTTATTACAACTTTGCACATTTCAATAGGAAATTTTAGGAATTTTCAATAATTTTGAAATTTCTGCAGCAAAACAAATTGAATCAAAATGCAAGCGTTATTTTGGCAAAACGCTAAACAGCTGAACTTACAAATTCAATAAAAAAAAAACTTATTATAAATATTTGTCAAATATCATTAAGCCACAAACGTCCAACACACGTAGCAACTTATTAAAATCCTCACCATAAAGTTATGTAATATATTTTTTTTTACAACTTTAATGGACTGCTGATTTAATATATTTTCAAACATGAGTAAACTACAATAACACACTTTACATAAAATGTTATGTTAAAGTTTATAATTTTATTCTTTATATTATAATATAAAATATATATATATATATATAATAATAATAATATTATTCAAGCACACAAGCCATTTGCACTCCCAATTCGGGAAAATATTTGTCAACTTTTTGCATTTCTTATGTTCCGTAATTTATATGGATTTCTTAGTATTTTTTCTATTATTATCTTTTTGTATTTTTTTTTCTTTTGCTTGAGTAGATGGAGAAACGGCACACAGACAAGAAAAACTGGCAAAATGCAATGGGAATGGCTATAAATTGAATGCGGTCACATTGAATGGTCGCTGTACCCATTCGTCGCTGGTCGCTCATTGGTTTACCCAAATGGCAGCAGATTAGAGCTGAAGTGTTTTGCTCTTGTTCTAATTCTTCGCCTCGCTGCCCGTTGAAAAATCGAAATCGCTCTCGCTGCCGGCGCCGGCGCCGGCGCCAGCAGCGGCTATCGCGGCTCCCGTGGGAGGTACAGCGGTGGGTGGCGCTGAGGGTGGCTCTTGGGCAGGTTTCGCGCTTGAGCTATCATCCGTTTCGCTGCTGTCAACGAAATTAACGCGCTTCTTCTTCTTTTGCTGCTGCTGCTGCTGCTGTTGATGCGCATCATTAGGCGTCGCTTGTTTGTCTGTCGACGCTAGTATCGATGTGGGTTTGACAGGAGCTGCTTTGGCTGCAGGAACCGGAGGGGAAACGACATCGGTTGGAGGCGCGCCCTGCTCCACTTCCTGTGCCAGCTCGGCGCTGTTGTTGTTATCAGCTATTGAATAGGCGGCGGCTTCCTGTTGTTCCTGTTGTTGCTTCTGTTGCTCCTGTTCCGCCTGCTGTTGCGGCTCCTGCTGCTGCAGCTGCTGCTGCTGTTGCTGTTCGCCATAGTAGTCATAATTCGTTGCAGCAGCATCATACTCCTGACCCGCGTAGCTGCCATCCGGCGCATACTGTGCTGCATTGGGATCGGCAATATACTGGCCAGTGGCCTCATCGTATATATAGCCCGGATAGGCATTGGGATCATAGCCACCGGCAGCTGCATATTGTGCTGGATCATAGTTGCTGTAATCCATATTGGAGTACTCCTGCTGCCGTTGGGCTGCTGCCTCAGCATCAGCATTGGGTTCAACTACTGCTGCAGCTGCTGCATTTGCATCCGTTGCATATTGCTGATAATCGTCTTGGGGATTTCCGATTTCACTGTAAAGTGGCTCGCCAGCAACGCTTGCCTGCTGCGGCAATTGTTGCTGCTGTTGCTGGCTGGACTCAATGCTGGCATAGCTGGGATCGTTCTGGTCCACATAACTACTGTTGGCATCATATGGCCCATAATCGATCTGAGATGAATCATCTTCCGGCAACTGTTGTAACTGCAACGGCTCCAACTCATGTTGCTGCTGCCCACTTTGATGCTGCTGCTGCGGCTGCATTGCGTTACTCGCCACATTTTCAAATAATCCTTGCGTTGCGGTTGTTACTGCCACCTCTGCAACTGCTGCTGTTGGTGCTGTTCCTGCTGTTCTGGCAGAGATTGCTGTGGTTGGCGCTACCGTCAAACGTTCGCCATAAATGGCATTTTCAATATTCTCAATCGACACTCTGGGCTTAGAGTATGGCTCATTGATGGTTGCCGGTGGCGACAATTGATTACCTCTAGCCAACTGCTCATCAACAGCAGCCGCTGCCTTCTGTAGAGCAGCACGGCTGGCGTTGACTTCGTCGAGCAAATCGCTGTTGCTGATGCCACCAACGAGGATGTTGCCTCTTCCAACACTATTCATTTCGCCCGCACGCACGTTTAGCTCCATTATATCCTCAAACTGGTCGCCAGGTCGTTGCTTTATTGTTGTCGTTGTTGTTGTTGTTGTTATTGGCTGCCAGGGCTCATCGATTTTTAGCTCACCAAAGTATGCCTCGAAATTGGGTTGACGTTGTTGTTGTTGCTGCTGTTGCTGCTGTTGCTGCTGCTGCTGTGGCTGTGGCTGCCGTCCGGGCTCATTATGGCCAGCAACACTTGTCGATTTTTCATACTCGTTTTTAGTCACGCGTAAATTTGGCATCCAGTCATCAAGCTCCAATCCTGCTGACTGCTGACTTCCCCTACGCAACTCGTTGCCAACGGTCGGGAGAGATACATCCGCAGCGACACCTGCAGTCGACAGCTCAGTCACCGTTGCCGTCTTTGGCAATTTATCAAATGTCAATGATGAAGATGTTGCCAGCGTTGTTGGGGAAGTGCTGCTCAGCTCCCTTGCATTTCTGTCTTGCGTTGTGGAAGGAATTCCCATTGTGGTAGTTCTTGCTGGTGTTGTTGCTGTTGTTGTTGTTGGTGTTGTTGCTGTTGATATTGTCCTGTCAGCATTGACTTTTTCGGAATCTCTTGCTGGCAAGGCAGCCTTATCAAAGAGACACATGCGTTCCGGCAAATCAGCATTTTCATTGTCCAGGTCGCGCAATGTTGCGCGCAGATCGAACAGATTGGAGTTGCCAAGCGACTGTCCAGCTCCTCCATATATATCCGGGTAGGGCATATAGACCTGCTGAGGTGTTATCTGTGGAGCTAACAGCATACCAGCTGGCGTGGGAGTGGCAAATGCCCATTGCTGTGGAGTTGCAGTGGCTGGCATAGGATACAGCAAAGGCTGATTTTGATTTGGATTTAAATTTAGTGGTTGATTTGCTGCCGGAGCTGCTGATCCCGCTGTATTTGTCGGATTTGACAGCAACGTTGTTTGTGGCTGTATTAACACTTGATACGGTAGAGTTGTTTGCGTGCCCCCAGCATTTGTTGTCTGTTGTATGCAGCGCAGTGTTTGATTTTGAACCAATTTAGCAAAGTACATTTGATATTGCAGCTACGTATGGAAATGAACATGTAATACTGTTGACAGGAACTGGTTGATATGATGCTTAGTTCTACATACAGGAATATCTCAATTCAGGTTAATTGCTTCATCAATATATACAAATAGTATACAATTACATATATTAATTTATTGATGAAGTTTCCTTTTTAAGGGGGAAGATATTTCAAGATATTCCTGTATAGGGAATATATATATATATGTATATGTATATAAGAGTACCTTCATCATTTTGAGTCGCTCGCTGCGCTGTGACATGGCTGCCGTCTGCTCATCAATACGCTCCAGCATATGGACGAGCCTTTTGTTCCGCTCATTGCGCTGTGCCTGCTCCTCCAAAAAATCGTGGTACGCTTGACGCGATTTATGCCGCACGGACTTCTCGCTGAAGTAAAAACACAGCGGAAGTTATAATGGGCCATATTGCATACAGCATTTGTACAGGCAATATACATATAATATCTACTTACAGATCGCTGCGCTTTTGTAATACTTTGTCCAACTTGTGCTCCAGTTGATGGCGATTGTCCTCGCTGTTGAATTTGGATGGCAATTAAGGCGAAAGACATAAATGAATCATTCACAAAGCAAATTATTTCGTTTCTTGAAGAATTCATTCATTCATTCAATCATTCTTAATATTTACTTTGAACAATTTCTGTTGAAAATAATTGCTGAGCTTGTCTCGGAGATTCTTGTTTATTTTACACTTTTCAACAGTAAGGTGCTAAACCCTTGAACACCCTTTAAACTTGTGTACACTGAATGTTAAAACAGACTGATTCCATTATTTATGTCTTCAAATGTTTAATTCAGGGCATTCAGTTTTGGAAGAGTCGTAAGAGCTTGAGTTAAAGTCATTACGAATAAGGTAATTTTTTTTTCATTTTTCTTACGTAATTAGTAGTTGTGATGTGTTTGTGTTTGATTTACAGATAAATTGATCAAACTAAACGACTTGAACTATGCTCAGTCAGTTTGTATTAGTATTTTCTTATTCGACCACTGTACATAGTTTTCCTATATTCATTTGAAGCTATTTATAAAGGTATGCCACAGACCTGCGACGCAGTTTCTCCTGAAGCAACTCCACCTGCAGCTTGTAATTCTCGAGCTCAGCCTGTGGAAACATCTCGAAGGAATGTAGACTGTCGCTCTCGTGGTCCTCGTTCTCCTCGTTCAGCTGCCACTGGAGAACTGCAATCGACTGTTGATGACACAGTTTGTGCGGCAACGCGACGAGCAGAGCACCAAATACATTAAATGCGCCATTGAGAGTTATTTTTAAAGCAACCTTATTTGAATAGCCGCATAAAGTGTACTTGGTATTTGTTTATTGAGTCGCGTTGCCATGACTACCTCATTTCATAGCTGTGTGTTTGGGTGGATGTGTGTTTTCCTTTTGTTTCTTTTTTTTTGGTGGTGGTTGCTTGGCATTGGCCTGTGGCACAGGACTGTAGACCTGCCCTTATTGATTTTACTTTGGCCCTTTTTGAATTTTAAGTAGTGGTAAGCATTGAGAGAGGTGCAGGCCAACTTTCGATTTTAGCGATGCATGCCACTTGTGTCCAGGCACTTAGTAATTACACACAGCCAGCAAGTAGGTCAGGATTCTTTTTTTTTATTTATATTTTAGCAGAAACGAGCTGAGAATCGTTTTGGAATAGCATGCCAAAGCATTTGTCATGCATTTCACGGGTTTTGCCTGCAGTGACCAGTGACCGCAGCTTCTCCGCCCCCCACGTAGTCTGCCACAGTCACAAATTTGAGGTGGGTGAAAACACATGTTGTTCTCACACATTTACTTTTTTTATACGGGGGACCAGAGAGTTGCGCAGCCAAGCGTGCTGCACCTGAATGTGAATTAATGGTAGCGTCTATCACTCGCCGCCGCAGACAAGAACGCACTGACATATTCACACAGTCACCATCGCCATCATGGCCAGTGCCATGCCAGACCCACTGCCAGATTCAGTCCGACAAAGTTACCCGGCGGACACGGAACCCGGCCACTGCTCTACCTACCCCAATCCTCAGACTGCACCTACCCCTCTGCAGCGTGACTTGGCATGGGTTTCTCGCTTGGCATATGCCGTTGTCGTCACGGTGTCGTGGTTGCGGTTCGCGATATAAAATTTTTGGTTATTTACACTGTCCAAACTACAGCAGGCTACATACATAAGTGCAGCTGGTTATGTACAAATATGCTGAGTGGTGTGTGTGTGTGTGAGAGAGGCTGAGTGTTTTTGTCTGTGTGTCTGAATGTGTGTCTCTGGCAAGAGCGTAATTTGTAGATAATGGCTCTTGGGGTAGTACTTATCCATAAACAAGAGATTTAACATGATTTAGTATAAGATCCTTGACAATTTAACGTTTTACATATTTAATGTCGACCATTTTGTATTAGACTTAATATTATTTTAGTGTGTACATCTTTCAAAAGACAAATAATTGAATACATATACAATCGACTTTAATTGATATATTATAGATTAACCTAGGACTAGGACTAGGACCGGGACATGTCCATCATAGCATACGAATCGCAGTAAGATAGTGGGAAATACTGGCAAGCTTCTCACGCAGCCACACATGCCAAGAAATTACTATAATAATAATAATAATAATAATAATAATAATAATAATAATAATAATAATGATAATATTAATAAAAATAATAATAATAATAATAATAATAATAATAATAATAATAATAATAATTATTATTATAATAATAATAATAATAATAATAATAACAATAATAATAATAATAATAATATTAATAAAAATAATAATAATAATAATATTAATAAAAATAATAATAATAACAATAATAATAATAATAATAGTACTTAATAATAATAATACTAATAGCACTACTTTTTAATCCCAAATTTAGAGATTATTTTAATCTCATTACACTGGTAAAGATATATGGTCGATGTAAGATGTAAACGATAAATAATGATAATAGATGTTGATGTCAAAGGGTATACCCATTAAATTTCGATTATGTCGTGTTCGTATACACAGTAAAGAAGCAAAGTGGTGTCCTTAACAGCTTGTATAGGTTTTTTTTGGTTATGCTGTACTAACCCACACTTTCAAATATTATTGAATAATTCACCCCACTCGAGTCAAGCTGTTTCCAAGCAACAGAAGATGAACTGAAGAGACACTTTTGCACACACCGCTGCTACACCTAAACCACATATCCGATAACGCAAAAAAATGCAGCTGACATGCAATCGTCGATAGTTGCATCCCAGCGGATATGAACTGATATAGATGTAGACAATATAGAGCGAGGAGTGTGGAGCGCAGATGACAGATTGATTTTTGACGGTTATGACGGTCGGTTATAATGGTAGAAATGGAATATTTCATATCGCACAAATATTTATATATATATATATATATTATTTGACCATCAGCAATTTCCGCCAGTCGATTTGTACAAACTCAATGAAAAATAATAATCATTGCGTCAACGCCAACTGGATTCAGTGCATTTCGGCTTTTTGCTGGGATATATCAGCAGTTGCTGCTGCTGCTCGTTGAAAATTTGCATGGAAAGTTGTGTGGGATTTCAAAGGAAAAATTGAAAATTTGGCCAACATGAATTTATGTGTATGGCTTCTTGCTGCAAATGCCAGAATTTGTGCAACTATGTAAGTGTATATATGTGTGTATGTGTGTGTATGTGTTGCTGCTGCTTATCAGTCGCTGCACAGCATACATTTTGGCGCATTTAATTTCAGAAGAAGCGGCGACTTCTCTGTGCCTTTTGCCGATTTGCAGTCAATGAAGTAGAAAACTGAAAACTTTTTCTTTGCAGTCTATTAAAAATAATGGCCGCTGACAGCGAAGCCACTCGCCAAGTGCGAAAGACGCCACATGCAGTCCCTCAAGTGTGTGGTTGTGTGTCTGACTGTGTGTGCGCGAGACAGTGTCAGACATTAAATTAATATATATGAGAATGTATGTTGGCCAATTTCTCATAGCGCTCCATTCATAGACTCAGCCATTGCACTGACCATTTGCGGGTGCTTTTTAATGCCACTGAACTGTCGGAACCATGTATAGCAATTCTGGCACACTGGGGCAAACCATTAAAAATTCATTTGAATTTTCGACATTCGCGTTGGTTAGTTAGTCGACCAAATAATGCCGACCAAATTGAAATTGAACTCATTGCCTCCTGCAAATATGCTGTAAAAATGTTGCTCCTAAATTGTTCTTCTTCTAGAAATTGTAGCTTTAGTTTGCAATTGAAATCTATAACTTTGCCGTAATTTCTATAATTATTTTTTGTTTTGTTGTTCAAAATAACGGTTTTAATTAAATAGTTTGTTGTGAATTTTGAATCTTTATAACTTAACTTTATTCAATCTATCATTATCAACTGGCGTACTAAAATTACCCATGTCACCAAAAACGAAGGCCCTTTAAAAAATTCGGAGCTTTGTTTGTAAAGCAGTCGATAGTTGCATGCACTTGCAAGAATAATTTTCTTAGCAGCGAGAAAGCTGTTGAAAATTGCCATCCAAAGTCGCGCAGCGGTGGTTTTTTGTGGTTAATGCGATAATTTAATTGTAATGCGGGTCTGGCGTCTTGGGTGCCAATAATTTAACTTGCAATCAGCGCAGCATTTATTGGGTTAAGCACACACACACACACATAAATATATATTTATATACATATATATATATATATATATATATAGCAGCCAGAGTGCGAAATGGATAAGAAGAAGACGAGAGATAGAGTGAGAGACTGTGCAAACAGAGGTTTACATGGCTGGTCCCAAGAAGTGAATGAACCCAAAAAGGAAAAACCGCAAGAGGATGGAGAGAAAAGCTGGCAAATAAATTCAGTGACTGCTCCTGCTATCGTACTCTTCGAGTACGGCATTCTTGCACGTAAGCGCAAGGGATGAAAGTCCCGGACAACTAATGCGTAGCATACTTACTGGCGCTAGGCCAACACACACAAAGAGACACAAGGTGTGGAAGAAGGCGCACAGTTGCCTTGCCAACGTCAAACATTTCATATCGATAGCGTATTCGAGTTGAGATTGCGACTATTTTTTGCTTACCACAGTCAGTTGCAATGGAAGCGTTTCCCGATGCAGGATTAAATGCGGAAGAGCAGGCGGAATGGCAGCGCTTAATGCTGGCTGTCACCTACAAGACAACAATCGATAGGCTCGCCCTGCAGCAGCGTTCTCAGCGTCTAAGCATGCAAAAGCCGCCGCCACGTTTACCAGCCTCGCTGCGCCGGCTTCGTAGCTCCTCCATTGGGCAGCAGGCGATGCCACAGCGAGTGCTGCTAACGGGCAAAAGGCTACCACGACTACAGTCGTTGCTCGGCGACACAGATCAGGATACGGACAAGCTGGATGAATGTGTTCTAAATGCGCTAAAATACGAAAGGGACTTAGATGCACTCCGGGGTTTCTTTCAGGCGGCCAACGAGCAGCTATTCATGAGTAGCGAGGAGCTGGCAAGAGAAATACCAAGTCGCCTGGATTTGGCTATTTCCGCGCTGAGTGGCAATAACAGCGAGGAGTCAGTCGCTGTTCAACAGCTTCAGCAGTCCAAGGATGAGTTGCTGCAACTTGAGGCGCAGCTGGAGCAGCTGAAAATCAAAGGTGCAGCCAATCTGCAGGAGACGGAGGAGCGCATAGCAGATGCCAAATACAACTTGAAATGCGTCTCCCGCGTCAACGATCTGGAGTATAGTTTGGTGGAGCGTTGGGAGGCATCACGCATCTCGCAGGCACAGGTGTGGGGCGAGAATGCAGAGCGGGCCTACTTACGGGACATCCTAGACTACAAACAGCGGCTGGCGCGAGAGGAGCGTGTCAGCCAGGAGCTGGGTGCCTTTCGCCATCGGGAAATAACTGATCTGCAGGAGCGCATCGCCGACTGGCAGAAGCGTTATGCCAGCGAGCTGCGTCGCGTCGATCGTGAATCTGAGGCTTGGGAACTGCGCATTCTGGAGCAGACAAAATCACTCGCGCATCATCGCGAAGTGAATGCCCATCATGTGGAATTCGTGCGTGAGTATCGCGCCAAGAAGGAGGAAGAGCAGCGACTCCAAGATCTCGAGGTGCATCGCATGGAATGTGCCATCAAATTGCAGGCCTGGTGGCGTGGCACGATGGTGCGACGTGGTCTGGGACCCTTCAAGAAAAAACCGAAGCGCGGCAAACGACAGAAAGCCAAAAAGTAGTGGAAATAATTCTTGATGGCAAAATCAATGAAGCGATCGTTTTGAGATTAGTTATAAGTGTGATTGCATATTATCAAATAGAATATTTCTACTAGGAAACTTACCATTAATTCCGATGGATGTAGGTAAAATTCAATATTGTGATGGCAAGACAGCGTTTCATCCTCCTTATGGCTTATGGAATGGAAATCAACTTATGAGTTAAAACCAATTAAAAAGTTGACTCGCTGGCAGTTAACACGTCAGCAGTCCGCAGCTTATGTCAGCTTTAATGACATGCCGCCATTGTCAACAGCCTTGGCCATTGTTTACGTGCAGCTAATGGGCAACCAACAATCAGACTGCATCAACCAGTTACAGCAGCAGCAGCTGAAAAAGGAGTAAGAGCTGCATCAGCAGTTGGTCCAACACAAGTTGAAGTAACTTTTTAACGTTTTTAAGAGATATTTTTTTAATTATGTTTTACTATTTTTTACTCTGTATCCTGTAAAAAAAAAATATTGATCAAAGTGGTATAATTATGATGCTTTTGAAAGAAATCTCAGCTGTGCTTAAGTATACACATTTTTAATTGCACTTGCAAGTATTCATGAATTGTATATAAAGCCAGTTAATCTCAAGCTTAAATGTGACAGTCATATAAGACGTCGATTTAATATTAACGTGAAACATTCCCCAATACACTGCAGGCAACAGGGTATCTCTGAGACGAGATCACTCGAGCAGAGCATCCTTATTTGTGTTGCTTATATTGTTTGGTTGCATGGCGCCATCCAAGCGGTTTCCACTAGCAACAATGGCCTTGTTGGCAGTCATTGGGATGGCAACTTGGACAATCAGTTGGTTGTTGTTCATGTTGTTGTTATTGTATGCGTTGTTGTCGCGCTGTTGGTGCATGGCGATAAACAGCGACAATTTGCCTACTGAATGGGAACAACTTTCTCTCTAGGCAAGCCTGAGCAAAAGCACCAGTTGCCCATGTATGTGTGAGTGCATTTAATTTAAAATATAATTAATGGCCGTTGCCTTAATTTATTGAATTTGCATGGGCGCCTGAAAGCGTTGCCATTTCTTGTTTGCTTCTCATCCTCCTCCATCTCTCTCTCTCTCTCTCTCTCTCTCTCTCTCTCTCAGTCACAGTGTCTGTTGCCTGTTGGTTGCCATTGTTCAGTTTAATACTCATTTTTGTTTCATACTCTGGCACTCTCAACAGCAATAACCGACCAATAATGACTGTCGAAAGTCCATTTTGTTGTGGGGCCATTTGTTTATTTGCTGGCTGATGAATTAATGGAGAGAGGAGTGCAAAAAGAATGCAACACGCCGCAACAAAATAAATAACGTGCATAAATCAACACAATGTACTAAGCTAATCGATGGATGGTCATACTCAACCTTATTTTATAAAAGAAAAAAGCGAATGGAATGAATAAATCACATATGCAAGCAAACTTTACTGGTCCTGAGATACATATCTCTGTCCACATGTTAAGTTCATTCCTGCTAGTTTCTCCCTTGTCTACTCTTAAGTAGACAAAATGTGCGACTTGTGTTTACGTAAGACTAGTTATGAAATGAATGGCATCCTGTAATCAAAAGTGAGCAGCATGTGGGAAAAGTTAAATTTAAACTATGGGATCCCTATAATCTGGGGAATTAATTCTAAGCTAGGTTAGCACTATGCACGATGTACGATGCTATTGGGCATTCTTGTCTTTTTTCGCTTCAAGACAAGACGCGGAGCTCTTGGCACACGACCGTTGGCTGTCGTTTGCATTAGTTAAAACATACTAAAACAAAACGGTCGCTGAAATCCTTTAAAATTTTGTGGGACGCAAGGCTGCTTTCTCCCCAAAAGGAAAGGGGCGCCAGCTAGAAGGCTCCCTAAAATTTACATACAAATTAGGGTTAATGAGCAGTGAAATTGTTATTTAACTTCAGTTTGGACGTTTTTGGCGCTTTAAAGTGTGCAACACTTGAGCAAGCCGTGTTTTTAAATAACCACGCAGTTTGCGACACGTTTCTGAAGTTTTGTAGGGTAGGGTATATATATTTTACGACAAACGTATAAGTACTCTAGTTAAATATTCGCACGCGTAAGTTAATTGAATATTGTGCATACAACACAGCTCACAAATTAATTTCCTTTGCTGTGCTTTTTGTTCGCAGAAGTCGTTGCCATCAATTTTTTTTTTTTTTAAATTTAATCAAACACTTCAATTTGATTAACAACGCACGTCGTTCAATATAAATTTATGGCCACACGACGCATAATCAGAGACCAGATCCTCCACTGACCAGCCATAAAAAAGGGTTAGCTACCTCAGGTCCCGCCCCCATCTCCCAAACTCCCTTGACTTTCGTCTCCTTTACAGCTTTCAACACTCCAACGGCGTCATTTGATATGCGTGCGTGACGTACTGGTTAGTGGGGAGGTGAGTAGGATATGCTGTTGATGCTTTAACGTCTAATAGCAACACGTACGTCTGATAAAATATTTTATTGGCATATGTGGCTCTTGTCCTGTCGGTCAATTTATTATATAGATTTTTTAAATGCCCTCACACTGCAATAATATAACTTCCAAGCCATATTCACTGTACCTTCGCCATGCGAACATGTCAGCACACAATCACATTAATTGAATTTAAAATATGTTAAAAATTGTACAATTGATTCTAATTCGTTTATTTTAATCAGTTTGTATGATACTTAAGCATGCTTGTACAAACATTTTTGGTTTAAGCAATTCAAATAGAATCCAGCTAAAATTTCTAAAATAAGAATCTGACTAACCAAATTATTATTTATATTTAGAATTAATTACAGAATTTGAGTTTATGTGTATAAGCCAGACAGGGTGTTTATAGTCTGCAGTTGAACAAACTTTTTGTATTATCGATTGAAAAATGCCGTTAGACCAAATGCATATTTCATGAAATGAGTGCAGAACTTATACGCTCCCGCCAGTGCCGCAATTTTGTGCACATAAATCATTTTAATATACAACTTAAACGGTGAAGCTAAACAAACACCGGAGGCATTTTTATTTGACTACGTGTCCACTGTGTAGATTGTGAGCACGCCCATTTCACAGACAACTCTACCGAGCTGCCTACTACGCTTAAATATAAGCATATATATCTCATCATGAAAATCTCAAATAAATCTTTAATTTCTGTATCACGGAAATCACGGGCAGCCGGTCAGCAGTTTTCACTAGTACTCGGTATAAATTAACGGAAAATGGCAAATGGTGAATGGTGAATGGTGAATGGCGAATGCTAAAATGCCAACTGCTGATGCCAAATGTTGATTCAGATCTCTGAGTGGGCGGCATCATTTGAATGCCTCCATCAACAACAATCGCTGCGGGCGGATTTGTGTGCTGTGCAAAACTTTTGTGTTTTCATTGTTGTGCACCGTGAAGCATGCTTTGCTTATTTTCTTTTTGTTTTTGTTTTGTTTTTTTGTTTTTTTGCTTTGTTGTCGTTGTTCTGCTTGGGCATAATTCAGCAATTAGCTGGCATGCGAGGCGCAACATTGACGCGCATATTAGCCACATGCTGCAGCCGTTCAATGAACCTGTCGCCCAGTTTCAAAAATCAAAGCGCGACCCACAAATTCAATTTTGTACATAGCAAGAGAAAAACAAACTCGTGGAAGTAGCGTGAACATTTTTTTTTTTGTACATTTTTTTTTTGTATACGGCAATTCTGTATTATTTCATTTGCTTACTGATTTTGTAGTTGTTGTGGTTGTTGTTGTTGTTACTGGTGTGCGCCGTTTGGAATTTTAAATATGGCGTCTGTTTTGTTTGAAAACGGAAACGAGTGTCTGTCAGTTTATTTGTTTGCTTGTCTGTGAGTTTCTTTTGGCTCGTTTGTTGTTGATGTTGTCGTCGGCAACGTCGACGACCCAAAATGAAGTCAAGCAACTTTTATGCCGCTCCTTTGGCAAAGGAAACGACGTCTAATGTGTTAGTTTGTGCATCCGTTTGACTCTATGTCTATGTGTGTGTGTATGTGTATGTGTATGTGTGCTTTTGTCTGTGTATTGGTAATTGTCATTGCCATTGGCGTCGTCAACGTTGAGCAGAGAACAGAGGGGTTCCGATAGAATCAGAATTGCCCGTGATTTTAAAGTTGACTTTCCCAAAAAATCAACTAAATACTTTTTAACGAAAGATGGTTTGGCGATACATTAAAATACAGTTGGACTTAGCAAAAGTTTCACTGACGAAAAACGAGAGCATAGATATGGCTGACAGATACATGTAATATTGTTAAACACACATACATATATAACTTGTCTTCATATAAAAAGAATCAAGCATCAAATATTTGGATTTTATCCACGTCTCTGTTCATTTTGAGCTTTTACTGTTTAAAGAAACAACTCACATAAGCGATAACGGTAAAGCTCTGTGCCTGTGTGCATTAATAAAGTTAGCTTTGCATTTTTAATAGTCTACTTTTCGGCGCATTAATTTTAATGTACCTATTTTTGCCAAGAGAGCAGAGTCACGTGAGATAAGTGGTAACTGAGTTAAAGAAGAATTCAGATTGTATACAGCCTAGCACATTGGCACGTTGCCCAACATTTACTAGCCATTAAGCAAATACGAGCAGTAGTTAATTGTATAACAGAATTCGCCATTAGATTTATCTAATGCCATTGTGCATTTTGAGGGTTGCATTTGCTCAACCCACATTGATATGCGCTGGACAATTAAGCATAAATGGGAAATGAATGTTGAGTGCAGCTGTCAAAACAAACTCGCTTATCGCGAATTTGCAATAGTTTTTACTTAAACTCCGAAATTTTGACACGCACATATATATATATATATACATATATACATATGTGCTCTTCTACTATTTATGCAGATTTTTGCTTTCATAATGAAGCAGCTAGCAGCAAATAGTGGCAGCAGCTGCAATAGATAAACGTGCCAATAAATTAATGTGATTTGCATATAATTATTTGCAGCCTGTCATAGAAAATACTGAAATTGCAAATACATTTACAAATAATATGAATCACATATTTGAGGTCTCTCATTCCCACTCCGAGCTGAAATTGCCAGCAAAATTTAGCATTACACACAATTTTAATTAATTACAATGCGCTGCAGGCAATGCGAAACTGTGAATGCAGATGGTGGTCCAACTGATGTGTAGAAGCGAAAAGAGATACGAATGCAACAAAATAGGAAGAGAAAAACTTTAATTACACTGGCAATCGATTAAATAAGTCCCCATCTTACTTGCTCATTCTATAAATCTATCTCGCTGTCTCTTTCCATTTCTATCTATCTTTTGAAGAAGCCAGCTACTTTAAACGCCATTTGTCATGCAATGATTTTTATCAGCAATGAAGCTATACCAATTGCAGTGCGTTTGATTTTGTTGTACATATTTGTAAAGCAAGGCAAACAAGAGCTAAAAAAAAGACTTATACAAATTTCTACTGTAAAAAAATTGAAAGCTGCAGTGACAGATGGGTGGACATTTTGTCAGAGAATATAAAGTGAAAAACAGTTACAAACAAAAAAATAAAATATATAGAGAGACACCATACACAAACAATTTGCAATTCAACAGCTAAAGGGATCAGCAGTGACAAGCGCATTTGCAGCATTTTAACGGGGGAGTGTTGCGAGAGTGTCTGGGTGTTTCCAAGGGGCTGAAGTTGCGGCACTGCGTCAACGTCAACCATACACATGTTTCGGTCCTGTTGGTTGCTAGATACGAAATCAGCTACCATCTACACATATCTACGCTTCAGTCTGTCATACTCTTTCAGAGAGTATACCACTTCAATTATTAAATATGTATACCCACTCAAGCATGCTCGCACAAGTGCTTCACATAATTGCTGTGCATTGAAAGCAGAGTCCTCATTGTTCTGAAAATGCTTATTGATTTTATGTTATTGATGTATGTAGACACTATTTGAAAAGTACGTACTAAATCATACAAGCTTTAAAATATATATTTTTTGGATACTAAAACTAAAGTAAGTACTTTGTTGTTACATACCTGATTCAACTTACAGATCTACAGATATAATTAGATTAATTGTATTTGCGTATTATTGTATTAACTGTGCTGCATTCGACAAAGTCAGGATATGATAGACTCAAAGTTATTAAATATTTTGTATTACAACATATTTAAATTGTAGACATGTTGGAATAGATATTCTCAACTAAAAATAAATCATTAATTAGAGCTATAGGCTCAGGCAGGCATACAATAGATTCAACTGTGCATGAAGCACCAAAAAATAATGAATATATTCAAAAACTAGAAGAATCAAAGAAAATGTATTTTGCCTGTAATAATTACCATTTACAAATTGATATATAACGTCTTGTCAGTACTAAACTCATATCACAAAATTACGTACATTGTTAATAATTACCACTAACATATGTTATATACAAGAGTTAGGGTATTCACACGTTGGATTGAGACTCATTTTATTTTATAGCAATTTTTTTAGTACTTGTTTTGAACTGATAAACGCATTTGTTTTTATATTGTAGCTGCGAGATTCTGTTCATGTTATTGTTTTTGACGTCCGCCTTGTCGAAATAAATGAATTTGTCTATAAGCAAGCTTTCCTACTGGAAAATCCTTACTTTTGTTTTGTGCGCAATGATAAAACAAAAATAATTTGTACATGTGGGGAAAACGCTTTGAGTTTAGTAATAAAATGGATTAAGTATTGTTTGGTGATCGCTTTTAATAATTTAAATATACCTTTCGCTGGCTCCAGGTGGAGTTTGAAAAGGATAGTTTGAATATATTTTATGCTCTTAGAGAATAGAACATAATATCTTTGTCAGCAATAAATGACAAGTATTAACTTGTTATATCCGAATGCTTTAGAACTGAAATCAACTTTATGCCTGCCTACAGGAAATCTACTAATTAAGCACCCTTGAATGTACATATTTAATTGATTATAGATATGGAATTTGACAAGCAACTACAGTTAATTGATTGCAACTTGCGATTGTTTTCTATTATTGTTTTCCTTAATCTTCTCATGCGGCCAATTAGTGTTCCGTCTGCCAAACACCTCATCAGTGTGAATGCTCTCGTAAATAATTGGTTATTAATTAACATCATTGCTTACTTATAGATATTTAGGTGTGTTTGTGTGTGTGTGTGCGTGTGTGTATGTGTGTGTGTGAGTGTGTATATGTAATTAGTACAGACATTAAGCGATGTTGAGCCACTTAACCTTTCATTCATAATTTAAAGTAGCTGCTTAGCTGCTGACGCTCTTGGCCATTGTAACCACCGCGGTCGGATGGAAAGTAGAACGTGGCTAAAATGTCTAAAATGAAAACACTTAATGAAAATACTTATTACGCAAGTACGAGGGTAAATTGAAAGTGAAAAGCATTTTAATGCCACATTTTTAACTTAAATGCAGCGAACACACACACATATACAAACATCCGCTGCCGAGCGGAAGCCACAATGTGCAATAAAGATTGTGAGGCGTGGGCAGTCGGACAGACCAACAGCGGGTCACGGTTGCTGGAGCAACGGCCAAAGCACGTAAAGATCGTTGCCATTGATTTATGCTCTGCGTGCCAGCTCCCGCATGAAGCGCGCAACAAGCCAAACCAACGCGCAACGCAACAAAAAAAAAAAAAAAAATTAAATAAAATAAAATAAGTGGCATGCTGAAGTGCACCGGAGTGCCATAGAGCCAACCGGGTTGCCCCGGCGACTGACGAGTGTGGGTCAGCTGCTAAATAAGTGTGTCAACACGTTGCCTCCTTGCTGACTATATACTGCTGGGTTCCACTTAACTGCCAACCAGTTTTCAGTTAACTCAAGCGTGCCCCAAAGTATGCAGCGGCAAGCTATTCCCATTCATCCATTTTAGCTTGGCTGTCATTTGGTGCGAGGCCAAATTTGATTAAGTCCAAGCTGGCGATAAGTTGATTGGGTGCTGTGAACGCACTTCGACTTGCCGTGGCCAATTTTACATACATAATTTGACATGGTCGTGATGGGAACGCGAACGATAAGGATTCATGCCGTGTGGCATCTGCGAACATAGCAATTAACTCACACATCAAGCACCACACAAACACACACATACACACACACACACACAAACACACAGCCAAATGCAATTACAACTGCAGACTGAAAATTGCGTCTGTCGTCAACATCAGTGTTCGATTTTTGTCACGCATGACATGCGAGTGAGAGAGCGAGAGAGAGAGAGAGAGAGAGAGAGGACGAGCAGGATTGCGGTGGTGATTGCATGGTTATAGCTATATCCGCTGCCCGCATATTGTCACAAATGCCACAATTCGAACGCTGATGTCTGATTGTAACATTCGCTTTGTGGCTGGCTGACTGCCGTAAAAATAACTCGAATACCGTATAATTACTTATACGACTCGTTGCTCGATTTGGTCAATGATGACTATGCAAATAAGTCTACCAATCGTTTGCATAATGCGATTGCTACAAGGCCAGCAATCTAACTGACTTGATAAAAATCTATCAATATTTGCAATAAACAAAAATTGTGAAAATTCTAAATATTACGAAATAATCCTTGGAATTTCTTGGAAATATTTTAAATATATTCTTATCTATCCAAATCAAAAGTATATTAAACATGGTAACTATTTCGGAGATTACTCTTAGAAATAGTTGTTCATCAAATCGTTTAACAAATTTGAAAAATATATTTTGTCTTATTTTATGATTAAGTCACAAATTCAAATTATTCATTTTCAATAAATGCTTACAATAGCAAAAAGCATCTTGATGCTTAAGCCAAGGGCAAACAGTACTCGAAACGTAGCTCAACTAATCAATAAATATAAAGCAAATGGCATTTAATATATAACAAGTGATGTCAGATAAATTCATCACTTAAATCCATTTTATTTAATTTAATTATTGTATTTAATAAATAAATTAGCGCTCGAAGGTTACTTAAACTTGAGTGCATTCATGTCACTAGCTGCCGGCAGCGTTTTAATTATTCATATTTGCTTAAATAGATTGTTAATTATACTATAAAAGGACCACAAATAAATAATAAAATATGCATATGGTATGCACAAAAAGGCGTCTGCACAAGCTGGAAGATGCTGACAGCCCAGCTGACAGACACAAGCAATTTCCGCAACATTTGCGCTGCGCCTGGCGATGTGATTTGCATTAGCCAAACCCCTTGAAGCTGGGCCTTGAGCCATGAGACAACGCCTGGTGCCGCTTCGATACGTTGTTGGGTGTAATTTTTTATGGGTGCCATCTCAAGGCAGTTTTTGTGCAATCTATTTGCATGTTGCACGTCATGTTTAGCTATGTTGCACTTATGGTTTTATTATATGGCGGCCAACGATTTATGGCCCAACCGTTTACTTCCGACCAAATCTTGCAACCGGCTGCTGTCGTATGCCACTGCCAAATTTATGTTCGTCCGAGACAAACCGCAAATGGTGAGTTGAGACAATGTTACCCAAAAATAAACTGCTTTTTGCTATCAGGTCAAAACCAGCTGCAAGTGCTGCGAAAAGGTCGAGAAACATTGACACAAAACAAATGTTGGCAAAGTTTACAAGCTTTGCGTACCACTGGCAGCAAAACATAAATCGTTTTATTGAGCGTGTCATCCACAATATAACTTTTAACAGTTATAGCATGCGGAATAGCTCTATTTCTTAATACACTGTCATGCACTTGAATATGTACAAGCATTGTTAAATAAAGTTGCAGCTATTGGAACAAAAAAAAACCAATCGAAATGGCTTGTACTTGAATAGGGATAACAACTAAAAATTGGTATCGGCATGGAAGCACTTTAATAACTTTAGTTTTAACATATTCTATTTTTAAGATTATTTAAAACTAATGTTGCTTCTCATAAGTCCAAAATAGGGTTATTTCGCAGCTGTGTTCATAACACCTGTTACTAGGTGTTATTGAAATTGTCTTTCGTCCTTTTCGATTAAATTGACTAAAATTTACGTGTCGCTTTTATTTGTGTTTAATTGGCCAGCGCACAGAAGTAGGCAATAGTTTGTATGCCTTAGCTAAATATTTGTGAATGGTAGCAATGGTCAACTTGTCGCATTTCTTGGTATTCCAGACAATTCATTGTGCACTGGCAGTTCGCAGTAAGAAATTCAGCCATAAATTGTAGTTAGCCAAGTTTTGCTGTGTCGCCTTGAGATTTTTGGCGCGCCTGCCAAGTGCGAGACAGCAAAAAGAATGCCAAACAAGTACAATGCGCGATAACAACAATAAGTTCCAAGTTGCTAGTTGCACTTTGCGAGTGGCATCGAATGCTCCAATGCACAATGAAAGAGTCGATAGTTTTCAAATAGTTATTGGCATTGCCAATACGCCGCTTGCCCCTTTGATAAAACATTTGAACAGTCAGCGCCGTTTACTGTCAGTCCAAGTCGCAGTCGAGGGGATGAGGATGTAAAGGTTGAAGTACAACTGCTTGGCTGAAAGTGGTAGCCGAATTGCTTGGCTGCTTGTAATTTATGGCAATTTAACAAGCAACAACAGCAACAACAACAACAACGATAAAAACACCAACCAAATGGCGAACGGCAAGTTCCGTTACAGTTTCTGGCCACAAATAGGCATAAATTTGCATTTAATGCAGCTGCAAATGAAATGGGTAAAAATGAGGAGCACAAATGCCAAAAATTATTTTGCTATTTAGTAAGTATATAATTTCCTGGAATGGACCCAGTGCTTGGATCGCAGGTACCGGGTCGCAGGTTACAGGTTACAGGTCGCTGGGTGCCATAAAAGCGGCATACATTTTAAAACTTTTACAAAAAATTTGCATTGCAAATGGTTCAAACTCACACACACACACACACATGCGACTCGCTTGCCGTAGTATTTCGCGTTTTGCATGCGGTTTTAACAACGTTTGGGTCAGTCTATTAAAATGCAAAAAAATCCGCCGAGCCCGTTACCCGTTGCCCGTTACCGCCCGGAAGTCCATTTTGTCTTGTCGTTCACGTCATAAATATGGCCGGGCAAATGCCGTTGCTGTTTACGGCTTAGTCTGCACGTATATACATATATATGTGTGTATATGTATATATGAATGTGTATATGTTTTTGCTTATGTGTGCCGTCTCTAATGACAATTTGCTAGGGGTTTGCATTAAACTGAAGCGAATTTCACTTGACACACATACCTTAACATTTCGTCTGTGTGTGTGTGTGTGTGCTTGTATCTCGTACTTTACTCTATTCCTAGGCTTTTTCAGTTTTATACGGAAGCATAAATTTAAATAATTTCCACTCTTTGCATTCGCTTTTACAACTTGTTTTTGAAATGTGTCTGTCTAGATACTAATCTATGCACATACATACATATATCTGAGAGTTTTATTTGGCATATGATGACTGGCTTTGGATAACAGACTAGCTGCCATCGAGTCATCAGAGTTGTCAACCTATCAACCTACAGAGGTCACGTTTAAACACTCAGTTATCATTGCTGTCTTTAAGATTACCATTCTTTCTTTTTTTTAGCACTTCCTTAAATCAAGCGGTATTCCTTAAGCAATCGCTGGTAGACTTTCTGTTCTGTCTTCGCATTATTTTATTTACGGCTTGCTTTTGGATTTTTATGTCTGGTTTCTGTATCTGCGGATAGCTTTTGATCAATTTATGAGCTGTGGGGCGCTGCTAACTCGTTTTTAGCTCTTCTCTAACAAAATATGTATGAAATGTCTTTTATGTTTTTATTTATTAGCATTGAGCAAAAATAAAATGTATTGAGTAGATGGTGTTATTTGGAATCATAACATTTGCAAATCAAACCAACATCCGCAATCATCAACAGTGTCACAAATAATGGATACTTAAAGTTTCAAACAGCTGAAACATAATTGCACATATAAATATAAATATACATATTTATGTGCTATGTATCATACTTTTTGAATATTATTTTCCACTCGAATGCCTTAACATGACGATATTTACTAGACAAGGCAAAGACGCAGAAGATGCCTTACTTTGCTTTGGCCTTGCTGCTTCTCAGTTAACGTGAAAAACAATTTTTCTCTAGCTATGAAGCTATGTTTTACTCTGCTATGTGTGTGGGTGTGTCTGTGTGTGGGTGAGTGTGTGTGTGTGTAATGTTGCCCGTGTGTTTGAAGCTATCAAAAAACCAATTTTCGATGCTAAATTGATGTTTATAGCAATGTACGATGATGACAACGACGAGCCAGATGATGTTGCCGGCGATGGCAATGATGAGCTTGTTGTGACCACCGCATCTCACATCCACTCAGCCCCTCGTCCAGTGATGAAGACAAAGTGCCAATGCGAAAAACTAAACGCCAAGACAAACCTGTCTAGGACCTGACTTACTACAATACGCCAATGAAAATCCTTTTCGTCTGAACTCAACTGAAGCGGGGTCTCCTCGAGTCTGCTCTCGACTCGACTTGACAGCATTTTGATGCTTCCGCTTGTAATTTATGTGACACTTGCAGCACCATGGATCAGCAGGCGCTGCGGGCAATGTCACGAGACTAGCTGACTATGGTTTTTGTTTCTATTTGCTGAATGAGTTTTTATTAGGTATTTGCAGTCAGTTTATGAGTCGTTGATGTGTTCAGCAAATTCAAGCAATCAAAAGCAATCGGGCTCAATAAGCGTGCAACGTTACTGCGTAATCATTTAATTAAACCCACTCGTGTATATTAGCTAACAGACAGAAACACATGTGAAATGTAGTCGCATGCTTTTGGTTGATATATACTACAATATATTAGGAAAACCAGCCTAATTGCATATTAATTGAAACTCATTCAAACATCAGTCGCTTAGGAGTGAAATGCACTTCAAATTCATCGTCGCCCCGTCAACACACGTTTGACACTCTCTGAATCGCCCTGCGCCCTTCGCCCTTCCCTCATCATAGACCCCGTCAACCGTCTCTGTCACCTGCAGCTTTATTGTGAGTAAATTATAATGTTTGACTGCACGCACGCGTTAAATTACTGAATGCATTTCAAACGATTTTCTCATTATTACGATTGAGCCGTTGACGACACACCATAACGCTTAAGCTAGAATAATTATGGAATAATCTCTGGCATTTATTCATGCATATCAAAGCGACACGGCCAAAACTTTGGCTGTGCCACTCACTTTATGTTAAGCGCCGCATCAGTGTGTTCTGACATAGGCATTTAATGCAATTATATGAATCACAGAGACAAAGAGCCTAACAAAATATTGGTATTTATGACAGGGCAAGTGCTATTGCCTGAAAGAGACAATGTCTAATTATACACGCGAATGTTGATCCTTTAGATGTGTGTTAATGAAATTATTATATTCCAGATAAACTACCACGTTTGCATAAAATGAAAAACTTTAGTGATTAATCTTTGAATGCGTTGAATATAAAACATTCACACCACCTATAACTTCCAAGAAATATAGTTAAACTAAATTTAGTTGTTTTGATATCTTGCGTCTCTCAAACTATAATTAATACTCTCAGTTCCCCAAATATCATTATTTAGTATTATAGCGTTTTTGATTGCCGTTATTTCCAAATTCGCTTAAACCCTTAGTAAATGCTAATTACTAACCAGTATACGGTAGATATATGATAACATTTGTAGATATGAGCCATTTTTGACAAATAAAAACATAAACAAATATAAGAACTCCGCAGTTGAGCATTGTCATAATATTGTTTATAGCAAAACACTTGTTTGTACAACAAATATGATACATTTGGTTCTTTTATATATGTGATATGAAAAAAACAATAAACAACGGTTATCTTAAGCACGCCGAATATTATATACCCTTGTAGACCGGAATTAATCTGCTGATATCAAATTTTTTTTTAAATATTATGATATTATATCAATTTTATTTATAGTTGATTTTAAATATTTGTTTGGTTTTAATTAATATTCAAACAAGTTTTTCATAAAAAAAATATATATATTCCTTTTGAAACCTGTTCAGGTCAGTCTGTTTCCACAGTTTAGTAGATAAGTTGTATCAGAAAGGCTGGCATGTAGGTATTCAGCTACTTAACACGTTTCAAAGTTGAAAAAAAAATAATAGTAATAATAAAAACCAATATTTGCTAAGTAAGAAGTTTGCTTAGGAACAGATGCTTCCGTATAGTATCAGAGATGTTCAAAGAAGAAATTGATTGCAGCAGCACTTTACCTTTGACTAGTTTATCTCACTTTCAAAGGAAAAAGACTGCCAATTGCATTTCTTGAATATTGGATTAAGCACTGAATGATTGCAGGGCATCTTCTTTTGCTCTCTCTTCACTTTCTCAAATTGTTTCTCTGCATTCATCGCAGTACTTCATTGCCTGTGTTTGGTTTCCTCTAAAAAAAAAAAAAAGGTTTCAATTAGTCTTCGACTGTGGCACACATTGCACAACTGTTTTCAATTAGTGTCAATGCCATTAACAATTTAAGCCGGAACACGGCTTAAACAAAACTGTGCTGCGCTTGCCAATCATTTGGCATTTGAGCCAAACAACTTGCCGCCGTCGCACAAAGTACAAAATTCTGAAAATCCACTTCTAATTAATATAAACATGAGACTGTTACTCTGGGCGTGTGCGCTGTGCTTGGTTTGCAACTACACCAATGGCATGTTCGACGCTTCTAATGATGACTTCATCGGCGATGCAATAAGCGGTCTTAACGATTACTTTGTCGAAGATACAGCTACATCTAAGTCGATGCCTAACGAACCCGTTCCAACAGTGGAGACTACGACGGCGACTTCTGCAATAATAGATGAAATGGAAACGTCTCTGGAGCGTGCAGCTGATAAGCTCAACGGTATATGGCAACGGTTCAGAAAGGTAACACAAAAAGCTCAATCGAAGGCTGTGGTGCTTCTAAGAGGCCACTAAGAGGCTACTAAGACCGCAAATAGTGATATCTGTTCGACGTTCATTTTAGGAACTTTTTAGAATGATGGGTAGCATCAGTAGCAGCAATGACGCAACAGCAACATCAACAGCAACTGACAACTTACAGCCGCAAAAACCGATTGCAAATGTGTTGATGGCCGTAACAAGTTCGACAACGGCAATGCCAAGAACAACGATAACATCCAGTACTACAACGTTGCCAGCGACTGAGTTGGAAATGGCGTCGACAACGCCGCTTCCATGATGACTTTTGGAAATAAAACGCAAAAAAAGATCACCTTTCATTAAAATTCATATTACTCAAAAGATAACATACTCGTATTTACAATTAAAAATGTAAATAAAAGTCTACTTCACATTTGGCTGCACAGCTGGCTCAAATGTTTGAGCAGCTGTTTGTTATTCAAATTCAAAACCCCCAAAATAATTAACAACGCTGCTGCGATTAAGAAAATACCTGATCATTCACGAAAGTCATGTTGAGGTGTTGCTTTTATATGTCAATGTTATTGCTTATATTAAACGCATTTTCTGTTCAGGTACGTACAGAATTTAATAGACAAAAAGAAATAGCCTACAGAGCAAGTACTAAATTCCTACACCGCAGCCAGCACCATTTCCCATAGCTTTAGTGGACATCGAACAGATAGATCGGACTTCTGTCCCTCTTCGCATTCTGAGCTTAGATTATACTTCAGCTGACAAACGGGAACTTCAAACGGAGATACTGCTACTGAAACAGCAGTTTGAATATGGTACGTTACTGAAAAGCAAATAAAAATGTTCTGACAACATATTCACATTTTTCCGTAGATACGAGTATGTTGCAAATGGAATTGCTGCAACTGAATCTGATGAAGATTCTAGTTATTTTGAACGTGTTGATTTTAATATGCATACTCTTTATTATGGAAAGTGACATACATACTTTCAAAATGAATGTCTCTTTAAAACATAGAATATACACTGTATGATAATAGTAATACCTGAACTATAGCCCAAGACACACATATGAAGTGGATAAATTAGTATAATTAAAATGTTCTGAAGGAATAAATTAATATTTAACTATTGAGCAGCCATCAAAATTAAAAAATAATAATTAACATGTGCAAGTGTTAGTAAGACACCGATGTAAATATCTCAATGGCAGGTGTTAGCCAACTCCAAGTCACCTCCTTGCATAAATATCACAGGTAACATTCTAAGAATTTCGCTGTCAACAAGTATTTAAAATGTCTTGATTAGTTCAAGAGAATGCTAGGGAACTGGAACTGACATATGTATGTTCAGGATCACAAAGTTCAATGTATTTACTGGCACTTCCACAAAAGGAGCCCAGAAAAATCTGCAAAAACACTACATTAAAATAAATTAAATTAATAAAACAAGTAAATTATCCAGTGAACCTACAAAGAAAATAGATCATTCATTAGGATTTTAATTTACTTTTTATTTAAAGAGACTTTTTTCAATGCATTCGCTAGTTTTATATATACATATGTTTACAAAATAAGTTTGAATGCAGACAGGAGAATTATATTTATATTTATATACATTTTTTTATTTATAAATATTTAATTGTTTACAACAGCAAACGTTCAAGCTGAATATGTTAATTTTTATTATTGTCTGTCGCTTTGATTTATTATCACTTTTTAGTAATAAAATATTCAAATGATGTTGTAACAAAGTTTGACAGTTATTGAGTAAAAAATGTATTTCAATCCCAGTAACTAGCTAATAATTAAATATATGCTTACTATTGACTCTAACAAAATTGCACATACGCCGCATGCGCCGATAGTTGCAGCAATAGGTTCAGCAACGTTGCAGTTGAGTTTATTGCAGCTGCGAATAACAATTGCCCGGCTACTAAATAATTATTGCCCACTTGCTGGCGGGCAAAACCTGTACACTTAACACTAAATATGAGGGCAAGGACCCTCGAATCCAAAATTCAGTGCGCAAAACATCATTAAATATTGGCAGCTGTTCAGCGCACTAACTGTGCATGTCTGCCAATTGTGCTGGATGGGAGTGCAGTTTCATTTCGAGTCCCAGTTGCTGTTGATGTTGTTATTCGTTTGTTTGTTTATTTGTTTGTTCGTTTGTTTGTTAGCACTTTTCCATAGTTGGCTTCATAAATATTAACAGCTATTAAAACACTGAACTGGCGCAACCATGCATAAGCAGGCAAAGAATTAATTTTAAAGTTTGAAACCAAATGCCGCGCAGCTTACGCGCAATTTAATAAACGATGTGAAAGCACAGCAGCAAAGTAAATGCACCAACATGTACACATATATATAAATGCACATGTGTGTGTGTATGCCTGAAAGCATCATATGCCATTGTGCAGCTTCAGTCTAATAGCTCATTTAATTAAAAACGGAAATTGAGCAAGTGACCAAAAGCGAGCCGTGGCCAAGTGGATGCCAGAAACTTTTTACCAAAGTTGTAGGAAATATTAAAAACGGAAAACACTTTGGGGCAACTAATTCTCTGGCACTTGCTTGCTTGCTTTTTGCTGCTCTTCAGCTATGGAGCACACTTATTGCCCTTCTCTCTAGGTATACCAAATCTTATGAGAAAGCGCTTAACGCATTTCAAAGGAATATCTAAAGATCTTATGCATGATTTTTAGTTTGGCTGTATAATTAGTATAGGTAATTTTAAAGAAATGTCATCTTAATGATATATTAATTATTAATATTATTGTTATTTCACATTTCACATTGGACAAGGGTATTATTTTCGTCAACGCATAAGCCGCTGTCCTTTCTTGTATTTCTTTGCTCGCTTTTTGGCAGCATTTGTGGGTTCAAGACTTGGTCGGTTGTCCACTTTACTGAATGGTCGTCGAGCTGAGTGCCAAGAAAGGAAGCGAACGCGGCGCATTTATTAAGTTTATTGCATGAAATTATGAAACGCTTAATAAAAGCGCTCTAAAAAGAATATTCAGCTATGCGTGGATGAGGGCAAGTATGTGCATATATTAAAAATAAAAAAAAAATAATAAAAAATCAGCGTACTTTAAGCGAAGTGAGTTAATTAAAAGGTTCACATATTTGAAAAGTTCGCCTCGTCCAACAAGCTCAACGCAGTTTAATCATGTAAGTGCTGGCAAATTGTTGGCTAAAATTAGAGCCAGATAAATATTGCGCATACGCCTAGAATTCGCGTTAAAAGGATGCTGCTGCTAGCTGGTTGTTCGTTGTTTCTGCTCCTGCTACTGATGATGCCAAGTTTTATGCTAATGGCTTTCGCTTAAAGCCAAAAGTAATTTATTGTTGTCAGTGGGCACCATCAAAAATGTTGCTGCACATTCATTATGCCCAAATGTATGCGCCTCTGTACGTCTATGTGTATATGTGCTTTTGTGTCTATGAGGCTTTGTCATTGTGTGTGTGTCTGTGTGTGTGTGCGTGAGTGCTTATGTATGTGCATTAAAATTTTACCCGAAAACATAAATCCACCACCCTATTTTGTTTGTGAGCTAACAACTTGCATAGAAATTAAGTTAGCCAAGAGGAAAAATGCTCGAAAATGATATGAAATGTTTTGCCGCATGTCTCGCAGCTATTTGTTGTGCTTACTTTTCTCATACCCTATAAACATATCAATTGTTAAACAAACATTTCATAAAATGCAGGTAATGAATGTTCGAAATACTCAAAAATAATTATTTTAGCATCAGCCGACGCCTTGAGCTACTAATGCTTTCTCGTATTGCACAACATTCCTAGATAATAGGATATATTAAAATATTTCATTATTTTTGCATATTTCAGAGCACACGAGTACAATGCGTGCAGTCATTTTATTTGAATGTGCATTATGCATTTACATATTATTAATTTAAAGAAAACGATGTTAATTATTTCTGTTCTGCATTTTGCGATTTTCTGTTCGGCCTCTATAAAAAAAATAACTTATTGCATTGCATTTTCAATGCAATTGTATATTGTTATTTAATTAAAGTAGCTTTAACAATATTGTTTGCGCTATCAGCTATTTGAAAGTTTTATTTTCCAATTAATAACACAGAGTTATTTTCCATACGATATGAAGGTTATTTGAAAGTCTTTTTCGCAACACTTTGATTTGATTATTAAAGGATTTCTTACACAAGAGTAACTCACTATTGATGAGCGAAATAAAGATTTGAAGACACCGCTAAACCTTCTCAACAACGAGAGTAACTAAATATTTTGTTTAAATATTTTCAATAAACACAAGATTAAAGTATAGGAAAAACAATGATGAACAATGCCGATGATTCTTTATGTACAAATTGTATAATTATTATAGAGTTGCTCGAATCTAAGCAGAGAGGGTATCTAATGGTTAAGCTTTCTGAACAAGTGCTGGAAATTCTTGTATTTTTTTTTAGCATTAAACAGGAACACAAAAGTTGTATGTTTTATGTGCGGCTCGGTTAAACGTCTGTTTGTTCGTTGGTTTGTTTAAGGACTAGATTTAAATATTTGAGCAAGCGGTTGCTGGTTTGCTACCCACGCGACACGTCTTTGACGTTTTGGCCCACTCGTTTGCTGGCCGTTTGTCGTCGTTGGGAAGCGTCCGGAAGTATGCAAAAGATAAAACGGCCGCGAAGTTTCCAACATGTTTACGGTAAAAACGTGATTTTCGGCCCAAAAACTGAGCCCGGCTGGTGCTGACCAAATGTGACCAAGGCCGAACCCTTCACCAACCGCAAACAAGTTAAGTTTTGTGGTGGCACAAATGCATAGCACCAAGCCACAACCCAGTATGTACCCACCACCAACAGAACTCCACAAAAACAAAAGTTATAAAAATGAAAAAAAAAATTAAACATTTGTAGCTATGTCACGTTTGTGTTGACACTTTCTTATCACAGCCAAGCAAAATGAGTCTCCGGCTCGTGCTCGTCCTGGTGGCTGCTCCGCTTTCGACCCGGCCTAAATATGTGGATGTGCGTGACAGTATTGACTGTCACAGTGACTTCCTCACCTGACCCAGCCTGAAATAAAACTGCACGTGTTTGCGCTCACATCGTGAATGCGTGTGGACCAAAGTAGGGTGCTGCCACTCCCATTTACCTATACAAGCACATATGCTCGTAGGTTTCATTATGGATAAAGTGCGTGAGTGCCTGAGTGCGTGAGTGCGACGACAAGATGTTAGTCTGTGAAACAGCCTGTTGCCTGAGTTGTGGTAATTTAATCAATCCACTGCTCAGCTTAACTTCACTCAATCATTTAAGACATTTTGTTGTTAATATTATAACATTTTTTCTTTTGACAAAAGGTTAACTTGGGATTCAATTGTTTGATGATTTGCATTATACATATACTCCGCGTTCTTAAATTCACATTTAACAGGTTGTTTAACTTGTCCAATATAGAATATCAAGTTTCAATAATTATAGTTACATATTCTATTAATATAGAATAAAATCGATTGAGATTTATTATCAAATATAATTCGGATTTGTCAAATATAGTATAATAATATGCTGCTTATTCAGTTTTACCGTGCAGCATCTTATTTGGTATTCTTCACAAAGGTCACTAAGATTTTAAATGTTCAGCTTCGACCAAATATGTGTATCTATCTCTTTGCCATCGATATACCTGACAAGCACTTAATTTATTAACATTGCTTTTGCTTAGTAATTTCATTTGCATATTTAATGCAAGTATGAAAATGTGGTTCATAAAGATGAGCTATATTTTAGTGAAAATTTATGGCTTGTCGGCCGAATTTGAGTTTGAGCTTTAGCGTATTCGAGTAAGTATACAAAAGTTGTGGGCAACTTTGTTGCCATGCAACTTTAATGAGTCGTCGCACAAAACCACAAAACTTGACAGCCAAAGGCTTCCAATTGAAAAAGTTAAATGAGCGTGCGTATTTGATCAAGTCACATCCACACGCACATGGGTGGAAGCCACACATTAAGCACTCCGTTCATTGTGGCTCGATTGCTGCACAAACTCATCTTGAGCTCGCTTGCAATCACAGAAGTTGACAATGAACCACGACACAATTTGATTAACACATCGATTTGATTCTACAACGCTGTATACATACATATATCCGACGATATGATAAAATTCATAAAGTGCCAGCAAATATCGTATTCCATTCACTGCCCATTTGCCTTTTGAACATGTCCCAATTTTTCTATCGCTCGATGCAGCAAAACCTTTTTTAAAGTAATAAAGCAATTCAGGGACAGAAGAATCCGTTTCAGGTGTAGTGCCACGGCAATTCAATTAAACGCAGAGCTGCATGAAATACACTTTGCTCTCCGAGCGTAAGATTTGCCTGAGGCCAGAGGCAAGGTGTTACAGTTGCCCCAAAGAGAGCAGGATGCAAAACAAGTGTGTAAGTTTCTCCATCTGTGTACCCGGTTTCAAAATAGCATAAGGGGTTGCTTGTTCAGCATTAAAATGTAAAATGTTCAATATTTAAATTGGGAATGAATGTGAGATACTTATTTACAAGCTTGTTAAACGTTTAAAACACTTTATAACAAATAAAATTGATTTTATTTTACTATTGTTAAATTCTTAACAATTTTACGTGCTAATGGATCTCACTCCGATGCACAATGTAATGGGTATATTATAGTCGTGCAACAGCTGCTTAGTTTATGGAAAGCGAGTTCTGCTGTGAATAGGAAATCTATAAAATGCATCACAAAGCTTCAAAGATTCAAAGTATTTGGCAAAGGTGCCAAGACGTTTATTATTGTGAAGTATGCTGTGAAGCTGACAAAGCGAAAGAAAAAAAAATGTATATATCAGCAATTGGGACGGACCACTTGCACACACTACACATATAGAAAATAATATACTTACCCTGGTACACTTTCTTTTATTTGTTCTAACGGCAATCAAAGTTTCAAGTTTTTTTATTTATTTTTTTTTTTTTTGCAAGGCAAATGCCACAAAAGTTGAATTGACTTGAGCAGGAAATTAAGTTGATGGTTTCTTTTGCTCGATTTCTGAGAGCATGTCCTCTGGTTTGTGTGTGTGCAACCCACTTGAGTGCTTGTTTCCAGTACCCGAATCATGGTTCTGGCAAAAGGCTTGGCACTCTTTGAAGATATTTAATTTTAACTTGAAGCTCTTTGGCTTAAAGTATGCTTGAACAGCATATTAAAATGCTTTAGGCGTAAATAATAGATGACTGTCGCTTGCAGGATGCATGCTTTCATTATATAATCTAACGGATGTATGAAGTTTACTATACTATATACCACATATCTGATTTGCTTTTAACTTAAACCAAGTGAAAAAAAAACCTTTGGCAAAACACCAGCGATCCAAATTCATTTGTGGCTTGTTAAGTGCATTAGGTTAGCAACTAAAATCAGATGAGTAAACAGAAATTCTGTTTCAATTTCTGTCAGACAGAAATTTTGTATATGTACAGAATGCTCCATAAAAATGTTGTTTTCATTTATACGCAAGATTTTAGGCGGGCATATCACACACAGAACGAGTAAACTACATATATATTTACCAGAATGGCCATTTGCATTTCCCGTAATAGTTTGATAAACTTTGAACTTTTGCAAATTAAATGAGTCCTACCACCGGATGCTGTTGTGCTGTTTACGAGGCCCCCAAGTCGCTTTCGCTGCATGTTGTTATCCTTGCTCTTCCGTTCTTCCGTTTGTGTGTGTTTGTGACTGTGTGTGTGTGTGTGTGTGTGTGTGAATATTATTTGTCTGTGCTAATGTGTGCAAATCTGCTCTGCTGCTACTGCAGTTGCTTCTGACCCGAACGAGCTTATGAAAATACATTTGGCCAGCATTTGTAGTCTACAGTTTTGGCACTTTGATATTGAATTTGCTATCAAATTAGTAGCATCAAATTACCAACACGATGGAAATTGATGACATTGGACCAGCACTCCAGAATCATTTTCGAATATTCTGTCACCTTATTAATGCAGCAGTATCTAGCTGAAATATGTGTATAAACGAAACAGTGAGCAAGATAAGATGATGCCCTTAGCTATATTTCATTATGTTGTGGATTTGTTGCAACAACGAAAACCCAGAGTAGCTAACCATCCACAATGTTGTAGCAGCTGTGCATTGTAGCAGCAACTGTGTGTGTAGTAAGTAAGATATATCGGGAGAACATCACAACATATTGGGTTATTGATATTGCAAACGATTGGCAACCAGGCAACGCAAGTGCTCTTGTGCATGAGATGAGTATTTGTATTATGTTCTGCGCTGTGCAATATTCGCGAGCATGCTAATAATGTTTGTAATTCAATCAAATGTAAGACAACACTGAAAAATATTATTTGCTTTGGCAACCCCAGCAATCGTTTAGAGCTTAATGTGTTTAATATTTGATCTACTGCTGTTCATGTTCATGTCAACCAACAGCAATTTCTAAATCTTGCGTCTCAACAGCTTGAATGTTTTTTGGCATTTACCTTGAGTAAGAAAAAAAAAACAGAACAAGTTATGACAATGAAATGTTTTTTTTTATTCATCCAATTCGCGTTGCATAGTGTTACCTTCAATATCCAGACTCGTCATTACCAGATCGATTGTAAGCCACCCAATTTCATTGACAAGTTGGGCAACTTTTTTAAACTGTCACACACAAGTTTTGACCGAACAAAAAGTTTAAACATATCCAGTTAGCTACTTATATTTTTATTTTTTTTTATTATATTTTTTCTTACCTCCCAGCATTTTTAAAATGTAGCAAACCATAAGCAGCTTTATTTTCCATTCTTGCTTATTGTGCAGTTGACACATCTCAAGTAAAATCGTGAAGTCTACGATGTGAGGTCTGCCACATTGCAAGTCAAGCTGGCAATTCTTAACTATACTATTGCAGCAGTCAAAACAAAATTATATTTCTTTCTTAAACACGCTTGCTTACTGTACTTTATTCACAGCGATTCAGCTCTTTCACTTCAAGCTGGTGATCACACCAATGATATCGATTAATATCGATGTTAACTTACAGATCTTCTGTTACAGTCTTAGATAGTCTTCAGATATGCACTTCAAATAAAACGAGTATGAGATACTTTGCTAAAACATAAGTACTTACAATCGAGTGCACGTTTAAGTACATGCTGTAAATTCAGTGAATATATTAAGTAAAGTAAACAGAGGCAAATACTCTGATGAAAATTAAATGAGTCAAGTCAGAGTAGCTACTGCAATGCTAGGGCACACAAGGCAATATAATGTGAAAGTCATGTAAATTACTTCAATTCCTTTTTGAAATGTACGACTCAAAGAGCTTTTAGGTGCCGAGTATGAAAATTATTGAGAAAATACCTATTACACAAGTGCCGTACTTAGAAATACGCCAAAAGGCATCTTTTCACATACACACTCCCATCTAGTTGGACAGTTTTGTGAAATGAATTTCTTTCAGCTTATATTGCAGTTTCGAAATTATTATTTCGAAAACCTTTTTCATTTTCTCACTTTGACGATAGTTGCTCAAATTGAGGTCAGTAAGGCTTCAATCAACCGTAAATCGAAGTCGTAACGTAATATGAAAGCAAAGGCAATTATAGTAAATACTCTTTTTGAAATCTATCAAGAAGAAAGTACACAAGACTTTTTCATTGCATTTCTGCTACAATGTTGCTACACATACGCACTCTATGGTGCCCTTATTACAGTTATGAAAATATACACAGACTGAATTTATTACAAGAAAATGCCAATATCTCTTTTGACAGACTGTCTAAAAATATTTTAGAATGTAAAGGTAAAATGACTTCTATCTAAAATTAGCTTTTGCTTCAAAGATTAATTAAATACGAAATGCTTGTGTGCAGTGCCCAATGGAAAGTTAAGCCGTGATTCGTATTCAACTCTGTCCCGTGATATTTAAGCATTTAAAGCACAAAAGGCGTTGAACTGCAGCGCTAACTACTGTTGTATGTAAGACCATCAGCAACACTTTTTGCTACTGCCCAAATCCTGGGTAACTGCTTTCAAAGTATTTGGCAGCGGGAGTCGCCTGGAGTCGTGCCAAATTCTGTACTTAGTGTCGCCATTGCTAATGGCTCCGCCGCTCCTCCATCTACATGGCAGAAGGCTGTTCGTAAATACGACTAAAAAGTAAAGCGATCATAATTTTGCGCAAATTTAATGCACTCCAGTTGTCGGCATCTTGCTGCCGAATGTTTAAAGTAACTTTAGATAGAATTGTAGATATTCTAGAAGGTCATAGAATTATTTACCTGTAGACTTTTTACAATACAATATCAAAAAATAGGCTAAAATTGCAACAAAAAAAAACATATAAATTACTTAAGTTCACTTATGCATCCCATTCTTAAATATGGATCCTGTATATGGTCTCCAAATGACATGGTTCATCAGGATGAAACATAGCCTGTATAAAAAACATTTATGATATTATACCCTTTGGGGTCTTAACTGGCACCCTAACCGCAGCTAACTTATCTTCTTTATATCTCTGATTGTAGACTTCTTAAATAAACTAATAATTGCTTACATTGATTGTTGCTAATTAATTAGGAGTACAAGTAACTTTCCACTTCTTTCTCTCCCAGCTTGCAATACGATCTATTAAATTTTTAAGATTTACCAGCTAAATGAGACTGATTTTAAACTCTGCTCTGAATTCTAATTTTGCCAAAGACTTAACCACTTGACAAATAGATACATATTAGACTATCTGACTGTAAGTTATAATTGTCATTTAGTGTTTAAACAAGGGGGCAGCATGTGGCCTGTGTCAATGTCAATGTGCACCAATGAGTATGTGTGGGTGGCATTATTTTTGCTTAGCTCTCAGTGCGCACAATTACATGGCAAATAATTAAATACGTGCACTGGTAGCAGCAGCGTAATGCTTCGGTATTTTTGAGGATATTTCAGCTGAGAATCTGGCAAATATTTATACTGCAATTAAATGTATTGATGTTGTAGAGGTGCGGTGGTTTGTGACTTTGAAAAATACCCATTATTGGAGTATGTCAGTTTGGCGAATGACTTTAGCCTGCGGCATTACAGTTTGCCAAATTGAAAGTCAGTCAATGACAGGACTTGTTTGTGCTAAGGATCCATCACATTGCCAATATTGTCGCATTAAAAAACTGTGCCTACAGCAGATTCCACGTGGCAGGCACTAGCGACCGGTAAATGTGCGTTGTCAACTGTCGTAAATGTGAAAAATGCTCCACAAATAAACAAATCAGGTGCTGCTCGGCATTGAGCTCAGCTCGACCATTTTGTTTATAATTTATGACGTCAACCGGAAGGGTAGCTGAGCCAGCGGCAGCAGCCCGGCACAGCTAAGACGTCTCCGGCCGTAAAGCACGAAACTGAAATATTGCCCAGCATTTCTTGTTTTTTTTTTTTGTATTATTTGCACACATTCCTTTTTCTGGCAGTCGACCAAAGTAGCTGTAGTTGTTGACTGCTGTGGATTGAGAGCTGAGCTGGTTGGTTTGGAGCGTTGGGAGCATTGGGAGCATTGAGAGCACAGGCAGCAAAAGGCTCACAAATAAAATTGTGGAAATGCTGACTGAGTTTGTGGCTCTGCTATGGACATATAAACAACAGTAGTCGCAAACAACAGCAACGAGAACAGCAAGAACACGGATAATAACAACAAGAAGAGTGGATTTCATGTGCTGCTTATTGAGCATAAATCTATAAATATGCCAAGACAATTGTTCTCCTTACACACAGACACACACCAAAATGGACATTAGAGCATGCTCATCTCCCATCTGACCCAATTCTCTATACCATTCATTAGACTTTGTTCACAATAGGCCCCAAGACTACTAAATCTGCATAAATCCATCGCATCTGTAACAGTTATAAAATAGAAGATTTAATTCTATTTGAAACCGCTTATCTCTTAAGACTCCCAAAATTAATTCAATCGAGCTGCCACTTTTACAAGCTACATAAAAATGGATTGAAGTATTTTCCTATGATTCATTTACATATTATATATACATGTATGTCTTATGAATCATTACGAATCAGCCAAACGACATAGTCTGTTAGTCAGCTGAATACAATTTCAATAATGTTTTCTGATTTTTCTGATTTTGCACTTAGTAGAAAAGTTGTCAAATCACATTGTAGACATTTGGCTAAATTCTCGAAATCGAAGATATTTATTTAATTTCACACAGAGTAGATCATTTATTTCAATGTTTATGTTGAATATTTATCATTTTATGGCTGCTGCCTTTTTCATATTCTTATCACAGCTGCAGTACAATCGCATGCATCTTTAAATCTCTCTCTCTCTCTTTCTCTCTCTCTCTCTCTCTCTCTCTCTCCCTCTCTGTCTCTCTCTCTCTCTCTCTCTCTCTCTCCCTCTCTCTTGTTGAACTTACGATTATAATGACATAAATGGTTCATTTAACACACCATGAAGCATCTGCTCAGAGTGCAGATATCCGCGAAAGTATCAACAACACACACTCACACACACACACACACACACACAGACACAACGTCTGTGCTGAGAGCGGTAAACTCAGGAGTTCCTTTGCTGCTAAGTTAACTGTCACATAAATCCCGCAATTGTCAAGCACTTCGAATGGTTTACAGAGTCCAAAGGCATTGTTTAGTTGTTGTTGTCCGCTCTAAATTAGTACTGTTGACGGGGCAACCGATTGGTTGCGCGCCACACAAGTTGAGCGCCATTGAAAAGCCATATCAATATTATCAAGCATTTATCGCTCATTCAGCGATGTGTGTATACAACGTAAAATACATATACATGTATATATATATATATATATATATATGTATATATATATGTGAGGGGTAAGTGCAGCGCTGATTGTTGGATATTTGTCATTAATATGCAAACAGTTAACTACAACAACAATAAACATGTTTCGAGGCATCCAATTCAACGAATTTGTGTCTGTGTGTGTGTGTGTGTGTGTAGCTGTGCTGGCATCATTGCAAAGCTGAGTTCAATCAATGCCGGAAACGGATGTTAATTGTTCGCATGTTTCATGCAGTAAGCGGCAATTTAAAGCTTTTAGATAATAACAATTATGAAAGAGAGAGAGAGAGAGAGAATGACAGAATTGGTTGTTTTTTGCATTTGTAATGCATGCCAAATTTGTAGACAGCCTCTTAAAGGCAAATACACAAATTCAATAAGCTGCTTGACTCGCTGCATAAGCCATAAGCTTAACACACATAGAAAATACGAGCACAGGCAAGCAGGGGGAAGGCCAGGCAGGCAGGCAGGCAGGCTAAAAAAACCAAAAAAAAATGTAATTTGTCGCTAACCAAGTGTGTACTAACCTCATTTTACTAAAAGCATTAAAAATAAAATGTAATCACATGCTTCATAAAAGTAATAACTACACACACACACACACACACACACACAAGGAGAGATAGAGATGGATAGAGATAGAGAGAGAGAGCTTCCTGCACTTCAGAGCCTTGCTGACTACGTGTGGCTATAAAAGTGCTTGTGAATGTGAGAGCGTATGTGCGAGTGTGCGATTGTGTGTGTGTTCGCCTGTGTGAATAACTGTAAAAGCCTTGACGTCGCGCCGTCAGTCGTTGCTGCCACTGCGAACAGCAAACAGCGAACAGTTAACAGGCATTGCCCATATACCCCCATTGACGATATCATTGTCTATGTCAAAGCACGCACAAAGCTGCCATAGTGAGTGATGCAGAGTGCGTGTATGATAGAAAAAGCAGAAACTGTGTGAGATAGAGACACAGAGAGACAGAGAGAGAGAGATAGTGTGTGTGTGTGTGTGTGCTGAGTATGGCCATTGCATTAGTGTGCGTGCGCGTCTGATTTTTACGAGACGATTATGGCTTGCTTTTTATTATCTGCCATTGAGCTAAAGTGTTGTGGCATGAAAATGTGCATGAAAACCGATTCCCTTTTAAACAGCAAGTACTTCGATTTGTGAAACAGCTGCTTGTATGCTAATTACGCTTTACCCAAAACTTATGCTGCACTGTTGACCCTAAGCACCGATTGACCTCAGCCAGAGAAGTGCTCTCCAAAAGCTGCAAATGTTCAATTGCAGCTGCAGCTGCAGCTCGTTAGTGTCAAAAATCCAGAGACCCAATTACAAAAGACTGACTTTTTTGCATTTTTTATCTTTTATTTTTGTTATCACTTGGGGACAGGTTTCTGTCGTTGCTAAGGTAGTTGATAAATGCAGTGTCAACGAAATGAAGTATTAAGGCCAGTAAATCATTGCTTTTGGCTATCTGGAATTGGCTTATTGGGAAAATGTTCAAATTTCAGAATTCGTTCAAAGATGGCAAATAGTTTTATCAAGTTGCATATGACAGATAAACCGTTGAAGCATTAAATCAATTGTCAGACTCGAAATTAAAAATTAAATGTAAAGTTGTAAGAAAATTAGAAGCACTTGTGGCCAATGAAAATAACCTCGAGTACGAGAACTTACTCCCCCGATTCATCAACAACAACAATTGGTGTAAGCAGCTCGTGCGCACACATGGAAGATCTGTCGTAGCGGGATAGCATCTTGGAATTATGTACGCTCATGCATAAGATTCAGTTCGTGGTCACAATTGCCTAGCCCACTGTCCTGGACAATTTGCAAGCTTATACTCGTAGTCTATGATGGGCGGCCATGCGGGCCAATGGACAGAGTGCCGAAACTTTATAATGGAATTTGTTGGCATGAATAATTAGGTACACAAGATTCTTGGCCAATTTATCGTTGGTTGGCCCGTACTCGATGTAAACTTTAAGTTTGCCGTAGTTGATGCTGTCTGCCTGGGCTTGTTCTTTCGGCTTCTGCACGAGCTGGCATTAAATTTGTCATGATTGACTAATTAACTTGATTGGCTTTGATTTAATAAGCGTATACCACTTAAGCGTATCCATTATTAATTTGTTTAGTTTGGGTATGTGTTGTTCGCTCTATCAATTGTTTGCTAGCTTACGGGCCAAAATAAAAACAGAGCAATAAAGCTTGATTCTAAAACTTTATATTGTAACTACACTTCCCTTGCTGTAAACATTTCTTAAATATAAAGCCAATTACTACCATGCTGATGGCCTTCACGATATTTATGGCTGATATTCACAGAAACAGTATGAGAAAAAAGAAAAATTCAAGCGAATTCGCCTTCGGTAAACTGGATATCAGTAACGGAATTTTCAATGGCATCGGCTGGGTTTTTGTCAATTAAGGAAATGCGAAATTGTATGAAAATGACTATATAGCTAATCATGCCGAAAATAAACTGAAATTAAAAAATAAATAGAAATTACATTTAGAAGGCAGAGTAGAGTTTAATCAATTCTCTCACCTTGCCCAGAATCGCGGTGTTGAGGACCAAGAAACCGCCAGCACTAAATTGACATCGCTCCTGGCCCAGTTGTGATGAGATCTGATATAGATAAAAATTCAGTTGCTCATTGCAACGATCCGTAGTTAGACCATGAAATATTGATCGAAGCTGGCGCTGCAAACGATCGCAACGAGTGCAAACCAGACAGGGCAGAATAATAGCCAATAGCTTGCAAAGTTCGTCAGTAATACCATCTACGAAGAGTGAGTGAATTAGAGTGAGTAATTTGACTAAAATATTGACACTCACAGAATACACTAACGGAACTAATGTTATTGTACATATTAACATAAAGCCAATATGGCATCATGTGAGTATCCACAATGTACTTTAACATCACGGTCACTAGACTCAGCTCAAAGTTGCATTCAATTGAGCGCACTGTATTCCAAAGTTGTCCATGCAACTGTTGCACAATAAGTAAACGCTCCAAAGATAAACGGCGCACTGATTTCACCTCAAATTGTGTCTTGTCCAGCTCCATGACGAGCCTCAAGCTGACCTCATTCAGCTCCATATAGAAGACCAGGATCAGTGCAGTATACAAAGTAAACTCAGTGAATCGCATTAGGAGCACCATTTCCGAGTAGAAGGCATACAATAGCAAAACAGCCATATCTGTTAACAGATTATTAAATATGGCCATTACCAACACCAATACGCAGCAAACTTCAAATAGAAGGAGCAGGCTATGGCAATAGCGACGAATCCGCAACAGATTCACCTTATGCCCGAACTGCACTCGTAGCACATAGCGTATTTTTTCCAGATGCCGTTCAATCCGCTCACTGCGATTCCTCCAGATCAACTCCATGGCGACCACACAATGGGAGATGGTCAGCATCACAAAAGTAATCAAGTCGGTGGTGCGCGAGAAACGGTCATTGTCTAAATTGTAGGCAACATTGTAATTGAAGCTGAATCGCCAATATATTATAAAGGCGAGATATATCAACAAACCGAACGTGTACAGTAGCTTTAAATGCAAATGTGGGCGTGGCGGCAGTAATAAGATACAGTGCATTAATCGGTGCATGGAGCGCAGAGACGCCTCGTGCAATTCGCTGGGCACATGCCACATGACTGAAGTGACACATTGTACAGTACAGGTTCAACCGCATTCAATCACTAATTTGCTAATTGAGTTGTCAATCATTCTAATTGGCAGCCTGGCAACTATCGCTCATGTATCCAATACAATAACATTTAACAAAATGCATTTTTTTACACATGGCGCATAGAAAATTAAACGCAATTTTTCACAGCATCTATTAAGTGCAATAAGATCAGTTGTAGAATCTATTATTAATTTATTTAAATGGTAGGATGGGTAGACTATTATTCCAAAATAATTGTTGTTAAATTATTGAACCTGAGAAACGTTCATTCCAGCTCCTCCACTTAATAATTTTACTGTATAGGTTCTTCGAAATTGTATGTAAATTACGATGTGGGTCATCATGCCGATTAGAAACTAAACGAAATAAAGTAAGAAAAAGTCGAGCTTTACAATAATACTTACTTTGGCTAACATTGCATTGTTAATTGTAAATATGCCACCAATTCTAATCTGACATTTTTCTTGTCCAAGCTGAGCCGACAGTCTCAGTAAAGCCGTATTTAGCTGCTCATTGTGACGATCTACGTATATTCCATGGAAAAGCGATCGAAACTTTCGCTGTAGCTGATCACAGCGTGTGCAGAACCAACACATAAGGCAAATATCTAACAGTTTAGATATCTCCTCAGCCCCACACCCTAGAACAGGAAAAATTGTTAAACTCAATGGAAAGATTTAGAATAATACACAATAAATACAAATAATTAACTTACATAACCGCAATGGAGCACCGTCAATAACTGTTCGATTCACATACGCCCAGTATGGAAGAATTGAGGTGTCTATAAAGTATTTCAGCATCACCATGATGAGACTAGGCTCAAAGTTGCGCTCAATGTCACGTTGAGTTTTCCACAGCTGTTGATGCAGTTGTTGAATGGTGGCTAGCCGTTGAAATGGCAAGTGGGTCCAGATCTGAAAGCGGTTACTATCGAGTTCCTGAAGCAGACTCTTGGCAGTCTCATGCAGTTCCTGGTAGATTTCCAATGTAAGTGCTGAATACAATGTTAGCTGAGTGCATCGCACTTTGAGCACGACTTCAGAGTAGAAGATACTGCCGAGCAGAATTCCGCTCTTTGTATTTACATTATAATATATCGTTAATTCCAACAATATAATTACGCGAACGATCAGCAAACTAAATATTATATTACGATAAAATCGAAAAAGTCGGTGATTCAATTTGCGACCAAACGTTTCGCGCAATACGTTATAAATTTGGACAAGTTGCTGCTCAATCTGTTCGCTGCCATTTCTCCAGAGAAACTCCATAGAGACTATGCCATGGCCCACAATTAATACGACAAAATTAACCAAGTCGACGCATCGCGAAAAATGATCATGAACATGATAATAGTTGACCTCGTAATAGAAAGCAAATCGCCAGTAAGATACTCCAATTAGATATACCAGATGAGCTACATTATACAGCAGCTTCAGCTTTAAGTGTGGCCGAGATGGCATAGCCAGAACAAAGCACAACACGCCACTTATTAAGCGCAGCGAGGAGTCGTTTAACTCTACTGCCACATTACTCATGACTGAATGTTGCATACCTGGACAGCAATATTCGTGCATTGGCCAGGGTATCAAAAATCAATAGCTAATTGGATAATTAAAAAGATAAAATACGTTCTTTTTCCTTTTTTTTTCAATATTAATACATTTAATGTATACATGCTGCTGTTAGATAATTAATTTAGTTATTACGTGGGGAAAGTACAATTATTTCGTCCAATTTGTAATGCAATTAATCCTGTGACAACTAATTAACTTTTTTGCTAATGACTTGATCAAATCATGTCAGTGTTTTTCAAAGTCTTTCACCTTTCACCTTTGACAACCTTACATTTCTGCGTTTGCAGCATTGTTATTTCCCTTGCCAATTTCTAATCATATCGTTTTAAAAGGATTTGAGTTTCTTAGAATTGTAAAATGGCAATAAAAGTAAAATATTGCTAAGTCAAAGTATAATTCGAGTAAGCTGATGCATATTATGTAAATTGTTCTAGTCTCAAGTGATTCATTGCCTTTCATCTGCTGCGCCTGGACGCACTGATAAGAGTTTGTTGTAATCGCTTTGAATGTCATTTGTCCCATTCAAATTACCATCAAAGTGACGCCAACGACTTGAAATCAGCCCATGAGAGGAATTATTTGTTAATTTCATTACACCAAAGGAAAACTCCCACACACACACACACACACACACACGCGCGCGCAGACTGACAAACCACCACAAAGTACGATGAAAATGACTTAACAAAAAATTTGGCCAGAGTTTTGCGCGCAGAGACGGGAACTGTCAAGCACACATCCACACACACAGCAGCTGAACATAAATTTGCATGCCTTTATTGCAGCTCAAAGAAGACAGACAAACAAGCAAACACACACACACACACACACATACACACAGCCGCACACACATTGACATGTACTTATATGCGCTGCTGGATTTATGCAGCCACGGAGGCACTTTGTTTGCACACTTGTAAAACACCTATAGAAACGTTGAAGCTGAACGCCACCAGTTATTTGACGTAATGACTTAATTGCCACGCAACCACTGCCACACACCCCATTTTTTGACAGCACTCGAGCAACCCAACCCCTTTTTAGTTTCACACCACTGCTATGTACATATATCGCGTGTGGCTGTCTGCAATTGGGCTTCATAATTTGTGCAGGTGTCGAGAACGCTTTGTCTTTGATTGCGCGTCTGGTGCGTCTCTAATCTTTGCCATCCGCAGCACAATCGTCAGAAACAGCACTCGCAACAATCGCAGCACTGCCAGCAATGGCAATTGTGACAGCAGCATTATCCTTTGTGCTAATACTGGGCCACTTGAAGTACAGCAAACAGCTGCCTGGCGGCGGGGTAGGTGTCTGGGTTAAATTGAAGCAATTGTGTGACGTTGATTTGTATAATTTTGTAATTTGTATACCAAAATGTAGCCACACACATGTGTGTTTGCATTAGCCTGAAGTTGGCAATTTTACTTTCCCTAGGCCATGCCAAGTATGTATAAATAAATTAAAGCACAAGTACGCATACGCATACGCATACGCATACGCATATGCATACATACGCATTTTGTAAATACATACATACGTATGTATTTACTTGGGGATGCCATAAAAATTACAGCACTGAAAGCCAGATATCAAAGCAAAGAAAAAAAATGGTAATAATATATCTTGTTTTTGTGATTTTTGTGTCTTGTATTTAAATCAAGATCATAAATTAAATTATTCAATAATAATGGTTTAATGTTATTAAGGTATAATTTAGGATGTCAGTGTGGAAAATATTTAATATTTGTATGTTTTTATTTAATTATCAAATTTTATTATCAACAATTTTTGCAATTTACTAAATGAAATATTAAATTAATGCATGTTTGCTTATTAGTTCAGCAATCTTTAAACTAATTGATTTATTTTCAATTTAATTACCAAACTTAATAATCAAAATGTTGACCATTTAAAAATATGCTAGTTCATTAACAAATTATGTTTGTTAGTTTGTCTAGCTTTTTTCAATATATTTTATCAAATTTTTAACTCAATTTGCAAAATTAATTTAATTAATTAGCGGTCATTTAGAGTGTTAATAAAATGTTGTGTTGTTTTTTTGGTTGATATGTAGCCGCTAACGTATGTATATATTTCATGTGTGATATATCTGTGTAGTCGCCACATGGTGCTAGTGTTTTGGAAGCAGCCCTCGCATGAGTGCGGAACCCACTCCTTGAATGGGCAATGGAAACAATTTTTGCAAATGTAATTATCGGCATATTTGGCAGAAGTATCCTATATATATATACGCATACCATACTCACCCAACTCGTGTACATACAATAAAATGTGTACATGTTTATGTATATGCTAGTCTGTAATTGTAAGCAACTCACACGTGCCAACAAAAATGCCAAGATGCTGACTTGGGGGTCTCGATTTGCTTTTGTAGTTCAAAGTGAGACTGCTAACTGACATTTCTGGATGTGGTTTGTATTGAGAACTCCACTCTGAGAGACTGAATATGAGGCACAGATCTTTGGCACAGCTGCTTATTATGACGACCCTTAATTCTAACAACCTTTATGTTCGTGTGAAGGTCTTCCCTCTGCTCTTTGCAAGTAATTTCAACTTATCTGATTTTAATTTGGCGCAATTTACCTTTTTGCACCTGTTGACCTGTGTAACTGAAAAGCCATCGTTCTCCTCTCATGTTGTGCAAACCGCACCCGGTTTGTATTACAGATATGCAAATATGGTTAAATGGAAATATGGAAATTTTGAGTGAAAATTGATTTTGCCATTTAATTGAAAAATGCAGAGCTTCTTTTTTTGGTGTAGCGCACATATCATTGTCGCATTTCTGGTTGTTCTTCTTGTTTTCCTTTGTTATTGCTGTTGTTGTTTCTATGATTGTTCAAGCAGCTGGCACAAATTTCATAAATACTTGAACACTTCCACTTCCATATTTCTCACATCGTTTGCGACTTTTTCGGAGATTGTTTTTAATGACATTTAAATTGCCAAAATTACAATAGGCACACACACGCACCAAAACAAACACTCACCACGCATGTTTTGCATTTATATTTGTATGTATGTATGTATATACATCACAGGCTAGAAATCAATAATCACAGGGTTCAATTGGTGTCGATGTTTGATCCACCATCCCTGCAAAGATTCCACTGGCAGTAACTGACAAATGCGCCTGATATATGGGCCTAGACTGGCTCGATAAATTCTGTGTTCGTTGACTTGCCAAAATGGCTAAGGGGGCGGTGCTCCATGTGATATATGTGCGGCATTTGGAAAGCAATGCAAACATGCCACCTTCATACACAATAAAAATTAATTGCATTTTTTGTCAAACACATAATTATGATGGGGAATGTGAGTAGACCAACATGAAAAACGTGTCCAAAGTCACGCCAGTTCACATCAGCACAGCAGACAATTGCAAAAAGTCAGGTGATAACAATGACAGCATACACACACACACACACCCACACACATACACAGACGCACACAAATACACACCCACATACACCAATGAATATAGACATGTTCTCATGGATGTGTAGCAGTTGGGAAAAACCTCAATAACATCATTTATCTTCACTGGTCACAGGCAGCCAACGGCGAGGCGTTGCCCAAGTCAAAGACACGCCAAACCCTGACTACAGAAGAAGAAATACAAAGAGACTCAGGCAAAGAGCGAGACAGACAGAGAGAGCGAGAGAGAGAGAGAAAGAGAGTCGGGCTAAAGGGCGTCTTAAAATATTCGCTCTATTGCTATTTATTGCCAATTTCGCTGCCTTGCAATATTTCAAATGACACCACGCTCAATGCTTAGCTCTATTTTTCACATTAATTGGCAAGGTTAAGCGAAGGGCTAACTGCAAAAGTTTTTGGCATCTGAAAAATTGTCACTTGTTTTGGTATTGACTTTAATTCACTTGATATTCGAGTAGACGCTTTATTATCTGTATTTGCCAAGGTCAGTGTAACAATAAAAATACAAACATTTTTATATTGGCCCATATAGACACAATGGTAACAACAACAAAATTATCGAATCGAGACTATATGACGGCTTTGGGTCGGACTATATCTTGATGTTCTTTCTATTGCCTGACTGACGCAGCAATTATTCCAGTCTAATGTGGCGCGAACCCAAATGGTTTTCCAAGAGACGGCGAATTTCAATTCCGAAACGAAACTTGCACAAAAAATAGATTTAAATATGAACAGATGTAGTTTCACTGCAACGAGTTTGCTGCCAAAGTAAGTGACCGAAAATGTAAACAAAAACATAAAAGATACATTGAGAATCCACACAATGCCAGCCATGCCTCACTGTACTGTGACATATACATATGTAGTTCAAACCAATACCATGTCTCTTTTATCCCTTAAAGTTCACTTCCATTTCAATTCATCGAGAGAAAAATTTATTCCATACTCTTCAGAGCTAGCCGAACAGTGAAATTCAAGGAAATTTTGATTTTGTGTAAACAGTTTTCATTTTAACAATTAGTAACAAGCAATTAATTTCTCAAGTAGACCAAAAATATATAAGAATTAATGACTGAATAAATATATTCAAACCGAGTACAATTGCTCCAATTAACAAAGCGTCAATAACAGCATTCAAGCACTGTGCTTGAGGAATATATTTTAAAGACTATATCGAATTTTTTTCATAGCAGATTACATACACTTTAACTGCAAAATTAATTCGTTTCCAGCTTTAAATTGAGCTGTTATTAACCTAGAGACAGAGTTACTGGCATCGGGTAAATGCATTGCTTGTAACTGTTGTGATTGGTTTTTCTGTTGTCAAGTCAAGGTGAACCTTGGCAACGGGCAACGTCATTGTCTGCTCTTGCTATTGACTTGCTATGCAGGATGAGTGCAATAAATTACGCAGACAGGATAAGCCATGTTGGCCATTTTGGCTGGTCAGTTCAACTGGTCACTTCTCGCATCTGTGTGAGCCTCCTTCGCCGTGTAAGCTGACATTATAATATCGATACAGCTTTAGATTGACCAATGGAAGCCGCACTAAACTACCACAGTCTCGGTGATTAAAAGTAATTTTGAGAATCAGAAAATCGGACGGCGTCCCGAGTCAGTCTCCGAGTGCTGTCGCATTAGGCCAAAGTGAAACAGATTATGACATGTTCGCTCACATGTTGCCAAGAGTAAGTACTCAGCTCCTGTTCGCATTTACCATTTGCCATTGCCATTGATGTTGCTGCTTATTGCTGTTTACCATATTTCTGCTTATTTGTTTGCCTTCAATGGCAAATATTTGAATTTAAATTCAAACGTGCTTGACACATAATACAGCGCCTGCAGCCTGTACTCTTGGTAGCCCATTTCGCTGTGCAAATATTTTATGAATTTCAATGAGCCTCTGGCGTCTCTCTGTCATGGCAGTATGGCTTTTGGGGCCGGTAGTAGAGTGGGGCGTGCGATGGGCAACCGAAACGCCGGTGACACAAATGCGCCAAAGTGTAAAAGGTAACAAAATGTGAAATTAGTTTGACACGTGTAGGAAAGTAAAAGACAGAAAGCTGCTCAGCCCAATGCGTGCCAGTAAAGCAGACCGCAAAACGACACAGATTTTCCTCGGAAAGATTTCCAGGGATTTGCATCCAGCAGCATACCGTCTAGATTTATAGAGTTATACATACCTTTTTCTTTCAGACTCGTAATTTATTCACGCCCTAAGGTATGCTACTTTTAATTTAATTATATTTATAATTAAATATAATCTGAAGTAACATAAATCTAGCATAGTTGAAAGCGCTTTAGAGGTGCGCTTAGTGGCTTTGACTTCTCAATTTAAATAAGATCCACTAATTGAATGTCGCTTCCTTACATCATTTAGTTTCTTTCAGTCATTTCATATACTTATCCATCGAGATTGCTGTTTATCAGAAAATTGATGTGAAACAAAGTTTCATGGACAACCGTCGCTGAATATTCTATGCCATCTGCACCATGTCTGTGTCACTGAAAACAAATATATATAAGCATATATATACATACATATATATATATATACATATATATATATATATATACATATATATATTTGTGTGTGTGTTCACATGTCACCGCAAATCTACTTAAAACGCAATTAAGTTGAATGCAAATACAGGCGATGATGTCGTCTGGCGATGCGGTAAAATGCAGGCCGACTGCAAGTTAAACAATGGCAGACAGCGCGAATGTGGATGCAACCCGAATTGTGACCTGTCCCCCTTACGCTCTCAACCCTTCCCTGTTCTCTTTTGCAGTCAACTCAACGAAATGTTCCTGATAATATCTTTTGATAAAAGATTCATACATACAAATAAGAAGTTATTGCAGTGTATAAAAGCAAGCCAGGATAATTCATCGATTGGAAGATGCCCTGCCAAATATGAATGAAATATATTTTGCATTATGTAATTGATTATTGTAATTTCGATTTTTAAATAATTATACATTTTCAAAAATATGTTAATCTTTAATATTTTAATTCTTTTAGTGTTTTTTATATTTTTTAAATTTCCTTCGTTGTTAAACATTTAATGATGAATGAAAAATGTAAAACAAAAAAATGTATATATTCTTAATTTTTGTGCCTGTAGCTGAGTTGCAAGCTTTCAAGTACAATACGCATTAGTACACTTGTTTCTATGGCTACAGGGTAGATCAAGTATCACGTTTCAGTGCAATTGCCAAGCATATGGAGCAGCAAAGTCGACTTGTGCGGTAGTAAAATTACACAGTGGAAGGCTATATGTTTGCGTTGAGTGGGTTGGGAGGGCTAGGCAGTTCGTTATAGCTGTCAAGGATCTTCACAGATGGTGGCAATGTGCTGAAATTGTTAAGCTACCTTCGGTTTGCTGCTGCTTTTGTTGCTGATGACTTAAAAGTTAAATTTGTTTTTGAATAAACTTTAATCAACTTTTCTGAAGAGGAGGAAGGAAATAAGACATGAAACAAGAAGCGTCGTATTGTGTAAGAGCAATGGTGGCAAGGATAAAATTTCTATTCAACTGCCGAGGGAAACGCAAAATTCTTCGGAACTTGACAGACTTCGTCAAGGCTGTGTAAAAATTTGCGAAAAATAACCAGGTAATTGATGCTGCCAGGCAGCAAAAATGAAGCCAGCCATCAAATGTCTATTTCCGCTTATGTACATATGGTGGATGTGTTTCAGTGAAGGCTGACTATCTGAGTGAACGACGTGGCGGTGTATATTTTACAAAATTAATTGCGCATGCTTCGTGGAACCTTTGAAGGTTCTTCCATTCAATTAGTCATCATGGTATCAAGTTTGAGGATCATTGAAAGCTAAGGCTGTTGGTCTGTTGGGCTGTTGGGTCAGCGAGTGCATTACGCTTGAAGTTTATGTACGGTAGCACATCGCATGCTGTATGTGGCAGGAAGTGGTCCTAGTCAAGACATAAACAAACGGCCATTGGAGGCCGGAGCAGTTGCAGTACTAAGAGCAAGGAGCAATTTCTAGCCATAAATTCACTAAAAGCTTTCGCAACGAAAATTTGTTGCTGCCTTCCGCTGACAAAATGGCTCACCTGGTAGGAGCCAGGAGCCAGGAGACAGAAGCCAATAACCATAGGAGTCGCCACCACTTGCTCCCACCCACTAAGTCAGCAGCCAGTTTCTCTCCCTCTCTCTCTCGCTTGGCAAACCGCAGCCAAAGCAAAATTTACGCCTCTGTCTTCATTATTATTGCACTTTGCCTCAAAAACATTGTTTTTGCTCTAGTTCTACATTCTGCTGCTGCTGCTGCTACTTTGTTTTGTTTTTGTTGTTTGGTTCAACGGTTGTTGGCTGCTGTGGTTGGCTACCGCAGACAATTTGGCAAACGTGCAAACGAAGTTCCCAAATAAAAGTGCAAGCTAAATGAGCATTTAGTGTGCGCGCATCGTAAATTCCTGTTGAAATATTTCTGTCCTCTTACAATTTAGTTGGCGATTCTAAAGCTCAACCTCTAATTCGAGATGTGCTCGTTTTAAAGCCTTTAAATGATTGTGTGCTGTACCACATAGCGTATGCGATATGTTTTCAGTTTACACATGTGTATCGTTCTGTGTGCGTGTGTGTGTCTGTGTGTGTGTGTGGATGTGTGGCTCTGTACGTGTGTATGTGTGTTTGGGAGCCTTTGACAAAGTTAAGGCCGCTTCGTGGAAGTTGAGCATAATAAAATGGTTTAATGAGGCGTCGCTGCCAGCGCCTTCCATGCACCTTTCATATGTCTGGCAGTTTGTCGTTGGCCTGGACCTCGACAAAACTGATGCTGATGCTGCTCGGACCCACACACCTACACACACACACCTACACCTACACCTATACAGCTATACAGCCTACACACAGTCACACACACTGTCAAAACTGACGCACATGACTTCATTAGTGTAATGAAAACAGGCAAAAATAAAAAAAATATAAAAAAAATATAAATAAATAAAAAATGTCAAGGTTGCTCTCGGTCTGCTGCCTCCTGCGAATAGTCGTCGTCAATGTTTGTCCATTTGCGAGGGCTTAGCGCCGACTGCCAAAAGGTTAACACTTACAAAATGGCTGACGTGGACGTGCCGCATTTTCGTTTTGAATAACAAATTTAATTAGAATTAATACACAAGGTCTACAGCCAAGCAAATCTAAACACACATAGTCCCTGTCCTCCCTCCTTTTGCCAAAGCTAAGCCCATGTATCCAAGCACTTGCGCTATGCTTGAAAATAAAATGTGTGTTTGTAGGAGGGGTGTGCAATCTACATCAGACAATTACTATATCTTGGCCTCTATTTTCTGTGAAGTCAAGTACACTTGTACGCTGACAGTCAACAAGCATTGTTAATCTGAGCTCTCAATTAACTAATTGAAACTTGCAAAACAATGGTATATAAAACAAAAAGCTGTTAATAAAAAATGCTAACAAGTCTGAAATAAATAAAAACAAAAATATAAAACAATAGCATTAGTGCCAAGAAGCCTGATTCATATGTATACAAAATTATGGAAATCATTGGAAATCAATGTGTGGTACGGTATTCATCATAATTTGGAGTTCTTGTCTCATAATATATCTAATCAATAATAAGCTACTTAACCCATACTATCGATTAAAACCATTAAGAAAATAAAATTATAAACATTAAGCAATGCATTTTGGCCATGGGATATATTAATATGTTTTGGATCTTAGATGTACCCACAATCATTTCTGCTAATAGAATGTGTCCCTTCGATTCACGGTTTAACATGAAAATTTGTATGGCCTTGGGAGAGTTTTGAATATTTTTGTAATCAAAATAAGGCAACAAAAAATATGAAAATTTGAAAAATCCGGCGTTACTTGGCTATTTCAAAAACTATCCAGCTAAATGTTAATGTAAATAAAATCGCAAATCAATTTTAAAATCAATCAAATCAAATAGATAAGTCAAAATTGCTTACTTGTGTTTCAAACTCTTCATTTCAAATGTGATTTCAATTGTTTTTTGTTTTTTTTAAATATAATGCATTTATCTTAAGTACTGTTTATTGATCTGCCAGTTCAATGGAACTCTTCAAAATACCTGCAGCAAACTTACAGGTGAGTAATCCGCTTTAAGACAATGGAATTGAATTAAGTGTTGCATCATTTTTATTAATATGTTCGTTAATTTAATAACATGTGAGTGCAACATAACGCTCTTGGGCACAGGAATGCATATTAAATTTTACTATAATCATCATATATATATGTATATAAAAGAATATATATATGCGCCAACATGGCGTGTGCCAGGTTTTCTTCGGAAATTCTGGTGTGGGGGGTGATGAGGGGTTCATTGCAATTTAACGCGCAATGGCCACGGATATCCGTTTAATGGCCATGAATACATAAATAATAAAAATGTATTTGTTTATTACACACAGACATGACAGTCACACACACAAGCGACCATGCAGAAGTCAGCTTACATGCCTTTGTGCGAATTTATTTACCTTTGCAATAAAATATATGAGCAGTTTTTTTTAACGGAAAGCAATTTAAACAATACCCGAGAGTATTTATAATAAGCGCAATAAATGGCATTAAAAAAAACTATCTGTGCTAGCTGTGAAGAGATTGGGTTTTTTGACAGCCACAACGTACATATGTGTGATTTTCTGTTAGTGTGGGTATTTACATGTGTATATTAGCATGTGTGTGTGCGTGTGTTCGACCATTTTCCGGTGTATTGTTAAAAAATTATATAATATTATTTGATTTCAATTATTGTTTGCTGCTTTAATGGAGACAACAAATAATCCAAAGTCATTGCAATAATTTAGCAGTAATTTTACATTTAAAATGAGCCTATTGATTGGGCAAAATATCTCTAAATGGAATAGAAACTCTCTCTGCACTCTAACGTTTGCAGGCGCTGAGTTCAGTCGAGTCGAGGCGAGTCGAGTAAATTAAAAATGCCATTGGGCAGCTGAGATATTACATGGGGGCCAAGGAACATCAGCATGTGCTCCAGTTACACAAAGTGCTTAATCAAGCTGAAAAGACGACCACTTGAAAATGAAATAAAACCTCTACACACACACACACAAACACTCGCACATGCATACTATATGGTGACTAGCATGGCTCGCTCAACGAGTGCACAAAGTGAGTTGAAGTAGTTTGAAATTAAAAAGGACATATAATCCTGTCAATGCACTGCCGCGCGGACATTCGCCTAAGTGAAATTCTAACGGGCTGGCGGGAGAGCACTTGGGATTAGGTGGCGAATGAGACGAGCTCCTGCAGGACCCCAGTCGAGTCGGAGGGTGTTTTCATTTGATTTGAATCCCACATGTCACATATATATATATATACATATGTATGTATATGTGTGTGTTAAAAACTTGCACATTGCAGCAGACAAGAAGGGCAATTATGTGCATAAAATAGAAAATGAAGCAAGAAAGTGGAACAATTGCAACTGCAATCGTATAGAAATGCTCGTAGACAAGATGCATTGCAACAGGGGGCGAAATAGTTATTACTGATTGCTGGACATGTTCGGTTTTATGACTAACAACAATCGTATCCCACATTGGCTTGCAACTGGAAAATTACATACTATGACAATTGGCAGTGCAAACATTTCAAGATCCTTTTATCTGTGTACAGTTAGTCAAATTGGTCTGCATACACTGACAGTTTCATGTTTTATCAATAACAATAAGAACTTATTACATGGCATACTGAAGTGATATTTTTGTAATATTTATACACTATAAAATATTTGTATTTTATTTTTACAACGGCTGCGAGAGCGTTAACTTATTTAGTTCAGTGTTAGTTTACCTATTGATAGGTTGCAACTGTCCTATCTATATATATTTCTAATTAATCAGACACAACGCGCCAGTGGCCAAATGCGGCGAATGCGTAATAAATATTGCTAATTGAATGCAAGCAGCTGCGACTGGGCCAGTAGTCAGTGGACGGCGTTGGTGGTGTCTGCCATGGAGGGTCAACTGCTGGCAACAGCGCGTCCTTATCTGCAGCTCTTCTCGCTGTTCACGCTAATGCCACCGCCCAGCATCTACGAGCGAAATTCCAATCGACGCCGGAGGCAACTATTGATATTTGTTTTCGGCTGCTACACTTGCTGTGTCCTTCTGCTGGGACTATATGTATCCTATGTAAATACGGCAATACTCTATTTGGAGCTTTTTTTTTTGGCTGTCACTGATTTCACCAGAAAACTGAGCCTGCTGCAAAATCTCTTCTACACGATCCAGCTGGCCATCGCAAATGTCTGCATACTGATACATTTTGGTAGATTGGCTCGCATTTATGGGGAAATAACAGATTTGGAGCTGGATATAGATGCTGCATCCCAATGTTTTGGAGGTCAGCGGCAGCGTTACTTATTGCAACAACGTTTGGCAATCGTTGTCGGCTTGTGGCTGATTTTTCTATTTGTAGCTTTTCCTCGAGTAACCTTTGCCCAGCTGGGGATGAACTGGCGTGACACCATGCTCACCGAGTTCATAATGCTGGTGATGCAGCTGAAAAGTGTAGAGTACACGTTATATGTACTTCTGGTACGGGAACTACTACTACGTCTGCGCCACTTGCTCATCCACCTAAAGCAGGAGTTAACCGTCTGTGAGGGGCGTGTTTTGCTTCAGGCACTGTGTGCCGCACTGCGACGCAATAAGCAGCTAATGTCGCGTATTTGGAGGCTTGTGTACGAACTGGAGGTATACTTTATGCTGCCGATGATGTTGCTGTTTCTGTACAACGGCCTTGCCATGCTGAACATTGTCAATTGGGTGTATATTCAATCGGCCAATCCCAACGATTGCAGTAATTGTCGTTATTGTAAGTACTCCAGATTTGATTTAAGAACATATTTATATAAATGTATATATACAGTTAGAAGGTTATCTAGTCAGACATAAAAGCCATTATCATTTGGCATGGACAAAACCTCCCATTTAATATGCTTCTTTATTGCAGGGCGTGTTGGACACTTTACACTTCTGCTAATTAATCTTCTGTTACCATGCTGGGTCAGCCAAAATTGCATAAGCACAGTAAGCAACAAAAAGAATTTGGACCAGTTCTCTTGTGTATAATAACAACAATTCCATTTAGTACAATAGCTTCAAGCGAATTATTCACAGCATTAGCTGCGGCTTTTATCCGATTACTCCGCAACTGCTCAAAAATGCTCTTCGAGAATATTCATTGCAGTTTGAACATTTAAAGTTGCGGTTCACTTGCGGCCATTTCTTCGATATTAACCTTAGTTGCTTTGGCAGTGTCAGTTTATCAACAATACTATTAACTTAAAGCACATAATTCTTACTTCTTCATTTGCAGATGGTGGTTACCATGCTCAGTTTTACCACTATTATAATACAGTTCAAGATGCAGGACTTTCTCTCAACAAGTAGAAGCAAAGCACAACAGCAACGATAAAAGCACAACTAAAGCTTACCGGAAGCTCCGCAAAAATTAACAGAGTAATCAAATGTTAAAAATACATACATAGTTTGAATACTTACAAATGAAAGGATTTTATTTAAACATTTAGACTATTATTGTTTCAGTAATTGCAATCGAGCAACTTCAACGATCAGTTATCATTATGCTAGGCGCTTACCCTAGTCTTTATTTAATTAACATTTAATGTTATTTGCTGTTAGTTGTACTCATAATTAGTGTAAAGTAATTGCGACGATCAGCTTATGATTACTTATATGCTATATATTGCTTATCACCTACTGCTAAACATCAGCCTACCCATGACCCATCAGTGTTCAATTATAGTTATCGCTAGCCTACATCTAATTTATTGGATTTGTATATGCTCGTGAAATGTTCAGTTACGTTATGTTTGTTTGGATTTAGATGTTGTCATATAACTTTCAATTGATAATCACAGACTGAATAACTGGAATAACATATAGAAGTTCCACATAAACACAATATTAGTATATTATATTTAACTAGTGAAAAAATTTGCTATTTTAAAATACGCCACCAACGAACAAACCAACAAAGCTTAGTAAAAATCTCAACCATTGAGATGTAATAATTTACATATATGTATGTTTGTATGTATGTATACTTGTTTCTTCTATGTAGAATACAACGATAGACAAAGATACTATAATGCCATTGGCAGTTCGATTTACAATTAGTTTAAGTTAAAGCTCTTTACACTGATTATAGAAGAATATATAACAGATTGGAAGGACACTGGTGGTCTTACATAACATACAATGTCTTACACATATTTGATTGAGTTTACATTATTATAATTTCTTCGGCTAACTACTTAAAACAGGTCCATATCGTAGTTCATATAGCTTAGCAGATAATATAAATATATAAATAGACACACTGTAGGCAGGAGATAATTCAGCAGTAGGTTAACTATTATCCCGTCCCGTGCTTTCCGTTCTCGAACAGGCCCTTCTTGAAAAAAGACGACAGCTGAGCGAGAGAGGCACGCGTGAGGCCCGGTCCCCCCGGTCCCTCATAAATTGGACACTGCGGTATCTTGGAGCAAACGACAAATAGACGACGCAAGTAGAGCTCCAGCAAACGGCGTCGATGCTTGGCAACCGGCTCACTGTTCGAGGCGAATAGTTCACGGCGTGGAAAAGGCAATGCAGATATCTGCAGACAAGAGAGAAATCAAATAAATTATTCTGATGTTGAATTAATTCAAAATAGACTTACCTTTGCACCATAGCAATGCTTCATGCACAAGTGCAGCTCCCGGAAGCGACTGTAGCGACGCAGAATATTCAGTTTGCCATCGGACAAGGCAATGCGCACCTCATACTCATAGTGCGTCTGTTTGCCTGCTCCGCGCATCACGAAACTTGGTATGGTAATAAAGTGTTCGCCTTCAGCTAAGTGAATAAAAATATACAAGTCAGCTTATGGGCTTTTTTTTTTAATTGTAATCGCCATCTTACAAAACTCGGTCATTGACGGACAAGATCTTGTCATGCTGGGTGAAAAGATTTGTGAGGTGGACTCCTCCATGCTGGTTGGACTCATCGCTCTGGAGCGCTTAACTGAGCAGGCCAGTTCACCCGCACAGCACTGAGCATGCGACTCACGATCCTCCACTGACTGAAGCATTTCCTGTTCCATTTGCAGGTAGGTCTGCTGCAGATCTTGCAAAATGGCTATTTGCTCATCGAGATGAGCCCTGTTTAGATCCGTTTCGAGATTCTTCATAATTAACGCCTTTCGGGAGGCAATTTTGCGACGCTGCGCAAGCAATGGGCAATGGGAGCGCAACATGCCTGTGCTTCTGCCGAGTTCACATGAGGAACAGGAGCCCGTCTCCTCATCGCTGGTGCGCATCGTGTGTCTGTAGTTGCTGCCGACTCCATTTGGGATCACGCTTTGCTGATTGCGACTGTCCAAGCAGACACCGCTGTCGCTCATGATTGCCTGTGAGTTGGGTGGAACAGAAGTGCTGCCACTGCCACTACCACTGCTGGGACCCGCAGTGCAGGTGCGTGAAGCATCCTCGCTGCTGCCAGAGAAGTCCTCCTTGCGCGTGTCATCTGCCTCATTATCGGCCTCGCACGAGCAATTGCTCAGCGGCGACTGCTGACCCTCCGTGATGGTGGGTGATGACATTAGCGAGAAATCGGAGTGCGCCGTATGGAAGGTATCACAGGTTTCATATGTGTCCGACTTGGATACATCATCCATATCATTAGCACTTGACATCTGCAATTGCATGTTCTGCTTTTTGGCTCTCATTGCCTGAGACTCTTGCTCACTGTCGGCTCGCTCCTGGCGCAAACGATCCAATTGCCCTTGTATTTCCAGCATGGTCTCATCGACTTTAGCTATTTTAGTGGTGCTGGCATTGAGTATGCGCTCCTTCTCGGCGATTTGCTCGTCCAGCCTGCGTATCTCTTCATTCTGCAAAGGGGGTTTCAAATTAATAAGGTAGACATAGCATTAAATTGTTAAAGCTTACATTTCTTCGAACCGTATCCTTGATGAACTGCGCAGCAAACAAATCCAACGATTCGGAGACATGCAGCAGTAGTTCGTCATTTAACGGAGTGCCTTCCTCGATTTTTACACCCATCTGTAAGGCAGCAATTGCAATCAAATAATTTAGTAAGCAAGCAAGTAATTTAATTTATGTTCTCTTCGAGAATAGTCTAAGCTCGACGCAAATGATGTTGGAAAAAACAACAAACAAACCTCGTCAAGTTTGCCACAATCATGCAGCTCCTGTAATTCTTTCGCTACATACTCTGAGAAATCGCGTTTCTTTGAGTCGAGCTGCGTTTGAAATGCTGAAATTTGTCTACACACAATGTCGATCTAAAACGAAAATCAAACGAACAAAAAAACAATAAGGAAACCAAAATCATAATGCAAGCCAGACGAAATCACATAACAAGCACATGCGAAATAAAACAGTTCTGTAGCTATATTGATACATGCAGCATTTAGTTGAATCGGGAAAGCGTACCTGAACTTTTTCGTTATTCTTTTCCCAGAGCAGCATGTCCTTGCGGGCAAACAGCTCCTGTTCGCGGCAATTCAACACCTGAATGCCATTAATTTTTTCCATCTCCAAACGCTTCAGTTCTTCCGTTAGCTTCCTCACCTTGGTCTTGTACTGATCATGCATTTGAACGCGTTCCTGTAAATAATTTACTACTATTAGATCATGTGCTTAACTCATGATTAATTTAATATATTTTCATTGACCATCAATATGTCATAGTCAAAGATTAATTAGTGTATTTTATGGATTTCATTGTACTAACCACATTCAGTTGTTTTAGTGCATTCTCAATCGTATCTAGTATTTTGCGGTTTTCATCCTGCAACTCGGGATCATCGCGTGAAATTGGACGCTGTGGATAATACTGTCGGTCAGAGCGCTTAGACGACGACGAGGTGCTGCCAGTCATGGCATCATCGTCCACATAGGTGCTGCACGAGAGCAAATTCTCCCGTGACGAGGTAATCAAAGACAGACGCGACATATCCAACTGCGAGCGATTTAGATCTTTGCGCAGTTTCTCTGCCTCGGTGGGATTGTTGAAGCGGAAAATGTTAGTGCGTCCGAGCAATATGATATCACCCTGTGAGATCTGTTTGGGCTCATCGATGAGATGCGCATTCACCCAGCACTGGGCCTGCGGACACGGATGTAGCGTGGCCACGCCCCCCTTTAGCACAATGCTACAGTGTTGCGGTCGTATGCCATCGCCCATCAGCTCAATGTGCTGTGCCAACTCCGCATCCTCTGTGCCAATGCGCGTTTCGCCCTCCTTCAGGCTATACAGGGTGACGCCAGTCGTCACATCATTGTGTATGCCAATCAAATGCGGTATTTCTGAGTCGAGCACAACGCCCACACCAGATTTGCGTAGTCCGAGACTCTTTTGCTCCTGCAATATAGACTGGGCCACTTTCCATTTCTCCGTCCACTCCTCCGTAAGAACTTTCTCCTGTGCCTCCTTCTTTTGCAGATCGGCCAGCATTTTCAGCGAGGGCTGCAGCGATTGCTAATAAAGAGAGTAATATGAGTATTATTATTCAACAGGCATTTATAATGCAGAGCATATAGCGTTGCTTACAATATCGCCGGTTAGCATCGACTTTAGCTTGTTGATTTCCTCGCGAAGCTCGCGTATTAGCTTCACATTGGCATCCTCATTCACCGTGGGCTTGTTAATGATATTCTTGGCACGATTCGCATATCGCAATGTGCTCAACGTCTCGCTGTAGTTGCAATCCGCCGGCGACAGTGCCGCTATCATAATTGTCTTGCTGTTGCCGCCGAGACTGTCCTTCAGCAGCCAGGTGAGTATGGAGTCTCGATACGGAATGTAAAGCACACGCTTCGTACCGCCATTCGGTGTGGTTGCCAGCGAAGAAGAAGACAAATGCGCACTGCCGGCGCTCGACTGCTCCGCCAGTGCTGAGATGACGCTGCCCAGCGTCACCAGAGATTTATTGATGTGGGCGCCCTCCTTCAGCCGCTGTCCCGTTGCGCCCGTTGCATTGGCGCGCTCACTGCGGAAAGCAAAAAAAGAAACATGTTAATTTGGGACATGACAATTTCATGGTCTAATAACGCTTATAACGCACCTGCCAGCCAAGTCGACCAGATGTATTTTGGAGACAGTCTCGCTTGGCATGTCATTCATGAAGACGGCCTGCACAAAGGTAATCGTGAAGATGGCGTGACTGCGACTGCTTGTGTCATTCATGTTGGTGCTGGCCGTGGTGCGGTGCGCATTTCCACGTGCAATGCACTCCTTCAAAAATATATCATCAGTTGGATTTACTTTAAATTCAATGGCCAAACACTCACCTGTATCTCCTCAAAGTCAGAGACGGCATGCTGCGACAAATTCTCCACGTAGGGTCCCTGGGTGCGATGTTCGCGCACTCGCAACGCATGTCCCGTGCTCTGTGCCGACAGCAGATCCTTGACCCGCTCATTGTATATCTCCAGATAGCTGGCCTCTGTGCGATATCCTGTGCCCGACTTCTGACCGATGCGCATGCGCGTGAAGAGCTCCTCGCAAATGCGCGGTATCAGTCCCGGATTACTCGGTGTCCCCATCATGGTGAACGTCTTGCCCGAGCCCGTCTGTCCATAGGCAAAGACGCAGGCATTGTAACCTGTCAACAACAGTAAAATTCATGTGAATCCCACTTCTTATGACCAATTTAAAGAGGTAAAGGGCTACAGCTGTAACTTGTTGTATCGCTGCTTGCCAACCCACTTGTTGCATGCAATGGCAACATTGCCTAATACCACATGAGCAACACTGCGAACCGTGACTCAACTGCGGCAGTTTCTTGCTCAAGGTATCTCCGAGATACATAATAAATATGGACTTATAAATGGGTTCGCATTAACCATGAGAATTGAGTTAAATATTAAAATAATTTATTAATTCAGCATCAGCGTCATGATGCCACAGCTGTAACAGACTATTTAAGTTTTCAATTTACAATGAGTTGTTTATATTTTAATTCATTAACTTGATCAAACGTCTGCTTAGAATTAAAAGTTTAACTTTTCCATTAAATATAAATCTACAAAATCCCAATCTTCTTTCACATTCTGAAATAGAAGATCTTTGCTCTATCTTAGAAGCATTGGTTCCATCTGCATGGGATTCTAGTTTGATGTTTCGCCTTGGCCTTCACCTAATCATGGACGCATGATTATTGTTGCATATTCTTACTTCAATTCCAGAAGTTGATGGCATTTCTTCTCTTTTTTAACTTAAGATTAACTTACTTATTGCCTTGAATGATTTACATTTTCACTCATTAATATAGGGAATGATTAGAAGGAGAAGTTATGCCATCCATAAATTGTATATAATGCCACTTTAATCAATAGAAAACTACCGCTTTGGTCTCTAATATTATATCGTACTCCCTATGCAAGATATATGGTCAAAGTAGTAATCAAAATATTACACACATTAACCTAGGTGTGATTTCATAGTATGAGTCAGCGAAAATAGTTGTAATTGTAAGCAATATAATAAAAATCCTTATTGTATTCATCGAATCGATTTAATTCCGCAAGAGCTGTAAGGCTTATTTACTTAATTGTTCGCAAATCGCAAGAGAGGCGACCATTGCATAAATGTAAATGGAAATGGAAAAGGAAACCTGAGTTGGCTAAAACACTTTTACTGTAATTGCAGCTCAAGTGTCAGTCAGACGGAGGCGACAGATGAACCCTCCCGTTGGGCGGTCGCATGGTCGCATGGTTAAATACTATCTCAACTGTTTGAATTGTCGTTGGATTTGCCTTTTAGCCAAGAGATTGCTTCAATGTGCCTCTTCTACGGCGTCATCGGAGACCGCACAAGTGGCGCAACAACAGCACAAATAATAAAAGTAACAACAACAACAACAACAGACATCAACAACTAAAATAGCACTGCCAAGTCGCTGCATCATTTAGCCATTCAGTCACACGTACAACGACTATTCAAAGTCAGACTCTCGACACCCCTGCTGCCAACCCACTGTGCAAGTGGACATCACTTGCAGTTATTGCTATATACACATTGCTCACATTGGGTATTCTGAATATGCCCTGACTTATGTAACCATGCCCAGAAGGCAGAAGGCATTGTAGATAATTACAGTTTAGATGTGCAGCTAAAAAACCCAATCTTATTCACATATTTACATTTGACAAATAATATGTCAGTGTATATAATATTAATTGGAACGCAACATCTTGACAATTGTGTTGGTAGAATGAAATAAACTTAATCTGCCGTTAATATACCAGAAATTGTATTACAATTTTGATTACTCTAGCTCTGGTTATCTCTGAGATCGCCTCACAGATGAACATGACTCAGTTGATTAAGAATATATATATATATATATACTTTACAACACTTTTTGACAACTTCAATGTGCCCATTTGCACATTTTTAATGGGTTCAGAGCATAAACATATATATAGCAAAAATAAATGGAAAAGCCCCTCTGAATCTGGTTCAGCAAATACAAATGTACTTTCATTTGTAATGTGATATAATTTGATAAAAGGCTCTATTGCTAATCACTTTTGAGTGACATAATTTGGTTGTTGACTGTTCGTAAAGATAACAAGTTTACTACGTTGATTACGCTGCCATTGACAGCAGGCTAACAAATTGCTGGACAAAATCAGCTGACCATGTCTTACAACTATTAAGAGTATTTCAACTTCAGTGCAACGAATTCAAATGTTTTTTGCATGCATTTTGGCTTTGTTTACGTTTTTTCACATTCGTTGACTCGTGTTCATGCAACATTTGTCATTCGCAGTCGGGCAATCTTGGCCGGGTAATTTTATATTGAAAGCGTGCCAAGCTGCAACAGCAAGAGCAACAGCAGCAACACATACAATAACAACAGCTAAATGCAGACAATAAACAGCTGTTGTTCCATTCCGCTTGGCATTTTCTGCACTTGTGGGCGAAAGTTATTTTTCGGCTTTTGTTTTTGCGCTTGCAATAAAAGAAATTAGACTTTTGTTACAGTTTGTGTTTTATTTATGCGAGTGAAAGCGCCCAAAATATTACGCACCGGTGAAAATCATAGCCAGGCACGTGTTGAGTCATGTCAACAATCAATCAGCACTAAGCCAGCAGGGCATCAACCAGTTAGCTGGTAAAGCTAACATAGACTAGAGTATGCAGGGGAATAGGGGATAGGAGAGGGGGGGGGGGGTGAAGTTCAGGGAGTTAGCCGGAAATTTGCATGTTCATTGAAGGCAAACGAAGCGAAGCGAATCGAAACGAATGCTTCTGTTTAGACACGCATTTTCTGTGTTCACAGCGCAAATTTTGGGCTAAGCAGACGAGATCCACATCAAAGACCACAGAGAAAAACCAAAAACATGAAGAAAATGTAAACAAAGCTGAGCAAAGTGCCAAACAATTTGTGTCTAACTGGCACCGACACAATTTTATCAAACAGCGAACAAAGTCAGGCAAAGTCACGGCCCAACTGTGAGCAGCAATTAGTCAACCCCGGTTAAAATGTGATGTCATCATTATTAACTACTGCTTTACTCGTCGCCCCCTGCCCTCTGCCACCTGCACCATGTGAACCAAACTCACCTTCGTAGGCGCAATCGACGACATCGTTGCCCAGATCGCTGTACACCTGCTCCTGTGTGGCAAAATGTGAATCCTCCGCATCGAATGACCAATATGAATAGTCGAAGGTGAAATCGTGTTGGGTCTCACGACCCGCATCGCGTACTGATCGGGGCTTTAGCAGGCGCGTCTTCTTGCCCTCCATTTCCATTATCAGCTGGGCGTCCATATCAATTTCACTGCAAAATAAATAAAAAAGGGAAGACTTCAATCAATACTCACAATACGCAAATAACCTTGGACCCATAAGCGAACGAACACGAACATGTACACAATAATCCAGCAACTTGTCATCGTGCTTAGTTTTCCCTGAGACCCCATTAAATATACATTTAGTTGCCATTTGTTTGGCGACTTTGACTCAACAATAAATCTGACTATATATAGACGCTTTGCATGATCTTAAATGGGTTATTGTCGCGAGAACTGTTAAATAATGCGCTAGCCCTAGCCAAAGTCTTATAATTTCTCAGGCGGCAAAGTACAAACACGATTCCGGTTTTCAAATGAGAAAAACTTAAGAAACACAATGAGTAAAGGAAAAACAGTTGACCAGAGAGCAGTGGCTGTTGTAACCGGTTGACATCGACGACATCGTCAGTTCATGCTACACCCACCGCAGTTGAATGTGCCAATGGCAACAACATGAACAACAACAGCAAACAAATGCCACCCAATTCAGAGACTTGCCACTATGACTCAGTCAATGGCCCCACAGCACCACAGAGGCTGCAAGTCCCCTAACAACAAATTGGTATTCATATTATGTCACTGAGATTGTAACGCGAATGATATACATTCATGCCAGTAAAATAGTTAATCATATTTTTATTCTTCAGTCGGTAATTTTGGAAAAGTATCTAATTATGAAATACTAATTATATATATAATTATTTTATGGTCAATGACCTATGTTTTGGATAACAAATCGTTTTATTTTCATCCGATCTTAATGTAAGTTTTACAGTTGATCTTTAAATGTCGGGGTTATAGTATATCAACTGAGAGAGAAAATTTCTACCATAAATAAGATATTACATGCCTGATTCAATAATTTTTCACTTATCTGTGCAGGGTATTTATTATTCGGCATAGAGTGAATAAAAGTTTATTCTTGTTTTTATTCTACTATTTTTTTATTATATGCATGCGTCTTGTTCCCATTTAAAGCAACAATTTTAGGTCGTTCCTCTTTTCATATGGGCTCATTGCTCACTGCTCATGGACCATTGTTGTTGTTGTTGTTGTTACTGATGGCATGCTTACGCTCCACTTTCAGCGTTCAGCTGCAAGCAGGCATTTGTAGCATGCGGCTATGACTGTGATTGTGACTGTGTGGATTGTTCTCTGTCTCTGCCTCTGTCTCTGTCTCGCTCTCGCCCCACTCTCTCTCTCTCTCTCTCTCACTCTCTCTCCTTTTCTCTCTATCTGTCACTTCTCTCATTGCTGTCGAGTGGCTTTAATTTTTTAATCTGCTGCTTGGCTTGGCAATGTTGTCGAGAGCATTTTGAGTCGGTTTATTGCGCATTCCCCAATGCGCTTTATCTGTATCTGAGCCCCGCTGATTTGTTCCTCAATTCCCAACAAGCACATACGCAAATACAAATGCTGCACTGCTGTCGATTATAACCAAATTTCTGACTCACACAAATGTAAAAACAAAAAAAAAAGCGGTATGAAACTTCATAATGAATATGGAAGTTGTTTGATTTGCACTTGCGTGCAAAACATATTCATAATTCCATGCATAATACATAATACTTTCTGTGTGTATAATGTGTGTGTGTGTGTGTGTGGATTGTGTGTGCAAATGCTAAAAGCCAAGCGAAAATTCGGATATAATTAGTACACATATGCATAGACATGTGTATTTAATCGTAATTGTATTTGATTTTTTTTTTTTGGTTTATTACTCGGGAGAAGCACTCTTCCATGAATACAGTGGGAGAAAATTTTAAAACCTATTTTAACTTGTTTTTACTTATTCACTTAAACAAAAACCTGTAATTATTATCTGTTGTAGAAAAAATATAGTAATTGAAGCAGTGCAAAAGTATGTAACAGGCAAAGTGAGGCATCTTTGATATCAGCTATATATATATTCTTGATCAGTATTTACAATGATCAGCTGTAAACGTATCTTTAACTTCGGAGGGCATCTGGTAGTTGAGTTCTCTTTTGACTTAAGCTTTCCAATTTGTTTTTACACTCTACTTGAACATACTTCGACATTTATCATATTTAGATTATTTACAGTGTTGAACAGCAGAAGATAGTAAAGAGATGTTTTCTGGAAAATTCGATACATTATATATATTTTACTAGCCTATAATTGATTGACGAAAATGAGTACTGTATAAATAAAGCAAATATCAGATTAGATAGTTTGCCTTATCATCGAAAAAGTCCCAGTAAAGAGAAATTCTTTTGTTTTATTGACAAAAAATTAAACAATTATTTACTTTCAAATATCTTCAAAAGCCAAAACTGTATGAATTTTATATGAAATGCTGGCAATTTTAGTTACATTTCCCCGCTAATTATGTAGATTAAATATATATATATATATTTTTTTTGGCTCAGTGTAAAAGCCACAAATGCAAATGAGTGCTAAAATGTTGTTTTTCACGCTAAACAAAACATCAACTATGCATATTCATTTATATATGAATATTTTTTATTGGCTGTTACATAGGTAACAAAGAGCACATGACGTCAGAGTGTGTGTGTGTTTTACTCTGGAGACCTCTATAATTAGATCATTTGCATGAACAATTAACACAAGGAAAGGTTTTTACTTGTTTTTTGTTAGTGGATGATTTTTTTATACTCTGTTTTCTTTGTTGTCTTTATTGAACTGAGAGCAAGATGAATGACATCATTACAGTTTCATCTGCTTCTGCTTCTGCTTCTTTTTTGTTGCCAAAATCCGTTGAAGCTGCGCTTAAGCCAACTAACTGTGCCAAGATACACACACACACAAGCGAAGCGACTACAAAACATCAAAAATAATATGTTTAATGCGGTTTTAAGTAGCCGTTGGGCAAGTTTAGGCCAACGTGGTACATTGCCAGCTTGCCTCATAATTGGTTGCCCAAAAACAAAAGAAAAATATTCAACATCTTGGCAACGTCAGCAGCGCAAATGTGTTGCTTTGGTGAATGGTTTTTTTTTTACATTGTACATTCTAATTGGAATGCGCAACAGGCGAATTAAGGGGCGTACACACCAATCTATGTATGAACTATCTGCGATTCTTATTCGAATTCGAATCAGAATTCGAACAACTTACCGCGAGTTAAAGGGTCGAACCCTGACGGCAACCTTGAGTGACGACATTTCGGTGGTTGTTTGACTGTTTTTTTTTTTTGTTTTGCTGTTGTTGCTTGTTCTCTGTTCCTCTGCTGGCTTGCTGTTTGTTGTTGTTGTTATTGTTGCTGCTACTCCTTTGCTCCTTTGCTATGCACAGTTATGTGCGTTAATGTGAGATGGTGCGAGGAAGAATGATGTACAGTTGGTCTGTTTGAGCATTCAACTAATTATTTGCTGCATTGGCAACGACGTCAACTCGTCACTCGAATTGCTCACGGTGTGTTTTGTTATGTTATTTTTCGTTTTCTTGTTTTTGCCTCTTGCATTTGTGCCATTTTTTTGTTGTTGCAGTTGTTGCGGTTGTTGTTGGCCTTGTTAGTTTGATTTTGGATTTGTTGTCTTGCGCAGCGTTTCATTGTGCGCGCCACAGCCGACGAGTATAGCACATACCAGTAATAATAACAATAATAATAATATCTATATTAATTGTGCACAATTTGATTCACTTGCATCTCGCATTGTTTACAGCTAGCTGCCCACATCTTGGGCCTGTCTGTGTGAGTGCTATTTATTAGCGAATTAAGACGGAAGCACTAAAGAAAAATCACATAATTAACTCAATTGCACTGCGAAGAATATTTTGTATATTCCAATATTCTGATTTTTTTTATTGTGTATTGTGCGCGTTCCGATATTGTTGCTTAGGATGTCTTCTTCTTACTGCAGCTAATTTCGCAGTGTTGCATAATGTAAGCGTTTGAAACAGCAACTGTTATGCTCTAAATGAATATGTTATGCTTAACAGCCAAGCAGAGTACGGAGCTTATATAAGTCTCTAACCAATTAAGTGCCAATCGGTAGTCGCAACAAATGATTAATTATAAATAATATTAACTAATTGCTCAATCGAAAAACCAAATTTGTATACAATGTTAAGATACATTTTGGAACAAACTAAAATATTAAAATGAACGCAAATTAACTTATGTAAACGCAACAAAGAGCTACGTAGCAGTTTATATACACTGCTTGTTAGCTGTTGCACTGCTTTGTGGAACTCATTATTGATAGTTTCAGTTTTTGCCACAAGCCCAATTGTCGCTTTCAAGCTTTAATTGGCGGGAAAAACATGCTCAATTAAAATTGATTAGAGAAGAAACAGAAATTTTGAATATAAAACTCGTTTCTAACTTGTTGCGCTCTCATAGGTGACCCGAATAACTTTCTGAAAGGCTTCTGCCAATCTCCACTCCGTCAATGTATTTTACCGATGCAATTCAGAAAAAAAACTCAATGAAAATGTTGATCTGCCTTTGAACTTAACAGGATTCAAATACAAATTACAACTAATCACTTCCCCTAATTTGCTTGCTTACTCAAATTAATATTTAAAATCATGTTTTCTATTACAAATTTATAATTTTATATTTAACTAATTATTTATATGTCAACTGGCTACTTAAATTCTTTTTCTTTTACTTGTCATTTTGTACGTTGACGGCACTCACACAGACACACTCACACACACACACACATGGAGGAGACTTTGGTTATTGTATTTGTGAGTGGATTGCACAAAAGGCCGGAAATTTTCAATTCCGTCGCATGCGTAGCGAATACACAAAAAGAAAATTAAACTGAAAAACAACCAGTGCGAATCGAGTGTTTTCGACTAGAAGATACCTCGGATTTAAATCACATTTGGGCATTTCCACAGTTGATGATGATGAACTGTAATAGAAAATAAATATATTGCTATATTTATGTATTTTTCTAATATTATATAAATAAGTATCATAGATCTTTGATTATCTTTGAATCGAGTGTTTTCGACTAGAAGATACCTCGGATTTAAATCACATTTGGGCATTTCCACAGTTGATGATGATGAACTGGGATAGAAAACGGATTTTTCTATTCTTATACAAACATGTCAAAGATCTTTCAGACTATTAGTTAAATATATTGCTATATTTATGTATTTTTCTAATATTATATAAGTATCATAGATCTTTGATTATCTTTGTTAATATTTATTAATTATTCATTTGTATTTACACTAGATCTCTTTTGAAAATATACTTAATATCCTTGAATATTATAAAAGTTTTTTCTTAATTAACATTTAACATTTTGCATATTTCCAAGTTATTTTTAATGATATTGTTACTATTATAATTATTATTTTTATCATTATTTTTCTATTTTTATTATTGCGCATTTGCAGACTGTATTATAGCTTTATTATACTCCACTTTGTGTGTGCAGGGTACAAAATCAAATAACAACCCATATAAATATTTATGTACATATCGTGTAATGTTTGTAAAACGACGACAAACAAAGCACCGTTTAAACCGGCTCAGTCGCCTTTCATCAACACAAGCAGCAATAACAACAATAACAACAACAACAACAACAACAGCAACAGCAACATTGATGAGTATAGAAGAAACTTGTCCAGTCCAACTGTACAGTTTTCATTCAGTCAGTCCGTCAAGCTCTCATTTAAAACTGGTGCAGTTTTCACTTTCAGTTTTCAGTTGCATTTCAAACTGTGATCAAAGCAGTCGCTCCAAAATACATCAGTCAAGTGAGTAGCTCCAAGAAGAAGTGTGTTTTGAGTGTGTTTTGGTTGTGCTTTGTTCCTGATCGACGATCGCGACAAGAAGCTGACCAAACTGACTTTCTAAATGCTACATTTTTGTTAACTGATCGATCAGCTGTTTGAGTCGACTTGTTTTCATAAATTGTGCACGTCATCAGAGCCACGCCCCAAAGTCTATTTAACTTCCCGGCTTTTGCTTCGGCAATACAATTCGAAAAGTCACGCGTTGCATTTTAATCCGGATGAGTTTCGCTATATAAACAGTTCTATAAAATGCAAGTATTAAGCAGCAACGTGCCTGAAATTAGTGTGAAAATACATTTTCGTCAATTTGCTGACTTAAATTTAAATGGGGACCAGTCAATTGAGTTTTCCACATTTGTGTTTTTCCATTGGAATCAAAATATCAATTCATTTGAAAAGTGAACAACTGAACAAAACAAAGAAGTAAAAAGCATATGTATTATATATATTATTATATATATATATATTATTATTGCACAGTCACCTCTGGATATTTATCCCAAAATCGTTTTCTTTTATTTGTCTTTGCTCCTTTTCAAATCAGTTGACATTTTTGCATAAATTCCATGAATTTTAATTTAATAAATCGATTCGAATTGTAATTTTTTTATTCAGTGTAATTTAATCAATTTTTGATATATTGAAATCAATTAATTAAAAGGTTTCCCATGATTTTTTAGATAACTCATCTGAAGTTAAGGCAAACTTTTGTGATTTTCATTAGGTTGTTAATGTGGAGAGCAGCTGCCCCTTTGCCCCCAGCATCCACACTCTGCGTACGCTCCTGAATATAAGCTTATTAGCTGGTTAGATAAACAGACATGTCACAAGCATAAAAACAATGTTATTGTTGTAGAATAAAATAAATATTTAATTTTTTCAACGAATTCTTTGTGTTATTTTTAACAATTCTAATTCAATTCTAAGCACTCCTAATTCTGTTGACTCGAACTTGTTGAGCTTGCTCAGGATAGTGGTTAAAAGCAAAAACAATTTGTTTGTTAAACAACTCAAATTTTGAACTACTTTTTATCTATTTTTAATTCATTAATATGTATGTGAAGAAGAATATGAATGTCCAAGGTCGACAATGACTCCCTTAAAAAGAATCAACTGGTAATAAAAGATAATAACTTTATTACCTACTCGGCTTTCAATGAAACTGTAGAGTGAGCAAATTGTGAGACAACTTTCAATTGAATGATCGCTTACTAAATGCTCTATTCAGATAAATACAAAACACTTGGAAGAAATATAAATATTTGCCCAAAACATGTGTTTAATAATAACGTTTACTATTAATCGCCAGCGAGGCTATTTGGCCATGACAAGTAATTAGCAGTTCCCCGTTTTGTTCGGACCTTAATAGGCATTGGGGAAGTGCTTACTTGACGTGACTTCAACCTGCACTGTTTTCTACACACAACTAACGAGCGAATGTGTGCAAATTAACGCATCTAACAGATCTAACACAGTCCAAATAAAATATATATAAATATATACCTAGAGAGATCGTCTCACAATGAGTTGTAGAACGTCACGGATGCGCCCAATTGAAGAGCACTCTCCAAGCACGCAAATCTCTGTACGCCGGCCACAATCAGCTTTAAAGCGACCAATTGCTCAAATTGTGTACACATGTACACACATGCACACACACAAACATAGACGCGTATATGTATGTATATATGTGTATAATGCTACACGCATATAAAGCAGGTTCAAGAAATCGGATAGCGTCAGCCAGAAGATAGCTCGATTAGTCAGCCGACGAACAATCGATACGATCGAGCCTTACATACACATATACCTACATATATATATATATACATACATATAGATAGCCATACATATAGTCTGTATGCTGGGCGATATTCGCTCAGTTGCCGTTCATCAGTCGCGCTTGAAGTTTGACATACGCGCAGTGACAAAAAAGTAATTCACTTGAAATCAACTTGACAATTGTGTTGAAAGCGTGATAATAATTTGGTAAACTGGCAACAAACTAGTTGCACAGACTTCTTAAAGTGAGCTAACAAAATAGTCTTTAAATTTAGGCAAGCAACTACAAAGTATCTTAACAAATTAACATATGTTTGTCTTTCAAAATACATTTGAGCCACAGTTTTTGCCAAAGACTTTAAAGTCTCTCTCTCGCTCTCTCTCTCTCTCTCTCTCTCTCCCTCTCTTCCATGTTTAATTGAGCCAAATCTTACAGTGAATAGTAAAAAACAACCAAAAAACCAGAAAACCGCCTTAATTTATATTTAAAAATGTCAAAAGTCGACATACCCGTCTTATGCACTTCAGACAGCTTTATATATATATATATATATACAAGTACAGAAACAAGTACAGTTATCAAGTAAAATCATTGAAGTCTTGATATTAGCTAAATTCGAAATTTAACAAAATCTTTAATTATCTTAAATGCTTGCGTTTTCAAAGTATAAAATATTTGTCTCTCAGATATGGATATGCATCTAAATGATTTTTATCTGACATACACATTTATATATTTATTCAGTTTTGAAATAGTTACACAATTGAAAAATAAGTTTCAATGAAATCATTTTTAATCACCGCTTCAATAATAAAACTGAAAGATGCTTGCAATTTCCAGCTAAGTTTGAGCTAATTGCTTGCTTACAGGCACAATTAAAAATCTTAAGTGTCTAAAGTATTTTAAGATAGACACTTAAAATGTTAATGCATAATTGCATAAAGTGCACAAAAAGTCAATTACCGAAACAACGCAAAAATATGAATAAAAAAGTTTGCTTTCTATGACAATAAGTCATTTGAATGAAGTATCTGAAAGATACTTGTCATTTTCCAGCCAGCATCAGCTCATTGGTAAATGAATTGCACAGATCAATGGTTGGCTTTTGAGTCAAGGTCGATCTTTCGCTCGCAACGCATTTGTGGAACCGGTTTATTTTGATTTTGATTTGAGTATTGGTGTTAGCCAAGCCTTTTAGCCCGGCCCCAAAGTAGTTGGCCAGCAATTAGCGAGCTAAACACAGCATTTACATGCACTACTCGCATTCAGCTTAAACGCCTTGTGTTTAATCACTTACAGGCACCTCAGCACCGCAGCACCTCCAACACTCCCCACCACCACCCCCCCACCCAGCTAAGTCAAAATGAAGATGAATTCTGCACTGCTGTTGATTGGCGTCGCGTCGCTGTTCAGCCTTGCAACGGCCACCGAAGTGAGGTCATGCCCGAAATGTATGTGAGACAGTGAAGATAAATTGGTAACTCATACTTATTGCCACATTTTCACACTTAGCCAAAGCGAAAGCGTTGAGCGCCGGAGATGTGACCATATCCAATTGTCCGAAGAACAAGTGCATTCTGAAGCGAAATACGGAGGCGAGCATCATAATGAAGATAACGCCGGAGCGTGACTTTGACGAGCTGACCTCGGACATACAGGGTATTATTCTGGAAGTGCCTTTGCCCTTCCCCGGATACTATGGGACCAGTGCGTGTCCGCACATCTACGATGCGTCCGGCGAGAACAAGGTGGGCTGTCCCCTCAAGGCTGGCGAGACGTACACGTACAAGAATAGCTTCAAGATACTGCCCGTTTATCCGACTGTCAGTCTGGAGATACACTGGGGACTGGGCGATAAGCACGGCGACGCTGCCTGCTTCCAGATACCCGCCAAAATCAAGGCATAGTTCTTCAAATGAGTCGCATTGGCATTTTTGCATATTAGCTTGTAAGTTTTATTTGTTATCATTAAAACGTATGTTATGCATAGGTTATAGCAACGATTGGTTAAGTACAATGTAATTTAAATACGAATTGGACTTTGTGAGTTTATATAATTGGGCAATATTGCGGCATCCAGCCAATGTCGCAGTATTGGGCATTCAAGGGCAAACTAAGGAACAAATCATATCATAAAACATATTTTATGTATAATTGCACGATAATAATATTAATAATATTATTTAGAATTTCATAATAAAAAAAAACAATACGTACTTCAAAAGAACAAATACTAAATCTTTTTTTCATTGTTTTTCTTTTGATTTTTTTTCCCCCATTTAATTTTGTTGCTTATTTATACAATAGATTTATGCATGTATCTTGTATCTTTTCGCGTGCAGCTCGCCGAGCGGCGATCTTTGTCTTTAATTTCTTTAATTATGTTAATTGTTAATTGGCATACAGCATGCAATGAGAGACGAGTTCAGAATGCTCGAATGATGGAATAAATATCGTTTAATTGTTCTTGCTTATCTGGCATCATTTAATTTACGTGTGTGTGTGTGTGTCTGTGTGTAGTTGTGTCTGTGTGTTTAGCGGTCAGTGTTTACTTTTGGAGTTCAAAGAAGCCGCCATTGGGCAGCGGCTGCTGCTGCTGCTGTAGCTGTTGCTGCCTCTGTTGTTCTTGGCGCTGCTCTGCCTCAGCCATCGCCTGTTGCAACTTGCGCCAACTCTCTGCCGCATCGCTGGCATCGAACTGACGCTGCATCTGCCGCAGCTGATAGCGATGCTGACGCAACAGTTGCGTCCATTTCGCACCATTCACATCACGATTGTGTTCCGGCGCCGTTGCATCCACACTCTGAGTTGATAAGCCGTTTGCAGTCGGTGGCAAGTTGTACATTTTATTGCTCTCGTCATCAATAGCATTTGCATTATTGTTGTTGAAGAGTTGTTCCTCCAGATTCTCGGCATAGCGTGTGGGCTGTGGCACAGAAAAATGTGAGTTACAATTTTTGTTGAGTATTCGAATCAGACTTGCTTAAATTTAAATATTATTAATTGATTACATCTACAAATTCCTTCCCTTTGTGCTAGGGAATCCACCAGGAACAAGTATATAAATATATCCTCCAAACTCTAAGTGGCTTGTAGCCGAGTTATAATTAATAAACAATTTTCTTAGAATATACATAAATATATCAATTCATTCTACTCTAATCTCTAAACTCTAATCTGATCTACTGGCTTCCTTTATTTGCTGGCGATAAATCAACACTCTCACTCACTCTCAGCACTCTCTCAAATCTAATACTGTATAGTCAATTAACCAGTAAGTGAAATGCTTAAAAGTTTAGGAATATCACTTGGCTTGACCCACAAAGAACTCGGCACAAAAGCGAACTTTGTTTGGATTGTCATTGACCGCCAATAAAATATAATGACAACCTAAAAAAATATCACAAAAGCATAGCCATATTATGGTATTTAAATTTTGCACGAATGTACTTTTATAGAACTTTGCCCAAGCATGATGCACAGATTTTAATATCTTCAGAAAGCCGAGCATTATTGAGAAATAAAATTTACTTAATTATAAATTGAGTGAAGTAAAGGCCAAAGCAGAACATTATCTTGGAATTGGTCTCTGAAAAGTATTAAGTAAAAAATTCAAGTTAAATCTCAGCATAAATGTCGAGCGAGATAATCATTCCTCTTCTTTTATATCTCTTTTTTATAATAATAGATCGTATCTTTTATATATAATAGATCGTAGATAGTTTTTCTAAAGAGTTCCAAACAAGACTAAAAAGATATTGTTTTCAAGAATCTACTCTATTTTGACAAAGTTATGGGAGTGAATAATTTGGAAATGTCGGAATATTGATGTTCCTTATAACCACATTTAATAATTAACAAACAGAAGAATTATATAAGAGAAATATTAAAATTTATGATAGGTTCATGTTGTGGATAAGCTTAGTTTGATAATGTGTCCAGTTCAATTGTATTACTTTATGACGGCTTAGCGTTGTTATTTCATCACAGTTCGGAATAACAAATCAGAGTTATAATAACAAAAACCCACCTGTTTAGATGGAATTGCCGCCCTGTTGCCTGAACGCTTGCCATGTGCTATACCAAAAGATACAGATACAGAAAATGAGTAAATGGAACGATATTTACTGAAAGAAAAAAAAATGACTCTCAACTTACCACCCCAACACGAGTGTCCATATTCCAAGCAGGAGCCTGCAAGTAAATGCATATAAAAATATGGTTACTAAATAAATCATCATCAGCATCATTATTCTGGCAAGGCACTGAAGAGTTAAGCTCTGCATGTGAATTTATGAGGAGACATGAAAGAACGGCACACCAAAGATTATATACCCTTAACGGACCTCATCTGCATTCATTTATTTGACTATAAGTTAGGAAAAAACCTACCTAAAAGGTTCATACAAGAAATCATCTCATATTGAAGTAACATTCCATACTTTAGGTGTATATCATATTGTAGATATATCTCATATTGGTAGGTATATCATATATCAAGCATATTATTAAACGCATCTTTCGACAGATTAGAGATCCTATTGGAGCTATATAACATCTACTGATAAAGAGATATATATTTAAATGAGTTACAAACTTGAACACATAATGTAAAACTCTCTGCAAAGGTATAGAAATGAACTACGACCTGGCAGTTCATTACATCAGTAGCAGGTCATCCCAGGGGGAGGTCTCAGAAAAGAGCTTGGCTTAAGAAGTTAAATATAGCCAATAAGTTGATGTGGATGCTGTGGCTGTAATGTAATTGTTACTGCTTTTCCTACGGCTAGTATTACGTCACAGCACTGTTGCATGTTGTATGCTGTGTGTGGTGTGTTGTATTGTGTCGCGACCTATGATAAATATGAGCCATTACAGTACAGGTAATAAGCGTGCACCTGAGTAATGCGTTGAAAGATCCGCACTCAGCTGGCAAGAAGTGCGTGGTTAACACGAAGTAACTGAAGCTAGTGAGGGGTGTGGGCCATTATGGAATGTCCTTGGCGCTGCATTTCATTGTCTGGCCAAAAACTAATCGCACAAATGGATGGCCAACAAAAGACTTTGTGGATGTGCTCACATGTCACACAACGAGGCGTCAAACAGTCAACATAAGAGCAGCTGGGACATAAAGCATAAAGTTTACGCAAGGGTAGCAGTAAATCTCTCTTGGCAACATACATATGTAGCAAGCAGCTACATGCCACAGATGTGCTGCACTTGTCGTTCCCTTTGCATAAGCCCATTGATAAAAATTATTGGGCATTGAGCCCACTTGGTTGGATGACTCTATCAACTGTTTACAGCACCTCCCAGCCGCCATATGCCGAACGTGTAATCATTTGTCAATTACTTAAGCCATGGATTAATTGTTGACAGGCCCAGACCATCAGAGATAGTTCATGCCAAGGGATCTACGGCGCCTCATCGAAGGGCTGTCATTAAAATAGACCAAGAGTGGGAGTAAGGACTTTTACTAAGCGTCTAATTAGCGTGCCCATTCACTTTAATGACTCAACTCATGGCGCTCTTTGGTCAGTTAGTGTCGCAATTGCGGACCCTTTTGGCTTTCAAATGCCGAGTAATGGTTTTTCTTTTAATAGTCGCACGTGTAATTTAAAGTGTTGGGACATTGGGCTATTCTTGGTATGTTAACTCGTAATATAAGCCATTTTAAAATAAATTTAGACCTTTATATGTTTGACTGGAAAGTGGACAGCTATAAAAAAAAATTCGAAGTAGCAACAACCTCAACGCAGCCTGCCTTGTGTGCTTAAATTCTTTTCATTTAATTAGATACTAAATTAAAATAGTAATACTCCTTAGCCTTTCTCAATTGTATAGAAAGAAAATCGATTAATATGTGATTAATTATTACTTAGTTCAATTTACTATTAATAACTAGTAAAAAATTCTATTGTAGAAAAATTAATCTTTTTAAAAATATATAAAAAAAGGAAAGTCAAATCGGAATATTATTTAAAAAATTAAAGCCTCTTACATAAATCATAATTTTTGTTAAAGAACAATTAAGCATTTTATAAATTTTTAATTATTTTATAAAAATATTCGCTTTTTATATTAATATAAATTTTGTTTAGGATAAATTAAAAATTCCATTAATTGTTATCTATTAAAAAATGTTAAGCATTTCTTTTAGTCATCATTACTAAATCTCATTAATAACTAAATAATTCATAATTAAAAATCCTAAAATTTTATGTATTTATGTACATGTTTCTATTCGCTGTCTTATGAAAATCTATAATACACAGAAGTGATCGACCCAAAGACTTTAAGATATTAAATTATATATATTTCAGGATTTCTTCGATATGTCTAAAAGTAGAAGAAGGCCAGGAAGAAAGTCATATTCTCCGACAAATTGGCATTTTCATCTGTGTTTCTATTGAACAACAAAAATTACTTAATATGCTTGCGGATATTTCATAACATTATTTCATCAGATTGATTCATTTGAATAACTAAACTCATGCAAAAAATCGAAGCGATTATTTACAATAAAACTAGTAGATTAAAAAAAGCTGTCAGACACAAATTAACACTCTTTCCATAATATTTTATTAAGCCTAAGCGTATTACCAAGAATTGGTTGCAACTTGTGAACATCATTTAACCTGAACCTAGCCCAATTCTGTATCACTTCAAAGGCAGTTACCGCTTGGCTAGCCGGAGTTGGTAGCTTAGTCCAAACTAAGCCGCAACCACAACCGACAACTGCAGTGTGGCAACAGTTTGCAGCTTGAGTGGTTCACACGTTTTTTGCTGTTTCTGCTGTGTCATCTGGAGTTGCTGTTGTCATTGTTATTTTTGTTGGTGTTATTTGGCACGCAGTTCGGATTAATTTACGACTGCAATTAAAATCGTTGGGGCGTGTTTGGTGGCATTTGATATTTGGATGCCGTTGTCGGCTGACAACCGACGCAGTTGACGACGGAAAGCGACGATATGAAAATTATAGAAACAATACCGTCGTGAGGATCAAAAAGCAAACGGGAAATTGTGCATAAAATAGATAATGCGCCTTACAATTTGAAACAACAACATGTGTGTTAATAAGGTAGTTGGTCAATTTTATGGCCCTGTTGATACGGATTACGTTCTACCGACAGCTCGTTTACAGTGACTCATTGTCAACAAGAAAAAGGGGAATTTTAATATGTATATAACGTCACTTGAACTAGAATTACACATGTTCTCCATGGGGTTTTCATCCAACATAGTTTTATGTCTGGCACCAATTACAAAAACCAGAATTATGTTGTGCAGACAGAAGGAGATATATGCATAATTAAATACATATATAATTTATCAGCATCAAAGGCTGAGTTTCTCTGTACGCAGATCAACTTTAATGTATCTAATTTTTCTATTATTTACCCTGACAACTTATTTACTGATCAATTGTGCAAATATCACTGAGATCGGATAAGGAATGTAGATTTTTTTTAACTAAAGTATATTTTCATATTAGGCAAACTATTACCATTAAGCTTGCTATGTATTTAAAAGCTGGGTTCAAAGTATCTCTTTTCATGGGAAATCATACTTCGAGGCTGGTCACTTTGTCGAATTGGTTTTTAAGAGATTTAGAAATTTTTAGGGTCTATGAAGAATTATGCCGTAGATACGCGTAGATTTTGTTCCAGCTGCAATAATTAACATATGCAATAAAAGCAATTGAGTGTTTTATTTATTTATTAGTTACCCAACAAAAATATAAGATTTCAATATAATTTTATGAAATTGGCGCAATATAATGTAGACTTTAATTTGAAAACTTTCAAATTAGCTTGTAATATTTTAGTCAAGAATAATTGTCTGAGATAGATAAACTGATATTTATGTATTATATTTTTAATTATAATGCTATCCAAGGCTTTAATTATTTTACTTTTTCTTAAATCTATTTTGTCTCTAACTTTTTGAATTTACTGATCTGACTGATTATGAATGAGTAAAAACATATTTTAATAAATTGTTAAAACATTGCATACTTTTATGAGTAAAATGTCAGAGAACCTATTGTGCAACTAATTATATATATTTTTTTATGATAATTTAAACTAAATGTTTAAATGTTTACCTGTCACAAACGTGAACAGCACCACAAACACCAAGATAGTCCAACTTAATTTAATATACCACATTTTTAATCAATTGCTTGTGAATTCAACTAATTCAACAACAATTTCCAATAATACGTAGTTTTTTTTTGTTACTATTGTTTCTTTTAGTTCTGTCCAACTTTCAATTTCACTTTGAATGCACTTGCCACAGGATAGTTGGTTCAACAGTTAAGCGTGCGTTCTGCTGGTGCGAGTATCTTTTCGAATTGCCTCCAAAATGCGGTCGACTGGCGGCTTTTATAGAGCCAGCGACCTGCAGCATTTACCGTCAGAACGCCAAAAGATAACGACAACCAATGCGAGCTCAACACACGAGGCGGTTGGGCGAAACGAACAAAAACACGATGCCAACGGCAACGATAACGAGAAGGGGCAACGCCAACGCACGACGAGGCAAATACCGCCAATGAGCGTAGCGACGGAGGTCAGCAACAGGCTGACGTGTATGACGTGTATTTCACCAGAGTGGAATGGGCATGTTGCCAGAGTTTTGAGTTCTTCCATCTTCGATGCTGGCAAAGTTATGAGCGCTGGAGTTTAACTTGTTCCAATTGCCATGAGTTGCAAGTTCATTTTGTGCTTGCAGCTTAGCAGTTAATTAAGACACGATGGAAACACTGAGTTGAACAAATTTAAAACAAGCTCAAATGCTCTAACCTAGTATGCCAGCTGAAAATTAGTATCTCATCTGGTTCGTTCTTAATGATATGAATCTTGATCAATAATACGTCACGGTATATAATATATCAATTAGAAGATTGTATCTTTATTGCTCTCAGATATCGATTATAACCCACATTCATGTAACGACAAAATTATATAAATTTAGTCTGCTTTTAGTATTGTCTCTAGGTCTGATAATCTCTGAGATCGACTGGATCTAACAGAATGGCAATTTAAAATGACTAAATCTGCCTGTTAAATACTACAACCTTATTTTTATTTATCTTTTTCCGCATTTGAAGGGGGTTCATGGTATAAAATGACGTTGAGAAGGTTTGCTAAAAACTGCCGAAAAGTAGAAAAGAAATCGAAATCAAACTGAAAGCGTAAAAGTGTTGAAATGAGAAGTTTTTATATTTTTAAAAGGGAGTCGACTATTCCAGTCAAAACTTGGCCAGAAGAGCTTGGAGGTATACAAAAAAACGATTGCAGCCAGATCAACGAATCGTCGAATTTGCAAACAAACACAAATTGTTATGCTCTTTCAAGAAAAAACGCAAACTGAACAATTGTTTATTTTAGTGTTTTGACAAAGTGTTAATTGTGGCTTATTTGTGTATGTGTAAAAACGATTTCTTTTCGCCTTGATTAAGTTGGCTAGTTGCTTAGAAGGTGGATGTATAGGGACTCGTGTGGTTTTCTTGTTGTGTTTAACCTTCCAATTAATCAATCATCTAGTTTCGAACGCAACGGATGTGTGTGAGTGTGTGTGAGTGTGTGTGTGTGTGTGTGTGTATTTTAAATAGTGGGTATAGCCTGGTGGGGGGGCTACGTGGTGCAACACATTGATCACTCTAGTTTGGCGAGAATGTCACTTTCACGGAACAGGACATACTCGCGCTTGTCATCCATGTCCACCTTAGTGCCGCCATATTTGGGCAATAACACGCGATCTCCCTCCTTAACGGCCACTGGGAGGTGTCCAGAACCGACGGGATTGCGAGCACCGGGTCCAACAGCCACCACAATGCCTTGCATCTCCTTGGGCACCGAGTCCTCCGGCAGTAAAATGCCTCCAGCAGTTGTCATCTTCACCTCGGCACGCTGGATGAGTATGCGATCCAGCATGGGCAACACTTTCTTGAAAACGCTGGACATCCTTCTGTCATTTTGGATAAATTCAAATTAGACACACAAAAAAATTAATGAAATAAACTTGAAATGCTTACCAAAAAGTTGTACTTATAAAATTAAAAAAAAAGCTAAACAAGTTTTTTATTATTTTTTTTTTATTTGTAGCTGTTCAGTTCAATTGCCAGAAGCAGACTGGCTAAATGAAAAACTGGTAGTAGCAATTCGATTTGAGAATCGGTTAGCCTACTTTGATGATTTTGGTTCACCCTAAAGAGCGTTCAGTGTATGAGTCTCTCTACTAACTTTTGAAACTCAACCATTCATTGTGAGTAAAACTACCGTTATACACAGTGTTTGTGTGTGTAAGTGTGTGTGTGTGTGTGTGTGTGTGTGTGTGTACGTGTACATGTGATTTTATTGTGTGATTGTCGCGATGTTTTGTTAAAACTCTCACGCTGCAATAATCAGCGCCACCTGTTGCCGCTGATACGCACTAAGCATAGGGCATATATATATGTGAGTGTGTATGTGAGTGTGTGTGTATGTGTGTCCCGTTGGGCTTCCTGTCTAAATGATTCGGAGTGAGTCGTTGTTTTTTGTACTTGCAACAGTTAATGTTGTCTGAAATTGCTTGATGGCATTTCAGTTTTTGTTTCCCGATTCGCTCGTAAATCAAAATATTTCACACTTTTGGCGGGCGACTCTGTATCTGCGGTTGTGCCTCTGTGTATGTGTGTGTGGCAGTTAGTGTGTGTGGGATAATTTTCTTTTGCCTTGCTTGCTTTTTTTTCTATTATTATTGTATTGGTTTGCTGGTTTTTGCGAGCTTTACGTGACGTACATGAAAGATTATTTATATAACTTGTCTAAATTTTGTTAAGTACATGAATTTTCATATAAAGTTCGTTACGCACATGAAGTAAAATAAATATTAACCTTTAAGCTGCATGATATATTATTGGCATGCATAATTGTAATGGCTTGTGGGTGATGAAAATAAATCAGGATATTATGAAAAGTTTTTGATTATAGACTCTTACTGGGCATATTAAAATATTATTAATATTGTTAACATTATAATTCCGAAGGCGAAATGAAGTGCCTTTCGTATAATATATTTGAGATATAATAAATATCCAACAGTTATTTCAATTTGAGATCTCTGACCGTGATTAACTGTCGTAAACTAATCACACTCCACAGGTTCAGACATCTACACAATTTAATTCTGGGTTACCCTAATCCTTGCAATAAATGTTGGATTATTTAATACAACCAGATGTATTAAGTCCTCTATATAATTGAATTATTTTATATTCTATCAGTAACTTTCTTTTAAATTTATGGAATTTAATGTGTACATTTAATTTTAATTTTATTTAAAGTTTTACTTTTTTTTAATTTGTGAAAAATAAATTAAATGGGAGTCTACATAATCCTCCGCACCTTGCAAAACTGGAAGTTAGAGTATAAAAGATTCGCATCAGAATATAGGACAAGTGCTATCGTTACGAGCATAGCTTTATTTGATGTTTGCATATTGTTTGTTAGAAAGTTTTGTGATGTTTACGATGTTTACGGCATGCTGCGATTTGACTTTACGCGTATGTATTAATATGACGCATTTAAATACAATTTATGGGCCTAGGACATGAATACGTAAGCAAATGTTCCGCCAGAATGCAGGAGTCAAGGTCGACCACAATTTGGCCCTATCCATCCAAAAGGGGCAACTTTGACAATGACGCCAGTTAAATAGGTGTCGAACGCTTACTTTAATCAACATTTCAATTTGCCTGATTGCATTTACATATCAAATGCAACTCTCAACTGCTTACTGACCATATTACTCATAAGTCGCGTTGACATTGGGGCATTGGGGTATTTGCAGTCCGTGACCTTGTCCGATTATCAGCACGGTGCATGAAGCATGATGCATGGGTGCGTGGTGCATGAGAAATTATTATCATATTATTTATTTATGCAGACCACACTCGCAGTTCTATTCACACTGCAAATCGATAATATGCGCATTTCGATGAATCAAAATGACAATATTTTCGCTTAAGTCACGCCAGCTTAAAATAGATATTTCGGCGATTGAAGAAGCCCTAGCAAATAAATTGAATTAATGTAGACGCGTTTTAGTATTTTGTATATATATTTATTTGGTTTCACATTAAATCTTAAATCAAATGTTTAAGGCCAATCTATTAATTAGGAATATTTTTCCGATTTCAACATTTGTTCTTAATGCTCAATCACACTGCACATCGATATCTCGTTGTTTGTATTCCTGGATGTCTATTTAAAAAATATTTAGGAACACTTGAGCCAAAATTCAAATATAAGATACAGATTAATTGAAATATATACCCATTTGATTTACTTTATACAAGTTAATACTTGTTGTTGTTGCTTGTTTCGAATTTATATATTATGTTTGGAAAAATACACTTATTTATGTCGACAAGAAAAGCTGAGCTCACTGTATATATTAGAACTATTTAATAAAACTGGTCGGTTACGGAAAATTACATTTGATAGCCGACACGCAAGTTGACTTTTGATCTTTAGATATAGTTTCTGAGTTACCTTAATTTCTATGAATTTTGAGTTCAGATTGAAGCTAAATGATAAATTAAATATATATATATTTAGCAAATAAATTCTCTGTGAATTATGTACAATTCATGAATTCACACTGTTAAATACACTAATTACATATTTTCAATATACATTTCCATAAAATATTTCAGATAATACAATGGACTAGTTATGCAAGTACTTTGCACTTATTACTTAAAAACATATTAGGAATTATAGCATTGACTCGACATTTTAAAAAATAATACATGTATGAAGCTCGATTTCATTATATAAATTAATTACGATCACATTCGATGCAACTAATATAAAATACCAACTTGTACTAATTATAGCAAAATTAACATAAACTCAATTATAGTTATTACATATTAAAATTAGTTTACACTAGTTAGCAGAAAACAGAACAATTACGGCAAGTGATAAATATCGATCGAAAGAATACTACGAAATAGCAGCAATTATCGCATTGTTTATTGCAAATAACTAAACTAGTTGTGAGTTTGACTGCAGCAGTCGTTCATTCAGCGCCGTCTATATGGAAAAAGAGAGGGAATGATAGTGAGATAAGGATATGGAAATCCATGTAAACAATACTACATATCATTATTATTACTCAGAAAAAAAATTATATCGAAACATTGAAATTTAGGAATATAATTTATATATTATAAGTTGTTAAGCAATCTTAAGTAAAATATATTATAAATGTGATCAATAATTATAAAAGCAGAGCAAAAGAAAGAAGTTGGAATGCCATGCATAATTTAAAGTCTCTAGATCTTATAGTCTCTGAGATCGATTTTCTCATACAGACAAACATGACGAAATCGACTCGGCTTTTGAGGCTTATCGAGAATATATATATATTTTGTAGGCCGGAGATGATTCCATTTGCCAGTTACTTTTCAAATTAATTATAGGTATTGGGTACAAAAGTAATTTATTCATAAATTCTGTGTATTCATTAAAATCTCTGGAATGTAGAAATAATTGAAAAAATTACAAATAAAAAAAAATTAGCCTTCAGAATTTAGAAATAAAAACTGTGCTATTTACCGATTAAAAAAAATATACTTCTTACAAATAAGGCAAGCTGCCCTTCAACATTTCAAGATGATTTTTTTGTTGAGTGTACAGATATAAACTGTTTTACATACCTGCATTAGTGTCGTCTTAGACTCAATGGACTCACGTTGTGTTTGCGTCGATGAGTTGAGGGTTGTGTTGCGGCGCAACCGTCGCGACTCCAGCTGATGTCGCGAGTTCAGTGATCCCTTCGAGTACTTCTTGCCCAGCAACACGGCCTGCAAAGGAAGAATGTCGTAACAGAGAATCTAAATCTAATGGTTAACTTCAGCAGCTCACTTTGAAGGCCTCCCGAAACTTGTTGCTCATCAGGTTGTAGAGCAGTGGATTGATGCAGGTAGATAGATAGTAAAGCACGCCGGAGATGTAGGTCATCACGGTGTAGAGGAACTCATGCTGCTCATTCAACTGGGCGCCAGTGGCTGGCGCATAAATGGCAATCAGACGCTGAGCGTGGAATGGTGCCCAGCACAGAAAGAAACAGATGACGACGGCCACTGTGGAATGAGACAGATGATCCAAACAATTTGTACATGTACTTCTACATATGTATTTATATTCATTTGCAACTAATGACACAGCCGCAATATATAAAATAGCATGAATGTTTTTTTTTTTTCGGGCACAATAAAATGCGCGCCCGCTCCATAAAAGTAAAGCAAGCCAAAATGACAGGCAGACAATATAATAAATTGGCCAGTGAATGACTGATTAAGTGTGTGCCCGACTCACAGGCAGTACTTCATAATACCCCTTGCTGGCAAATACACATATGGTTAGAAATGAGATATTTGCCACACAGCCTGTTGTAACGATAGATGGGCGCAAAACTAATTATCCAATTTCAAAGGGAGGATATCTACCAACCCGAAAATTCTGTTTTGATGACGTTCATTGGACCCTAGTCTAAGCCAATTTTCCACAAATTTTAAATTTGTTTTTATGTTAACATATGAATAACTGGAAAACATTAAAGTATTTTTCATTTACAAAATATAACATTTCTTTAAGTTCAGCTCTTCAATTTCTTCTTTCATTATATATCAAAATCTTTACTGTTAGGTTTACGTTCACGAGCTCAATTCGAAATCTATTTTTCTATGGATTTCTACGCTCTTGGGATTTATTGGGATTGTTGGAGTTATTCAGAAATGTGGAGAATGAGGTAGTATCTCAATTCTATTACACTTCTGGTAGGCATACCCGAATATAAGTGGAACTCACCCAGCATTCGCAGCACACGACGCGTGCCATAATGGTTGAGGCGTCCACGCACCGAGCTTAACTGAGGCCCCGCATTGTTGGTCGAGGCCGAGGCGATGCCTGCATAGCGATAGAGTATCGTATCGCTCTGCTCCGACTTTATTGGCTGTGATTGACGTCTATCGGCCATGAGAGCTGGTGATCCGACTCCACCAACTATGGTCGAGCGGTACAGATGGATGCCAATGCACAGATATAGCACCAGAATTATTGACATGGGGGCAAAAAAGAAGATAAACGTGGAAAGCTGGAAGGAGTGCTGCACGATCACGCGAACCACGGCACATTTGTCGACACCCGCATAGCTATCGATGCCAAATTGTGCCGCTTGCGGTATGGCCGTAAGCACGGCCAGCACCCAAATGAGGATTATGATGCGAATGGCGCGGCTCAATTTGCTCATTGCCTTGCCCAAGAACGGGTGACAAATGGCCATGTAACGTTCGACGGTGAATGCCGTTATGGTCAACACTGTCGCATTTGCCGATGTCTCGGCCAGCAGGCCCCGTCCGATGCAGAAGTGCTCGCCAAAGATATACGGATACTTTGACCAGATGAAGTACATCTCTGGCGGCACACCCGACAGCAGCAGCATAAAATCCGATATGGCCAGAGAGAACAGATAGTAATTGGTGGCCGTGTGCATTGAGCGATTCTTCTTGATCACAATGCAGGTGCTGATGTTACCCACAACGCCGGTGAGAAAGATCAGGCCGTAGACCACACTGACCGGTATGACAATGGCCAACGAATCACGTTGAGCGCCAAGCAATTGGTAAATTGTGGCAGCACTCGCGTTGGTGGCAGACGGTGCCGATACCATTGACATGTTTTTCGTTTTGTTTTTTTTTTATGCGCTGAAATTTTCCTTTAACTCATGCGCTTTTGTTTATTTCTAAATTCAAGCAATACTTCCACTTGCTCGGCGTTTAGGCTAGCTATATCTACCTCTGTGCTAATTATTATAATTCAATGTCACGACCCAAAAGCAACTGGAGACTTCTAAACTCAACTCGTTTCTTGACTCGCACGCAACGGACGAAAACGACAAATAAACAATGTACAATATATATGTATATTGTATGCCAACGAAATCGCAACCGAATCCGGAACCAGTGCCAAAACGCCCACCCAGCCCACTAGCTGCGAGGCAACTGGACGCTTGGGCAAATGGGTTCGCTTGATTATAAACTGACCAACCGCATCAATTTGTCTCTAATTTTGAATGCATCGAGTGCTGCCCGATTCCGATGCCGATTCCGATGCCGATGCCGAATCCGAACCGCACGCCAGCGCGTTCAAAACTTATCTGATAAGCAGCGGCAAACTTTTCCCATTCAGATTTCTATCTATATACAATAAGCAGCGCTGTCGCGTCGCTGCCTCTGCCAGTGTCTCTGTTACTGCCACTGTCACTGTCTCTACCTCTGTCTCTGCCCCTGACTCTGCCCCTGCCTCGGCTAACATGTGCATACTGCTAAGTGACTCGGTGCTCTGTGTGCTTGGCATTGTTTGTGCTTTTGGCCACCATTTCTTATAATCGCAAGCCATCAAAAACAATACCAAGACCAAGAACAAAAATCCCCACGACGACGTCTGTCATAAAAAGTTTTTGCTCTATGCGTTTTGTCAGCAGCATAGCAGAGCAGAGCTCTGACGAGTGACATTTTCCCCTATATATATATATATATATATATATGTATATGTATGCTCATTCATTTATATTATTTAGTTTAACTAACCGAAAAAAACACTCATACCACTGCCACTAACCGACCACCCACAAAGTGCGTGCCCTGCTTTTGAAATAGTTACACGCAGAAGACACATGGATAAACTAATACTTACAGTTACATTTACAAATACAAATACAAATACAAATACAAGACAGTGCATGGCTGCCACAAGCCACACGTGTGCTTCCCCGACTATATATGTGTGTGTGTGTGTGTGTCTGTTGTGTGTGTTGTGTAAAGCTCTGAGAAGTGCTTGCACGCGTGCCTGAAAGCTCTTAGCAAGTGCAACCGCGATTTTCTATTATTTTTAACTTTAAAGACTGCTATTTAACAAACAATAATTTAAGTGCTTTGAGTAACAACAACAAAGTATCTATTAGAATGCAATTTAGCTCGAAAAATATGTGCTGTATTTCATATTATATATTTCCTACATCTTCGCCTTTTGATGAGACTATTAGTTTTACAATATTATACCATTGTTGTCCTTCAAACCAAATATTTCTAATGTACCAAATATCAAATACTTTTCTAAAACACTAAAATTTTACAATTTAAAACATTCAAAATGAGACTAATATTTTGAACCCAACAACATTTTATTGATATCAAGTATATAAATTTATGATGAACTAAAATTTATATTATTTCTTCTTTTTTTTTGGTGCTTTAAACCAAATCTAGTTTTATTATACGTATGTGTATCTTCAATGGTATTTTTTAGGGATTTGTTCGATGAGAACAGAGTATTCCTTAAGCTAAAAGTAATTAAATCAAATACACATATATTATGGGCAACATCAATTTTATTGTAATTGCTAAAACCATTCGTAGGAGTCAGGAGAACTTAGAATATTTTAATTAATGATTCAAATACATTCAGAAACATATGCATATGGTGTACAATATGAATATACATTTATAAATATTCTCTAAATAGATGTGTATAAGCTTGGTAAAACTAAGTCAATAAATATCTCATTTAAACACTGGACACTATTCAACCAGCCTTTCCAGGAACTTATGCCTGGAACCATTACCTTCGTTATTGAATCTATAGACATTTACCAATAGTTAAAATAGGTGTATATAGATGTATATAGGCAAAAACCAATATGCTAATATAATATATATTAATCTCATTAACACATACAGATTTCTATCTCGCTATGTATGGCATTAATTATGCTGTTTTTATATCGGCACTAGTAAAACATTGAATTGAATTTTATAATGGATATAATATGATATAGTTTCACATTTTACAACATTCCTTTCATTTCCTTTCTTAATCCAATTTAATTTTTCGTTTATTTATTTTCAATCTTAGATCACGCAATAGTTTAGTTGTTCAGAATTAGGCTTTTCTTGATTTCATCGTTTATTTTAAGCACACCACAAGATTTTAATTAAAAACCACTATCAATAACATTTATGTTGGATGTGTAAAATAGATATTTTCAGTACTTGCTGAGTAAACTCGTAGACTCTTAAAAACATATACATGTACTTATGCAATGGTGCATGTCCACAAGAGGCGGCTGAAAAGGTACATACATCGAATGGAAACAAATATTTGTTGAAATATTTATGACATTCAAGAACTGTATTTGTAACACAGAATAGTGTTTTCAACTCACAATTAAAGTCTTCATCAAGCTCGTTTATTTGTTAAGTCTACTTTAAGTTTATGTTTTAAGATTTGTGCACAAACATTTTTTTTTGTTTTATCACATAAAACTGAAATCTAAGATGTACATATTTGAATTTTTTTTAAGAAATTATACGTTTGTCTCAAGTTTTTGATAATATTTATGTGACTGGTCTAGCATTTACTGAATATTTTATGAGCATAAAACATTTAACTATAATTCGTTTTTAATCACACTACATCAATTAGAAATATAATCGCCTGGTATTTTATATAAAAGATATTATGGGATCCTTACAAGTTTTTTTGAAATGTTTAGTTTCATGTATATAGAGGTATGTTAGTATTATGACTTTTTGGCATTCATTACTGCTGACTCAAGAACCTTAATAATTATATAAGTAGTATTGGAATCTTAGTAAACTTAATATTAAATGTAATGCTATAAAAATCATAAATAAGTTTTTAAATGATTCAATTATTTCACCTCAATTTGTCTCACATTGTGATGACTCTCACGTAAATATAATTTGTAACAGAGGGAAACATTTGGAAATGCCGAGCTTACAAAACAAAATGTTTTGTGATACAGATTAAAAACATATTTCACTATAGATTAATTAAATATGGGACATTGAGATAATTTAATCATATTGCACGGATCCAGTTTATACATCAATATCAACGATCTCGCCATCATCCTCATCATCAGTTCCCCAACCAGCGTGATGATTGTTCTCATCCAGTCAGTGAACGAGCCTCTCTTGCTATGGCGTCACCTTGTTCAATTCTGGCTGGTGCAGATCCAAAAAATTCTGAGCAGCCTCATAATCCAGCCCATCAATGCCACATGCAACCAGCTCCCTCAGATTGTCTGCATATCTGGCAATATTACTGAACGATTGCAACGTGATAAGCGAACAGTTGCTAATATTGAGACTGCGCAAACGAAGCAGATTGAGCACAACACACAGAACAGCCGCATCTTCCAGCAATATGCAGCTGGCCAGGGAAAGCGTCTCCAACGACGGACAATTCATGGTGACTGCAGTAATGCCTTCCGTATTCAAGCGAATACAGCAGTCCAGTGTCAGGCTAGTCAGCTCGGGCAGATGCAGAGCTCGCTTAAGCGGACGATCGGTAAGATTGCGAACTCCTCGCACCTTTAGTTCGCGCAATCCTCGCAAGCGACTGATGGAATAGGGATGCTCGCCAAAGCCGATGAAGCCGTTATCCGTGATCTTGGTGCAGTAATCAATTCTGAACAAACGCAGCATCTTCTGGTGTTGGAATATTGTGGCCAGAGTGCGATCGGTGATTGCCTTTTGGCAGTTATCCAAGCTGAGCTTCCTCAAATTCGGCAGTCGCTCCATCAGGGTGCACAACGAATCCTCATCAATGAGGTTGACGTCCTCCAAAAACAACTCCTGCAGTGTATAGTTAATTTTGGTGGCTAGCCCATCTAACAAACCTATGCCAGTCATCGCTCGACAATAGGACAAAGTCAGCGACTCCAGGCAACCGCTCATCTTGCGCAACGCCTTCATACAGCGCACATCCAGCTGGACGCAAAACATGACATCTACGTAACTCAGCGTTTTACGCCACTTGCGAGCCACATGGACCAGCAGTTCATTTGTCAGCGATAGCATACCGGTGAGATCAAGATGTTCGAGTTGAGTCGTCCTTGGTATCGAGTACAGAATCACTCTAAGTAGCATTAGATGGCAGTTGCCAGAGAGCTTTAAGGTGCGCAACCTGTACATCCGCTCAAAGGTCAGACACCAGACACCCATATTAATACCCGGCGCACAGCTAAAGAAGATATCGACGCTTTCCAGAGTTTCCGCATGGTCAAAGAGCACCTGCAGCAAGACCATCTCATTGTCGCGCCGATACTCAAATAGCAGGTGACGCATTTGAACCTTGGTCTCCATGCGACGCAACTGCAATAGCAGTAGTAGCTTCAGATCTGGGTCTAGACTGACACCGTCGCATTCTAAGCCATCTAGTCGATGGAACTGCTTCATATTGATGACATCGATGGTCCTGTTCTCATCATCCCGAAAGCTAGTCGTGGCTATTTTAAGCATTTTCAAATTTGGCAGTTTGCCAAGAATGCTCCGGAATACGGGCGAGTGGCGCACCATCAAGCATTTGACTTCTTTGCCCACCAGTCGCAGAAACTGCTCCAATTCCAGACTCTGTGACAAGTTGCGCAACTCGATGTCCTCAAAGTTGACATACGATTCATGGCACTCCACATGATGTATTATATCCTCCAGATTTTCCCTTGTCACAATCACCCTGCCCCGTGTCGCGAAGTAGCGCCGACTTACTAATTTACGACAACGCCTGGAAACCTGTCGCAGCTGCTGCAGATCCATGTACGTTAAATATGACATTATCTCTATCCATATATCATTTGACAGCTGTTCAATGTGCATCATTGTAGTCTCTCCTTCTTCATCGGATGTCTCTGCGGACTTACTGACTGCTAGTGTCGCAGCCATCTCTGGCTATACTTTATTCGCCTGCAAGAATTGAGACATTTTCATTATACATATATTTTATTATGAAGACAGAGCATATTAAACTTTAACTACCATTAAAATCAATAATTTTCCATAAATCAGTTCACAGTTCAAAAATTCTTTTATCTGATCGGACGATTCTTCAGTTGTCAACGATTATTTAGAAAGATGTGTGTTATCGATTCGGAAACAATTGATATATTTTATTTTTGTAGGCTTTTTATTGAAGGGATTTCATTCTATTTATAAAAATTATAATTTTTAAACGCATTCTTCTCTCCTTTTAAGTGAATACACTAATTATCAGGTGAAGATTTTTTTTAACAATCTTAGTAGTTGAAAGCACTTCCTACAACACATGGATCAGAAGTGCATAGCACTTTCACAAGCCTGCAATAGGTATTCAATCAAAATAGGCCCCTGCAGATTTTATTTCCGATTGCTATTCTATTTTATGATGTTCTATGCTTAGATGTTCTCATATCCTCGTGGAGAGTACTATAAGTTTTCACAAAATCAAGTCAATATAGACATGACTTTCAGTGTGTCTCTGCTGATTGTTTACAGTCATGCTTCGGATAAGTTAAACGCCTCCAATTTTAAAATGGTCTTCTTGAAACTTGTCGAACTATATTATATAATTCTGAGATAGGCGTCGATATACATGAGAGAGTTGTCGAGAGTGATTCACACATGAGAAATATTAAATAAATAGACAACTGTTGCAGGTGGAATAATAATAAACATTTTGCCGATGCGCTATACTTAATAAATAATATCAATACATTTGAGACTCGACATTATTAGTCTCTAAATACATGTCAACCTATCTGATACAATAAAGTCACACAAATGCCAGTCGTGAAAAAGAAAATACACATATATAATTTGTTTAAAACTGCGGACTTCAAGCCAGTCTACTTTTCGACGAGGGTATATAATCTATGGCATACCCACGATAATTTTAACGGCTTTCATTTTTGTATGTAAATAAAAATATATAAGAAATGTGTAGGTAGAGGTTTTTTTGATTTTTATTTGATTAATTAAGTTTATCGTAAGAGAATATCATTAAGCAGGAAGTAAATTCAATAATAGAACCTACACCAAAAATAAGTGCAATCCAAATATGCAGAATACAATGAAAACCGATGTGACGCACACAAGGGTTAAACTTCGGCAACAAACAAACTCGCCGCAGAACAGGTGAGCTGATGGTTGCCCGGGGAACAGTCCTTAGCTGACCCATTGCACTCTCACCAACGCCGGGCATAGATTGTTGAGGACTCATAGTTACATGCACACACACATGTATCTTACATATGCACATGCGTACAAATATACAGATGCATATATGCAGTTAGAGCCAAACGGGCGTAGTTGAGATACTTGTATAGATAGATACTCATCCCATTATGGGAGTCTGCAATGCATACAGCATTTTCTCTTACCTGACAATCGATGGTTGTGTTGAAGAAAGCAATTCAGCCTCGGTTAATCCTTAGAATTCTACCAGCACTTAAATTATTTCCTATGCAGACAAATATACTTCTGACATTGTGCAATTGAGTAATAAATTTCTCGTATCACTTTCAATGTGGAAATTGCGCAGTAGCATTTACCACCAATGCTGTAATATTTGTAATAGTTGTGAACTATACAGTTTTTTATTCTTTCGTTTATGTTTGACTGTATTTATTAATTATGTTGGTTTCCTGTGTTGTATTTTCTTATTCGACAGCAACCTGCTTATTGTTTGAATTACAGAAGCCAAATGCCAATGGCATAGCCAAATGGAAAATCAACCACGCACTGGGAGCTCAGCTGTGTATCTAATAACGAAAATCAAACCATCAAACTATTGTGCGAGCGGATAAATTTATTTCATAGCAACGCATGCTCTCACGCTCAGCATGCTCTCTCTCTCTCTCTCTCTCTGTCTCGCTTTCTCTCTCTCTATCTCTCTCTGCTGGTGTTCTCTCTGAGACTCCACTCAGACACCATCCCTTTCTCGCTCTCTATTACTCTCTGTCGAACGCTCTCGCTTTGTTTATGTTTATGTTTCTTGTTTCTGACCTACTTCCAAAAAAAAAAGAAAAGAAAAAGAAGAAAAACACAACCAACAACAAATCAACTAAAAACAAGAAACTAGAAACAAAAATTCTGTGCCGGCAGTGACCTTAGTGCCGTTGCGTAGGAAATGTTTGCGGTAAGCCTATCGTAGCCCTCAAGTGTGTAAAGGGCTAGCTTATTGTGAAACGAGTTCTAGTATTATCAAGCGAGAAATTATATCAGCGTCGCACCGACTATTATATACTCTTGATAAATTCATATTTTAAACATAATGGAAATGTAATACACTTATCAATACATTATTTATCATATTACGATAAAACCCATAAAATTAATGAAGGGTCAATTTGGATCTTCAATACCATAACTTTTGATAATATCAATCAAAGCTCAAATCAAATCAATAGTTTTATTCTTTAAGTTACAAAATTCACTTAGTACATCTATAGCTATTTGATATAGAAAAAGTCAATAGCAGAAAAAATTTTCAGTTCAAACTTTTGTGTTCATTTTCAAAAAATAACCGCCTATCTAACGTGTTAAATTCGGGCTGCCAGATTGCTTGAGAAATAGGTCCGGCAATGCTGTCTTAAATTCAAATAACAATCAACGGCTTCTCATCACAAGGAATATGCCAAAAAATTTAACATTTTATACAAGCAAAATAAAAAAGAGTTAAATCATTCCAATCAATTCCTAGGCATAAATTATTAATATATAAATTTCTTTTTTGATAACCATAAAAACAATAAGCGAAGAACAAATTATTTTCCCTCCCAAAATACAGGTACGCATCTAAAATCGTCATCAAGCAACTAAAATAAGTTAGGCCCAGACACAGAAAGCACAACAAGTGTAACGAGCAGTTCCATTCGATTAGTTATTTATTTAAGATATGTACTCGAAGTGAAGACATACATTATAATTACTATCATAATTAATGCATTACGCATATTGAGCATTTTGTTAAATTGTGCAGCCCGTCTAATCCTAACCTAAACCTTTACAATTATACCTGAGCAACTCGAGGAGAGTTGGCGCTGCCGTCTCTAAGTATGCGTCTGTTTGCCCATACGCATCGAGGGACGCCGCATGCTGACAGTTGTGGACAGACGGGGCAGACGTGGATTCACTGGCGGACCCATCAAGCGATCTGGTCCGTCGGAAACGGCAATCTCTATGGGCGGCAATGGTGAGGCGGGTGACCATTCCGAGCTGGAGCTCGAGCCGGGTGAATCGGAACTACAATCAAATGGTGCATCATAGATATGCCGTCGTGAAAGACAGATAGGATAGGTTACCCAGCTGTGTAGATGGGCGGCAGTTTCTTCTCATAGTTGCCCGTGCTTGGTGTGACAACGCCGGCATGAATCTCCTGCTGATAGAGACCGTAGAGTTCTCGCAACTCATCCGGCAGGTCAACGTTGCCCTCCTCGATGAGTCGCCGCTGGGAGCTAATGATGTCCTCGCACAGGCGCCGCTGCCGCTCGGCTCGCAACAGCTGCAGATCGCGACGCCTCAGCTCCGCCTGACGTGCCAACCGTTCCGCCTGCAATGACACCTTGTCCGCCTCCAGTTCGTGCACGCGGCAGAGCAGGGCGAGCAATTCGCGCTCCTCATCGCTGGTAATTCGTTCGGGAAGCTCCTGTCCATGGATTGGATTTGGGTTACAACTAGCATTGACTAATAAGACAAGAATTCTGTTCGACTTACATCCTCTAATTTGACACCCTTCTGGCGACACTGCTCCAACTCGTGCTCTGTGTGCTCCCGCACTTCCTTATAGCGTCGCGTCTCCTTCTCAATGGCCGCCAGTTCGCCCCAAGCATTCTTCAATGCCACAGAGCCCTCCGATTCGATGTCTGCTTCAGATAATACAAATTAAATAGATCATTTAAGACAATTGGATTTAATTGGCAATACTAATACTTCAATGTAAATATAAAACATAATATAAATAATTATATATTATATTTATATTAATATATTATATTATATGTATACACGTATATACCCAGAGCGTGTCTGGATACATTTTTGATAAACAATTCTTTAACAATTGAATGTCTTGAAAACTTTTCCAATATTAAGTTATTGATCATCATGAATGTGTTCTCGCTCACTTGTTAAAAAAATAACTGAGATCGCACTACTATATCATATAGCTGACATAGGAACAATCGGTCATTTTATTAGTTCTCGTATGAAAAACGGTATCAGGTATCAGAGGAAGCAGATAGAATCTAGTCTACAGGGGCATTTAAGATTTGGCGTGCCTGAGATAGTTAAGCTTCCAGTTTTGAAATACCCACCATCATCGCCAGGAGCATCGTATAGCTTGCCAATGCGTCCCTGCCAGTGAGATATGATCATGTGCTGTCGCTCGGCATCCAGTTCGAGGCCCAGCAGATGACTCTCCGCCTCGAGGAGTTTCCTGCGCAGCTTCATCTGCTGCTTGAAGGTGAGCACGATTTGTTCACGCAAATAACGTAGCTCTGATTTCCTCTGCTCATTTGGCTCCCCGCTGGATGGTGGCGGTTGACCTGTCGCTGCCGGAGCCATAGAAGCAGCCGCAGCGGCTGCAGCAACTCCACTGCGTGGACGTTCCGTTAGCATCTTGGTGCGCAAGCGGGTAACCTCGTCGCGCAGCTCCGAGACCAGACTCTGGTAGTGTTTGGTGGGAAAGTTCTTGAACTCATCGATATACACAGAGCTCTGGAGTTTTGTTGTGATGCTATTAGCTCGATCCGCATATACGAGCGTATTCTTGGTCTCGTCCCTATGCTTGCTCTCGGGCGCGACGTGGGCAATCATGACCGTCTTGCAGCGTCCACTGAGCGCTTCCTTGAGCAGACGGGTCAGCTTGGAGTCGCGATAGTTCACATATCGGGCACCACCTGACAAAGCATTGATGCAGTTGCCGAGCGCCAACAGACTGCGATTGATGTGGGCGCCCTCCTGCAATCGTTTGCCCCGATTTTTCGTCTTCTTGGCACGCTCCGAACCAGCCAGATCGGTGAGAAAGAGCCGACCCTGTTTGGTGCCCATCGGTGTTCGTGTCTGCACCGTAATGCTGAGCAGAGCATGGCTCCGCGATGATGTCTGATTGGCTGCCGTGGGCTCCATTGTGCGCGCCTTGTTACCTTTAATGAGCAGGCCGACGACCTCCTTGCGACTGGATGTTGTAATTTCCGAGAGTCCAGCAACAGTGATGCGCTGTCCACGATTATCCTCTCGCAGTTCCAACGGTCCGCCCGGATTCAGCAGATCCCTGATGAGTTCGTTGTAAATTTCTAAATACGATATCGATACTTTGGAGGCACTCTCCGGTGTAGCTGCCTCAATGTAACAAAATATATCTTCGATCGCCCGCACCATTAAGCCAATGTCCTGAGTGTTGACATCCGCTTCGCTGCCACCGGCTGTCGATGGTTTCTTGCGTGGCACTGGTCCAAGCATAGTGTGCGTTTTACCGGAGCCCGTTGCTCCATATGCAAATACGGCAGCGTTGTAACCGTTGAGGACATCTCTGACCAGTGGCGACGTGGTGGTCTTGTACACCACTTCCTGTGTGTCGTTCTCCTTGAAGACATGATCGTAGGAGTATTTCCGTGGCCGACTCTTGCCGCCATCATCAAAGAGCAGGGCGCCGCCAGAGATGACTTCAATGCATCGCTCGCCGGGATCCAGGCTAGGACGCACACGCACCGACACCTGCAAAAGTGGGAGATGCCTCGAACTGGAATAGCGCTAGATGCCCAGCGCAGTTATGTCACTCACCACTAAGCGTTCCTCCTGGGCGGGCTGTGCCGTTGCCAGTTGGCGTCCTTGCGAGGATGTGCTGCCTCCGCTGCTGCCCGACCAGCTACTGGCATTAGCACTAGCCGCCATCTTCAATCAAATGATTTGTCCTTCAATACAATGCCACGTGCCCCAGATGTGTCGATAACCTGTCTACAAGGTGACCACAACAACAAACGATTAGAAATGGTGTCAATTTGTTGTCAACAATCGTAAAACTGTCATTAACTTGGTATATCCATCCCCAACTCCCCAACCTCGAAATGAGAACTAGTCTTAATGGATTGTAAACTTTGGCGTCAAGGTTTTTCCTGTAATGTTCATGACTTGGCCTAATCGATGTGGTTGTTTCTGCCGTTGTTCATGTTTTGGCAGTTAGAAGTCCTGCGGGCTTTGTTTACGAGTTGGCGTGCGCCGTAAATCAAGCCGTGAACTTGAACACCTTCCATTTTACTGCAGGGTCCCGCATGCAAATCAATGAAGGTTAACTTTTCAAGAGTTCGATGGCTGCTCAAAGAGTCAAGCACCTGCCACAAGACGAAGCTAACTGCCAACTCATTCAGCAAAGGTCCCAGTTATTAACACCTTAAATTAACACCTTTTTATGCTTAAGCGTATGAGCAATTTTTCTGTATTTTCCCAACTTTCCTAAGTTGTTAAAGTCGAAACTCACTTACGGAAAGCCCTACTTATTAACACCTTTTCATGCTTAAGTGTATGAGTAAATAATTCATACAAAGTACTATTTAACTAACACCTTGAATTAACATCTATACATGCATTAGTGAACCAATAACTCATTTTTCCGTATATCCAAATTATCGAATCTAAGCTTCAATCAAAACTTCAGCCAGAAGAGAGAGAGAAGAAGAAGAGCCCCGTTTTCTTCGTGGTCAAGATCCACAGCTTTTGATCAATCAAAAAGCAAAATTAGTAATTATATTAATTATAATTACCAGAGTAATTTCTCAATGCCAGATGTACGAGAAGATTATTTTTAAATTTAGTTATGTTATCTCGTCGCTAAGCAAACACACTGAATCTAATTGCCACACAAACACACACGTGTCCAGCTAACCGAAGTTACACAGGGGTTCGACCCTTTTTCCAATTTATTTGCGCAACAAATGCCCTTTTGGATACGCAGTTAATATATGGGCGCGAAAGCGCATGAATAATTTAATTGCTTAAAGCCTAAAGATTGTAAATAACTCATGCGACACTTAACTTTCGAATAAACAAACACTTGCCCCTTAAATGTGTCCACGACCACATGTGTAAGAAACTACAAATTAAAGGCCCAACAAATTGTAGGCCTTCAGTGTCAACAAAATGAATTCGTGTAGTGCTCGGACACGCCCAATAGAAAGACCACGTTTCCATAGTGCTCCTCAATGGCCTCAACTCTTTCACACAGTTTTGTATTAAAATCGATTTGCATCGAGCCACTCACACTGGGCTTAAAAAATGCCACAATCATTTTTCTAATCATTTTTAGCGGCTAGTTTTGCATTTTATGCTTTTTCTGATTCTCTTTTATTTTGTGTTATTATTGTTTTCGTGTAAATTGCCCACAGACACGACAACCAGGGCCAGCAATGGACAGCAACGAGTTGCAATATCAATATATATAAAACAATATCTCTCTCTCACTCTCTCTCTCTCTCTCTCTCTCTCTCTCTCTCTCTGTCAGTGGGTCCTGTGTCTTTGACATTATTGTTTGCGTTTCTTGTAGTAGTTATTGTTGTTGCTGTTGTGGCATGCTCGTTGCTAATGCTACTATTTTTTAGAATCCCGCATTTTGATTTCATTCCGGTCAGCAGAGTATGCGACAAGCATAGTCCTGATTATTTCTACTAATAGCCACGACTCCATCCCCCTCTAAGCAGTGACTGTCTGCAGTAGAGCTCTTACATACATATAAGAGTTAGTTGCGACGTTATTCCATAAATCAGATTTCCATTTTCATTACTATGTACATATGTATTTATATATGTAGTAGATAGTATGTGCCCAGGACGATTTTTCCTTCACGTGTTGACCAAATGTTTGTGCTGTTAGCATTTGTTGGGGAAAATCAGTGATTAGCTTGGGAATTCTCTTGGTAAAATGAATGTGATTTGTAAACAAGTCATTTTTCTTCTTGGTAGCAACTAAGTTAACAATTTTTGTTTAAACAGATGAAATCAACATTTTTAAATAAATGCTCTTAACTGAGCATTACTTAAGGACAGCTTTGAAAACATCTACTGATTTTTGTTATATATATATATACTCATGTATCATTCTTGCAACATTTTATTCAAGCCAAGTGGATCGGTATAATTATAATCTTCGCAAAGTACATTTTCCTATTGAAAAATCTAACGCTCTACAAGATTTGGAAAAAGTGTTTATTATGTCCATTTATGCATTTATATACATTTATTTTTAGATATCTTAGTATGTCCATATGTGTTATAACCAATTTTAAATTTAACAAAGCTTACTTAATGTCCTTAGCTCGCAGGACTACGACTTTGTTTCAATTCTGCTTGACTAAAATTAAGTGAGTCTATAATTTATAATAGAAGCTTAAAGTTGATACTTAAAGTCGAATTTAGGCTTTTAAGTCTTTCGGGCAACCATAATTAAAACAGAAGAGCGTTCAATAAAAATCTCTTTGTCAATAATAAAAAATTGGGTAGCTTTATGGCTTTAGACCCTCAAAATACTGTGCCAAAAATACCGTTCGCTTTCGTTTCTATTTTTACTTAACTTGTGTAAATTGCTAAATAAATATAGACCAAAAATATTTTTCACTTGTTTAATTTGCTGTACAAATATAGGCTAAAAATATAAATAAATATTGTAATTCTCATAGCATACATTTTGGCAAAAATCTTTGCAAGAAAATTGTAGTTTGGATTTATAAGTACTTGTTTTATTTATATACTTAATAGATATAGAAATATGACCTCAACTGTAGATGCAGTCTTGTACAAATTAGCCAACTCATTCTCAATAATTATGTGCTTGCGTCGACCATGGCTAGGGCGATTGTGATTGATGGCCAGCATTTGTGGCCAACAGTTAATTACCATTACTAAGTTGTTTGTGCGTCCTTTGGCTATTTATAGGATACATCAAATGAAATGTGTCAGGGAAATTGTAAGAATACCCATTAAACAAACTTGAAATGTAAATTTTTCATCAGATTTGGGTGCGTCTTGCAACCTTCAAGTTTGGTCAATTAATGCCAGGCACAATTAAAATCTCCGGACATTGAGGAAAGGCATACAAAAGAGGTGTGCGTGCCGCAATCTCAAGAACTTGGCCAGGTTGAAAGTGGGCCAACTTCTCTGCATTGTTTGCAATACGTACAAAACTTTCCATATTTTTCGCACATTTCAACAACAAAATGACTCCACTGGCCCCAATCTTGACATGAAATAATGTTATATTTTCACAGTAAAGCCAAAAAGTATATCCAATGCGGCTGCAGATGACCGCGATAAGCGGCTCAGGCAACCGCCTTCAAGTAGGTCAATTATATGCGCAAACAGCTAAGCCATCAGGAGCTACACAGCTACTCATAACAATAGTCCCCTCCGAATAACTTATCATCGATTATAATGTAGTAAAGAACAGCAAGAACTTTTCGCCACTCGATAACAAAAGTTTCGCAGCACGTCTGCAAAATGCCGCACTTACAAATGTTATTTCTTCACGAAACTATTCGAAAACTTGAGTCCAACAAAAAGGACACTTTCCGTGGGATATTTTATGAATATATTTATATATATGTATATATATATATATATATATATATATTTTATTTGACTTGGCACTCGCGATGTTAAGGAACCTTTCGCGTGGACTGACAAAACTGAACTAAACTAAAAGGCGACCGGCCCCATTTGGTCTCTGTGCTGGTCAAAACGAAACGAAACGAAATTATAGGCATAGTGTGCACTGTACAGTATACACCAAGTGTTGGGTGTTAGTTTTTGGGGGCGTTGTTGTAGTCTGCCGGCTATTGTTGTTGTTGTGTTTCGTTTTGTTGGCCACATAGCTCAATCAATTTCTCAGTTGTTGTTATACACTTGCCCAGGGCAATACCAATAGCAGCACAACTATTCCTATCGATAAAGCCACAGCCCTTTGTCTATATATTTTCATGCCATCTGGAATATGGGAATATTTGCCGTATATGTCAAAGCCTTTAGCTGCCAGACTTATATTTGTTCAAATCACAATAATATCCTGACTAATCTAGTTCTTACTTAAGAAACATCAGATTAAATATCATATATTAAATTTACTTAGTTAAATTTAGATATCGACAGTTTGACTCTAGTCTGTAAGAGTATTTAAACTTCGGCTTGCCTCAGACTGTCGTTCTTACCAGTGTTTGTTTTTTTTTTTTTGCTTATTATTCACTCGACTTGTTTTTGGAATTGTTGAAATGCTAATGCGCCATTTTGCATACATTCTTTGACGATGGCCAGTTCGGAGCTAGTCTGGGATGGTATTCACAAAGTTGAGTATTTGTTGGTGTATAGCACACAAACTCATACAATGCCGCTAAAATATCAATAAAGAGTAAATACAAATTAAGGTCCTTGAATGTGCTTAAGTATGTAAATTACTTGTCGATCTATTAGTTGCCTACTTAATGACTTTCGTCAACGATTCTATCTGGAAAATTAAGCGATTTAACTCATTATTTTATAAGCACAATCAGATAATTTTTTTGTCTATTTATTTATTACGGTAATATTATTCAGTTATATGTTTTCAATATTGGATCTAAGTCAATGAGCGGTTGGAACTAAAATGGTAACACTTTTATCAAAGCTTTCTTTAAAGAACGAAATATAAATATTCATCCGATTGAATGTCAAACTCTTTTCCCAAACTCTATTTAAAAAGTTAATAAAATTGAAGCTATAAATATATGATATATATATATATATATATACATGTATATATGTACATCGATTTATACTTATGTTGTTCCAACTACCTAGTTCAACCACCAATTAAATTTTTATGCAAATCACTTTGCAATTGAGTTTTTGCTGCAACACATTTGAGTCCAGTTAGCAACAAGCAACTGGCAGTTTAAATGGAAAGTAGAAACATTTCCGCAACGTCAATCTTAGGCGACTCCACAATTCCACACTGCACTGCCATCAATCCGAATGGCTTTGATAATAAATGTTGCAAATAAAAGCTGCCGCCACGTATCAACATGAAAGCATTAATTTCCTTTTAGGATTCAATTTTGCCGAGCGCGACATTGAAATTGGAATGGTAAACGCATTCGTAAATCAATTTTTGATTGATTGATAGATTTGGGCGTTAGTTCGTTGAAAGTGTTGGCATTTGTAAATATTTTATTGGGGGCAGCCAACATCAAAGCATGCGTCACTCACCCACATTATTCAGTTGGGTGCATTGGTTGCATGCCAAGGACTCGCATTTGCATATCTTTCAAACAGTTTCGGGGGGTGCGGATTTTAATAAAATGATTAGCTTGGCGTATGTTGGCATCCGGCACGTAAAGGTCAAACCCAGTTGCGAAATTGGCATGGTCGAAAGCAATATTAACAAGGCCTTTGAAATTTCAAAATTTTTATTAGCTATTTGACCATACAATGCATGTGGCTGTATATTTTATAAATGTAATTTGATTTCATTGTGGTAATTTTATATTAACTAAATCTTTAGTATGCATATAAGTGTGTGAATGTAGTATTAAAAAAAAATATAAAACGCAATACCAACTGGCCAATACTTAAGAGCTAACTGCTAACTGAAATTCGTATAACCTACGACACTGCGCGGGGTTGGGTGTGGGTGTGTGTGTGTGTGTGTGTGTGTGTGCGAGTTGTGGTGTGGTGTGGCAAAGTGGGTCGTTCGGTCAAAACCCAAGCGCAATGTAAACAAAAGAAAAGCGCCTTACAAAATTGTTATAAACACTAGCAAATATTTAAACACTTCATAACTGACTTGAGGGCCGAATTCGTCTATATCAGTATATATACTAAAAAGGTAATAATAATGTGTATTAAAATTTCTCTTGTATTTTTCATTACTTTGGGCTATTTTCGGCTATTTAGGTTATTTAATTAGTTTATAGTTTACGTTATGTAGATCATATAAATGCTTTGACAATTGTTGCTGGAGTGTCATTATACTCATAGGACTGTTTGTGTGTGTGCGTGTGCTTGTGTGTGTGCTTTACATATATTTAACTACATATGTATGTGTGTGTAGATGCAGCTTGTTGCCATTCGGTTTATCCTAGTGGAATACTTTTACGAGCGTGCACTGTGGCTGTTGTTGTATAATTATCATTAACTTCTATGCGCAAATCGTTATCGTCTTTGTCATAATGCATATTATTGTTTGATGTTGATGTTGATTCCATTGGCAGTGCTTAGACACATGGCTCCACATAATTGCCAGGGAACAGACCGGTTACACCATCCATAACACCCTCCCACCAGCCATCGTCATTCTTTTTCAGCACATACAAAACGGAGCTCTCCTGGAAACTGAGCTCATCATCCTTGTCGGCATAATAGTCATAAATTGCGACCACTAAAAAGATATGCAATGTAGAAAATATATTAATATATTAGCAAAATCATAATTTCACTGTGACAAAATTAAAAACTAGAATATCGAGCATAATATTCTCTGTTTCTTACCCTTTTCAATATAGTTTTTGGGCACCCAGCCGGGCAAGTTCTGATCCTCTGGCACAATGGGCGCCAATTGAGGGCCAGTTGAAGTGCGTGGACGTCCAAAGTCTTGATGCTCATCCTCCGGCGGCGGCGGTGGTGGCAATGGAGGCGATTGCGAACCAGGACGTGCAAAGTTCAAGCTGAAATGATTTCTATACAAACCAAAGAGAAACGAAAGAGTTATAAAAAAAAAGGGTCATAAAAGAATGATAGTAGAAGCATGCAAATTACCTATTCGGATTCCTGTTCGCAAGCAGATTAAAAGTACGATATATATATAGTTAAATACAGACACATAATATGGAGACGGTTAGTTTAATTCTGCTTACCTGTTGATGTTGCGGCCCAGCGTGTGCATTCCAATGTGGCTCTGTTCGGTCATCTCATGCTGCGAGACGGTCAGCGGCGAAGGAGGCGCTGCTAAAATTGAGGAAAAGTTGATACGTTATTTGTTGTTGCCAGGCTCCATCGAATGGAAAACGCTTAACTTACGCGGCATGCTGCTCCTGTCATCATAAGTCGTTGGCGGCGGTGGCGGTAGCGATTGCATCATGCCCGCCGACGGTAGATTCACATGCGTCGCAATTTGCTGGCTAGGCGGCATGGGAAGCGCACTGTAGCCGGCGGCACGCTCATTGCCCGCTGCACCGCCGCCCGTGGTATTGGTGGTGGTGGACGAGGCCGTCGACATACGCTTGGGATGCCCAATGGGATAGTTGGGCGCATAGTGTGACGGCACCTGGGGTGGATTAACCACCGGCGGTGTGCGATACTCTCGCGAACTCTTGCCCAGCGTGCCCGTATTGCTCACCGATTTGCCCAAGGTGCCCGTGTTGCCCGCACGCGACATTTGCGGCGGCGTTGGTGGCTTTGTGGTGGGCGGAGGGCCCACCGATGACGGCACCAGCGATTGCACAGATCCATGACTCGAGCCACGATGCTTTTGGCGCACAACGTGCTGGGCCGACGAGTTGATGCCATGCCCAATCTCGTCCAGTATGGAATAGTCGATGGGCTTGCGCACATACTTAATGGGCTTCTCCGGATTGATGGGCGCCACAATCTTGAACTGGCGTGAGCTCACCTTATTCGCTGTCAGCACGCCAATCTCGCTGTAGATTTTAAATAATTAGAGTAATTGAAATTCGCAATATTTGAGAAGCCTTCATCAGGAGAAAACTTTAATAAATAAACCAGATAATATTCGATCAAGCAAAGTTGCCCAGCTACTGGTTAACTTACCGCCTGGCCACTTTCTCCTTGTGTATGTGGACCGTCTGAGCAATGTGATTCATTTGGGACTCCATCTCGCTAAGCTGCTGCGCCTGCAAATCCAACAGTTGCATATAGCTGTAGGCCAAGGTGTTGATTTGATACGCGACACTGGCCAGGGATTGGGTTGTGTAGTTTTTGGTTGCCTCGAGGGCGGCCTTCTTGTTGTCGGCACGATAGTAGGTGTCCTCGCAGTAGTCGGCGACACGCTCCAGATTCGTGTAGCTGTCGCGCAGACTTTGGCGACCATCGGGGATTTCGGTGCGTATCAATGATGCTAGTTCGTCCATTATGTTGTCACTGGCCATGGGGGCTTCGGTTAACATGGGTATGGATGCTGTAACGAATGCATATAAATAACAAATTTGAATTCAACACTTTCACACTCTGTACACATCATAAGCAACAACAACAACGATAGCAAAAAGCGGAAGTAAACATTTGCAGCAGGGCGGGGACAAATGCTGACGTCGACTTCGACGTCGGCAGCAGCAGAGATAGCGCTCATTAGTAATTGGACCGTAGCAGCGCTTATGCGCTTTGCACGCCAGCTTTCACTCACTTGATTTACACACAATTGCACTAAAAAAAATTACGTTAGTTTCGTTATTTCTTATTTTGGTTTGACTGTGTCGCTTTAAGTGCAATAAAATGCAATTTTTGTTTTACATTTTATAGACGTGAAAAGAACGTAGAGCAAGTCACAGTGCTGTAAAACACGCTATGATCTCGTGCATAGTCTGGTCACATTACAAATTAGAGTGATGCCAGACGACAAATAGTTTACTTGCAAAATGTAAACAAAGCAGCAGTGTTGCCATCTAAAAATAGAAAGCACTGGCAGCACCGCTTCTTTTTTTGTGAGTAATAGTTTTTTTTTCTCCGATTAGAATTTAGAATACAGCACCAGCCTTCAGTTAACAATGTCGCACCAAACGGGTATCAAGGGTGAGTGTGGAGCTGCATAATTCTAGGAGATTAAAAGATTAAATTAAATATTTATTATTTGGCAGCAAACGAGCAACTAGCGAAAGTGTTTGGCAAGGCCAAGAATGGTAAAATACGAGTGATAAAAGTGTCCATTGAAAACGGTGAGTGGAATTAACAAACACACACGCACACACGCATGCGTATATAAATATAGTGGAACTTCGCTACAATGTACCTTCACTCAGTATTATGCTCGTAATCCGAATTGCTTTCAATTATTCAGTTTTTCGTTGATTACTGGTATTGCACGAATATTATAACTGAGTTATTAAATTTCTATGTAGTAAAGTGACTACATATCTGTGTCACTTTTCACTATAGGCAAGTTCCACTGTACATACACATAGATACACACATATAGCGATAATTTCCGTTGCTTTCGTTTACTGTTATCTTTTTTTTTTATTCCACCGCGCAGAGCAGCTCAGCTGCAGCGCCACAGCTGATGTGAAGAAGGACTGGGAACGGGACTATGATAAGCTGCTGTCGCCGCTGCTGGAAGCGAGTGTTCCCTGCTATTTGCTGTATCGTCTGGATGCAAAGATGCCCTTGGGCTATGGCTGGCTGCTGATCAGCTGGATACCGGATGCGGCGAGCATACGGCAGAAAATGGTTTACGCTTCGACGAAGGCAACATTAAAGACCGAATTCGGTTCGGCGTACATTGCCGAGGAGCTGCATGCCACAACTCTGGAGGAATCCACGCTGGAAGGCTATAAGAAGCATAAACGAGAATTTTCTGCACCGGCACCGCTCACCACCCGCGAGGAGGAGCTGAAGGAAACGGTTGTGTGCACCGACATCTCCACAGAGACGCGTCATCAAGCACTGGGCGGCATCTCGTGTCCACTGACAGACGCCACGATTGCTGCTGTGCAGGATATGGTGCGGGGCAGCTATGATTATTTACAGTTCCGCATTAGCCTGGAGGAGGAGCGCATCCATGTCTCCCATGCTGGCAATGTGGAATTGCAGGATTTGCGGCGACAGGTGCCCGAGGATCATGCACGCTATCATTTGTATATTTTCAAGCACACACACGAGGGAGACTATCTGGAGTCCTTTGTCTTTGTCTACTCCATGCCGGGCTACTCGTGCTCGGTGCGCGAACGTATGATGTACTCCAGCTGTAAGGCGCCGTTTATTGAACAGCTCGCGCAGCTGGGCATCAATGTAGACAAGAAGCTGGAAATCGATGCGGGCGATGAGCTCACCGAAGCGTACTTGCAGGACGAACTGCATCCCAAGAAGATATTACATCGGCCAGCCTTTGCTAAGCCGAAAGGACCACCGAATCGGGGCGCCAAGCGCCTCACGCGTCCCTCCCACGAAGACGAAGTCTAAGAAGAAACCCAACGATATTCACATTTCTCCGACTTTATCATTTCTTGGTTTCCTAGCAAAGGCATTTAATTTATTCGCATTTGATTTATTTGTTTTCTATATTCAATGTTTCTATATTTTCAATGTATATCTGAGTCATATCCTTATCCTGTATCCTTAGTTGCACTAGGCATCCAACTGAATCAAAGCATAGCAGTGGCCACCAACTTGGGCTTCCTTAATTGTATATGTCTCCACGACATACTTTAAAAGGACATTATTGCAATTTATTATTTAAATATAAATAAAAAAACACGATCTAAATAAACATTTGGGTAGCGATTCACTTGACCGAGTCCAAGGTGACAGCCTGGTCGCCCACCCGATTATCGTGCGCCGTAAACAATTCGGGAGCATCCTTCTGTGCCTGATTCTTGAACGCCTGCTGAATGGTATCGTCCCGCTGCAGTCGCCATTTATACTGCCAATAGCGGACCTCCTCCATTGAGGTGCCCGACGCTTTCATCAGCAGCAGCGACGCCACACCAGCCACCCCGCCCAGAAAGCCACCAATGATGCCACCCGCCGCCATGCCCCGCAGACCCAAATTGAATTTGTAAACGGCGCCAGTCAGCGAACCAGCTGCTAGGTACTCGTAAATGGACGACTTGTCCCGGTAAACAGAAATGCAGGTGATGATGCCACTGCCGGTAGAATGTGAACAGAGTTAGCAGCTGGGTATTGGACACACTATGAGGAATGCACACTTACAAGTAGGAGGTGGTAAACAGACCCACACGCCAGCCCCATTTGAAGCCGCCCTTGGCGAAATTCACCGTAAACTGATCCTGAAGCTTTTTCTGCAAGGCGAAATAATAAAGATTTATAGTAACGACTGATTGGTGTCTATAGGGAATATCCCAAAACGCACCTTGGCATCAAAGTGTGATTTAAAGGCCGTTGCCTGATTGCTCTCCATGAAATTCATGTAGCTAACTCGCGATTGTGTAACACCTCCATAGATGGCGCCGACCAAGAAGCCGAGGAAGCCCGCCTGGTATATGGAATTCAGCTCTGAGGATATGCTGCCAAATTCACTAGTAAAACAAATCGAACACTTTATTAGCTCTGGTGATTCCGTATGCGTTTAATAAGCAAATTACTCCACGGTGAACATTTGTTTAAGTCGCTCGGCGCCGGTTTCTTCGGGTCGCTTTTCGGCTAGGAAAGATTTGTAGGTTTTGCTTTCCTTATCGACAACATCGTCGGCGCTGCGGTCAATGCCCGGCAGAATGCCGGCAATCAAGAACCGACCACCTTTCGTAAAGAACCTCATGTGCAATCCAGCGTTAAATAACAATAAAAACGATGAAGAAAAAACATGCGAAGTGAGAAACAGCTGTTAATAGCTGCCAGAGATGTACACGTGATATCGATGCAATGCAGTGCAAACATACGATTAATGTGCAGGAGTAGTTCAGTCTTTTCAAAATTTAAATTGTATGTTAGTAAAGTGAACTACAAATGATTCACGACATTTTTTGGAGCGCTCAGAAAGTAAAGCAAATTTAATTCATGTATACAAAGCTTAAATTTTGGCTGTTCCTTTGGGTCTTGTAGCCCCAGTGAGTTGATTTATAGTTTCTACCATTCCAATTTCTTTAGCTTCAGGTTGATAATTAAATTCTTTTGGTTATTAATTTATTATTTAAATAGTTTGCGTTCTTCCTCCAACATTATATGAGGACCACACATATTCGAGTGCTGTTTGTTATGCTATCGTTATAAAATAAATTGCACGTTCTCCAACACTGAAAAATATCGATACGTTTCTTTCACATCACTATTCCCAACAAAAAGAAACGCCGCTGCTTGCGGTGTTTGCAGAATATTTGTCAATTGCGATTTCATAAAGTTAGTCAACGTTTAAAAGAGTGTAAACACATTAAATTGTTCATTTTTGTACGTGCACAAAGTGCACCAAAACCATTTGGTTAATATTATGTACGAAAATGAAGAAGGTAAGAAAAAATCGAACCAAAAATTGCAACGCACGCCGCTTGCCAAGAGAAAAGAAGAAAAAACGAACATGGCGACTGAAGTCCCAAGTTGTCGAATAGTTGTGAATAATAAATGCACTTGCAGAGAATTTCGAGGAGGAGAATGTGGAAGAAATCTCGCACGAGCTGTGGCAGGAGGCCTGCTGGATTGTGATCAACGCGTACTTCGATGAGAAGGGTTTGGTGCGTCAGCAGCTCGACAGCTTCGATGAGTTCATACAGATGTCAGTGCAGCGGATTGTGGAGGATTCGCCGGCCATTGAGCTGCAGGCGGAGGCGCAGCACACATCCGGCGAGGTGGAGACGCCGCCACGTTTCTCGCTCAAATTCGAACAGATCTACCTGTCCAAACCGACGCATTGGGAGAAGGATGGTTCGCCTAGTCCCATGATGCCGAATGAGGCCCGTTTGCGTAATCTGACTTACTCGGCTCCACTCTATGTGGATATCACAAAGACAAAGAACGTGGAGGGTCTGGATCCAGTTGAGACGCAGCATCAGAAAACGTTTATCGGAAAAATTCCGATTATGTTGAGATCGACATATTGCCTGCTCTCCCAGCTAACTGATCGTGATTTGACTGAACTGAACGAGTGTCCACTCGATCCCGGTGGCTATTTTATTATCAACGGTTCGGAGAAAGTGCTTATTGCCCAGGAGAAAATGGCCACAAATACTGTTTACGTGTTCAGCATGAAAGATGGCAAGTATGCGTTCAAAACTGAAATACGCTCCTGCCTGGAGCACAGCTCACGTCCCACCTCAACGCTTTGGGTGAACATGATGGCGCGTGGCTCGCAGAACATTAAAAAGTCCGCAATTGGACAGCGCATCATAGCAATTTTGCCGTATATTAAACAGGAAATACCCATTATGATTGTGTTTCGTGCGTTGGGTTTTGTGGCCGATCGCGATATCCTGGAGCACATCATCTACGACTTTGACGATCCGGAAATGATGGAGATGGTGAAACCCTCACTTGACGAGGCGTTCGTTGTGCAGGAGCAGAATGTCGCCCTCAATTTTATTGGTGCACGCGGCGCCAGGCCCGGTGTCACCAAGGATAAGCGTATCAAGTATGCCAAGGAAATTCTGCAAAAGGAAATGTTGCCACATGTGGGCGTCTCCGATTTCTGTGAGACAAAGAAGGCATATTTCCTGGGGTACATGGTGCATCGATTGCTGCTCGCATCGCTCGGTCGTCGCGAGCTCGACGATCGAGATCATTATGGCAACAAGCGTCTGGATTTGGCTGGTCCACTGTTAGCCTTCCTGTTCCGCGGCCTCTTCAAGAACCTGATGAAAGAGGTGCGCATGTACACGCAGAAGTTCATTGATCGTGGCAAGGATTTCAATCTGGAGTTGGCCATCAAGACAAACATTATAACGGATGGACTACGTTACTCGCTGGCCACCGGCAATTGGGGCGATCAGAAAAAGGCGCATCAGGCGCGCGCCGGCGTCTCGCAGGTGTTGAATCGACTCACTTTTGCCTCCACCTTGTCCCATTTGCGCCGCGTCAACTCGCCGATTGGACGCGATGGTAAACTGGCCAAGCCCCGCCAGCTGCACAACACACTCTGGGGCATGTTGTGCCCGGCCGAGACACCGGAGGGCGCTGCTGTTGGCCTGGTAAAGAATCTGGCACTTATGGCATATATTTCGGTGGGTTCGCAGCCATCGCCGATTTTGGAGTTCTTGGAGGAATGGTCGATGGAGAATTTGGAGGAAATTGCGCCCTCAGCCATTGCAGATGCAACAAAAATCTTTGTGAATGGCTGTTGGGTGGGCATACATCGGGATCCCGAGCAGCTGATGGCCACACTGCGCAAGCTGCGACGCCAGATGGACATCATTGTCTCGGAGGTGTCAATGATTCGCGATATTCGTGACCGTGAGATCCGTATATATACGGATGCGGGCCGCATCTGTCGGCCGCTGCTCATCGTGGAGAATGGTACGCTGCTGCTTAAGAAGACGCATGTGGAAATGTTGAAGGAGCGCGACTACAACAACTACAGCTGGCAGGTGCTGGTAGCGTCTGGTGTCGTTGAGTATATCGACACCCTTGAAGAGGAGACGGTCATGATTGCCATGTCACCGTACGATCTCAAGCAGGACAAGGATTATGCATATTGTACCACGTACACGCACTGTGAGATTCATCCGGCCATGATATTGGGCGTCTGTGCCTCCATCATACCCTTTCCTGATCACAATCAGAGTCCACGTAACACCTATCAAAGTGCTATGGGTAAGTTTGGGATCCGTTCCAAAATTCAGTCAACTAATCTGCCTTGTATTCTTTTTCCCAGGCAAGCAAGCTATGGGCGTCTATATAACCAATTTCCATGTGCGCATGGACACACTTGCTCACGTGCTGTACTATCCAATGAAGCCGCTGGTCACCACACGTTCTATGGAGTATTTGCGGTTCCGAGAGCTGCCCGCCGGCATTAATTCGATTGTGGCAATTTTGTGCTATACTGGCTACAATCAGGAGGATTCTGTCATTCTCAATGCGTCGGCTGTGGAGCGTGGTTTCTTCCGATCGGTGTTCTATCGTTCGTACAAGGATTCGGAGAATAAGCGTGTCGGCGACCAAGAGGAGAACTTTGAGAAACCACATCGCGGCACCTGCCAAGGCATGAGGAATGCTCATTACGATAAACTGGACGACGATGGCATTATTGCGCCGGGCATTCGTGTCTCTGGTGATGATGTCGTCATTGGCAAGACAATTACGCTGCCCGAGAACGATGATGAGCTGGACAGCAATACGAAGCGATTCGCTAAGCGAGATGCGTCCACATTTTTGCGTAACTCCGAAACGGGCATTGTGGACCAAGTGATGTTGACACTGAACAGCGAGGGCTACAAGTTCTGCAAGATTCGTGTGCGGTCCGTGCGGATACCACAGATTGGCGATAAGTTTGCCTCGCGCCATGGACAGAAGGGCACGTGCGGCATTCAGTATCGCCAGGAGGATATGGCATTCACGTGCGAAGGCCTGGCGCCCGATATCATAATTAATCCGCATGCTATTCCATCGCGTATGACAATTGGTCACTTGATCGAATGCCTGCAGGGCAAATTGGGTTCAAATAAGGGCGAAATTGGCGATGCCACGCCCTTCAATGATGCAGTGAATGTACAGAAGATATCCACGTTCCTGCAGGAGTACGGCTATCATCTGCGTGGCAATGAGGTCATGTACAATGGCCACACCGGCCGCAAAATCAATGCCCAAGTGAGTCAAACGGAAATACTTGCTTTAAGTATCAAGTTTAATCTGTCTTGTTTATTTTTGAAAAGGTGTTCTTGGGTCCCACATATTATCAGCGTCTCAAGCACATGGTCGACGACAAAATCCATTCGCGTGCCCGCGGTCCCGTACAGATTCTTGTGCGCCAGCCAATGGAGGGCAGGGCGCGTGACGGTGGCCTGCGTTTCGGTGAGATGGAGCGCGATTGTCAAATCTCGCACGGCGCCGCACAATTCCTGCGCGAACGTCTGTTTGAGGTCTCCGATCCGTATCGCGTGCATATTTGCAACTTCTGCGGCCTGATTGCCATTGCGAATTTGCGGAACAACACGTTCGAGTGCAAGGGCTGCAAGAATAAGACGCAAATCTCGCAGGTGCGTCTGCCGTATGCGGCCAAGCTGCTCTTCCAGGAGCTCATGTCCATGAATATTGCACCGCGCTTGATGGTCAACTAAGCGTGCACTAACTTTTATCATATGTATATTCTAAGTATATTTTTTGAGCTGAGTGAGCTCCCTCCCAACTAGCGGTTAATTAAATTTTCAATAATTATGACAACTCAATTGTTATGTTCGATCGTGTTTACTCAAAGTAATTTATCTTCTTAGTCTATCTCGCAAGTGGAGCAAGTGCGTGTGCAGCATTGTTAAGTTGGAGACGTGCTTTGAACCCCCAAAAAAAAGTTTGGCGAAAGTTTGCATTGGGAGTTCACATTTCGAATAAGTTTGAAATTCTATTTCAAATGAGTCTTTTACGCATCTCACTGAATTTGTAACGCTTTGAGGAAAACTTTTTACAGCATCAACTATAAAAATTCGAGGGAATAAAGATCTGCAAATAGTTGAAGTACATGTGCATTTGTAAAAGAAGTTAGGTCTGGGATCATGGATGGCCAGCAGACGTTCAATTTGAAAGTTATTTTAATTCAATTTGTCTTGCAAATGTGGAACCGTCTATATTTAAATGAAGTTGTGACTAAATCTTTATAGCTTTTAAATGTATCTGAACCGACCAACTACAAGTTTCGATTTATGTTGATTTATCTTACTTATCATCATTAGTTTACTTTATCAAATGCTCAAATATAGCTTTAAAATATTCCTGTTTGAAAACCTTCTTTTTTTTACAACGAAAAACTAATTAATCAATCTGTTGGAAAATTTAGTTGTGTGATGCAACAAAAACTTGGCTGAATATAATCATGATATTATAATAAATTTTGAACTTCCATTTGACTTTGAGTTTCACAAAAAAATATCTATTCAATTTCCATTTGAGTTTTAGCAACACACAAAAAAGATATTCGATTACCATTTGAGTTTTAAAATTACTACTCAGTTTCCACTTGAGTTTTAGCTTTACAAAATAATAACTATTCGATTTCCATTTACATTTTAGCTTTTGTATCTGGACAACCTGTTAACTTGTTTGCCGAGTGTATTTACGCAGCGCTTGGAGACAGCTTTCCATTCATGTTTTATGATATTGCTATTTTTTTTGTTTTTGCTTTCTATCATTTTTGACGTAATGTTTTGGCCCGCAGTTTGTGACGCCCAATGACAAAAGGGATTACTTCTTTGTTGTGATGCTGGAGCTTTGAGTTGGCTTTAGTTGTAGCCACCAATTGACTGACAGTTATTAATTGCCGCTTGTCGTGAACGCGGTGTGCTGGTGCGAGGGGGGGAGCAGTAGCAGTTGTGTGAAGGGGGGAGGAGTGCGTTGACGCCCAATAATTCAGCGACAACAGGCGGCTGTCTTTTGTTATGAATAATTGAAATGTAGACATGTAAATCGTCGCCAATAGCACCTCGCTGATAAGACCCACAAAAGAAATAAATATAAATATGTGGACTGGAATATGTGGACTTAAACAACGTTTGAGGTATTTATTTATAGCGGCTTAAGCATAACATACAAACTAAAAATCTGAAGTTCATCGCGGTTGAAACATTAGCAACCAGCTGGATCTATCTCTCACATTTTCTTCGCGTCATTCCGGAACACGCTGATGGCAAAGAACTCCGGGAGTCGATAGACCTTCAAACGCTCGTGACTAAATTGCCCGTTGGCTCGCGCCTTCACAAAGAAAATGTCCTTCATGCTCAGCTCCTTGCGTTTGGGCTTCTCGAGTTGCTGCTTCTTGGGATGATAGCCATCCAACTTGTCCTGCAGTAACTTCACAAAGATAATGTCCCGCTCCCCATCACCATTGGCGGTGCGTGCCTGGTAAAAAATCTCACGAGCCTCCGGATATATTAGCAGCGGCTCAATGGGCAGGACCTCGCTCGGTGAACTTGGATAGTCAACGAGATTATCTTCAAAATATGGCACAGGAGCAGCCAGTGCGCAGCGAAAGATGAAATTGCAACAGATGCAGAGAAGCAGCGCTGGACAAAGGAGCTGCAATTAAAAATAAAAGTTAAAAATTGATTTTGTGATATGTCAACTCTGTTTAAAATATAATGCGTAAATAATAATTTGTAAATTTCGCATTTAATATTGCTTCAAATTGCATGAAGAAACTTAACTAAAATCAAATCAAATCCATGTAAAAATCTGCCTTTGAAGAACTGATTTATATTTCTGGAATAGAAACGATTTGAATTAAGAATTAAAAGTCATAGAACAAGCACTTAAAGATATTTCACAATAAGTATATTTTAAACTTAGTCATTTTAGAATTGATTTGAATTAAGCACGAACAACAAGAAGGCATTTCAAAAATTGTGGCTGTGAAGAACTTATTAATATTACTTGAAGCATACATTCGATTTTGATGATAAATTACATGGAACTAATTTAAATTAGTTAAAGATCACCATTTAATTTGGATGATAAATAACATGGAGTCTATGTACGAAACATGGATTATGTATTAAACGTTCAAGGTTGTAAAAAACTAATAGGAAATAACTTAAAAATAGCATAGATCTCACAAGTAACTCGTTAGCTTTAGATCCATTATCTGAACAAGGTAAGCTTACAAATGTTGTGTACAATTTATTATTGTTTTTGCACTTTGTTCAATGTTGTTGAATGCCGTTTTGTAATTACCGTTTGCAATTTGTATAGCGGCATTTTGGCTGATAAAAACACTGCACGCTTAGCAAGCTTAACTCAAAATTGGATTCGATAATTTAAGCCGCTTTGGACGCTGCGCCAAAAATATAACAGCCCAATCATAAACCGAACACTGTCAACTGTCGACTGTCGATTGTCGACTGTCGGTGACTGACGCGATCAAGATTGTGCGTGCTGAAGTTGGAGGCGGGCGGGCTGGCAGGCAGACAGACAGACAGTAGCGACTACCAAGCGCGTCGCGCAAATGTTAAGCGAAGACTGACGCGCGGCAAGGCCAGTTAACTTCATTTACCAAGTCCAAGTCTGAGCCGGAGACGTAGACGTAGACGTAGACTGAGACTGTGACTGAGACGTCTGCGCAGGCGTCGGCGGCGCTTGAGCATTTTGTAAATTGAAGGTAAATCATAAAAATTAGCCAAGCAAATGATAAATATATTATTGCGCTTGAGGTATTAGGGGTTGCCGGCATCATCAAATATCATAATATTGTGTTTATTTACTATTAATATTAATTGATCACTAGGTCGATGCTGGTCAGCCGGGTGTTGGCGGGTTCAATGTTGTCGAGAACTTATCAATTAGCTACGATGCGCTTTATTTGTTCTTCTGCTTCTAAGCTGGCCACATCAGCAGCTGCTTTAGCCGTTTACATTTATAAATGTGTGCGAGCCAGCAGCAGACTAGCCTGTTCATTTAATGCTTTTACGCGCAATGATGTCAAATTTATTATTATTATTATAGCCAAAAAAAAAAAAAAAAACCAAGAAAAACAAATGTAGAAATGTTAAATTAGCAAATATTTATGGTACGTTTAACAAAGATAGGTTGGCTCTCTCATGTCCATTGTCTTTGCCCAGTAGATTATGATAACATTTCAATGTATTTATGTGTTATATGCAAAAAAAAAAGAAAAAAAAGTGGCTACTGTGAATGGAACTGATGAGTCTGTCAGATTGCAATTGAACATTGCTTACTGAACCTGAACAAAGCAGAAGTGTTCGCCAAATGGCCAAATGGTCTTGGTGGAGAATTTATGAATACAGAATGAAGTGCGAGTTCTTTAAAAAGAATCTTTATTTGCTTAATGTGCGATAAATAGCGTATAATTGATCATTATTGTAAATGTATGTATGAATACCATTATTGTGGTGAGGTGCCAACTTTTGTTTTTCTTATATCTGCTACTTCAGAAGTCTAAAGTTTACTGGTTTCTGAATAAATAGTGAATAAAAATATTCATAAAACAATCAATGCCATGTTTACACTGCAAATGACAGCATAACATTTAATATATCAGCTTAAGAAAAGCGCCTAAAGCAAGACCGAAATATTTCAAATATAAGCAATAAAAAATCTAGTACTAACTATACAATCAAAGGTTTGTCTAAAAATAAGCATGCTTACTTCAAATTTGATAAACAAAATCTTTAAGAGAACTAAATGTTGGTATAAAAATATTCCTGTTTTTACCTTATAGTTAACCAAGAAATCTTCAAATAAAAACGCGAATTAGTTCAGAAGTTCTTGAATAACATATATTTTGAATTCACGCTTAACGAAAGTTTTATCCTACTCTTATTACTTTTAATGAGCTGCTTCGACATATAGGTTATTTTTTAATATTTCGAAGCAAGATATTACGAGCAGATGGGCAGATCAGCAATTTCCGTTGTCCTTATAATATTCTGCTTCAATCTAGACTGATGATCTCGACTATATTAAGTAGTCTCTAGATACTCTAGATTCTATTAACTCGCAAATCGATTCTTGTGATTCTAAACTAAAAGGTTTTAATTTTTAATTGGCTCGCAACTGTCAAGCAGCTCGTTGTTGAAATGTAAATAAATACGGCATAAAATTGATTAATTATTCATAAGCATTGTAAATTGCTGTAAGTTACTTTCCAGTAGCAAATAAAGCTTGTTTTTACAGAATTATGGACACTATCTAATGATGTTATGAAAACCCATTTATCAGCGAGCAACGAGACGTGGGCCAAAGTGAAGAAAGAAAAAACTCAAATCAAAATAAACCCAAGTAATTGAAGTAGCCAGACCAAAAAGCAAGCACAACACTTTGAGGGGCACTCGATGACCAAGGCCACAAGCGAAATTTAATCGCTTTAAATGTGAAATTATTTGCAAGCAAAACAAACATCAACTTCAATTCGAAGCACATCACATAATCAACAAAAAAAAAAAAAAATAGTTTTTGCTTGATTTCAATTCATTTCCCGTGCGTCGAGTATAAAATCGTGAGTTTTTAATTGCAACGCAACACAACGCATCTCTCTCGCCCTCTCAGCTGTTTTGCTTACGGCTTAGCTGCGAGTGCTCTTTACAACTAGTACACAGATGCGAACAAGAAAGCGACAACATTTTGTGATTTGTGCTTTCGTTTGAAGTTCGCTTTCGTTCTATTCGCCCAGAAGCAGACGCTCTTGATGAGCTCATTCGCATGCAAGCGGGCAGCAGTCGTGTGAAAGGTGAATACTTAACTTTAATTCCACTCGACCGCTGCTACTGTTTTGCCAAATGGCAAATGGTACCAAAAAGTGAAAGCCCTTGATTTCGGTGGCATTTGTGGCGCCAACATTAGCCACACCATTTGGTAGCTTATGTGTCTCGCCAATCGTTTAGACATTGGAGTCAATCATTTGCAGGCCAAGCTATTAGTTTGCATCAATTTGCTTTTTGGCACACTGATTTTCATATGCAAATCTTTTCTTTGCTTATGATCATAACTGTATTACACCACCAAATTGATTAAGTGAGGAATATATAAATAAATAATTTTTGCATGTCAAATAATTTTTCAACTAACTGAACGGTATCTCTAAATTCCGACTGAGTTCTAAATATATTGAAGTATTCAAAGAAAAAAAAATATTGATTAATGTTTTAATCTCTCAGATGCCAACGAATCAATTTCTAAAGTAGCCATAAATTGATGACAAATGATGCTTCTTATTTCATTCTTGTGTTTAAATTGTAATCGGATGTTTTCTACCTCATTTGCATTTTTAATTGCGAAACAAGCAGCAATAGTAACAAATTATGTGAAATTTATGCATGAAAACTTAGGTTCCTTTAAGCCTAATGATTAGAAAGGATAGGGAAAGTGCAGAAGGAAGCAACGGCGACCCCATTAGGGATATAAACCCTTGATCAGCATTAAAACAGAAGTTGCTTTAGTAATGTCCATCATGCCCTGATTTAGGAGGCAATGAGGATTAAGGACTGAAAGGCTTACAGTTCAAGTTCAAGCTCAATAATATTAGTCTCGTCTGTTGATGTTGATCAAGACCATATATTTCCTCTCTCTTCAATTTCATTATACCCCTTTAACCAGTATTAATGTGTCCGGGGTACAAGAACAAGAAATATCGGATATAACTAACCTTTATAATATGCTAGCAAAACTAAATTATATAAATAAGAAAATTAACTTTTTTTTAATGAGAAGCTTACGTTCCTATTCTCTAGTTAACTTGAAAATTTTTACAAATTATTAACTTAATTGTATCTTCAGCTTAGAGCTGACTTATCAATAAGATGCAGTATTAGAGAACTGTGCTTAAGATTAAAATACACATCTTGCACTTTTATCTGGCTTTTAATATATATTTATATTTCTATTTATATTAGCTTAACTGTATGTAAGTTTTGCTGAACAACATATTCATTTAAATAATTAATTCCATTGTGAAGTTGGAAAATGTTTTCTACAATGTGAAAGGCAAGTTTTGTGCGTCAGGAGAGAGATAGAGGGAGGGAGAGAGAGAGAGAGAGTGAGAGATAGATAGAGAAAGAGAGAGAGAGAGAGAGAGCGAGTCTGTGCTTTTTAATTACCATAATTACATAAGTGCTACACACACACACGCACACACACACAAATACTTGCTCGCACACAATGGTAATATTGCGGTTGCCTAGAAGTATGCAGCACTTTCCTCACGAGTGGAAAAAGCGTCTGCTTGGCAATGAGAATAAGAGCCAGTATAAAAGGCGTGCGAGGGATGGGGATGGGCGACATTTGGGGGAGGGAGAGAGAGAGACACCGCCATATTGCTGTACTTTTATTGTCCTTATCGCATAAACTTAAATAGTTTTTGCCAGCCACTTTGCGGCTTTTAAGTTATTTTGCGTTCAGCATTCTTAAGTCGCTTAGTCAACCAGCAACAGCAGCAACAGCAATAAGAGCAGCAGCAGGAGGGGTTTTCCCTACCATGTTTGGTGACTGTTTGTTGTGTAGTTAAATTAATGCTGACTTTTGTGGTGCGGTTGATGTGGGGCAAGTAGCAAGCATTGCCAAGCACTTTGCCGCTTTTGTGTTCGAATATTAAAGTAGTTATCTGCCAAATTAAATTTTAGGTCCAGTTTATGCCACTTGCCACCTGGCGGCAGAGTTCGGCTGGCAGAGTTCGGCAGGTGGTATCTGGCAGGTTATCAGCTGGCAGTTTATTTTAAAACTTTTAATTAGTCCACATTAGAGTGGGTCAGCAGAATCCGAACACCAACCAGCCAACTAGCTGTCTGCTGCATAATTTGCATGCCGAGTTTATGCTTCCTGTGACTCCTGCCACACCTAGGGCTGTGGAGCGGTTGGGCATTTAGCGCCTCGTGCTGCATAACTTGGGTTAAATGTTTTGCAATTAATTTGCATGCTACTCGGTTATTAACCTGCCGCTTTGAGGCGCTTAGTTTTGTGGCTATGCCCCTACATATCCACATATTTATATATATATATATATGTATAGGAATAGTAGTGTGTTGAACTCCTTATTTTCTTGGCGATTGGATTTGCTGGCATGTTTGAGGCGTGGTCGTTGGGCGTGTTGCACCTAGTAAATCAAAGCAGTTTTTCATATATATTGCACCCTTAGATTTTTAATTACAAAATTACTAGCCTGTAGTCCGTTAAGCTTTTTAGTTTAATGGGTATGATTTTATTTAACCTAATTATGCAAAACGTAAATCAATTTAAGATTAAATATATATTAATATTTAACACATATACATAAATGGTCGTTTTCTAACCTAACATAACAAAAATGATAATAGAACGTAAAATTTAATAGCGTTCTACTCCAACTTCTTGAAAATTTTGTAGTTAAATGAATATTGCATTTGTAGAATTTAATATTTAGTCCCTGAACCCATTAAAAGTGGGGTTAATTGAGTTATAATAACTGGCAGAAAGAGGCAATCAAACAAATCAAATGATGAATCGATTTAGCCATGTCAATCTGCATATTTGTAAAAACAAGCCGATCTCAGAGACTGTAAAAACTACAGACTAAAAAAAATGTAACATAAATTCTCAAATACCATACACAGATCAAGAGTATTTAATTTTATCGACAATTTGAATGATATGTATATCATTCTTGTAAATAAACCCTGACATATTATTAACCAATAGCCAAAAGAGAGAGAGAGAGAGAGAGAGAGAGCATTAAATAAATAAATTATTAACTACAACAGCTGTATCGATATGCATATTGATACTAGATGCTTCACATACCTTCAGCTCATATTTCCTTCGCAATAACCTAAGCATCTTACTAAACTTAATATTTACCTGAGTCTTAGTTATTTAAAATATTTTTTTTTTTTATAATTGTATTTATACATATTTGTGTTCATGCTTGTGAGCAGAAATCATGATATATTTAAAATCTAAACATAGAATCGGTATTGAGTCCATTTAAGCATTTTAAATATTAAGTAACATGCTTATATGTAAAGCAAAATATACAAATATACAAATATATTCAGCAGTAAACATAAAATCATTCTGACTGAGCAATGTTGTTTGATTCAGTTGAATGCCTAACAAACTTGAATTGCTGCCATTCGAGTTGTGCTTTTATTTTTGGTTCAATTTATTAATGTGTTCACTCATTGAAGAGATGTGAGGACAACAATGTTGTATATGCAGAGTAATTGTTCATATTAAATGCCAATTGAATTGTGATAAGAATGTAAATCGAGCAAGTTATTACAAATGTATTTATAAGCACAATCACTCAAGTCGTTTGTCGTATGTCGTATTTATTGAGTATACAAGATGTTTTATTCTGGCTAGAATTTTAAATATACTGAGTAGACTCTAGTCAAATGGCCAAGTTACACGTGCGTGCCAATCAAATTGGCTTTTCAGGCAATTTTTAATTTGATGTTGGCCACAAAGTCTATTGTGAATCGGCCCAAATGCATTTGGCTTTCATAAATAAATAAGTTTGTTAAATTGTTCACGCTCCACAGGCTTAAATCGTATTTTTTTCTTTTACTTGGGCTTTGCCTGCCTTTTGCTTGTTTGTCACTTTCGTCAAGCATTGGATTTGAATGTTGCTTTCCATGCTCATCACGTGCCCCATGCTCGTTGGTGCCCCAAATCCGTGTCCCAGTCAAAATTGTCAGATGTTTTGCGGCTGTAATCCCCGCGGCTCAGGCCAAACATTTAAGCAGCTTAACGAAAATGAAATGCGATTGAAATTTGCCAAAAATGCACAACATAAACCAAAATATACAACATATTTAAGGTGGCCCATTGAAAAGGCAGTGAGTTGGTATTTCTAGTTGTTTTGCCTTTTTTTTTTTTTGCCAATAACAATTAGTTACATTGAAACTGCTTGAAACTTGCTTGTAATTGAATGTTGCAACAATTTTGATTTTGATGCAAAGAGACGCGCAGGGAATTGACGAAAGTTTCCGGCATGCTTGAAAAAACTAGCTCAGCTTTGATTGCGCAATTTGTTTGCCACAACCAACGTAGATTTTTACCGTGTTGCAATTTCAGTTCGTTTGCTGCATGCTTTTTGCTGTTGGTTTTTGCTTAAGCATTCGCCCATCCCATGAAACCTTTGTACCATGCATTTTTCAGATTTATTTTTATAACATTTTTGCCCTTTCTTTTGCCATCTGCATCTTTGCCTGAAAAATAAATCCCAAAACGTTTAAGAGAGCTATTTGCAAACATTTTCAGCTTGGTTGGATAACAGTTGCGATAAAAAAATGTTGCCAAATCAACAACCTAGAATTTTGATAATTTTGCCCATGATGCCCATGAAATATAGATAAAAAGGGTACTACAAAATTGGGAATATGTTTCTATATGTTTCTTAAGTTTCTAAGATTCCCAAGCGCGCAAATATTCGAAATGAGGAGAAGGGTCGTGAGAGGAGCGTAAGTGTCAGATCCCGTAATAAAAGCTTGAGCAAAATCAAAGAAACAGCAGATCGCTTTTATGGCGACAACAAGCTATTATCTGTGTATGCAGATATTTACTCATGCTGTATCTTTTTACTCGGTGTCCAATCATAGATATATACACGAGAGCGAGAGAGGGAGAGATTATCATTATACAATTAAAATAAAAATATGTGTTGTGGTTTCAATAGTCTTTTCTACACAAGTGCAAAGTATTCAATTTTTTGCTGCTTTTGGACTAGTTAAAAAAAACTAAAATAAATAAATGAGAGAATTTGATCTCATAGGTGTGCGTACAGAGTATCTCTTAAGCAAGTTTTCGCAACAAGAGCTGTATTTTGCTTACTTGTGTTCAATTCTGAGTTGAGCACCTAGTGGAAATTGCTATATCTACGTTTTAATTGCTTTGCATTGGCCTCGAACGTGCGAAATTTGTATTTTCCTAGTTGTTTTCAGCATTCAAGCGAAATTTAGTTGGTTTTTGACCACTGAATGTATTTGTATAGTCTCAGCAAATTTTAATTTATAGGTTTTACTAAGTGCATGCCATGGATATAATTATTGCTTAAGAGAGACAGAGATTGGATTTAAGTTATACAATGCTAAAATATCCTTACAGACGATAGATATAGATAATATGTTGTCGTCAGCATAATATAGAAAATAATAGAGGAGAATATTATTATGTTTTCATGCATACTGAAAAGCTCGACAACTCAAATAGCCAATTTGAAATACAACAATATTCTGCGCAGCGATTTCAAAACAGCAATTTTTGTGACTGTCTGTAAGCTTTAGTGTGTGTGTGTATGTGTGTGTCAATCTGTATGTGTCTGTGAGTTTTTGTTTGCTTGCTCTTGACATCGACAAGAAAAAAACCATCCACTTAAACGGTGGAAAAACTACAAGCCGAAAATAGGCAATGAAGCTTGTAGTTGGAGCGTTGATAGACTGAGTGATGGGGAAACTGGGAAACTGGGAAACTGGCAAACTGGTCAGGAATCAGTGAGCCACTGCACACAAAGTTTGCAGACCAACAGCCAGAAAGTTGTCGAAGTCTCGTCGAGCATGAGCACATAAGATGCGTGTGATGAGTTTTATTGATGGGATGCTGAAAATAAATATTTGCCGTTTGAGCAGAAAAACACATAGTGCCGGCAAAAAAATAAGGAAAAAAATGGCACTGTTATCACATCAGATCTTAAAAAGTTTCGTAATAAATGGAACCACAAATCACGACTAAACTCGGATGCTCTAGCATAAAGGTATGCGCTGATTGTTGTTATTTTTTTTTTAGCAATAAATCAATGCAAATACATTGCAATTTTTTTTTATATGTGATGCTGCATTACGTAAATATTGAAATGGCTTTGCTGTGGATCTTTTTCCAACAGTAAAATTAACTAGCAAGAAAGCTTGCCATCATTTTGAGAAACATTTGTTATTGCCATTGAAATATAATGCACACTCAACATCACCAACAATAACATCAAATCAGTGTCTGATGACAGATCTATGAAAAGTGAAGAACTGATGATTGCAGCAGATAGGATCTGGTTTCCCAAGACAACAGAGTCTATTTATTGTTTCGAGGAGTGGCTGCTGTCAATGCAAACAAATGCTAATAACTCAATATTTACATTAGTTCGTCAATCACATTTTTTGTTTAAAAAATGTTTAAATTACAATGATTTTTTGGCAAATATATTTATATTTATCAAAACGAGATTGGCTAAAAAATTATTCGCTTTACAACTTAGAGAATCGCCATACTTTTGGCGCCAAGGTCAGCTCATCCTATAATTAAAACCAGGTTTTATTCTTAACTCAAGGGTAGATTTTTCTAACTTTTAGAAAAAGGATTCCAAATTTCAGCGTGTTATTAAATGTGTACACATAATTCTAACATTAGCTTTTTTGTAAGCCATATTATAATGATACATTAGTATTCTAAGGTTTCACATATACAAACAATTTAGATAGTTTATCATCTCAAATAATTATTTTAAAAATTTAATTTTACGGTGTTTGGCAACTTTAATAGAGAATTGTATTGTGTTGCTGCTGATCGAGATTATATATACTTGATGATTCCCTCTGCCTGTTACATTTTCCTCAACTTTAAGATACCCTACTTAAACAGTTTTAACAGGGTACAGGATATAAACATGTTCGAACAAAGACAGATTGCTACTTTGATGGTGTTTTTCCTTCCGCAGCTTAGCACACAAGCATAAGCTCATCCACTGTCAACTGTCGTCGGCTGTCAATTGTTAATTAAATATGTTGGCAGCAGGGCTGGTCAACTATATTTAACATGAATTGGTAGCAGCTGTTTGTAAGCCCATTTGATTTAAATGATCCGAGCTTGGCTGGACGCTATCCTGTTGTCCTGCTGTCGCCTGTGAAATGGCATAAACACTTGGCTGTAATTCATGTTGCTGCCTTGTTGTTGCTTTTGTTGTTGCTGTGACATTTTTATTGCTGGCAACTAATAACTTAATGGACACGTGTGTGATTTATGTGACTGTGTGTGTTATGTTGTTTTGTGGTGTGTGCTTAAGAGCACTTTTACATGCCGCAGAAAAACAAAACATTTAGATAATTGCTCTCTTTGCCTGTCGTATTTCCTACGCATCTGGTCTTCTATTCGTGCGTAATGCTCAGAATGCTGAGAATTTCCATAAATATATTTATAATGTCCAAGTAGAGATTGAGTGCAGCGAAAATGTATTCCTCTGGACTTACAGAATACTTGTGACCGCCACCAATCATCAGCTGTGTGTCATAGATCAGATAGACGGAGAAGAGCAAAGCGCCAAGGGTGGCGTAAATAAGCCTGATAGTTCGTCCTGGCATAAAGATGGACACAATGCCAAAGACCAAGAGTGCCGCCAAGCAGGCAACCAGTATGCCGCCCATCATTGTGACATCTAGCTTGGTCTGCAGGGCAAAGAGCGTCAAGGCCAGGCAAATGGCAGCTGTTATCCCAATGGCTAAGAGCATCTCAATGGGTGCAAAGCGACTGGCCGAGATGCCCATCAGGAAGGATTCGGCCACGGTGAACAAACCTAGGCATATAAAGTTGATCGGCGTCTCGCGGCGCACATTCTCGCAGCAGACCATGGCGACCATGGTCAGCAGCATGAAGAGCACAGCCACCCAGAAGAGGCCCGGATGCAGCACAGCAAAGATCTTGGCCTCCACGCTGAATACGAACAGTGCAACAATTCCAAACGTGACTACCAGCTGTGCCATCAGTATCAAGTATACCTTGCGAATGAAACTATGGCGGATGCTTTGACAATGGAACACAAAGTTCTTATTTTCTTGCCCTTCAACATCGGCTCCACCATAAAAAATTGTTGACCGCGGCTGCTTATGTGAGTGCAGGCCAACATATTGAGGCTTTTGGGCCTTGTCTTCCTTTGCTGCCATTATATAATAAATATAAGCCGATATCACAATAGTCAAGAATAATTATGTAAGTTGTGATACAAAGTTAAGACAGATTACTTTGTTCTCAACTATTACTAAAATTATAAGTTTTAGTAAATACTTAGAAAATGGATATTGGAACATTAGTTGTCAATGCAAATTTCTAAAGTATTTATATTTAAGTAAAATGTTTTTCAATAAAGATTAAAAAGTGATTTTTAGAATGTTTCTGTTCCTTTTACTGCTGCTTTTAATCTTGTCAATTCGTTTGTAAAATAGTAATGAACAAAATTGTATAACATTTCTGCCCTTATGATATTTTCCAAAAAATAGAATTTGTTTTTCAAGTCGTCATTACAATTATACTAAAGTGTTGATCATTTCCAAAAGATCATGATAAGAGAAACGATAAAACACGATAAGCAACGATTGATTATTAAGTCTGCTGTGTAATATTAAAACTCAGATATTATTATTTAATTTTGCATATTCTGAAAGTGCTTTATTCCTTAGAGTTGCTCTCTCTCTCTTTAGAAACAGGAATTGTGCTTCAGCTTTAGTAATTAGTTTTATTGTCTTGTAGATTGATAACAAATAATTTTCCATGCCTTTAATAGTTTCATGTGTATTTTTTCAGTAAAATTATAAATAGATACAATATTACGTCGACGGTTAAATGGCCAGAAAAACAGAAAAGAACAACAACAGGTGGGCATTTTCTCAGACATTCGGTTTTGCATTGGCTTTTCTCTCAAACTCAATCGTTTTTCGCTGCCTTCCTTCTCTTCCTTCGGCTCTTTCTGTCTCTCTTTTTCGTTCTCTCTGGTTTCGCTTCTGCGCATTGCGTTTATTCAGCGAAAGTTCTTTTTTGAATTGAAAGCTTTTTTTTGTGTTTGTTTCGTGAAATGATTTTCAGTATTTTCAGCGCCTTTGTCGGTTTGAGTGGCCGCAGATAGGTCTTGAAAATTGGAGCAGGCATGGACTGTATTTGGCATTTCCTGATTGCCTGGCCACAAAAATTGGCGTATTTATTGATGATAAAGATTCAATCCAGAAGCAAATGTCAGTTTGTAATACACAATTTATAAAATACAAATGCACCATGAATTCTAAGGATGAAATCGCTCAATTTGGTGGACTTTAAGAATTAGAAACATTAATTTTGAGTTTGACAACTACATACTACATATACACGAAAACCATTTGCAATGTAAAGAAGTTAATATGAGGCAGAATGGAATATATACAACCCAAGAATATTTGTAGATATATTTCTGGTCAGCATCAAAATTAGAGTTGATCAAACCATTTTAGTCTGTCAGTCTGCTTAAGAACAATATAAACAATATTTACAGTCAAGAGGTTATCTCAATAAAGTTAATCACATTTTAAAGTTTAGAAATCACGTACAGATACCTCGACTGGGACTGCTTTTATCAAAATACATGATAAGAGTAAATAAGACCAAAACTAGAGTCTACAGTAACATTGATCCCCAACATTGATCCCCTGCTGCATAAGGCTACGATTTGAAGTACTAAACTCAGGTTGAGCTTGCAGCATTTTAAGTGTAGTCAGAGACTACAAGAACTAGATTTTTAGGAAATTAGTTCTATAGCTATATACTATAGGCAAATCAAGATTGAAATAAATAATATCATTATGTCGATAACTTCTCCGTTACGCTGGCGTTTGTGATATATAATCTGAAATAATTGATTAACTAAAATGACTCCGTCTTGATCGGATAAGAAACACCCAAGTTATTAAGCAAATTGTAATTTCTTATTGAATAGATTACTATCAGCAAACAAGTGTACATACATATGTATGTATATGTGTGAGAAGAGACCAGCGTGATAATCAACTTAGCGTCATCAGATATTGAATATATATATATATATATTGAATATATTGAATATATATATATATATATATATATATATATATATTGAACATATTGTTTCGTGACCCTTTAGTACCCTGCAGTCAGCCATAAGAATTGAAAACAATTGCATTTGCCCTAAATTCACTATTTTTTATAGGGTATCTGGAAGCCGAAGTCTCCCAGTATTCTCACTTGTTTTACTTTATGCATTGGAGTCTCTTAAATCGGAACCCTGCTGCAGTTAGTCCTGTTTGTACAGATGTCTAACATCCATATTACCAATTCAAGCAATTTTAGCTGCACAGGGTACAGAAAATATTGTGATTTGTATAGGAATTCTCATGTGGCTTCTGTCAGTCCGTCAATTGCCAGCCTTTTATTTCATGCCACATACATCAATCAAAATGCCATTTAGCGGGGCATGCGATGCGATGCGACCCAACTGCCCAACTTTCAAACTTTCTAACTTTGTAACTTTAATTTTGGATAGGTTCAAACCAAAGTTTTCAGCGCTTGCTAGCACCGCACGTGTTGCGCTTTAAAGTTGGCTTAAATACCAAATAGCCACTCTGTTAACTTTGATTTCATCTGGCTATAGATATATAAGAATGTTTCATTCAAGGCAACTAGATACCCAGTGCAATTGTTATGAAATTTTGCACAGAACAATCAGCTAACTTTATAAATTTGTTTTATTCGAGTTATATTTTAATTTATTTATAATATTTAGATTATGGGAGTTACTTGTGTACTCTATTGTAAGGCCTGATTTTATTTTTGGTTATGGCTTTTATTTTGAGTGATGCTCTAGTTTGTAGCTCCGCAATTTGAGTCTCTTGCCCAAATTCACCAGAGGTATTTAATTGAATACTTTTTGGGCATTCTGAAATAATTTATGTGTGTTAATAGCTATGCTCCATTTTGTGAATAATACTTGAACCTAGCTGATCTTGATCGATATATTGCCGGAGTTATCCAAATTAAGATAAAGTTTTTATTAAGATGAGCAATGAAACCAAATGGCCATTTTAACTACCTACTAACTAGTATACCATAATAGGTTTTGGGCTACGGGATAGCTAGTGAACAGGCAAAAGAATACGGAAACACGTCACGTGTTGCCCTAATCCCCTTGGCTGGCACAACAGAACCAACGACAGCAACAACAATTTTAGGTCTAAGCCCGCTCGCAAGGGGGCGTGGCTGGCAGCCAGCGGGGAAATTCAGTTAGGCATCCATCAACAAAAACTACACTTTAAAAACTTGAAATGAGTTTCTGTGCAGCATAAAGTTTGTGCCGAAAATCACAAAAAGCCAAAATTGGGAGGCAGTCAACACTGAGAAGATAAGGAAAGTCGTTGGGAAGAATGGGCAAAAGCAAAGAAAATCAGCCGCAACACAACACAATTCGTTGACATTCTGTAGACTAAATCGAAGGCAAGGCCCAAAATTGAATATGCTCTTGGCCACAAAAGATGTCACGAGTCTTGACCATGGCCAGGACAAATTCAAAATACTAAGTGCGGACTTTGAGCAGTTGATGTACTACAGAAAATGAACAGGCTTAACGAGCACTAAAAACTAAGACACTCTACAGACAACAACAGCAACAACAATGGTCACATCATTATGGCGAAAACAATAACAATAACATTAACCCGATTGCAATTTAATCTATGCAAATCTAGAAGAAAAACTCATTTTGCTGGATTTCAGGACTGAACATAACTTTGCTGCAGCTGCAAAACAAAACCATGACAGTTGACAACTCTCCAACGTTTTCCAGTTTATTTTTTTTTGGTTTGGAACAGTTATCATCAACTGGGACAAATACCAAATACCCTAGCCATGTTTTTTGTGGAGTCATGTTGAGTTTAGAAGGCGATATTATTCATACAGACAGTACAGTATTAAACATCAATCCGTATTGTCCACACAGATTAGTTCAATCAATGTTTTTTTTTTTTTACCCAGGGTATTTATGTTTCGACCATAAGCAATAACTTGTAGCTTGTTATTGTTATGTTTTACTGTGGCATACATATTTTATTTGCTGTTGTTATTTGTGTGATTGACGCGGTTTCATTCGATTTTCTTTTTTGGGACTGACTGGTGTTGATTTTGGTATTTATTGTTGTTTGGCAGGACTTGGCTGCTGCCGCTGAGGCTGTTTCTGAAGTCGTTAAAATTTTGAACAGTACGCTCGGCACAAAGTTCAATATCAACATCAGTCACCGCAGTTTTTCATTTGATTTCTTTTTTGTTGCTCCTCATTGATATTCGAAGCACTCATTACCGATTTTTTTCTCTACAAATTGATTGAATATAAGCAGACAAGGTACACAATATTATTTGAAAACTTTAGAAAGTTTCCATGTAACTTTGGATAACTGTTTGCTATTTAACTTTAGCATTTCTGGCAGTATTTCTTCGTTACTTAATTGCAAGTTGTAGTTGTATTTTACAGTCTAGATGCTTAGAATACGAGATGAGGTAGATAGGTGACTTTGAATATGGAGTCTGTCGTAAGTGACAGTTATTATAGACATCCGATCATTATGTTCTCGAAGTTGAGCAACAGATAATCTGACAATGATGTTAAACTACTAGTTATCTACTACTACTAACTATTTCTCTAGTCTAAGGCTACAAACGGATCTAGACAGTTGTAAACTTGGTGACCAGTAAGCTTATATACCCTTTAGCGTGCAAAAGAAGATCCTGTGTTTTATCAACTCAATATACAAAATCTCCTAGTCGACTTCCTACTTTCGTCTTACTTAGTTGGGACGTTAACTCATAAGTATTGCGTCTCTTTCTCAACATATCAACTTGCTTGATCTTTTCCTTTAGGAAGTAGTATAATTATGCACTTGGCATGATTAGGCCACTTGAATGTAATGATGTTTATTTTTTTTTAATGTTAATGCTCCTTCAATTAATTGACTGAAAGTATGTAAACGCTTATAGACATGTTGGATTTGCCTAGATATGATGAGCATTTTGCATTCAATATATATACTTAACTGCTTCTTGAGATACTTCAAATATTTTTAAAGCAACAAAACCCAAATACATACTTACAGGCAGGCCGCAAGCGGTTTTGTTTGGCCCAATAAAGTTATAACCAAACGCTTACTATCAATCAGCGACTCTTACTGGGGAAGAAACGATATTGCTTTACTGAGTTTGTGTAACTAAATAAATATACTAGAACTAGAAGGATTTATGATGTTCTCATTTATAAGTAAGCACGTCAGCAATATTTTATAGAGAATTTTCAGCTCAAACATTTATCATTTGCATTCTGTCTGACCTAAGGCTTATTTAAGAATGCATATTGTGGTTGAAATGTTGTATTAAATGCGCTGAGCAAATATTCAGAGATGCAGTATATAAAATTTGTTTGATTGCATTTCGTTTGCTGCTCAGTCATGCAAAAAACATTCTCACACTGTTTGCGTGGTTTTTGCGGACACTTTTACGCTTGTCATTCACGGTCTGTGCAGCAAGTGAAACCACAAAAAGTGCAAAGAAGAAAAGTTCTCGTGATTAATTGAATATGTCTTTTATTCCTCATGTTTTACATAAAAAGAACAAGAAATTTTCTTAAGTAAATTCAATGAAATTTGTAGCTATAAACAAATATATAATTTTTTAATGGGTTAAACATTCGATCGATTCTGCTGTTAATTGTGATCAAGAATATATATGTTTTATAGAGTCGGGCATGCCCCCATTTGCCTGTTACATATTTTTGCACCAATTCATTATACCCTTTTGCCAATCTTTACTGGATTCAGGGTATAAAATGTTGTTCGTGTGGAAATACATATATTCTTTTTGTTCCAATAAGCTTTTTGTACTTTCACTTTTGTGATTATTTTTGTTTGACAAGAAAATACATTTATCTCTGAGAAGAAAATTGCAAACATTTCTATATATATCTCAACGCTCATTGGTTGCGCAATGAAACTGCTTCAATTTCGTAAAATGTGCAAATGGAATTCAAGTGCTTTGGGCTTTTATATGTGTTAAGTATTTATAATGTTTCTCGTATATGTTTGAATGCATATTTTATTGCATACGCTTCCCAGTGTGGATTGCCAAGCGCACTCTTTGGTGCGAATACCCGACAGTCTCTGTGGGAATTGAATTGGGAATGGCAATGGGAATGGGAATGGGAATGCCTGTGCATTCAAAACGCATAATTAAAAAGTTTTAATTTCAGCACTGTTAACACCGGTGCGTGGCACCGCACAGAGGTCTCCCATCAACCCATCAACCCATCAAAACATCACCCCACCGCCCCACCGCCCTCGCCTCCCGCATACACTGGCGACAGTTTTTCTCTCGCTTTTTCTTGGTCTATTATGGCGGGGTATCTTTTCAAGCATCAGCGCCGTTATGTTCATTAAATTTTTGCTCCTTGGATTCCGACAGCATGTTAAAGTTTAATATTTCGGTTGTGGGCAACATTTACAATTGAGTCACATTCAGCAATTAGCTAGCCAACCCAATAATCGCTAAAATTTTAGCTACTATGTAGGTAACTGGTTCTTTCAATTAACGAAAAGCAACTGCGCTAACAAAGTCACGCGAGAAACTGCCGCCCAAATTGCGAAAACCGACCATTTTAATGGGCAAACCCCTTCCTTGTTTTCCTCGCATTTTCAGCACATGCTTTACCCTATGGTTCTTGATAAAGGTTACTACTGACTAACAAGATTAGTGAAATTGTTTGCAAATCGAATTCCTTCTTCAATAATATCACTTTGATTTCTTGATGACGACTCAATAAACACGACTCGGCTGTTAATCCTGATCAAGAAAATAAATACTTTATGGAGAAACGGCCCTATGCCTGTCGCATACTTTTTATTGCATACTTAATGGGTATAACAGCAAGAATTTTAAAGATATAAGTTTTCAATCTCGTATGGACATGTGTTAAAGTTTCATTAAAATGATTTACTAATAGTATCTTCTAGTCAAACTCATTCGACTGTGGCATTCTTCTTGCTGTTGTTGTTTTTAATTTTTTTTTTGTTTTCGTTGTGTGCTTTTAACAAAAAATCACAAAGATTTTGGTTGCAAAATGAGGGTTAGTTCTTTTTGCTGTCACATAATAGTTGCATCACAAACACACTGGCACAAGCTTATGCACACACTTTCATATGTATGAGTATGTATGTAACTATCGTTGAATATTGTTTGTTGCTCATACGCAGCGTTGTCGTCGCTAGCTGTTGTGCATTAATTAGAGCAACGTTGAAGCCGAAGTTGCATGCAGCCAGAATGCTTGCATGCGAGCCTTCACTTTTACCCGTTTGTCCTTCGCTTTTCAATCGAATTTTCAATTAAAAGCCAGATAGTTTCAAACCGCGATCGAACGAATTTTCAGTCAATTGGCATTTGGAATTTACCAGCCCGTACAACTTTCTGTTGCAAGACTCGTAAAAGTGACCAAAAAAAAAAGAAGCAAGAAAAAAGAAGCAAACGAAATAATGGGGGAAAAGAGCTGGGGAACAGGACGCAAAGGGTTTGCTGCAGGGCTTGGTCGGTTGGCTCGGCAGGTGTCCCCAAGTTTGTGACTCTGATTTTTTTTTTTTTTTTTTGCTTTGTTGCAGTTATCGTGTTGCATTTAATCCAGCGAGCGGACAAAGCTGAAACTGAAATCTGCGCCCTGCCAACTGGCAACTTGTAACTGGCAACTGGCAGCTGGCAGCTGGCAAATGGCAACGACGACACGCGCAGCTGTGTTCAAATTACACAAACAGCCAGCAGCGCTCAACAAAAGTTTTGCAAATGAGTCAGACGGGCAAAAATTGACTCGCACCCTGCTCTTAATAAGTTGTGAAAAACTTGGAAAATGATTGGGCAGCTCGTGGCAAGGTTGTTGGGCATTTACAAAACTACTGTCATAATTATAATGAATTGTGCAACAATAACTCGGCCTCTAATGGATCCGACCCAAGGCCGTCTTGCTCGATTTTTTTTGTACTCACGCAACTAATTGACAAATGATGATAAAGTGTCTCGACCAGCACCCCAAAAACAACTTAACATCACTTTAGAACATTTTCTTAACGTTGCCCGCAAACCAGAATAAAGTACTCCTCGAATTTGAAGCGCGCTGGAAAAAATCTGATAAAAGCTTTGTTTGTGCCGACGGAAACGGATGTTGGCTGCCAGACCCGGAATGGACACTGACATGACTGGCATAAAATGAACTCGCGAGTGGCAAATTAAAATTGTGAAGTAAACATGTTTGCAGAAGTTGATGTTTTACATTTTAAAATATATTCCATTCCTTATCAGCAGGTAAAGTATCAAAGTCAAAAAGTCATTAACAGGTATGCAGCTACTTAGTGAGTGGAGTTAACTTATTTCTCACACCGACTGTGCTTACTGAAGCGTATTAAAGTTTCGTATTATCTACCTCCAAATATGCGTTTTCCCTTTTTAATACACTGATTTTGGTTTTGATTTATGGAGTGAAGAAAAATCTTTTCGTCTCTTGCATACTAACTTACTGGCTTAAAGCGTAAATTAACAAGTCTTGTACATGAAATATTCAATAAAATTTTGGCAACGTTTTAACTTTTTAGCTTTCGGTTAGGATAGGGTTGTGGGGGGGTTTGAATGGCACATATTTGATGCAGACCTCTTTCACTTCATGGCCTTTGGAAACTTGTTTGTGTTTATGCGACTCATTATTAAGTAATGTTACGTTGTATATCAACATATTTGAAATTCACATGTAACGGGCATACAACTTTTTAGAGCAGAGCTAAGCTAAGCTAAGCTAAGTAATGTGATACCGACACCTGTTAAGCAGGTTATGCAATATGTTTGTATCTAAAATACCCACTGCAATCACAGCTGTCTGGCTTAATATAGTATGTCTGCACTTTATTTAGTTATTTAGTGGGTAGTTCATTTCTACCTACCTCCAAACCATTACCAATTTTTTTTGCAAAAAGTCATTTCATTTTTAAAGGTTTCAGGATGTTCAACCTTCCGGTTACGGCTCTGGTACGTTAAGTGTAAAGGTTATGGTAAAAATTATGAATTTCAAAGTGTTCTCGGTTTTCAGTTACGTTTGGTTACCTTTGAGTCTTACGGTGCCGAACATATCGTTTTGTGTTTTTTTTTTGTGTTTTTAACATTGTATTGCTACAGCAATCACCTGAACAATTTGCTAAGTTATTGTTTTAGACATTACTTACTTTAAGTATGTTTACTTACTTACTTTAAATATATTTACATCAGAAATTCTAATAAGTGTTTGGCGCTAATTAAAAATCAAATCAAGTAAGAACAATTATCTATCTCAAACCGTTTAAAACATGCCCATGCAGACCTGAGTCAATTAGCCGACATATGCATAACTTTAAACCGATTGTTTCTATGAAGCTATATAATCTAGTGGTATTTTTTTATGCGCCTGTTAGGAGCATAATAAAATGCATATATTGCAAGTTTTATCCGGATTTGTTGGTAAGCGAAAAACTTTTTCATGAAAGTTCACTTCTCTCTATAAGCTTTCAAACATTTACTTTTTGTTTTAAGTCTGATGCAAATCAGGCCAATTGAGTTGTGCCCTTTCTTTTTTCATTCATAATTTATTATTATGGCTGCATTTGAAAAATATGCACAGACTAACAGATTTATGGCATGTAAATATATATTACCTGATTTTACTCCTTTCTTCTTTGTTCATTTTGCTTAATTTGCGTAATTTGTTTAATTAAAAATTTGCGTTCGGATAAACTGGATACCTTTTACGTCTTCCCTTTTTGTAGAATGTTCTTTTGCGTTATTAAATGGCTGCTCATTAAGCGGGTTTTGAGTGCAAGGTAAATCTCATGTTTACAGATAAGTTCATCAGCAAAGCTATTGGGGTTAATTCTTAAGTTGTTCAAGTAGCTCATAGACAAGAGATCTGCCACGAAATTGCGAAATTGAAATTACTCGGTTACCAGAGAAGCAATGAAAACAGTTATGACAACTACTTAGTAGCTACTAATTGGACATGTTTCAGTTTATTGATTATGAGTAGCAAATTACTGATTGTGAGTCATGAATTAAGTGCTCATTGGGTTGCAAAGCTAATCATTTAATACTGCTCTGATTTGCTATGCGACTATCGACAATCATCCACCACCCCAACAGTCTGTGAGTGCCCAACATTTAATTAATTGCACATTTCACAACATTTCCAATACCATTTGATCTGTCGACAATGTTAATTAAATGCGAGAGCGATTTGCATCTTAGCGACTGTTTTGAATTAAACAAACAAGACATATTATTTGACATACATACATATGTATGTACTTATTCAAATAATCAAATATTATTTATAGCTCAAAGACTACAATTGCCTGCTCAATTGGTATTTTAATTGAACAGTGAACAGTTGGCTGAACTTGCAATTTAATTCCATTCCGTTTGGCATTCGATTTGTGTAGGCGTGTCATTATACACGAAATGTTAAATATCATTGCCATTCCCCTGAAAATGCAATAATCTGTTTAATTCATTCCATTAAAAATGGTATAATGGATAAAACGAAATTGGTCAAATGCATTTCCCACCCAATTAAATATGTATTTTCTCGATGACCATCAAAAGCCAGCACGACGAAGAGCTGCTACTCTTTCTGTATAAACAAAACTATCTCAGAAGCTAGAAGATTTGTTCTCGTATACCATACGCAGATCAAGTTTCTAATAATTGTAGGCCTTATTGATTGATTGTAAGAGTTTCATAATGATCGGATAGGAAATACAGATTTTACTAATGTACTCGTAATTTCATACTTAACAAATAAATATCAACAAAGCCACTAAATATCAAACAGATGTGTTTAGGCTATATTTTCCAGTCGAACTGTCACGACAAAAACATTATAACCTACATAACTTTAGAAGTACTCTAATTGGTATATTAAGAGTGGTGCCTTTTAAGGAGAATTTAATGATTTAATCGAAATAATCCGAATCTAGTTTTCACATACAAATTTATTCAAAACTAATAATATCAAATAGTAATCCGATGAAGAAAATTTAAATTTTATACAACCAAAAAGTCTGACAATTTAATATTATAAAAAGTTCTATGACTTGGCCAACTTGACGACTTCTAAAATTGCGTCGAGCACATTCCTATCGAAAATGCCCGCTTCAACTTCAGCAATAAAAGCAGCATGGATAGCAAGATTCTGCACAGCAGCAACGGTGGCCCCCTCCCAGGCGGGGCATGCTGTCTAGTGGTGGTATGCACATCTCGTTGAGAGCTCGACGCTTGCGCTGTGCATCAGTTAGTCCATCGGGCCCCACAACTGGAGCTGGCTTAGGCTGTCCCTTCGGCTTAGGGTTATTCGGATCCCATGGTTCGCGAACGGTGCCTTTTTTCATTAAATATCTCATTGTGTCTATGCCCTTCTTCCTTCTCTCAATCTCATCCTTAACTGCATCTTTCTTAACTTGAGCAGCCCGCTTGACAGCGTCAATATGGCGCTTACGCATTCTTACAGGAATAGCTGGACTTGGGCCACTACGTGGTTTCTTAGCCCCTGGAAAGGTCTTTTCGTGTAGGCCTCCACCGAGAACACCTCCGCTACCTCCTACCGCGCCACCTCGCGAACCACCTCCCATACCTACTGGTCCAGTACGTCGACCACCGCGCATAGGTCCACCTGGACTTACTGCCCAAACTCCTGCGGCTTTAGTCTTGCCTCCCGGAGAGGCTGACTCTCCGTGCGGTCCACCGCCTCCATATCCAAAGATGCCATCCTCAAACACTGCTTCTCCGGGATCACCGAACCCTGTGCCCGTATATCGATCTCCCGCAGCACAGTCATAGGCCCGCCAGTAAGGATTGAGAGGGACTGGATACTTGGGCGGTACGTTTAGATCTTTTCCGTCAGTTTGTGTACCATTGGTGGTAGTGCGTTCCTTTAATGGCGTAGCTAAAGCTGCTGGTGGAGACACATCGAAGTCAAACTCCATCTCGCTGTCACTGGTATCTGTGAGCACCAGGTGATCTACACAGTTCTCCATGCCCCGCCGCCTGCACTCCTTCGACAGTGCGTATTCGAGATGCTTCTTCGCCAAGTTACCGCGGCAGACACACATCATCACCGTCTTGTGGCAGGTGCACTTGAGAAATCCCTTTTCTTTCAGCTTTCTCTTGATCTCCCTTAGGGCAACAGCTAAATCGCTTTTGACCACCTTGAACACAATGGGCTCCATTCGCACATTTGGATTATTGATCGTTCGCAGTGTTATAAAGATTTCGCCATTCTTCTTGCACAAGTTAAGAATGGGAAGCTGACGTGTCTCTTCTGATTCAGCTCCTTCCATTTTGCATTTATTGAAGGCCTTATCCGCTGGCGAGTAGTGCATAAAGAACTTCATCAGTTTCAAAATGGGCTTGCGAATGGCGCCAGGTCGCCAACCGTATTTGCGTGCCTCTGGCCTGACGGACCAATTCCAGCCGTGACGACGAGGTACACGACCAACCGATCTCATGCAATCTTGGTGTGCCCCACTACTCAGTCGCCGAATATGATTCGATTTTTTCAAAGTAAAACCGGCATCGCTTTTTACACACGCTACTAGTGAGTTTCTTATGTTTTTGTGATCTGTATAAGCCTGACCAGCTTTCTGACGTTTCTTCTTTGGTGGCGACTTTTGAAGGCATTCCCTGTCAAGCTCGGGTGCTTGCCTGATGCCCGTGACATTTTGCAAATCGCATAGTTCGGAGAACAGCTCTGCTAGAAATTGTCGCGACATTTTTTCTTCTACGGAAATAGAACACTCATCCTCGGATTCTATATTATTTTCAGATACTTTGGGCACTTTGTTGCCAGTGCTATGATAAACGTCCGAACACTTTTCAAGTACACGACAGTGTGCACAAAGTTTTCCGAGTTTGCAAGTGCAATGACATTCTGTGCCCTGCATTTCCTTTGCTGCATTCCTAATTGAGTTGTCATCATCTACATCGGCAGGCTTACGAAGGTATTCCATGAGTATTTGGTCGGCAGTTAGTTTCTTGATCGGCATTGGCTTAATTCCGCAATTGGGACAGGCGGCGAATTTTGGCAGAAATGACATATTGGCTAGGCAAACGTGGCAAAAGCGTTTTTCCATTTTCATGTCCTCGATTGGCAGTGGCACCTGACCAATCTTACCTACATCTCTACTCTCAACTTGCTGTGCTGGTAAGTACGAAAAAGCAGGTGTTGTACGAAAGCTTTCTTGAGATTCACCTGGTTTTCGACAAGGCGGCTTCAAAGGTCTTGGATGGCCAGACTGACGGAAAATTGAGTTTAAAATTTGATTACAATCGTATGCCATATTCTATAAATGAAAATATATGCTATGTATCAATGAGCTATTGAGGATTAAGTTTGTGCTTATATACCTTTATCTCACAAGAAACGGAATCGACAAGTGGGTTATGCATTAATGTGTCCACAAAATTGGGGGCAGCAGTCTGAACGCTTTGCATTCCTAGTCTCAGGTAATCGTCCCCTTCTCCCGGGTCAACTGCATCTAGACACGGATCACAATCAGCGGTGCATCTCTGGGAGTCGCTAACAATAAATAGAATATCCTCTTTATTGATGCTTTTGTCCATGTCACGATGGCAACTGCTCTCCTCAGGCCTAGAAAGAACTTGCTGAAATACTATTTACAGATACAGCAGAACCTTTTCTTACTTTGGTTGATTAGTGCACTTAGTGAACAGGCGACAAAGCACTTCAAGTGTGCCAATATTTTGACCATCACGTTCTAATCGACATGTGTCCACGTGCATTAAAGGTTGCATATTTTCCGAGATGCTGTCTGTGACACTCGCGGGAAAGCTTAACTGTCCGGTGCCGAGAATTTCACCACTATACTTAACTATCACAGGCATCCCGCATTCCTCGAGTGCCTGGCGAAGGTTTGCTGGGGCCACAGTGAGCTCAGTGCTACAGTTATCTTTGAATTCAGTTACATTAATTCGACTGGCTGTTATGGACACGGTTCTATAACTGATAACAGCCTCTACTTGCAGTTCCTTTGGATCCACACTTTCAAAACGGGCTAAGGCGATATGCGTCACAACGATATTGAAGACAAAGTCACAGCTAGCCATTTCAGACATTTTGATTATATATGAATGATAATGAAAATTTTATAAAAAATATAAAATACTAAAACGATTTAAAAGCACAAATTTGTGTAGCATTTTAAAGCTTACACTTAATAGTCAAATGTGTGTGAGTGTAACACAAAAACTACTACGTTGACTTAAGTCTTCGAAATACTTTACCACTAAACATTTTAAGTACTTATTCAAAGCTCAGCAGACAACTTTCTTCTTACTTAATAAAATCAATACTTTTTGTTTCGTATACATTTTGCATGTGCATATATTTAATAAGCATAAAGAGTACTATCTCTGACAATTTTGTTGGATATATTTTAGTCAACACTAGCAGTAGTAAAAACCGGTACACGTATCGCAGCATTGGCCTGCACAGCGATTACAGTCCTTACCGAGGCGGGTCACAAACTCGATAGGGGTCCTGGGTACAAGTCGGAGAGAACGACGCCTACGTTTGGAATCGGTTAGTCCGTCCGGACCAATAACGGGATTAGCGAAGGCGCCTCGTTTCTTCAAATACTTCATCATATCCATGGCATTGTTCTTCTTTACAAGCTGTTCAGCTTTGACAGCATTTTCTGCCATTCTCAATAAGTGACCAGTCATTCTTACGGGAATCGGCTTAGTCTTGCCACTATGACTCTTCGACTGTCCGCGAGGACACCTCCCTCCATGACCAATACGTCCAGCACCATGCATAGGCCTTCCAGAGGTCGCATCCCAAATATTTTTGTTTTTGGGTCTGCCCCCTGGAGTAGCATTTGCACCGTGTGGACCTCCACCCCTATTTCCAAATACGCCATCCTCAAACACTGCTTCTCCTGGCGCGCCAAATGCTGTGGACGTGTAACGATCACCAGCAGCACAGTCATAGGTGCGCCAGAAGGGGCTGTGTTTGATTGGATTTGTAGGCGGTATATCGAGATCCTGTTTATATGTTTGGGTGGCATGGTCAACTGCGATTGGGCATGGCACCGCCACTTCCAACGGCGGTGTAACATCAATGTCAAATTCCATTTCGCTGTCACTGGTATCTGTGAGCACCAGATCATTTACACAGTTCTCCATGCCCCTCTGTTTGCATTCCTTATGCAGAGCGGACTCGAGCTGCTTCTTATCCTTGTAGTTGCGACAGATGCACATCATCACCGTCCTCTTGCAGGTGCATTTGGGAAAACCGTTGTCAATGAGTTTCCTTTTGATCGCTCTGAGTGCTATTGCCAGATCGCTTTTCACTATCTTGAACTTAATGGGTTGCATCTCCACTTTTGAATCATTGACTGCTCGCAGTGTTATAAAGATTTCACCATTCTTTTTGCACACATTGAGAATTGGCAGATGGCGTTCCTTTTGCTTCTCAGCCTCTTCTACTTTAGCAGAGATGTTCAACGCATTGTTCATTGGCAAGTAATGCAAAAAAAACTTCATCAGTTTTTGAATGGGCTTGCGAATGAAGCCGGGTCGCCAGCCGTATATCCGAGCCTCATGGCTGCAGGTCCAGTTCCAGCCGTGGCGACGAGAAACGGCCCCCTGTTGACTAAGGCAGGACTTGTGTCTAGCTCTGATTGATGATTGATTGAGCGCTGGGTCGCCGGTTGTTTTCAATGATTTTCGAATGGTGTTTTTCTTGATATTTTGTTCCCGTCCAGTGGATAATGAACTTGCCATTGTGTTGTCATTGAGCTGTTGGGATTTATCTTTGTGTGAAGCAGTGTTTTGGCATTGCTTGTCTTGGTTCGATGCTAGTGTCGATTTCCTGATATCGTAGAGGTCTTGCAGCTCGGAAAATACGCGTGCCAAATGTGGTCGACACTCCCGCAAGCTAGTGTTTATCACGCAAAAGTCCTCAGAGGATTGTGGCCTCACCTTAGGACACCCAACCACCTGTTCATTACCCTGAAAGATGTCAAGGCATAGTTCACGTATGCGACAGTGGGCACAGACCTTGCCACCTTTGCACGTGCATCGACAGCCGGCTGGTCGATCTTCGGACTTAACCTTAGCGGCCTTTGCACATGGATCTCCAGGATAGTCATCAAAAGTCTCCAATTGTTTACCAAGGTAATCGTTTAGTATTTGATCGGCAGTTGGTTTTTTATCCTTATGACGTTCCTCAATCACCGGCGTTGCTTTGACCCCACAATTGGGACAGGCACCAAATTTTGGTAGCCATGACATATTGGTCAGACAGACCGGACAGAATCGTGTAGGTTTAATTAGTGGTTTTTCAAGATCACTAATTGGCACAGGCATTTGTTTTGGGTTACAGAGATCAATTATCTTGGACTGCTGTTCTGGGAGGTACGAAAAACAGGGAAAAGTCTCTGGGCTGAGTGGGGTGTCTAACAGAGGATCGACATTGTGGACGCACCGGGATTTGTTCGGCGGCTTAAAAAGCTGAGCCTGAGCAGTGCTCTGGAAAATTGAGTCAACAATTTGCTCACATTCCCGTGCCATATTCTGTGAAATGGAAACAGACCATGGAAAACAGGCTAATAACTAATTACAGTATTTTTTTAGCAACCTTCATCACACAAGTGGCATTTGGATTATCTATCAGATGGTCCGCTGTCCGGCGTCGAACTGGCTTGGAGCTGCGATAGCGTTTCAAATCCAGTTCCAGACGCTCATCATCCTCTTCTGGCATCAATATATCTGGACAATGATCGCAGGGATTTGGGCATTCCTGGTTCTCCCCCATAATAAACATGATATCCTGTGGACTAATGCTTTTGTCCATGTTGGTGCGACACTCCCTCTCTTCGTTCCTAATATAAGAATTCTTATTTTTGTAGTTCATAAGCTCTAGAGCTTGCATAAGATATTCGCATACCTGGTTTTTTCGTCGCATTTTAAATATAGACGACAAAGGAACTCTAATATGCCAACTTCTTCACCTTCCTTAGTAAATTTGCAGTATTCGGAGTGCATGAGATCACTCATGTCATGGGTAATGCTTTCGATGAAGGATTTGGGAAAGCTGACAACAGCGCTGCCAATGGTTATATTGTTATACATAACCGACACGGGCATCCCACATTTTTCAATGTTGTCGCGAAGCTTTTTTGCTGACACATTGAACTCAAGACTAGATTCGGGTTTGAAATCAGTGACATTGATGCGACTTTGTGTTATATCCACTGGAAAATTATTAAACCTAACAGTTACTTTAAGATTTTGTGGATTCTTGATTTGTATTCGATTTGCCTTAAAATGAGTCAAAATAACTTCAAAGATAAAATTACAGTTTGGCTCTTGGTTCATTGCTTTCGTTGTCTACTATTCCTCTTGTCTGTTTTTCTTAAAGGTTTTTTATTTTTTATGACTAGCAAATAATCCAAAGAAGCAATTTCTGTATTAACAATTAGAATTTGTACAACTAATCTGGTTAAAACTTTAAACTCTTTCAAAACACGAACAATTGACAAAAATCTGAAAAGGATATATTGGTTAAATGACTAAAAGTCAAATGACAGTACGATATATAAATAAATTTGAGATATATATTATAACTGTTTTACAGTAAGCTCATTCAAAGGGCCGAAATAAGCATATCCAATCCCATAAGCTTTTCGCATTCTTGATCAGTTTCAATAGCCGATTCGATTTAGCCATACTCGCCGATCCCAGAGGCTATTAGAGTTACAGACTTTAGACTTAGAATTGAAATTCGCGTATGCCAAGCGCAGATTAAGTACATATATTTTATTTGATCGATAAGAGCACACGTCTGGGAAATATCAATATATATCAATTTGGGATAGCTATTTATTTATTAGATATACGGATTTCATTAAGATTGGATGAGGAATGCAGATCGTGTTAGGCAAAACATTGAACAGACTACAATCAGCTGGATTTATATGTCCTGAACCGAATATAGCATTCCAAAAAACATGAAATATATTATTAAAAGAATCTTACAGATTTTTGCACAGCTTGCAATAAAATAGCAAATTATTTACAACAATGAGCACAGGGATAGTACCCACAAAACTAGATAGCACAGGGATCAAAGCCTTTACTGAGTCGTGGCACAAATTCAATGGGTGTCCTGGGCACAAATCGGAGAGCACGACGCCTGCGTTGGGCATCAGTTAGTCCGTCCGGGCCAATCACGGGCTTCGAGAAGGCACCGTGTTTCTCCAAATACTTCATCATTTCGAAGACCTTTTTCTTCTCTACCACCTGTTCAGCTTTGACAGCCCTTTGGGCCATTTTCGTTAGGTGCTCAGTCATTCTAACGGGAATCGGCTTAGTCTTGCCGCTATGACTTTTCCACTGTCCGCGAGGACACCTCCCTCCATGGCCAATACGTCCAGCACCATGCATAGGCCTTCCAGAGGTCGCATCCCAAATATTTTTGTTTTTGGGTCTGCCCCCTGGAGTAGCATTTGCACCGTGTGGACCTCCACCCCTATTTCCAAATACGCCATCCTCAAACACTGCTTCTCCTGGCGCGCCAAATGCTGTGGACGTGTAACGATCACCAGCAGCACAGTCATAGGTGCGCCAGAAGGGGCTGTGTGTGATTGGATATGTAGGTGGCAACTGGCGATGCTTTCTAGATGTTTGTGTGGAGTGGTTAACTAAGATTGGCTTTAATTGCATTGTAGTGCCCGCCGGCGGTGTCACATCAAAATCATATTCCATTTCGCTGTCACTGGTATCTGTGAGCACCAGGTGATCTACACAGTTCTCCATGCCCCTCTCTTCGCACTCCATTTGCAGTGCAGATTCGAGAAGCTTCTTCTCCACGTGGTTGCGACAGATGCACATCATCACCGTCTTGTGGCAGGTGCACTTGCGAAATCCCATTTCCTTGAGCTTCTTTTTGATCTTGCTAAGAGCTATAGCCAGGTCGCTTTTAGCTATTTTGAATATAATGGGCTTCATTTGCACAGTTGGATTATTGGCTGCTCGCAGTGTAATGAAGATTTTACCGTTTTTTTTGCACACGTTAAGAATTGGCAGTTGTCTTTTATTTTGCAGCTCGATCTCTTTTAGTGCTCTGAACATTTTGCATGCATTATCCTTTGGCGGATACAAAAAGAAATTCATGATCTTCTTGATGGGTCTGAGAATGGCGCCGGGTCGCCAGCCGTACTTGCGAGCCTCTTGGCTGACGGACCAATTCCAGCCGTGTCGAGAAGGGACACGACTTGGTCGTGCCCTTACATAAGACTTGTGCACAGAACTAATATGTCGTCTTGCTTCTGTCAGTTGGACAACTTGGTGTTTTTTGCTGTTGTTTCTTTTCATATCGGGTAAATGGGCTTTTGATGAGTTTGTCTTGAGTGTTAGCCTTTCATGACATGGCTTTTTCAGCGCCGGGTATTGCTCACCCTTCTGCGTTGCATAAACATCGCGTAACTCGGAGAACACACGTGCCAGATGTGGGCGAGAATCCACCGATCTTACACAATAATCTGCAGATGGGTGATCCATCACTTTGGACTCCTGGGCCATAAGCTCTCGCTGGGGCTGAAAAAAATCTGCGCATTGTTTACGTATTCGGCAATGGGCACACAGAGAATTGCCAGAGCATCGACATCTGGTCAGTCTCTCCTTGCTAGTTTTTTCAACATCAATGATCGTCGAGGTCTTGACCACGTAATCCTTTACTATTTGTTCGGGAGTAAGGGTTTTCTTCTCTTCTTCAACGAACGGCATTAAATTGGTACTGTGGCACTTTGGACATGCGGCGAATTTCGGCAACCATGACATATTTGTCAGGCAGATGGGACAAAATCGAATTGGCTTAATAGTCAGCAGCTTCGAGCTGCAGCAATCATTGCTTTCGTACTGTCTTTCTGGCAAATATGAAACCGTTGGCGGATGCAGCTCCTCAGATTTTTGGCTAGGCGTCTTCGATAGATCAAGATGCCCCGTGCTCTTTATAAGTGATTCAATAAAATTATTACGATGAACTACCATTTTCTGTGATTAGAAAAGGGATTAAGGTATCTGTGGTAGATCTTGTGACACTTCAGTGGCACCTTTAGCTCACAACAGGCTGCATTGCCTTCTGGAGTATGAATGTGTCCATTTGCCATTGGCCTGGGACCAGCATATGGTTCCATAGCCAATTTCAACTGCTCATCGCCGTCCTCTGACTGCTGTGTATCCAGATAATGATCGTAAAGTTTATGACATCCCTTGCATCGATTCGTTACAAGCAGGATATCTTTCTGATTGATGCTTGCGTTCATATTGCACCTAAAATCACGGTTCAGCGATCTGAAAAATATTAATGGACACAGAACAAGACTTTCCAACGTTAACTTACTGTTGCTGCGCATCAGATTTAATAATCAAACGGCAAAGCAGTTCAAGTGTACCTTTAACTTGACCGTTTGCCGCAAACTTGCAAGAGTCCCAGTGCACCAGATCAGACATAGAATCATCAATGCCATCAAGAAAACTTTGAGGGAAGCTCATCTGACCGGTGCCAAGAACAGAATTCTCGTACGATACGGAAAATGGCAAACCGGATTCCTCGAGGGCTTGTCGCAATGTCTGTGTTGCTACTTTGAACTCAGTTCCAGAGCGGGGCGGAAAGTCGGTTACATTGATCCTGCTCGCCGTTATTGGGATTTCTTTTCTATTGAATTGAACTAAGACTTTCAATTTTTGGGAATTCTCAATTTCAACATTGGAGCACTCAAATTTCGTGACAACGATGTCCAAGACAAAGTTACAGTCTGCCATTTAACTTATATCTAATTTGATTAATATTTGATGGTTCTTCTTCTTCAGGTCTTCTTTAATTTCAATGTTATATCAAATGTAAGTAAAACAAAGTGTAGTGTAATTAAAAATTTATATAATCTATAAATTGTGTCAGTGAAATCTCTGCGTGACACTACTGAATTGAAAGGAAAGGCATGGAAAAGGATGACATTCAGATTTGGACCTGTAAGCTGTTTGTTGCTGTACAAGTGATATTTGCCCCATATAAGGCACAAATATTACAAAAATCTGATAATAAATATATGTACATTACTTCCTTCATTCTCTATCTGTGAAAATCGAATCCATCTTCTTTGTTTTGCCAATTATAATTTGATTCATGGCTCAGTTCATTCTATAATATAATTTGTAATGTAATAAATATTTTATTTTGTTTCGAAAGAAGACGTTTATACAGGATATAAAGATTGGCTCATAAGTTACGAAAATTTTGTATTGAAATAAAATCTTAAGATAGTTTAGGGCGATTCCACTAAACTGAAAGTATATCTATACACCAAACCACTGTGGACGACTCAACGTTGATCGGCTTTGTTTCTATGAATAAGAGCATTCTCTTCTGTTTTGAACAGCGTCTTTTAGCAACAGTAACAATAGGGATAGCAACATTGAGCATTGCACAAATCGTAGCATTGACAGGGATCGAATCCCTTGCCCAGGCGGGGCATGCTGTCAAGTGGTGGTACACACATCTCGTTGAGAGCTCGACGCTTGCGCTGTGCATCAGTTAGTCCATCAGGTCCTAGTACAGGACCCGTCTTAATCGGCTGTCCCTTCGACTTAGGGCTATTGGGATCCCAGGGTGTGGCAACTGTACCCTTTTCCATCAAATATTTCATCGGGTCAATGCCCTGTTTCTTTCTTGCCATCTCCTTCTCAATTGCAGCTTTTTTAGCTTCAGCAGCCTTCTTGAGACCTTCAACATAGCGCTTAGGCATTTTTACATTAATAGGCGGACTTGGCCCAGTACGTGGTTTTTTAGTCCCTGGAAAGGACTTTCCCATACCCCCTGGTCCAGTACGCCCACCACTGCGCATAGGCCCACCTGAGCCCGCACCCCAAATTCCCGCGCTCTTAGGCTTGCCACCGGGAGAGGCCGACTTTCCGTGTGGTCCACCGCCTCCCTGTCCAAAGATACCATCCTCAAACACTGCTTCTCCAGGACCACCGAACGCTGTACCCGTGTAACGATCTCCCGCAGCACAGTCATAGGCCCGCCAGTAAGGATTGAGAGGGATCGGATATTTGGTCGGCACGCTTAGATCTTTTTTGGCAGTCTGTGTTCCATTGTTGATAGTGCGGTGCTTTGGACATGGTGGACATGGTGGCTCAGCTAAAGCTGCTGGTGGGGACACATCGAAGTCAAACTCCATCTCGCTGTCACTGGTATCTGTGAGCACCAGGTGATCTACACAGTTCTCCATGCCTCTCTGTTCGCACTCCTTTTGCAGAGCGGACTCGAGATGCTTCTTCTCCACATGGTTGCGACAGATGCACATCATCACCGTCTTGTGGCAGGAGCACTTGGGAAAGCCCTTATCTTTGAGCTTCTTCTTGATCTCACTTAGAGCTACTGCGAGATCACTTTTGACTACCTTAAATACAATGGGGTTCATCTTTATGTCTGAATTATTGTGGGCTCGCAGAGTAACGATAATTTCCCCATCCTTTTTACACACATGGAGAGTGGGAAGCTGACGTTCCTTTTCTTTCCCTGCTTCTTGTGGTTCCTTACACCTGTTGTAGGCATTGTTCTCGGGTGAGTCTTGTAAAAAGAACTTCATAAGCTTTTTGACAGACTTGCGAATGGCGCCGGGTCGCCAGCCATGCCTACTCGCCTCTTCTCCCAAGCACCATGCCCATCCGTGACGAGGTGAGACGCTGAACTTACTGTTCAAGCACAACTTGTGTCCGAAACCGAAGATCGGCAGCTTGCGTTCGCTGGGCTTGTGTGGCTTGTCAATTGTTTTAGGTTTTTCAACTGAGACTGAATTTGTTTTTCGACGCGGCTTTCTTTGTGTGGTCTTTTGAGTGCATTCAATATTGGACTCCGCTGGTGGTTTGGCATCATTTACATTATACAAATCGCGTAGTTCGGAGAACACACGTGCTAAATGCGGCCGACATTCTCGTGTGTCGTCTTTTCTTACACAAAAATCCTCCTCGGAGGACTTTGGATTCTCGTTGGGGCATACTTCATTATTCGATTGAAAGAAATCCGCGCAGAGCAGACGAATGCGACAATGAGTACACAATTTGCCATATTTACAGGTACACCGACATTTGTCATCAACATCCCCAACCTGGTTTCTCGTCTTGTCACAGGGATCCATGCAGTAGTCGTTCTTGAAATCCTGTGATTTTCCGAGAAATTCAAGAACTATTTGATCAGGGGTCGGTTTCTCTTCCTTATGGCGTTCCTCAACGACCGGCATGGGTTTGATACCACAATTGGGACAGGCAGCAAATTTTGGCAGCCATGACATATTGGTCAGGCAGATGGGACAAAATCGTATGGGTTTGATATCTCTATTTGTTGCGTCGCTTATTGGCACGGGTATCAGCTCTGGACTGCAAAAATCAGGGTTATTACCCTGTTGAGCGGGCAAGTACGAAAAACAGGGCAAATGTGAACCAGTTGGCTGCTTTTCCTCCTGGTCTAAGGGACCTGGACCGTTGTAGGGAGTTCCCAAGTCCAGTTCGTCGGGTCTTCGGCAAGGTGACTTTAACGGCTTTGGATGGCCAACGCGCTTGGTAATCGAGTCTACAATCTGTCCACACTCCTGGGCCATTTTCTGCAAATGCAATCGGATTCAAAGAGGTTTTCAAATGTCTGGTCTTGTTGTACCGACCTTAAGCTCACAACAGGCTGCATTGCCGGCTGGGCTATGTTTGAGATTTTGTGCTGCCCTGAAGCCACCAGCATTAGAGTGGCTATAGCGTTGCAAATCCAACTTGAGGCGCTCGTCACCTTCCTCCAGCTCCCAGGCATCTAGACAAGGATCGCAAGGGCTGGGACATCGCTGGGATTCGCTCATAACGAACAAGATATCCTGCGGTTTGATGCTTCTGTCCATGTTGCGACTACAATCGGTTTCCCCCATCCTGAAAACATATGTTAAAGCATTGTTAAACCATTAAATTGACCCAAAAAAAAAAAAAACAACATACTTTGTCTTATCATCGCATTTAATAATCAAGCGACAGAGCACCTCTAAATTGCCAATAACTTCTCCATCCTTCTCAAATGAACAGCGGTCCACATGCATCAGATCAGACATATTGTGTTCAATTTGATCTATTGTCGTTGCTGGAAAGAATATGGAGCCAGTGCCGAGGACGCGAGCGTTATACGTGATCGACATGGGTATACCGCATTCTCCAAGAGTCTTGCGTAGTTTCTTTGGCACCGCAATTAGATCGACTCCAGCGCCAGACTTGAACTCAGTTACATTAATGCGGCTCGCTGATATTGGCACTTTGATGTTATTGAAGTTAGCGATTACTTTCAGTCTATTGGGATCAAGTTGTTTGATGGTGGTACACTCAAAATGAGTCACAATAATATCAAAAACAAAATTACAACTTTCCATATTGATGAAGATAATTTTTGAAGGTTTTGATACTGTTAATTTAACGGATCCCTAATTTCGTCAGGTTGGCTACTGAAAAGTACGTCTACCGCCAAATTTAAAAATTTTATATAAAATATGAAATTTTCCTGTACAAGCTGAACTAAGCTCTTACATTTATATACAACATTGAAATGTACACAATCAAAAGCTGTTTAGATGAATAGCTTAAAATTAAATGGCCTCGTTAGATAATTTCTTTGTATGTTTGTTTTCGGGTGGTTGTAATGATGAGGGTGATCGTCGCAAATAGATATTTTCTATCCAATATTTTGGCTCTAAAATATATATATAAAATATATAGCACAATTTGAGCACCATGTCTGACGAGGAAATAGACAAGTATATGTTCCAAGCTTCAAGTCTCTTATTTAGGGGTATCGAAAAAAAAGTATCATTTATGCGGACGAACAGACAGCCTGATGGATATTGGACAAATCTAAAATACTCATTAAGAATTAATTAAGAAAAGAAAAAAACAGTGTCTTAGATGGACACTTAACATCATTTTAGAAATATACTTTCTGAGTAAAGCCATTTTGTGGAGATTATTTATTGTTTGTCATACAATTTTTATGACGCTTATGCACAACATTGCAAGAGTCTTAAGGTCTATGGTGATAAGACAGTCTGCCAAGCTATTTATTATTTTGTATATTTCCAAAATAATGTACAGAAATATCGGATGAAAATTAAAATCATTGAAACACCTATCATTCATTATACATCTGTGCCAATTACTTCGGCTGGGGGTCATTGGGATTCCAGGGTTTGGCAACGGTGCCTTTTTCCATCAAATATTTCATCGGGTCAACGGCCTTCTTTTTTCTTTGCTCCTTTTCAATGGCATCCTTTTCAGATTGAGCAGCCTTCTTGAGTCCTTCAACATAGCGCTTAGGCATTCTGACAGGAATAACTGGACTTGGCCCAGATGATTTGGTTTTACACCCAGGAAAGGACTTTCCTAAACGACAAATACCCCCTGGTCCAAGTCGTCCACCACCTCGCATAGGTCCTGGACTCACACCCGGAGAGACAGATTTTCCGTGTGGTCCACCGCCCCTATATCCAAAGACGCCATCCTCAAAAACTGCTTCTCCGGGAGCACCGAACGCTGTACCCGTGTAACGATCACCGGCAGCACAGTCATAGGTACGCCAGTAGTGATCGGGAGAGATTGGATATTTGTGCGGCACACTTTCAACTTTCTTAATTGTCTGTGTGCTAATGTTGATAGAACGCGGCTTAACAGCTAGCAGTGGCTTAACTAAAGCTACGGGAGGGGACACATCGAAGTCAAATTCCATTTCGCTGTCACTGGTATCTGTGAGCACCAGGTGATCTACACAGTTCTCCATGCCTCTCTGTTCGCACTCCTTCCGCAGAGCGAACTCGAGATGCTTCTTTTCCACGCTGCTGCGACAGACGCACAACATAACCGTATTGTGGCAGGTGCACTTGCGAAATCCCATATCCTTGAACTTTCTCTTGATCTCCCTAAGGGCAATAGCTAGATCGCTTTTGACCACCTTGAACACAATGGGCTCCATTCGCACATTTGGATTATTGACTGATCGTAGTGCTATGAAAATTTCGCCGTTCCTTTTGCAGACGTTGAGAATGGGAAGCTGTTTTCGACTCTCTGCCTCTTCCACACGGCGGCAGATGTTGAATGAGCTGTGCTCAGATGTGTTTGCCAGAAAGAATCTCATAATTGCGCCAACATAGCGATGAATGGCACCTGGACGCCAGCCGTATTTTCGTGCCTCTTTGCTCGACGGCCATGTCCAGCCATGTCGCCGCGGTACGGATCCCTGCCTCTTGAGGCAAGTCTTATGGCCAATTTTTGGTGCATTGTTGGAACGATGCAAAAGTGATGGACTTCCAGTTGCATTTAAAGCGGCACCTGTTGATGAATTCCTAGCCAGATCTGCTTTATGTGCAAATGTCTTATTTAATTTAGCTCTCTTTTTTTCATCTCTTTCATCGTACAGAGCTCGCAGTTCAGAGAATACAAATTCCAAACATGGGCGACGCTCTTTGGTCTCCACGCAGAAGTCTTCATCTGAATCTGGAGTGGACATGCTAGTCTCATGTGCTGGACCAAAAGTGCACGAGCAGAGACCACGAACGCGGCAATGAGTGCAACATTTGTCAAATGTACAAGAACATCGGCGAGAATTTTGGAATTCCTTTTCCCTTTTTTTTGCCTCATCACAGGGATCATGACAAAAGTCTTCGACTGAATTCGAAGGCAATTTGAGATACTCTCGTATGATTTGGGCGGCAGTGGGCTTCTCCTCAGTTTCTACACCAATCTGGGGAATGGGCACGGCACAGCACTTGGGGCAGGGTGTATATTTTGGAAGCCAGCTCATTGGAGTCAGACAAATAGGACAGAAGCGAATTGGCTTAATACCCATCACCTCCTCCATGCCATTAACAGGAACAGATATTGTGTGATTTGTAGCCTTATGCTTGAAAGTTTTCAGTTTGCCACTCCAGTCTGAAAAAAAAACATCACCATGTGGCATCGGTGAAGGCAAGTGCGACACCTTTTTAATAACCGATTCCATGCACTCCTCGTATTGCTTTGTCATTGCCTTAAGCTGGCAGCACGCCTCCATTCCACATATCTCCTCAGGTGGTGTGGTAACACGCTGGCTCCTCCTGCGATAACGATCCAAATCCAATTGAAGGCGTTCGTCGCCCTCTTCTGGCTCCAGTTCATCCAAACACGGCTCACATGGCAAGGGACAGGGCTGTGGAGCACCCACTACGAACATAATGTCAGTCGGATTAAAGGCTTTGGCCAAGTTCCCACATGCACTGTTACATGTGCTGTTGGAGTCATAAACTGTCAATAAACCGCAGGTGTTATGTACAATCAATTTGTGAGGCTAACTTACACCGTTTGCTGTGGTTGCTCATCGCACTTAATAATTAAAGTGCAAAGGAACTCCAGAGTGCCCACCTTCGCGTCGCGTCGTATGATGCTACATTTATCTTCGTGCACTAGATCACTCATTCCAACTTCAATGCGATCTATGAAGCTCTGTGGCAATGTGACCAGAGCAGTTCCCAAAGTCATCCCATTGTTGCGTACCGTTATGGGCATACCGTTTCTCTCGAAATTTGTGCGCAACGCACCCGGATCTGAGACGAATTCAGTGCAGCGTCCAGCCCGGAAGTCACCCACATTAATGCGGCTAGATGTAATGCTAACACCGATACTATTAAACTTTAAGTTGATCAGAAGATTCGCTGGGTCATCGATTTTATCTTTGAAAAACTGCAATCGAGTTACAATAATGTCGAAAATAAAGTTCACACGCGGACGCGATACGGGTTCAATTGTCGACATTTTAAATTTTTGTGAAAAAAATTCAATCAAAATGGAAATGAAATTAAAAACAAATTTTATGTGCTACTAGGTATAATATTAAATGACAAAAATGTCTATCGTATACTTATATAAAAATATAAACCACTTAGAAGCATTTTAATAAACCAATTTGATATCAACTTTATTAGCCCATTAATATAATTGCAGATTTATAAGCAGAAGACCCAAAGTTACTGACAGGAATTTTGCCAAAAGACCCTTAATTTCGCTGTATTCTTTGGCATTGCTTAGGGGCATTGTCCACTTCGTCTGCCTGCCTGTTGCGCTGACGACGCCGATGCCCACTTACAAGTGCAATGCACTTTGTCGTCTAAGCAAATCCCTCGATCTCACTCCAACCCATTGCAAGCGAAAGCTCAAAAACCAATTTTAACACGTTTCATTCAACGCAAGAGCACCCTTTGATTTGCTTATAAGCAGCTTAGCACGCGATGCGTTGCCAGGCGGCCATGCCCCTTTTGTTGGGTGCTCAAGAGTCTTTAAATATGCCCCATCATTTCACCTCATGCACTTAACTAAATTAAGCTCAAGATTAATTAAATTTCGCACATTAATTTCACGCTTTCCGTCGCAAGCTGCTTACCGGCTGCACTTGACAAAAACGAAGCCCGAGAATGGTATATATAATCAATAATCATCTCAACTTCATAAACACGAGTAAGTGTCCTTTGCTCTGCATGCATAGCAAAAGTAGGAAAAAAGTTAAGAGAACATTTTGGCAACAGAAATATTGATAACCCTGAAACACTGGGGCTCTGTGGATATTGGAAACTAAGCCAATTGCGTGTCCACACAAAAACTCATAACAAAGCCAATTTATTAACACTACTTGCAATACGATAAGCCTAAGTAATGGCACACGAATCCAGCATAATGGCAACGTAAGGTCCCGAAATTAATCAAACTTTTCTCATAATTCTGTTTATGCATAAGCAAACAGAAACTGATTTCCCGTGCCGCTTGTTGCCGAGTTGTTTATTCAAGATGGGAAACGACAAAAGAGTCTCCCAATTTGAAGGTATCTTGTGAAAAGTATAGGAGATTTACAAAGATCTGTTGTAGACTGTTGAATAGAATTAAGTTTATACATTGAGATAAATGGATATGGTATAAAATAAGGTGTAAATTTCGCAGAAAATTTGATTAAGTTTGACCAGTTTGGATTTGCAACAAGGCCAGTTGAATTGAGCTCATTGCCATTTATGTGGTATGTCGCGTGGGCTGCTTGAACTTCAGTTTACTGGAGGCACTGTTGCTGTCACTATCCTCCACAGCGTTGGTCATGTGACGCGCCTACTGCTTTGGGGAGACGACGGACGGCGGGGTAATTCGCTCGATTCTTCGAGTAAATTGCGTCAGCTGGTCGAGAACATCCGCATCCTCTACTTTGTTAGATGTCTCCACATTGTGCATGGCATCAGTTCTGGCAATGAGCCTGCTGGATTAGCGGATTTTGTGATTGACTCGGGCTTGTACATTGCAATCTGTTGATTGATGATGCTGTTGTGGGTGATTGATGCTTATTTAATGATGGCCTCAAATTGTGAGTGTGGCAAGTTATATTCCTAAGCTTGATCGTTTTATGGGATACAATAAACATACCTTATAAATTGGAGTTAAATTGATGACCGTGTTTAAATCAAGTCCAGTTATTTCCCTTGGAAATATACAACACTTAAAGTAAAGATGCTGATTGATCGATTTTCATATTGATATTGTGTCAGCTGACTAAGCTGCAATCGATAGTCACTATCGATATCTCTCGTTCTAGTTTTGAGTTCAGTTTGAATTTATTGAAATAAATATGCATGAAAAATAATGTCATTTAATTTAATTCGATTTAAGTATTTAAAGTTTTATATTCAACTTTGATTGTAAATATCGATATATCGATACACTTCAAGAATTTTAGCGCGCATTTTTCTCCAGAACGCAGTTTCAGTCCTTAAAGCAAACATGCCGCCAAAGCGTGCAAGAAAAGCGGCGCTACGGCCAGTAAGTAGTAATATTTTTGCCCTGGGCTTCATTTTGACAAAACAACCATTATTTTGTGTGCAGTTACCGGCAAATGGAGAGGAGACCAAGGCACTGGATCCAACTAATCCGGTGCTCTATATCGAGCACTGTCGCTCCTGACGCGTCTTTCGTCGGCGCGCCGAAGAGCTGCATGCTGCTCTGCAAACTCGAATTCAGAGTGCAGGGCAGCAATTCCAGCTCCAACTGCAGCTTAACGCCCAGGGTGCCCCCCGACGTGGCGCATTTGAGTTGTCCTTTGCCCCCAATCCGACAACAGTTGCCAGCGAGCAGCGTCCTCTTTGGTCCGGTCTCAAACGCACGCCTCGTGCTCAGAAGTTTCCCGACGTGGATGATGTATACAAGCAGATAGTGCAGGTCCTTAACGAGCTGTCTACTAACAGCGAGAAGCGCAAGCGCAGTTCGCAGTCGCCATCGACATCGATATCGCCGTCGCCATCAGTAACATCCCCAGCCCCATCTTCGAAGCGGAGCAAGCCTGCAGCTGATATTAAGCCCCAGCCGTCAATGTCGTCTAAGCGCAGCAAATCATCAAAGGCAACGGCATCTTAATGAAAGGACCTCGCTCCATTTAGTTGTCGTCATTAATATGTTCAGCAATAGTGCCATATGATCATTAAACGGTAAATCCCTCAAGGGAACTGTTCAGTGTGAATCTTCTGCCTCAAAGCTGACCAATTTTTGACGATAGTAATTGGATTTCATTTCATTGAGATAAATACAAACTATCATTAATTGTTGATGATTGATGTCGAATCAAATTTATAAATGCATTGTTTTTGAAACAAAATATATAATTGAAAAATTAGATATAATTGCAAGTTTTGTATGGATGCATAAAAATATCATTGTTCGTCATCCAAGTTTGCTGGTTAGTCCTCCCAATGTACTTACTTTAAAATAACATTAAATTCAATTCTTCAAAATTTAATTTCCTATTTAACATAATCTCGAAAGAACTCGCCACTTAAGCAATTTATTTCTGCACAGCAAACGACCGATGTTAAATATGTAATCTTAAAAAATTCGTTTTAATAAAACTAACAAATACAATTGAATCATGCACTAATCACAGTGATTATTTGCTTTCAAATATTAACATAATAGTAGTGTATATATAATGATCCTAAGTTTTATACAACATTAACTTCAATAGCTTTCAAAACAAAAGTTGCCAAAAGTTATAAAAACTTACTCTTAGGCAGCACAAATATTGGTAACCTTGAAATACTTTGTGCGAAACTAAGTCAATTGCGTGTTCAGACAAAAACTCATATTAACACCAATTCATTAGCATTGCTTGCAATAAGGTAAGCCTAAGTAATGGCATACGAATCTAACACGATAGTAATGTAATACCTAAAATTAAATACACTTTGTATCTATTTATGTTTAGACACAAACATACAGAAACTGATTGCCCGTGGCGCTTGCTGCTGAGTTGTTTGTGCAATATGAATTAATATACCCTTGAAGAAGGAAAAAGGGAAAGTCTCTAAATTTTTAAAGTAGCTTGGTAAAGGTGGTTAAGATATATGACTATTTGGTGTTACTGTCGCTGGTCCCCATTTGACTTAAATTGATACACTCATTTAAAAGGCCATTGATGCTAGTCTAGAATAAATATGCTTTACGATATGGAAGATGCTTTCTTTAGCGAGTTGCATAAATTTAAGTTCACATTTTAGACATGTTTAATACAATCTCTTATAACACAATACCAATAAGGAATACATCACAAAGATAGACGCTATTTGAAAAGAGGGCGCTAGCAGAGATTATTTGAATGTCTCAACTTCTTTGAGGCACTTGTATCGTAGAGAAGCTGCAATTCGGAAAATACCCTTTCAAGATGAGGACGACATTTTGCGGATGATTTTCCTTCTGGCTTGAGTATAATGAAATAGTCATCATGATCAATGGGCTTAACTTTTTGATGCCAATTGGATGGCTTAAAGATGTCCGCACAAGTTTGGCGAACGCGACAATGAGCACATATTTTGTACAACGTGTAAATACAGCGAGACTTCTTGGACTTCTTCCAATTGTTTCATCCGAAACTTGGCTTGTGGTTTCTTGACCGCTTTTGATGCACTGTTGAATGATCTGCATTTTCTCATGTTCTTTCTCCAACTGTGGCATGGGCTTAACCCAGCATTTTGGACAATGAGCATACTTAGGCAGCCAAGACATTGAGTTCAAGCAAATGGAACAAAATCGAATGGGCTTTATGGGCATCTTCTTCATGTCACGAATAGGAACAGGAGTCGTGTTCTCAACGATTTTATGCTTGTATGTGTTCGGTTGGCCTTGCGTGAATAGAGCGTGCTCATCTGGCATTAGTGAAGTTAAGCGAGAGACCTGCCTAATAGCCACATCGATTAAATCTTCACACTGCTTTGTCAGCGCCTTTAACTGGCAGCTCGCGTCAATGCCACAAATCTGCTTAGATGGCTTGACAGCACGCTGGTTATTGCTACGATGGCGATCTAAATCCAATCGAAGGCGCTCATCGCCCACCTCCGGCTTTAGTTCACCCAAGAACGGAATGGGAGAGGGCTGCGGAGCACCCACTACGAATATAATGTCAGTCGGATTAATGACCTTGCCCAAGTTGGCGCAGCTCCTGTTAGTTGATCTGCGTAAGTTTAACCAGAGTCAATGCTGATTGATTAACTTTAGTTAGTAATTCTTACTTACGCCAATTCATTCGCTTGCTCTTCCTCTTCTCCTTGCCCGTACTCCTCCTGTTCACACTTGATTGTTAAAAAGAAGAGCAGATCCATGGTGCCCACTTCTACATCATTCCGTGCAAATATTGTACATGTGTCTGCTTGTATTGTGTCGCTCATGCCATAGTCAATGCGATTGCTGAAACTCTCAGAAAACATAACTGCTAAGGTTCCTACACTGAACCCAGAATAGAGCAACGTTATGGGCACCGCATCCTTAAGGAGAGTCTTGCGAAGCGCATCGGGCAGCGTTGTGAACTCAGTGCGGCGATCAGCTTGAAAGTCGCTCACATTTATGCGGCTTGACGTGATGTTAATTCCGATATTGTTAAATTTTACCATCAGCGATAGTTTCTCTGGCTTTTCGATGTCAACATTGGTCAACTATAAGCGCGTCACAATAATGTCGAATAGAAAACTAACTTTTGTCATTGTTGCTTAAAAAGTAAAACGTTTTTAAAATTTTCGACTCACCAAATACATGTATACAAATTAAAACTACTAACAATATTTATATAAAGAAATAAGAGAAAACACAAAAATTTAGCTGGTCAGTAAATTAAAAACAAAGTAATGAGAAATTTGATATGTGTGTGAAGAAAATTGTCATATATTTTGATATATGTATGTATATGAAAGTTAGGCATAGAGAAATCAGATTTGTCTATCATTAAAGAATATATTTTTCCGCGATTTTTAATCTACCTATATTATATATGTATAAACTCATTTATGTTATATCAATGTTTGAAACAGGACACACAAATGGTAGGTCCTTAAACCACTGTATTTTTGCCGTTAGCTGATCAGATTGCAATCAAAACTAAATTTCCCATGAACAGCATTTTTCAAGCAATAACGTTTTAGTTGCACGATAAGCAAATTGGTTAGATGGCAATGGTTGAGGTCAATGCCCATTTAGTCGCCAGCCTGTTGCGCTGTCGACAAGAGACTCCCATTTGGGAGGCCAATGCACTTTGTTGGCTACTCATGGCAGTCCAGTGCATTGCAAAACGAAACTCGAAAAACAATTTGAACAACTTGATTTACTTATAAGCCGTATAGCACGCAAAGTGCTGCCAGTCCTTGCCGCTCACATATGTTGGTGGCTGTTAAGCCCTTAAGCATGCCTCATAATTTCACCTCATGCACTTAACTAAATTAAGCTCGCATTTAATTAAATATCGCGATTTAATTTGGCGCTTACCGATGCCAGTTGTTTATCCGCCGCTGTAAAATAAAATTAAATGACACAATTCGCTAAAATTGACAGAAACGGAAGCTATATCATCAAAAGTTGAGCTCTGCACAATTCCTTTGGTATTTGGTTAGCTTTCGCGGAACTAAAGCGGAGAGTCAACTAACCGCAATTATATTCGAAATACATAAAAGTGTAGAAGTGTTGTTCCAAACATTTTAGTCACATTTGATAATTGAGTATGCTGCGGCTGCTGCAAAAGAATACGCTTCGTTCAGTTTTTAAAACAAGCTAAATAAAACTAAACCGAAAGTGCTTAAACATCTAAAAAGTTGTTGTTGTTGTAGTAGCAAACATAATATTTGTTTATTGACAAACCATTTGCTAAAACTTCAAGTAATTTCCTACTTAAGCTTTGCATAATCCGATTACAACATCAACAAGTACTTCTATATTTTGAACTTGGATTTATGGCACACTAACGCAATTAATTTGGACACATATGAGTTTGTCGTAAATATTTGTCCATGTACAACAAATTTAATTGCTTTGCCAGATTAATATCTGATCATTAAACAAAGGCCAAACATAGTGCTGAAACATGCTCAACCCTTGAAATCGAACCTAATTGTAAGCAATTAAAAGACTTGCATACTGCAAACATAACAAATTACAATGCAAAAACAACTAATGAATCAAAGGAGCTTAAAGCTTAGATTCTTTGCTTACTTATTAAATCAGAACAAAAATATTCACATATTGAAAAAACAAAATTGAGAGTCTTAATCCTCGTGAATATTTCAACTGAACTTCTATCATCGCAGAAGCTATAACCAGAATGAATTTATCACGTGCTATGGATGCAGTAAACCTACAGTGGAAACAACTTTCCCTTCAGGAGGCAAAAGGTTCGTTTTTATAAGACTTTTATATCAGACTGTTGATGGACTTGAAAATTGTAATGAAAATGTCACTTTATTAATATTTTGGGTTTTAATAAAAACTAATATCATTTAATATATATACATTTAATATATATATATATATATTGAACAGCTGGGTTCAGGGTATCTCCTTGTCGAGCTGTATCGACAAGAGCCTTAAAACTGATGCTCTAATGTCAGATATTAGTAGTAGTAGTAAGTATTGAATTATTTTCCACAGTGTAGTTAGAGGGAATTTAATACTTTTCTTAAAATTTATGTGAAACATGCACGTGGTGTATGTGCTTACACCACAAGTATAGGTGGCAAAAAGGTATTCAATATAGCTAGCAGCATGTAGCCACCGCAGTCAAGGATCTTCACTATGCACTTCAGAGTCCGATGCTGTTGGCAAAGCGCAATGTTACGTCTGCGGTGTTGGCAAACCGCAAAACAGTTTTAGCTGCTGGTAGACAAATGAGCAATGCCATTAAATACGTTTGAAATATGCTGGCAAATCATTTACATCAGCCACAATCTTGCCAGTTTGTTGGCTTTCCAATAAATCTGAAAATGCTGATGCTGGCGTAGTTTGAAGCTGTCAACTAAATGGAAATCGTTGGGAATTTAACCAAACTACCAAATTCTGCTAGCCTGAAGGCAACCAAGCGTAAGTTTGCATATATGTATATGTTTTGATGTTGACCTTCTCGACGGTTCTATGAGATGTATGTGGACGCTGTATACATCTGTATATACTATGATGTGTTTACTTAAGAGCATGCATGCATACACACATACATATACACATACACGTACACATACACATACATTTCTTTTCAATTTGGGCAAGAAGCAGGCATTTCTATGTATGTGTTTTTTCTCTCTCTCTCAGTCCGAATGAATTTCTAGCATTTGCACGTTTTATTGATTTAAATTTCAAGCACATTTAGATGCGATTAGAGTTGTGTGCACAACATGAGTTCTTTTGATAGTAAACTGAAGTGTTGGGCAGATCAACACGGACAAAGTAAGCTACTTACATTAACCTCTGTAGGCGACACTAAAACATCGGAATACTCTGGTACGTTGTGCAAAACAAATCTGTAATTTTCATTAGGTAATAATTTAATTCACTGTTACGTTGATTTTGCGAATAACACTGGCCTGCCAATGGAATAATAAATGAACATTTTATGGACTGTTTCGCATCAGGTAAACATTGAAGACACCTAATCGTCTTCACCCTCAAGCCAAAATAACACCGGCAATATTTATATTTACTTTAATTAAACGGATTCTGAAAGAAAGTTAAACATCCTCCAAAAATCTCAATACATTTATACAGATTTTTTAATATGAGACAACCTAAAACAAGTTAGAAATCTCTAATCGGAACATTCCGACTAGTGGATACCCTGAGCACCGTTGGTAAGTGCATAGTAGATTTTCTGATTTATTAATTGCGGATCTTATTGATATTGAAAGTCGAATTGTATCGATATTCACGATATGGGGGCAGTTATCGATAAAATTAAATTAACTATCTGGTATAATAACATATTGCAATTTTACATATAAGCGCTTACTTTAATATTTATTCAAACAATAGAGAACTATGCATACGAGACTTATATCTTAACCTTGAGTTGGTTCTTGAGAAGTTTGTCTCTATTATTTAGCGTCGTGCAATGTATAATTTGTTGTCTGATTTTTTTGGCTTATGTGGATAATGGTTCTCATTAACATTTTTTGCTCATTTTAATGTGCCGCATTTTCAAATTGCCTTAGGGTATTTGGGTGTATTATTTGACTCCGGCTGCTGCCTTTGCCGCAGTTACTTTTCATGCCCAATATACATAAATGTACACATGCAACACATACATATGGGTAAGGCAACGTGCACAGTGGGCCGACTGGCTGAAAAACAGTTCAAAATCTAGATGGGAATTTGTTGATGTAAAAGCACAACCAAATGCAAATTGAAACACGAATATTAAATGTCCACAAGTAAAAGGATAATCTTCCATGCTACATAAGCTAACCATCATTCATACACTTTTCACAGGAAAGGGAAAGATGAAAGGATAAAGCATTTCGTCTCATTGTAATAAAGAGGCTTGGTATCTGTAAATGGAATTTCAAAGGAGAAATGTGAAGTTTTGCAAAGCTCTGAATATTACCATTCAAGCTGTATACACAAGACTAGATTAGGGTCTGTGGCAAATTGCCCACCGTTGCATGGCGCATAAAACGAAATAAGTTCATCTATTTTTTATTTTTATTTACTTTATTCCATATGGCTTAAGGCCAGAAGATGTACACATGGTATGGTATGGTATGGTATGGTGTAAGCATGTGTACTCCTATCATTTTGGGTTTAAAAACTCGCCTGCGGCTTATGTTCGTCTCTTTGGGCATTTTTGCATTAAAAGGAAGACTACTTTAATATATCATCTGAATATCCAATAGATTTTCAAACTTCATTCTGTGCACAGCGGGCTCATATTGTTGAATTCTTACCTGTTGACAAAAGAATCTACATAAAAGGCAGTCTAAATCATGTGTGTAAAGCAAAAGACTACAATATAATCCCAAACGCAATGCTCAAAGATGTCAGTATCAATAACTGAAACTCAGCTACAAATACATATGAGCATAATTGCAATGCTTGCGACTTTTTGATGGCTACCGCCAAACCGGAAATTAAATGTCAACTGTCAGCTCCATACAAATGGCAATGGTTTCTAGGCATGCCGATTATTAGTCTGATACCATTAACTCCTAAATTAAGAGAATGAAGGATGTCGGTTGTCAATCTTAAGTTAATAACATCCTCGAAATTTGTCGAGTTAAATAAATAAATGAAATTTTAACATTTTTTTCTAACTTTTGCTCGTTTCACACGGACAATGTATCGGAGTACAACATAATAGAAACTGCCACCTAAATCTTTGCAAGAAGAACTTATAAAATGATTCGAAATAATAAATTAATTGCAACTCCAACTCCATATTAGACTTCAAGCACGACTTATATAGTTATTCAAACATAGTATTTTTTAAAAAGAATATATAAATCCTATTTAATGCAGAAATGTTATTAGTTTATTTAATATTTAGTTTATTTAATACAGTTTATTTAATACTTGCCCACCATTCTGTATTAATACTTACTTGGCAGAATGTACAGGAAATACATTGAGAATAGCTGAGATAGAATTGAAATTGTCGATTTGATTGCTTATTAATATGTTCAGTATTTATTTAAGTAATTCTCAGTATGTTTTTAGCTTAACAATTAACTTGAAATTTACAATTGATAATTATTCATAATTTAATCCATTTAGGGAAGATAACAGTTAAGGCATATGCCAGTAGGGTAATCCAATTGTGGGATAGGTCAACTTAGATAAAAGCCAGAAAAGTGAACGGGATAGAGCAAGTTTTGGGGATCTGTAAATATAGACATACATACATTCACAACTAACATGTTCATCTATTTTTGCTGTATTTGACCGATTAAACTGTACGTTGATATATGCATACACTGATTGAACGCACACATTTTCATAGATGTTATTTTAGACAGTAACAATAAACTACAATTTCTGACTACAGCTCTACACATAATTATTTATATACGAGTATATTGAGTTTTTACGTTTTTACTGTAATCATTCTATTCTATAATTTACACTCAATTTGCATTTATTTAATATCGTATTCACTATTTTCCATTGTGGTACATTTAAACAGTTTAATGCTCTCAGCATAATGGTTACTTATGGTTTACCTGTGCATTTGTTTAAGCATTAAAATTCTTTTGCTGTTTTCAGACATTTTCATTAATATTTTGTTTGTGTCTAGTAGTTGTTAATGATATATTATTTATTTTTATTTAAGTTATACTTAGCGCTTATAGTTATAGGGTTCTACAATAAATTCGAAAGTGGGAGCAGAAGGTACAAAAGAGTTTTATTCGACAAGTTCATTTAGGCCTAATTTCAATATAGTACATAAATTTCATTTAACGAAAATACACACATCGAATTATTGGGTGTTTATTATTAATAGTTCTTAGCAAGTATTGTTTGCAATAATTTGTCGTCAATATCGTAATACATATATTTATAATATAGTTATTCTGGTATTCACTTATATTTTAATTGCATTTTCATGTTTATTAGCAATATTCTTTGGTATTCGCCTAAGCATTTTCTATATACATTTTTTGAGTTAACATTTTCAACGCAGTTGGTTAAAGTTGGTTAAAATATCAAAAAATAAGGTACATGTAATTTCCAAAAATTGATTTGATTATGCACGTTTATTCGGTTGATGTCTATGTGTGTGTTTTAGATATGTGACCAATGCCATGAAAAACTGCTCAGTTTAATTTACTATTAAATTTGGCAAGTGTTCTGATATGTTTCATATACGTGCACAGAATAGAGTGCTTCTCTTTCTTTCTCGAATGCATGAATGATTTTATACCTTTTGATACTTGGGTGCATGTGTATGGCAAATGGGAGGAGACGCTGTTGCGCATTGCCATTGCCGCATCCGGCATTCTTATTGACATTTGCACTAATGGCACAGACGGTTGGCTTCTGGCACTGAAAATCCGGTTCGCTCTCGCTGTGTTATAAAAACGCAACATTGCAATATCTATGCTGCTGTCGCTCTGTCTGTTTGTCGGCATTTCTGTGAATGCGTGCCTCTCACAATGTCTGTCTGCCTGTCTGTCTATATATCTGTCTGTCTGTCTCTCTGCTTGCGAATATTTTGCTAAAACGGAGCTCAGCTCGGTCGGATTTAGTACAATACTTTGGAACTCTGTTCGCATTGGTGGCAGCATAAGAAGCGAGATGGAAACTATGAAAAATATATGTATGTGAATAATATATATACTCAGTGTTTGGAATGTGCGACCTTTATGTCAATTGTATGACCATTAAACTATTACGCCTCAGATGTGATGCTGGCTCAGCAACCAGCATCTGTATAAACTGACAATCCATTTGGGTGTCGGCTGTTGCTGCCAACGTTGACATAATATTTGACATATAGAGTGTTTTTAACAATTTGCACACTTCAACATTTCCCCGATTTTAGCCCATATTTCTTATTGTGCTGCTAGTCAACTTATCCAACTGACAGTTTAAACCTCAATTATATTGATTTTTTGCAAATCTGCAAACAAAGCTAAAATGATGGCCATCAGTGTTGGGTTAAGTCAATGTCTGATTAAATAGATGTAGACAATTTCAGTAAACCATTCTCTTCCCAAAAATTGTTTATTTTTTGTTTTTTTTTGTTTTTTTTTTTTTTGATAGTAGCAAAAAGCAAAATCGTTTTATTTTTTCTGGAAGTACAAACTTATTTGTAATCCAAAACCCATAAAATTTGACAAACAGAATAGTGTACTTTGAAAAGTTTTTAATTTAAACTTTCGTCTGATATTTTAAGCTACTTAATGATAAGCGCAAAGTTAAAGACAGCTTCTAAGACCTGTACTATGCGTACCAATTAATAAATGGCTAAATTGTGATTGCAACATGCAGGCGAAAGCTCAAAAGAACAACATGAAATGCAATCTGAAAAGAAAAGTAAGGTTTTGTGTTGAAGAAGATATTTTAATTAACATAGAGCATTCACTCTCTGAATACAATATGTTAAAAGAAAAGAACAAAAGCTGAAAATGAAATGAAAGAAAATCAACATTCCAGTCCGTATTACAAGAAAACAAGAAAGGAAACTTGTGCAGCGGTACTCTAAATTTCACTATAAATTAAAAAAAAAAATGGAGTGTTCCTCTAACAAATATATAACATCGGGCTCTGGACCAGCCGACTCCGACATATGTATTGCCAGCAAAAACAAAACGGATATCTGCCAAGTTTCATGAAACCTTAAAGATTAGGGACTTGTTTAATTAGGATCAGACAGACGGGCAGACATTGCTATTCCAACTTGCCAAGGGATTCAGATCAAGAACATATATATTTAATGTGGTTGAGTGCGATGCAAACTTGACGACAGAATTTGAATACCCTCTGAAAGGATATATGAAAGGAAGAACGGATTGCAAAAAAAAAAAAAAACAACGCCAGTATTAATTTATGTACGAAAAGTAAACGCAAATGGGTTGAAAAGGGTTGGGGCGGATGCAGGTGTGGCAAGTATTGTTTGTTTTGTGCCCTTTTCACTTTTATGCTGCAACAATTGTGTCAGTGCGGACAATAGCGCACAAAAAAAGCAACGGCGCATATATTAAACAAACAGGCGCAAAGGAAAAGTGTGGAAAATCGGTGGGCGTAGTAAGGGAAACAACCAAACAAACATAATGCTTTCGCCTTTTTTATTGCATGCCCCCATAAAGAAAAAAGTAGTGCGAAATATTTAAGCCAAATCTATGTCAGCAGCTCACTGCCGGCGTAGGTCATAAATCCTGGTCCGTACTGATGGCGGCATTTCCAGTATTAAATCGGAGTTAAGCCCGTATAATTTTAATGTGTGTGCACCAAAGTATGCAACAGAACCTTGCAGTCGAGTTCAACTCGAGAATGCACCTTAGCATATTGCACTAAACATTTTAAATTGAATTTTATTGTTAAAGCCATTTCTCAATCATATAAATGTAATATAATAAGAGTCAGAAATAGATATCGGCTGTGACTTAATATAGAAAATAACAAGAAAATTTTGGCTTTTATATCTGTGTGCCTGAAAATATTGGCTTTGACTGAATTAACTGAATTTTACTTATATTTGTACAGTTATAAATGAATATTTCTGACTACTTTTCGAGCTGCACAACTGATTAAGGTTCTGTTTACCACAGCTGCCATTCAAATAATTAAGTGTAGATGTGGTCTGCGACAGTATTAAATATTCGGAAAGTCAGAGTAGAACTCTGTTCAAGTGTCTTAACAGCTTGCGACTTTGAATTGAATGATGGGATGAAGTTATTTATTTAATTTCAAGTGGAAAACTCTGGTTGGCAAAGTAGAAGCGAAAGTGGTAGGAAAACTTCTAAGTGGCGCATATTGATTAGTTTATTGCAGGGCAAAAGAGACGAATTCAAAACTAAGAAAACAAAGTTTTGTAGAGTTCTCTTCACTTAGTTAATAATGCACTTAATAGTCAACTTACGCACAATAAATTTAGAATATAATTACATTTTGCATAAATTTTGATTTAATTGCTTTGAGAAATTCCAAGCATTAAGTTGGGATAACTTCACTGAAACTTGAGGAACGAATAAAGAATGAGTAAGTCTCTCAACAGTAAGTTTAATGCAGTTTTAATAAATGTGACCATTATTTCTGCTACATTTATATCAGACCGCTAAAATTTAGCTATGCCTAATGGCTAATGAATTGAGCAATTCAACTTAAGGCAAATGTCTGGCCGGGGCAAAGGTCATGTGAAACGAATGACTTTAAGCGTTGCTGCTATTAGACAAGTTGATTAATGATTGTTGCCACAGAAGCAACAGGAAAGAAATGGAAATGCCACAACAGTCAGGACAACAGTATCATGATTTATTTGAAGCAAATGATGCCCACACGCACACAGAAAGACAGACGGACAAATACCAAAAAAAACAAAAAAAAACAAAAAAAAAACAGGGCATTGCCATCTTTAAGCTGACCAGCAGCGAGCGAGAAGGCCTGAAACAATTATCGTCACGTCAATTTGCAGTTCGCGATGTGAAAGTTGGCCCCACCAGAGAAGCCAGTATAGATATTAAATTTTTTTTTTATTAAAATCGGTTGGAATTATAAGCATTATAGGCAATTAGGCCAAATAATAAAAGAGCACTGCCAGCGGTTTACATTTCAATAAAACTTCAATAGAAATACAACATGAATAGCGCCCGGAGATCCTTCACAGACTTCCCATTGAGTGGCCGCTTGGCTGCGCATATAAATTACAATTAAATGTAATTAATCATCCGCCAACGCCGAGGCGAGTCTTGGCAGGAACAAGAGCGGGCGAGTGGTTTCTACTTCAACGCCAATGTCTGTTTCTTTGGCCGGCGGGCATTTGTAATTTATTAGCAGAGCCACGGTCAAGACATCAACATCAACATCCACATCGATGTCGACAGCGTTGCACAAGGCACAACATGCGGTCCAGCCGCACCTTTTTTGCTGTTGCCTTGTGCGGCACTCGAGTGGTCAATCACACGGCCATTTAGTAACTTAACTTAACAACAACAACTTCATCTGGGCCATGCTGTTGACTTATAAGCGCTTTTAATAGCTGGACAAACGATTGCCGTTGCACGCTCCTCAGCGCTGGTTGGCAATGGTGAAGGCAAATCAATGAATGGATATCCATTCAGAATGACGCATGGCCAAAGGGTTGCAGGGTTGGACTCCGTGCAACAACATACCAGACACTACACTCAACAACAAAAATTGGCTTAAAGTTAAGAAAATCGCCATAGGCCATATCTCACCTTCTCATTTAGAAAATATATGTCTTAAGGGGCAATGTCATCTCAATTCAAGTGTTAATTTTTCTACAATTAATAAAAAAGATGTCTAAAGCTCCTTATACAGAGAAAACCATATACAGTCTTAAGAATCAGAATTGTTTTCACTTTCGGCCGATTCTAAAAAATTTAATTTTCAATTTTTTTTGAGTGTATGAGCCACACCAGCAACGCTAGCATCAGCAGCACCACCTCCCATCAGCAGCACCACCTCCCATCAGCGGCTCGCTCGATTGGAAAACTTATTGCGCCAGAAGTAATTCTATAAAGAAAGCTCACGCTTTCTGTCACTGTCTCTCACTCTGTAACGCGATATCTCGCTGGCTTGCTCTTGCTCATTGGCTTATATAGATTTCCTGTTGAGGGCTAGTCAGTGTTTTGTTTGCTGCTGCTGCAAACGCCACGCTATTTTTGGTTGCAAATACTTATTTGAAATATAGAATCCGACAGCTGCATATACATATGAGATATCGATTTTTCAGGGGGTTACTTCGACTATTTACAGCTCGACCAGCGAGCCAGTCCAATGTCAACAAATTTGGTCTTGTGCGGCAGATTGACTAAAATATTCGATTACCAGCATCGAATATATATATTTATTTATATTATTTTTTTTTTGGGGAATTTGCCTTGCCTGGCTAAAAGTTGGATTTGGGTTTGGTGCTTGGCTGATTCAAAATTTCAATGATTGAACGTATTTTTAAAAATAAACTTAATTTGATTAGTTGGGTTCATTCGCACACACACACACATACACTGTGGACACAACCCGTTGACCTCCTGCTGCTGCTGCTGCTGCTGTGGTGGACAAAAATTGATTTTTCTTCAACAGTTTTATTCGACAATATAATTTAATAATAAACTTTGGCACTTTTAGCCATTACGAAAGTCCGGATAGCGGCATGCAACCAGAATTGCGAAGCCAGAAGTTGAGTTGGGGTTCACTCAAGCCTGAAATTTACGTTCACGCCTGCATTGTTGGCCAGGACCACAGGCCCACAGGCCCCGACACAGGCCGACCGACACTTACGATCCAGTCCAGGTCCACGTGGACGTCTCCGTGTGTCAGCGGCATACTAGCATCCGCAAATCGCACATTGGCGCTAGACTGTGGCTATAACTGTGCCCAAGGCTGTGGCTGTGGTTGTGGTTTAACTTGTGTATTTATGGACCGCTTGGTATTTGTTTGGAATTCAAATATTACTATCCTTAGAGCAGAAGAGAAAAAAAAACAAAATTGACCATTCCATCCACTTACATTGTGTGTCCACATATTGCATATATTCATTCAAATTGCGAATGGTGGACGACGCAGCTGAAGTTATTGTTATTGTTTAATTTGGAAACAGCAACAGCAACTAAGTGGTTGACGGCCAATAAAAATATTTATCAATTAGTAAAACCGTAATGCGATCTGTGACCATAAACAAATAATAGCTGCCAATCTAATATTTGCTCAGTTAGGAAATTAATTATTTTGTTGTGAAAGTTGATTAGAAATTAAACAATGCAAAAGTTCTACAAATTATTGTGAATCCTTTGAATTGTTGTACCATAACAAATAACGCAGCTCATGAATATTAAAATGGTGCTTTGTTCCCATATTGTTTGCCAGTTTAGTAAGTATTTATGATTGTGAACATTGTTGAAGTTTTAATTACAAGTTGAAATATTTTGTATTCAAGGATTTTAATTGAAATTCGACTACTTGATTCTTTCACATACACAAATCCAAGGCAATAAAAATTATTATACTGACAGTAATAGGCTTAAACTTATTTCAAGTTCGTGAGCTATTGGGAATTTAATAATAGCACTAAATGTGAAAGATATATATTTGAATGTGTCTTTTATTTTCTCAAATAGAGCTACATCTAATTGAGAATTTATTTAATCAACTATTTATAATTTATGAGCATTTTATACTTAACATACCAGAACATTACGGCTTCTATGTAAGGCGTCATAAATCATGTTCAGCAACTGACAGCGAAACCACCAGATGCACAAACTTAAAGCATATAATTTGAAAGGATCAACTATCTATCTGATAGATGCACTTGCGTAAATATGGTAATATTCGTGCCATTAAACTTTCAATAGTTTCGACGAAAAATATCAAGAGTTTCTGGTAGGTTTTAGTCGTATCGAAGTTTACCATGCAATAGTCTCAATATGCAAGATTTATGCTTTATTGACTGCTTGATGACACTTTCATAGTTCATGCATAACTTAACTTTGCCGTTGCACATTTTATGGGTGTGGGATGTAAAAAATGTCTTCTTGCACTCAACTTGGGAGGGGGAACGACGATAACGCGATAATTCAATTTGGGATTAAAATTGCAATAATGTTGCAGCATGTTAAGGCGAAACAGTGTCTTGACATTTATATATAAATATATATAAATATATATATATATATACATATGTATCCATATATATATTAATATGCATATGGATGTCGGAAGCCAACGGTGAATGGAAAGCAAAGCAGTTGCTGTGTGGACCGATATTCTCAGGATATTACTTCTCGAGGCTGTTGTGTTCTTCTCACAACTTTTTAATTAAAATGCATGTCGTGCAAGTAAATCGCATGTACTCGTAAATCGATTGAGTGCAGTTTCAGTTAAGTAGTCAATGTGAGGCGCTTAAAGCAGGCTGGAGTGCCAGCCAAATGGCTGATTAATTAATCATTGCAATTATTTTGGGCGAGTACATCAAAAACAAAGATATAATAATACCCAAAAGCACAGTCCACTTGACTTAAACTGCAATTTGGTTTCGCCCAGATCAGTTGAGAGCCTTTTCTTATCATTTTTGCCATTCTGCCAATGAATGTATTTTTTATGAAGTTCTTTTTTAGCACAGTCAAATAACTCGCTGCATTCAGTAGCTGCTGGAAAAGTACGAAAACCTTCTGCGAAAAGTCTGATTCGAAATTGGATTTGTTTTTTAATTAAATTGCCCTAATTGAAATGGCAAAAGCCAAACACAGAATGGCAACAGCAATGAGCATCTAGAGACGTCGAGCATCGAGAATCCATCCGAATCGGATGCATTATGAAAATGTGCAGTAACGTTGAAAACTTTTTGGGCCTTAGGCGGATGCTTTGAACATTTTGTTTGCCAGACAATACGAAAATAAACCGGGGCGTGGTCCGTTAGGCAGGTGGTTGACTAACGCTAAATCCACTGGCTGACTGCCTAACTGGGTGATGCGACTTGGTGTGGTGCTGTTTTCTGTAAGTTGTGGCGAATTGTTGTCAAAACTTTTCTGAAACGTTATTGTTGCAGCTCCAGAAACTTTTGTCGTCACAACTTTGCCACTGCAGTAAACGGTAAAAGAAGATACACACACACACACACACAAACACACATACTCACACACACACTCACACACACCACAAAACTTTGTGTGGCGAATAGAAACTCGTTGGGGGTAGCTTAAAGTGCTTTTAGTTCTTTGGTAAATGTCAGAGATTGCGCATACGCAGCGTTGCCCTTGTCAAAAGTCAAAGTCGCTGCATTTCTCAGGTCAACGGAGCAGTCCGTGGTGGCAACAACAACAGAATGCTGCGTGCTGCCTGCTGGCCACAAGGTCAAGGTGTAGGTCGAGATGCTGTACACATTCCTTATCTAGTTTGGCCATGTATGCAAAATTCTTGACATCCATCAAACGGTTTTGGTCACAAATCCCAGCGTCTTTGCAAAAATTGTGATTAAAAGTGTGTTTTTATTATACATTGAGTCGTGACCCCGAGGCATTAAGCGGGAGCCCCGAGCCCACGTATAAATTAGCACACGTCTTCCATGCACCCCATCCTATCCAAAATGGTGGTAATAAAACGTTTTGAGCTACGTATACGTAATGTGTATTTCAGCTGAATTTAGGCAAGCAAATGACACGCGCCAAGCGAATTTGTAGAAAGCCGTAAACCGAAATAAACACTTTAAGGCGCAAAGTCATAAAACACCGAAATAACTTTAACGCCCAAAGGTTCCACCGGCAAAGGATGGGAAGGGGGAGGGTGAGGTGGCGGTCGAGGGCGAGGGCGAGTGTAGGTGGCGCACTGGTGTTATGAATAGAGTACTTTTTGCACATGGATCTGCGTGCCACTAAAGTTTCACTAAAAACCAGCTAGAGCTCAGCGCGACATTTGCTGTGAGTTATTGGCCACTGCTGACAACTGTTGCGCCTTCGCAAATTGGAGTGAGAGACAGAGAGAGAGAAATAGAGAAATGGGTTTGTTTGGTGCGATGGCGGTGGATTGGGTATTGCTGTTAGCTGGTACATGTACACGCTTCACTTTGCAAATGAAATGTCAATCTGTGTCTGCGTTGCAAAAACATAAAAACTCACAACAATTTTTTTTTAAATGGGAGACTCGTTTCAAAATGACAAACTGACAGTCAGCTCGTCAACGCGTCAGCCATTCATTCATTCATCCATCAATCAATCAATCGCTTTGCGCTTTGCGCTTTATGCGTCTAAGCGCCTAAGCCTGATGGCCAACTCCGTTGACGTTGTTGGCAATCGACATGCAATTTATGCAAAACGTTGACACTTATCGCCTGACACTTTGAACTCTTTGCATTTATTTGCTCATTTGCATTTTAGTTTTGCCCCAAATGAGACGGGGAGCGTTATCAAGTTGAAATATAAATAAATTGTATGCAAACATTTCAAGAAAACATTTGTATGCACACACAACACACACACACACACATATACAAATATATGTACATAGATGTGGCATACATATGCATAGACTTATTTTTAAGGGATTTGCCAAAGGGCTGTTGACCTGTTGGCTTTTCGGATTCTTTCCTTTGAATTGAATTTAACTTAAATTGCTTTAATTCCCATTGTACAGCTGCAAATATACTACATGGAATAAGTTTTCCATCGATAACAAATTCAATTATATAAACTTCTATCTATCTTATTGTTTTGTGGCCTGCTGTCAATATAGCATTTAATCGAAACTCAAATGTTTTTAAATGCGTTTATTGAATTCAAACTATTAACAGCTTCTTTCATATGATGATGGCTTTAATTTTAGGTAAATATTTGTTCAAAAATCATTTGTGTTATTTTTGGTATTTTATTTTATATTTTCAATTCGAACACTCGCTGAAACTGAATTGTGTTTGTATATTTGCATTTGCTTTTTTTATTTTATTGACATTGAAATTTTAATGGTTTGCTCTGGCTATTGACATTGATGGTTGTGCATGTTTTTCTTTCGTTTCATTTTTTTCTATAAATGTTTTTCTTTGAGTTGTTGTGGGAAATAATTGAATTGCGAAAGCAATTACAAGAAATCTGTTTGCTTAAGCAGAGCGTGCAATGGTGCGTATGGGTAATGCAGCAAGTTCTTGTTTATCGGCAGCTTCCATCGTCAGACGCTTAATGCACGACCTAGTCTTTGTTCACCGATTATGCTAATGAGAGGGCATCTTTGGTTTCCTTTACGCAACGCTGCGTTGATTCATGTTTTTTTTTTCTGAATCTGCTCAGCCAGCCTGGCGTTTGTTATCATTCATATCACGTAGTCAAGGCAAATATATAGCATGGAACTGGCGAAAATAATTAGAGAGTACACAGGCAAAAATTAACCGATTTCTTGGCTAACAAGACGGAACAAAACAAAGGGAATCAAAACGATAAATGTTTCAATTAAAAAAATCACAGAAAGCAAAAAACTTACCAGGCAAAAACTAAGAGCGAAATGCTATGCAATCAAAAAAGGATTTGGGAGTTGCCCGAAAGGTGGCAGAGATAAGGCTCCGAGCAAATTTGTGAGATTGAAATTGGCGCAGCAAAGAGTGAGGGGAAAAAGCGATCACAAAGACAAACACCGTAACGGTGTTTGGAACACGCCCTCGCGCCCCCCTTCACGAATATGTCGAATATATAAATAAAGGGCTGGCAAAGTTAAAGGTTGAGCGCAGGCAAAAATCAGTCAGATTCGATGCCCATTGCACTGCAGCCCTGTTGCCAATTGTGTAACCAGACATGAGCACAGCAATTCGCCACCTAAATATAACCACATATTATCGACGCGTGGCATTTGTTTGGAATATTTATCATGCCATTTGGGAGGGCTCCAAATACCGAAGTCAATGATAATGGTATCGAATACAACTTGCTGCCTCTGTGCCATGTGCGTGCCGAGCACAGTCGTCTCCCGTCGCACTTCAAGCCTTTCGATGACTTCCAGTCAGAACCCTCGATTTCCACATCGACCCACAATTCCGACTCCGTTTTCGTTGGCACGTGCGATCTACATGAGCTGGCCAAACAAAAGCGGAATTGATTGCGTGCCAGTTGCGAGGAGGAAATGAGGCAAAAAGCTTTGTCAAACCTTTCGGATACGCACAATGGGCGGTGGGCGTAGCCAAATGTTGAATTCCTTTGCAACAACAAACAGTATAAATAAGTATATTGTAATTAAAATGACGACAGCAGCTGCTTTGTAATAAACAGCCAAAATAAATACAAAACAAAAATAAAGAGAAATTAAATAATGTTTTAGTCGATATGCGAATTGCAAATACCCTGAGGCTATATACATTAAAATATAATACGGCAAATAAAGTTATTGCTGCCAAAAAAAAGAAAACGAAAACCAAAAAAAATATGACTATTTAAAGAACTACATCTGTAAAGTTTTAACTTCAATAAATGGTAAAGTGTGAAGCTGCTATATCTATGACGTTTGCACTTCAAGAATTGAATAGAAATTTAGGAATTCATGGTGAACATTTTCTGCATATCCAATAAACTCCTTAGTCTACTTCAGGATCGCGCGTGAAAACCGCTTGAGCCCATTCTAATTGGACTGAAAAGAAGACGCCAGCTTGATTGTGAATATTTTTGGGCGGATTGTCGGGGAACATACACAAAATTAACAGCGCAACGAGTTGAGTTGAGTTAAGTTGAATTGAGTTGAATTGAGGCAGTTGGCGGGTGCCGCATGGGATTTCAGCATACACAAATACTAAAGTGAAAATGTATCTGAAGCCTTAACCGAAAGCAAAACAAAAGCGAAATGTCGAGTTCAAGCAGCGTAATTTTTCATGATACGAGGATGAGTTGGAGCACTCTGTGTTGTTTGGCATCAAAAGCAAACTGTTTACATTTGTTTCACTTCAGCTCGGCAAGCATCCAACGAGCTGCTGGGTGCTTCGTGGGTGGTGGGGACATATTCATTATCTTCTGCCTGACAGTCAGACAGAGATGGTGTCTGAAAGTGAGGGGGAATGGACAGACGCTAAAGTGCTATCGCCGTCAACAAAGCGAATCCGGTTTGGGGCGATTCAGGTGCGGCTCATTAAATCACTCTGTAATCAGAGCCCAATGTGTTAGTTAACCTTTCCAGCGGCTTGGCTTGGATTTTGCGCCCGAATTTCGCGTTCGTCAATCACAGTTGGAGTTATTAATTGAAATTTGGAAATAAGAACAAAATGGCGTTGATTTAATATTCTTTAAAATATTCAATTAAATTTATACAATTGAGTTTCTTTTCGGCCATATTTCATTATTAAACTGTCGACACCATCGAATCTGCAGCCAATTATCACGATTTTAAACTACTGTGTTGGAAGCTGACAGTTATAATGTAGCGGAAAGCACATCTGTTTAAATATTAATAATAGCAAAGATACAAATTGGATTGAAAAGTGGGACACAGACATGAGCTGAATAGTCAATGAACTGTGTATATTGTGTGGATTTAAACCAATTATTGAATGCTCGTAAATCGTAATAATTTTTGAATGATTTATGAATGCAGCTGACAGTTTTGTGCCATGTCCGTGTCGCATGTTTGACTGCTCCGCTTTGTGGCACATAAATTTCCATCAATAATTCAAATCTACGGCTTTGTTTGCCACTCAATGCGAGCAAGCGCCGAGTTGTATGCTACGTTTTGTTGTCACTTTTGAATGGAACTGTGTCAGTCCGTCTTTGTGTGTCCAATTAATAAATTTTATATATGTTTATGTATATGCATATGTGGTAAGTCTGCCATTATTTGGCTCAGCAATAAAAGTCATAACTTTAGATTCTTGTTAAGGGTTCAAAGAAACACGTAATCTGTTCGAACTTTGTCCAAATCAAATGGTCTTGTATTTTGTTGTGATGTCATGTGTTGTTAACGGAACAAAAACTTAACAGTTAAACCATTTAGAAGCTCTTTGGTGAAGGGATCTTAGACCTAATCACGATTTTGTTTTTTTTTTTTTGTTGTTTTTTTGTTTAGGTTTTTCAGTTAGTTAGTTGTAGTTGTTTCATACACACATATTAAACATTATAAAGTTGACTTATGACTACGATTAAGTATAAACACTCTTGACAAACTCCAGTTAGATAGTTGATTGCTTAGGACACTAGGATGCGCTGATAATACTTACAGGTTTTCTTGTCACTTGCTTCTTTTGGGGAATTAGATAATTGTGCCTGGTTTGGGATTGCTACGCTTTGATTGTTGCGTCTAGGAACCCAAATTTCTGAACCAAACTTAGACCAGTTCCGTTTCCATTTGGGCAGCCTCCATGGTCTCCACGATTGTTGTTGTTGGGGCCGCCGTGACCGAATCTCATGGAACGTATCTTGTGGTCAGTGCGCCATCGTCGCCATCATCATCGACATTCAGGCCGCTGCCGGGGCAGCAGCAGCTGCACAGGAGCCAACTGCTGGGGTTGCAACAGCGTTTTGGTCAAATTGCGGAGACCTGTTCCAGCTCGGCGCTGGAGCGACCCGAGTTCATCACCACCACATTCTTTGCGGCATAGTCCGTGATGAAGCGATCGCTGTTGCGCGGATGTATATTGCCCACATCCTGTGCACAGCACCACGGATTGCGCATTGTCAGTATGCGCTTGAAGGCGTCCCGGAACTCCTTGTTGAATATGGAGTAGATGATCGGATTGAAAGCGGAATTCGAGTAGCCCAACCAGGTGAGTATCTTGAAAGTCTGGCCTCCAATGCACGTCTTACAGAAGGCAGCCATTATGTTCACACAGAAGAATGGCACCCAGCATATGAGGAACACACCCATTATGACGCCAACTGTGACAGCAGCCTTGTGGTCGGATACGTGATATGGGGAACTGTGGTGCAGATTGCGCACCTTGAACTTCTTTGGCTGGTTCTTGGGACGACGTATGCTCTTATACCGTTGCTTTTCGGCCACTTCGCCGGGTCTTGTTACCGCCTTGATGGACTTTACGTGCTTCTGGGCATAGCAGTAAAGCCTGTGTTGCCGAGAATGGGGAAGAGAGTGTGGGTCAATAGATCAGTAATTAAACAGTACTTTAAAATATTTAATTAAATTATTTTTAGTTTTAACTACTTAGTTTCATTATTACGAAATATATTGTGCTCTGATTGTATTATTTATATTTGTGAAATCAGAAATCCACAAATTATTTCTTTGGTTTGACACCAAATCAGGACGAAAATAAACCTAAATCGGGATATAATCTTTTAGTTCTGCAACTGAGCAAAAAAAAAAGTGTGTTTTATTTGCGATATGGATTTTCAATCGGTAATCAGATGGCATTCATTTGAATGTTTACTGACCTCAATGAAATTGTGGTTTAATATATTTGAAATACCTGAATAGAAAATATTAGTTGTATTTGCGAATTCTAAATGCATCGGTGGACTAGAAGATTTAGCTTAAAATGGTTAAAGGTCATTCAGTTTGCCTAATCAATGAAATATTCATTTGTGACATGGGTTTTGATTCACTAATAGAGCCCTCAGGCAGCCCTTTGTCCAACGAACCTAATGTTAATTAAATTTTGCTCTGCTTTGAGTGAGTGCAATTTGTGTGTGTGGGAAATTCCATTTCTAACCAACTAATTGTGGGGTCTACGGAATGTTTTCGTCTATGTGCTCTTGCTGTAACTGATATGATAATTATTTACTTTTGCCGACATGCCAATTAAACATACTGCCTCCCGGGGAAGTGCTTTCAGTAAATTATATACTTGATATTGAATGTGGCTGTTTTGGGGCACGATTCCAGACGCTTATTCACTGACCAGACGCAGCGGCAGCAAAAGCAGCAGTAAGGAATCATATGCTTATGCATTTTCTCTGATGCCACACGAAAAGGATAACAAGGCCGTTCACAAATTATGGCGATAAATGTCTATTTATTCTGCAATTTAACCGAAATTTGATAGAACATGCCAATGACAGCAACCAGACGCTCGCGTGGATGCCCCAAGGCATAGGCTCAGGCTCCGATGAGGTATAGACGGCATAGTGAGTGGGTGGGATGTCAGTCAAGTTGGTCGGTCTGTCGATGGGCGTGTGCTTGCGTCCATTTGTTGCGTGCGCCCATTGGCCGCAAATCTCGTTAAGCTAAAATGGCAACGTGCCACTCGGCTGCCGGCTATAATGTTGATGAGCGACCATATCGCTGTCCTGTTGATATCGTTGTTGTTGTTGTTGTTGTTATTGTTGGGTTGATGATGTTGGCATCCTGTTGCCGTCCTTGGCCGCATTGTCTAGCAGCCCTTTTTGCACACAGCCCAGTCTTTGGCCGGCTGTCCGCCTTTGGCTTTGCTCAGGGATTACTTAGCCGGCCACTAATGCGTGCGCTTATTTGTTTGCCGTCTTATTTGAAAGCAACGAGTTCTCAGCTGCCAACACCCAACTCTCAGTTATCCCATTGCCGCTACTTCGTGCCTCGGTGCAATCAGCGGCAAGGTCCTTGCGGTCTTTTAGCGTTGCGACACAAATTTCGAAAGTGTTTACCACATTTTATTATTTACGTTTTACTACCTTCAAATTCTGTATTTATTTTGGTTTCTTTTGTTTATCCATGTCTGACAGTCAGCAATGCTTAGCTAGTTGCAGGTGACCTGAATGTGTTTATGTTTGTGTAAGAATACCAAATAAGTTTAATGAGCTGTATATTTGGACTTTATCGATAAGTTCAAGCAATTAGCTTATAGTCTTAAGCTCGTTTTGTTTTCGCTAATGACCAATGAGAACGTCAGCACGCATAGCACGATCGATCAGGACTAGTCCGATAACGTATAAATAAAAGCATAAAAGCATAAAAGCATAAAAAGATATTGCAATGAAAGTAAGTCGCAGTTACCACCGACATTTTTGTAAGAATTTGGATATATTATTATGATTTTCCACTTTTTACATTAATTTAATTAATATATTTTCCATTTCAGAAAGGGTATCTGTATGCCTATCTCGATTCCACAACTTATAACTCATACTGCGACCGTCTGTTCCTATGGCAGCTATTTAATATAAGCCGTTTCCGACGTTATTCGTGACAGGAGCTAAAAGACTATATATATATATTTAGAAAATATATCAAGTTTCAATAAGATAGCTTTAAAACTGAGGGTGCTCTGACGGACATACGGACATACGGACATGACCTTATCGACTCGTCTTTATATTAGAAATTGAAGACTGAGCAACTTTCTAAATGTCAGCTGCAAAAGTTGAAGCATTGTGGATTGTTTTGGACTCTTTTTTGTGTTTATCTATGCACTTCTCAACTTTTGACGCTGCACATTTTTGTAATATTGGCATTTGCTTATACTCACCGACAATAGATGCCAATCATGACCACGCAGGGAAAGTAGAAACTGATACAGCTGGAGACGACGGCATATGTGGGTGTCAAATCCAGTGCGCATGTTGGATACTTCTTACCGTTATCCTCGAAAATCAGCGGCTGGTCGGGTCGATGGATGCCCAGCGAAATAGGCACAAACGAAACAAATGCGGCCAGCAGCCAAATGGCTGCAATCGTTATAACAGCCACCCGTCGTGTTACCCAGCGCCCGTATCTGCATGAGAGAGAAAGAGACAGATAGAGAGAGAGAGAGAGAGAGAGAGAGAGAGAGAGAGAGTATATTAATTTGGAGCAAAGGATGTGGGGTTTTGTGTTTTGTCCTCTGCGGTTGCCAGCCAGCAAAAGGATTAACAACAAACAGCAACAGCAACAGCTACAAGAAAATGGGACATGTTGTGATTGCGGCTTTGCATGTCGGTGGCAGGCAATATGTATGGCTGGGTGAGGCTGGCGCGACAAGTGTTGGAATCCGACACAGTTGGCCAAAGGTGTGCAACCGGGCAATACGCACTATGCCCCAGTGCCACAGTGCCACAGTGCCGCAGTGTCTGTCTGCATGTCATTAATTACACAAACAGAACTGAACACGAACAGGCTGCGGTAAGATCGAGCTAAAACCGAAAATCCCAACCGCAACACAAACCATCGGTCATTACGCAATGTGGTGCGCTGTAATGCCCTGTGGTGCTGCTGGTGACGCATGCAAATCATACTCGTGTAGCACTTCGATTTTGATGGCGGACGCACAATTTGCTTTCACAGCAAACGGAAATGAGCAGGCAGAAGCCTAAGGCTGTTGGCATGTAAAGTGCCTATATGTTTATGAATGTGTGTGTGTGTGAGTGGTTGTATTTGGTTGTGTACATTGCCATATGCCGCAGTAACATTTTGGCTTGTGCAAATGTAACCGCTGGCTGTGCTGTGGCAGACGTGGGGCAGGAAATCAAACAGAATAATTCAATTTCAATACAAAGACGCACTCAATGCGCCAACCGAAAATTCAACAGATGACACAAAAGCGACAACAACAAAACGGTAAAAAGGAAGTTTAGGTAATTGTATTCAGCAACAAATTCAATTTCATGTGCAAACCCAAAATTGATTTCCAATCGAGCAGCAGCAGCGCACAGTTGTCGCCACCTATACAAAACTCTCTACGTAACGGCTTGTAAGCACCTATAGCACCTATATATACATGGTATACAGTGGATACCCAACTCACTTCACAGAATCGAATATTGCGAGTAACCCATAGCTAATTGAAATCGTGTGTGTGCGTGCGTGTGTGCGTGCTAGTTGCCTCAACCACAGACCAAAGCCAACCAGCATTGGCATTGCCCATTTGCATTTAATGTTTGAGTTGTGCGTGTGCCCAAGAAATGACAGGCGAGCACGCACAATGCCAGGATTCATCCGACTAGTTCGGTTAGGTTTGGCGTTTATATTGTTTGCCTGTTGTCAGCTCAGATGTTTTATGAGGTTTTATGTGCTTAGATGTTGCAAGCACATGCTGCTGTTGTTTCTCAAGTGTTTGCATGCATAGCCCAAAACCCCAACAAAAAAAAAAACACGAACCCAAATGAACACAATTACAAACATGCCCCAAAACGCCATTCTTGTTGACTTTTGTTGCTTAAGCGTTTTACGCCAGTTTCCTCTGAGTCCCCTTCCCCACCTGCTTGCCGCGAAAGTTTGCATCACTTTTTATTGCAGTTTAATGTGTATTTTATGCCTGATACGAGCATGCACTCATATGCTTGCTGTGGTCGTGACAGTTACGATGATGACAGCCTGCCAGGCTGCCAAGCTGCCAAGCTGCCAAGCTGCCAGCGTCAGCCTTATCGCATAAAACAGAATTTTTATTTTGTATCCTGCTTAATTTCACCATAATTTTAACTTTGTCTGCGCCTGTTTCTAATTAGATTTGAGCACGCTTTTCATTCAAATTGTGTTTCTGTCTCGCTGTTTTTAATCTTATTTTTTTTTATAATTTTTTTTTTTTTGTTTTTTCCTTATCGTCTTTGCTTTGCCAATTTTAGCTGTCAGCGCGAAAATCTTGGCAGGCGCAATTAAATTAAACGCTTGCAATTATTTCAAGGCGCTAAGAAAATACAACGCATCTCTCTCACCGTCCGAGGTGGCCAACCTAACTGCTAACTGCTAACTGCTAACCAACTGCTCTGGCTCGCATTTCGCGAACTTTGACACGTCGGGCAGCATCAGCGGCAGCAGCATGAAAAACTGAAGCGCTTAGCTTCAGTGTCCCCACTTTGACATGCAAATAAATCAGATTTGCATAAAGAGCAGCGCCAACGACGCCTACTGCCATCAGTCTCTTTGGGGCCAGCACTAATAACGCTAGACACGCAGCATTCAGAGCAAAGTTCAGACAGCACAAAAAGAAAATATTTAAAAGAAAAAAAAAGAGCTCTGGTGTGCCGAAGATTAAATACCTTATCGATGTCGATTATATTTTTAAAGTGGGCTTTTAAAATGATTGGTGGAAATTTGTAAACGTACACTTGGAAACACTAGCTAAGCAATTTATCATAGCATATATGCAAAACATTATAATAAAATCCTTTTATCTCAAGAGTCGAAAGTCGAAATAGCTATGCAATCATGCAGGTAGCAATCATGCAGATAGTATGTAAGTAGGGACTGTAGAAAGCCTCGCTTAACGCGTTAATACTTAATGCGACAAAGTTATGACACTTCATGAAGTGTATAGAAAAATGAACATAGAATACATTGGTTAGCGTGGTATTTTCTCTGGCAGTGAAGCACCCAGAGGCAGTTGGTGCGTCGAAGTGGTAGGCGACTGTTTGAGGCTTTAAGTGCAGGCCGCAGACACATTCTGGACTTGGCATAATGGAGCTGGGCGGAAGAGAATAAGGCTACAGACTACTGTGGCCAAATTCAATTTAAATTTGTGTTGAAATTGACCCACAGGTTACAGGCAAACTTCGCAGAAAAAGTAGGCCAGGCAAATTTCGTTTGTTCTCCTAGCTTTCTTCGTTAAGCTAAACAAATTGGTTTTGGCTTGAGATAATTTTAAAGCTTAGAGTCCATGGAAATGGTTGATGGAATTTTTGACCACATTCCTTAAAGAGAGGCAATATAAATTGAAAAATCATCATTTTCCCAGCCACTATGATGACAATTTACAAAGTCTTATGATATTTTTCAGCTAACTCGTCAATAGCCTTTTTTTTTATTTTGTCTTTTTTTTTTGCACAGCCAATGCCTTTATTAAATTTTCTATATAAAGGACTTTTCATGACTTCATTAAAACAGCCACTGTGGCAGCTATAAATCACTGCAAATTAACAAACCGTTGCAAACTTTTCGCATTCAAATACTTGGCTAGCAGAATATAAAATGTGCCACCAGAATTCACATTTTATGGCCAAGTCAACTTTAGCAAGTCGATGAAGTGTGCCATTCCGTCAACTCGTTACGGTCCGAAAAAAATCCGATTTAAATCAGAATATTCACACAGACGCAGTGAATGGCACATTCAATACGAATGTCGTGTAACGTTTTTCATAAACGAATAAGCTTTAGCTGTTGCCCAACAGATGTGGCAGGTGCAAGTGGATCGACAAATGCCCGAAAGATAGAAACTGAGCGTATAAACAGAGAGAGAGAGAGTGAGGCAGACAGACAGATGACGGACAAGGGGGTGGTGAGGAGAAAATATGTGTCTACTTTTGGCTTGTGCCGAAAATAGCATCAAAGGATTTATTATGGCTCTTTGCAACAGCAGCCAGGGGGGCAGCTTTGTCCAGAAGTGTCTCGTTGTCATATGTGGACAGAAGTCTCTTTTTCTCTGTTGCTGTCAAGCCCCCACCCCACCAATACCGCATCCCTACCCCCTCCCCGCTTCCATCCGGCAGTAGTTATGCCCTTAACAGCCGTGGGGCCACAGTAATTTCGTTTGTGTCGCTGCTGTGACTTTGTCTTTGGCTGTCAGCGACTTGGTCAGCGCCATTTTCAACAATACACACACATACGAACACTTTTTCAGGAACTTTTGGGTGTGTGTGTGTGTGTGGCGAGCAGCCATTTTGTGACGTCCTTTTTGGTCACTGTTTGCCACGGACATGTCATAAATTTTCGTTTGACTCTGCCCCGAAAAAAACATAATATTTGTGCTGGCTAAAATTGCTGTTGTTTTCTTTTCTCGTTTTGCGGTTGCGGCATTGTTAAAAAATTTAATTAACCAACAATTGTTGTTGTTGCTGTTGCTGTTGCCACAATGAGGCACAAACAAGAGACGCTAATAATGTTGTATCCGCTTTCTCTGTGTGTGTGTGTGTTTGTGTGTTTGTGTTTGTCTTTGTCCATGTCAATTGCTACTACTTATCGGTTGCAGAGTGTGTTGTCTACCACAAAGCAAGCTGACACACAACTTGCATATTGCTTGCAGTTGGCCAACTGGCAAAATGCAATACAAATACCGCAAACAAAACAAGATATGGTGTCAGACGCAGACATGAGAAATGGTTAAGGCAATGCAGGCGGCCAGCTGAGCCGATAGAATTCCATTGTGTGCAAACAAACATAACAGTACACACACACCCACACACACACACACACATACGCACGTTGGAGTTTAAATAACTGGGAGCAGGTGAAATTCGTTCTTCCTTAAGATATAAACATAAATCGAGCAAAGATAATGGTTGGAACTGTTTATGGCTTATGCTAGCGCAAGATATAAAAGTTGAGTGCAAAATAAATTAGACTTACGAACATTTCAATCAAGTAATTGAACAAGCAACGTTTTTCTTTATTCACACTGAATTGTGTGTGTTAGAAAGTTTGACAATTTAGAAGCTATTGGGAAAGTCGGTTTGCTATGGCAAATGACTTGCGGAACAAGTTGCCACAACCAAAAGCCACAAATCAAGCACTGGTGATGCAGCATAAGTGCCTAACAAACTTTAATGCAGACCGCGTAACAATGAAGTCTTACATATATATGAAGACGAAGGAGAAGAAGAAGAAGAAGAAAAGTCGTTAATGCCCAATAAATCTGTTACTAATGAAACAATTATGTGCTGCGATTAATGAGAGTCGACGCCATAAATAAGTCGAGTGCCTGTACAACGGCCACAACGTGAACGGCCAAAATGGGAACGAGCCACTGAGAAACGTGACGTGCATGTCAACGCGACGGATGAGTAATATGCATGAGAGGGAATGCCGTTCGAGTAGAGGGGGGTGGAATGTGGCAAGTCTGTTTTTAATAAATCGATATTTAATCGGGCTTTCAGTGGAGCGTCAATGTCACATCAATAATATTTTTACACTCACTTGATGACAGACAACAAATGAGAGCAGCTTTCTCGGCTCTAAATACATATTCAGTACTAAAATCAATAGGGGGCAGACACATGCTCCTACAGCCTGTGGGACACTCTGCTGTTGGATGCACAATTACATTCGTTAGATTCATGTAAAGCACGCGATGACAGGCAGCTGTAGCTGAGGCTCTATCTATTGACAAATTGTATAATTCATGCATGAGACAGTGTCGGCGACGATATCGTTGTCATCATCATGGTTCATCATATTAGTTATTGCCGGCACTCACCTGAGCGGATCCTTTATGTGTATGTAACGGTCCATGGATATGGCACACAGGTTCAGAATAGATGCTGTCGAGCACATAACATCAAAGGCCACCCATGTATCACAAAACTCTGCACCAAAGATCCAATAGCCTGCAATAAATATAGATTAATAGTTAAGTTATTTATTGATTAATTGCTCAAATGACTAAATGCTTGACTGATTGCATGTCCGAAATACTTAATAACGTCTCCCACACAATCGCAATTTGGATGCATGTAGTAAGTGGTTATGTAGCGAGCGGAAATTGCTATGTTGCGGCTAACGCTGACCAGAGGAAAACTCTTCATTTTCTCGGCAACAGCAATAAATGTAACAACAACAAGCAACAAACGTTCCCAATGCAATTACCTATCCATTTATTATGACATAAAGGGGTATATTTATATAATCCAGAGTGATTTCCATAAAAAAAAATCGAAAAACAAACAGGTTCTAAATCTAATCTGACGCGCATTTGCTGATGTTCCCTGAAAACTTTAACATACAATTTAATATGCTGTCGGACTGACTTCAAATATTAAAATATGCGTGCAGCACGTTTAATGAGCAAACGGGTCGTATAATTTTACATATTCTGATAAATTTTTAATGAGGACAAGCTTTCATTATTCGCAACAATTTTCAGAAAAGATAACACGCTGTTTGGCTGTCGATTCTTCTGTCTCTTATAAAGTTAATTGAGAGATTTCATGAAACAATTTCCGTTTCCTGTCCTTTTCTGGCTATACATATCTCTTTCTCTCATATCTCTTACGTTATTTACAACGATCCACTGTTGTGGCAATGCGACTAGTGCGATGCAATGACGGCAAAGAAGATTCGTCAGCCAGCCAGCCGGACAAGTTCTGTGCGTGTCCGAATTCAGCGGGCAAAGCGGATGTCCGGTGCTGTGTCCTTTTGAGCCCTTTTAGGAATTTATCGTCACACGGATATCACGTACATATGTATATTCGAGTGTATGCATAAATGTGGCGTTATGATAAATTTAATATCTGATCTCAAAGCCAAAAACAGTTATTTACTATGAGTTGATTTCATGATATTCGATGATGCGCATATATCTTGGCTTTTGTTGTTTTCTTTTGGCTTTTATGCCGGTTGTGCCACAGTCAGGCGTGTCACAGGATATAGCTCTTTAGCACACAGGATGTGGCGCATCAGCATAAAAGACTTTGGCATCACCACAGCCAGTCTCTAATCGTAATCTGCCCCATCACTTTGCGCTGAATGCAAGATATCGATTTCTCAATGGTTTCTACATCAGATTGGGTCAGTGCCAATATCACTGACTGCGGCCACAAGTTCATTTAATGTGCGTTAGTACTTAACGACTATTGACTTTACTAACAAGATATTTACAGATATTTGAGTAACTTTTAAAACTGACAAATCGCTCCTGTAGTATTAGTGCTTATACCATAAGAATGAATATTCGATTAGGATATTTTTACTTATCTAAATTCAAGCCTGAGTAACTTATTGATAAATACATTTTAATGATATTAGCTAGCACTTATGTGGAACTGTGCTTCTATACTTTGGGATTAGATTATATTTAGGTACATATGTCTGACAATGGGAAGAAAATTTCATTAGCTTATAGAGATGTTATTGTCTGAGACTACATATTGGTGCCACACATAAAACTAATCAGAGAATCATTAAGCAGACTTTTAAAATGTACAAACCGATGAGTCAACGATGATTTGCAAATGTGTCCATTGTATACATACAAGTTGAACCTGGCAAATCATTACCAAGCTACTTATACTAAACAATGGTATTTTTAGTCAGTTTGCATTGCTACGGGCTTCTCTGAGGGCTATGACATGGGGGCTTCTGGACTAAATCATGAAATAATTCAAGTGGCTTTCATACAGAGTCATATAAATGTATTTATAAATACTTATTGCCTGTACGCAATGTGCTACATATGTATGTACATACATACGTGCATATGTATGTGCCATATTCAGTGATTTTGCCAGTATTTGTTTGTATTTTGTGAGCTGGCGCAGCTGTTGCCATCTCTCAGTATCCCTGTGGCCCGTTGTTGCACAAATTTGTATAAATATTCTGAAGCTTGTGCGTTTATTTGCTGATTTGCCAGCCTTGAAGCGTGCCAAATGTTGTTTTACTGTCACCCACACTTAAACTCACACACACACACACATTCACACTCACACTTATACAGGTTCGTGTTTGCCGGCATTTTGTCGAAAATAATTTAATAAAATTAATATCTGTCTGAGTATCTCTCAGTCCACATGTGTATCTACTACTGTATGTATGGTACATATATGTTGGCCCTGAGGCACCTCAGCTGGCACTCCAAAATGCTGTTTGTCTTCAACACTCAGCAGACACAGAATTTTTATTTATTTTTTTTCACACTCTCTTCTTATACAGCAGCAACATCAGCAGCAGCAGCAGCAATAGCAACAGTGGCAATTCCAGAAGCGTCTTCCTTGTTCCTATTTCCATCTTGAAGTGGCAAAGTCGTTTATTATTTTCACGCTCAGACGGACAAACGGAATGACAAACACACATACAGCACACTACACATATAGCGCACATAGATCAGAATGTGTTCCATTCTCTATATTCAGTTCCATTCTGTTTTGCTCTGCTCTGCTCTGTTATGGAGGTAACGCATCACTAAACTTCAGCACAATTGCTGAACATACAATACATGTGCGTGGCACGCTGTTTTCTTGGCAGTTGTGTTTGTGTTTTGCCCTCTCATTGGGAACTCGCTGAACACGCATTGATGTCAGTTGCAAACAAAACCCGGGAAAAGCAGCTCGAATTAGCTGCCAGCAATTCTTCAAATCGTTTCATCTTATTAAGCAGACAACGCTGTGTCTAATTTGTCCATCATTTACTAAGCTCTCCATTCGTTCTCAATTATTTTGAAGGATTTAATATACAGCGAACGCTTTGGCTACTCCTATTTTAAGTGTCCCCTTCAAAAAGGTTGTAACTCTGTTACCTGCGACTTGATAACTTTGTCAACGTCAGCGCACCCTGCGTTAGAGGCAAAATATTGCCGGTATGGCATGACGGGAGCTGAAGCTGCCACTCACAGGGGCTTAAATACTATATCCGAGTAAGTCAAAAAGAAAAAAGTTAGCTATTTCTCCAATAGAAAGGATGTATGTACACTCAGACAAAACACGCTCAAACTTAAGACTTGTTGCAATTGGTTAAGTTTTGATGAAGTTATGGCATTGAGATATTTCGAACCGTTTACAAATCGATAGTTATATCACTCTACTGATCTGCAATTATCCATTTCGGTGCCTACTGCGAGGTATCCACTTCTGTAGATATCCAGATTTAATCTACTACTGACTACCTACTGCAGTTACTACTGGTTGGTATTCGCTTAGCAACTTACTCCTTATGTATGTTGTAGCCTTTTAAATTTTTCAAATATCTGACTGAGTGATTTTTTCTGAGTGTACAAACATATATAAATACGAATGCAAGGCTGGTGATGAATTCAGTATTTTAGCCAGCAGCACTGAATCTGCGGCTTTGGCATGTCATAAAATGAGAATTCCTGTTAACTAGCGAAGTACTTTCACCATTTACAGGCGGCATTTGTGTTGTGCACTCTCGGAAGGACAAATGCAAGTGCTCAATGTGTTTGTTGCGACCACTCAGCCGGCTCTACACTGCAGCTGACACTTTGAAAGGAATTGTTCAATGCCACACAAGATACCAGCTTTAAGCGCTGCCAGGCATATCAAGTGGGCTCACATGAGCACACATCAACCAACTGGTTGCCCACGTGCTACATCCCAACCCACCCAATTGGTTCCATTAGCCGCAATGGGGTTTAGTTTTTTGCATGTTGTCGTGTCACTTGTGCGACAGCCTGCAGCATTTTACATAAATTTATCACGTAACAATTTCAATTGCAAATTTCCATTACAGCATGCCAGCAAATGATAATCGTACTTACCGAGCAAATCGTTGACACCAGCGAATGTCATCACCAGAGAGGCCACAAAGAGATCCGCAATCGCTAATGAGGCCAAAAACAGATTGCCAATGCGGCGCAGACTTCGCTCCGTGTAGATGGCCAGGCAGACGAGAATGTTGCCGGCAACCGAGAGGAATATCAGCACCGATAAAAAGATGCCTACGGCGTATGGAACACGATTGTGAACAGAGAGCACAAAATTAGACTGTTTGTGTGTGTCTGTAGTATATGGATGTATAAAATAAACGTGAACATTCATAAACATAGCATTCTTATGGGGGACGAGCCATTGACAATTATGTGTGTGTGCGAGTGTGTGTGTGTGTGTGTGTGCGTGTGTGCTAGTGTGTGTCTGTGTATTTCAAGTAACATGCGTTTGTGTGCACTCATTGAACAGCGAATAGTGTTGTTGTGTACTTTGAAACGAGTGGACGAGTTCTCGTGTTCTCGTGTGGTTGTTGGTGATGCTGCTGCTGGTGAGTGTTTTCTGCTAGTTGGACATTCAACGACATTTACTTTACCAACAACTACAATTGACACAAGTGAGAGCTGTTCCGGTTCCTCACCAACTATTGTATCCATTTCAGAAGCATTTGTCCAGCTCGTCTCATTGTAGTACGATGTCAGCTGCAATGAGTTAAGAAGTATACCATTTTTGAGGGACTTTAAGTGCAAACCGACCAAAAATGATAACGAACAAAAAATTCTCATTTTTATGGGTATGCTAAACATCACTTGGCCATGCCAGCATTTTAGTCTTTGTTCTAATTAGGTGGCACTTAAGTTTACATGTGGTTTGTAACGCATTGCGAGTGAGCGGGGAGAAATTAAAACGACAAGTTTTAATTAACATCAAAGGCTTTGGCGTTGTCCTAGCGCTAAGCTAATGAAATATATAAATTGTGTGCTTAAGACATGAACTGCTGAAGAATGTAACATTTTAGACTAATTAAACGGCAATGTTCAATTACATTGTGTCTACCTCAGCTCATCGCCTCTCTACCATTCGAACGGGCCATGTTGTCTGTGGTTCACACATCTGGCTGCGGTTTGCTGGGCTCACAGAGCAACTATTAATCATTTGACGTCGGCGGTTGCCTAGCAGCTAGGCAGTTAGTCGGACGCCAAAAGACAAGGCCCAGCCAGCAAACATTATTCATAATTAAAATCGACAAAGTTGGGCGAATGCTCTATTGTGCTTAAAACAGTAAATTGCCAAGCCATAATATAATTAATTTGTAAAATTAAGCTCGGATCGTAACAGCTACATTCTCAGCCAAAGCTTTAGCTGTGATGTGCTGAGTTATGTTTCTGTCAGTACGCATTTGTCTTGTGGTTTTTGCCAGTCAGCACGTGTATGAGCGTGTCCGCATGTATGTAATAATAATATAAATTCAACGTACATATCTGTGTCTGTGAACTTGCTTATGTATATATTTCCATAGGAACATTTCGGTGGTTGGCCCATCTTGCGTTCGGTTAACTGGGTAACTGACCAAATGTACACATGCATTTAATTGAATTGCAAACAACAGCCAAGCGTTTCTCCCATATACATAAACACGAATCGAGCTGTGCGAATGAATATATTAATTGATAGTCCTCCTATGAAAACATAGTCTATATTGCCAGTCCAACAACAATGTGCGTACAAAAATAAAATTCAATTAGACGTTGAAAATATTTGGGTCCCTACCATGATAACGAATGTGTAGGCAACCCAACATTGCTGCTTTGACCACTCGGCGTCATTAATATGCAAGCCAAACAACCCTTGTGAATAATGATTTTCGCTTTGTATGCGCCAGCGGAAGGTACAATAACGTCAGTGAATCCTGCAACGTTTGTGTTACGTCTACACTTTTGGCATCTTTTCGGCTTTAATTCTGATTCCCATAATTTTTTATCATCACATATACATATATATATGTATATATTAACTATAAAAGGATAGTTAAATAACATACGTAGACAAAAGACTGTTGTGCAATTAAATTAAGATTAATTTATAAATGCTATGAGCCGGCTATTTCTTTCAGCTAGTCAAATTCTTTATTGCCCCATAACTATTTCCATATATGTATTAAAGAGTATTTAAATATTGTGTGTGTATTATAACATTATTTAAGGTCTACATTCAAAACTATTGAATAATGTACACTTTTACTAAATGGACCCCAAAAAGTATGCAATGAACATTTATATGGAATTCGGAACACTTTAGAGCTAGCTCTTCTCAACTGTTTTAAATGAATATCTCCATCGGGAATAAGTGCTTGGAAGCGATATTGCTGTAAGAGTGTTGCAAATTCCCTGTCAGTTCATTTACTGTGCAACTTTGTGCCACACACGCAGAACGTATGTGAGAAATGTATTTACCGCACATTTGTACAAACATATATACGAAACATAAACAACAAGTATGCAAATGAAAATGCTAAAAAGTAGCCGCAAAACCGCTGACACATGCAATTAATTAAATTAAGCATAAAAATGCGGCTGCTGCAAGAACATGTATATCATTTGCTACATGCTGCGGTGAAGAATTAAGGGAACTGGGTTGCTGTCTTCACCTGCACATCGCTCTTTTCATTTTATTCAATTAATTTCGCAGCCTGTCTTTCAGTTTTTGTGGATACATTTTTTAAGCGGCTTAAAAGTTGCTAATTGTCTGAAATGCACCATTTTCAGTGCGTGAATGCTGGGATTATCTCTATATATATATATATATATATACTAAGCCAATAGTTGTGGAGTGAGAAATGTCAGACACAGCAAATATCAAGTGACCAAAACATTAAAATATCAGAGTGTGTCATGGATATTCCAATTGATCCACAAAGTATCAGATTTTCTCATAACAGAGTTTGGCATGGAATGTTGAGTTTAAATGAAGAGCAGAGCAAATTGAAATTGTTAACATTTAATAATTATATATGAATACCATTTCTGTCTTGTTCTTTGTGATGCTTTGCCAATGAAGTTCATTTGAATACCTGATGGGTTTAATTTCAATTCTAATATTAACTTAAGCTTCTTGAGTCAACATTTGTTAGCGTTCACTTTCACAGTCTCCGAGGCGTTTGCATAATTTAATAACTAAGCTTAATTGAGTAATTGCCCGGCTCACAATGTAGCTCAAAGCAATTCTCAACACTGAATTCGTGTCGCCGATTAGCATACTAACAACACAAATTATTCATTATGGCCAGCCTCATTGATTGCCAGGCAATAAACTCATTGGCCATCTAAGGCAGCAACTAACAAAATGTACATGTTTACGAGTAAATGACCAATGGTAATAGACATTTAAGGATTACGCATAATTTGCCATGAATTTACAATAAACAAAACTTAATTGGCGCACAGCGCTCCAGTTGCTCAGCACTTCCTTGATCCCTTGATTAACCTAGGTACTTGTGATTATAAAAATAACATTAAAGGCTTTTGTGTGTCACTGGTCTTCCAGACACATGCTCATTAAATGAACAGATTTAAAATGCCATCAAAGATTATGGCGTCATTATACCCTGGGCCACGAAGATGCACAGAAACTGGTGTATTGAAATTGCTCAGCTGAATCGCATAGGAAGCTATTTCTTCTCTATGAATTTCTCTGCAAAGTAATCATTCTCTGCATAGATCTCATTGCTCTATTTCACAATTTAAAACATATTTATTTATGATAAGTGCAAGTTATTAAACTTGATTTCAGCTGCTACAGTAAACAGAGGAATCGTATTAAATGGAAATGACTATATTCAACATAATTCACATTATTAAATTCCAATTTGAAACTATTTAATTTCCACTCTGTTTAACAATTATAATTACAAGCGGATACAGAGTTCAAACAAAATCTGTGAGAGATTTTGTAAAAGAGTGTGTAATGCCATTAAAAAAATGGGATACGACATACGAGTAACTGTGACAGCAGCTGTTGCACTTAATTGGCAGTAAAACTGGTCAACAAATGTCAAATGAGAGCTACAGAGGGTGGTCCAACAAGTTAAAAAAAAAACAACAAAAAAAAGTGAAAAGATGTAGATAATAAAGTTTGTGTATTTTATGCTCAGTAGAGAAGCTCTGATTGCTTTAGTAAGTTCCATTTTGGGGACCCTTTTAGGGTTTTAATTGTGTTTTGAATGGAGAACTTTATTTGTATTCCTTATATTTCTTTTGTGCACATCCTCAAAATACCCAACATATATCAATTTAACAATTCAGACTTTAATTTCGCTGCCTTTCTTAAAGTGAGCTGTACTGCAATCTACTCTGTGGAATCTGTTGCGTAAAAAACATTGTGTCAAATGAATTTTGTATCAACCTCCATTTAGAAAATGTTATACATTTTGACTGCAATGTAATGTTAGTTAGCCTACGGTGACCAATATGAATTGTCATACATTTTTAAAACGTTCTTTAAGTATTATTATGTACCCGGATTGTTATTAAACTGCTCCGGGTACGGCAGACAAAAACATATCCGAGCAAAACAGAGGGTCGCACATCGACACAGTACAACACAGTATCAGAAAACAGCAGGCCGAAGGATGTTCCCTGTGTGTGAGTGCGTGTGTGCTTATGTGTGTGTGTGTGTGTGTGTATGTAGGTGTGTACGCCCTCTTTGTAAAGTTAAGCGTTGATTAAACGTCAAATCACCCACACTTACACACAAGCCCATACAGAACAAGGCGACATGGACTCTCACACGCACAAATTGCCAGCCGGCGGCGGCCAAGTGAGCAACGCAACAAAGTCGACTACAATAATATGGCGCAAGAAGGCAAGTCGCAAAACCTGTTCCACAAACAACTACAATGATAACAACAACAACAACAACAGCAGCAGCAGCAATTGCATAAAACTGTTGCCAACGGCAACACTCCTCCTTTGTTGTCAGCCTGTTGCCAATTGTGTGACTGTGTGTCTGTCTGTCTGTCTGTCTATCTGTCCGTTTGTGCGTTTAACTGTAGGTGAGTGTGTAAGTGTAGATATAAGCGCCTGCCGGAAGTAGTGTGATTTACAAGCAAAACAACAACAGAACATGCGCATAATAAGCAACATCAACACTAAAGGCAACAGGACTTTCATTATACGCCATCTTAATGGCTGAAAGAAGCCTGTTTACTTTACTTGCTTCACATTGTCATTTGTACCGTTTTCCCCCATGACCTTTAATTATTTCTCTGACAGCAGAAAAAGCTCAAGGAACAACAGACCAGTTAACTTAATAGCAGAAATACTTAGAAATATTGAGAATTGCCTCAATCAAAAATAATATCCATGCTGTATATTTATATATACATATATATATATATAAATGATTCATATAGTTTGCCGGCTAATATCCGGCATTCATTGCAGATTGTCCGTATTACGAGCACTTCGTCCAGTAACATGTGACTCAAATGTTATGAATCTGTTGCGGTTAAAGTCCTGACACCATTGTTGCTCCACTAAAGCTAGCTGTGTGCCCGCACCGGAAATGACACGCCGCTTGCATTTGGCACTTCCACAAAAACAAACACACACACACAGTGTGCATAGGAATATGTACTATTGAATACGATATGCAAACAGGTGAACAAACAGGTATAACTTAATTACGTAACGTACTTTCGCACCCTAGAGAACACTTAAATTTTTCTAAATGTCATTTGTCTCTGAATTTTCAAATATCTCTGAAATGATCAATACTAAGTATATATTTTGTTATTTTCCATGTACACATTAAAATTAATATTTAGTCAGATGTGAGTAAATAAATATATATAGTATAGAGTATATATACATATATTTTTTATATGTATTTACAAAAAGTTTTCTTAAATTCCAAATGCTAACTATTAATTTCCTCTTTTATTATTTTGCTTGCGTAACTTCTCTTTTGAAGTATTAAATATAAATACCATCTAGAATGCAGCTTTAAGTTTAATTAATTTTCTGAGTAAAATTAAAATTTCTTCGCTTCATTTGAAGAGTAATTTCTGGCATCTACATAACATTTCTGACCGCACCAATCAATATTTAATATCTGAAGCATGCTGCAGCGATTCGTTGAGTTTTATTCGATTTCCTTTGCCCTTTGGTTTTACTCTGCTGCACAGCTCTGCTCGTTATTAAATTGGCTGTTTTGCTTCGACAGTTTTATTCTCGCTGGCTTCACTTCAATTTCATTGACACATTTTGCATAACCAATTTATTCACTTGGTAGACTTCACTGAGCTGAACTGAAATCAGCTAATAAAACTTTGCAGTTGCTATCAAAGCTGTTTTTTTTTTTTTTTGTAAGTCTTTAAACTCAAAGCGCAACTTTGACTGCATCTATCTAATGCAGCTTTTCGTGTAAACCAAAAACTTTAAACTATAGTACATGCTCAAGTATGGCAACATGCTGACAAAAAAAAGTATATTTCAATTTCTTAATATATATTCATTCTTAAAGCCACAAAACCTGACTGTTAGCTATATTAACTGGCTTTCGTAAGCTGTGGAATGGTTAGCTTGCACTTTACGATCAGACAAGCCACAACAATGATTAGCATAAATTTAAATTCGCATAATAAACAAGAATATTTCGTAGGCGTTTCCTGCTCAGCTCTTAGCTCTATTTATAATATATATACTATATGCATACATTCACATGCGCCCGCCACATCTTTAGTTTGGCAAGTCAGGGAATTTCGGCAGAAGGATGTGTCTGTAAGTATAAATATATGCTCAACATTGGCTTGGCATGGTCTGCCACGGCTTGGCTTGCTCATACGCAGATACGATAATAACAGTGCTAACATGCTGATTTATGCGCTCCGCAAATATTTGTTGAGGCTACCCAAACTTTAAAAATCTGATTTAAAAAAGTTTCCCTCACAACTTAAAGTCATCTGGGAAGGGGTACATATTCATATACAAATATATGTTGGCTCGTAAAAAAACATCTGTGTTAGAGGTGAACGAGACGTAGATTATTTTCAGTTTTATATATATTTTACTCAAAAATAATGCGCATCATTTCGATTATGATTCTAGTTTTCCATGGGATACTGACTTTTTGTGGCAAGATTGAAAGGAAAGATAAACATATAAAGACCATTTTCAGTCTTAAAAACTAATTTTCATGTTATTATTATTTTTGAGTGTTATTTCCTCATTCAGGAAAAATTAAATATTTACAAAGTAAGTCTCAAAAGTTATAATTATAAACAGACAATTTATTAAATGGTGTTATTAAAAATTTAATTTATATTGATTATGTTAACTGAAACATATGCGTATCTCGCTTTAATCTATGAGATTAAAATGTCTTTATATTTTTAGGTTTATATTGCCGAAAGAGCATGTATAATTTATGCATGTGAAATTAACCATAAATTTTTAATATACTTATTACCGTTTTTGTCTCTAGCTTCAACCCGCCCTCAAATTTTGTATGACTTTGGTATTTACTCTACATACGCTTTTGTACTTGCTCAACAGTTTGTAAGCGGAGCACATGTGTGAGAGCTGCGCCCAGGGTGTTAGGCACGCCCACTCATTTGAAGCACATGTTTAAATTGTAATAGCAATTGTCAAAGTGTGCTTCTTGCCATTGTTGGAACTGTCAATGCCTGTTTGCCAGTTGACAATTGCATAAAGCTGAACTGTTTCATCCTGCAGTCCGCCGTTGTCTGCCGTCGACTTGTCTCTGTTTGCATTTGTCTACGATTGCCAAGTCACAAGTTGTGTGCACATATGTTTGTCTGACACTGTGCCTGTGTGTGTGTGTGTGCTTTTTGTTTATGTTCATTGTTGGCATTTGGCATAATTAAACGAAGCTAAAAGTCATGTCAACATGACTCTATGCACTACACGAACAATAAGGGAAAATGTTGTAGTTGTTTGTAATTACGCGAATAGGTGCTGACACACTTGAGCACTAGAGTATGCCCCCAAAATAATGCAGATCAACACATGTGCTTCCTGTCAAATTTGTCAAAACTTCATCATTGAAGCAAAGCATCTATGAAAATTTCTAAAGAATTATGCATCAGCTTTACGAGCCTGTGCATAAATGCAAATGAGCCTTTAGTGGATAGACACGAATGCCAACAAAAAAAAACAAAAAAAAAACAACAAATAAATCTGATGTGGCTGGATTTTAAGTAAGAAAAATGACACACAATCATATAAGCCAAGTAGTACCGGGGTCTGGGGTCTTCAAATTTTGTGTGAAGAATGCCTGATGGCATTTTCAATTATTAAAGCATTAATTAGATTTGTGCCCGCAGAAACTTGAGCACGCAAAACGAAAATTTAATACCCCTGAGCTAAGATTCTCACGTGCGGTGTGCGCTTGGGTCTGATTTGATCTTGGACTATCCCAATTTGCCAAGTGGAAAGTGGCAAGTGGCAAGTGGCAAGTGGCAAGCAGCAAGTTTCAACCGGGGTCACACCCTAAGTAATCTAAGTTGCTTTTTGCTTGTCAGCACACATCAAAAATTTGGCACAAGGTAAATAATTAAAAGGTCTGTCAGACCTGCTTGATAATGCATAAAAGTTATTAAAATTTCTGATGCCTCAATGGTCGCTGAGCACGTGTGCTTGGTAACTGTCAGATCTGACCCAGTTTTAGGCACATCTATCGATAGGACAAACGGAGTGTGTTAAGACAAGCAGAATATATTTTAAATTGACTTTTATCCATGATAATTGAGAAACGTGCGCAGACCAACAAAATTCCCATTTCTAGATAAATGTTTGTGACTGTGTTGAACAATCCAAGAACAACAACAAGAGCCGCAGACCAGAGGCTATGATAATTTTGCAGTTCCCCTTCTGGGTTGTGGTAACTGCAGCTGTTGTGTACTTGAGTGCTAGAAAGTTGCTGTTGTATTGTGTGGCTTCTGTGAGCATCACCTGCTCTTAAATTGAGCAATCGATTCGCCCGACTATCTGCGGGCACACAATAATTAGCAGACTCCAGCAGAAGCATTTGCCGTTGTCGCTCTTCACTTGAGAGAGTGGGAGGCAATGTCAAAGCAGTTGACTTAAACTGATTGCAAATTGCAGTCTGTCAATTTCGATTTCAGTTTAGATCTCTGGCTGCCACTCCTGAGGCTGCTGTTGCCGCTTCATCACACATTAACTTGGAGTGAAAAGCAATCAATTTTATGCCATCTACCTTTCTTCATACACATGTGGAGGGTATTATAGTTTCCTAGCGATTTCAACTTCACAGAGAGACGTCTCATGTTGTATATATTTTCTTGACCAGCAACACTAGCCGAAATATTGCTATGTCTGTCCTTCTGTTTCTTTGCAAACTGATCCCTCACAGTCTTGTTGAAACAGATGATAGACACCATCGGTCAAGAGTTTAGTTCATGTATGAATAATATTTTTGTTCAACAATATATACAAATCAAGCTTATATTGGCTTATGCTTTTCATATTTGCGATATTGCGATTATTCAGATCAAACTGCTATATCAAATAGCTTCCATTGGAAGAATCGATAAATAGTTATTTTATGAAATACTGATTATGTTTAATAAGTTATCCTAACCAAACTCATTAGTTATGCGGAATATTACGTTGATAACATTTTAATATAAGAATATATAATCAGACTACTCTATCATAAGCGATTTTTTTATATTATTGTACAACTTAAGGGTATGTAATATTCGGCATGGCTAAGATAACCGTTACTTCCTGGTTGTTTTTGTTTGTTTGTTTTTTTTTTCGAATTTGAGTGGAAGCTGGAGACACGAGAAGCAAACGAAACGGTGTCGGTACCTTGGCCCGTTGTGTGTTTGACAAACATTCAGCAAACTCCTCACACAATTATATAACTGCAGTCAGCTGGAGCACCAGTACCAGAAATACACAGATACACAGATACACACACAGACAGACTCACACAACAACAGATAAATTTATGCACAGCTGCAGTTCTTTTGTGGCATTTAAGTATAGCTTATTTGACTCTGCCAGTCTCTATGTTCGCCCATTGGTTAAATCTTCATATGGTGAAACACAACCAAACACACACGCACACACACAACGCTGTCCTTGCCACTGCGCTGCGTTGTATAAGTGTTAAGAATGAACAGCAGTTGATGTGACCAAGTAGTAAGGCATAAGTAAATATTGACTTATTATCGAATTATAAATACACATTGTAATAACTATTAGTCCTCACGCCAACAACCATTTTTGCAGCATACTCTTGGGCCAAGTGGCGTTAGTGTCATAAAGAGATACTCCTCCACTCCCCCTACATCTCACTTCCTAATATAATCGCTCATTGTTGTATCGCAATTACATGCTCAACTTGCACGGCTTGTGCAGGGCTCACTGGCTGCAGTTATCGATCCCAGTTTGAATAGAGCAATGGCTGGAAATCCAGAAGCGAACGCAACCAGCTCGGCAGTAAAAAAAATGTAATAAAAGTAGCAAAAAAAGAAAATGGGCTCACGATTTTATGGTCAATAAAACGGAAGCCTTTTGGGGTTATTGAAAACCTTGGACTGCGCATTGAAAAATCTTTAGCTGCCATCTGACTGACCCTCGTCAAAATGGGCGGCGACCTATCAGTGAAAACTGAAATGCAGACAACATAAAAATCAGAAATTACCTGCGATTCTCATTTGCTACTTTTGCCCCACACTCATACACACACACACACACATATAGATATACAGAGAGTCGGAGAGAGAGAGAGGCAGAGAAAGACATCATATTCTGCACAATTATATGGTAACACCTATACAAACATATTGCGGCGTCTGTGGTTCAGCATAATAGGACAGTCGAGGTGTGAAAAGACCAGAGTCGCTTTCCCTAAGTGGCTAAATAGCACACCGCTATGCATACTCAAACACATACACACACACGCACACACACGCACACACACACGCACACACACACACACACACACATACACACATGCAAGGAACAAATTGCATCTGGCTTATGAGCTCGACATATGAATGTGTTTGCTTCAGTTTGCATTCCATTTTGCGGTTTATATTTGCGACCCAATTTATGGTCAGAATAAAATGGGACGCTTTGCTTTCAAGCATGACACTCATTTGTTTTGCGGCTGTTCCCATAATAATGTCAGTCAACTGCCAGCAGCACACTCATAAATTGCTGATGGTTTTATTTAATTCCAGATAATTAATTTCAATTGTGAGGACTCGTATTTGTCAAGTACATTTGTTGGCTGTATGTCATTAGTGAGACATACATATACATATACATACATGCATTTAGACTTTTTGTTGGGTTACCTGGTGATATTTAGTTATTACTATGAATAAAAATCTACATTAATAGAGCCTAGAATACGAATAGCTGATGGATGTATAAATATATTTATTCTATTTTTTATTTTTATTTGATGTTTTGGCTCAGCGGGGAATAATGAATAACAGATGATTAATAACATACAATATAATTACAGACCAGCAAGGAATGTGGCAGCTGATGGCAACATCTGAAGAAATCTGCAATAATCACTCTCTAATTACTCACAATAGTCACTCTACCAATTCGAGCAGGAGACCATAAGTTGCTTGTTAACAATTATAGACATGATGCGCAGCACATTCCTATTGATCGGGGGACAAATCAATATTGGTGATGTAATCACTGCCGATTTCAAAAAATTATTGGCCGAAATGTTGGCAAATTTCAATTGATTCGATTGCTTTGTGTGTGTGTCTGTTTGGGGGTGTGAGTGTGTTTGCATTGTGTATGGGCAACAATGGACAGTGGGCTACTGGCATAACAGAGGCAAATGCGGAGCAATCAGTGCAATGGTATGCCAAAACAACAATACTTAATGCTATTAATATTTTATTTTATTATTATGATACTCGGGTGTGCAAAGACGGCGAACAATGGGGAAACTCAAGTTTTCATGCTGCTGCTTCCGGGTAATAGAAAATGTAGAATTAATTCAGAACACAAACACACACACACACAAATAACTGCAACAATAGCCAGCCAATGTGTGTGTGAGTATAGACGAACAAGGCAATGACAAAATGTCGGTCGTGTGGATTAATAATTCAATTGGATTGCACAATGCGTTGCATCGGGTTTAATGCGTATTATGCAAAGTGCCTGCCAGCGATCGAATTTCGATGGAAAACCTCATCTACTGAGCGATATGTATTCTTTGGAATGATTATGACATGTGCAAAAGCATGGCCAATGCTAATGTGCCAGTGAAATGCAAAATTCCATTAAAATTTGCAAAAGCTATCTCACTGATTTGCTGTATTCGTCTAATGTTGTCCGAAACATTAACTAGATAACAAAGTTAGCAAAATGGAAAATGCAAAATGGAAAATGGAAAATGGAAAAATTAGTTATAAACTAAGCAAACAATGTTGATAGGACTGTTTGTTTAGTGCTTCAGTGTGTGCATCTCCCGATTTTCACATTAGAGCTGCTTATACATTGGCTGAAAATCTATTTATGCCAAAACAGTTAAGCGACACTGCTGCCCGTTCTCTGCTGTTGCCTGTTGTCTATTCCCTGTCGCCTGTTTAGTCCCTATCGACCGTGTGTGTGTGTGTATGTGTGTAGCAAGTTAAGTTGCAAAATATTCTAAGCGCTGCACGTCAAATTACGTGCTACTTATTATTTACATTCGATTGCAAGTTAAACGTGCGAACAGCTCAGCAACAGTGCCAACTTTATTCTGGCAACAGATATGGCAGATACATACATATATAGCACATGCTCAATTTATCAGTCGTATGCTTGTGTGTGTTATTCATATCCTGTACGCAACACGTACATTTTTCGTTTGCCAAATAAAGTTTGGCGTACCTGAGCACCTACTGCCATAAGCCACAGAACATTGTGTACCCTTTTCAAAAGTGGATTACGCATCGATATATACATACGTACATATACATGCATACCTACGTATACGTATATGTTATATAAAAGTTGTCTATCTGCCACTGGAAAAGTTTCGCATGTGCGTCCTCTGCTAATGAGACCCGTATTCATATTCATTTAGCACCTGGCTTCTGAGAAACTAAATAAGACACATACATGCTCGTATACAACGAAATGAAAAGTTGTCCCATCTTTGCACCATAATTCATGATTATTTCGATTAAATATAGTGCACCCAACTATTGTTAATGAGTCTTTCGTATATGTGTGCAGTATTATAATTACCACGTAATGATTTCAAATGACTTCAAATATGAGCGAAGGCCGTAAGAATCTAATTATTAAAGAGGCATTGAAACAAGTGAAAGCCACTTAAAAGTTATTTTCCAATTTCTCAATTTTACACAATAGATATTATTAGCAAAAGTCAAATCGACTTTAAACTTATTATTCAATTACTGCATTTTATTGGATCGAAAAAGACTTAAGAAAAGACTTTTAGCTTCGTAAATGAATTATTTTTTATTAAATGGATGTATAAGTATGTATTATTATACGAAAACCAATAATTCGATGAAAAGCATTGCTTTTTATGTGGTTTAATTGAAATTACGTCTTTATCATAGCACCCATAAAATGTTTTATTGATTTGCAAACTGCTGCGCTGCGTTCGCTTCACCCAATAATGGATGATGTGTATGGATAATATGTTTTCGAACTCTTTGTCTTGACAATACGTTAGGCATGCGGCTTTAAAGGCTAGTGCAAATATTTATTGCGCATACGCACCATAAACCGCATGTGCAATCAACCTACAATGTTTCAGAATATGCGCGCATGTAATAAAAATGAAGTTCATAAAACTCGATGGCTGTTTGGGCTTTTTTTTATTTTTCGTTGGATGGCATTGTCATGCAGTCGATCAAACAGTAACTTACAAGGGCATCCAAAGCAAGAGCAGAGCATACCTGTGATAAAGCATCATTTTACGAGCTCACCTTGGACATAAAGCTCACAAGCCAAGCCCCGATAGCAAGTCAATAGACAGCACACAATGCACAATTGATGCCCAATGAGAGGACATAAATTCACATTGACAAACCCATCAGATGCGCTCTTGTCCCTTTAACTCACCGTGGTGCCATCATATCCATTTGTCAGCAGTTGAATGTCGATTTCAAATTCCAGATCCACCTGGGTGGTTGTCACCTGCAACGGCAGGTGATCCGCTGCCAATAGCAGCACACTGTGATTACGATGACTGCCATTTGTAGTACTGATGCTGCTGCTGCTACTGCTGCTGCTGATGGTATGGCTAATGCTTCTGTTGTTACTGTTGTTGTTATTGTTGTAGCTGCTGGCAGGTGTGGATGATGCTGCTGCTGCTGCCGCTGCTGCTGCGGCAAGCGCGGCAATGGCCGTTGCGGCGCTCACGGCATTTACCATGTTGCCTTTGGGGTAAGTGGTTAAGTGAATTGGGAAAGGGGATTTGGGAGAGAATAACTTAATTGCTGATTTCGCAATCGCTGCCTTTGATAACGTTCACTTGAGTTGCAACCTCAGAATGATAAACAACAACAACAAATTGCCAGGCAACAGCAGCATAGCATTTTGGCTTCGATTGTGATGTTTAGATACAAGGTCTGTTTATTGTTTGACTGCACCTCCCTCTGTCGATAAGCAATTGATGGTGCTGCTGCTGTGGGCGATTAGTCTATTCATAATCTGCATTCTTCTATTGATTTTCCATTTCCACACGATGTGAGCTGTATAAACTAAGCACTCTCCTAGGCGTATGTCATGCCACATGTCTCAAACGGAAATTGCATACTTTTAACAGTTTTTCCGTTCAACGTATGCAAAGTCATTTGCTTTTGCCCGGGATAACAAAAAATGGTTAACAAAACGTGACCAATTGACCGTTTGCCAACCGAGTGTGTTGTGTGTGTGCCGAAAGCCAGTTAATAACAGTTCAATGGACAATTAATGATTGCCGCTCGTGCTGCAATCAAACCAATTAACAAATTGTTGTCAGTTTGCTGACTGTTAATAGATTTGGGATGACAAGAACCGTTAACACGATTTAGCCGTCCTGAATTAGTTACTCGTATTTGTATTAACTCAATTTTCTATGATGATATTGGGATTTAACGAGGGCCGTGCCAATTGATCGACAATTGAGAATTTCACACACAAACACACACACAAACACACACACACACAAACACACACACACACGCACGTATGCAGAGGCACGAGAAATACTCACGCACACACACGAGCTGAGTGGACGCTTTTTAATGTCGACTACTTGCGGAGCTGCTGCCGCGCCGAACTGTGCGATTTGAAGGCTGAACGTTGACTGTCCGTTGACAGAAGGGCACGCACGAGCGAGCGAGCGACAACGGCGGGCAGACGAACGTCGAACGTCGAACGTCGAACGGCGAACGGCGAACGGCGAACGATGAGCGGCGTGGCAGGGCAGGACGGGGCAGAACGCAGGCAAATGCCGTGCGTTCATTTGCCAGTGCCGCACAGTATGCAACACATTTTATAGCGATTTCAAACGCCACGAAGGCAACAAAGAGATTCAACAGGATTTACCAAAAACGTTCATAGCACAGGCGAACAAACTGCGCAGCGCAGCCGAGCGGAGAGCACCAGAGAGATTAAGAGAGCGAGATAGAGAGAATGAGAGAGAGAGAAAGAGAGAAAGAGAGAGAGAGAGAGAGCGAGAAAGATACAGAGATAGATTATGTGAGAGGAGAGGAGACACTCTTATCGGAGCAGGCACCTGTTGTACCCCGTTTGTAACATTGGCGCATTTCACGTTCACGTTATTTGCCACCCGCACCGCACTTTACGCAAATTTAGCCTGATTACGGCTGATGTTTGCCGCCGATGTTGTCCGGCGAATGTAGTCCGGTGACAGGGTGAAGTGTGCACGTAATGAACGCAAATTGCGACCACTGACAAATTGCACTTGCAGAGCAATTTTTCAATTATATCTAAGCTAAGCTTGCATTTATTTTGGCACACATTTTAAGCCCTCCTTCTCTATTCCACTTATCACAAGTTAAACTAATCTCTTCATGGCAAATCGACGCCACTCAGACCCAAATTGACTGGCGCACCCAACTAATGTGCCTAGCCAGGTCTGTGTAAATAACAGGTTGCGTTAAATCACAGCGATCAGTGTAAATCTGACCGGCGGACACAATACCGCGCAGCAGCCAAACATTGTTCTCTTGGATCATGAGACCGCCGCCAGAGTCGCCACTGCACGGACCCGCACCCAGTTTGTTGCTCGCACAGAGCGTCTTTGAGGTGACAAGTAGGACGCCATCTTGTGATCGGAGATTGCGTCGGCACTCAGACTCGAGCACAATATCCGTGTCCGTCATTTTGGCCACACGTGTATTTACATTGCCGTTCTCATCGGCACCCCAGCCAGCCACATACGTCTTGTAGCCCGACGGCAGGTCCAGCAGAGAGTTCTCGTTCCACAGACAAATGGGTTTAACGAATTCTGTAAAGCTGAAAGTAATCAATTAAATACGATTTTCGAGGTATGGTGGAAAACTGTCAAAACTGTCTCACCTCACTCGCGACTCGAGCCTGAGCAGCGCAATGTCTGCATCTGTATAGTTTATAATCGAATATTCATCAGGGATGACCAGATCCGTAACTGGAAGCAGCAATCCATCCGACACCAGATCGAGTGAGACGCGGCCCAGCGAAACAGCGGCACGGCTGGCCGGCACATTGCGACTCTTGAATCTAAAACAGTGCGCCGCCGATAGCACCGTTAAGGCCGAGATGAGTGTGCCGCCACAGAAGAAATGTGGTCCGTCCGTGTTACGTTCAAACAGAGCCACAATCCATGGCAGCTGGCCACGTCTCAATTCAGTGCCAAGATGGATGAACGGCGACACGACAGGCCCCTCTCGCCCACACACTCTACTGAGCTGAAAGAGACCCTGACCGCTGGGCGCTGCTGGTGGCGGTGTAGCCTGTGTTACGGGTTGTCGATTAGGTTGAGGTGTTGAGGCAGCTAAAGTCGGAACAGGGGCTACGGGCTGCTGTGGACGTTGTATAGTTCGCCAAGGGACCTGCTGAGGGACCTGCTGAGGGATCTGCCGGGGATTCGGTTGTGGGAATAACGGCGTGGATGTGGAGCGCAGGGAGTGTGACAAAGACAGCGACACACTGGTGGGAGGATCTGCAAAAGCAATTTGTGGCTTAGTTGTTGCCATAAGTGCAGAGCCATCGGCGGTTTCTTACATGGCGATGCTGAGCATAAGTCCACATCGTTAATCATCAAATGCGTCAGCTTGGGCACCACTCCAGGTGTGGGAAAGTCAACGCGATACTGAACAGGGTTGCCAAAGCGCAGATTGAACTTTGTTGTTTCCTCGTCATCCCACAGTGAAAGTCGACCAACGTCGTCCTGGAAGTATAGGCACATTGACATTCTAAAATCGACTAGCCATAATTATTTAAAAAAAAAAATATATATATACAAGAAAGTTTGACTATCCTTGGCAGCACGAAGACTACATATCTCTGTATGCCGTGGTTCTATTATATATATATTATACAGTGGTGTTCTAATATGTACTATAATTTATAATATGCTAACCATATATAAATGAATCAATTTGGTAAAACCAACACTGTTGTGGCTTACATTAAAATAAAAACAAATAATAACAATAAATCAAATAATAATATAAAACCGGTCATACAACTTCCGGAACTAGTGCTCAAAGCCAGAGAGTTGCTGAGAATCATCTACTGCAATTCGAATTACTTTATCGATATTAATAGTCAACTTTGCGTTAGCTTGGACATTATTATACAGATTGTGTCATTGAGGAGTTATATTGGTTAGAAACTATTTTATTGGCCAATTATTAAGTTACAAGGGGAATGAAGCTCGACAAAAGACTTTGTTTTGCATTTGTATTATCAAAGCCAATTGTAGAGTAACAACTCTTATCACTATTCTGGGTCGATGCTTGATAATATTACAACACAAATAAAGCCATAGCATGTTAGTATTGCTCGAAATCCGTTTAAACTGATAGATAGTAAATTCCCCATGACATTTGATATTATTTTTTTCTATCAAATCAAGCTTTGCACAACTTACCGAAGTGAGCAAGCCGCGCTGTGAGAACTGAATTCTAAGCGTATTCTCCGCATATTGGGGATCATGCCGCACTGAAACACGGCCAACATATTGCTGATTGTATGCGAGATATTGAAAGTATTCCGGGCATGCGACGGGCGGCACTTGAGCTGAACTGGACCAAGCCAATAGCAACAGTATCAGACAGATGGCGGGCAGTTTTATTAGCTGTTCCATGTTTTTTTTATACATGAAGCGAATTTGCGAAGCGCACTCACAATCCAAACCGCATTCGTAGAGCGCCAACCGATAACTGTTGTGTATGAGATTAAATTTGAGAAAAGAAAACAATGTTCAACGTCGTTGCGATCTTTGAGAATTAATCATCCGAGACAAAACCTGATGTCTCTCTTAAGCAGCCTATCAGCCAATGTCTCGATCAGAAAGCCTCTCTCGCTTTGTTTGCATCGACTTCTTTGTTACAATATAGGAAATTAATATACATTTTATTTAACTGTTGAGAGAGTCTTTCAAAACACTTATTAATATTAAGCAATATATATACATATATTATTATATTTTTAGACTTCCCTCGGACGGAAATTGAGTATATTTGTTTTGTGGAATTTTAGTCAGTTCATATGAGCCATCAGATGCCGCTAATATCAAAAATATATTTTTCCCACAGGTTATGATTAAGATCACCACATAATCTTAACTAAATAATCATAATCGAAACGGGTATAGAGTGTTACGAGAGATAATTTGCATATAAAATACCCGCTTATCACGTACATAATTACGGCATGTAGCAAATCCCATTTGTAAAACGATTGTGCATTTTGATTCGATTTATTTATACATTATTCACAGGATAAGTTGTATTTAGAACTACATATGTAAATAATTAGATTCTAGTTTAGTTGCATTAATTATGGCTTTAGCTAATCCCACATATTCTGACGCACCCAAGCAATATGCTTGGCAACATCGGTGAAGAGGAACGGCTTGGAGAGATCACAAGTATTATTCTTATTCAGACCCAGCGAGATAACTCCCCGCAGCAGCCACACATTGTTCTCCCGAAGCATCAGTCCGCCACCTCCATCGCTGCCACAAGGACCGGCGTTCTCACGCTTTGTACAGATCGTTCTGGGCTGCACCAGTCTCCTGGGCAGCCCACGCAGGCAGTCGGCCTCAGTCAAAATATTCGTGTCGATGATTTTCGACACTTTCGTGTTGGTGTTGCCATTCTCATCGGCACCCCAACCAGCGACATAAGATTTATAGCCGGAAGGCAACTGTAGTGGATAGTTCTCGCTCCACAGGCAAATGGGAACGATGAAATCATTGAAACTGAAAGCGAAATGTGGTCGAACCAACTAAAATAAAAACAACAAAACCAAAAAGTTCATATCCTACTTACGTGACCAGCTTGGCAAGTCTGATGAGAACCATATCTGCATCTGCGCTTGCATGAACGTAATCCTCGTGGAACAGCAACTGCGAAACATCGCGCAACTCGCCCGCCGACACGATATCGATGGTGTTGCGGCCAAGCGAGATAACTGTTCGATTTGCGGGCAGATCACGCCCTGGGAAGCGAAAACAGTGTGCAGCGGACATCACTGTCCAAGACGACAAAAGAGTGCCGCCGCAGAAGAAGGGCAGGCTATTGTCTAATGCCCGCTCGTAGATTCCGACTAGCCAGGGCAGCTGACCTCGCAGCAGCTGCTCACCCTGAAAAATTAGAGGCGTTGTAATCGCTGTTTGACGTCCACAAATGCTACTCTGCGGCTGCTCGATCTGCGCTGACTTTGGCGCCCCTGGACTGTCGAGATCTGTTTGGGGCAGTATCACTGGACGCGTTGTGGGCGTTGTCAACTTTGGATTTTGTGTCCCTTCAATATTGTACACCAGCTGCGGTTCTTTCGGCAGATCAGACCACGATGAAACAACACCAGTCGGTATACGATTTGGTCTCAAAAAGCTCAGCGGTTGCGCTGAAGTCAGCTGATGTGTAAGTACGATTGCTGTTCTTGGTGGCGGATCTGCAAGAAGCGTATTATTTATCGGGGTATGCACTAACCACATTTGGCTTACTCACACTGAGGTGCACTGCATAGCACCAAATTGTTGAGCCTGATTTGTGTCACTTTGGGTGGGCTGCTGGGCAATGGAAAGTCAACGCGGTAGTTAATGGGTTCGCCAACACGTAAATTTGCCTTGATCCGCATCTCGCTGTCTAGCAAGGACAAGCTGCCCACGTAGCTCTAAATGCAAAAAATAATATTACACAAATGGTGAGTTGAAGCTTAGAACAACTAAATAAAGAACTTAGCATATGTTACTCTAATCAAGTGATATTATATCGAATGCAATTTATTCGTATTTCATCACAATCTTCTCTTTATTATCAAGAGTATATTAACCGTATAGTGTATTAACACTTCGAAGTAAAGCATTTACTTATGTATTGAATATTAAAGAAGCCGCACAAATATGTCGGTAAATCCAATAAAATCTTCTTTTGTTAAACTGGTTGAGTTGTGTATTTTTGTATTCAGTTAGTCATAAACAAACAAACCAAAACAAATCCACTTTTCAAGACAAAGAGTATAAGTTCTGTTTGAAAGCCTTGCTCTTTACTGCATTACTAGTTTGTGAAATATTCTCTTTACTGCATTTGAATACTCTCTGAGATCTCAAAATTATCACACTCGCTCTCTTATTGACACAATCGATTATGCATCTGATTTGTTGACTCCCAGGGCACAAGCAATTTTGATTTTATAAAAATGTTCCAATTAAAATACAGTATACCGGCTATAAGCAAGTAGAAGTCTTAAACCCAAACAAAATATATGCTCGACATTTTGGAACTCAATACTCATTAAATTAGTTATTTAGATTGTTGAATAAATACAAGTTGGACATTGAAAATTTTGTTGCGACTCGTTTTTCTTAATTCTCATTATCAGGAAGGGAGTTTCCCAACTTTGTTTGAACTGTATATAAAAACAAATTGTGATTGCGCTGGGAAAAACACAAATACAGAATATAGACGGTCGTTCGTTCAATGTGTGATAAGCGAAACAAAATAAGCACAGATCGAAAACACAGAAGTGAAACTGCAGCTCAGAAAAAGATTGAGATAGATTTCCACCGATTCACACAATCGCATAAGAGTGCTCTACACATAAATATTTAAATATGGAAGTACATACCCACGTGTAAGCTCCGCGCTGTGAGAACTCAGCAACGAGAACATTTTCATATTGCGGATTAAGGCGTAATGAAATGTGGCCAATAAACTGTTCATTGAATGACATATACTCAAAGTACTCCGAACAACCATTGGTCGGTAACTGTGCTGAAGTCGGTGAATTAAGCAAAAGCAGTGACAGCCAAATGCCGAGTAGTAGCATCCCCATCTTGTCCATAGTACTCGTGAACAACTCTCGCGAAACTCTATGAAACCGAGTATCTAACTAGAGCCCAACAGAACCTCATTCGGTGAACATCGACAAGCGAATGAATGAAACGAATACATAAGCGATAATCTCAATTATAGTATAGCCAGAGAGTATATACAATTTGTCACACTCTCAGTTTACAGGCGAAACCGGAAAGCTTAGCAATCGTACATAAGGCAATTAATATAAGTAATTTTTATACCCTGAACCCATTAAAAATGGGTAAAAAGGGTTTAATGGTTTTGTGCAAATGTATGTAACAGGCAGAAGGAAGCATCCCCGACCCCACAAAGTATATATATTCTTGATCAGGATCAACAGTCGAGTCGATATAGCCTTGTCCGTCTGTCCGTCCGACCGTCCGTCCGTCCGTCCGTCCGTCCGTCCATCTGTATGAACACGCAGATCTCAGAGACTGTAAGTGCTAGAGAAATTTGGAATATAGGTTCTCGTATACCAGGCGCAGATCAAGTTTGCGTTATTTTATCGATAACTGCCTCCGTTAATCGAATATCGATATATTAAATTTCCGATAGCAATAAATGCCACAATTTTAAAGGCAGAATCTTCTAATTAATATGCATATGCATACTATTGATCAACTGCCCAAATATCGTCAAGATCGGATAAGAAACACCCAAGTTATAGTCCCATATTTTCTCATATTGATCTCATTTCTATCAGCAGCCGCCAGCATTTTCTGAATGCATAAATATGCGAGCGCATGTGTGAGAAAGAGATTGCATGATAACAGACGCGAGCCTCAATATGTTTTTGTGTGTCGGCAGAGGGCGCTTCCCGAGCTGCTCGCAGTTTAGTGCAAATCTTTTTAAGGGTAATTTGCTAATTATAATAGAATATATTTAATAACTCGGTTCAGGGTATATCGTAGTCGAGTTTACTCGCCCAGAGCACTCTTACTAATTTTTGGTGAGGTTTCCCAACTTGTCGACGACGTTTGCAAACATAATAAATGCTCTAACTACTCAATTAATTTGCCTTGAACTTTTGGAACTTTCCGATATTAAATGATGACTCATAATTCAAGGATTATGATATAAGTTTTTGTTTTCTTTAAATTTGAAATCAATTACTCTTGGAGTATATATAAGAAGAGCACAACAAAATCGTTATGCCGATTTCGATTTAATGCAAATACTTTACCATATTTAAATGTTTATATGTTCATATTTAATTGCTGACCTAATACGTAATTAAAAATCTCATTATTTATATTGATGCTGAGCGCATCTCACATTTTTTTCTGTGTTGTAATTTAAAATTGGCTGGGCATAACATACATAATTTTATCATTATTAATTAATATTTTCCATACTAGGGCAATCCCATATTTTGATTAATCCATTTCAGGTGTTTTGAAAGATCAGAGTAGAGCACATACTGATGTGTGTTGTTGCAGAACCCATCGATGCTACGTTGCCCAAGGGAAACAACGCCCCTGAGTAGCCAACGGTTGTTGCGTTTAATCATCAGACCGCTACCGGAATCGCCTATACAGGGACCGGAGCCATCCAGATTACCAGCACAGATGCTGCGTCCGAGGACCTTCAGCACTTTAATCCTTTTTATGCATTCTAACTCGGTGACTATCTTTATTCTGACATCACTTGGATATTGTGTTAACTTGTTGCCATTGTCATCTGCTCCCCAGCCGGCAACTGTACCAGTGTCGTCCATAATATCACTCTCTGCTGCATCCCACATGCAAATTGGACTAATTACGTCACCAAACCTGCAAAGCAACACAAGAAGATTGAATGCCAAGCAATAGATAAAATAAATTAAAAGCGAAAAAACAAAAGAAAATGACTTAACACACTTAACAGGCCGTTCCATAGTGATTAGCGAAATATCCGCATCGGGTTGTTGCGTTAAACGCGTCGAATATTCTGGATGTGTCAGGATGCGTAACACACGGCGGTACTCAGCTCCATCCTCAGTAGCATCATCCAGATCGTGACGGCCCAAGCTCACCATCACGCTCTCCTCTCTTTTCATGTAAACGCAGTGCGCGGCCGTGATCACTATGTTGTTCGAGACGAGCGAACCACCGCATTTGAACAAGAGGTTAAAAGACCTATCCTTGTGATATATGGCTGTTAGCCAGGGATACGTGCCACGCGGAAACTCTTGGCCCTTTTGTACGTAAGAAATGAATAAGCTCTCCTGACCACACTCGACCGACAATTCAGAATTTAGTGACGGGGTCAAATTTGGATTCATTCGATCGAAAATTACTGTGGGTTTTCTCGTTGACGGCGAGTTTTGCCAGGGTGCTGCCGCTGTAGTGCCAATTGTTGTTGCCAGTGTCCAGACAGGTGGAGAAGGAGCCGCAGTAATGGGCTGTTCAGGGCGCCATTCGTGAAGAATGTTCGATTTTGATGATTGGGCATCACCGAAAACGAATGATTTAAACGTCACATCCTCAAATGATGAGTGATGGAACACACCAGCGTATTGAGAAGCTAATTGAGGCAAATTTAGTTGTATCATGTAGAAACGATTGAAGAAACTTTGTGGTGGATTATCTGTGAATGCAAATATAAAATAATTGGCTAACTGGCTAACTGGCTGATCACCGTTAAGCATTGCTCACAATCACTGGCACTACATAGCGTGACGTCATTGAATGCCAATCTCGTAATCTTGGGCAGCACACCGTCCGCATCCGCCAAGAGGCTCAGACGGAATTGAGCAGTGCCCAGTTTGGTGCGCGCTGTCAAATTATCAGGATATGGCATCAGGTCGCCAACAGCATCTTGCTATAGGAAGAATGTGAAATAAATGAGGTTAATTTTCAGAATCATCGATTACATACATTTTGTTGGCCACGTTGTGAGAATCGCACGTCGATTCGATTGCGGCCATTTTGTAAGTCAAGCGTAATCTCGCCCTGAGAGTCACCAGTACCAGACTGCACATATTGAAAATATTGAGAGCACGCGTTCTCCGGCAATCGTTGAGCAATAGAAACTGTCAACAACATGGCCAGCACAAGAAACGATTGCAACAACATAGCTGCAGCTTCAAGGGAGTAACCAAAATCTTTCAAAATATCAGTTATAAACGAAAGCTCAGTTTTCCAATTGTTTAGTGGGTACACAACAAGCGTTATTAGGCAAATAAAAGTGCAGTCGACCTGAGATGCTGAATAGCGCTCAGTGCTCAGTGTGGTGTTGCTGAGGCGAGTATGCTAAACAAACTGGAAATACTGCATCGTGCTGCAATTGATAATGCGCATAGAACTCATCAAAATCTCCGACTTTGTCTCTGGAGAACTAAGTAAAAGCTGAGTATAGAAATCGGAATGCAATTGCGCCTCCCATTCACACATTGTCGCTTGTATTACTATTTAAGCAGGCAGCTTATTGTTTATTTAGTTAGCTTAATTTTGATAGCTTATCTCACAATACTACGCTCTATCCAGTCGAGATGTCTAGCAACGTCACAGTAGATGACGAAGCGCGTCAAATCACAACTAGTGCCGAGACGTTGAGCCAAAGAGACGATCCCTCGCACGTACCAGCGACCGTTCCGTAATACCATCAAACCGCCGCCGGAGTCACCCAAGCAAGGGCCATGTCCTTGGCTGTTGCCTGCGCACAGGGTGCGAGGCGTCAGAAAGTCCTTGGCGGTGAGCATTCCCCGCAGACACTCCTCATTAGACACTGTCCTCACATTTACCGTTGTGGGAAAGCGAGTTGGCTTGGAGTTGCTATCGGTGCCCCAGCCGGCGACAGAAGTTTGCTCACTATCACCGATGCGCAGCGTGGTGCTGCTGGTCCACAGGCAAATTGGACGCACATAGATGGAAAAACGCACCGGCTCGGTAAGCACCAACAGAGCCACATCCGAATCAGGCACCACATTTCCGACAAAGTCAGGATGCGTGCGGACCATCTCCACAGCCATTAAGGTGGCATCTTTTTCGGGGTGCATTGTTATGTCATGACGTCCGACATAAACCCTCAGTTGAGCCGGCGTCAAACCGTAGACACAATGCGCCGCTGTTATCACTGTTCGTGCAGAGACCAGTGTCGTCACGCACTTGTAGGACAGCTCAATTTTGTTGACGTCCAGATTGCTGTCATGATAGAGTGCGGCCAGCCAGGGGAAACGTCCTCTAGGCAGCGTCTCACCGCCAATCTGTAGGCCAATTAAACCCTCTACGCCGCACTCAAATGCTGCTGGACTCGCCTCAGTGTTCACATAGACAACATTGGGAACATTGGGAACATTGTGAACGTTGGGAACATTGGGAACTTTGTGAACGTTGGGAACATTGACAACTGGATTCATGGACGGTAGCTTGTTCAAGAATGGATTGCTCGCAAAGTTGGTTCCACTCCATTGTGGCCCATTTGCAGGATTTGCTGCAGGCCTTTGTGTAGGCCTTGGTGTAGGCCTTGGCGTAGGCCTATGTGTAGCCTGTGCATGTGTATTATTGAGTACATTAAGATATGCAGGTCTGCTATTTCGTATCGGATAATTGTTTGTTACACCCGACGTTGTAACATACATGGTTAGCTCTCGAGTTAATGTCGTTGAGGGTGCACCATCTATAATTACAAGATACCAATAATATTGATTTATTGCTTGTGTACAACTTGCCCTACATACATATGTATTTATGAATGTGATAAAAGCAGACAAACGCTTATCCCAAATGATCGCGACATAATTATTCTATTATCAAGATGTAAGACAATTAAGAGAGCACGACTAATCTGCGTATGGTATGTAAGATCCCATAAATAAAATATTAAGTCGACTCGACTGTTGATACTAATTAAGAATACATATACTCTGTGTGGTAGGAAATGCTTCTTTCTGCCCGTTACTTACTTTCATTGTATCCTTTCTAGCCATAAATGAACAGTAATTATTGGCCCAGTGCCCATCTAACAACTATTACGGGACGTTAATACGATTTGTAGAAATCGCAGTATTGTTTACTAGCACTTGGATTAGTTGGTACACATTTGACCGCAAAATTATCAACTCAATTGATTACTCACATCCGGTGGCTGTACACAGCACATCGTCATTGAGCTTGATTTCGACTATCTTGGGCAGCTCATCCCAGTGGCCAAAAAAGCCCACAGAGACTTCAGCACGGCCGCCATCGTGCATATTTTGTAGAGCAGTCGCCTTATCCGGATACGGTTCCAAACCACCAACTGTGCCCGGCTATCGTGGTAAAGAAGAAAGATGAGAATAGAGTCAGATACCTGATCCTCTACCTACATACATACCAGTTTGTTACTATTTGCCATAAAGCGCAGCACCCAATGAACGTTTTTGAGGCCATCCATAGGGGGCGTGGCATGCCCAAACCAATTATCGCCCCTCCGTTGGTAGTGAAAGACGTTGTTGCAATTGTTGGGTGGCAGACGCTGGGGCAAGACAATGTGTAGACAAAGACTAATCAGCGTCAACTTCAGCATCATCGTCTGCGATGCGTTCGCCATTGGACTCCGTTTTAGAACTGTAGCTGATATGAGCTGTGCGAGAACTGAGCGAGTTCATCGCCAATCAGCTTGGTATTATCAAATGCACATTTGACTTAGGCGCGCTCTCTCTCTCCCTCTCTCGCGTTCTCTCCTGTCCCTCTCTCAGTCCATGCGGAGAAATACCCGAACGTACATGCGTACATACGTATGTACATGCAACCGACGGTGTTCAGTTCAAATTAAGGACAGGTTTGCGGGCTTTGCCCGGCCCCTCATCTATCTAAGATTATGCGGTTAACGCACGCTGAATAAAATTGCTAGTTCATGGGTGAGTCAAGTCAATAAACATATGAAAGTATACATTTATTGTTATACACGTGCATAATACTATACGTAGTTGTGAATTTCCGATTTAAAACGTGCTTTAATATTATTCAGGTGATTTGTTTATGTTTTGATATGGGCTTAAAAATATCACGCTTCTCCTCATTTTCTATTCTTCTCTCTCTCTCCCACTCTCTCTCTCTCTCTCTCTCTCTCTCTCTCTTCTCTCTCTCTCTCTCTCTCTCTCTATCTCTCTGTTTGTTGTCTTTAAACTGGTTTGATCATTGTGTATCTCTCACGCTCTTCTCTCCCTCTATATCTCTCTCTCTATCCGTATCTATCTATGCGTAATTTGCTCTTAACAGAATCTGTGTATTTTTTCTAAGCGAAACAAGTTTTACCATGCTCATGAATAAAATATGTCTATAAATATCTATATAAGTGGAATCGTCATGTCTCACATTTGAGTAGAATTTAGCTACGCAGTCAGTTCGAGACTTTAATCAGTAAACATCGAATAATAAATAATACAATTCTAAGCGTAACAAGATTTAATTCTATCTTCAAATCTGGCATAATCTAGTTTTTTCTTAATAAGCACTTGGTCCCACAAATAACAATGATTCTCCCGCATGATATGAAGATAAAATAAATAAACTCGTATTTTAAAATTGTATGCAGCGACTCATATGCGTTGGAATTACCAGTTAAGCAGGCAGACTTTCCTCTGGCAAAGAAGACAAAGAAGACAAAGGGTGAGCAGCGTCAATTTCTGCTATCGCGATTAAAACTGTTTCAGAACTGTAGCTGATATGAACTGAGCGAAACAGAGCCATCGGCTGAGTATTATCAAATGCACTTTTTACTTGCGCTTCATTTAGCTCTCTGGCTGCTGTGAAATTCCCAAACAAACGGAGCGTCGCAATTTTCGCTTATTAGATGACAAGTCCACACCTCACGATTCGACAACTTTTAATAATGTAACGCAATGTTTGTAGAAACAAATACAAATATTGAAAATAGCATTATGCGATGGTTTATATATATATATGTACTTGTTTAAGTAGCAACACGTTGGCAAAACTTTTAACAACAATAAACGATGGCAATCTTTGTTGTTTGGCTGGAGGAAGGATGCCTCCTCTTTAGGGGGTTGGCATTGTTGTTATGGCTTAGAGGGTTTCCTTTTTTACACCAACTTTTATAATCAGCTCAAGTTTGTTAAGCTTTTGTGGTAATTTGTTGGGATTTCGCGTAAATTTCATTCGTTTTGCCAAATAAAAGAAATGAAATATGCTTCTTGTTGGCCCGCAACTTGCTACCAAGTTACGGGGCTAATGGCTCACAAAGTTGGCGCTATTGGTACTCGTGACAGCTCCAGTCACTTCCCGCCTGCTCCAACGCCCTATTGAGACATCTATATCCGACCAATTTGACTGCTCCTCAAGGTGAATTGCTTCCGCAACAAACAGCCAAACAGCCAAACAACATCCAAACCAAAACAGTCAATGGCAGCTGCCTATTACTAGCAGCAGGAAGTGCATGCGCGTTGTAAATTGTGCGCTCTTCAAGTGCTTTGATTGCCATTGAGGCGTTATGGCATACGTTAATTGGCGCATTAGCCACCCACCACTACATCAGCACTCACGCATAAGTTCAAACCTTGGGCAACTGACGGCCTATTGACGACCCATCGAAAAGCATGAAACTCATACTTAAGTGTAATATCTTTAACGGATTAAAACGATGCTTCGCAACGGTTATACTTTAAATTATCCATATTTAATTTTTCAAAAATGCTTATAATGAAGTGGTGCAAAAGTAGGCAACAGACAGAACTAAGCACCTTCGAGAACAATAATTAAAGAATTTATTTTCTTTCTAGCACCAATGGACTCGAGACACCCCTTAACAGTTGTAGGTGGTCCCTTCGGTAGATATGTATGTAGGTATATCCATACTTACAGGTACATTTGTGCTTACAACGCTGATATCACGAATCAGAGTATGGATAGCCAAGAGTAAAAGTACAAAAACAACATTCTCGCAGAACAACAATGTTTTGGATGCTATTTGTAATTTTACTTAAACACTTTAGAATCGTGTTAATAATTTAATGACATCCTAACTTCCAGGCTGCAAATTTGTTCAGTTCATTTTGAAATCTTGTAATTTAATTAATGAATTAGTAGATTGTGATAACAACAGCAAAACCAAATACATAAATAAGAATGTCAGAGTCCATGCTTGGTCCATCTTTATCATCCTCTGATTTGAAACTGATTTTGTGGTATAATTTCCGAAGACCACATTGCATTAAATAGGCTTTGACGATAATTTTCGTATTGAAAGTGATTAATTTAACGCTTTTGCTAACTAATCATCCTGCACTGAAGCTGAATATTATTAATCTTTAGAATTGCATTAAGCTCTGCACAAAACTGTGAAGGTATCGCAGGTGCAAAGACCGCGATAACGTGAGAAAATAAATACAAATGCCTCGGCGCAGCTGGTAAGCAGCTCCAGTCTCTTGGCCTCCTTGAGGCCTGCATGAAGAGAGAACTGCAGCTCCTGGTGCCAACTGTTCTGTATGTCCTCCTCCACCAGCAGAGTGTTGAACGCATTGAGCAACTGCAAATGACGCTCGACACGTGGACAGCGAACAATGGCCAACATTTGAGCATAAGGCCGGAACTTGATCCAGCGTTTAAAGTCATCCACACAGACATAAGTGCTTGCATCAATCACCATCAACTTGCAGTTATATTGATTGATGCCCTCCAATATCCCGCGCTCCATGGGGCATCGGAAATGATGCCGGAGCTCAGTCGTGAGAGTTAAGCAATGGTCGTGAGATTGCTTTGCCATGGTCCACGGATATTTGCGATTAGCAAAGTCATAAGCCAAATTCTGGCGGCGTTCTCGTTTTTGCCGAAGATGCTCGATTTGCTTGTTCACAGGACGGATGGCCTGCGATCCAGCTGCTTTATAATCGCCAAGTGTCGCAGCACTCTGGAGCAGTGCAGCTTCATTGGCTGCTTGCTCGGCGTGCTGCTCGGATCCTTCCAACTGTTTGGCGGCCTCGCCGCAGCGCAGATCATGCGGCTTTTGATAGTCCAGGAAGCCCACCTTAGCAAGCAGTGTATGCCAATGCAGCTGATCAAATGTCTTGCTGGGCGCAAAAAAAGCAGTGGATTCGCTCTGCAGACGGCACTGATTATCATCCAATATCAACGGCCACAGTGTCTCGAAGAAGGAACTATCCAAAGATTGACTATCCCCATGCTCCTCGTTGCTATTTGCGTTTGAGTTCATTTTGTGGCTGGGTTTTGTGTACATGAAATTTCAATGAATGCAACTTGATGCTTTTCGTGGCATGTTATTATTCTCCATTTGGCAAACATTGCCAGGATAGCTTTACCTACATAGTTTAATATGGCATCTCAATATATATATATATATATATATATATATATATATGGACATGTTTTGTTTTCGTTCAAGGAGGCGTATGCGCAACAATTTCATTTTATTATCAGCGCATAAATCAGCTGCTGACTCGCATTCTCTGGACATTTGATTATATTTGTCCCAAAATTTATGCATAGCAATAAGAGCATCCACAGCAAAAACAACAAGCAACAAGAACGATTTGCGTAAATTTTATGCGATTTTCGTCGTAGGTAGCCGTCGATCGCCGTCGTTTTATGAGCTTGTCTGAGCTGTCCTTGATTTTATGAAGCAGCGTAAGCGCTGCAATATGCCCACGATATTCATTATGTGATTGAGGCGGCGTGATGGGCGTGGTTGCTCTAACAACAGCCACGAATGTTTTTTGTTTTGTTTGTTTGTTTTTTTTTATTTTGGGCTCATTACCTTTTATGCATCGGATTTTATTGCCCCACACACAAAGCGATGTCTGGGACATGACGCTTGGTGCGGCATGCCGTATCAAGCATACGACCTAAATCACAAAAACCAAGAACAACAGGTTAAGGTATTCGTTCACGGAGATGTCTATTTGCCTGATACGATTTTTGGAACAATAAACTTTGCCTTTTCCTCTATATATATCATCAAGTATAAATACCAGTAGCAACTATCATCAAGTATAAATACCAGTAATATATTTTCTTATTTTTTTTTTTTAGACTTTTGCTTTAGCATCTGATGTGATGCTCGTTGATTGCATAAGAAAAGAAGTAATATTTAAAATTGTAAATAGCTTAAGATAAGTTTTTTCAAAATATGTACTTACTTATCAATAAATTAGCCCTACGGAATTTCCAGTTGATAAGATATTCGTTCACCTCGAGAGATTAAATCTGTTGACAATTACAAATAGATTTGTTAAGGTGCTTAAACGCTTTATGGAATCATGTTAACCGCAGATTGTCTATTCTTTGAAGCATGAACCCAAAACTGGCGCCATTAATTATACGGATACTGTCGTGGCATGCATATTTATATCCTTGGCAAGGATATGCCAACATGTGTTGCATACCAAAGGGCGCGAGCTCTGATAAACTTTGCGGATAAACCACATGTGGGCAATAAATTTTCATAAATCAATTGTGCGTGCTACTTTTAACACGTCTGTCTGACAAACTGACACTCCCACTGTCCACCCACCTGCTGCCCAGCAAATCGAATTCAAAATCAATCCCAAATCCTCTTCTGTTCAATTTAATTTTGTTGGTTTTTTGTTTAGGCTTCAATTTATGTGCAGACAATTATTTCAAGTTCGCCGCCTCAGCCAAGTGTGAAATATAAAATTTAGTGACGAATGCTTATTTTACGCTTCGGTTTATCGACAACTTATTGCAAATGTGATTTTTCGTTTGCACATTCTCGGATTCGTTAATTTATTATTTGTTGCCGACACGGTGCGAAAATTTGATTTGTGACCTGAAGCAGAAGCTGGCATTTTAATTTAATTCTGGTTGGATTCGTTTTGACTTTTACATGTGCAATGGAAGATTTATGGCCGTTTACCAACGCCGGCTGCCCTCGAAGAGGGATTGAGAGGAGGGAGGATGAAATGTATTGTGGCAATCGCATGGTGTATTTAATGTATAATTTGAATTTTAATGAAAATCCTAAGCAGCAAGATAAGCATGTTTCTGAAACACCCACAACTTGCCAAGGCCATGGACTGGCCAAGATTAAAGTCACAAGCCACGATGCTTTAATTTAGCTGAATAGCAGCCACGGAGCCAAAGTGCTTGGCCAATAATGCTCAGCGCTATTAAAAAGCGACGAGAATTTGGCGACATTCGCCTGCTGGCCAAATTCCACCAAAAATGTATAAAAATTTATTTGTATATTTATTGTGCTTTATTGGGCCACTCAAAATAAAAACACTAAAAGAATACCGATAATAAACGAAGAAACAAAAATGAAGAATTGAAGGAAAAATAAAAAAGAAACTTGCTGACAGGACGAGTAGAGTATATTGTAAGGACAAGTAAGATCCATATTGACATAAAAGCCAATCATTTCAAATAGCTTTAAGCAAAAGCGTTTGGCATTCAACGACCAGCAAGAAAAACATCAAATGGTTGCTGCTAGAATCAAAAAAAAAAAAAAAGAAAAACAACTAAAAAAAAACGAAACGAGAACACGTAAAATTTAAGACCACTATGGAAAGATGTTGACTGGCTGTTTCAAAAAACTTTATTCTGTTATGCGTTTGAGTACCAAAAACCACTGAGGCACAGACACCACTAACACAACCGCAAGCATTTCATATGCAAGAGCCACAGAATTATGCACTTTGACCAAAGAAGAGTTCATGAACGATGTTCGCCAACTTTCATTGCATATAAAATCAGCGTACAATTTTCACAAAGTTGAAATCACAGCTCCATTGGCAATGCACAGTTTTAAGCTAATGCATAAAGTTATTGCTGCCCTTGTAGTTATTGCTACGTGCGACTTGATGATTGATGTAACTGTCGCCCACTTCAATCATCGATAGACTCAAGTGCAATGCTCTGTGGCGAGTAGATAAATCAAAATCAATGCGTTGGTCAATTGACCAACTGCGACACTTATCGCTTCTGCAATTGCTGTCATCCACATATATATTTAATATAAGACTTCTGGCTGTACGAAGCTATTTTTAGCATCAGCATTCAAAGCAGCTGTTTCGAAATTAAATATGTATGTTTACCTTCATATTTTTTTTTAGCATTTTCATTATTTATTACGTGTCTTGTGTATATAATGCTTTGAACCTCTTTGAAGCTATTATATTTATGAACTTTGCAAATATAATAAATAGCAGCTTAAGCATTTTCCTGGCATTTTCACTGGTATGTAAATATTTGAAATGACCTCGTAAATGGCTTTCCTGTCCGTGCAATATTCAAAGGTAAATATTTGATGTTTGTTTGCTGGCGCATGAAAAATATCTAAGCTTTAGCAGCAAGCATTCAGAATGCATTCAACTGATGTGGCAGCTTTATATGACAACGATTTATACAAATTGTAAAATAGCTGCACCGCACTGCGTTTAAGAATATGTGGCTGCATTTTTCCAATGAATGTGTTCCCTGACCCGTTACCAAATTCTTTGCTTTCTCAAAATTTATGTGGCGAAATTGGTGAAGTGAATGTTTTCCTTAACTTAATTACAAAACTCTATGCTTAGCCAAGTTATGCGAATTTTGGAATAAGCGACTGTGACATATTCAATGCGAGTATTCACAATAAGCATCGTGCAACATAAAGCATGCCGTTGGCAGCAGCTTGCAACGAATTTCGCCTCAGTGAGCTCTGAAGGACTTGGCAGCAACATTTTAACGCATGCTTTGGCACGGGAAACCAATTTGAGCATTTTTTATGCTTGATTGACGGGCAGCCGCATCGCTTGACTGACTGATTGACTGACTGACTGACTGACTGATTGACTGACTGACTGACTGACTGACTGACTAACTTTTTGACGTCTGCTTTTGGTAGATACAAAGTGCGTTGCATACTTGCAGGCACTTTGCTGGCACTTTGTGGCTGAAGGATTTCATCGATTTTGCGCCATGCACCTGACAATCACTTATCGTAAATTCCACACATTTCCAGCATTTATAGACCCAAATAATTCATGCTGCTGGTAAATTGCTTTTCACGTTGCACCGATAATGACCAACTACCCATGGGAACCCCAGGCAGCAATATACTCTAGCACTTGCAGCTGCGGTTGACTCTTAAGTCGTTTGGCTTTTAAGCACTCAACTCAGCTGCATTGGCCTTACGCACACACTGCGATGGAGTCAATGCCACAGGATTCTTCGCTAAATGAGTCTAATTATCGTCTGTTTGTGTTTGGCTTTGGCTCTCGCTTTGCCCTGCAACCTCTAGAGGTTACGGCTAACACCCTCTCAAATGCTTTCAGATCCTGTCGAATAGGGCCCACAGCAATGTGAGTTGTGCCTTTGCTCGATGCTTAACCTAAACGCTTTGTTAAACAAACTACAATTTCTATATACACTTAATTAATATGATTCATTTCAGAAATTAATATAACTTTTTTCCATTCACTCATCTTCAATTTATTTATCACAGAAATTATTTCATTGACTACATTTTAAAATACTCGATATGTTTTCCTCTTTCATTAAATTTTCAATTTAACCAAAAATTTGTACCCGACTGTTATTTAAAACGTGAGCCGTCACTGAAAAAGCTCGATTTGAGCATACCACGTACACTATACAATATGTGTTTGCAAAGGCAAAAAAAGAAAAATGCACAGTTTTTCTTTCCTTAGGGATATAAATTGGATTTTAATTAAAATCGATACATCCGATTGGGATAAATATAAGCATACTTAAGATAGCAATTGAGATAGCCACGATGAATACAAACTGACTCCGTACGCTCCCTAGCTATGTTTTGTGGCCACAGGGTAGATATATCATTTTTTAATTGGCGTTTTTTTTTTATTTTTATATATTTTACTTTTCCTTTGCAGAGCTTGTTGCCAATTTGCATGAGCGGCACTTAAAATACTACTGCATTTTTACTACTCCTGCATTTATATTTATTTGTCTGTGTGTTTCTGTTTGTCTGCGTGTGTGTATCTGTGTAAGAGTGTGGAGTGCGTGTTTGTCACTGCTCGGAAATCAATATTTAAATAGCATATGCTCGCTTAGTCCTTGTCGCGTTCACTTCAGTCTGCGAGCGTTTAAAAATAAAATTCAAACTCATTCAACTCGTTCAACGACTCAATAAATGTTGCAAATGTGCTCGTTGTCACTGTGGTTCCTTATTTCCGTCGTTTTTGTTGTTGCTGTTGTTGTTATTTACCATTTTATTTATATAGTGCGAGAGAGAGAGAGAGAGGGAGAGAACGGGAAGCAGTGCTGGAGTGAAACTCGAGTGTATAACAAATTTAGCTCCAGTTGAATAGCAACAGCAACATTTCAAATGCTATTTATCTTGATTTCTCCGTTTCTGGCTATGGCTAGCACTGATGTTTGTTATTTGCTAACCGAAATGAAATATACATTGCTGGCCACAGTTATCATTAATCATGCTTTGTTTCATCCACACACATATGTACGCTTGAGGACCCCACACATCCATAGAGAAGTTTAGCCAACGGTTTCCCCAACAGTTAGCCATTACTGTTGCCTTGCCTAACCCAACCGTTATCGATTAGTTAAAACTTTTGGATGAACTTTATGCATAATTCAGACGTATTTTGAACTTTATACACTTTTCACACCGCTGTCTATTAAAGGCGTGCTCCGTCGAGTGCGCCGGCAGCAATCATTTCTGTTAATTACACGAAATTTCAGTTGTTGAAGTGCTTCTGCAAAATTAGCAACAACTTTTCAAATATCGACGGCAACAAAGTTTTTCCCAGAGGAGGTAATGTCTTTTATTACCAAGAATCTGCTGGTTGTAGGCAAGCGAAAATATCGCTGTTAATAGCTACTCAGCGTCCTTCAAACTGCACTTGACGTAAGAACACCATTTTTGAGAATATCCATCACACAAATGTCAAGTGGCAGCAGCCGCAGCAACAGCCGGTCGGGCCATAATCACAATCCATTTACGTAATTCAAGTTGGCCCAAACTCAACGTAATATTGACATAAATTGGCCCTAATCAATATAGTCACACGACGCTATATAAGCAACTGCTTGAATATTCTGAAAGTAAATTCCTTTTTATAAATAATTAAGTGACTTAATTAAACGCATAGCGCCAGATAGCCAAGTTACTCGATGGAGCTTAATTCTGAAAGCCGCAAACAAAGCTATCAACGAATACAACAAAATTCCAAACAAACCTTCAATCAAAAAACAAAAATCTAACATATTATCTTTTATCTCGACTGCTACAAAAATATAAAAAGTATATTAAAAATTATATTCTATACTTGGCAAGTGGCAAGATGAGTTCAGTAAGAGCATGGTTATAAAATGACCATCAAGATATTAGTAGTGAATCAAGTTATTACAATCCATGTTTTATATATTCTACAAGCAACATTAAACGAGAGAAATAGTAGAAAGACTGTTCAAATAGCGAATGGACAAAAGAATGTCAAACTGATTTTGTAGGGACTTTGGTACACATTAAATAACTAACATAATTGCATTTAAATTTTATAAAAACATTACAAATAACAATTTTAAATTCCATTGAAGTGTTTGATAAATATTGTATCCAAACACATGCAAATACATGCACAATACAATAAACCAAGAATAACAATAACTTTTATTTTTTATTTGCACTCGATGGACACGGGTATTTTAATGGAAGAGCGAACAAAAAATAACAAATATAACAAGCCCTAAAGCTGCCCAAATGCTCGTATAGCAGAATAAATATACAAGTTTAATGTAAAATTTAGATATAAAGCAACACAGTTTTTACAATTCGAGAATGGTTGTAGGCCTACTTTAACAGATTGTAACAATAAAGTGAAATCGCCCCCAAACAAAAAGGTTCCAAATCTAAAAACTGGGAGCTTTGAGTGTAGTTGAGTTGAGTTGTGTTATCTGCTTCAAGTTGAGCCGATAACTTTATGCGCACAATTCCATTTGATTGATGAGATTTATGTTTGCTACACCCGCTCAGATATGTATTTCATTTTTATTCTTGTTTTTATGTAGTTGTTTGTGCCCCGAAATATACTCGTAGCTACAAATTTCAGTCTGTTGCTTCTGTGCTTTATTCCCCGGCACCCGAAACTAAGCAAAACAAACAAAAACATTTAAAGCGGCTCAACGCCAACTGCTGAGGGGCGATTTCTTTTATTCCTCATTCCTTTCACGTAAAAGACGACAGTCTGTTGCGCCATATGAGAGGGAATCAAGTGGATTTATTGGCACAAGACGAATTTAAGCTTTGTCTTTATATCATTGTCATTTTTAATTGGCTGGCTCCATTGAGCGCTTTGAAATGGAACCTCTCCTGGACCAGGTTGAGTGGTATTAATTAGTCGATTCTTCGTCCTCGGCCTAACAACTTTTTTTTCAACTCATAAACGTAAGTGAGAGTGTGCCAGACAGAGTGATGCCATTTCAGCCATTAACTCCACGTCAAATGCCAAGACGAAAGTCAGCTTAGTGAATATTCTACACTCATATGCACAACGACAGGTTATATACTCTATTGTCATCTCTGTCTGTGCCTCTATCAAGCTGCCCAGACGAGTTTCAGTGCTTAAGCACTAAGCGCACAAAAGTCAAGCGGATTAGATAGAAGCTCAACGCCTGTTCTTGTGCTTTGCTGTTTATCCATTTGCTATAGATGATTTTTGAGCTCCTTGCAATGCTAGTCAACGTTGCGTGTAGCCTTTGACAGGACAGACGATATCTTAAAACTGATTCTGTTAGTGTAGAACAATTGAGATGGTGTTCTTGTTCATATATTCAATAATTTTACAGTGTTAGCCAAGACAAGAGCAAAGAGCTGCATGGCCCGAAGGATGTGTCTGTGTCTTAACTCTGATATTATACAACAAAGTAAGTTTTGAATGACTATTATGGATGATACAGTTATTGCCAAAATGTAACTCACATAACTCTTAGTACTTTAATACTAACATTCAATGCAATGAATCTAATTACTCTGAAATTTCTGCAATCAAGATACGTGCGTATAATATAAGTACACACGCAAACATTCAAACATACTCAGAGGCACAACTGACAACAGACAGAATATTGCATTTGAAATAAATTTTGTTTTGCTTATCTGTCTACTGTCATCCAGCCAGACTTGAACTCGAGCCATTGCTTGGAAACTTTAAATTACCATTTTGCATTTTAATAATACATTTTGTCTCTGCCATCCCTGGCTTCTGGCTTCAGAGGTCATATTTATTGCATTGTGATGCACGCGAACTAGAAACAACAAACACAAGAGCAGTTTGCGAAAGTGCTGCAAATTAATTCCCATCCCATTTTCATCAGAAGTTTCACAATGTTCCTTGCTTATATTTAAGTAGAAGAATGTAAGAAAGCCCAATGACTATGCACAGCACTAAATGGGCAAATGTCTAATAGTTTTTTTTTATCGCAGATATCCCAGAGAAAACAATAGCACACAGAGAGTGTCCCTATTTGTATGGTATGCAGTATCTAAAATGTGAATTAATTGCGCAAATAAGTAATAAAGCTCTGACATGCTCAATATTACTTATTTGATCGCACATTCAACTAGCTCTAACACTAAGCCGCATTTAAAGCTTTGCGAAGCAACAGCAACGTCAATACTCCAACACCACACACACAAAAACACAGACACACAAACATCCTCGAGCATGAGGTTAATAAAAGTCCTGCGACATTTTGACCTAAAAAAATATTATAAAATAAAATGGCTACCAGTCTGTTGCTTCCGCAGTGTTGTTGCTGTTGTTTCTGCTGTTGCTTCTGCTGCGTGCTTTGTGGACTCTCCAGCTGTGCCGGCACACCGCCTGAAAGTATGCTTTAAATAGTGGCATAGTAAAATATTTACTTTGGCAGCGGCTGCAGCGACAAGTAGACAAAAGTTGGGCATGGGCGAGGCACGGGCAAAATAGGGTTGCCACAGAATACTAAAAAGTATAAGCCGGGCAAGCAGAAAAATTCATTAAAAGGGATAATGACTCACATAGTTTGTAACGATCCTTGCTGGCGATGCGTCTGGCTTGTGTGTGTGTGTGTGCTTTTGTGCGTGTCAGAAGATTAAGGATTTCGGTAACATTTTTCAGTGAAATTTAATTACAAATTATGGGAGGCAGCAAAGCAGCTGGTCTGTGGACGATGCGGCTCAAAAAGACTTTAAAATAACATAATGGCATACTTGGAATTGTTCGAGTTGTCCTTTATTGCTTTGGTTACAGATTAAACCAACATTGCCCACAGAAATCTGCGCTAATTAACGAGCTATTCCAATTAAAGGCTAAATATGCTTCGTTCAATTAGCATATTTCATACGTTCATTTGCAAATGAAAAAGACCTTGCCATTGGCTGTTGACCTGATTCCAAATGCAAATTTATTGCACTCTAACCAATAGAATAACATTTTTGTATTGCATATTGTGAAAAACATGTTTGCATAGAAATAACTATTATAGTCGACACCGACTTTTTATACCCTGAATTAAAAATGGGTAAAAAGGGTAAAATGGTTTTGTGCAAATGTATGTAACAGGCAGAAGAAAGCATCTCCGACCCCACAAAGTGTATATATTCTTGATCAGGATCAATAGTCGAGTCGATATAGCCTTGTCCGTCTGTCCGTCCGTCCGTCTGTATGAACACGCAGATCTCTGAAACTGTAAGAGCTCAAATGTGGAATATAGGTTCTCGTATACCAGGCGCAGATCAAGTTTGCGTTATTTTATCGATAACTAATTATAATAGAATATATTTAATAACTCGGTTCAGGGTATATCGTAGTCGAGTTCACTCGACCACAGCAATCTTACTTGTTTATTACAGGAAAACAGTTAAACTCTGCTTGTAGAAATTAACTTAACGATTTTTGCTTGCGTCTGTAGAAAATAATAAAAGAAGTGAAACTCAGTTCATAACGGACACTTTTGCTGACACACCAGTGCCGTGGCAGTGAATTGCCATTTGCAGCACATGCAGCTGTTGAACATGCCGCAATATTCACTTGCAAATGCAGCCAGAACATACCCAGCGTCATGCTGACTAAGTAGACCACAAGGTGCACCTTGGATCAGCTGGAGCAATACCACAACAAGAATGTTGCTTAAATCGCCAGCAGAAGTGTGCAAATTAAAGCGCACTTGAAGCTGTAAGATTTTTAATCAGAGCACAGTACACTTTTGAATATGAAAGTAGGCAACGGACAACTTAAATCAAAGCAATCAACTCCGCACAACTTAAGTGCCGACTCTTAGGAACACGGCTGCAGTCTTTTGGCATCTACTCTATCAGATTGTAGTGTGCACATTATTCAAGTGCAAGTTTTGGCATTTTTAAGCGGATGCAGCATACAAAAGACAGAGGATACCAATGCCAGTTGTCTGCACTCTTGTTCGCCAAAGGGAATCAATTTGTGCTGTGATCCCTCACTCCAGACCATGTTGCAGCTGTCTGTTTAAGATTGATGAAATGCGCTCCAGGCAGTGCCACTGCACAGCATGACAGAGTCAACTAATTTGATTACTGCATTGCGCATACGCCGAGTAATACAAGCAATGCAATTTAATTTAATTATGCATCGCCATCTGTTAGTAGGCACAAATGCAAAATGCAACAACACAGATACTCACATGAAATTTCAATTAATCAAAGTGCACCACCAATAATGCACCCCTTCACGTTCCATCCCCATATCGAGCAGCTCTCAAACTTCAACATTAAAGCTATTACCCTAGGCGACGACCTCTAATGTTTTGGCATCCTGCGGACACCGCTGAATGTTTGCTGGCTGACTCCCAACTCGCCTGCCCACCAGCTTTTCCGACTCCAGCGTGCATAATGAAATTTATTATGCAAGTTTACAAGACAAGCAAGTTGTTCCTCTTATTGCTGTTTTTTTCTTGCAACAAGCCAACCACTTTAAACTTCATTTCCACAGTCCCCGTTTTCCACGAGCACATTGCAATTTATTAACAAACAGACGCGTTTACCTAACAAGGTTTGTTTCATATAATAGCGGGAAATTCTATATATAAAATAAATCTCATCAGAAGTCAGAGGACAGAGCATTCACACTTTTCTGCGGCTTTCTAATTGAGCAAACAGTTTTTAGCAGCACTTCAAATTTCGTACCTGAATTTAACATAAAAGTCCAAATTTAATATATGCATTGCTCTGCATTGCTGTTGAATAAGTTTTGTTACTTAGCGTTATATTGTTATTTGAATATAAAGTTGACTTTAACTGCAAGGACTAATTGGCCACGGACCTGAGAAAGAGCTTCGTCGAATCGTTTGCATACTGAACTATGCATTTGTTACCTTTTTAGTTGCTATTGGTACCGCAAATGAGCAACTCTTTTGGGGCATGCACAAATGCAGTTTGCAGAAGTATATAAAGGTCACCACGTAAAACGTACACGCCAAAAGTCCGTACACTGCACAGCTATCAACGCATATCCCTTGCCCTTCCTCGCATCTGTCTATTTCGCTAATTAGGCCCACTTCACATGTGTTTACGCAAATGTGGGGCAAGCTGTTGCCGCCACATTGATGCAAACAAATGTGGAAGGTGCTAGGGCCAACAAATTGTTGGCACGCTATCCTGGTGGCCATACCACACGCAGGATCAACACAATACAGCCACTTGCAACGCCAGCAAAAGCATTTCGTCCCCCGACACACCCAACTACAACTACAACGACAAAAAACAACAACAAAAATTGTGTTTCCTTGTGTTGGCGCCCGGATTTCACTAATTGTCAGCCGATGCTCATGGAGCAGCATCATTTTAGAGTTGCGTGCAACTAGAGTTCAATCATATGCGGCGTGTACACATTGCTCAATAAATTATATAACCGATGATGACAGATTGTTATTCTACTGTTGAGCTGCAACATGTTGAGCAACTGCCTTTCATTCATTAATTCTCATTCTCCAAACAATTTTCATTAGTTGTTTGTTTTAGCAAATCAAAACGAATTAACATTAAACTTGGCTGGCTTGCTTTGGGGACTAATTAAACTGTTCTTCTCCAGCTAACATTGTTAAATAGTCTTGAAGGCATCGCAGCTGCTTTTGGCCTACTTGGCCTACTGCTCATAAATAACGCTTGATCACCTGAAAGTATCTCAATTATGTGTAATAAATAACAAAATATGCCCGCTGATATGCGGCCGGAATACGAGTGCGAAACAGATCCTGTTGTATCGGCAAACGCAATTCCGCTGGCTCCTCATAATTAAGTGGTTTTTAATGAGAGCAGGGCCAAATTGTGTCCCCGAGGCAAAAGAAAGCTAGCCAGCAGAATGGGCACAGTTGTGTGCTGTTTGGACTTTGATTTGTGGCCACTTGGGCTGGCTATTTAGATTAGGCATACGCAGCGTGCCATAAAACACAATTCATAAATGTCACAATACGCAGCCAAATGAATAGATTCAGTAGAGAGTTAAGAGTTCAGTTACTGTTTATTATAGGTACGTGTCGTGAGGGGAAACAGCAGCTCAAGACATTGTCGTTGCTGTCTTCTGTTCCGGCTTCTGCTTCTGCTTCTGCTCCTTTTTGGTTTTGCTTCGCTTGGACGACTGCGACAAAGATGATTGCTGCTGCTCCTCTTGTGTAGATTTATCCTGATGCTCCACAATGCGCTGGAATAGCAATGCACTGCTCTGGTTATCCAGCTGGTTATTGTGTTGCTTACCAGTGGAAAAGCTATCGCTTAAATGATGCCAACTGCGCTCGGTGCTGGGCACGTTGAGTTTATCGAGCAGGCGTCTGGTTAGCTGTGGCATCATTGGCTGCAACACAATGCCGCATAGTCGCAACGCATCCATTGTCATTGCGATTATTGTCTGCAGGCGTTGTGCATTGGGCGTTTTGCCGTTCGCCTTCAGCTCCCAGGGCTTGGCGCACTCAAAGAAATTGTTGGCCGCATGCAGCGTTGCAATAACCGTGTCGGCCACCAAGTGGAAGTGATTGCACTCATAGTGCTGCTCACAGCGCCCTGTAAATGCAAATGCAGATGCAAGTGAAAAAATTGAAATGGATATTGAGGGCATTACTTTTCAGCTTTCTGGCTGGCCGCACTCGCAAGTGCACTTGTCGCGTAGTTATTGGCCGGAAGTGTGCGCTTGCCAGTGACATCCAGGCAACAAAGTCCACTTAGCGCACACTCCTTCGCAGCGGCGTCTGCTTAAATATTTAAAAACGCCAGGCCTCTGAGATAACTCACCCGCCAGTTGCAACAGCGCCTCCTGCAGTCGCTTAGCGGCATCCAAGTCTTGTAGCAGCTGTGGCAAGTGCTCGACATGCGGCGCGGGATAAACTTGATGTGGATTCAGCGTTTTGGCACAGGCCCGCGACAACAAATTGCCCAAAGTGTCTGCCAGCTCCGAGTTTAGTATGCGCAGCGCCTTAACGTGACTGAAATCTGAAATGAGTAAAATATGTTAGCTAGTCTGGAAAAACTTTACAACTTCACATGGGTCCAACCAGGCTTATAAGTGATGTTAATATATTAACGGTTAGCTAAGCGCCGTTGGCAACCATTAAGCTTTTTAGCTGACATAACACTGAGGCCTCAGGCTAAACTAGTTGCCCTTAATCCAAGGGGATTAAGCCAAACACAAATGCCAAAAGGGAAGAAACTGTTCGTCTGTTGTTGTCCGTTTTTAAAACTCTCACAAAAAGCAAATGGTACATCGGAATTAAATAGAGAGATACGAATCCAAATTACTAAACGAAACTGCGGGATAGGGTAACCACAATGCACACACGCTTACCACTCAGCAGGCTTACAACAATAAAAATAAATCGCATTTAAAAAACAAACTGCAACAAATATTTTAAGCCGTTTAGTGTATCAAGGGATTTCAGAATGTATATTTGCAACAGCATATGGGAGAACATACAACTCAGTATGCAGATATGCAGATAGACAATTGCGATAACATATCGAATTTTATGTAGCTAGATGTATGTATCTTTATGTATCTTTAAGTGACTACAGAATATATAATACTGATAATACTGATGACTGGCTAAGTTTTCATATATTGCTCATTTACTATATATAAAATATCAGGTTAGCCTTTCTTTCAACGAATGCAATTGATGCGCTTTGCTGCAGGGAAAATGCGCTTTGTAAAGCACTTTAAGCAATATAAAATAAATAAGCGGTCAGCAATTAGCAATGTGGGTGCAATATTTACCTTTAATAAATGAACAGCGCAAACATAGCACAGAGCACATTTCACATGCACATGCAGAAGGCCATTAGTAACGGTACATTGCTAATTGGCATTGGCCATAATTATTGACGTCATTATGCGGATAAATACAACCAAATCGCTTCATTTCTCTGAGCGCTGGGCAAGCTAAAGTTGCCCAGAGTAATAAGTGGCAGCAGTACTGATTTGAGGTCAGCCCACAAAATTTCGATTTGGCATGCAAGGTTAATTAAAATACCTGCTATGAAATTTGATTTCCATTCAGCAAACCAGTCAAGAGGATGCACACAACAATGATCGATAATCAAGGGTGGCCGTTGGGCAATATTTGACTATTGTTGAGGCAACAATTGCGTTGCTGTCATTGTTGCTAGTTGCCGCGTGGGATTTTTGACAGCAGCTTTGTTGTTATAGGTGTGTAATTAAAAACTTTGTCGCATTGAGCGCTACTGATTGTTCCACAAACTGCACCTGACATCCAATCATTTTCACAACCATTTCGATATTTAATGGCCAAATTGATGGCTTTATTGATTGGCGGTTGGTTTTCCAATTTTAAACAATTTTGCTGCTAATTTGTTTTGGCCATTGAAAAACATAATCATCATTGATTAATGGACGTAATTTAAGTCTATGAAAAAAACACAACAACAAAAAAAAATGGTACTTGTTATTCAAATATGCATATAACTTGACGACGATTCACAGTGCTGGGTATTTGTATTTCCATGGCAAGAGCCAGAGCACTGCCCCGGAAGGTGAGCAGCTGTCGTGTGCTTCAACATCAAATGCATATGCATGCGCATTGCATTTGCATATGTATATACAAGTGTACATAAAAGTGTGTGGGTGTGTATGTGTGTATGTGTGTATGTGTGTGTGTGTGTGTGTGTGCTTGCATGCGACTTTTGGCGTAACCTGAGGTTTGGCAACGACACGAGTTTTGGCCACGCAGCTGCAGCAACCAAAAGTACTGCTAGCTTCTGTGCGCTCCACATCATTAATGCAATTGTATTGATGCTGACGCTCGTCGGGCTCAACTGTGTGTAGCACAGCTCCACAGCTCTGTTCCCAAGTCAAGTTGGCAACAACTACTGTTTTTGAATGCCGGCACAAGCACACAGCTAAAAATATGTACATATATTTGTATGCAACAAGCTTCTAGTTTCGAAACAATCTAAAAAGCTGGTATGTCCTTTGCCTGAATGCGAGAATATCCTGTGGAATGGAATATTCCTTTAGAAAAATATTGTGTAAAGAGGGATAATGATTATGAAATAAAAATAAAAACACAGCTCTGACAAAAATCTCTAAGCAATTAATGAAAAAATATAATGTTGAAACTATGCGCTTTCTCTCTCTCTCTCTCTCACTTTCTCTCTCGGTATTAAATCAAAGTACCCTGCTATAAAAGTGTGAGATTTTCTCATTCCACATTGATTAATACAAATTTTCGGAATTTGAACAAGTTTTGATCTGAGTTTGCAGCAGCTTGAAGCTTTCATTTGATTTTCGATGGCATTTGTATTTTCTTCTCTTTGCGGCTAAAATCAAACGTAATTGAAATGCACTTTGGCAAGGTTTGTGCATTTTAGTGGCGATGTGCGTTATGTTTTAATGCAACTGTGAATGTCTACACACTCCCAGCCCAACACGTGTCGTAATTGCAAACGCAATTGCAATCGTAATCACCATCTGCCAAGTCTGTCGACCGGGCCGAGTTCTTTGAATTGCTTACGTGTGCATCGACAAATTGGACGTGGAGCCGCATGTGCAATATAATTCACCAAAAACAAGAGTAATTTTGGTAAAGTTTTGCACATGTTGCACAGATGCATGTGAGTGCCACAGCAAATGGCAACTAGACCGTAGACAAATGTTGGCACATAAACCAGAATTATATTTTTAACGTTGCTTATTCGCTTATTTGCCGACTCTTGCATCTTTCAATTCTTTTAAATGACTTGTCACACTTGTCGTTTGTTTTTGCCTCATGCACACAAAACTTCCGGCACAATGCAAATTAAATTGCAAGCCGAGTTGCAACAACTCTATGACACGAAACGGGTGTCGCATGGAGTGCCAGTGGCAGCCTGACAACTGTCTGCGTCAAATATTTAAGCAATTTTACACCACCCATCGAGGGCAAAGTCACCCAAAGACATTCAGAGCGATGCACACTTTTTGCCTTGTGGCATCTGCGTAGGACGCACATCAAAAGGATGTGGGTTATTTCTATAATTTTTGACTTTATGGCATCGTAACTCTTGAAGACATTTTGCGTTAAGTGTATTTATCAAAGCGATATGCTCGCCTGTCAGATACTCTGGGCTTATGTGATAATATGAATGATATGTATATATATAGACAAAACTTAATCAAATTTCACATTCAGCCTGCGTAGCCCCCAAAAGACCTTAAGAATATTAATAAAATATAAAAAGTATTCATTAATGAGGGCGAGAGTGCATTTTAGTTTTACTTCATGATACATTTCAATATGCCGTTCTATAATTTTGGTAATGAGTACGTGGTATAAAAGACAGCGATTAGCAATAGACAAAAAAATCTTAAAACATTTTACGGCATCGTGTTTGAGGTAATGACAGAAGTTCAGAAAGAAAGCATTAAAACTCTATCTGGCCATTGGGGAAATGTGCACAAACATATGATGATAATGTATATAAAATTCTACATCTGAATACCACACAGATGGTTGAAATTAGTCCTTAGATAGCTTGGCAAGTGCTTGCCGGATATTTAAAGTGAATAATGCCTTTGGGAAATCGTGTCAGTGCTATTCACTGGTACGCGTATTCTCTTTGCGTGTCCATAAAAACTTCGAGCGCTTTCGCACGGACACTTTGGCCAAATGCAGTTCCAGTGTAATATCAGGAGGACAGCTCTGACAGTGATGGTGGACGAAAGTACGCCGTAGGCGACTGTAGACCGACCGACGTGGTACAATTTCAAAATTAAATTATTTGTAACGAAAAGTTGCTCACTTAATGATGTTGCCCGAAATGCCGATGATTGCGCTAGCCGTGACCTCTGCTCCTGCTCATCCTGCTACTGGTGTGGTGCTGCTCTTGATTATCGACGGTTATCGGCATAAAAGTGCGCTCAAATGTTGTTAGCTGATGGAAGCGGATGTCACCAATCGGAGCCGTTGGGAATAAAACGAGCGCAGGGCAAAACTTATTGAAATTAATTTTGAAATGTGGCAGGCACATTTCAAGTGTGTTTGTGTGAAAACATAATATGCCGATATGACGATAAGCATAGTATGCACAAGCTACATTAAAAATCAAATAAAAATGAAAAAAAAAAACAAAAATATACATATATCGAGAACAATTTAAAATTCCACTCAAAAGTCTCGTAATTGAAAATTGTGTGCACCAAAGTGAAGTTCGTAATTTTTGCAGATTTTCTTGTAATATGCACAATATTAACGAGACGCGTGCAAAACGCAATAAAAATGCAATTAAATTAGCCGCAAGGCAACAGGCCATAAAAAAAGAACAGGAACAGCAAGCCAGGGCATGAGCTCAGCTACCAAAAACTGTAAGGGCAAATTAAATAAAGGTAAGGGCGTTGCCAGACATAATCTAATAGGAGAACAGGAGCAAGAGTCGGTAATAATTGAAAATTTGAAAATTAAATTTAAATTCCACACAAACAAAGCAGACGAAAAGCTATTAAGTTTGAGACTCAACAGCGGCCATTTATGCAAATTCAATGGAGAAAAGGTTATGCTTGGAATCAATCAAATCGCATCAAATGTGGGCGAGCCAAACAACAACAGCACCAACAACAATATTAACAACAATAACAACAAAAGCCCCCTGAAATGTTCAAGTGTATTTTGATGACTTCTGGCAGTGCGTCGAAGCGTGTTAATTGCTTTCGGCCAAAATTCTGTGAGTGTGTCTGACAGCTCAGGCGCCATTGAAAACAAAACAATTTGAATTAGTTTCTTGTTAAACAGCAGCAAAGGCAGCAATGTATCGTTGAATGCATGCATGACTTGCTCACAAGCCGATAATAGATAATAGATTAAAGATTAACTGTCCGCCTTTCTACACAATCGTTAAGAGGACTGCTCTATCACACAATGGCACTGGCTTTAAGTGTGTTTATGTAAGTAGTGTCAGCTAAGGCAGTCAGGCGACTGCTGGCCCTCGAAGGGCCAAACGACAAACTAATCATATCTGACAACAACCACTTGCATAAGCTTTAAAACTTTTGTCAGACTCTGGTATGTTGTCACAGAATCGAGACTACAACCGGCGGTGCTCTTATGCAAATGCGCAAATCTTAAACCAAGTTCAAGATACAAAAACTTTGCAACCAAATAAACAAAAGTCGGAGGGTTTGCCAGCAGCAGCAGCAGCAGATCCTGCTTCTGCTTCTATATCTGCGTTTGCTTCTGCCAAACCAAAAGTTTCTTGCTGTTTTCGCATAAAATTGAAATGCAAATTCAACTAAGGTACGAGCAAAACTAACGAAATCATCAAAGTGACGAAGGCGAACATATTTGCATACAGATACACCCATACACTCGTGTGGGTCACAGCCCAGTGGGAAGTGTGGCTAACAGAGAGATGGCCTGCAACCGCAAGGTTTTTTTTTGTTTTTGTTTTTTTGTCATACTGCCATCAACTGCAAAAAACAAATGGCGCACAGAGCAAAGAGACAGTGCATTTCCTGCAGATCGGATTACTTACTGCCATCGCTGTGCGCAACGCCCTCGCGCAACAGAAAGTAACGAAGTCCCTCCATCGTATACTGCTTGGCTGCCAGCACAGGATCAACGACGTTGTGCTTGCTCTTCGACATCTTTTGGCCGTCCACCGTCCAGTGCGAGTGGACGTGTATCTGTTGTGGTGGCGACAGGCCGGCTGCCAACAAAAAGGCTGGCCAATAAATGCCATGGAATTTTAGTATGTCCTTTCCAATGATTTGCTGAGCGGGTGGCCAGTGAGCCAAATACTACATATGGAAAGAAGGAGGTAAAGAGAGATGTCTGTTCGCAGGTGACAGATAAACATGGAATGATTTTCAACTATTTACCTGCTCATTGGGATAGCCTAAGGAGCTCAGATAGTTGATAAGAGCATCTAGCCACACATAGACTGTTTGGCTGTCATCATTCGGCACGGGTATCGCCCAGTGTACACGATTCGCTGGACGAGAGACGGACACATCGGGCAGCGGCTCGCTCAGCGTATCAAGCAGAATATTCTCGAACTTGGCTGGCCGTATGCGTGCCTCCTGCTTGACCCAATGACGCACATCGTCTTGAAACTTTGATAAACGAAACATGTAATTCGTTTCCTCAGTCCACTCGACAGGATGGCCGGACTCCAGGGAATAACGTGTGCCGCTGCTCTCGTCCAGGCGCAGCTGTGATTCGGTCAGAAAAGTCTCATCCGATACGCAATACCAGCCGCTGTAGGCAGCCGAATAAATATGATCACGTGACTGCAGCCTGTGCTAAAAGGAAATCGATTGATTAATTGCTGGATTGATTAAGCATTTGTGTTGCACCAACCCAGAAGTGTGCCACGGCCTGTTTGTGTCGCTGCTCTGTGGTGCGTATAAAGTCATCGTGCGCTATACTTGCTGCTTTAAACACATTTCGATAACGCGCCGATATCTCATCGCAATATTGATCCACGGGCACCTTGTGTCCAGCTGCCGCCTGTTGAATCTTCGTGCCGTGCTCATCGGTGCCGGTACAAAGACGCACTGTGGTTGTCGGATAACGCAGCCTCTGGTATCTGCAATGCGCATCAGCTATCACCGCCGAATATAGATGACCAATGTGTGGAGCTGAAATATATCAAATCAGATCGGCTTTCATTCGATTGTTATTTAACAATTGCAACTCAGATCGACCAACCTGCATTAACGTAGAATATCGGTGTTGTCACGTAGTGAGAGCTGCTGCAACGTGCTCCCAACACTTGTATATGCCTTAGTTTACTAATTAACATTTTAAGCAATTTTTTAATTGATAACTGCACGCGGTTTGTAAATAAATAAAATATAAATAAATTGCCGGCTTGTTTTGCAATGCGCAGCTGTTTGGAAAGTGCTGCCTATCACATCATGAATCAGCTGTTACGTCTCGCCAACTTATGGGTATCACTGTCGCATTTCTATACCAAAACTGTTACATTTTCAAAATTGTTGTGCTTCAGTGTTGTAAAACACAGCCACAAACAGCGTTTTTTCAAGTAACTTGGCATCTCTTCTTCACAAACTGATTTGTTTTCAAATCTAACAACAACAACAAAAGTCTGCCGAAATTGCAAAGCCGCTTTGAGAAGGAGTTGTTCAATTGCATACTTTTGCCAACTATAATGCATTATTTAACAAATATATCAATAAGAAATTAAAAACTCAAGTCAATTGAAATTCTATTCTATGGCGTCACCAGCAGATTGGACCATCTTCTTGGACTGATACCATTGCTGATGTGAATGTGCCATGCGACGAGTTCTGGCAGCCTTCTGCTTGGCCTCGACTGCTGCACAGGCGGCTTTGTAGGCGGCCTTCTTTGTCTTCTCAAAGTCCTGCTTGGCCTCCATGAGTTGCCGATTTAAGCCATCCACGCGATTCTTGGCCGCTTCAAGCAGCTGACTCTTCTCCGCCAGCTCCTGTTGTGCACCCGATGCAACGTTCTCAATATTACCCAGATTCGAGGTCGCTGCGCTCACCAAACGTTTCAATTGGGCGAGCTGAGCCTGCGCCTCGACGGCCGCCTGAGTCGCGGCATTGGCATTGGTCTGAGTATTTTGCAGGGAAGCAGTTATGTCGCTGACGACGGCATCCGCTTCGTTCATTTCCTGCTGCAGTTGCTCCACAATTTGCTGTTTGCCAGCCAGCGCCGCCTCTGCGGCACGAGCCGACTGCGCCGCCCTCTCGGCCAGTTCTGCTTTAACCTGAGAGGCGGCGGCTTCGGCGGCAGCCATTTGTGCATCGCTGGCGGCCCTCGCCTCCTGCGCCGCCTTCTGTGCAATGTTCGATGCCTTTGTCTTCGCATCGCTTCTGTCCACCATATGGGATCGAGCGGAGGATGAGCAGCCATCTTCGACACCTCCGTCTCCATCGAAGTACAAGCTGCCCATACTCCGGCGCTCAACATCGCCAGCGCCAGACTTGCCGTAGCTGTAGCTATCCAAGCGTGCAATCGCCTGCAGAAATATGAGTAGGAAAAGTAGCACAGCCCGATACAGCATATTCCAAGCTATTCAGTTCTCACTTCAATCAAATCCATTCAGACACTTGACGCAAGATTAACTATGTTCCCATATCATCTGGGAACAATATTGTTGGCCTGCTTTCGCCAACGTGCAATTCAAATATCGAAATTTCAAATTCATCGCTGCTTTGAAAATGCATATTTATAGGTACGGATAGTTTTGATGGTTCTGTTTTCCGATATTTATTTGTATTTCTATGATGAACATATACAAAAACAATTTGTTCAATCCTACAATCTTGGCCAAGTTAACGTTGCATAGAAATGTGTTGAAAGAAGCAGCCCGCAGAGACCAATAGTTGTTGACAGTTATTTCAGTTTAAGCTACATCTTATTGTGCAGGCGATCACATAAAGCATTTTTTTTCCGATCGAGATCTCGATCATGTCATATGAGACTATATAAAAAATACGTTTCAGTGTACATTTTTATTGTAATATAAATAATTAACGAGAAACTAGCTGACTCGAACGGCACGCCGTCGATTCCTTTGTGCTTTTTGCTTGGCCTCGACTGCTGCACAGGCTGCTTTATAGGCGGCCCTCTTGGTCTTCTCAAAGTCATCCTTGGCCGCAGCTAGCTGATGACCTAGGGTATCCACGCGATTCTTGGCCGCCTCCAGCAGCTGCGTCTTCTCTGCCAGCTCCTGTTGAGCGCCATTTGCAACATTCTCGATATTAGCCAGATTTGAGGCTGATGCCTGCATCAGTTGCTTCAGTTTGTCAAGTTGGCTTCTGGCCTCCACGGCAGCATCATTGGCTGCTGCTGCATTCGCTTGTGTGCTTTGTAGGGAGTTACTCACATCCTGGACAACAGCAGCCGCCTCGCGGTGTTCCGCCTGCAATTGATCCATGATCTGCTGCTTGCCGGCTAAAGCTGCTTCGGCCGCTTTGGCGGACTGAAGTGCCTTCTCCGCCAGCTGTATTTTAACCTGGGATGCGGCTGCTTCAGCGGCTGCCATTTGTGCATCATTTGCTGCCTTTGCCTCCTGTGCAGCTTTCTGTGCAATATTCGAGGCTTTGACTTTAGGATCGGTCGTGCCTACCTGGTTGCCAATGTTGCAGCTCTTATTGCCGTCACAGTCTAGCCCTCCACCACCATCAGGTTTGCCAGCTTCCTCACCCAGCCGTACCAGGTCGGAGTAAGTATCGAGTTCACGTTTGCTGTATGTCTATCAGCATACGATAAATTCGAGCGTATACAAATTATAGAGTTAAACTTACCTTTCCACGCTGACCAATGATGTAGCTTTGAGAGCTAAGTCCGATGTTAACCATCACAAATATAATAATATAGAGCATTGTGTTGGCAGTTCTGAATTCATTGTTACCACACGTCAATGTTACGAAATCTGACTGTAAAATCTTATCAAGTATATAAAATACCTACGTTTTCAAAGGAAGTATGCAGCTTTTATTAATTATTGCTTGTTTTTAACACCCTAGCGGAGGGAACATAACTTTAGCTTAATGAATTTATTAGTGTTTGATATAAATATCCAAAAAGTGTTTGGCAACTGTTGCTTAATTGCTTAGTTAAGGCATAAATGAAAAGCTCCCGCATGGTCTGTGCAGGACATCTTGAGATCCTGCTCGGGTGATTCTGTCTGCCCTGTTTATCTCCTGTGGATTTGACTCCTGTGTCAAGGAACATAGCGGGTCCCGGATCAGCTTAGCTTAATCTATAATGGCCAGACATTAACGAATTCGATCAAATTGTAGCATTAATGTAATAAAATTGAAATCATAAAAATCTTTTACAAGTGTTGGGACTCTTAGACGAACCTCAAATCACTGAGTGCAGTCAGAAGCTGTAGAGTAGGTCCTTGTGATTTTAATGCAACTTGTCCTCAGAAAATACTCCAGACCATTAGACCATGTGCCCCGAAAAGCATGCCTCACTTTATTGCCTATGCTCAATTTAGTCCATGCAACAATCTTAATTGACTCAGATGTGCATTGTGCAATTCGCTTTATTGCTTAACTGTAAACAATTACTATATAATAATATATATATAAATATATATATATATATAATATATATATAAAATCAAAATATTTAAATGTTATCAAAATAGTTGAATACATATTTCTGGTGTTAGGCAGCAGCCCAAATTCGGCGCCGATTCCTTTGTGCTTTCTGCTTGGCCTCGACTGCTGCACAGGCTGCTTTATAGGCGGCTTTCTTGGTCTTCTCAAAGTCATCCTTGGCCCCTTCTAGCTGGTGTTCAAGGTTCGCAACTCGATTCTTGGCCGCCTCCAGCAGCTGTGTCTTCTCTGCCAGCTCCTGTTGTGCACCATTTGAAACATTATTAATGTTGGAGAGATTTGAGGTGGATGCCTGCACCAGCTGCTTGAGGTGATTAAGCTGCCTTCTAGCCTCCTGGGCAGCTTCGTTGGCTGCTGCTGCATTCGCCTGGGTATTCTGTAGCGAGCTGTTTACCTCCTGGACGACAGCCTGCGCCTCGCGGTACTCCGACTCGAACTGCTCTACGATCTGTTGCTTGCCGGCTAAAGCTGCCTCGGCCGCTCGGGCAGACTGAAGAGCTCTGTCTGCGAGCTCCACTTTCACCTGCGAAGCGGCTGCTTCAGCGGCTGCCATTTGTGCATCATTTGCTGCCTTTGCCTCGATCGCCGCATTCTGTGCAATGTTCGAGGCTTTGATTTTGGGATTGTTCTTGTCTAACAGATTGCCGGAGCTCTTGTTTTCACTAACCGGTCTATCTCCACATTCTTTCTTGGCCCCTTCATCGCATTGTAAAGAAACATCGAGGTTGCGTTTTCTGTTAACCTATTGCGTGTGCGTCTTATTAAAGCATGATCGTATCTGATTGATTTACTGACCTTTTCGCGTGGCCGAATGATATAGCTCTGGGATATGCAACCGATGCTGAGCAACAGAAACAAAGAAATGTAGAGCATTGTGCTGATCCTTCCAAATTCATTGTTGAATCCACAACTGTCAAGCTGTGCTTAAGCGTAACAAGTCTGAAAGTTAAATCTTTACATGAAGACGAAAAATGAGACTGTTCTTGAAAATAATGTGGCTTCTCATAATATTGTCTGGTACACAAATTGCAATAGCGTCGGCTTACTCATCCCGGCGAGATGTGGAACGGGCGGCGCGAGAGACACGAGGAAAGCGACTGCTGTCCCCAGACTGTGATGGGGAGGGAGAAAAGTGTCCGTCCGGTCCTGGCCAGATGGACGACGTAGCACAGGAGAGACCCGGTTGCATGAAGATCAACGCAAAGTCACGTACCACTGGAATCGCGATGAAAGCGGCTCAGGAAGCAAAGCAGGCCAACGATGACATGGTTAGTGCGGTCAAAATGGCATCAGATCGGATTAAGCTAGAGTACGCGGACAAGGCGTCCACTGCTGCCAAGGCGGCTGAGGCGGTGCTGGCTAGTAAACAGCAGGTGCTGGAGCAGCTTGAGATGGAGGTGCGGGAGGCTGAGATTATCGTGCAGGAGGAGCTGCTAGAGCTGAGCTCAGCTGAAGCCAATAGTCAACTTGCACTGAAGGCCCACCAACAGGCCCAGGAAGAGACAAAGCTACTCATCTCCGGATTAAAGCTGGCCAAAGAGAATTGCGCTTGCGCCGAACAGGTGTCAGCCGCATGCCAGCAGTCCATGGCGGTGAAGGCCAGTCTCTTGGAAGCGGCCCAGAAGCGCGTCGGTGTTCTCCTGCGGCAATTGAGCGAAGCACGCAACGACTACGCCAAGACCAAAAAGGCTGCCTACAGAGCAATGTGTGCGGCCAACGAAGCCAAGCAACGGATTAATCACACCAAACGCTGATAGAACGAGCGACAAGGAACGACTTAATGATTGACCTTATTAAGTTGAATTATTTATCTTTATACCACACGTGTTACCCACGTATATTTTGTTAACAATTTCTACTTTGAATTGAAAATGTTTGACAATTCACAGCACACTGGAAGAATTCCGGCGGCAGACCGTTGTATGGTAATAAATTTGAACAATTCGAGTAGTAATAGTTATTTGATAATATACAATTGAAACAACAACAACAATTAAAATAATTTATTCTGTAGTTTATTAAACTTTTTTCTTTAGGGAATAAAAATATAAAATTCCTTGACAACGGGCAAAAAGTGCGCGTGTCTGAATGGCTGCCAAAAATGCTGTGGAACTTTGCCTGTACATTCGTATGCTTGCTAGCTTTCTTGTGATTCCGAACCGAACTATATAAGTATATATAGATAATGATGGTTGATTTCTCTAACCAATTTTGACAAATACAAATCGATTTAACTGTAGGCTTAACCAAATCAAGATGCAGTAAAACTAATAGAATACAAGGGAGCTGCTTAATAAATAAGGATTACTTTAAAAAGCCGGCAATAAGAGGCTGACGTTGCGAACAAAAAAATTTAAAAAAAAAACAACAAAAAAAGAAGACAATTGTACACAATTAGCTTAATCGTAAATTTAGAACACAATGTTGAAGCAATTACAAACGAATTATACAATTTACATGGACACATTTTAAAGGCATTACAAATAATAAAAATATAATTATTTCACACGAATACGTGCAATAATTAAAAACTAAAAATATGCATTTCTGTTTTTTGCTTCTTTACAATTAAATTGGGGTCGTCTGTTCACAAAATAATTTCAAATGTGATGCTTAGTTACTTGTTGGTTACCCAATACTTTCATACATATGTATGCGTGTAAAAATGTGTGTGTGTGAGTGTGTGTGTGTTTATGTATGCGTGTGTGTATGTATGTACGTTTGAATATATTAGGTTAGGCCAGTGGATTATTATTTGTAATAGTTAGTTAGTTCAATTGCAACAAACGTAAATACTCAATTTGCATGTGTGCATAATTCTACATAAAATAGTTTCATCTGTTTTGTTAATATATATTTAATTTTTTTTTTTTTTTAGAGATTTGTTGCGCCTTACGAATTATTAATTAATTACCTAACGCTTTTGTTGTGAAGCCTTCTAAATATTTACAATTTAACACAAGCCCCTGTAAATAATCATTGAATGGTTGCCCATCGATTTGGCCATAAGTGGGTTGATAAACTGACCAAACCGATAACGGTATTAGTACATACAATATTATATATATGTATATATATATATATATATATATATATATATATATATATATATATATATATATGTGTGTATATATATTCATACATATATATTTATATTGTTGATCTTGATCTTATGATTTGCAACATACTCATGCCTAGATTAATTATGTTAATATAGAATCTGTCAAGCCTTAATATACTGAATTTCATATATGGTAGCTAATACATATGTATATATAATGCATAATTTAAACATATTTCATATACAGTTAAACCATCTTCGCTGAATACTGAAATCATCGAGTTTTCCCATGTTGCTTTTTTATGTAAGTGTGTTTTGTGTGGTGTGTTTTGTGTGTTTGCAAGTGTAAGTCTGCATATTAATATATATCGAACAGGTTATATCAATGGGTTTGCCATATATGTGGGAATCCTATATGAGCACGTTGCATAATATTGAATTTATATATATATATCTATATATATGTGTGTGTGTGTGTTTATAGGATATATAGCATATAATATCAACGTTTTAACTCTTACATTTACAACTGTTGCAACTAGCGTCTACTTAAAATATATGCTATCAAATGAAAATGTATCACGATTGACCAAAAATTAGATCGATATAACCGTTAACTACACATGTTTCTTTTAGCTGTTTCTGCCTGTGTTTTCACATTGAGTATGTTTTGGGACCATCCGCTATTTTTCTGATGGTCCTTGTGTTTATGTATGTTAATTTGAAGTCCTGCCTAGTTTAAGTACTTGCGGCAGCGCTTCGAGCCGCAGGAACAGGGTATCTTCTCATCCTCGAATGGGAACTTGTAGTCGTAGGTTAACTCTTCGCCCTGCACGATGCGTCGCAGGGCAAAGATGATGATGTGCTTGTGGCCAAGTATGTCAACAACCTTCGAGTAGCAATTCGGCTGTGAAAGATAAACATGAAATAAGTAAAAGAAGTACGAATGCGAAGCTAAACTTTAATGTCGTTTACTCACCTCACAGGAGTGATTGATAAAACGCGCCGCATTGCCACGCATCGTGGCATCCACCACGAGATTGTCGTCGATCTTGAACATGTAGCAGCCAATGCCACGGCTGTCGTAATAGCGCTCCCGCTTGTCCGTCAGCGTGGAGCGTATCAGCTCGCCAGCGTACTCAATAACCATTTCACCTGTGTACAAGAATTGAAGAATTAAATTTGGTTTTGAAAAGCGGAAAAACAAGAAGAACACGAATTCAGATATATATACACAGTTGCAGACGATGCTTTATGCCACAGTTTAGTTGATATATCAATGATATATCTACATACTCAGCTCCGTCACTTGATCAGAAATATATATGCATACACTTTAAGGGGGCAAATTGTTCACCTTTCCCCACAGCTTACCCGCTTCAATGTCTTTGGTGCAGTAGAGACCGCGTCCATGGATATGGGAACGAAAGACTCCAACGTAATCCTTGTAGGTCTCCTTCAGCGTACGGTACTTCATTGCCATGGGCAAATTGCTGCCAGTTCCGCGTCTGTAAGCCAAAGAGTTCGCTGAGTAAAACTTTTGAAGCATTCAAAAGGATGTTGATGACTCACCTGGGCACCAGTTCATTATCGGATGGCTGGACAAAGACCTGAATGGGCTGCTTGCGATGCCTGGACGCCAGCCAGCTAAACATGTCGTATTCGGAGCGAGTGCTATACGGTTCGCAGCGTGCACTCTCATAAGCGTTCTCTTGCAGATCCTCCTGATCTGAGCCGTAATCCATCAGCGCCTGCGCATCAGCTCCTGCACCGAGTGAAGCCGCATTGCTGCCAGCACTGCTGGCGGCATGGCCAGCCGCCGTGGAGACGTTGCCATTGCGCTTGTGATACTTTGGCGTATACTTGGCGCACTTCTCCACGCCCGGCAGCTGTTCGATGAGATATTTGAGGGCATTCGTCTTCAGGCCAATCATTTGCACGCCACTCATGTCGGCTAGGGGCCCCTCGGGCAGGGGAGTGAGACCATGAGCACGTCGTGCCACCTGAACCGCCTCGAACACCTTCTCCCAGATCTCAGCAATGGAGCTGGACTTGTAGGTGAAACCATCCTCGCTTTGTATCTCGTACAACAAATGTGGCCCGCTTATCCTCTTTGGGTCCCGCATCGGCATAGGCGGCTGCTGGGGAGCAGCTGCTGTCGGCACCTCATTGGCAGCGACTGTCTCTGGTTGCTGCTGTTGCTGTTGTGACGTCTCGTCTAATTTGGGTTTCTTCAGTTCGAGCGCAACGCCAGCCTGCAGTTGCTTCAATTGCAACTCATGTGCCTCGGCCATTTCGTTAATGTAGCTGGCAGCGGCCTCCACGGCAGCCGTCTCCTCGGCGGTGGCTGCAAAGGCATCATCGTCCGTGGGCACTTCCCCACCAGCTCCGGTTGTTGCCAGCACATCGTCCACCATCTGCTGATAGCCGGCGCCGGCTTCGACAGTGGTCGCTGTTGCCATCGAGTCAGCGCAATCATCGTTCGTCAGGTTGTCGAGAATTTTGCTTATCTTCTCCTTGACGGCCGGCTCTTCGCTGTCGGACATTTCGTGATCGTTGCATGCAGATGTAGCCATTTCGAGGCTGAAGTCATCGTCGTCATCCTCATCATCCTCGCCTTCATCGGCCTGGCTGAGCGGCTCATTGCCGCCGTTTTTGAGATTGGCATAGTGATCCTCGGTATCCATGGCCACAGCTTCGACATGAAAGCCATGTTTATCCAGCAGACAATTCTCATTCGACGTCAACTGAAAGCCATTCTCCACCAGCTCCATATGTTGCTGCTGCTGCTGCTGTTGTTGTTGTTGCTGTTGACACGTTGTGGCGTCGATAAGCATTAGATCATTGCTTTTGGGTTTGTCTTGCAGCTGTAACGGTTCCTCTGCCTGTTTCTCATACAGATTCTCGTTGTAGATGGGCTCATGTTGAATCTGTTGCACCTGCAGATTAGATAATGAATTCGCCTGCACCAGGTTATCCACAGTTGTATTGTTGTTGTTATTCTTCAGCTCCACCTCGTAGCTGGGTGACTTTTGCTCCAGTTGCGCATAACACTTGACGACAGCTTTTTGTGTGGATGCCCCTGCGGCTACCGGCTCCTCGATGGGCTTGGGCGGCGTTGGCGACTGCACCACAACATCGCTGTCAAGGGGCACCGGCTCCTGACGCTGCTGCATGGGCAGCACCCGATTCGTGGGTCGACTGTTGATCGTTATATTATTCGGAGGCGGCACTACAGTGGTGGTGCCACTGTTGGCACTAACCACCAGCGGCTGCTGCTGCAACGGATTCACCACATTGGTGGGCAGCGAATTGCCGGCATAATGCTGCAATCGACTTGCATTCCCATTAATGTGTAGCTCCGCCGGTTGCTGCTGTTGCTGCGACTGTTGCTGCAACTGTTGTTGCGTCTGCTGCTCCAGCAGCTGCACAGCTTGAGCCTGCACCGCTGGCGTTATCACAAACTGTGTGGTTGCCTGTGGCTCGGTTGTATTTACAATGCTAATAATTGGCTGCTGGGCAGCAACTGGCAACAGTTGTGGCACTGGCAACGGTTGTTGTTGTTGTGGCAGCGACTGTAGTGGCTGATGCTGATGCTGCTGTTGTTGTTGCTGTTGCGCCTGGAGCTGCTGTTGCAGTAATTGTTGTTGTTGTTGCTGCTGGAGTTGCTGTTGTGGTGCAGGCAATCGCTGTTGCAGTAGCGCCACCTTTGGCACTTGACTTGCCACAGGTGGTTGCAGTTGCTGCTGCTGTTGTTGCTGCTGCTGCTGCTGCTGCAATGCTGCTGCTGTCGTTGGCAACTTGGTCGCCGGCTTCATGACCTTCGGTTTCACCTCCACCTTGTGTATGGGCCGTATAAGATTTGTTTTCTTCTGCAGCGGCTTCGATGCAATGCTTGGCGGTGCACCACATGTGGTGCCCGTTTGCTGCACATGCGTTTGCACTGCCTGCTGCTGCTGTTTGTTCTTCAGCTCGTTCGTCTGCAGCTGCTGGCGCTGGAACTGTGCTTGCAACTTCAGATTGTTAAGCTGCTGCTTCTGCTGTGTCATCTGCTGCTGCTGCTGATGCTGCTGCTGATGTTGCTGGTGATGCTGCAGCTGATGCTGCTGCTGATGGGTGGGCAGCACCTTGTTGACCACCTGAGGGTGCTGCTGCTGCTGTTGCTGTTGCTGCTGTTGCGGCTGCACCTTGCTCAGCCCGGAAATGGGCGTCTTGGTGGCAGCATTTGCATTGCGCTTCAACTGTGCCACCGGTGGAACCTTTGCTGTGACCAACATTGGCGGTGCCCCATAATCCGACATGGTCGGCTGACTGGACGATACGGGTGTCGTTTGAAACTGAAAGCCAGCATTCTGCAGCATCTGTGTGGTGGCATCATCCGACGCCGTCTGCGATTGAGTCTGCTGCAATACGCTGGCCGCCGCGTTCAAATAGCTGCCCGCATGTCCGCTCGCATCGACCGTGTTGTTGAGCACCACATAGCCGGCGGGCAAGTCGACAATCGGCTCGATTTTGCTTGCCTGGAACACCTGCGTTGTCGTCGCCGAGAAACTGGCATTCTGGCTGAGCACACCGGGCATGGCCGACGATACGAATTGCTGCGATGACATGACCGTATTCTGAACAATTGTCTCCAATCCATAATACATGGGCTGCGTGGCCAATATGACTTGCGGGGTGGCTGTGGCAAATTCCAGCCCAGTTGCACCACCACCTCCATTGCCACCCAAAATGAGCGGCTGCTGCGTTGTCGCACTCTGCGTTCCATCTGCACCCGTGGTTGTCAACTGCAGCGTCTGCGGCTGAATCAGCGTACCAATAACTTGCGGCTGCGTCTGCAGCTGACCAGTTAGCATCTGCAGACCCGAATTACTTGGTGCAGTGGTCAGCACTAGATTGCCACTGGCATCCGTTTGCAGAAATGTTGCACCACTGCCCGGTGCAGTCAAGAACGTCGGCGTCGTCGTGTGCTGCTGCGTCTTAAAATCGTTTGTCGTTGGAATCGAGATGTACTGCAGCGGCTGATTCTGGCTGCCATCGCCCGTCACAAATGAGATGATATTCTGCGCCTGGGTCTGCGGCAACAGCAGCTGTTGCGCTTGTGGATGGGCATTGCTCTGGAAGAGCAACTGTGGCTGCATCATATTCTGGCCAAGTAGCTGTGTGGCACCATTGTTTGCCACAGTAATCGGAGTGTGTTGATGATGTTGTTGTTGCTGCTGTTGTTGCTGTTGCTGTTGATGATGCTGTTGCTGTTGCTGCTGCGGGTGTGGCTGCAATTTAGCCTGAATGGGTTTGACGCCATGTGTAGATTTCAATTGCTTCTGCTTGGCTGCAGCAGTTGCCTGTTGCGCCGCCTTGGTGGCCACCGTCTTGAGCGGCTTCCCAGTGCCCCGCAGAGGCAACACAATCTTCTTATCACTGTTGGTCGCCTGCAGTGTCTGGTATGTGGTCGTCGTTGCTAACGTTGGCGCCGCCGTCTGGAATTGTGTTGCTCCCGCAGTGCTCTGTGGCAACTGAATGAACTGTTGAGTTCCATCCGGATTTGTGGAGAGCGCAATTAACTGGGGCTGCGCTTGCGTCGGCTGTGCCAGAGTGAAGCCTCCACCCAGATTGGCGGCCAGACTCTGCAGTGAGTTCGCATATAGCTGCAGTTCATCGTTGCCATTGCTGGTTGCCGGAGCAGCGTTTGGATGTGATAGAAAGAAACCATTGCCCAAGGACTGCGGCTGCAATTGCAGTGCCTGCAAACCCTGCAGTCCCTGCACACCAAACTGCCCCAGTGTGGCCAGATTCTGGACTTGGGGAAACGATGTCTGCAGATAGTTGAGGCCACCGCCATTGCTCAAGGTGGCGGCGGCCAGTGCCTGCTTTTGCAGCTCGTTGAGGCTCTCGGCACTGAGTTGAGTGGCGGCAGTTGTTGTCTCCGATTCGGATTCACTGGTGGACATGGGCTCGCAGCTGGGCAGATGGCGCTGGAAAGAGTCATAGTTGCGATAGGTGCACTGGCAACGTTCGCACTTCACCTGACCCGTAAACTGTGCCGTCGACAGATTGCCATCCCCGCCAAGGATGCGATACTCGGTAATCGAGTCATCCACGCCATCCATTTGCATGATCTTCAGCTTGGCGGGCTCATCCCGTGACTCGCTCTTCTCAAAGTAACGCTTTGCCGCACTCCACGTGAAGCTCTTGGTGCGCATGCCAGCGCTGGCCTCGGTTGAGATTTCGCCATTGCTACTGCTGCAGACGGACTGACGTCGCGAGATGCCGGCAACGGTGGCCATTTCCTTTTTGCTACGCTGATTGAGGCTGAGTAGGACACCCTCGGTTAGATTCTTTGAGAGTTTGCGTCGCTTAAGGGCCGCCACACTGCTGCCATCTAATTTGGCCCAGGATCGGGTCGGAGCTGTGGCTTTGCTCTTCAGCTGTTTGGCCTGATTTGAGCTGCGCGCGGCTGACAGCATGGCATCCTCGACTGGATTGCTGGCTGGCCAGTAATTGCTCAGCTCCAGCTGTTTGCTTAGGCTATTCGAATTGCGTGTGTCCTCGTCACAGATGGGCACTGAAGCACTGCCCGCTGCTTGTGTCAAGCTGGGTGTTGTGCCATCCTTGGACTGTTCGCTCATCGCGAATTCAGTCTTGTCCAGATCCTCGTACATGAATATATCCAGCATGGAGATGCCATCGAGCAGCTCGTGCGGTAAATCCTCAAATATCGCATCCTTAATCTCTGGCGGCAGTAGATCGGCATTCTGCTGCGGTTCCTCCTCCGTATTCTCATCGGCCGGCACATACGAATTGGGAAACTCGGCCCAATCCGACTCGAGGAGATCGCTGCGAGCTAAGCTACTGTGCCATTTGGCTATCTGTGCCAGTCCCAGCTGCACCAGCGAACAATTGGGATTGCAGTGATCCACGGTAAAATTGCGACCAGCATCTAGTGTCAGTGTGGCGGAGTAACTATTCTGTATGGTGGTGCGCACCGTGTACTCCACAATCTTCCAGGGCTCCTTTGATGACCAATAGAGGCGACTGCATAGAAAATTAATCGGCACAATGGCCTCAAACGAGTCCGAGAATCGGGGCACAATCGAACCCAATTGTCGCACCTCCAGCGATCCAATGTGAAACTGCACCTTCGTCGGCTCGATCAGTTTCTTGCGCTTGCGATCGAGTTCCACGTAAACGGGACGCGACACCTCAAAGTTCGATTCATAGGTGACGCTGGGCGAGCCGTTCGCTTTGAGGGCATTGCGTGCGTGAGCCGGACAATACATGGATTTGTCGGTGAGGAAGGCGCAATCGATGCTCCGCGCACATGGATAATGATAGTGCTCACCGCAGGACTTGACATTGCAGCCAACTGTGGCGCCACGATTCCCACAAACGGTGCACTTAATCATGCGTCCCCGCGCCACAGCACTGTGCACATTCTGCAGTGATCCATCTATCTCCTCGAACACCTCGGCGGACCACATGGCACAGTTCGTGTGCACCCAGCAGTCGTGACCGCAGTAGAGCAGACGCGCCTCCTCGCTGGAGAGACCCTCGCCGCTCTTGCGGCAAAAGAGACAGACACGCGAATCGAGGCGGGTTTTCAGCGCACAACCACTGCCCAGATCATCCACATCGTCCAGCGGTATGTCAAGGACGCCAACACGAGGCGACTGCGAAGCCGCATGCTCCTGGGCATAGGTGGATGGTGACTCCTCCAGTTCCTCGTAGCCGCACGACTCGAACATGTCCTCCTCGAGGGCATCGGTGCAGGCTTTCGTTTCGTTCTGGAACCAGGGAAACTGCTCGCTCAGCAGCTCCTTGTACGCAATGTCCAGTTCATCACAGTTGCTCTGCTGTATCACCTGGCTCATGTCGTAGTTGAATTCCGCCAGCGATACGTACGCATTACCGGCGATCTTTTGCTTGATATCGACCAGGCTAAACGAATGCGACTGCGTCACCGGCTGCAAGCAGCTGCATGGCACTGGCGTTGTTGGCTTGGGAGTGGCTTGCGATTGCTGCTCCTTGAACTCGTAGACATCTTCGCTGTTCTGTGACTCACCATCGCTCCCGAGACCATTGTAGTTGAACTGCAGTGCCTTCGGCTGTAACTTGCCCTGGCTCTCAGTCTTGGCCGCGCCAGCCGCGCAACTGCAGCGCAATTTCTTGCGCGGACTGAGCTTGAGCAGGGCGCACGCCTGCCGAGACTTGCTGAGCAGCTTTAGCACACTGTACAGACTCGACTTGAACTCCTCCATGACGGCCTGTCGCCACTCGTCCGCCTTGTTGCGGGAGACATCGCAGCGTCTGGCACACTTCTTGCATATAAACTCAATCGACTCGGGCAGGGTGCTGAGCAGATTGTATTGCTCATCGCTGAGACCTTCGCATTTGGAGTGCACCCATTGATTGCAGTCGCCGCACTCCATCATCTTTAGATCAAAATCGTTGTCGTCGTAGCACTTTTGACAGATGGGACAGAAGTTGCCCTTCTTGCGCAGCTTAAAGCAGGCGGTGCACATGGGCAGATTGCCAACGAACTTGGACACCTTGGTGGTGGCGCACGATTTACACTTGAGACAGTTGACACAGATGAGCGGACGATCGGCGCCGAGGAGACGTTTGCTGGTGCCCAGACATGTGCTGTGATAGTTCTTCTGGCACTTTTGACACTTCACCTTCGATCCTGACGACATGTTGCACGTGTAGCAGACGGTGCACCGTGGACACAGCCAGTTCAGACGCTGCGTCAGCTGAGTCAGCGCTGTATTTGTGATAGCCGAAATGGCGCAGGCATTGTGCGATGTCGTCTCAAGCAGACTGTTCATCAGTGTATCATCGAAAGAGCTGTGCTTCAGATTGTACTCGTCCAGCACACAATACTGATGGTAGGGCTCACAGCAGCAGGCACAGAAGATGAGCGGATCCAGCCCCGTTGAGCCGCACAGAAAGCAGAGCGCACGCTGTGCCACTGTCTCTGTGACGATCAGTCCAAAGCCCGTTTGGCACACCTCAGCCGGATCATAGTTCTCCCAGAAGTCTGTCGAGATAAGGGCCTTTAATCGGTTCACCTCCTTGGCTAAAGCACGGCGACTTTGTGCCGCTGTCGACTGATTTCCCGCATTACTGCTGGCTTCGATGTTTCGCTGCTTCTTGCTGGCCATTAATCCGTTGGCTGATGACGACACTGTTGATGTCGCATTGCGAGTGGACACCTTGCCCTTGGATGCTCCTGCTCCTGCTGTAGCTGCTGCCTTTTTAGCCTCTGTTTGGTTAGTATTTGATTTGTTGCTCTTTGCGTCCAGCACGCCTTTTACAACGGGCTGTGGCTGTGCCTCGGCCTCGGAGTCTTCAGTTGGCGAAGGTTTGCATGTGGCACAGTTGTCGTTCTCATCGGTAACCATCATTTGCACATGTAATGGCGACTTCGGTTTCTTTAGGTTTGCCACCTCTGGTGGTGTCGCATTAGTTGTAGTTGTTGTTGTTGGCACAGACTCAACCGCCGCCAACTCATCATCCTCGTCTCCAAAGGTGGCCAGAGGTTGACCCAGCACAATGGATGCACTGCGGCACACATGCTTCACACGCGGACCCTTCAAATCGATACGTTGCCGCTTCAAGTTATCTGGCACCGTTGATGTGGATGTGGAGGCCGCCACCTCGGCAGCCTCCATTTGATTGCTGCTTGCGGCAGCAGCTGAACTAGTCTGTGGCGCAGGCGGCACTGCAATTGCTGCCGTTGTTTGTGGTTCATCCTTTTGAGTCTCTTGGTTAGTCGCCACCTCATTCGCTTTTTTGGCACTGGGACTGAGCAATTTTTCACTTTCCTGCTCCCTGGCTGCCTTCTCCTTTTCTTGTTTGGCTTTGCGTGTGATTTTAGCAGGCGCAGCTGCTTCATTGCTGCTGGCCACAGCACCTTGACCAACAGCAGTCTCCGCAGCAGCAGCAACTTTAGACTCTTTGGTTTTCTTCGTATCGCTGGCGGCGTTACCGATTTTCAAGAACAACGGCTTTTCGAGTATGGCTGGGCGCAGTATCGGTGTGCTGCCAAAGGTGACATTGTTCTCGGCCAACGGATTCGATTTAATGGAGTTCACTGTTGACTCCGAACTGGATTTCCACTTGATGGTCGTAACACCCACAGAAGAGGATGCAGCGACAGTCGGCGCTGAGAAACGCAAGCTAGCCGTTGGCGATAGAAGCTCGGGACATCCTTTGTCATCCTTGCCGGCAGCCTCATCGCGCATGCTGGCAGGTAGTATGGCACTGATGCGACTTCTGTGCGCCGTGGGTAGCTGGAATGCTGTCAGGCATTTCTTCAACCAACATGCCGTGCAGCGCTCCTTGTACAATTTCTTGAAGTTCTTCAGCTGGCTTTTGAGCGATTGTATATTACAGCTGCCACCGGTGTCTGAATGAAAATATCAAAATTATTCAAATTACAGATCTCAATTATGCATTACAAGCAGTGCTCACCATCTGTACCCTTGCACTGCACTAGCTGACTGGTTATCGCATTTGAGCTGGAGCTGGAGCTCGAGTGCATGGCCGTTGATGATTTCGATATTTTTGTCATTCTGGAGATGAACTTGCGACAGACTTCACAGGCAATCACGCCGAACTTGCGAGCCAATGGCGCATCCTTGTTATTAACGGGCGTGCCGCAAACAACGCAGGACATAGCCACAACTAAAAGAACAAAAAAAAAAAACAAAAAATAAAATGGAGATGAGCAGGGTATTTAACTGTAACAATAAATAATCAACGTACCTGAATTGGCATTGTTGAGCGAGCCAAAGGACATTTGAACATTTGCTGGCGCAATGGCACTGGAGACTGTGGGCAGGCCCGCAAATGAGACGCTCTTATCCATTGGAAATTGTAGGCGAGACTGGCGCAGCACAAAGCTGCTGTTGTTGAGCTTAGCGGTGCCAAAGTTGGGAAACGACGTTGAGGATGAGCTTGACGTCGAAACGGGGGCTGTGGCGGTGGCGGTGGCGGTGGCCGTGTCGCCAGCAAAGTCACCCCCCAGACCAAAGTAATTCTTGGGCTTTGCTTTGATACCGACATCATTGGAGTTCTTCTTGCTGCTTATGCTGCCCAACTCCAATAGCCGTTTATTGGGCTTTACGATGCGCGAAGATCGCGTGCGTAATAGTGGCACAGTAGATTTATCCACTTCCAGTTGCCTATCGTCGACGTTCATTTCATTAACGCTTGCAGCGGGTTCGCCGCTCTTCTCAGAGACTGCCTCATCATTTTCCTCCATTTCGTCTTCGTCCATATCATCATCATCCTCAATGTCATCACTACTTCCCGAGCTACAATATGAAATTAAATTTAATGTAAATATAAATTTTGTAATATTTTAATGAATATTCTCCACATGTGGAATAACAATTTTAATCGTTTGCAAATTAATTTTAATTTTATACATTGAAGAAACTGTCAACAACTGCAGCATACTCTAAGGCTGACCATAACCTAGTTTTAATCGGTGGAGGCTTGTGTAAAATAAAAATAAAGCATATGTATATTCAATTATTAATTATGGCTTACCCATCATCTTCGTTGTCGTCGGATGCCTTTTGCTGGGGCTCATGCTTCCGAAATGTGACACCGCCAGAGACGGCATCTTCATCGGCCAATGGGGCGCCGAAAGCGCGTGACAGGCCTGAGCCAAAGAGGCTCATTGAGCTGGAATCCTGTATCGAAGAGGCGGAGGAGGAGGATGCCATCGCCACAGGCACTGAGCGAAACTTCAGCGAGTTGAGCTTGTCGATATTGGAGTAATTGTTGAGTATCTTGGACAGTTTGGAGGGACGCACGATAAACTCGCTGCCCCTGCAATAGTTGAGCGGTCGATTCATGCTATCTTTCTTCATGATGGAAACGAGCGGCACCCGATTATCCGGATTGTAAAAACGCTTGACCACCGACTTGTCATCGCTGGTCTCCAGTATGTTCTTGAAGGTGACAGTTTTCTTTTGCTTGACCGCTGTCGCTGGCGTCTGCGCCCCTGAGCCACCATTAATCGTCGAGGACGCCACACTGTTTGGATTGGTACTGGGGACAATAGCAGCGGTGGCGGTGGCGGTGGAAGCGGCGACGGCTGCTTCCGTTGCCGTCTCATTGGCCATTTCGATTGATGGCTTTAGCTGCAAAATCGTAAACACGACTGGTTAGTCATAAAAGTTCCACTCGAGGCCCAATCAATAATGCATGCCAAGAAGTAACTAAATACATACGGAGATGGATGCATGCTCGTAAAAACTAAGAAGCATGCAAAGCAAAGTAAAATAAACTTTAAGCAAAATAAAGCAGGGCATGGGCATGGCATACCCGGCAGGAGGAGGGCAAGGGTGGCAAAGGAAGCAGGCAGGGGAGCAAGTGCAAGTTTTGGGGGGGAAAAAACGAGTTATGTGCAGGTACAGGTAAGCAGAAAGGCAGGCAGGGTAGAGCGCGAAAACGTCATAAAAGCCAATTAAGCAGGTAAGAGAGCAAACACTGGCAATAGGCAAGACCGGAGGCAGGGAAAGAGGCAAAGGAATAAGGCTGGAGCAGAGGCCGAGGCAGAGGCAGACAGGCAGGCTAGGGTAAGCGGCAGTCAGTTAGTTAGTAAGCGGGCAGCAGGTAAACAACAAGCATAAGTCGGGGCGCATATTTTAGCGCCCGACTCTTGACGGGGTTCTTATTTACATTGGCTAAAAAATAACATACACATATATTAAAAAAAAAATAGGAGGGAAGGAAGAAAAAATCCAAGAGCTGAAATGGGGCAGGGTGGTAAGCAAATAACACGCAACACAAAAGCCGAGACACACAAAAATCACTGAGGAAAATCGGCTTTAACTTATATTTATACACATAATGTGTAGTTAACATATATGTATTTTTTTGTTGTTGCATTTTTTTGTTTGTGTGTAGAGTACAACAACATGAGGCTAGGCTAAATAAATCCACTTACCATTGCAGCGTCTTCGTTGCCAGCGCCCGCTGCCTCCTCGGCCACATTTGACTCGACGGAGCTGGCAAAGGGGTTCGTCAGCAGACCAGCAGCTGCGCCTCCCCCGCCCCCAGCGGCAGTAGCAGCAGCAACTGCTGGCATCGACAATGACGATGACGTTGAGGTCGACGTCGCTGCCAGCGTTGCACTCGCACTCGCTATATTTGCTGCTGCTGTTGTTGTTGTTGTTGTCGTGGAAGCAGCAGCAGCAGCAGTTGACGATGAGGATGAGGATGACGAAGGGCAATTAAGTTGCAATTGTTGTTGTTGCTTGAGTTTCGACGTTGAGGGCAACATCACCTCCGCTCTGGCCAGATTCAAGTTTTTGAATTTTTTATTGCCTCCTTTGCGTGCACGCTGCAACGCACTGAGGCACTGAGGCACAAGGGCGACAGCAGCAGCTGCTGTTGTTGTTCTCTTGTCATTGGTGCTGCTGTCATCGTCGTCATCGTTGTTTGTGTCCTCGGTCGCATCATCGGGCCCGGAGGCAGCATTGCTATTGTTAAGCTCGATATTGTTGCCTTGATTTTTGCATTCCTTGACCTCCGATGCGGCGCTCTTATGCTGACTGCCACCATTTACATTGCCTCCATTTGTTGTACCGCCTCCGCCTCCGGTTCCGCCTCCGCCGCCACCTGATCCACCAGATCCTGCTCCTGCACCATTGCCGGCCGCAGCACCACTGGTTGCACCACTGGTCGCCGCGCCACTCGACGCATTATCATCGTCATCGTTATCACAATTGTTGCCTTTGTCCCGCGACGCGGAGTCTGTACTCTGTTCGCCCTGCTGATGCTGCTGCGCTGTCGATGATGCGCCATCATCCTCCAATTGTAGGACACTTATCCGCTTACGATTAATCGACTTGGATGGTTTCCCGGGGAACTTGGAACGGCCCATAATACACGCACTTGCTGATCTTTGATTCTTTGCATTTGCATTTGCACTTGCATTGGCAAATCCTTGTTGTTCTTTTCGATTTGATTTGATTGGTTGGTTTGTGATTTTTTTCTTGCTGCTACAAACTTTCCTTGCTGCTAAAAAAAAAATAAAAACAAAAAGGCAAAAACATTCACGTGAGCCCAAAAGACCGGTATTAGCAACAAAAGCAGCAGCAGCAGCAACAGCAATGGCAGTGGCAATAACAACAATGCCTGTAAACCGAACCACGTTTGGAATGCGTCAATTTCCCCCTTAAGCGCATACACACACACACATTTACACAACCAATACAAAGCCCCTTTGGCTGTTGTAGTTGTTGCTGTGGTTACCAATTCCACTCCACTCCCCCCTGCTCCTTTACACCCCACACACTCTCAGTATTCAACGCTTCGCGACTCGTTTTGTTAGTTCGTTCCTTTCTTACTTTTTTTTTTTTGTTTTTTGTTGTTTAGCTCGTTTTCGCGCGCGTTCCTCGCTCCTTGCTTTGCAAATTACAACTACTAAAGCCGAATGGCCGAAGGTGACGTCGCAACGCGCGTCAGCCGCATTCGTTAGCTTCGTTTTTTTTTTTTTGTACGCTCTCTCTGGCGCTCGTGCTCGCGCTTGCACTCGCATTCGAACTCGCTCTCTCACTCTCTCGGCACACACACTCATACGATTTGCCGCTCTCTCTCTCTCTCTCTCTCTCTTTCTGGCGCTCCTGCCGCTGTTCGCTACACTAAACACTCCACACTAAAGGTGCAATTGCAGCTGCCTTTGTCTCGGCTGTTATTATTGGTTCGGCTCCTGCAGACGACAACGACAACGACGACGATTGCTGCCACATCTTGCGTGACCACCGGCACGGCACACACACCACCTTTTTTCCGCACGCAGTGTTACCACTAAATATACATAAAGTTAAAAAAAAATAAAAATAAAAATCGTCGCAAGAGGTAAAAATAAAACAACTTCAGCGCCTCAACGCTCCTTCTTAGCACGCGCTCGCAGTCGTCCGTCGCTTGCAGACTCCTGTCGAGCCCTATCTCCCCACACCCGCTCTCGCTATCCATACTCGCTCTATCTTTCCCTCTCTCTCTTTCTCTCTCTCTCGCTTGCTAATCACCAACGTCAACGTTTCATCGACGTTTTAAGTGGTTTTTCTACTTTAGACTTGAACTTTTTCTACTTCGCAGGATTTTCTTGTCATTCATTGTTGTTGTTGCTAACGCGCTGTTGCTGCTCCTGATGTTGTTGTTTAATTTTTTTCTTTTTGCTAGAATCTGAAATTCTTACAGTTGTTTTTGTTGTTGTAGCCCACTACCCTCTGTTTTAAGTGGTGGGTTTTCCTTTATGACTGCCTTTTTACGACAGTTTTTCTTTGCTTTATGAGATTTTGGTCGTCTTATGTCTTATGGTGACGAGAGTTTCAAAATTCTTCTTTTTGCGCGTTTAGTTTTTCTGCGTTTTGAGTTTTTGCTCGTTGTATTTACAATTTTCCACATTGCTGTACTCTCTCTGTAAGTGTGTGTAATGTATGTGTGTTGTGTATATGTGTGTGTGTGTGTGTGTGTGTGTGTGTGTGTGTGTGTGTGTGTGTGTGTATGTGTGTGTGTGTGTGTATGTGTGTATGTGTGTATGTGTGTTCGCGAAACGTTGCTTAACGATGGTAGCAATTTGGCTGTGGCTGATTCGTCATCATCTCACCAACTACATCATTATCATTGTTGTCATCATTATTACCGCTGTGATGATCAGCAACATCATCATTATAAACCACTACACTCGCAAACACCGCACTTATACTAACACACTTTTTGCGCATTCAGCTTTACACGCCTTATATTAGTATGTGTGTGAATTTTTGTCTTAGCGCGTTTTCTTGAATCTGGAAAAATTATTGAAAAGGGGGGAAAACAAAGTAGAAATTTATTAGTTCGCTTCGTCGCAGTTGGCAAACAAGCTGAGATATTTTTTTTTTACTGTGTGTGTGGGTGTGCAATGACTTTGTAAGTGATAGTGTGTGTGTGAGTGCGATGAGTGCATGTTTGTACACATGTATGCGAGTGTGTGTGTGTGTGTATGTGTGTGTGTAGACGGGTGAATGTATTTTATATGCTGCAGGAGCTGCATGTGACGGTTAACCATGTTTGTGAACTACTTAATGCTTCTGTGATAGGAAAAGGGGAATTGGGGAATGGGAGTAGGAAATGAGAATGAGGTGAAAAACGTTTGACTGCGTGTGCGCCTCACACGCCACCCTACCCTCCCCTCTACTACTACTACTCCCCTCCCTACGTTTGAAGAAGAAGACTTGCCATGGCCGTTTCTTTTTTATGTTTTTATACTTTGTACCCATTCAAAAATAAGTATAAAGTATAAAGCAGCTAAAGTTGTGCAAATGAGGGTAACAATGAATGATATTTATGATCAGCTAAATCGAATTGGCTTTGCAATTTTAAAAACTATAAGAGCCAATGTCCAAAAGTTTTTTCACAACATCTGATTTAAATAGTTTCTGTATAATATATATTAGTTATATATATATTAAAGTATCTGGCGTGATCCCATTTTCGTCTCCATTTTCAAAGCGTACATTAAGATGCTTCAATTTGCACAAGCGAAGGCCACTTTGCAAACGAACTTTGAACTTAACTTGTATTTCTTCCATTTATTTGATTAATTTTTTTTCAAGTTGTATGAATGATAAGAATTGATATACAAGAAGGAACAAGCATTCTAGTCGTAGTTTCTATAGGATATCTCCCAGTCGGGCACTTGTTCGACAAGTGGACGACTGTTTGTTTTTTGGATGTTTTAGCTAGGCACTGCATTTGAGTCGGCGTATGCTTTAACTGCATGCATGACTCAGCTCAGTTCAGTCAGTCCATTCGTCAGTTTGTTAGTTTGTCAGTTTGTGCATGGTTGATTGTTTTTCTGTGTGCAAACGGTGTTTTTATTTGCCTAGAGACACACTACACAATACAACACAAAACACAACAGCTCGAGTCGATTCGACTCAAAGCGACCCGGTAGCAAAAGCAGCAGCAGCAATTACCCCACAACAGTTACACCACTAACTGACCAGCTAGCCTGGTAAGAGCTGGTTAGTTAGCCAGGCAGTTAGTCAGTGAGTTGTTGTTTTTAGTTAGTTATGCAGCTAGTCAATCTTGTCAACTGTACTCGAAAGTGCAGTTTTGCTTTGTCTGTCGTCTGTTTATGTGTGACCAGTCAATAATTTAGTTTTCCACCCATCGTATACATACATATTTATTTGTATATATACAAATACACATACATATATAATCTGTTGCTGAGATTGGAATTTCATTTGTAGCTTGACTATTACTTTTATCTTTGCGCCACAAGCAAGCAAGATGGCATGATGTAAGCATTTAAGTTCAGCTCTATTGAATAACACTCAAATACATATATCATATATACATATATATATATATATATATTCATATATATATAATGTATAATTGTGCAGGCGTGCAGCGATTACACTAATAGCAGACTGCACATTGATATTTACATGACGAGTTTATAAAAAAAAAAACTTAACAGAACCTTTTTTAAACTGCAATCTTCGTTTTTGAAGCTATCTTAATGGAACTATTTGAAGATGCGTCTATTTGAAGTGGCTAGTAGGTCTGGTCAAAAATTTAATTTTCCATTTAATGATAATCAAATTTATTAAGTACAATTCTATGTATATGTTTTAATAAGCGCAATTTTATGAGATATACGTTTTTATTATTTATTACTTTATATAATTATATAATATAATTATAATTATTTAGTTAATACATTTATTATTTCCATGCTGTGATTTTAACTCAATCATATAGTGGCTAGTATATCCGCTTATGTTGCACAAGCGATCGTTGTTTTTCAATATGAGGGCGAAGGCGAGGGGTAATATTATGATAAATGCATGTTAATTAGTGTGATCAAGAGACAAGAGATCCATGATAATTAAATACTAATACGTAATCCTATGTGATGAAAATTGCAATCATGATGCATACACATTCAAATGCGCTAAGCAAATACAAAATACAAAATGACAGATGACATAACAAACTAAAGGTTAATTCGCTCAAGCTCAAAACAATTGTCAACAATTTAATACTCTCACAACAAACTACGCTTTAAATTGCAAATTGAAAAACACAGTGACACATAAAACTGACAGACTAGAATTAATAACAGCGCAGCGTTGACATCAATTAAGTAATTGTACACACACACACACATATACATACATACATATACGTACATATTTCACATATGAACTAATCAATAAAATCTCACTTAACACGTCAAAACACGGCAGATACATTGCAATTAAAAGTTAAAGATTATGAGATATCCTGTTGCGAAGTTAAGAAATTTTTGTGTCTCAAACTGCTACTTGAAAAAGGTAACATAACACATACATTATTACGTGATTAGCTTATACGTTATTTTCAAGGGCGAAGAGGTGAACGAGTTTATAATATTTTGGGTTAAATATTTCAAGGTGATCCTCACAAATCAAACAACATTTTTGATGGGAGCTTTGAAAGTGTCATTTCGATTTATGCAAATAGAAAACGCTTTGGTGCCACACAGGTGATTTAAGCTTGTCAATAATCATAAAATGTATAAGTCGTAATTTTCTCTAAAACTAATTTATATTTGAGGCAATTCCGACATATGTAAATGTTTAAAAATCGAAATATGCTGACAGCCAATGGAGTTCAACTTAAAGTTATTCATAGTTCTTATTAGCAAGAGAGCACTGTAAGCGAGACGGTGTGTATTAAAAGAGCAATTGATGGGAATATTTTGAATGCTACAAATAAATAAAAGTCACGCGAGGTGCGTGGCGCAAGGTGGAGACGAGAAGGTGCTGCTGCTAACGGTGGGGGCGGGGTTGAAGGTGGTCGACAACAAACAAAAAACAACAAATATACAACAATCTCCACAAAACTCGCCGACGTTCGAGGAGCAAAGCAGAGCTGGGCAGCAATTCGTATGAGCGAATCGAGACGAATCAAGTCGACGCGAATTGCACGAAGCAGCCGAAGCACAAACGACAGCGCCAGCGACAACAACAACAACAAGGGCGCGAGGCCTCACACACACCTTTAATTTAATTGCCATCAATTATGGTAAAAAGATTAAGAAATCAAAACAAGCGCAAAACGTAGAAAAACATGAATAAGCGAATGAGAAGCAAAACGAAACGAAACATGTACAGCAAACAGTGACAACCACACACACACGCACACAAGCTTAGGTAGACAGGTAAGCAGCAGCAAAGACAGAGACAGACGTACATAAAGAGCCGTACACAACTTGCAAATTGCGAGTAATTGAGCAGATTAAAGTCAAGCAGCGACAGCAACAGTAACAGAGGAGGGAGCAGACCAGACAGACAGACAGACAGGCAGGTAACAACAACAACAACAACAACAACAACAGTAATGACGATGACGACGACGAGATGCCAGCAAGATTTCGATTGAAACCCGAATCAACCGACGAACGATTAAAAACGTGAGCACGACAATCACAGTAACAACAAAAACGACACGAATACATGTCGAGCTACTAAATAGACGTCTACATAGGCACGCCATTCACACATACACACAAACACACTTGCAAAATGAGCGCGACAAAAAAAATGCACACACACTCATACATACACACACATTTGGTATGTATATTTGCATTAAATTATGCAAAAATACCCAAATTATATATGTATGTTTGTGCAGGCCAAGACAAGACAAGAGCAAAAAGACCAACAAAAATGAGACCAAAGACCAGTGTAAATAAGAGCGCAATGGAGCCGAACAACAAGAGAAAGCCAAACAGGCCGCCAAGCGAAGCAGCTGAAGAAGTTGATTTAAGCAGCAGCAGCCAAAGACAACAAGCAACAAATGTGTCCCCCGTCGTCGTCGACAGATAAAATTGAGAACGGTATGCCATGCAGAGGGAGAGCGAGCTAGCGAGAGAGTTAAAATGTGAGCCGAGGCCAAACGAACGATGCAAAGGTGGGGGCCAGCTAAGCATTCAGTAGGAGAGCGCACATTTGCGTGGGTGTGCGTGTCTCTCTCACGCTCTGTGTGTGTTCGGTGGCGAAGGTGAATGAGGTGCCCAAAAGACGTCCAAATCAAAACACGCAGCAAAGGTGAAAGAAAATGTGCGCGCCAATATGTGGGAGCGAAGCATATGTGTGTGTGTGCGCGAGTGTATGTGTGCATGAATGAGCATTAAAAGCTGAGCGTGAAACGCAGTTTGATGCTCAATTGCTACGAAAGCAGCAACAACAACAGCAGCAGCAGGCTATGTTAGCTGTTGCTGTTGTTCTGCTACTGTTGTTGTTTAATTTGCTTTTGTTAGCGGTGGCATAGGTAAATATATACTATTTATATATATGCGTGTGTGGTGGTGGGTTCCTTCAAGTGGCAGCTGCTCCAGCTGCACGCAGCGTAAAATACTGCATCAAAAATTATATTACAAATGAAAACTAATATTTTGCCTAGCAATTGGCAAATGGCAATCCAAATAAATTATAACATTTGCTGAGAGGGTTGAATGACAAGTTGTCGCAGCCTGCTCAACAGTGCGTGAAATTGTGAAATACGCCACAAATCACGACAATAATAAATAAGTAAAAATTTGCGACGTTCAATATTTCAGGCATTAGCATACATATAGTCATATATACATAGGCACACATATACAAATGCAAATACATTCACAATGGGCAATTAGTCATTTTGCGCTTTAATGCTATTTTTCGTATATTTGCCCGTAGTTTCTCACGCTCACACGAATTTTGCGATTCGCAATTTGCTTTTTTGATCGAAAAATATGTTAGCGCAAAGATGATGAGAGAGAGAGATAGAGAGAGAGACACACATGTACACATGCACATAGCATATGCCAATACATACGTAAACATATTTCGTAAGTGTTCATCAAAATTATCATCGCAGCAGCCGCATCAGCCGGCCACGAATAAAACAACAACAAAAACAGCCAACAAAAAAATACAAAACAAAACTAAGAGAGAGCAACAATAACAACAATGGATAAAGTCTCGGGCCAATCGATTTAGCTGCTTGCCAGCTTTTCATTTGAGTGCATGTGTGTGTGTGCACATAATTTATTAAAAGTTGGAAAAAGCAAACGCAATTTTAGTTATAAATACATAAACACTTGGCCGCATTGCTGTGTGTGTGAGTGTGAGTGTGTGAGAGGCAGCAAATAGTGGGAGAGAGAAAAATTTGATTTTAAATAACAGACACAATTAACACTCACTCACTCTCAACAACACATTAAATATTATTTATTGATGCTCATTTTCAATTGTCTCTCTATCTCGCTCGCACTCCACACACCTCTTTCAAAATGACTACCGTTGATTTTGTTTTCCAACTTGCTTTCTATAGTAATTAATATTGCACGCCAGCATGTGTGTGTGAGTGTGTAGTAAATAACGAAACGACGTAGACAAAACTATATTTAGACACAAGTAACTGTAAAATTTGCACTGCTGTTCTCCTAAGTAAATCAATTCTCGACAAACAAAAAAAAAAAAAAAAACGATATATATGTTTATTTGTATGTATGCAAATGAATTGTTAGTTTTCAAGTGTCGAAATGCATGTTAAATGTGACTAATTACAAATCAAAAAATAAAATATATAAAAAAAAAGACGAGCGACTGACTCATCTGCCAAATAAATATAACAAATGTGCCGACGACGCCTAACTGCATTTTATATGATATTTGTAATTACCTTTTGTAATCCCAATCTTTATGTATCCAATTCAGTTGATTGACAATATTAAAATAATAATTTGCCATGCACAACATTCAACATTCAACACATTCGACTTGTGTTCGATTTTCGGTATTTTTCGTTTTTATTTTCGTTCACTTATTTGTTGGTTTTTGCTTTGCTCTCGCATTCGCCTGCTTGGCGCGCTTGCTCTCTCTCTCTCTCTCTCTCGCTCTGTTACCGAAAGAAACACACAAAAACAGCGCAACGAACACTTACGCATACAAGCACACATTCGACACTAGCTCACGCTCTTTTTCTCTCTCTCGCGCCCGCGCGTTATTTTTACATATATACATATGCGTGTGTGTGTGTGTGAATGTCTGTATGTATTTTACGACGATGAAAAAAGCCTGCCTCTTCACAAATCAGGTTTGCATCATTTTATTTCACATTTCTAAGCAATTTCCAATGCAACTTTGATTACAATACACTGCAAGAAGCACTTATTAACACTTTTCACAATAAATTATCAATTATTTGCGACATTTTGCCCGATTTTTCACGAATTTCACGAGCAGCTTCTGGATGCTTGCAGTTACCAGATATTATCGCTTATCGATATAAACAATGCGACCCTGAGACATTGCCACAATATCGATAGTATCGCTACTAAGCTGTAACTGTTAAATATTATCGAGTTTTAAGGAGGCAAGAATGAAATCATAATTGTCTTGGGCTTGCATCACTTTTGCTTGAATATTCCGACCTTCATTTATTTATTTAAATAATGATAAACTTCCCGCCAGCTGACAATTCCAATATAACATAACTCAAAATGGTAATGTTAACCAAGTGCAGTAAGTTAACTAAAGCGACACCTGTCGCAATTTTATGTAAGCTGCTTAGGCGGTTAAATATTTATTTCAAATATCAAAAGATATGTTTGCATGTGATTTTTGGTTGCAATCTACATACAAATTGCTTCTAGTGTGATGAAGCGTTATTGTAATTATAAATTTTTTCGGGAACCAAGCGTCGAACTCGCTTCTTGATGACTGTCATCGATTTTCGATATTCATCTAAGCGCGACTCGATCAATTCGTTGAGGCCAAACACCGAATCAACGACTGTTTTTTCAATCGGAAAACAAGTCAATGCATTTTGCAGCATCACTCGAATCGTCTCAACGAAATCATCGAAACTATTGAATTGATTACGATCGAGTCGGTCTTTTAGGATTGCCCAATCCAGTCGCTCCACGCAATCATGATCATAGTTTGGATTCCTGCCAAAGCGACGCCACAATTCGCAACTGTTGAACACCCAGTTGAGGTGAAAGAGTTTCCGTTTGGTCAGCGATTTTAGCAGATGCTCGCTGTGATGCTTCTCGATCAAATAGTTCTGCCAGTCGTGCAAAACACGCAGGCTAACCTCCAATTTATCGGGCTCCATGTCCAGTATCAATATCGACTCATCCTCAATTTCAGCTTCGGCTTCCGCTTCCACTTCTGCTTCCGCATCGACTTCAACTTTGAATTCCACTTCGGGTGTGACTTCGGGTTCGCCGACGAGTTCGTATTCAACTTCGGCTCGAACTTCGTGTTCGGCTTCACAGATTGTTGGCATTTCACATTGCTCTTGCGACTCAAAATACTGCGCTGACTCTTTGGCCTGCTTCTGTTTGAGATACTTTGACTTCCTTTTGCGTTTCTTTATCTCGATTTCGTTGCTCATGTCAATCTTAGTCAGGTGATCGTAGAACAGCCCCTTCAGCTCCTTGCCGGCCAATTGGACTGCCGACCCCTTCGGATTGTAGAGCATGCAGTTGTCGAAGATCAGCTCAAAGTCGAGCAGCGCCTCGTTGCCATCCCAGTAGTAATTGTTGTGCAATCGCTCGCGTATCGTGTTCAAGTCCATCGGATGCCTGATCAGAGTGTGATAGTCGGGTATGCAGAGGGTGACTGCATCCACCGGATACCGGAAGTGGAATGACCAGCTACTGTCCAACAAATGACCCAACACCGACTTAAAGCTGTCCAGCACATTGGTTCGTCGTCCCAGTTTTCCGGGCGGTGGCACAACCGGCGGCTGAACAATTCCATTCACCGGCAGAACGTGCTTCCCCTCATTATAATCACTGTCCATCTGCTTGAAGATAATGTTTAAAATGAAATGGAATATTTAGCTCGTGAATTGCAGTCAATTTATTCTGACAGAGAAACTCCTATCGAATATCGAATATTGAATAATCATTTTTATCGTAGCATGCTTCGAAATTTTGATTAATTTTGGAAAATCAATTTCCTAAGTTGCAATTGAAAATAAGTGTCAGATTGTACAGGAGTAGAACATTCAAGTTTCTTGGGGTCTCATGATAAAAGACTTCTTTAAACATTTAACATTTTCATCTAACAAAACATCTAAAAATCAACTTTCATGTTTTCTTCGTCAAAAAAATACATTTTGTAATAAATCAGGAATTTTTGGTTTGACAATATTATTTGTTATTTATTACTACTTTTGCCAGTTTAAGTAGTGTGATTTCAGCTGTAGGATGCCTCAGAGAGAGCAGAGAGCTTGCAACCAGCCAGTGCAACACACCCATCATGTCACACTCGATGATGGTCTTCCCAAAATGTCGGGCAAAATGTTGAATAACTTTGACAAGCACTTGACTAACTTCACTCGTCGACCTCAGCTTCAAAGGGAGAGAGAGATAGAGACAGAAAAAGAGAGAGAGAGAGAGAGAGAGGGAGACAAGCAGTGAGTTGCACTTCAGCATGAATTTCCAATGTTTGCAAAACTGTCAAACATATTCAATGTTTAGTTTTTCAGTGTCTGTAGCTGCACATTAAATGTGATCGGTTCATGTCAATAACTTGCTCGATTTTCACTGGTGCCTTTGTCAAAGTTCATGTTAGTTGACAAGAAGTTAGCATGCCAAAAGGGGCATGTGCTGAATGTACACATGTATGTATGATTGTAACTTGCGGAAGGGCAACAAAGAAGCATTGGACGTCAAACAACTATTAGAAGCCTACTTAGTATTTAACAGCTAGGCTCGGGGTATCTTCGACTAGAACCTTTTAATTTGTTTTAGAAACTCGTAAGAATAAATAATTATTTGATTAAATGCAATATCATCTGTCTTTTATATTGCTGCAACCAATCAATTGGATACAAATATTTCATTGCAACATTGGATGCAGATTGAATGCAGATTCAGTTTCAGTTGGCATTTTGACAGCATTTCCGAACGTTGATTTTCTACTTGCTGCTTCCATTTCTCGAAGTGGTCGAAGAAGTCGCTGAAAGCCCTGTTCCCACGTTGACTCATAAAATGAATGATTTGCGCCTCTATGTGGCAAGTTTAAGCGCAAGATGAATGCAAACCGTTAATAAGTTGAAGGGGACAGCACAGAAAGTAAATGTAGAGCTTACAAATTGTTCGATTGGTAATAATCGCATTTCCTTAAACCATCGTGTGGAACTGATAACGAAAGCGGATCTGGATTAGGTAACCAAAGGTTGATGAGCGGTCTCTTAACTTACGAGCAATACAAGTGAGTGTCTATATACTAGTGTATATATACCATGACTATTTACCCTCTGCTCCAATCTTACATTGTAGCGCCAGTTGAATACCCGTTAAAGGATGAGCTGACAAAATCTTACAGCTCTTAGGTGAGCAGCAGGATAAGCTGCGGAAACAAGCTGATAGGTGTTGAACTATGGCATTGGTACTCAGCCAATCCTGGAGCACTTGGAGTGCTCATTAAGGCAAGAGAAGGTAAGTCCCAAGGCTGCCAGAACAGAAAGTTGTGCCAGAACGCAGATTATAGCATTGATATATAAATAAAATGTATTTATTGGTTTACCTTTTATTTTAAACAACGTAGGAGAAAACATGAGTATATTTATTTCCTTTAAATTATATTCAATACTTCTTTACTATAAAACGTTTAGAATGAAAAATCTTAAAATAACAAATCTCAAATTAAGATCAACAATCTCAAATCGAGAATTCTGACAGAGTAGAATGAAAAGACTTGAGAAATACTTGGTCCATTCGAGAATAAACAATTCGAATCTCCGCTGAGACATGCCTTGAATCAAGAATATATTGTTGATTTTATATAGATTTGATATGACCTGCATGCTCTTTTAAGATGATTGTCTAGTCGACCATTTTTGAGCACACTTTCTTGATTGCATGTTAAAGTCTTATAATTATACATGTAAATCCTCCATTTTTGGCAGAGTGTCCTTATGGCTTACAATGGGAATAATCGCTTTGCCAGCATTGTGCTCTACATAAGTTGACAGCTTAATTCCCACTTGGCGCAACAGCAGCCCACTCCGGTGTAAAAGTTGGCGGATTCGCCTCCATCCCACTTCTGAAACTGGGCGTACGGCCAACGACAGACTCCGCCCAGATCCTGCACAATATGTTCATTCAGCATACATACGATGAGAGAATCTTGCATGGCATCTGTCCGGTTCTTAATCGGGTTGACTATTTATTTAATTTAAAGTATATTTGTATCCAATATTTCAATATTGAAATCGTGTATCGAATGAAAATGGTTTAAGTCAGAAATGTGCAATAAGTTTTGCGATAATTTATTCAATAATTTATTCGTTAATTTTATTTATGCACTATTTTATAGTATTCGTGTTTAATTATACGCAATGTAACATTATGTGACATATTTTAGGGGAATTTGGGATCCATTTTGTGTTGGTTATTTTAGCGCCACATTTTTATCGCTATTTTCCATATATTTTTTCTTGATTTTTTTCTTGGTTTTTTTTTTTTTTTGTGTCTGTGGGTGGTATGGATATATGATACGTATGTAAATGATATATGCGTGGTGGGCATTTTTGGGGGATGTGGGGAGGGGATGTAGAGATATGATGCCCACAGCGCTTTTGGCAATATGTTGCGTTTACCGATACCACAATATGAAAACAAAGATGAGAACCAAAAAAAAAAAGAATGAAGCGAAAACATAATCAAACTAGAAGAGATGCGCTGGCAGGGAACGTTTCAGCATCAGCTTGAGCTTGAGCTTGAGCTTGAGCGGGAGCGGGAGCGGGAGCGCAAGCGAAACAATTTGGGGTCGGCTCAAGGGCTTGGGTAACACCTGTAGGAATACTTGATTGCCGGCTCACGCTCAGTTTTGATATCACGCGCTCGATGGCCGAGGCAGCAGCAGCGGCAGCACCAGTATCATCAGTTGTGGCAGCATCAACAGCCACGTGGCAGCCCCGCTGGCGGCCACATTACGCGCCGCCTCCTCCACACCTGCAACATAAACATAAAAACACAAAAAACACAATAAAGAAACCAGAGTCAATGCTTTGTCCCAGAACAATGGTAGAGCAATAACATTTGTGTATTTGAAACTTACCGCCAACGAAATTGGGATGTTCATCGTTTATGGACGCGGCGCCTGGATGTAGCTTGATTTCTGTATATATAAAAAAAAAACACAAAACAAAGCAAAGCATATATGTCATGGGTCAGACATGCTGCATGCCACATGGGAGCTTTTGTTCAGCCAGATTACGCATACGCACCGTATAGCCGCAAGGTGCCCTCGGCACGACCCAGCGAGTTTGTGCTGACACAGTGATAGGTGCCCACATCGGAGGCAGAAAAGGAACGCACCACAAGCAACATGACGCCGCGATAGCCATCGCGCTGCTCCGTAATCCCATATTTGGGCCTGTGAAAGTGTTAACCAGAAATGGAAAGTCTGTAAATATGGGAGACAAGTCGCATTAAAGAATGCTCGCACCCATCGAGTAGCATTTCGGGTCCAGGAGAGAGCGAGTCGAGGCTGGATGTGGAATAGCCATTTGAGGTGCGCGCTCCCTTCAGCCAGTAGGAGACCGGGGAGGGTGATGCCTCCACCTGGCATTCCAATTGCACATCGGAGCCAAGCGGTGTACCAAGCAGCTGGCTAGGTGCACGCACCATGGGCGCAACTGTAAAATCACAAGAAATGTTGCAGGATGCAGATGGCAAAAGGGTCAGGATCAGAGTGGGAGGTAGGCAGACTTACATTGCACGCTGAGCGAGACACGTTTGCTGACTGCCGGCGGCACATCATTGGAGGCGATGCACAGATAGGCGCCCATCTGGCGACGCTCCAAACGCAGCAGCCTCAACGAGGAGCCATTATATGTTTCCACTATAAAACAGATATCGAATTGTGCTCTCAACTCACCAACTTCAAAAATTCTTCACAGCAACACTCACCTTTCATCAGCTCCCGACTGCCTGGTTTGCGTATGAGAATCATATTGCCATCCTCGCGTCGCCAGATGACACGTGGCTGAGGATTACCGGTGGCCTTACACGTCAGCGTCGCATCCTCGCCCTCCTGCACGGCCAGATCTGCGGATGAGTCCTCGTTGATGATGTCCGGCGGCACTGCAAGTAACAATATATATATACCTCAATCTCCAACACTCAATTGTTTAAGCTCATTTTGCACCTTGCACATCGATGCAGCCCACTTGCTTCTTCATTGGACTCGTGTTTATCTGGCACATGTAGCATCCCCGATCGCTTTCACGCAGCTTGCTGATCTTCAATTTCCAGCTGATGGCAGCCAATTACAATTTAAACAATTCAAACGTTTATATATGGTTTATTATAGTCTTAACAATAGGCGTCTCAAACGAAAATGTTTAAAGTAAGTCAACTTTTATATTCACAAGATTAATATAGATTTTGTGCATTGATTAATTGACTCACTAACATAACCAAGTGGTGAGCCAGTAAATCTGATTCTGATAATAATTCTAGATAATCCAATGGAGATAATGCCTAATGCTCCTTAACTCCAATCCGTAAAAATAACTATTTAGATAATGTTAAACTATATATATAAAAGTGTTCCTATTTCCCCAATTCATCGAGGTGTCTTGAATGAATCCACATCGAAATTGCAATTTATAGTTAAAAACACTTTCACCTGTTCACTAAATAAGTTATAGAATTTTGTCCTTTGTGCTTGCTTTCTACTCACGTGTGTATGTCCTGATGCATAACACTGATCCTGGCATTGTGCGTTACGACGCGTCCTTGTAGAGCGAGTACCGTTTGATCGGATGCCCGCAGCCAACCGACCTATTGGAGGAGATCATAAAATGTGTTTAATTCGTTATGGGTTGCAAGTTCGAGCTGAGTCAACGATTGACCTACTTTGTTCTTGCCCAGATTGCGCACGGAGCAGGCCAAAACGGCCTCACGACCAGCCGGATACGTGACATTGTTGATGAAGCCAATAAACTCCGGATCGGGATCCAGCTGTGAGTTTGACTCTATGCCCGGCACGTGGCATTAGATTGAATTAGAATTTGATTGCTTTGGATTGGGGAGGAGGGGACAGGCAATTGGATGCATGACTATGCCTACTTACCATGATGCTGATTCTGTGGATTGCCATTGGCGCATTTGGCGACTATTATCAAAATGACAAAGAGCGGCCCTAAATGGCTCTTCATTTTGTGATTGCTCTTTTTGTTTTCGATGCTGGTTATGCTGTTGCTGTTGCTGCTGTTGTTGCTGCTGTTGTTGCTGCTGTTGTTGCTGCTGTTGTTGCTGCTGTTGTTGTTGTCGTTGTTGCCGTTGTTGTTGCGGCTTGCAGCTGACATTTGTTATTTGCAACAGCTGTTACTCGATTCGGCGTTGTTATTGCTGTTGCCGCTGTTGTTTTTGTTGTTGTTGTTACTTTTGCTATTTTATGGGTATTTTTTGCTGTGACCGCCACAATTTCTATTTGCAGTTGAATTTCGATTTCGATTGCTATTTGCCGCATGCGTTGTTTGTGCAAATTGCGCAAGGGGCTGTGATTTCACATCTGCATCTGCATCACACCCAAGTGCTGTTGACATCTGCAAAAGCGAGACAACAAACACAAGCAAAATGAAAATGAATGAAAAAAAAAAAATCAGCATCCCAAACAAAACATCAAATATTGCTACCAAATTTATTTCACAGCTCTCACAAACCCACAAACCCACACACATATATACAGAGCACAGCATCAGTAAATGGAGTTTAGTTTAAGTGCTGCAGCAGCAGTGTTGCAACAATAGCAATCAACAATAGAGCTGCTTGCGGGTTGGGGCTTTCAGCTCTGCTAAGTTGATTATGTGCGGCGCACAGTTTTACTATTTTACGTTGCCCGCCTTTAGGCGCGGCCAATATGGTGCTATCCTGCTGTCTGGATAGCAAGAGTCCTGCTACCCACTCTGCCAGCTTTCATCTTCTGCAGCTGCCGCTCAAAGTAAAAGTAAATGCAATTTTGAACACAAACACGAATTTATGGCAATGCCTGCCACTTATTTTTTTTACAGCATCGGCATCCAAAACAAGACAAGAACAAAAATAAAATAAAAGTAAAAATGGGAAAAAGAAAAATGAGCGAGTTTTCGTCGGCAAAAGCCAAAGGTGCAAAATATGAATGTAAATATTAAAAAAGTTTCAAGACGCAAAAACTAACGAGGTGTTCGCTCATTTGCAGAACCCTCAATCGTGCATCATCCATCCCCCCCCCCCCCCCCCACCCCGTCCTCATTCCCATTCCCATTCCAATTCACATCCCTTCCTCCCTAACCAAATACACTGTAGCAACACGGCTGCACTTTGACGCATCTGTAATTTAATTTCAGAGTGAAATTGAGCGCTCGACTAATACTAAATTTGCACTAAACCTGTTAGTCAGCACCGTTGAAAGTGCACTGGGACAGAGTGTTAGAGCGGCGTGTCGTATGCGAGGTCGGTGGGGGGGCGGGGGTTGTTGGCATCGCCAAATGCCTTGTAAACTTTTGACGAGAGGTGTCAATTCAAAGCCACTGGGCTAAAATACACGAAATGCCGTCAGTGGATCCCAGAGCCGGAGAAAGGCAACTCTTAGCGGCGGAAATGCGATTTGCTTATTGAATTACTTTTAGAGGAAGTGGAGCTGCTGGCGCAAAAAGAAAGCCAAGTTGCCACAATGTTGCAGCTATGCAGCCAGATAGATTTATTATATTGTTCACTTACACAGTATAATTGAATTGCAACACAAAGCATTGCAGAGCTTCCACATTTTGGACAGACTTGTTTATTACTTGCAGCCCTGTTCTCAACATGAGATTAACTTCATTCTATAAACTTGTCTAATCTTTTTTTTTTTAAATTTTTAATGCTATGTACAAATTAGATTCTTAGTATTTTTCCTTCCAAGTCGCAACTAAAAGTTTAATTGTAGAATCTCAGTTTGAATAATTATGTAAAGCTAAACTTTAATCAGGCTTAAAGTAACTTATCTTGATGTGGATTAAAATAAATAATATATATATAAATAAAATAATATATTAATAAATTATACAGAGAAGAAATACAATATTTCTTTAAAATCTCAGCTGTATGACCCATACAAAAATCTTATTTTAATACAATACACACAATTAATCAGACATTATAATTTGAGAACTTAATGCTTTTAGGATTGTCCGATTTACATATATAAAAATATATAGACTCAAAGCCAGGTAAGCAGACATGATTATATAAACAGAACTTAAATTAAAAATGTAATAAAGCTGAGTCAGCAAAATCAAAGATCGTTAATCGTTCTGCATAAGAAATGATGAGTTGGAAAGTTAATAAATGAAAAGCGGCTTAGCGAAGCAAAGTGCTTAAAGAGTTTGGCCAATTGAAAAGTGTTTCTATGTTTATCCGTAGAGTAATATTGCCACACCCACAGGGGCTTTCACCACTGCATTTATATTGCACTGTTCCCAAGTGCATCTGCACATAACTTTGTGGACAATAAAAAATAAAGTCAAGCAAAATGATGTTTGCAAAACTGGAAAACTTTCATATTGTGCTCAGATGCAATAAATTGTTAGTTGCAGCATAATTTGCAACAAATCGAAAACAAATCCTTGCTGAAACAAATCCTTAAAATGGAAATTACATTTCAACTCATCAACTCTAACTCAAACTCTTATATATATATTTGTTATTCTCTGCTTTCTTTCATTTTGCGATGCTTTGCAGATGTCAGGGAATAACAAATTTGCATGCACACTCAAGAAACGGAATATTTAAAAATGAAGTGCCCCAGAGCCCTGCCCCTTTTCACTCATTTAAAATGTGCCACAGTGCGAACATAAATAAATTTGCCGTGTAAACAAAAAACATGTCGAAAAACTGCGCCAAACAAATGAAAAGTACAAACTGCAAATCAGCGCAGTTGCTGCAAGGTGGAGCCAACAGCTGGCCGAGCACCGTCGTTGCAACAGATGGTGACAGGCAGAGAGGGAGAGAAACATGGTTGAGAAACAAGGTGACTGCTCCGCTGGCGGCAACAACGAAAAGAGCAAAGGCGCCAAAATCCTTTCCTTTTGACGTTGCCGAGTTTGCAAAAACAAAAACGCCAGCAACAACAACAACAACAACAATCGTAACAAGGAAGAACAGCGTCTTTAGGCAGGCTGTTGGTTAAATACCCTAAAGAACATTTCAGTTCCATTAAAATTACAATTTGTGTCAATTACAATTTGTGGACTTATAATGAAAGGCAACTAACTAGCAAGGCCTGCCAGAGAAATCATTTTCGTATTCATTTCCATCGGTTTTTCAGCACACTAATACCAAAATTCACACTAATCGAGGGGTAAACATCTAAAATCAAGCTCCTTGTAGTATCCTTATCTCAATATAATTAATGACATGGAAATCAAATGAGTTTGAGAAGCAATTTCAAGACCAAGAGTAATTAACAGGTGCAATCCTGGAGCAAAAAATCCCTTTAATTATACAAATTGGTATCTTACATTTTTTAGTATCCCCAGTTTTAAATTTTGAATTAATAAATAATTTTTATTTTGATATCTATTAATATGTTTCTTTGATTTTAATTTCAAATGATCAAAAACAAAAAACGTTTTGAAGATTTGTGGACTGTTCTTCGTCAACGTTAAATAAATACATAAATAAACAAATAAGCCAAATAAATACATATGAAATATAAGAATTTTTGGGATTATATCGAACAATGATGGTTCCAAAAATTATGAAACGTTATTAAAATTTGTTAAAAGTGACACATTAAAACAATTTAAATAAACCCTATGAATGATGAAATTATCATTAAAATATCTTCATCAAGAGTATTACAAAAAAAAAAAAAAACAATAGGAAAAACAGCAAACACGACAAACATTTGAGCTACAAGCGTCAGCAGGAGTTGCTGGCCAATAGTTGTGCGAGGTCCTGCAAATCGGCTCCAAGTGTTAGCAATGCCAACATCTATGTCTCAAATGCTGACGTCATTTGCTGTTATGGCGCGATGATGGGAGCATCAAGGGTCGGAGCTGGAGCAGGAGCTGGCAGCTGGCAGCTGGCAAATGGCAAATGGCAGATGGGAGCTGGGATCTGTGTGGGATCTGTGAGTTGGAGCAGTAATGGCGGGTCAGCAGACGGTAAACGGTTAAATGTCAAACGGTAAATGACCGTCGCTGCTAAGCGACAAAGCAATTTGACTTAAAAGTGCTGAGCACTGAATGCTGATTCTCGCTCGGCGCCAGAATGATGACGTTGTTGTCGCGTGGTGTCGCGCTGCGTTGTCGACGTGGACGTGGGTGTGTCAGCTAAATGACTAAAGTCCTCGGTAACAACAGTGCCAGCAAATGAACAGGCGGCACAGCGGCCTTAAAGGATCAGGCTTAAGCTCATTTATTTAAATTAAAACAAACACTGCAGGCTAAAAAGGCACAATGGAATGAACAGGGGACTGGCGTGGGTTGGTGTAAACAGCTGGGAGGTGGCAACTGGCAGAACTTCTTCATACGACACGACTGAGTGCATACTGCCACACACATATTGCAAGCTTGCACATGTATGTATGTCCGGGTGTGTGTGTTGAGTTTGCCTGCAAGGCGAAGCAGCAGCAAATGCTGCGTGTGTTGTGTGTGTGTGTGTGTTTGTGTGTGTTTGTGTGTGTCTCACTGGCTCGAGAACTTTGGCAACGTTTCGGAATGCCAGCAAGCTGGCTTTAGTCGCCTTTCTTCCATTGTCCTTTGTCCTTGTCCGTTTGCCTGCCTACCTGTCTGCCTGTCATTTGTCCACAACACAAACAGGGCAAATTGTTTGCAATAAAGCCCATGCCAAGTGAGCCGCTGCCACACGTCCCCCTTAAACTCTCCCACGCTACGGACTAAGACGCCAGCAGCCACGCCCATTATGAGATGAGTATAAACGCTTTCGCTGCAGGTACCGAACTCTATCCATCACAGCGATTGCCCCTTACTTGCCCCTGGCGCTAATGAATTTCACTGGCAATTGCACAAAGTGCAATATTAGCGACAACAACAACAACAACAACAACAACAACAACAAAAATTGACAACAACAAGTGCAATAAATAGCGATGCAAAGTTTAAGTAGAAAATCACAAAATGAAAATGTTAATTGTTTGTTTCACTTTTTGTTTTTGTACTTTGTTCTTTGCATACCCTATGCCAATAAAATATGTATGATAAAAGTGTGGCATATGCTGCATGTTGCAACCGTCGGTATTTACTGAAAAATATCGTATATCTTATATGTATATGAATATTAATCTATACAATCAGCGATCAAAGCAATTGCAAGACTAAACAATTTAATAGACTCCTTTTAAAGACTCCTTTTCATAATAGAACATAAAAGAATTATTTGTTGTTCTTATAAATGTAAGTTAAATAGAAGAAAATGCGATCTATAATCAAAATCCGGTTTTACTTTAATTTAACACTTAATTGATTTTTAAGACAGAAAAACCAAGCTACAAATTCGTTTGTGAAGAAAATGGATTAATTTGCATGAATTGATTATAAATTCGAATATAACATTAGAATGCAAGCTCATGAATACGGTACAGGGCATCTGATAGTCATGCACTATTAGCAGCCATATTTCAACTTGTTTTGTTTTATTTGTGTTCTGCAAAAGTTTTTGCAGAATTGTTCAATGGGATTTTTTATTGCAATCGGCGAAAGTTTTTATGTGGCGCCATTAGTAGCCAATTATTGGCGACTTTTTACGCTCGAAGACTCCACGCTAAGCATCCTGGCTGACTACTGGACGAGACTGGTCTCCAATTGACTGGTCTAGACTCGGTTGACTGGCAGACAGACTGCAAGCCAATTTATAATCGATGTCAGCGACTTCAAACTATTTGACTGAGTGCATTAAAAAGTTCAATAATGAGCTACTAATAACTCAATTTCAACAAAACGGCCAAAAAGCGAAGGCCCTAATTAAAACTGCGCACTGTCGTGCGTGCAAAGATATGGGAGGGTGATGGTGCGGTGGTAGAGGAGGTGTTGAAACGTTGGTGCAACGAGTGCAACGTTGCATCTTAGCTTAATTAAACATTGGCGCCTCACTTTTAATTGATTGTGAACAAACTGAAAGCAGACATCGCTGAGCGAATGACAGCTGAATAGAGATAGCCACACAGAGAGCGCGTAAGAGAGATAGCGAGAGAGAGTGAGAGAGAGAGAGGGAGAGTGAGTGTGAGAGTGAGTGCAAGAGAGTGGGCATGATGTAAATAAACAATTTAACTAAATGCGCCGCAAAGTAGGCAACGCGTATTCAGAGCCATTGCAGTCGCTGCCAGCTGCCAGCTGCCAGCTGCCAGCTGCCTGCTGCTCGCTGCTTGCCACAAAAGCCTTCAGAATTAGACGCGGCATGGAGATGATGCTTGCAAAGTGTAAATGTAAACACAGCTCACAGCAACAAAAGGCCGGCAAGGCGTCGAGCACGAACAATGCGTAGAGCCGAATGAATGAAAATGCCAAATGGCAAATGGCAAATGGTAGTGGCAGTGGCAGTGGTAGTGGCAGTGGCAGTGGCAGAGTGGTAGAGTGGCAAGAGCTGCACGTCTGAATGAATGAATAGCAATGGCAATGATTGTAGGTTAGGTTTTCATACGATGCGGCAGTTTGAGCTCTCCCTCAACAACAACAACAACAATTAAAAAAACAGTAGTGTGTGTGTGTGTATGTGAGAGTGCCGGCACAATTGTGATAATTGCCGTTGTCTCACACCTTTTTTTTATGCCAACGCCAGCGGGTCGTGAAATGATGACAAGCAAAAGCTCTTCCGTTGCGAGTGTTGTTTGGCTGCCACTCGTAGGCATATAGCATTTAAATGCTTGCCCCTCAACGCGCCTCCTTTTCACTGTTTATTTTACAATTTCATTGTTTACATTTATGTTCTCTACGTGTGTGTGTGTGTGTGTGTGTGTGCCTGTCTCATCTGCCTCAGCTATAGAAGCATGTATGTGCCTCAACATTTTTTACCTTGCTTCTTTGCCCCTTTGGCTTTCTATTTGTATTTTCCTTCGTTTTTGTCGCTTTCTCAACTTTATTCGCGCACAATTTGCATGCGAATTTGCCGCTGTCTGTTTTTGCCCCAAAAACTTTGCCCCGTTCTGCAAGTCCCGTCACCCATTCCCCCCCTTCATTCCGTCTGTCCGTTCGTCTTCTACGTTTGTCCAACCATTTGCTGTCCTCCGGCCTCATGCGCGTGCCTTTTACTGCACGACTGCCACTTGGCAGTTGGCTGTCTGCCCCTTCCAATGTCGCCTTCCCTTCGAACCAAACTGAACCGAACCGCTGGTAGAGCACCCCCGCATCCGCTTCTTCAATACGGCCGTCTGCGTTGCCACCGTTCTGGTTTTGTGCAATTTTTTCCTTCATTTTTTATGCGCCGTTAACAACTTTTGCTCGGTTTACTTTTTCCGTGTCGGGCGGCGTCTCCGGCGCTGCTTCTTTCAAACTTTAATTGTTGTTGCATGTCCTTTAGCGCACTCCTCGATGGCGTCGTCGTCGTCATAGTCCTCCTCATCATCAGCGTTGTTGTTCTCATAGCTGTTACTTTTATTGTTGTTGTTGTTGTTGTTGTTGTTTTTCTGGCGTAAATTGTACGCCTCACGTTTTTACGCCTGCAGCCAAAGGAGACCCATCTGCATGTGTGTCTGTGTGTGTGTGTGTGTTTGAATATGTGTGTGCGTGTGTATGCCTGTGGCGGCGGAAGTGTGAAACTGAAATTGAGCAACTAAAGGACTAAAAGACTCTGCCAGTTGCCTACTTGCGACGCCGTCACACTGGCTTTAAATAAGCATAACTAAATGTAAATAAACATTTAATTTAACTGAGAGTCAAATAACAAATTACCATTCTTATTTTAATAAATAATAAAATTGTGTATCAAAACAGTTTTACTAAATTAATATCAAAGATATAACAAACATAACATTAAATATTTGTACGTAGTAATTTTATAGATAGTCATAGAATTTTTTAAGACCATCATAAATTATTGCAAGCTTGTTTATTAAATATTACATAAGCAGATCATAGTTATAATGGGGACTTCAAACATATTTAACTTTTGGAACAATTGATATTTCCCAATTCATATATACAAATATTACTTTGGTAAAATATTTCAGGTGATTGAGAATTACTTTGACTAATTAAAAGCATTTTTATAATTCCAAAACAAAGTTTGCACATTGAAAGAACAACCTGCGAAATATCCACAAACCTTTTTTTTTGCTCAAGTTTCGCGTGTGTTCGGCCCAGTGTGCATGGTCTGTGCATGTTGGTGTTCATTGCCAACGTCTGTTACTGTTACTGTTAAATGTGCGTGCGTGTAAGTGTCTGTATGTGAGAGTGCGAGCGAGAGGGAGAGCTTGTGTGCATGTGCTCGACTTTATTTGGTTTTGCGTAGCACTTGGCATTTATTTGCCCGCACCGAGACATGTCTCCCTCCCATCCCTGCACCCATCCAACAGACCCGCTCCCGCTTCGAACAAGCAGAAAAAAAAAACTTTGCTTGCTGTTTTTTTTTTTTTTTTAATGGGAGGCAGAAAAAAGTTGGTTTCGAAATAGCTTTAGGGAGTTTGTAAAACGCATTGTGCTGAACGCTTTCAGAAATAGCTCCATTGAACTGGGCACGCGTATATTTCCTTTGCTTTCATACACATCTACACATCTACGCATGCAAGGCGGAGTGGGCAGAGTGGGTTGGCAATAAGATAGCCCATATGGTTTTCATTTTTTGTTGTTTTTGTTTTTTATTGAGAGAGAGAGAGCGAGGGTTCTCCATTTGTTTGACATGCGTTATCTAATACTCATGATTGCTCAATCATTGCCCAAATATCATTATAATTGAAAGCTGCTCGTAAAGGATTGTGAGAGACGATTGCATACATTTACTGATAATACATATAGGATGACAGTTTTGTAGCAATAAAAAGTCGTCCTTATATATATATATATATATATATATATATAAAATTGCTCACTTTTAAAGGGAGCGCACAGTTGTTGTTTAGCTTTAAAAATGCTTGAACAATTGCTGGTTTGTAATTGCTGCTGCTTGCTGCATTCGTTACCATAATTGCTGTTGGCTTAATTTCAACTGCCGACTTCCGGACCGGCAACTTCAACTTCTTCTGCTTTTGCATGCAGCTTCAGACAAACCAACGACAACGACGACGACAACAAGAAACCCCATTTGACTTACAGTCTTTCCATGTGAATGTTGCATGTATATGGGTATGTGTATATGTGTGTGTGTGTGTTGGTGTGTGTGTGTGTGTGTGTGCGTTTGTGTTGCTCATTTGGTTGGCATTCTTTCCATGGCTCCTTGGCCAAAGCGAAGTGAAAGACTGCAGCAGCCGACTCGTTTCCAGTTGCGGCTGCTTTTGTTACTTTTATTGTTGGCTTCTGCTGGTCGTTTCCTTGTCCGGGTTGCCATTTGCCCGCTTTGAGTGCTCTCTTTGTGTGTGTGTGTGCTAATGTGTTTTTGTGTTGGTGTGTACATATATCCTGGCTGCTGACTCCTTGCTTCGTATGTGGATTTGGCTTCGTTGTCCGTTGTCCATCGTCTTAAAACTGCGGGCCTCTTCTTCGTCCACCAACTGCACCTTTTCAGCCAGGAGCGTTGAATGCTCATCAACGCCACATTTGCGTGCTCCGATTACTGAAACCCCCTCCCTCGTCATTCTTATGTCCTTATATCCTTGTGCCTTGTGCCTTGTGGTCCTGCTCCCATATCCATGTCTCTCTGTCCACATGCATTTCAACTGCGCATTTGCCTGCTCGCTTGAGCACCAATTCAGCTGTGCACTGCCCTTCACCCCCTCCGCCGGGGGGTCATCCCCCTGCATCCGTTGCCATCATCCAGCTGCCTATGGGTCTGCTTGTTTTCACTGTCTACCCCAGCTCTCCTGGACTGCGTCTCCAGCCTGTTGTTGGCATAAATGACTGCGCCTGTGTATTTGGCATGACTCTTGAATTAATTTTGCAACATTTTAAATTGAGCGCAATTAATTGCAAAAATGTTTTATTTTTACCCACTTGCACTCGTTTTACAACACACACACATGTGCATTTCAATGCATATATGCTTATTTATGCATGTGTGTGTGTGTGTGTGTGTGTGTGTGTATTTGTGTTTGTATGTGTGTGTGTGTTTGGGGTTTCTGAATGGGCTGCAGTGCACTTTTTTTTAGTTGCACTCACTGTTGTTGCTATTGCTGTTGCTGTTGCTTTTTGTGTGCAAGTGCGAACACGCGCATTCAAGCATATGCACGTCGGCCAGGCTCCACTACACTGTATGCATACCCACCCACACACACACACACACACGCACACGCACACAGCTGTGCATGACTATACATATATACACATATATATATTTTTGAATGTGCGTGTCTGTGTGTGTGGCGCTTTTTGTGGCACCGTCGTTTGGGCATGTTGCCTTTTTGCATTTCTTTTCCCCTTTTATGCATTGCTTTTATCGCGTTTCCCATACTCCTTGCATACATTCACATTCACATTCACATTCACATTCACATTCACGTTCACTTACCCGCCAGCACACACGCAGACACACGCACACATGCTACACTCGCCGTAGCCTAAAAGTATGCAGCATTCATTGAAAGGCTTTTACATGACACACTCTACGCTTTACTATGCCTGTCTGTTTTGCATTTCTTTTTTTCTCTCTTTTTTCTTTTTTTGTTATTGCCATTCTGTTGCCATTTCTGTTGTATTTATTGTTGTATCTGTCGCAGTTATTGTTGTTGTAGTTGTTTTTGTTGTTGTTGTTGCTGCTATTTCTGTTAATTTTTGGGTCGCTTTTGTTGCATTTTTGCCATTTTGCTGCCTGGAGTGTTGTGCAACGCATTTCATTTCGTTCCCACTTCACAGCTGCCGCAGTCGACTCACTGAGTGTGTGTTTGTGTGTGTTGGCGTGTAGCTTCGCTTATTTATATCCAATTGTTCATTTGTCTTTGGTTTATGTTACGCATACGTCATGTTTGTCCATATTTTATATTTCTATATGTTAGTGTGTGTGTGTGTGGCATTTACAATCAGAGTGGTGGGCCACAAATGCAAAATGTTTTTCCTTATATTTATTATGTTTTCAGATCTTCTTTATAAATTAAATGTGTCAGCATTTGTTTCAATTTTTTTTTTATATTTTTATTTTTTTGGGTTTTTTGCTTCATTGCACAAAATAGCATTTCGCTCAGGCATGCATTGAAAATGCATTTAATTTGTTGGTCTGCTCGCCAATGTTGCATGCTTGATTGTTGCAAAAAATAACTATACGCACATAATTATTGGGAATTAAAATTACACATGCCTAGCTGTGTCGTTAAGCTGGTTACTTTAGCTGCTGCATCGAATTATTTGTGCTCTCAACTTTCAATTAGGGATAAACAAAAAGTGTTGCAAATGCAAGCAATTAAATTGTTTTACTGGTGCTCTTTTCCTGCATCCCCAATTCAATATCTGTGCATGCACAAAAATAGACACAGAGCCACACACAAATATTTATTTACATATGTATAAACTTAGTTCGACTGTCAGATATTTGTCAAAAGCTCTGACAGCTGCATATATCTATCGCATCCGTCAATCCATCTACTTGTATTCCATAGGGTATGTTATCTTCGCTTCGAAAATCTCGTTACAATTTTGCACTTTCGCTTCAGTCTGTGGCACATGCAAGCAAAAAAATACCGAATGTAATTTTTCTTTTCTGCATGAAATTTTATCATTTTGTTAGTTCAATTCGTTTTATATTTCGTTACTTATATTTTTGTGTTGTGTGTAGTTTTCTCTTTTTTCTTTTTTCTTTTCTTTTCGTTTTATTTATTTATTTTTTTTGTTTGCTCAATTTTTCTTTTCTTATTTTTGTGTTTGTGTGCTGCTCTTCTTACTTTATTTATTTAGTTATTATATATATGTATATGTATTATTTTGTTGCTTGTGTATTTTGAATTTTTTATGGAACTTATACTCATGCAATGGCAAACGACAATAACAAAAGCAACGACAACAAATTTGTCTTGCAAAAAGTTTATTTTGCTTGTCACATTTTCTTATTGTAGTTGATAAAGTTCCCGTTTCGTGGCCCAATCTACAGCAAAGGCCATGTCCAAGTGTCTATGACTGTTTATGGCCCGTCAGTCACTCTGTCAGTCTGTCTGTCTGCCTGTCTTCATGTGTGTGTGTCTTTCTGTTAGTGTGTGTGTGTGTGTGTGTGTGAGTGTGTGTGTGTGAGTGTGTGTGTGTATGTGAGTCTACATGTTTTCGTTTTTTATTATTCAGTAAATCAAATCAGTTGCCTAACAACTCAATCCAAACACTTGCAGAGCACGCTCCATAGACATGGTCGGCACACCTCTCCTCCTCCTCCGATTCTTCTCCTTCTATTGCCGCAGTACTTGAATAAACTTGTTCGCAGGACAGTCCGCAAGCTCCCGCTGCTGGGCATTCCCTCAGATCCTCTCACACAACTACACCAGTTGTGCAAACATACTCACAAACAGTCATACATATCATACGATATCTTTCAGTCCGCCTCACTCTGAACTGTCATTGGCAAGTCGGTTGTTGTTGTAGTTGTTGTTGTGGGTGATGTTGTTCTTGTTGTTGCAGATGCTGCTATTGTTGTTGTTTTTACAGTTAAGTCAATATACAGCCGTCAAAAGCAACACTTGATACTGTTGTGTGCCACTTGCGTTGGCCAAGTCCGATTTCTTAGCCTCCTCGCTCTCTCTCTCTCTCTCTCTCTCTCTCTCTCTCTGTCTCTCTCTCAGCGTATCACAATCTTTCTCACCTACACTCTGTCGCTCACTCGTTCTCTGGACCTCAGTCATTTGACGACTGTCATAGTTATTGCGACTTTTCTTTCATTCTGTTTACAAAATTCTGCACACAGTCATGAACTTAGCAATGGGGCAACATCACAAATTGATGGTCAACCGAACAGAAAGAAATGCAAACAACTATAATACACACACACACACACACACACACACGCGCACACAGTCAAAGCAAGTCCTGGTTAAGCAAAGGGTGACCATAATCGACTTATGTGCATAAGCCGTCGTCCAAAAGCTTGGCCTATCGACCCAAAAAGCTAGCAGACTCCTGTCTCATAGGCGGCAGCAAGATGCCGTATCAGACAGGATTGACTGTCAGATAGTTAGTCAGTTGTCAAGTCGGCACGTCAGTCAGTTAGTCAGTCATTCAATCAGATAGATGGCCTATTTTATGTGGCTTTCATGGTTGATATTTTTTGTTCCTTTGCATTTGAGCTGCTGCAACGACAATGTAAATATCTTTAATGAGATTCGTGGAAAAGCCGATTGTTACCAATCAGACATGCAGAAGTCATAAAGGAGAAGAGGCAGAACTAAGCACTAAAGACGATTTCGTTGTTTAAAAAAAACACACTCGCATTTCATGTTAGACAATTTGTAAATAAAGTCAACAGTGTTTAGGTTCTTCAAAAATTATCAACGAGTCAAAATTTCATTTAAATATTATTATGCGTAGGCAGCTACAAGAGCTTCAGAGTTTACTTTAAAGAGGAAATATTTTAATCTGATTAATAAGCTTAGAAATCTATTTAATTTTCTTTAAAACATTAAAATTAATATGTATTTTACGCAGAAAGAAATTAAATTTGCGAAGGAATCAATGTATTTTAAAATTGAAAAAATCATTTTTGCTGTTTTATTTATGTTGTATGTGGTATGTTTCCAAAGCAATATAAGCACTATTACTTATTGGCCACAGAGCAATAAATTGTTTTTTGAAAATATGAATTATCTATTTAGTCACTTGCTCATAATCAAAAAAAGATTTTGAAATTTATGCGCCACAAAAATCAATCATAAATATGGTATATGCATATGAATTAATTGATTTTTTGTGGTTACTGCAGCACACAATATTGAAGATATATGTAGTTAAATATACAATTACAAAGTAGCCACAACTGGGTACAGTTAAATATGAGCTTATACATGTTTTTGTGTTAGAATACTTTTAATTTCATTTTTGTTCATATTTTTGAAAATCGAACTTCTTGAAATGCAAGAAAAAATATTATGAAATAGTTTTGAATTTGTTTTTTTTTCAGTTATTTAAATATTCTAAAAAATATTGTTATATTCAATCTGCAAAAAATGCAAAATATTAATCAACATATATTGCTAAACTTTGACTTACAGATAGTCTGATGACAGGCCAATAAATTGATATCTACTATTGGCAACATATTTGATTTAGAAAACTCTAGTGAGAAGACGTTAATGACTTATACGGCAAATGGTTTTTCCTTTTTTCTTTTCTGTTTTTATTTGTTCAAAACAGTATTAGCTACTGTATGCTGCACAGAACAAAAAGTGGCACGTAGTCTCCCGTCCGGCATCACTGTCGTCCCGTCCTGGGCATTGTTCTGGTGGAAACCTTTTTTACGATTTACGTGCCGTTTCCCCAGGCAGTGACTGTGCCACTCTCAGATGTCCGTGCCTCATGCATGGCTTTTAATAATGCTCATATTTTTATGGCTCGCCCAGACGGTGGGCGGGATAGGAAGGGGGGGACGTCATCACATTTCATGTGATTTTTTTCTCGCTTCCTTTTTTTTATTATTTGTCGTTGTTGTTGTTTGTTTGTTGTTTGCAACTTTTGTTCCTTAAATTAACAAGTCCGTCCAGACAAAAGGTACCAGTTCACACACACACACACACACATACGTTGAAACATATAAGCATTATTGATGTTTACTCTGCTTAACTCAAATCCACTTTGATTGGTATTTGGCAAAGCCGCGAGACATTTTCTGTTAATAATATGATGAAATTTTAATTATCCAATACGCATTCGAATTTCAATTTTAAGCCCAGATGGCCATTTGGCCGTCCAAAATGACAAAAAAGAAACCAAACGATTCGAAACAAGAAGGAAAAAAAACAAATGCAAAGAGTTTGGATTAAACAAGGGCAACAACAGTATCACAGTTGCTGTTTTCGTATACCCTTCTTTTTGCAGGGCATACTTTAGCTTTGGTAATTAATGTCTGACCAGCTGAGTGTTTAGTTAAAATATATCTTTCACCGTGTCCAAAACAAGCGTTCTTATATCTATTTTTTATCCACAGCTGACTAGACTAACGCTGTGAATCCGTTCCTGGAGACGAACCCGACGAAGGATATATTTAAATTATAAAACGCTGAGTGTTACTTCTAAAAAGTTATTTCTTTAATATTGTATATTGTCAGCCGAAGTCAACTACTACATTCCTTTAGTGTTTAAATTGGTCAAGAATTGAGCTGTTTTGCTTACAATATCTTGACTGATTGATAGGTTTTTTGAGACTGTCAAAAGATTTGTTCAGCATACGACTTGACTTCCATTGAATGCATATAGCTGTATTCCGAATGGAATCATCTGTCAAAGTAAGTTCTAGTTTGATTCGTCTGACACTCTTCGATAACTTTATAGAATGCTATCCCAAGGAAGCGTGTCCGCCTTTGTAAAGACTCCAGAAGATGCTTTAAGGTTTATATGCTTGAAAGAGTATTGCGAATTCGTCAACTCATGCTCAGGAATTATTTCTAGCTATTGTTGTCATTGTTATTCATGTTTTTTTTTTGTTATACTCGCATGTGTGAGCCTATTTACAGCCCTGCGGCATGTTTGTTGTAATTCAATTTGATTAAACAAACTTTGTGTTTTGATCAGCTCAGTTGAGCTGAGTTGAGTTGAGTTGATTATTTGGGCATCACCGCGCATTACCTGCCAGGCTCATTTGTTGTTACGATGCATATTTAATGCAACACATTTTTATTATACTCTTGCGCTTGTGTGGGTGTGTTGTGTGTTGTGGGTGTGTGTTTGTGTTGTTTCTGTGCATCAGTGTGTGGTAAGGCAAAAACACAGAACAAGAAAGTTTAAATAAACTTTTAACTGGAAGGCATCAACGCAAGTTTGGTTCGTATGTCAGGCATCAGGCATCAGGCAGCAGCAACAGCAGCAGCAGCAGAAGCATCAGCATCAACATCGGGAGCAGCATCCATCTGGGGAGTTGTCAGTGTCGCTCCTCTTACGTCCTGTGCTGTTCGTCTGCTAAGCGCTGACTTGCCCTGTGACGTCCTGCAGCACCATGCAAAGTGTCCTGTGGCCCATTTGCCACTTGCTGCCGCAACAGGGGTGTCATCATCATGACCCCCATTCCGCTCCCACCATCCACTTTCCATTGTTATTGTTGTTGCTGCTGCCGAGGGTTTTTCGGTTGGCAAAAATGAAGTTTTTCTTTTGCCATGAATTGATAATGTACACATGTTCGTATATGGGAAGCTGCTGATACGATGCTGCTATTTGCATAACCATATACAGACAAGCATCTATCCGTCTGTGTGTGAGTCGTATGCGTGTGTGTAGGTGTGTGTGGGTGTGTATTTCCAGATTATTTAGCCAAAAGTTGAAAGGTATTCGAAATTCTGCAGTCAAACTAAAACCCAAAACAAACAACAACAAAAAATGAAGAAAAAAAACTTTTATTAAGTTGAAGATATTTTGTTGAAATTTATACACATTCGCCATTTGCCATTTCTTGTTCTTCTCTCTCTCTCTCGCTCTCTCTCCATTGCATTGTCTTTGCTATAGTTGTTGCTTTTTTTGTCGCTTGTGCCATTTTTTTGCACTTGGTCGTTAAAAACTACAAGCAAATGGCTCGGTTTAATATTTGGCATTTCTTTGGCATGCATTTCGTTTCATGGGGATTTATATTTTTAAATAGAAAGTTGAGCATATAATAAACTGCAAAAGAAAAAGGAGCTGCTTCGGTTTTTTGCCTGGCTTGGTTTTTTTTCTTGTTTCTTTTAGGATTAGCCCAAATATTGGCTGGCTCATCTGGGCGCAATCTGTGCCAAATATTGCCCATAAATTCCAACAATTTCGGACTTCTGAGCTGATATCAAAGGCATTCAATGACATTTCGTTTAGGTAGTAATCAAATTCAAAAATTATTAAACAATTTTAGAATGAAAATTGATGTGAGTGCAATCACCTGAAATCAGATCATAATTGCATTTCAATTTCAATTATCTGGCCAACGTTACAAGTATGCCATCAAAATGCACACAATATTCACAAATGACACAAAACAATTATGTTGTGCATTTACATACGAATTGAATATGGAAAAAAATGAAATCCTACACGCACTGTCAATTTTAAAACAACGTAAATGCCACTGGCAAAATCCACAGGAGCAGCTTTATTACCAACAAGTAAAGTGCTCAGAGTGTCAGACGTGAAGACACCCTGTATAAGGAATTTAAATCACATAAACAGTATCGATCTCCCCCTACAAACACAAAATATATAATTTACAAAAACAAAAAAAAAACAGGATAAAATATGTGAGGAAAATAGAAGATAAAAATGTAGATTAAATCGAACTTCCTCAAAATATGTTCAATTGCAATCATTATCCAATTAATGTTTAGATTTTTGTAGACATCTTTGCTGTACACATCTTACCCCGTCAACAACAGATAGACAGACAGGGTATAAAAACAATAACCGAAACGTCTAAATCAGATTCATAATACTCATTAGGGAAAAATCGGCATGATATTTGCGCCGAAGCGAAAATCGATAGTCAAAAGCCAGCAATAAATTATCCAAAAATTATGATAAAACACAGAAAAATGTAGCAAACAATGTAGCTAATTCAAGATGAACAGTAATGGAATACATTCACTGTGAGCACTGTGGAATGGGCTGAAGTGTCATTTGGAAAAGCATATTTATAAATAATTTTCATGCTAATATGCATTTTATGTAATTAGCGGTTAAAATAATGAATACACTACATAATTATCACCCATTTCGCTGACCGCACAGCACGGCAGCGACAATAATGAACTCGACACTGGGTAAAACAGAGAGGGCTGTGAACAGATTCAGATTGCGACACATAGACAACATATGTGTATGTGTATGCGTGTGTGTGTGTGTGTGTGTGTTTGTGTATGTATGAAATGTGCATATTATATTTGTAGTTTGGCACTTATCGCTGCATGCGCAGCTATATTAGGGTGTGTGTGTGTGTGTGTGTATGTGTGTGTGTGTAAGCATTAAGGCATTAGCACCGCAAAAACATCAACTAATTGTGCATTTTAGAGATAATAAACACTGGCATCAAGAGAATTTATTATTTCAGGCTTGATCCGCATTGCGTACATACTCCAAAAGAGAAACAGAGCGAGCGAGGGCGAGAGAGAGAGAGAGGGCGAGATAGAGGGGGAGAGAGGCAAGAGCTTAGCCGAGTGACAAAAGTTTGACACTGCACATGTGCCAAATTAATAAGCATCGCATTTATTAGCAGTCAAATAAGGAGATAAGTGTCAGTTCTAAAGCAGCTGCTGCGCGGCAAGTTCCCCGTAAAATATTCAAATATTTAATTTGAATGGCATGCCAGTCAAACCAAAGAGCCAACCAGTCAACCAGCCCAACCAAGCCAACCAGCCCAACCAGTCAGAGTGCCAACACTAACACGCCCACACGGCATATATTTCAAGTAGTTAAGCGCATTAGCGGCACTTTTGGTTGGCTTTGTCACGACGAGCCACAGCTGCTGCTAGAGTGTCCTTCGCCTCCCCCTACCACCCCCCGCCCCTCCCGCCCACCTTCCCACACCATTCTCGTTTTTTTTGTTCTCCATATATGTGCATATGGCAGTTATCGCACATCGCACATACGCAGCGTGTGCCGCGTGTGCCGCAGCCAATTAAAGTTCTTAAGCCCCCATGGGTGGTAGTTGTAGCAGTGGTATTGGTACACAACCACTACCTCACAGTAAAGCACAGTTGGCAACTTGTGCATTATCCGGTGCAATTGTTTAATGAACTTTTCCACACTCTAATGACTTCATTAACAAGAATCAAAAGCGCAAAAACTTTTGCATCACATTCGCGTTTCATTGTCACTTTGTTTTGCATGGTTGCTTGTAAAATGTTTTGCATGCATTTTTAATATACACATCATATATGTTTGTCTGACATCAAATTAAAGTCACCAACGGCGAAATGCATTAAATGCCTGCATAAAGTTCACATTTAAATAAATCATTTTGTGTTTTAGTAATGAGCCCACTAATTTTGCCGTGCCCAGAACGCAGCTCAAATATTAATGTCATGTCATACAGCAATTACAACGTGTTACAACAATATCAACAATAACAACAAGAACAACCAACACAACAGGCTAACAAATGTGGCATTCATACTTTTGACTTCGCACACTTGAGCAATTTGCCAAATAAATCATTATTATTTCATCAAATTTGTCATTGATAATGTTTAAATGTTCAGAATGTCCGTTTGCGTGTCGCTGTGTGTGTGAATGTGTGTTTAACCAGACGAAACGAACTTAAAGAAGCAACAGTGAGAGATATCATTAAACCTTAAGAGAATTAAATTTTACCACAAATTTTGGATATTTGCATACTAAATGCATTTCACAATTCATTCCAAAAACTCCTTATCGTCAGCAACCAAATATGCACAATAGACTTAAACCAGGCAACAAGAACAGCAACAACAACATTAAACAACATCAATTGCAGTGGGAACGCATGTTAACAAAATTGCTGACAATTATCAATGTACACACACACATACACATATACACAGACACACACACACACACAGCCATTTATAAACATCCGCACAGTTAGGGCAAATAAATTGTGCTTTAATAGCTAAATGTATGAACATGATTGGTCAATACTTTAAATTGAATTAGTTGCATGCAAATGGCTATTAAATTTATATGAATCTAACTTTTCAGTTGACTTTCATTAGATGATTTAATTTTGGTTAATACGCAAGGCAAATTTGCATTTGTAGTTGCAACATTCATAACTCAAATTGTCAACTTGCCTTTAACAAATGACAAGGCTTATCTCTCTCTCTCTCCCTTTCCCTCTCTCGCTCTCTCTCTCTCTCTCTCTCTCTTTGTTTCCCTCTGTCCGTTTATCTGTGCGCATATTTGAGATATTTGAAAGCGAATTTCATGCACTAAATCAAATTTAATTTGATTATCAAACTGAGCAGAGCATACAGAAAATCATAAACATATATATTTATTTTGCACAACCAGAAATATCCAAATTAATTGGTCAAATAATATTTACAAACATTTGAGAAATGTGAATTTTAAATGGTTTCGAAACTAACTTAATTCATTTTATCTGTGGATGACTTTATATTTATCATCAATTAATTGCAATTCTATTCACTTTTCAGCTGTTGACCACTTTTCCATCAAATTGATTACCTTCAACTCTCTAAACATAATAAGTCATCTTAATCCCTCTACTTAGTGCTTTTAATAGGCACCATTGATTCCCGAGCTTAACAGGTCAAATTTTTACTTAACATGATATTAATTGAGAGCTCTCTAATATTTAAGCTCCAGTCCAATATGTGCAAATGAGTATTTATGTACATAAATTACTAGATTTATGTGGCCACATCCGTTATACATATCTGATTCCAATAGAGAGAGAGAGAGAGAGAGAGAGCGAGAGAGATAGGGGGAGAGAGAGCCGTAAGTACTTGAATTAAATTAGTTTCATGTATACTTCCCAATAAACATAATAGCTAGTGAATTTTGATTTGTGCTGCGCAATGCATGTAACCGAATAAACAGTGTTAACATAATCACAAATATTATGCAGTAGCTAAAACAATTGAAAGGCAGCCTCGACCAGTAATTTATTCGGTTTTGGTGTACTTATCAAAATTTATGATCTATCGATTTATGCATATAATAATGACAATAATTAATCATTAATAAAAATTAAGAATGTGACTGTCACAGGTGAGTGAAAGTGGTTGCCGCATCGCGTGTCATTATGCAACATCGCAATTAATTATACACACAAACATACATATATGTATAGGCAAATAAGTATCTTATTTGCATAATTCATATACGGAGCACAGTGCGTTTGTATTGAAGGCAATAGCGATAAAGTATCGGGCCATAACAGTTAGAGCAGTCAGAGTGGAACACAAATCCTTTTCAGTTACCCACACCGCTGAGCGGCAATGCACAAGCGGATTTCCGTCAATGCCAGGCACTTGAGAATTAATATCAATTTGTATTCATTTGTGAATATTACAAAAGGATTATACAAAATTAATTAAAATTTGCACAATTTACGGTCGAAGGCATCGTCGCTTCGCTGACATCGTCTGTGGCACACACAGCATCGACAACATCGACAAAGACATCGTAAGCATCGTTGGACGGGGGAGCGCATTTGCTTGTTGCTGGGATCTGTGGGAAAAGTTTCGGACAGCTGACGAGGCGCGAGTGTTGCCGCTTAATGGAGTTTAATCGCATTGATGAGCATCAATTAATCATGCCGCAAACGCAAATGACAACACACACACACACACACACACACACACACAAACACACAGAGGGAGCAAAGCGCACAGCACAATTGTACTCCAAATCCAAAACGGCACGCATCTTTCACTAAGCCCGCACATTACGCATACGACACGTACGCCATGGAAAAAATCGAATTGCCAATTAAAAACTGAGAGAGCTGGAGAGAGTTGGCAATTACACCATAATCGAATACAAACACACAACACACACACACACACAGCCACCTCCGAAACCAGAAAGAGAAACCGCACACTTAAAGCACTCAATAAACGGCATCATTTGTGCTGGCTGTCAAGGAACAACAACAATAATAACAACAACAACAACAACAACAGCAACAACAACTGTGAACTTCAAGCACTGGCTGCGCTAAGGACTTTAAGTCCTGTCGCACCTGTCGCCAGGACAGGCAATTGCCAGCGATTCCGACTATATACAAACAAACAAGCCATTATCATAATGTGCTCCAAAGATGCCGAAGGAGTGTCACAACCAAAGACGACATCGATGACGATGCAGACGTCGAAAAACACACCAAGACCATACAATCATACACACACACCCATACAGTCATACACACACACACACACACACACACACACACACACACACAAACATGCACGCGAACACCTTTCTGCCATTCTGGTTAAGTGAAGCACGCGATATGATGGCAATGGCAAAAACTGGCAACAGTTCGTGTTCGCATAACTGAGCATAATCGACGCCTTTCGGTTATAATTAACTCATTAAAGTGAAACGTCAGCCGCAGGATGTGGCAGCAATGCTGACAGAAGGCAAGCCATCAAAGCGCACATGTAATCCGATACTCGTCGACGTTGCCGTTGCCGTTGCCATTGCCGTCGCCGTCGCCGTCGCCGTCGCAGTCGCCGTCGCCGTCGCAGTCGCCGTCAACTTTGAGCAACAGCTGCTAATAGTCGCAGAGTGGTGGGGTTGGGTGAATGGATGTGTGGATGGGTGTTTGAGCAGTTTAGCTAACCAAGCGTAACCCACACATACTCGTAAATAAGAAATGAAATCAAAGTTAACATTTTGTAAATCTGGTTTTTATAACTTTTGCCACGAGGGCGCTATGCCACCCACACGACGATGCCAAACACCCATTGACGCCAAAAGCAAACTCCTAAGGCATACGAGATGTGAAATTGCAATTAAATTAATGTCACGCATACGCCGCGTATAACATGAATGCCACCAACTCTCTTCCCTCTTTCTCTCTCTCTCTCTCTCTCTCCTCGCTCACTCTCTCTATCTCTCTCTCTCTCTCTCGCTCTCTCTCTCTGTATCACTCATGTGAAATGGAACAGGAAATGCGGAAAAGCGGGCCACATAGCTCAGGTTTTATTGCTGAGCCACAAACAACAGCAGGAACACCAAGAGCAACAGCAGCAACAACAACAACAACAACAGCAACAATTAGTGCGTGTTGGCAACCAGCAGCAGCTGCTACTCACGCTTGTTATATGCTGAGGGCGCGCGCGAAATCGCATTCGCTGGGAATTGTTGGGGGGGGGGGGGGGGGAAGGGGGGAGGGGGTGTGTGTGGCTTGTGTGCTGCATATAAATCGATGCTGATGTTGTGAAAATTTGCCAAAATAACTACAGACATATACTTGCCAAAAGCAATTAAACTGCTAAAACCACATTTTGTGCGAGAAATAATTGCGAAAATGCCAAAACATATGGCCAAAGCTGACCAGCAAGCATCCTATTGGCAAAAACAGCCCAAATACATGCAACAACAACAACGACAACAACAACGACAACCAAAAGGAAAAGGAAAAAAAATCAGTCGCCAGCCGCGTTGCCAATTACAATAACGTTCAACGCGGGGGCAGTGCGTGGCATTGATCGACGTAACCCACAAAAAGTCAAGCCAAATAAATAGGCCGAAAAAAAAATAAATAAATAAAAATCGACAAAAAAAAGTAAACAAAAACGGCAAATTCCAACAACAAATCAAATATATTATAGCGCAAAAACAAACCAAAGTCAATGCCACCTCCAATAACAATGGCACCACCGCCTACGTGATGCGGGTGGTTCTCTGATGATGTGCATGGCAATGGTGGCTATTGCCAAACTGACAGCACTGGCGGCACAATTCAGTTGCGGTGGCTTTGTTTACACTTTACAATAGGATTTGTGGGGCTTTTTCCAAAAAATTTCGTGTATTTTAATTTTTTTGTTGTTTTGTTTTGTGGATCTACTTTAAATCTAATGCGATCATCATACATATATATATATATTAAATGGAAAACTGTGAAACTCATATGCATTTGAGCAGCAAGAATTGCTTGTGAAAAATAACATATGTGAGATTCAATTAAATGCCCTGTTAAGTCATGTTTATTGCTCACACTGACTTTTAAATGATATTTGTGAATATTATAAGTCTGAATTAATTTTGTTGTGAACGAGTTTTACATAAAGAGAGAGATGAAAACAAGTATTCTTGCCGCACTCCTTTGATGTAAATCACATTTTGCTGCCAATAAATTTTGTTATTAAATTAAAAAAAAAAAAACAAAAAAACGAAACAATTTTTTGCCCGTCAGTTATATAAGAAAACGATTTCTATTCGTTTGATCACAGATGTCATCACAGATTTACCGACTTTTGAAAGATGGCAAATCTATACAAATATGTAAATAAATCAAGTGTATAAATGCATTTACATCCGTCAAGGGTTAAAATAAATATATAACCAAATTGAATGCACTACACGACGAGAGAGGCAAGTATCCATTATAGTTTGACAGCGCACAAAGTAGGCAACAATTTATCAGGTGCTCAGTCGGTTATTGAACAGATAGACAAATAGACAGGAGATATGTATGTATATACATTGTACATGTATGTACATGTATAAGCTGAAATTGTCCCAGCTGACTGGGAAATTCCAATTGCCTCGCTTCGTAGCGCACAGCAAGAACAACAAAAACAACAACAACAAAAAAAGAAGGAAAAAAGAAATCACAACAAGAGGAAAGACAACGACAGCAACAATAACACAAACAACGGTGAAAATGAAAACGACAAAACAAAATGAATGGCAATCGCGGTTCAGTCGTCGCCAGTCGCGCGAGTGAAAGACAAATTAAGATTATAAAAAAAAAAATAATAATAATAAAAATACACAGCAGCAAGTAGCAGCAAGCGAAAAAAAAAAACACAAGAAAAAAAACAGAAATGCGAATTGATTGATTGATCCATCAAAAGTGTATACATATGTACAAATATATTTGTGTGTGTGTGTGTGTGCCTGTGTGTGTGTGTGTGTTTGTGTCGTGCGTTATGTGCGTGAGGCACTAAAGTTGCGTACAGAGGCAGCCAGTGGTTGACTGCGGCATCCCTCGGCGCGTATCTGTAACTGCGACAGTGGCAGGCAACAGCGGCGGCGTCTTTGTGATTTGACAGACAAACTGACAGCAAGACGCGGTCTGGGGCAATGCCGCGGGCAGTGGCACAGACAAGTAGCGACCTGTGACTGCCTGTCGCCGTTTATGTATGCGCGCGAACCCACCCAACACCACCCTAACCCACCACGCCCACTATTCCGTCACCTGCCTTGCTGCCTTCCTGCTCAGTCAGCCTACGTATTGGATGTGCGTGTGTGTGTGTGTGTGTGTGTCTGAGTTAGGGGCAGCGAATGGTTTATGCTGGGGAGCCAATGCGTAGGTATGTGCCTATGATGCTGTGTTTGTATTTGTGTGTGTGTGTGTGTGTGTGTGTGTGCGACACGTAGCACATTTTATTTTCCAAGTAATAAATCAATTTTCCGCACCACTAAAAATGAAAACGAAAAACGAATTGAAGCTGAAGCTGACGCTTCCTATCGACTGAAGTGTGCATGGAGAAGGTTGGTGGGAAGGGCACGTTGAGATTGGGCAATGGGGCGTCGGGTTTGGTATTGGGATTGCCTGACTGACTGCCTGCCAGGCGGTCACAGCTGCTTGGGCTGTGCAAGTGTGACGGGGGTGGGGGGCAACAGTCGGTGCACCTGAGAAGAGCGTAAATTAAAGTCACTAAATCAAAAAAAAATTCCCAAAAAAACACAAAGCAAACGAGAAAGTTAACATTTGTTTACGTGGTTCTTCGACTGGCGCGCCTGAAACTAAGATTAGCAGGCAGTGTAAGAGGGGGAGGGGAACAGCACGACTTGGTCTATGGCTGCCCAGCCACAGTCATTTATTGGCCAAAGTTGGCTAGGAATCGCATAAAGGAGCGAGCTCCCCGAGCAAATGAGCAACTTGGCGCTCTACAACAAAAAGTAAGCAAAACAATTTGCTGTTTGTTGTTGTTGTTGTTGCTGCTGTTGCTGCTGTTGCTGTTGATTTTTTTCTTTACTTTTTTTTTTTGCTGTTGGTGTTCTGTTTTCCACCTCGACTTTTACTTCATCCACTTGTGCGCCGGCCTTCAGCAGCCCGTGTGTGCGGCCAGTGCGGCAATTTGTTTTGAGTGGGGTCGCTGGGCGCTAAGGGGGCGAAATCGGGGGCGCTGCGGCGTCAAAGGCAGCAAAACAAATCAAGTCAACAATCAGCAGAGCACACACACACACACACACACACATACACGCACACATAAAAACACATTTAGACATTGAGGCAGACACTCTGTAAAAGTTAATGTAACGGCGCATTTAATTGCACGCACGGCACGAAAGCATCGCTTCAGACTGCCCACAGCCCACATCCCACAGCCCACGACCCAAAAACCATACCCACACCACGGCCACAAAAGTGTACAAGCGTAACTTTTTGCCCAGGGCACTTACTTGGCTTTTTGGCCCCGTCGTTCAGGTGAGACTTGCTCTCGCTCAAGTAAGTAAAAATGGCTATTAGCCAAAGCATTTTATGCGGCTCCTTTTGCTTGGGCACACCCATTTGCCCATTTGGCCATTGGCTATTGCCCATTGCCCATTGCCCATTTGCCCAGACAGTGGCCGTTCTGGCTTACACTTACACTATGTGTATGTGTGTGTGTATGTGTGTGTGTGTGTGTGTGTGTGTATGCATGCTACTGGCAGCCTTTGTTGCCTAATGCGCTTTGCTATTTTTTTTTAATTATAACGCAAGTTACCTGTGAATGAAAAGTAAAAGGGCTGTCAAGACGGCGACGGTGATGGCAACAACGACGACGACGACGACGACAAAGCATAAGAAGACGACAACGACAACAACTACAGGAAAGACAAGGCAGCATCCTCATCCGCATCCTGGGCCAGGAAGTGGCGTCAGCCAAGACACGAAAGCCCTGTAACAGACACACTTAAATGCCTTTTAGCTGCAGCAACAGCGAAAAAATCGCTGGCAACAATTTTAATTGCGTAAAGTGTGCAGTTTCCCCACCCCCCAACGCCTCTCCATCCCCTTCTCTCTCTCTCTCTCGCTCTGTCTCTCTGTTTTGCAATAAACCCATCTGTCTCTATCAGCATCTCTATTTCTGGCTATCTCTCTCATTTGTGCGCCTTGGAATTTTTGCCGTCGGTGTGGATTCTGCGACACCAAAGGCCAAGCTGCAACAAAATTAAATTACTCATTCGCTCAGTTGGGCAACAGTAGCAGCAGCAGCAGCGTCAACAGCGCTGCACCCAAGACTGCAATGGATTTATTGTTAATTGGAAATGAGGCATGCTCCGACTATTTGATGCGCAAAATATTTCCGCCACTCAACGGGAGACCTAAACCGCTTCACATTGCTCTCGAAAGCAACAAAAAAAAAAAAAAAAAATAGAGAAAAAAGAGAAAAACATCCAGCCAAAGAGGAAAAAAATGGAGAAAGAAAAATGCTGACAAATAGCACGCGTAATTAGAAATTAAGTTGCCGTTTCTGTGACCGTGTTTTAGATGATTAAGTAGTCTGACAATTGAAGCGGGAAAACGGATACTGCCAGAAAGAAGAAGAACACAATTTGCTGGCATTCGGTCTGCCTTAATATTTAATCAATAAGTACGTTGTAATGAGATGTCTGTACATATGTACATACATACAAACATAACTGAGTCAATCTATATGTGTGTATTTTTGGCTTACATTGCGTAAGTATACATACGTATATTGTAAGCATGTATGGCATATTTGACAACATGCTTAAACAGTGGCTTTCCATTAAATTATGGCATAAACCCATATGCACATACAGCCGTAAGCAGTTGCGCTTTTTAATAACATTAAGTTCGTTCAAATCACGTTTCTCGACAAATATCTTAATCACTATTTATCTATTGTATATCTTGATACCAAAATGTTATAATATACAATAAATTGTCTTTTTCAGGCTATTATTGTTATTAATTGTGCCTACTTCAGGCAATTATGTCATCAATATAAATTAAATGACATTAATTATTATTTCAAACATGATTTGAAACTCTGTTTACTGTTCGGACGTATGCAAATGTTATTTTATATTTCAAAATTCATTTTCATTTTTGCCTTAATTTCTTATAGTAAAATATAATCTATTTTTGCTTTATTCTTACGATTTATAATATATTTGTACTTCATAATTCATTGTTTTTATTTACATTTATGTATTTTATTTATAATTTATGTAGACTTCATTTATTTATATTAAGCTTATATTGTTTTTGTTAATAATCCCAAATCAACATCAGTACAAGTAATTGAAAAGATTTAATTTAACAAAATAATAAAAGTATAAATTAAGCAATGATAAAAACAATTAACTTATATATTGAATTGAGTTTTCTGCTACATGACGCCAATGTATTTTGTAATTAGTAATTGGTTATGATATAAAGTCATTTGGAATACAAATTTTTGAAAAAATAGTTATACCTAAATTGCGAAATATTTTTGTCAACCTAAAAGTATTTACAGTTCTGATCTATATGTATGGATGTGAACTAATGGGGTTTAAATAATGTGCTGCAAACGAGGTATCGATTCAAACCGAATCACTTAAATTGTCGACAGAAAATTACAGTTCCACCAATTACATATATATAAATCTGTGTATATGTACAAAGAGATATGTATTAAGTTTCATTTTACTTCGTCACCCTTTAGTATTTTTATACAAATGGCAGTACGGCAGAACGGCTAATTGCTGACTGCTCACATTGTGCTTGTTGAGTTGAGGAAAAAAATCTCGCCTGTGGCAACTGAAACTTTCGAATTTGCAGAATGTGTCCTTTGCTGGCCATAGTGGCGAGCAGTTAAATTACTTCTCATTTATTTTAAATTGTGAAAAATATGTGCGAATGTTCAGCCAACAGCCATTACAAGATGATACCGAACAATGAGTGGACCACGAACAACTCGAATGCAACTACGAATACAAATACGAGAGCCAGTGCCAGTGCCAGTGCAAGTGCGAATACTGGTTTGAATAACAGTGCGAATACAAGTAGCGCATAGACAAACGCTGGCAGCAATGACCAAAAGCCAATGCACAAGCACGATAAAAGTGTTGTACAATTTGATGCGAAATGCGCGCTCTGTGTTTTCAAATAATGTGAAAACTTTTCGCCAATGTTGTGGAAGGAGGAAGGAGGAAGGTGGGTGGTTGGTTGGGGGTGTTTGTGGAATGCAATTGTGAGCTAGCAACCAGTAGATTTCAATACACACATATACAATGTGTATGTATGTGTTTGTGTTGCTTTGCTCCTATTGTCCTGCATTTTGGATGCTTTGGCTGCGTGAAATGCAATTTCTCATATTTGCATAACTGCAGACAGCAGATAGCTCAAAATAAAGTTGAAATTTTCAGTGCAGCGGCAGCGGTTGCAGCCGCCACATCAGCAGCAACGGCAGCGGCAGCGGCAACGGCAATAGTAACAGCAGTAATAACAACAACTTTAATATCGCCAGACTGCAATGCGTAATTGCCCGCCGGCAACAGCCGCTGCCAACTCTTGCGGGGCAGAAGCGGCCCAGTTAGAGTAGCGCAATCCTTCCGCTTGGCTCGGAGGCTGCTTTCCGGCCAGCAGTTCAAAAAACACATCACACACACGAACCGATGGACGGACGAACGGACAGACGGACGGATTGACTGACTGAGCGACGAGCGCGCAGCATTGCAACCAAATTCAAATCAACGGAGTTACGCCTGCATACAATGCTCTAGCCTCACACATGCACAAATACGCACACACACACACGCACTCATGCACACACACACATACACACATGCTAAAATGTGCAAGTACGTGTAAGACAAAGCATACTTTCGAGCGAAAATAACAGGCGAAACAAGCGAAACAAGCGAGAAAGCTAACAACTGTGCGCACCCGCCGGAACTGTCGCTATGTTATTAGGACACCCACATACACACACGCACACAGCATACAACACACACTCATACATATACAAATGGACACAAAAATTAGAACGTCAGCTAGCATTCCAAATTATACGCACAAAAGCAAACAAGTGTGCCAAGCAATGTCGAGTCCTGCCAACATCATCGATGGCCAAAAGCAAACATAATTGATATCGTAATCAATTCAAAAATCCCGCAAAACTAAAAACAGCACTGGCTATGAAAACAACGTTGTCCTCGCCGTCGTCCGCTGCCAGGATGTTGGCCACATGAACACGATGGCAGCGTATGGCCACAGGCATGTCAGCAATGCGCACGTAGCCCTCGACACTTTACCACTCTGCGCCTCAGACACCCGCCAGCGTCACCCACAAAGCACAGACTACAGACTCCAAACCCCCTTCCCCCCAAATACCGATCCCCTTATCATACCCAATCTTATAAGTATGTTTATGTATGGGAAGCTAGTGGGTTTTTTGTGTGTGTGTGTGATGTGTGGCAGTGCGTGCCACTCAATCAACTCTGAAAAAGTCTACAAATATTAGCCCCTAATGCCATTGAGACCAGGACCAAGACGTAGCCAAAGACGAACGAGATGAAGCTGCTGCTACTGCTGCTGCTGCTGCTGTTGCTGTTGCTGTTGCTGTTGCTGTTGCTGTTGCACACACGTTCAACTCCATGCCCATAAAAAAGTGGAATTGTGTATAAAAATGAAGCAGCAAAAAAAAAAGAAAAAAAAAAGTGGCAGCTTCAAATAAAATTGTTGCGACAAAGGCTCCGTCAACAACAACAACGAAGGCAGTTGAAGGAGCCAGCCAAAGGAGCTGCATCGGGCACGACGATAACATTAAGACGAAGTATCGAAAAAATGTGTAGTGGCACACACACACACACACACACAAAAGAAGCTGAGGCAACAGCAACAGCAACGACAACGACAACGACGCCAACGCCGTCGACAAGGACACAAAAGCAGAATAACAACACAATCAAGCGAGGCTCGCGCGCTTCAAGGATGAGAATATTGGGAGATGGAGGGGCAGGGGCAGGGACAGGGACAGGGAAGCGTGTCTGGGCATAGGCGGCACTGCATAACTTGGCAGCGCCAGAGAAAGCGGCACGTAATAACATTTTTCTAAAGAAACCAAAAAATAAGCAACTACCTCTTATGTCAGTCACGACGACAAATGCATACCCTTGCCGAAAAAAAGTTGTGCTGCTTAAATCAAAGATTTCATTCAGAAAGCCGTGCAAAATAACACGATCAACTAATAAGGTTGGTTCGCTTTTGACAGATTGTTCCCATGGGAGCAATATTATATATTGGCCTGATGTTCATACAAGAAAGCCAATAACTATTGAGTTTAATCCGTTTTGAAGACACAAGAAGAACAATAAAATTCTTCATTAATTAACAAAATATCCATAAGACAGCTATATAATATAGTAGTTCGATATCGATGATTAAGGATCACGGTCTGGATATATTTTTCAACAAAAAAGTGTTTTTAGAAGAAGTCATCTTTCGACCGATTGATCCTATGACATGTATATGATATAGTGTTCCGATTCTGAACAAAAATATATAAACGTTATGGCTGCAATGAGTTACAAACGTCACAGCAATATTAGAATATCCTTTGCAAGGATATAAAAAGGACCGTTATAGCATGGCGACACAGATGAAGACGCAGACGTCAAGCGAATCCGAAACTGTGGCTGCGGCTGTAGCTGAATCCACAACCAAACTCTCGAGTCGTGGCAAAAACGTGCGTGGTGGCGTCCTGGTGTCCTGGCGCTTGTGGAATGCTGTCAGGAGACAAGTTATTGTTTTTGATTTCATTTTTCTTGCGTTTTTTTTTTTTGTTTTTTTTTTGCGACTCCTGCCCACTTTACGGGCAAGCCAACGTTTTTTGGGCATCAGCATGTGGATATGACTGTGGATGTGGATGTGGATGTGAATGTGACTGTGGATGCGGATGTGGATATGCGAATATGTGAATATGTTGAACTGCTTATTTCCATACAGGAATGTATATGGTCGCCCCCAAATTGGCTAGTTTGGCTAATCGAGGCATTTGCCAGCGGCATAAGCTGGATTTCTTTTTGGGATTTATATTTTTATGACTAGATGGGAAAATTGCCTCCGGCTGCGTTATTATTATTATTATTATTATTATTATTTTTATTAAAAGTGCGCATAATCCAAATGGACCAATATTTTCAGAGTCAGCAGCTTGGAAATAATTGCACATGGGCCAGGTGTAGAATTGAAATTGACCCAACTTAAGCTCTAGAAGGAGATTATTATATTTGGCCTTCTAGATTTTGAGCTCATTCTTAGCTTACAATTCTTTGCTGGGATGCCCAAATATTGGTTTATATTTGAAAAGACTTAAAGCTTATGGCGTTAATCGAAGAGTGGTATGAGAAGCAACAAAATTGACAACTTATTGAGTTTAGTTTTTACAACAAAATGATTTCCAAGGAAAAATAATTATAATGTTGTAGTCGAGACAACAAAATTCAAAGATACCCTCTAGTTATGTAGGTATTTATTATAAATGCACAAGAACACAAGTTGAATGGAAAAGAAAATAAGGAAAAATTATTTTTAGCTTTATCCTGTCGAGCATTCCAGACCGTGACTCTGTTCGTCCGCTATAATCAATACTGTAATTTTCTCGCTTAATAATAAATTAGATCACTTCTCCTGGAATTAATTCGCATGCCAATAAACAATTCCCAACTGTGTTGAATTCGGTATTTGCCACTGATATTAATTAATTTGTAACTCAAGCTGAACATTGTTCCACTTAAACTAAATAAATATGACATTAGCCTTATTATTATTATTATTATTTGTTGAAATGCCAGCGCCAAAATGAACTCAAGGTTCTCATATTAAAAAATGTGCCATGGTATTTAAAGTAAGTATCAAAGAAATGATACTAAATAGATCCTATGGGAAAATTATCAGCTTAATTGGTTGTTAATTATTTTGTAGCAAACTAAATTCTCTTGTTTGAGGAATTTACTTATTTGCAACAAAGTTCCAACTAACTGAGGGTGCAACGCTAATCAAAGTTCGAAAGCGATGAAATTCGTAAGCTACATGCTATGGCTGAATAATATACATTGTAATATATACCCATCTATATCAATCAATCATTCCGGCGGCAATATAACTTGCGCTATTTCTCTTGTCTCTTGTCAGACACAGCGGCATCATTAGGCTTGCAGCATTTCAGAATCCCGCCAGCAACTCTGTGTTTTGCAGCACTCGCAAACTAACTTTGAAACTTTCTAATAAAATAGCCCTAGACCGTTACAAGCGCTGTTCTTTCTCCCTCTCTCCCTCTCTCTCTCTCTCTCTGTCTTTCTATATATATATATATATATATTTATATTTATATATATATATATATATATGTATATATGTATATATATAAACGCCGAAAGGTCCATTGTGGGACCAACAGGACCACGATGACGACTCAGCAACGGCCTCTGTGCAGCTAATGTCGTTGCTGGCGGCGGCAGAAGAAACAACCATAACCGCAACAGCAGCAACAGAGGCAGCAGTCGCGGTGGCAGCAATACTTCTTCGGGCGCAACAAACAATGATGCCGCACTAAACCCGCAGCCAAAACTCAAACTTAAACGCAAGGCAAAAACTCATTCTCATCTCTGGTGTTTTCAACTTTTTTTGCAGCAGCAGCAGCAGCAGCAGCAGCAGTGGCAGTGGCAGCAACAGCAGCAGAAGCAGCAGTAGCAGTAGAACAGCACCCCCTCCAAGTCCCCCCCCCCCCCGCCCCCCTTTAAGTTCACAAGTTGTTTTTGTACGTGCACACGCAACAGACAAAATGCAGTTTCAAGTTACAAAAGAGTACCACAGAGTAAAAAGCTTTTTTCCTCAATTGCTCTTTTACTCTCACTCTCTCTCTTTCTCACTGTCTCTCACTTTCTCACTCTCTCTCTTTTTGTGTGTGTTTTGCTCAACGCATAACGCTCAGAAGGCGCTCAGTTGTTCGTTTCCACTTGTTTCAATCGGTGAGTTGTTGCTGTGTCTCTGTGTGCGTGTGTGTGTATGTGTGTGTGTGTGAGTGAGTGAGTACTGTGTGTGTACAGCACACATACATGGCCACAACATCCGTTACAATTTTTTACGACTAAGACTCCGTCTGGCGCTGGTGCTGACGTTGATGTTGATGCTTTTGGCGGCGGCAGCAGCAGCAGCCACTGAGATGCTTTGTGGTTGCGCTATTGCCGTTCCAAGTATGCGCGCATGTGGTGTGTGTGTGTGTGTGTGTGTGTGTGTGAGTGCGCGCTTGTTTGTGTGGGTGCATGAACATGTCGCATTCAAGGATTGAGGAAATTTTTGTGGGTTGGCTTCAGTAATGATATGGAATGTGTTGGAATTTCAAGAAGTTACTCCAGATTTCTTTATTTATTTAAATGAGCAGCAGCCAAAGAACAGAGTGAAATGCCACAGTGTGTGTGTGTGTGTGTGTGTGTGTGTCTCTGCCACAATGTATGTATTTGAGCTCATATTTGTGTCTGTGGTTATGTCTGTGGCAATGCCGACTCTTGCAGCTGGGCATCCAGCCAACCAGCCAACCAGCCAACCAGCCAGCCAGCCAGGCAGCCAGCCAGCCAGCATCTTCAATTGACTGACTCGGCTCGCTGGCTGTGACGGACTAACTGACTGTCTGACTGAGCAGCGTACAACTAAATGAGCGTTGTTATCAGTCTCTGCTCAACTCCCCATGCATCTATCTCACTGAGTGTGTGTGTCTGTGTGTGTGTGTTGTGTGTGACTGTGCGTGTAATTGTATCGGTGGCAAAGGAGCGCTGAGCCAGCAGCTAACAGCTAACAGCTAACAGCAATCGGCTAACAGCTAACCAGCAACGTCATTGAAATTTATGTACGTTGTACATTCATGTAGTGATATTTGTATTGGGAATTAAAACTATGCCCCCGGGATTATAACCTAATTTTGGCATTGTGCGCATTTGCTTCTTGCTCGATGCTCCTTGCTGCTTGCTTCTTGCTTCGTGCTTCTTGTTAGCTTGCTACTTGCCGTACGTCTTTTGTGCGTCTGCTGTGCCCTGCCAGTCTCCCGCCATCGTCTATTTGGTGTTCTCTCGTTACCGTTTTTACTTTTCATTGCTCTTGTTTCCGTGTAATTAAAATAAAGGCGTGGAGTAATTGCTGAGGTCAGTGAGCAGCACTCGTCGAGTACTTTGGCTACGTATCTCCCACGTAATGCTAACTAAGCGCACAGCGCAACGCTGAAATTAACACTTTTTTTCTTTTATTTATTTTTTTTTTTGTTTTTTTTCTTCTAGCTACTCGTTTTGTTTTTTATGCTTTCGTTTTGGGTTGTTGTTGTTGTTGCCTATTTTTTGCAATTTTTCCCTTTTTTCCTGGTCAGTGTATTCCTTGGAGCTGGCTCTGAATTACCGAATTGTAGATAAAATTCTCAGTTTAACACTTTGTTAAAATGCTGCCCAAACGCCATGTGGTGCGTCCCTTTCGCCCATAAAATGTGCCCGTTTCCCATTAACTGGGCACAGCACTGGCTGGGCGGCTGGGACTGGGTTGGGCGCAAAACTAGCTGCCCATTTGGCATGGCATTGGCCCGAACTTGGACGTTGACTACATTCAGTTAGACTTGCTCTGGCCGTCAGTGCTTGCGGTAAATTGCGTTAACAGTCCGTCAATAGAGAATGGCATTTAGACTCGAATTTCCATGCTAATTGGTTTACCAATGTACAAGAATTGGCATTTGTAAAGCTTGCGTTTAACATGCATAAATTGGGCAACAAGATATCGAGTACTCGACTCCTCGCAGTGCCTTTTTGTCCTACACAAATTATGAAAAGTGATTTGAGACCCGAGGACTTATCCTTCTTTTGCTTTCCCTTTCTTTTTTAATCATTGCAGCTCAACTTGGGTTTGTTGCTGTGGTGACATGGCACACTTTGAGAGTTTGAGTGAAATGCTTGGAGAAAGGTTTTTATTAATAATACTGTGTTCGCTTGCAAATGAGTTAATATTCTTAGTTCTTAATTTAGCGGCTTGCAAAGAGTGGTTATTAGACTTTAATTTTGAAAACCAATCAAATTGAATTAATATCTAAGCAGGTTACACGTTGAAACTTTTTATCTTTTTAGTTTGAATTCCGTCGGGATTTGCGTTCAGGAAGAGATTCTCAGCGTTTAAATTTGGTTAATCCTTTAGCATAATTATAATGTTGGTGCACATGAGACACATGATAAAACAAATTGACAAATTATTCAAAATAATTCAATTATCTGTTATGGAAATATTTGTGTTGTACATTCACAGTTTCTATGTTACTATGCTCAAATAATATTCAATAAACTCTTAGTACCTTGTCCCTCTTAGTAACCAACCTAAATGGTGATCTTGTTTGAGATATGCATTTGATTGCAAATATGTCGCAAATAGTTAAAATCGAAAATAAAAAGCATTTAAAAATCATAATAATTTTTTGTGCAGCTGAGAAATTTTTCTGCTTTTGTGTTTAATTCGATATATGTTTTATTCACACTTAAGCCACAAACATTTTTGTTTTTTTTTGTTTTGGTTACCATTTCTTACATTCTTTACATTTTTCTGTTTTTAATAGAGTCAAGCAATTTCACATAAAAAAAAAAAATGTTAAAATGGTCTAGTCGAGAGAACTCGACTAGGAGATACCCAGAACTCTGCTGTTTAAATTTATATGGCTTACTGATAGTAGTTTTTCCAATATGAAAATACTTTATTACTTATCCGATGTTAATAAAATGTATATCAACAATATGCTAGGGCATATTTAATAGCTTATTATTTGTCTATTGATTCGGGACAAGCAAATATATACCTTTTGGGGACGGAGATGCTTTCTTCTGCTTACTATATAGTTTTTGACAACTTCATTATGCGCTTTTTCCATCTTAATGGGTATAATTATTTGGAGCATTGAAAATTGGTGAAAAATAACGAATTCTAACAATACAAAACATAGCAACAAAAAATCAACTGGATGCCGATCGAACTAATATTTTACATTACCCACACAACTTTGGCAACAGTTCTTCACTCAGCCAGCAGATGGTTTATTTATTTTATTTATAGATTTAGAAATGAATTTAAAGCCGATTTACATGAAAAGTATAGTTCTAATTTTATGACTCCAAATCGCAACTGTCACCGATTTTCAGTCAGTCAGTTTCACATATTTACATTTGGTAATTTCAAATATAATTTGATATTTTGTTAGTTGGATAAATTGTTTGGCAAACACTTTAATCATCTATATAAATAATATTTAAATTATATGCTTAACGAGAATCAGTCAATATGTTTTTAACGTTTAGCTGGGAAACAGTTCAACACCAGGGTAAACAATTTGAACAAACTTTCTAGCGACAAACTAAGATTAAATTATTCATTCATTCATAACACCAAACTAAATTAGCAACTTTGTTTTTCAAAGTTTTAAGCCAGAAATGAGCAATGTGCAATGGTTAACAAATTCAAGCGTACAAATAACTATGTTTATACAAAAGAGGATGTGATGGCTTCACTGCTAAAGAAATCATAGACAATTTGTAAGCTTAGAACAAACTTTTGTTATAATCCGGTTAGTTGTAATCCAATTATAATAAATACAAAACAATCGAATTGAAATTTCAATTCAAAACTAATGTCGATGAAGTCATTTCTCGTTTCGACCTTTAAGATATGGGATAATTAAGTATGCTTGATAAGCAAAAACTATGCAATTAATCAACATCATCATTAGTTATGACCATGCAATTTGCCAAGCGAAGTTAACAATGGATATCCGGTGGAGCAAGTCCATAATAATGCGACTGCAGCCACTAGCTGGGGGGTGTTTAGGTGGCCTGGGGTGGAATGGTTCCAATTAAAGCGCTCAACTACTAACTAAGCCAAATTGTACGCTCAAGTGCCATAAAGCCATAAAGTAATCAAAGTTGATATCAAAGTACCAAACTGCTAACTTATGCTCTCATGTATTCAATTAGGACAGATTTCGAATGGGGGGGTCTATGTCTGTCCTCGTTCATTTTGAAAGAATTAAGCACTTTTGTGGAGCGCAGCTGTTAAGAAATTACCGCAGCACCCAATTCCAGTTGAGGCGCCAGCTCCTGGTCTGCAGGTTCGCCTTCAAGAACTTTTAAGAACTTCCTATGCCAAAAGTTTCCACAAATTAGTTATGCAAATTATGTGAATCGCCTCTACCTCAATGGCAGCAGTCAACCGCCAACGACACAAGCAACAACAACAGCAAGTAACAACAACAACAAGTAACAACAACAACAACAACAGCAACACAAATCTACAATAGCAACAAAAACAACAGTTTGGAAATCCGTATTTAAAACAATGGCGATTCAGTCCATCTTCGCAACCCGAATGTGGTCCCCACTAAACTCAAAAACTCAATCCACAGCCCGATTAGGGCGCATAACAAAGCAGAATTTGTGTAAGTTCCTATTTAACATGCTTTATGCATTCCTCAATTATAAATAGATTAAAGTCCAAAATAGACTAAAGTTAAATGTTAACTTTCCGGCCGAGGCGGACACCATTCACAAAGCAATTAACGCGCCCCAAGGAAGCAACGCCACAGGCTAAGGACATCCACAAAAGGATGGGGATCTGGCCCAGAGCTGAACTCAATTTAACTGACTGCCAACTTTCACAATCACTGCCCATCATCAATTTCAGATTTTGCTGTATGTTTTATGTAGCAGCCGAAACCAGACGACCAGGCGACCATCCTACAACCAGTCACTCCTTCAGTCAGTCATTCGGATAAGATGGAAAAAAAAACGTGAAAACAATGCTCGCAAATGGTTGGCAATGGTTGCCCAGGGATGCGACCATCAGCGATGAGTATATGTGGATCTTTGTTTGTGTGTGTGTGTGTGTGTGTGTGTTTCTTGGTGTGTGTTTACTTAAGCGTAAGCCTCGCACCGACTCACAGTAAGCTACAAGCCACACAACAATGGCAGCCAGATAAAACGGCGAACGGGGCAAAAAGGGTTTTTTACAGTACAGCCCCGTCTGCCTGGCTGCGTCTTAAAGGATTGCTTAAGTTTTCGGTAACCAATATGTAAATGTGCGTGCTGTGATTAAGCACAATAGACCTGATCAAACCTTGCCAGCCAAGACACGACAGTCAGCCGGACAAAGAAATCGAGGCGAGAGTGAGACAGTCAGGCAGACAGACAGACAGTCAGACAGTCAGGCAGACAGACAGACTGACATACAGCCAGCCAATGAAGGCTTTGCTTAACCCTAAACGTAAAAGTAAACCTAAATCTAAACCTAAACCCAAACCGAAATCTAACCACAATTTGAAGCGCACAAAATGTGAAACCAAAACAAACTGAAAAACGCAGCCAAGTCAATGGCTGGACAAGGCCAAGTTTACACACCTCAAGTGTTTGTTTAGGTTGCCAAAACTCCAACTCAGACAGAGAGAGAGAGAGAGAGAGAGAGATGGGCCGTACGGATGGTTACGTGTGTACGGAGAGGAGTAGGTTGGGTGTGGGGGCGTATAGCCTACAATGGGTGTGGCCATTTGCTGCCTTGTTGTTTTTTGGCCAGCGGCAACATAAATCTTGTCTTGCCAAAACAAAGGCCCGCACCACTGTTAGCGATACGCCACCTCGAAACGTAACACTAACCAACCCCTCCACAACCCCCCCTCTCCCCTCCCCTAGCGCCAGTAGTTGGCATCAAAAACAATACATTGCCGCGCCTGCAGTGGGTGAAACTATTAGCAAAAGAGCCTTTGCCATCGCCAACGTCTTGAAAGATGTGTGTGAATTTTTAAGGGGACACACGCACATAAATTGCAACCAGCCAGGTGAGCAATGTTAGCACACGTTGAAGGTCGCTCCTCATCCCCATCGCCTTGATATATCACACAAACAGGCACAAATGTATTTATGCTGCTGCTCACTTTTTGCTTCATCTTCTTTTTTTTCTTTGGGGTGTAAGTTTTGTGGGGTCTTCCAAGGTGTGTATGCTTCTTATGGGCATCAGCCGCGTTCCGGCCATAATAAAAACTAAAATCCGCACAGCAATATGTGCGAGGATAATGCCATTTCCGTTTTATGTGAAATCCTCTCAGTAGTCGGTGTCCGCATATCCGCATATCCGTTATCATATCCCCTCGCATTCACGGCACACGCCGCCGCCAAGGTGTGTGCGTGTGTGCTCTATGCCTTGGTTATAGCGTTAGCCGCAACAACAATGAGCTTGCCTCAAGGCTACACAGTGCCGAAAAAGGAGTGCGGTCACAAAAGTTTTTTGCGTTATGGCACTTCGGCATGCGGACGAATAAATGGATGGGGCGGCTTTTATGGATTGGCACGAATGTTTCAGATTTAGCCACATGTGAGACACCTTAACATAAACTAGAGTGCATACAGATAAACAAACATTTTTAGCGTCAATAGAATATAAGATGGGGCCTGTTATAGTGCATAGATCATGTAAATATTTATATATAAATATCACCATAACTGATAAAGAAAAATGAATACTGTGCCTTTAAGCCAAACCTAATTTGAATATATGAAATAATTTAACAAACTCTATATTTGATATTTAATTACTCTGCAGAAATAATAGCGAGTGTGGCTTTCAAGTTTTGAAGTGTATAAAAAAAAGAATTCAATTTATATGCAATAATAATATTATTTTTAATGATACATTTTGAAACTACCACAGTTAAAATGATTTAGCACTAATTAGTAATATAAAACGGGAAGTAGAAGTAGAACTAGAAGCAACATTTCATTTATTTACTAACTAAATAATATATAATTTGAAATATTTTCCAGCAGATATTTTATGGAAATATAAATGTGATTAAATTATATGCAACAATATGATTAATTTTAATGATACAATTTGAAACTATCATTATTAAAGTAAATAGTAAATGGATAATGTCATTCAGTGCCATAATAGTAACCATTAGTAAAACTGTGTGAATTCAAATTACAAGACAAATATTAACAAGGGATTCCATAATGAAAAGCTTGACAGTATTTTATACAAATTATTTACTCAATGCTTCAAGTTAAGCTGATGACACTTGACTGATTCAAGCCTGCAGTCCAAGAGGACAAGGACGTCTAAGGCCTTTGAGTTTACCGGTGACTTTGATGGTTTTTGGTCTATGGGGTTTGATTTCCCATGGATTAGTTGACAGCTTTTGGCTTGGCTGCAAAAGCCCATTCATTAACCGCATTTGCAGCTTATGTTGCAATCAACAAAATGCTTACAATGTGACTAACAGTCCGAGGAGTTGTCCTTAAGTATATGCAATGCCATAACCGAAATGTAAATGCAAATGTGGCACAGTTTTTGTACAGTGTGCGAGCGGCAAGAAGAAACAAACGTGCAACATTGGGCAATGCACTACGAGTGGTAAAAAGTGCAACCAGCAGAGAAAGTCGAGAGAAATGTTGAAAAAAAAAAGCCCGAAACGGAAGAAAAACCATAACTAAATCCATTGCCATAGCCAAATCCAAAGCAAAGTCTGCAATGCAAATAGTAGAGATTATGGGGCTACCGATGCTGGCACCGCTGGTGGTTCCACTGCTGCTGCAGATGAATAAGAACAAGGCATTGGTAGTGCTGGTGGCGGATAAGCTCCAAGGCGCCGCACAGAAACCATTCGACGTGCAGTGGTAGGTGTTTGCTACAACTATGTACGCGAATGTGTCTTTCTATATACATACGCATATACACATATATATGTGTGTGTGTGTGTGTGTGTGTGTATGTGTGTGAATGCGTGGCTATATGTTAGTTTGCCGGGTTGTATGTAGCACAATAAATCTTACAAGGATGCCGAATAGCCGGGGCCAAAGCACGGTGTCGAAGCCATTGGATCTGGGTGTTGGGTTTAAGTCTGGGTTCTGCTCAGAGGCAGTGAAAACCAAAAACCAAATAAAACTGACATTATGCGAAAAGCGAAAGCCATAACTAAAAGTTGCGCTAACGTGGCATGATGGAGCGGCAGTAAAGTTGATGGCGGGACGCAAAAGGAAACAAATAGCAAAATAGAAATGATAGCACTGAAAGATATAGCTGGATATGCAGGGTATGCGGGGTATGCGGGGTAGACGGGTGAACTGGAACGGAAATCGACTTTGGTTCTTACCTGTCTCTGTGTGTTGGTGTGTATGTGTCGTAGGTGTAGTAGGTGTGTGTATGCGAGTGCTCAGGATGAACCCTTGCTGCAAGTTATGCAAATGTCCCGAGTCGCCTCCGACTCAGAGTCAGTTGATGCTGTTTGTTGCTGATGTTGCTGCTGTTGCTGTTGCTGTTGCTGTTGCTGCTTCTGCTGATGTGGCTATCAATCGAAAGCAGCGACGTTGACGTTGTGGCGTGTGCTAATGACATTTGCTTTGATTGCGAACAGAACTCGAAACTGTCATTTTCACTCTGAGAGGGTTCTTCTGCTTCTTCTTCCGCTTTCTTTCGTTATTTTTTTTTCTACTTTTATTATTATTCTGCTTACAGTTGTCGATGCCAGTTGTTGTTGTTGTTGTTGTTATTGTTGATGTTGTTGCTGTTGTTAATAATGTTGTTGCCGTGTCTGTCTATTTATTTAATTTGCATGCAATTTAAAATTTTTTTGGAATTGACAAGCAACGACACATTCAGTGACACACTTGGCCCATGCACAATAGAAATTGAATTGCAAAATTTGTTTGCCAGTCAATCGCTGCGAGTCGACGATGGAGCTGATGGAGTTTGTGCACTTGAAAGGGGCACGAAAAGGAGCGCCGTCGACAGCAGCAAAGTGCGCCACGTTTATGCCAATGTCACAGTCACATTCGCATACACACACTCACACACACGCACACCTACAGAGCCTGAAGTAATCGCACAATTTGGCGGCGAAAATGTCAAGTATGCTGAATGCCACGACCGCGTTGAGAACGTAGGCGACGGCGACGGCGACGACGACGACGACGACGATGGCAACGACGACTGTCACTACAATGGGCGGTAGCAACAACAACAGTAATGCCGGCAAACAACACACACACAAGCACTCACACACATACAAGCACACATAAACTGTAGACTCACAGACACACACACATACACTTTTGGGAGTGAGTGTAGCCAGTGGAGTCGGAGTCGCTTGCAACAAAAATGTCAGCTTACAATTTGAGGCGCGAAATCACGACTCGCAAAACTCGCCACGTTGCCACGTTGCGTTTGACTGATTGATAACGGGAATAGGGAACTGTTGTGTTGCGCCAATGCGACCGACTGCAACGACGAACGCTCCGAAACTGAAACACAAACTCAACGTCAAAGCACCAAAAAGGATGCTGAACAAAGCGCACAGATGCGATGCCAAATGCCGACAACGAAGACGATAACGACGACGACGACGACGACGACGACGACGTCGATGATGATGATGATGATGATGATGCCGATGGCGATGACGATGACGATGACTATGAAAACAAGCCAATGCCGATGCCGATGCCGATGCCGATGCTGTGGCCGAGGACTGGTATTGCAACACAACATAAGAGAGTGAATAAAGCGACATAAGAGCGAGAGAGAGAGAGAGAGAGCGAGTGAGAGAGAGAGCGCGATAGGCTGAGCATGAGAGCTTGAAAGCTGCTGATGTTGCTGCTGCTGCTGTTTGGGATGCTGCTGCTCTCTGAGGCTGGGCACACCAACAGCAACAACAATAACAATGTTGGCGACGGCAGCGACTAACGTGTGACTTCGTTAAATTTCTGCGGCGACAGCACACAAAACGGATTCGGAAGCGGAAGTAGCAAGTAAGCGAACGAGCGAACGAACGAACGAACGCACGATGATGCTACACAGCGTGGAGAGCGGCATCAGTGTAACTGGGTGAGGAGATATAGCTGAAGCTGCTGCTGCCGCTGCTGCTGCTGCAGATGGATGTAGAAGTAGAAGTAGAAGTAGACATACAAGTAGGCGAAGTAACGCGAAGTGGCTGCTTTCTAGTAGCAGCAACATTTCTTTTTTTCTTTTTTTTTTTTTATTCACATATGGGCTTATGGGTGGCAACTAGTTAGAGGTAAAAGAGCCGGTTGGTTGGAGGGGGAGCGGTGTTGTGAGAATAGACAGCGAGCTGGCAGCATCAATATTCACATTCGCACTTGTGCGAGTAATTTCTGATTTGCTGCAATCACATTGCCAACAATCTTTACAACAGCAGCAGCAAACGCAACGGCAACAACAACAACAGCACACTTACAGCAAATTTTCTAACGGATGTTTAACAAATCTTTTTGCACCGGATACTAACGGTGTCTTCGGCACACCCATACACGGCACAGATATATGCCACATACGACGTGTGTGTTATTAGAGCAGAGGCTTATGACCATGTCGATGTCTATGTCTATGTGTTTGTGTGTGTGTGTGTGTGTGTGTGTAGGTGTGTGTATCGATAACTAATAATGGCATTACATTTATGTTGCCCGACTCCAGCCCCACCTACACCTGTGCACAAATTGCTGCGCAGTGTGTGTGTGTGTGTGTTTGTTTGTTTGGCTCGTTAGTCCTTTGGCTTCAGTATCGCACAATATTTCAGATTTCAGTTTTCATTTCTCTATTTTCTACTGTATTTGTGTTTGCCTATATGTGTGTCGTTGTATGTGTGTGTGTGTGTATTATTTTTTTTTTTATTTTTTTTTTTTTTTTTGCAATTGCAGTTGTCCTTTACCCACACAGACGGCAGCAACTAATTAGAAACACTTGCCAAACGCTGCACTTGTTGTAGTCATCGTTTATTTTGCGTCCTTTTTTTCTTCTATTGGCAACTCGCAATATGTGTGTCTGTGTGTGTGTGTCAGTAGTTTGAGTGTGTGGATGTGGGGAGTGGGCTGGCATTGAGGTATTTCCAATTGCTTAGTTGATTTTCATTGACTACCCCTAGGATATGCGGACAGATATTGTAGTTGTTCGCTGTCATTAATTGGCTGATAGTTGTTGTTGTTGTTGTTGTTGTTTATGTTGCTGTTGTCAGTTCCTTCCTTTCACTGACAATTCCAAACGTTATCACTATGGATAAATATAGCGCATGAGCTAATGTTGCTTTAAGCTTATAAATAAAAAGTGCATCAAATTTATTTATTGGTATTCCAATCGAAACAAAAAATAAAAAAAAAACAGATAATGTGGACTTAATTAAATTGCACTATGTGTTTTGCATAATTTTCAACAAATTAATTAATTTATGTTTAATTTACTTTATCAAATCCGTTGTTTTATACCCGTGAGGCAGAGCTTAGTTTTCTATTTGAAATGATGTCGCTACTTCATTTCCTCGCTTCACGTCGCAACTCATAATCAGCTTCCGCTTTGGCAATCTGAAAGCCATTTGCAGAATCAGCCAGGTCCGGTCTCGGTCGCAGTTGCTTTTGGCGGAGCTGTTTATTCCTATGCACAAATATTTAAGTTCTTCAATCAATGATAACTTCCGGTCTTTCAACCGCATTTTGCAATTTTTGCCCATTGTACAACAACGTGGTAAACTAGTCGAGTGGGCCACGCCAAGTGGCAGCACACAAACATACACACAGAAGCAAAAAAAAAAAATTGACACAGCCACAACCAGCCACATACACAAACACTCATACAAACAGGACATTGAATTTGTTTTGGGTTTTGATTTTTCGATTTAAAATTGTCCGTTTCAATGGCCAGGCCATCTGGCCTGCTTGTTCCCTGGTCGAGCGGTCGACTGGTCGACTGGACAACTGGTTGGTCGATAGCTCGGTCTGTTTGCCGGTTGTTCGGTTTTTGGTCTCAAGTTGAGGTGTTGCTATCACATTTATTTCGAAACTGCATTGCCATCTCCACACGATTTTTCAATTGACATCATCTTTGCAGGGGAAGAGCTAACCGAGTTATGCAGGCTACTCAATAAAGTAATTAAGAGTAACAGCTACACTCACATACATACACACACACACGCACACACACACACACATATAGGGCACTTTGTTGATAATGCCATGTATAAATTTGAGACTGCAGACAATATTTGCCGTGAAAACCTTTTCGAATTCAATTTCATTTCATTCAGCTTATTGAATGAGCTTTGAATGATGTGACTAAGTTTATAAATTAAATGATATCTGATAGATAAATATTATTATATTTTATATTGCGAATGTAAAGTCGTAATTTAATTTTGTACTTTTCAAGTGGTTGACCGCATTGTAATACACTTACTCTTGAGCAATTGAGAAATTATAATTCACAATTAGTTCAATAATTGCAGACTTAATTGATTGTTGTGTTTCTAAAACAATGTTTATTTAATCTGAAGTTTGAAAACTTCTTTTTGCCATACAACATGTAAAGGAAATTTGATTTGGAAAATAATTTGGTTAGTTTCCTAATTAACACTTCCCAGCATCCGTATAATTGCCTACCGACCGTATCCATTGAACTAATTATGAACGTGTAAACTAATTATAAATGTTGATTATTAACTTGCACAAACTCAACAAAAACAAGTCAGAGTACCCAAATTGTAGATACACTCCCATCTGGCAACCAAATTAATAAATTTGAAAAAAAGAACAGGGAAAAAAAAGACAAGTTAGAGTTCGGCAATCGAGTAAGCTCGACTAGGATATACATTGTACCCAGCTGTTAAATATATATGTAGTAGACCTGCTAATAGATCAAGATCAAGATGAAAATACTCATTAAAAAAATCGGTGATTCTTATTCAATCATAAATCTTTACAGTAGTTTAATAATATGTTTTGATATAGTATTTATCAATTGCGAGGGCTATTGATAAAATTAAATAAGTCCTCTTGGTGTCTGAGATCGATTTGTTGTAAGTCGACTCTACTGTTGATACAGATCACGAACATATGTGCTTTATTTGATCGGGTATACTTCTTTCTGCCTGCACAATTTTTAAAGCTCTGTTTTCGTCATTGTTTAATGGAATAAATGAATGGAATAATAAGAATTTAAAACAAATATTTTTATCTACTAAATTTTAGTGGAAATGTTTTCCAACAATCCGGTTGCGTGAATTAAATGAATTGACCATACTTAATGAATGAATGACAGCAATGGGAGAAGAAGCAGCAGCGATTGCATCGGAATGCTACAGTAAATATAATTGTGAATTACGCGCTGGCAGCAATGCTGCAAATGTTGTTGCCAACTCTCTTTGACATTAAGCGTTGTTGGACTCGGTGCACTTGTCGTTTGCCTTTGGTTGTGGTGCGTCGTGTGGCAAGTGGGAGCGAAATGATTCAAGTTGTTGTCGCAGTTGTTGCTGCCACTGCTGCAACTGCTGAAACTATTCTCGATGCTATGTTGTCCCATGTTTGTTGATTACGCTCGTTGCACTCATCATTGCCGACGTTCACGGTATCCTTTGAGCATGACGCTTTGACTGCCACTAACAACGATTCGTTGTAGTTGCAGCTGCTTTTGTTGCTGTTGCATTTTGCTATTGCTATAGCTGGTCGCGCTCCTTGCGCTATGCCGTGCCGTAAAAAAAAATAAAAAGGCAAAGATGAAAACTTGTTTACCAGTTTCTATGGTTGGGCTGCCTCCTGCCTCAAACTATAGCTTTTGCTATAGTTGGTGTTATTGTTTGTTTGTTGTTGCTGTTGTTGTTGTTGTCGTCGTTGTTGTTGTTGTTGTTGTTATTGTTGGTGTTGCATATCCGAAACCATTTTCAGCATTATGGGTATAATGCACACGCACACACACACACGCATCCGCACAACCCACATCCCAACACCGAAATCTAATACGTTGAGGGGTGCAGAGACAGAGAGAGTAAGAGAGAGTGAGAGAGAGAGAGAGAGAGAATGAGAGAGGTTCACAATGCGACTGTAATACATTTAAACTTCTTAGGGCTCGCTCAGGCAGCCGCATCTCCCTGGCACAAAGTTTTCCAGCTAGCGAAGCTTAGCAGTTGGGCTTAGTTTGGGGCCAAGCGCCGCGCTCCGGCCACATCCTGATGCACAGTACTGGCAAAGCCAAAGCCACAGCCAGCAAGCACCAATGGACGCTATGGAAGTGAGCGGCTTTGGAGCCAGAGGATAAATACGGATTGAAGCAGAGCTGCATCGACTTCTGCCGCCAGTGGTTGTTGCCACTGCCACCGCTGCTACTGTTGCTGCTGCTGCTGGTGCTGCCACGGCAACTTTTGTTGGCTCTGCTGCTGCTACTGCTGCTATTGTTTACCAAGTTTTTGCTTTGCCTTTGCCACTTTGGTGCTCTCTGGACTTGAGAGACGACGCGCAACGCCTCAGTTCGCTTGGCTTGGATTCGGGTTCGGGGCCCGCTTGTTTTTATTTGTTTGTTTGCTTGTTTGCTTGTTTGCCTGGTGCCCGAGTGATTGAAACTAGGAGGGAGTCGGATCTTTTGAGAACTGGCAGTTGGGGAGCTGGCCACACGCCCACCGTCCATCGTCGTCCATAGCACACAATCTGCGTTATCGAGTTGATTGATATTTTTAAATTATGTGCCGCAGTCGGCATAAATTTAAATTTTCGGCTGTTGATGCTGTTAATCCGATGTGGCTCAAGGCACCGTTCCTCCACTGCCTTCTGCCTGCTGTCTGCCGTCTGCCGTCCACCACGTAGCCGTGTCAAAATGCCAATCGAGCTTCGTGCCCTGGTGATGATGACGATGATGACGATTATGATAATAATGATGATGATCCAGTTGATGTTGATTGGTATTGGGCAGCGGTAACATTTTCTTGGTTACACTTTGCCCGTTTGTCGATTTTAGCATAAAATTAACATTAATTTACTTGCGGTCTTTGAAGTTATTGTCGGCATTGGTGGCTCGTTGTTGTTGTTCCTGTTATTGTTGTTGTTGTTGTTGTTGCTGCCACAGCCGATGCTACAGTCGCTACACCCGCTACACGAGAGCTGTTGCTGTTGTTGTTGTTGTTGTTGTTGTTCTTGCTTTTTTGAATTATGGAGCATTTTTGATATTGGCCCCAAGATTTAGAGGGCCGACCGGCCCAAACAATGCGCCAACGCCAGCCATTACGCACCATGCATTTTGGATTTCAACGGCCACGTCGTCGTCGTCTACGCTTATCGAAGCGTAGCACAAACGTTATCGGCCATTTCCATTAAGAGCCAGCCGTTTAATGAATTCTAAAGTGAACGCCAACGCCAACGACAACAACGAAAACGAGAACGACAACAACGATGCCGACAGCAACGGCAACGACAACGGCAACGGCGACGGCAACGGCGACGACAACGGCGACGACGGCGCCGTGTTGAAGGATGTGCGTCCGGCTTTGAAAAGATTCGATTTTGGCTTTTCAATTGTTCGCACGGCAAGCAATGGCAGCGCGGCTCAAAACTAATTTGTGGGTAACGTTTTTTGGGTGCCCGGAAATGGTTGAAGCCATTAGGCTCGGTCTCTTCTGGTTAGGTTAAGGCCGCTTCCTAAAGCATCCACACTGCTGCTGAGGCATCGTCGAATGGCTTATGTGGAATGGATGCCATTGCCACAGCCACTACCACTACCACTACTGCCATTGCCATTGCCATTGCCATTTCCATTGCCATTGCCATTACCGTGCACATGACGATTCTGCTTGATTTTGATAAGCCAGCGAAACAAATTTAACGCTACAGGCCAACTGTCGTCTGGCATTGATTAACTATTTCATCGTGGCCCCAAAATGTAGGCAATGTTTTTTGAAACTTGATTACGTGATGGATTCGAGTCATTACGGCTTCAACTTCATTTGCATTGTTTTTCCTTAGGTCTTTGTTAAACTAGCCGCACACACACACAAACACATACACAAGCACACACCTTCACCCACCCACACAGACACACACTCACACAAGCACACATTTACCCAAGCACATCAATTGCTCCGGCTACGTGGCGTATGCGTAATGTGCTTACGTAAAGAAGCTGTAAAATTGAATTGCGGCAACTTGACATGCCATAAGTAAGAGCTTCTGCGTATTTGTATACCCTATACCCAATTTAAACTGTCGATAGGGATATATAAATATAATATAATATATAAATATGGAAAAGGCAGAAAATGATGAGTACGTAAATCCTTTATCATCAGCAAGAGGAGACTGAATCAAGTTATATTTCCTGTTTATCGATAACTTAATCCGTCTCTCCGCTATCAATATGCATCAATATCCGACAGAAATCAAAGCAACAACTTTAAAGATTGGCAAGCATTTGGGTAGAGGGCAGGACGCCAGTCTAGTCGAGCTCTCTCGACTGATGCACACTGGCTCGTTGAGTACCCCCCTGGTATTTGCCAGACCAACCAAGTCTACTGCAGACACATGTCAAAGCCGTATGGCGTATACGTAATATTTGCACAACAAAATTGAGTTAGTCATATTCGTGGAAATCGACATGCATCACATTATAGCGTCACATGCAGCCACATAATGCATGCTAATGTGCACATGAAATTGGCTTAATATGGCAATACACTGTAAACAATGTTTAAGTACTGCAATTATGATAAATAACCATTTATTGATTTACTTAATATAAACGAAATTTGAGTTTCAGAGACGTAAGCAAGATAACCTAAATTTGTTTGAATTTAAGTATTTATTTGAAGCTTACAAATACATACTTAATTTAAGCTTATTCAAGCATCTCAAAGATTACTTTTAATGGCACTCTACTGATAAGTACTTAAAATTATATGAATACTGAGATGACTTTAATTACTCGAATCCTGGTAGATTGTAAATGTTTTTATCTCTGTAAACCTAACACACACTCGCAAACGCCCACGCACACCAACTCACGTGGGCGTGACACTTACTTATTCAGATCAATACAACGAGCCAGAACAATTAAATCAAAAGCCCCATTCAAGTGCTACCCACATATTGGGCAAATTAAAATCAGCTACAAATTATTGAAAGGAATATTTGAGAACTGGCATTACCACAACTATTTAGAACTATGCTGGAGTCAAATGCTAAAGCACATTATTGAAATAGCTTGTGTAACTTATTATTAATAGTTTGTTATTGGGTTGCGGGTGCGTTACGGGTATTCAGAATTTCTGCTGACGGCTAAAACAATGGCAAATGAACAGTTCAAAGTTTGCCAAGCAATATGCCAAAGGGCATTTGCGAAGTGCAGCCAAACAAATAGTAGTTCAAAAGCGATTTGAAAATAATGCCAAAGACAAATAACATTACCTGTTACACACGTACACATTCCCACCAATCACACACACACACGCACACACACACACACACATACAGCCAACAAACACAAGTGCCATCGGCGATGTCGGCTTATTTATTTAATCAACACTCCACAGTTGGCTTAGTCAGGTATTTTTTGTTGTTTTTGTTTTTGGTATGCCTTTAAGCCAAATAAAGTGCGGCGCTTAATCTTTGCCACATTTTATCAATTTAATTATTTCAATTTGAGCGTAAGCAGCAAACACAGCAACGACAGCCACCGACAATTTCAGTTCCAGATGCGGCACACACACAACACAAAGCAAAGCAAAGCACAGCACAGCACAGCACATAGCATAGCACAGGATGCGGCAAGGAGGCATCCACTAGCATCCTGTCTATACTACCATGCCCATACCCATGCCCATGCCCATGCCCCCAACAGTATTCCTTCTGGCTAAAATGCGCGCAATCTGCGCATCAATAAACGCTTTAATCTCTGCTTGCCTGCCATGTTGCTGTTGCTGCTGTTGTCGCTGTTGCTGTTGCTGACTTGTTTCTTGTTGTTATTGCTGCTGTTGCTGGTACTGGGTGACTGCTTGGGTGGCTGGCTGTCTGTCTGTCTGGCTGGCTGTCTGACTGCTGTTGAGCTTTGACCTAAAGCGATTCAATAATCAACTGCCAACAATTTTACCGTACTTTACTTTATTTTCACGCTAAACTATCTCAAAGATGCGAGCTCACAGATACGCTACAGCGATTTTTTGTGCGGATTGCAAGCACGCTCACATACACACCCCCTCCCATCCACGCACACACGCACACACACACAAACACACACACACACACACCCTCTGTGCGTTGCCTTAGGCCAAAAGTTACCATACTAACTTGTTTTTAGTTTGGAGTTCGTACGACATCATTTTACTTTAAGCACTTAAATATACTTTGTGCCCACACTCCCAAACACAGCCATGGGCCAAAAGGCAACCAAGCAAGCAAGCAGCCAGCCAGCCAGCCAGCCAGCCAGCCAGCCAGCCAGCTAGCCTAAGCTATAGCGTTCTATTCTGTTCGACTTTGCTCTATTTTATTCACCATGTCTGTGTGGCGGCCACTCGACCAGTCCACACTTTTTATATCGGCAAACTTTTGTAGCTCTCCGAGTTGTTTGTGTTTTTCTTTTGCAGCTTTCAGTTTGTTTTTCCGACTCTTTCTCAATACCTCCGCTTATCCATCTTTCTCTTTTTCTCTCTCTCTCTATGCCTCTGTTCAGTTACACATACATCTGTATATATGTCTATATATATCTATATATATATATAAATATTTCGCTCGTCGCCGTGTTTGCCTTAGGTTGATCTAGAGATTTCTGTGCAGCTACCTAGAACCAAATACTCCTCCCTATCCACTCCGCTGCCACAGCTGTTTATGGGATATAAGAGTATGGGAGTTGTCCCAGTGCCAGTGCCCGTGCCATGGCCAAAACCAAAAGAAGGCGTATTGAAAATGGCATAAAAATCGCATTTGAATGTAGCCGCATTCCCGTCCTGCCATTGCCGTTGTTGTTGTTATTGTTGTTGTTGCGTATGCCGTCCACTGCTCCTTTGGGGGAGGGTAGAAGGTTCTGCCTGAACGCGCCACTTTGGGGCAGCGCGTTAAGTCAACGACGCGACCGCTCGACCCTTTTAGAATCTGCAGCGCATATAAATTTTTGCTGTCGGGCAGCCAACCCGTTGTTGTTGTTGTTTTGTATTGTTGCCGCTGTGATTGTTGTTGTTGTTACTGTTGTTGATGTTGGCGACATCGCCATCGCCATCGCCATCGCCAGCATCGTTTTCGGCCTTGTGGGGCATTAAGGCAAATCGGGTTTAATTGAAAATAAAAATTCTTAATGGTCTTTAACCCAAGATTATGGTGCTGTATTGCCAGCGCCTTTTAGTGGCCTCTTTTATTAAATGGATGTGTGTGTGTGACTGTGTGTGCGTGTGTGTGCGAGTGTGTGTTTGGTTGCTGTTGGCTGTGGCAACCCTTTGCGCCCCATCGACCAGGATGTTGCTACATCTTCGTGGCAGCCTCAGCCTCAGCCTCAGTCTCAACCTCAGCGTCGCCTCATCGCTGGTCAGCGCCATGCGCCATTTTTTTTATGTTGCCGGAAGTGGCGTGTAATCGTTTTTATTTTGTAATTGTTTTAGTGCCACTTCCTTTCGTGCTTTTTTATGTGTGTGTGTCACCCCTGCCGCCCATGTTGGCTTGGTCCTTTTTTATTCTTTACTGCCGCTGCTGTCGTCTATGGTTTTATTTTTGTTGTTGCGCCACTTTTGGGGCAAATAGGTGGCCTCATAAATCAAATATGTCACAGCAATTTAGGTGTCAGAATTTTTATTTTCGTTTTTTCTTTTTTTTTCTTTTTATTTTTATAACGTTTTCTGGCCAAGACGCAAGAGTCTTCGCTCCCAAAAGGGGCCAAGCCGAAAGTGCAAATGAAATGCGTAAAACCCACAAAAATATATATATATATATATATATATATATATATTCACAAGCGACAGCAGTGGGTTAGAGCATTTGGTAAGGGCGCTGACCATTGGGGCTGGCTGGCAAAAATATTTCCAAGGGTTCGAAACGGCGCGTAGAAAAAACGCGCTAAATTTAATGAAAAAAGTTTCATAAATATGGCAATGAATTTAATTAAAATAAAAATACAAAAAATTGAAAAAACGCGAAAAATGCCAGAGAGAAAAAAAACCATTGAATGGAAAACAAGCCCAAAAATGTCGGCGCACTAATTACGCGAATTAAACGTCAATTTGCAAAAACAATTCGTTTTCCAGCCATTCACAAACAAGCTGAATCATAAAACAATATTTTAAGCACAATGCCGCCTAGCAAATACTCTTAAATACCTAAATGACAACGAGATTAAATTTTGGTTGCTATTTCATTTATTTACTACGGTTAAGGCATGGTAAACATTACAACTTAAGTGTATGAACGCAATATAGAATATAAATATTCGTGTTCGTAATCAACAGTAAAAGCCGTGTCGATTAGATTTTGCTCATCCGTTATAATATACTTCTCTCACTTCTCCAAGGAATTGTATAAAATTTTGAAAACAAAAAAATGTTTCCACAATTTTTAGTCACCTAAACACGATGTAAATTAATTTATGAAAATATCATATAGCATTCATAAATGTATGACTTTTATAATAAGCCCTTACAAGTAATAGAAAGTAGAGTGTGCATGGTATAAGTAAAGCAAGCATTTTGACATATTTATCTCAACCAAATCCAAAAAGGCGCGAATGATATTTTTGACTGATTATTATAGCTTAATAAATTAACACTTGTTTGTTGAAGGGAGTATCAATCATGCAATCACATTCTACTGCTTCTATAAATTCTTTATGTGTAGCAGTTAAAAGAAAATTATATTTATTTACAATCACATCTGCATACTTTACTTTTTCACAACGAATAAGTTCTTATTTTTCTTTAAATTGGATATCACACAATTGATATCGCTCGATATCGATATCGACATCTATATCAATGTCATGTACAGATGTTATTTCACTACGATGTTTTTGCCTTTACTATGTCGCAAGTAGCTTGGTACCTTCAATACAAGTGACCTGTTATACATGTTAGCTTAGAAGTAAATAAGATTCTTCCTATCCTCGATTAGTACCTGAAAGGTTTAATTTACTTTAAGCAGGACACACCTTTCGGAATCATTGCAACTGTTCTCCTAATTATCTCACATCGTATTATCTTAACCTTTGGAAATCACTCACTTTTATACAAATCATTAAAACACCCAATGACAACAAAAATCAACAGGCTTCATTTAAAGTCTTCATGATCATGATCATAACTACGAGCTGAGAACAGGTGCCACAGAACAGAGTGGGTGTATCCAATAGATTCTTATAACGGTTCCTAGTAAAGCACCTTCGAGCTTGGTACCTTTAGCTTTTACATACAATATATATGTAATAATTGTGGCAGATCTGGTTTGGTCGATTTGTGGTTATCGAAGAAATTAATTCAATTTAAATTGTATTACAATTTTCAGTTGAAGCCACAACGGAAATATTCTGACATATTCCATTTCACAAAATTAAGATAAAAACATAAATACTTAAATGCATAAGTTATGGGATTTATTTTATATAATTGCCAAAGATTCAGGCCATCAAAAATGTATATTAGAGTGAAGAGTTTATTTAACTCCATTAGTCTGACCGAAAAGTGTAAAAAGTTCAAGAGAATATTGCTTATGAAACTTTTGGTGCTGCTCTCAGGTTTGGGACTGGATCAAATGTCAGTGAATTAAGTCGAATTATCTTCGAAAATCTTGCCTTAAATGTTTTGGCATACGCCACAAACACACAACGCGGACGTGAGCAACTTTACTTTAAGCAGCAACAGCAGCAGCAGCAGAGGAAAAAAATCAACCGCCTGGCTAGAGATTCATTAACTGAATGCCATCGCCGCCACGTACTGTTGCCGAACTTTTGTGTTCTGGCCGTGGCAAAATGTTAATGAACTCGATGCAAGACCGACACAGACATGGCCAGGCTGACTGGCTGCGTGGCTGCCCGCCTGCCTCAATGCTCAACAGTCCAATAATCCGCCAGTTTGAATGTCGGTCCGACTGTCTGACTGTTCTGGCAGTACATCATTGTAATTGAGTGTTCATTAGCGGGCTAGTCGAATGAATTTTGCCATATTGGTTGCGGCCAGAAAATTGACGGTACAACGTCATTAACTTACAACCCAGTCATGTAAGCCAAACCGAACCAAGCCGAGCAGGACCGAGCCAAAGCCACGTCCCCCGCAGCAGTCTCATTATCGTCATCAAGTCTTCATCTTTATTCGCTAATATTTGTGATGTACGCGCCAACTTTGCCCAATTTTATTGTACATTAAAGCCAGCAGGATCTGAGCGGGGGTTGCGTTTTGGGTTGAGGTTGGGGTAAGCGAATGAGGATGAGGATGAGCCGTGGAGGGTGCGAGAAGTTTACAAATATAATTTTGTAAATGTGCGTTATGGCAATGAAAAGGACGCCAACTCTTTGGCTACTAAAGCGAGAACGCCAAGTGGACGAGATGGAGTGGGATTGGGTTGGGGCTCCAATTCCGTGCTGGGATTGTTGAGGACCAACTGCCAAGAATAACAACATCAAATTTGCTGTCAGTGTTGTTGTGCTCAAGTTTTTTGGCAGCGCGCAACATCTGACTTGGATTTGATTAATTCTGAAGTCGGTTTAACGGCTAAGCATGAGGCGAGCATGCGGCCATGCTCGTAGAGCAGAGGTATGTATAAGTTGGTGGGGTGCGGAGTGCAGAGTGCGGGGGACTGCCAAGCTCATTCATTTTACTGTGGCTGCTGTGCTGTCGGTTGGGGTAAACTTTGATGAGCAACAAGAGATGGCGAACGCAGACGTTAAACTCAAAGTAGCAGCAAGAGAAACAACTTTGATTATAAAATGCAACAACTGTAAACTGTTATCACAGTGGAATCTTGCGTGCAACACGGCGAGAGTGGCGTGAAGAGGCAAGCATTCTTTTAACTGACTGTCGAGTTGTCAGCGTACAAGATTCATTCGCTTCATTGTTCTATTAGTTCAAAACTCTTATGCTCAACTGTCAGGACAAATTAGCGGCATTCAGGTGCTGTTACTTCGGGAAAAACAAAATCTTGCGCAAACTTTGATTATGTTTTGATGAAGTCCATCTCAGTTAACTCAGCTAATGATTCATTAAGCATTTGTTACACCATCGAATGAGTCTTAGTTGAAATTAAGTTTGAAATTTTAAATCCTTAAATATAGTTGTGTTTTTATTAGTTGTATATATTGTGAAAGGAGATAAAATAATGCCTAGTTTGTCGTCCAAATCAGGAATATTTGTACTTTTAATTGTCGAAAAAACAATTGATAAATTTGCTGTAAGGTGTTACCGAATGGGGAATACTCTGCTGCTAGTTGCATTTATGTAACACATATTTACATATTAATGATCATCTAAAAAAATGTCATTTCCATTGAATAATGAACACAGGCTTTTTAACCAAAGCATATTTTCATATTGAGCAAACTAATTTCAGCAAACCTGCTCTGGCTCAGGGCATCTTCATCGAAGTCTCTCGATTTTCTCTGATGCTGACATAAGCAAATATATATTCCAATTTTTTGGTCTGTAGTTTAACAGGGTACACAGACTATAACGCATCACTTTTTTACATTATTTACGTGTGGCAACTTGCAACTCGCCTCAAAAGCGTGAAAATTTATTGCATTCTGACGGATGGTCAGCCAGACAAAACCAATGAATTATTCTAATTTGGTGCACAAACAATAAATTTTAAAAATTTTTTTAAAACTACAGCTCTAGTTGGCAATGGTATAAATAGTAATAATAATAAATAGAAAGAAAGGCGCATATAGTAAAAGTACAGATTCAAATAACTATGAATATGCTGAAAGTTCGTAAATACATTCATAGTATTTTGTCTAAAATAAATACGTGAGCTACATGTATTTATCTCTTCAATTAGACATTTGATAAAGTTGAAGTGTTAACTTCTGTTGAATGACGATTAGGAAATTGTAAATCAAGCCAAATGAAAATTACAAAAATCACTTCTGACACCGACTTTTGCCGCAAGATGTTTAGTGATAAATCCACTTGGGGTGACACATCATGAAAAACAACTTTTTAACTTGCTATCACCCTAATGCACTATACGAATAAAGAATCGTATTGCTAAGCTCAGCATAAGTCAGACCCTTGTGATAATACGAATGCTGCTGCTGTTGCTGGGTGTTGATGATGTTGCTGCTGTGTTAGTTGTGTTGTTGCAAATGCTGTTGTTGTTTTGGTTGCTATTGTTGTTGCTGTTGTTGTTGTTGTTGTTGTTGCTGTTGTTGTTGTTGTTGTTGTTGTTGCTGTTGTTGTTGCTGCTTCCTCCGTTTTGTATAGCTGTCAATCTAAAGCAGCCAGGCAAGTCAAGTGGGAGCAGCTCGAGTGGCTGAACGGAAATGGCTGGGTGTGGGAGAGGGGTGGGGCGGTAGGAGGTCACAGCCAACAGACCACTCGGCTTATAGTTAATTTCAGTCATTCAAATAGAACTCTATGCATTTGATGCTGTTACAAACTTGAATTATGTGCATGTCATTGTGGAACTGCACTCGCATAAAACTCATTTGCCATTGCCACCAAAGTCCAAACTGCTGCAATTCACAGTGGACTGAAACTCGCCAAACACCAAGTAGTACTCGCTATCCAAGTCGGATTCAGAGATGGAGTTGGATTTGAAGTTGAAGATGGCGTCATCCTTGTAATGCTGGTCATCGTCATTATCATTCAACAATCTAACTGTGACAACGATCACAAAATACCAGAGTATTTTCCTTTTGCAAACAAAATAAATTAGAATTGGAATAATTCGTAGGAAAAGTTTACGTTTTTCCTACTTTTTAATAAAGCAAAACGGCGCGCTATGCAAACTTTTGCCCAGCGGCAACGCTGCGTATGGGCAATATGCAAAATGCCAGCAGACCATCTCTCGCTCTTCCGTTCCCAAGTCTCGTTGTCTCGTCATCACAGCCGCCCAACTGTGGCTGGGTAGATTTTGCGGTTGGACTCGTAGCTAACAAACAAACAAGCATTACAAAATGAAGGAACAGCACAGTATGAAAAGGAAGCAACAGCAACAACAGCAACAATAACAACAGCAACAAAAACATCATAAATGGTAGCTACAATTCGGGACTAGCGGGCAGCTGGCTGCCTCACTATAAATAAATAAAATTTCAAGGATGCGTGCGCTTTTATCTTCGCAACTTGCTTTGCCTTTAGAAAATATATATCTATGTACATATATATATATATATGTATATGTATATATATTATTTTTTTATTACATTTTGCTGTGTGCACTTTTTCATATGTTGTAAAAAGCAGCGCTCTCAAAAAAAAATGTAGCTTGAAAAACTTTTTGCGGCAATTCAAACTAATGATTAAACATTTTCCATTTTTCGCTTTGTGTTTGTGCTATGACATTTCAGCATGCGAACGTTTCATTTTGGATGGGGCTCGTTTCATTCATGGTCAGCAAACCGCAATTTGAATATACATATACATTTATATGTATATGTATATAAACACATTTTAATGATGTCGCCGCTCATTAATCATAATCTATTCATTAATTTTTGACCCATCTCCAAAGATGATACCCATCTCCTTCTCCCAGTGTCTGACATGTCGGATGGAGAATATGAGAACAAAAAGTGAAATGTGTACAAATGTTTTGACCTTTGTTTTACATGAAATTTAGATAGGATCTCGACCGTAAAAGAAGAGCAGCGTCAAATACAAAATAGCCCACAACATGGCAGCTAATTAACGAACATTTTCCACCAAAAGCGTCCAACACCTGCCCAATTAGTGAAAAACGAGAATTGCGCTTTACTTAATGGCAATGACAGATTTTCGTTATTTTAGCATAAATTTTGTATTAGCTGGAGACGCTAAACGCTTTCACAGCAAAGCACGCCAAAGACCGTTAAATATTTTAAAGATAAGTGGCAACTCAGGGCCCAAAGTAGCCAAGGACCATCTCTGGCAGTGGGTGACTACAGCTACACAAAATGCTACACCCATTAGCAGTTTCTTTTTTTAATAAATTCAAGCACAGTTGTCCGCTTAGTGCTGCATTCGCTTCTTTTATACCCATTGAACCCATTCAAAGTGGATAGAAAGGGTATAATGAACTTTAGCAAAATGAAGGAATCTCTTCATAAAATATATATATATAGACATGTCTGTCTGTCTATATAATAAGTTCTTTTGTCATCTATACAGTTGTAGTTTACTTCATTTAATCGATAACTCAGCGCTTCTCAAAAATATTTATATATTTTCGATAGCAATAAGAGACACAATTGTAAACCTTTTCTTATTCATTTGATATATTAGCAGATTGGTATCAAATATAGATTTGGCGCACCTAAATTTATTTTCATGTTGAACAAACAAACTATCAGCAAGCCTCAGTGCAGGGTATCCCCTAGTCTAGCTACCTCGGCTAGTGCTTTCTTACATGTCCGCTTTTATTTTTTTATTTGTTGGGTATGCGATTTGATGGGTTTGGAGAAATCGAAGCGTGATAATTTGTCACCAGAGCCAAAATGGTGAAACATTAAATTTGGCAAATAAATGGACACTTGTTTGTCATAACGCTGCAAATGCGTCCAAATTCGGCTAAAATATAAATGAAGACTAACAAAAAAAGGACGTGTCCGGCAATGGGAATGGTGACAGCTACAATACGACCAGAAGAAAAATTTAAAAAAAAAAAAGAAGAAAAAATGAAAAAGAAGACCATTTTCATTTGTGCAATAAGATAGAAAACAACAAAAGTGACTATGGAATTAAGTGCTTGTGAGGAATAGGCAACCAACTAGATACACTAACCAATCACAATACCAAATGTCTTGGAAAACATATCTTTAAATATCTTTGAGTTAAGAAAATAAATAAAAAATTTCAAGATAAAAAATATTAATATAAATATTAATATTAATATAATTATAATTAATTGGAAATGCAAATAAATTGATTAAAACTAATTTACACATCTATTTTTAAATCAAATAGAAATTATCATTACAAAAATGATGTAAATGATAATCCTATAAAACTATCATATTAGATTTTATATCTTAACAACAATAGTCGACTATTGTTGACATTTTTTTTTTTTTGGTTAAGCTCGAAGAAGAAAATGCTGATTAAAATTGCTTTTAATGTCCATATGCCAGAGTTTGTTGCTGCAGAGCATTTGCCAAAAATACAAAGATAGAGAAGAGGCGGAGGGGAGAGTGGTGTGGGCCACATCGGTTTGCGGAGCGACAAATGGCAATGGCAAAAAGTAAATAAATCGCTTCAAATTTTCGCAAGGGTTGCGAGTCGGGGGAACGTTACAAAACTGCTGAGCACAACGCTCAAGCTGAGCTGAGACGTGCCATGGTGGGGGGTAGCCGAGGTAGCCTGGAAGCGTGGAAGCGTAAGCAGAAGCAAAAGCCGGCGTAACTGCAGCGGAACAGCGGCAAACGTGCTGGGGAGGACGCTACAGCAAGGCCCGATTCGAATTGTCCCCATTATTGTTATGCCCTAGCAAAGAGTATTGTAATTCAGACAAGAACTTTGTGACGCATTGTAGAAAACATGTTCGACCCCATATAGTATTTGTATTTTTGATCAGCATAAACAGCAGAGTCGATATAGCCATATCCACCTGTCTCTCAGTTTTAAAGCTATGTTGATGAAGCTTGTTTTGGCCACTGGAACGTTATGTCGAAAGATTATATTTTAAATAAACAACTTTTCTGTTTAAGAAGATATCCAAAACAATCAAACCAAATATCTTACATGTAGCTTTCGTATGAACCATCGATTGGTGTCTCAAATTTCCACTAAAATTCTCATGTCGAAAAAAAACATTAAAAACTCGATTATTTTTGTGTTTTTCTTCATAAAGTATTGAGATGAAAATAAAAAAAAAAATGTATTACAAATTATTAAAAATGTATTATCCTCATATTTGATTATGAAATCATCAGCATCGGACTACTATATCATATAGGATTCATCATTCAAGACTTCGGTCTGCAAGGGTGTGTAATCTTCTTTTTACTTGTTTTTCTTGGAAGTTTTTGTTCTTCGATTTGCTATTGTTGTTGTTGTTTACTGGTTTTAATGGTGTCGTAGGTTGTAGAGGTTCTGGTTCTGGTTTGGGACATTCCTCCAACGTACTTCGTACCAGGTGCAATCTATCGATTCTCTGCCTGCCCCCGCAACACCATTCTTGTTATCCACCCGGTTCCATTTTCTCCAGCTTCTCGACTGCTGCTGCTGGTGCTCGTTATAGCTGCTGCTGCTGCTGTCCGTGTTGCTGTTCCCTAGTTGTTGCAGTTGAAATATTTACGATGTACGTTGGGCTATTTCACTATTTGTAATACCCCAACCCAGCAGTCAAAGTCTCAGTCTCAGTCGCAGTTGGAGACACACGCACAAGTGTTGCCATTTGTTGTTTTTGCTGTTGATGTTATTGTTGTTATTTTTGTTATTGCTGTTATTATTATTGTTCTTGTTGTTGGCTGTGCGTCACCTTTTTTATTGTTTTCGAGCTTGTAACGAGGCAGAACGAAAACAGTTGCACCAAAATGTATAAAATTATCAAATAAAAGCAAGTCAACAAAATGAAATAAAGTGTTTAACAAAAAATGTCTAACTCGAAGTGGTTGACTATTCGGTACTCTGTTCGCAGCAAAAAGAATAATAATTTTAAATATAAAAACAAAATACAAGTTATATTTTTAAAAAATATAAATGTGTATATATATTTAAAATAAAATAATCTTTAACAAGTCAGCAGTTTGAATTTTAAAAATTAATGAAAATTTTTTGAAACCAAATTAAGCAATACATATATATATTTATATATATATATATATATATATGTATATATATATATACCAAAAGTACAGGTAACCCTACCTAGTAAATTGTTCATATTAATTAAATGAAAATTTTCACTCTCAAAATTATAATTTTAAAAGCAAAGAGTAAATCGTGGTTATGATACTGATAACTCTGTGTAAATTAAACAGTGTAATTTTTCAGTTTGAGCAAATTGTCTGAAATTCATTTTGATTAATACACTAACCAGAGAAAAAGTCTCTTCTAGCCCAGTCAAAGATTACATACCCTCACAAAATGACAAACCCTCTCAAGCCTAAGGTAGTAATAATGAAAGCTATATAAATTATTGGCTCGATGTTGATGATTTGAAGAAGAAGCATAGTAAAACAAATAAATTGAGAGTTCGCTGCAGATAACTGTATAAATAAAAATGAATTTCATACAACAACCCATTTTTTGATCGTTTGATCCCATAACAGCTATATGATATAGTTATCAGATTCAGCCTATGTTCATGGCTCTATCGATTTAGCTACTGACCAAGAATGTATATTCGTTAAGGAATCTGAAATGTTTCCTTTAATGTGTTACAAACTTATCGACAAAATGATAATACTCACTGGAAGGGCATAAAAAGCTACAAGCCTCCTGCCATGAGATTAACTTTTTTCCATTTACGAACAATTTAAATACAATTAGATTAGTTGTTTAACAGCATCAATGGGTAAAAGCTTTCTGTGTAAAAGGACGACAGATGGACAGTGCGACTTTTTTGCTCTGCTGAAAAACGAGGTGCAAATTTTGCCATCATTTTTCAATAGTAGAACTTTTTATGAAGTAGTTTTGGGTGTTAAATTCATTTATCAATGGGTAGTTACTAAAGCAAAAATGCTCAGAGTAGGTTAAGCGAATGCAGTCATTTGATGAATAATTTTTACCATTTAGTTGAATTCGAAAAAAAATTATTGAAAGTCATCTGACACTCGAAAGAAGTATTTTGTTTGAATTTAATTAAAAATGGTTTGGCTCATGGCAACGAAAATATGGAGGCATTTCGAAACATTGCCTTGACAAATTGTTTTGAACTTTTAATTGATGTTTTGTTTGAAAAATATTTGAAAAGCAACGTTTTTATTGCTGTTTTCTTATTTTATTTGTGTTGTTGTTGTCGAATATGCACCAAGCCTGATGGATTTACAGGGTGTATGGAAAAGCTGCACGCCTTACTTTTATTTATAATTTTATTTATTTTCTCAATGCATTTTGCGCAAATAAAGAAATAAAGCGAGAACAAAAAATATATATTTGTATATATATGTATGCATGTATCCGTATTTGTATATGTATGCGTATATAATTTGTGCAAATTTTATTTGCCGCCGCTTTTCATTATTTTTATTTGCAACAAACAACGGCAAAGAAAAGCGGAAAGCAGCCGGAGAAGGCCAGACAAGTAAAAGAAAGAGTCAGAGTATTTTAATAAAACCACACACACACCAGCACACACACACACACACTTTGTTAGGGCCAAAGAAAGCAATTGAGTTGCGTTGAAGTGGCATAAAGTAGTCGCAAGTGGCAACCGGGTGGGTTGTTGTAGTAGTTGTTCTTGCTGGGCTGGTTTGCTTTTTAACCATTTTGTTTGGTCTTTGCGTTTTCCCGTTAGACCCGCGTGCACGCGGTATGCGGCACACGGCGTTCAGGTGAAAACGCAGCTCGAGATGGTGGCAATGAATGCCGCCTGCCTGCTCGGATATATTCCCAGTGCTGAGCAAATGTAATGGGAAATGAAATGAATGAATGAGCATAAGCACTTCTTTGTTTGTGAGCTGCTTGGTGTGTATATATGTATGTGTCTGTGTGTGTATCTGTGTGTGTGTGTGTGTGTGTGTGTGCACGGCTTGTTTGTTGGTTTTATCTGTTTGTTTGTGGCCACAGACGCATGCTACAAGGACTTTGCAGAGAGTGGGCAGATCTGGAGGAGGGCGGTAACTGAGATGATGCACTTCAAATTAAAATGCGAATGCAAGCGAAAACTTCAAAAGAAGCACTAGAACAGAAAACAGAAGCGCAAACGAGATACTAATAGACAATAGTGAGGAAGTGTGCACGACGGGATGGATGGGGAGGTGGTGTTTAGGGGGAGACGAGGTTGACGTGATAGCTGCAACGTATGCGCTGCAATTGAAAAGCACATAAACATAGTAACACACTGTGATAGCGAAAGTGTCACTGTGTGTATGTGTGTGTGTGTGTGTCTAATGCCAGGCAGCCAAGGATAAAGTTAGCGACGACGACGACAGCAGCAGTGCAGGACATACAAATGCACTTTGGACGTGGGCGAAGCGCGCTAAATTCGCTTTAATTCACTTTTCATACAAAACAGCAGCAGCAGCAGCAGCAAAGGCAGCGAGCAGAGACGGCGAGGAGCACAAAAGCACGCGCCAGCACACAGACACACACACAGACACACACACAGACACACACACATACATACACATACACAGGCAACAGACACTAGCACACGCTGTCACACAAACTCGTGTTTGTTGTAATTAATTTAAAATATTATTATATGCGCGCGCGAGCGCTAAACTAAGGCAAGAAGAACACAAGCTAGAGCAATAGCAAGAACAAGAGCGAGAATGAGATAGCGACACACAAGCACGGACACACAGCCACCACAGGCAGAAGCAAAGCAGTGCAGAGGGGGATGGCGGGGGATGTGCGAGTAATAGTAAAAGCAGTGAGAGAGCAGGGCTAAATAATTATAACCTAACTGCACACGACGAAGCGCCAGACAAACAACAAAACAAGCAAACTGAGTATGGAATTACAAGCAGACAAGCAGATATGAGCATGTGTGTGTTGGTGTGTCTGCTATGCACATCAGCCTTACTTACATGTGTATGTGTGTGTGTGTGTGTGTGTGTGTGTGTGTGGCTACCTTTGCAAAAACAAAATGTCCTAGTCAAGTATTTTAATTGACGTGCAAAACGCGACCAGGACACAGACACCAACATGCACTTAGTCCAACAACAGCAAATCAACAAGCATTAACTGCAATACACAAACAACACAAATAATAAATTGAACTAACAGCACACACACACACATACCCATACACACATAGACACACACATATGTACACAGCCAGACAGTGCGCCAAATGCCAAAAAATACCGAAGACGTCGACGATGAAATTGAAAAAAAGTAATAAACGTAAAGCTATTACAAAATCTGATAATGGTCCACCGCTGGCAATGGAGCGCAAATGCCGGCGCAATCACACACACACACACACACACAAACCGAGACAAACAGACACACAGCACAGTTGAAAACAACAGAATTGAAAAACAAAGAGCATGCAAGCAAAGACGCTTAGAACACATTAAAGAGAGTCACATAGAAAGAGAGACAGAGAGCGAGAGCGAGAGAGTGTTTGAAACCAAATGGAATTGAAACACAACATGCTTTGGCATGTCGCCAGTGAAACAGAATGCAAGGCGCATAAAAAACCGTTACAATATGCGACTGCAGCGCCAGCGCTACAACAGCAACAAAGGAACAGCAAAAACAAGCGATGTCAGACATAAACATTGTGGCGCGCGTGCTGCCTCGAATCGTGGCTGGCGCAATATTAATTTCACGAATGAACAACCCTTGAATAACCATACACTTCATGTGCCGTTATTATTGCTCTGCTACGTGAGCGCGAGCGTAATGGCGAAACATACAGACAGAGCGAGAGAGAGAGAGAGAGAGAGAGAGAGAGTACAAAAGTGAGAGAGAGCAACGAACTGCAACTACCATTAAGAGAGAGCCAGAGATACTCGGAAAGCTTTTGCACGAGATAAGCAAACGACAAAGTTGCTTCGGCTTCTTGTTGATGTTTGTGAGTGTGTGTGTGCGTGTGATTGTATGTGTGTTTTGTGCGTGTAGTTGTGTTTGTGTGTGCAATGCTTTTTCATTGTGCATTTCCCAGAGGTGCATTTTTCTGAAAATCTAATTTGAGAGATTGAGATTGTTTGGTCTTTCAATGTTCTGCTCGCTCGTTCGTGATGCGACGCTTGCAATTTTAGTAGCCCACCCCCCCTCCCACTCCCCCTCCCCCTCCCCCACTCACACCCTTCATTCTTATATTTATGTGTATATGTATGTTGTACATATATATGGATGTACATATATATGGATACGTACAGATATATCCATGCAACATATTGGGGAGTTATTACTCAGTCAAGTATGTCTGTCTGTCTGTCTGTCTGTCTGTCTGTCTGTCTGTGCACACATGCCCTGTTCACCGCTTACTTTAATTGGACACGCGGGCGTTACGCTGTCGTAATTTCTTGAAAAATCTACATACTTGGCCTCGAAATTGAACAACTGTATCCGCAACAGCAGCAGCAGCAGCAGCAACAGCATCCACATCCGCATCCGCATCTCAATGATAACGATGCGACGCGTCGCAATGGCTTCAATCATTGCGCGTTGCGGTTTTGACAAACATTTTTCACTGGCTGTGCACAAGTAACGCTCCATCGTCCTTCCACAGCAACACACAACTCACACACGCACACACACACACGCAGACATATCGTTACACACCCCATAGCGAAGCGCATCGTGTATGTTTGATGAGTGTGCGAGTGCTTTATGGCTGTATTGGGAATGAGCCGTTCAGGCCGAGCCAAGCGAATAGTTGTTGTTGTTCCAAGCAGTGCCTGTAGGGGAGAAGGGGAGGAGGGAATTTGGGGTGTTGGGAGGTGATTGGGTTATGCTCTGATTTTAATTTTGAAATCATACAAGTGCAGCAGTGCAAAGTGATACAAGCGGATTTATTTATTTATGTATGTACGCAAGTGTGTGCATATGTGTGTGTATGTCTTCTATATATACACACATCTGTGTATGTGTTTGTGTTTGTGTGTGTGTGTTTGTGTGTGTATCTTGTTCTATGTGCATGTGTGCGCGCGATGCGATAAAGCGCCTTACAGGATTTGGATGATGGCTGAAGGCAATGAATACCGCTTCTGTTTGCAATTTGATAAGCTCATTCTCACTCTCTCTATCTCTCACTATCTCTCTCTCTCTCTCTCTCTCTCTCTCTCTCGCGTTCTGACATTATTTTGCGACCTTTTCTTTTGACATGCCAGTCGCCTGGAAGTATGCAATAAAAATATCAATGCTAAGCCAATGTGTAAATCAGTATATATCTTATTGTTTCTACATTTTTTACTTTACTTTTCTGCTGTGTGTTTTGCTTTCATTTCAACTTTAACTTACTTTCTCTCTCTCTCTATCTCTCTCACTCGCTATCTCTTCTCGTACTTCTGACCGTTGAATACATTTCATATACAGTTTATCAATTGATTACTTTGCGTTTATTCCCCTGGCAGCAAAAAAAAATGAGTTTTACCAATACACCATCCATTGTTTTTCAATAATCCTATTTGACTGTGCACCAGACTTAATCCTCATTCGATAAAGTCCACTTTTTTATGACATTCAAAAGGGAAATCTGTTGCACTATCAAAAGTTTATTTAAGTTGCATTGCAGGATTAGGATTTGTATACAGTATAAATATAGTAAGAACTATTTGATGGTGGAACTCAAAGATATATTAAACTGAGCGATAAAAATACAATTTGCTATTCCAATCACACATATCAATTTGAATCTCATGAGCATTTTTGTTTTTGTATATGACAAATTTCTTATTTGATATATACATAGGTGGTTGTCATTGAACTGTTCCTGTATATAACAGTCACATTCACATTGTTTATATATTCTAGGCAATAAATTAAAACAAAACTCAGCTTAGCATGTCCCAAAAATATAAAGCGATTTTTATTTTGCGAATTGATAAGCTTCGTATATAAATACATATATACACAGTAAGTGTTACATATAGTCAACTTTAGCAGTAGAGCATTTAAAAACTAAACTATACATATATCGGATAGAGCGCTGTAACCGTAGGACTATACATAAGCATGATCTAAGTCTAGAACTAATCTACTCGGAAACTGAATGTTACTGTGTCAATACAAATAGACAGGAGAACTTCCCATTTTGTTACGTTAGCACAAATACATCGAAGACCCTATGCAGATTAAAAGAAAATAAGCTTCACCAGTCCATAGAGCGCCCAAAGTGTTAACAAATAGACGATGCCCAGCGTACAATAATGTAGAACCATCATGCTGTAAAAACAAACAAACAAAAATATAACAAAACAATGCAAGTTAAATGAAATAGTCAAAACAATGACTTGATTTAAGACTTTGACATTTACCGTTTGATGCGCCTTATGGATTCGGGTAGATTGTTGGGATCATCCTTAACAACATACAGGCGCAGCCCATACAAACTAACTTTAAATAGATTTGTCCAGTCCAGATCACGCATATCAAAGGCAAACAGTCGCTTGTCTCTCACATCTAGCTTACCAACCAAATTCCGCACGTTATCGTTGTCAAAGCGAAACTCATTCGAGCTGAAGAACTTCAGAACGTTGCTGAACTTGTGTATCTTGCGATAGATTTTCATCATTCTGCAAGTGCATAAAGTTTCGTTTCGTTTGGGTAAATATGTTGCGAGTGCAATTAAATTTTAACATACCTCGGTTTCTTGCCCATAAGAACCATAATCAAGTCCATGAACATGGCGGGCAATGTGTGGTACAAGAAGCAGAGTATATGATACTGCCACATGTGCGGCACAATGGTGAAGCACGGGTACCAGATAGACTTGCGCATGGGTATATCATTGACATATTTGAAGCCCGTCTGCATATAATTACGCCAAGTGACCATATTATCCGTATCCGGCACATAGTTATATATGGGCGGCGTTTCATATCTACACAGAGAGAAAATTGTTGGGGATTTAAATTTTTATATATATTTTCTTTATAAGATATTTAATACAATATTTAAAAAAAAAAATTTTTTTTTAAATTTAACACACAAGAAGGAAGATTGTTAAAGATTTTAATTTTTTTGTATGAGTCCGACTATCTTATTGATTTGTTTCTTAATCTTATTGAATAAAAATAAAATAATAATTAAAAAATTCAACAAATTGTCGAATTGAGATTGCATTTACATAGCATTTTTTCCAATAAATAATATTAACAAAAGAAAATAAAAGGCAAAGTATAAAGTTTACCTAATAAAACTTAAATTGAGAAAAGAAAAACACATTTTATTCAGGTGTAAGCGAAAATCAAAAGCCTTAAATACAAAATTCTGAAATCTCGAAATTTAAAAAGGAAAGATAACTTAGGAGCATCAAGTTTTCAATATAATTTTCTACAGACTTCCATAAACGACTATTGATTGAAGTTATTTTATTTTCCACTTTCAATCAAGCCTTTGTATACTTCGAATAGACTTAAATTAAAAGTTAAAGTATGGTGAGCACTTTTTGCGCCCAGTAAGCCACTTGGGAAGTCTAAAGTAGAGGCAACTTGATTTTCTCAAATGTCAGATTGTGTTGCAAACAATGCTTACGTATTTCGTGCCACATCCCAGGCGCTGGCCAGCAAGGCATTGACGCACATGTCCACGGGCACAATGTGTGCTTTGTTGTCCATGTTGCCGGTGAAAACGCGCAGGACACCGGAGCCAATGCCCACAATGACGCCGCAGGGTCCATACATATTGTCAATCCAGCCAGTCACCGGCTCGCGATAGGTGGTGATCACTACACAAAAAAAAAAACAGAACACAAATATCCAAATCCCAAAATGAAGTAACTAGGTATAGTGGAAGTTGCATAAAAGTTGTATCTTACCGATGCCCGGTCGAAATATGGTAACGGGCAATTTCTGTGCATGCTGGTGCACCACATTCTCGGCGAGCACTTTGGTGTAGGTATATGTGTTCGGATATCCCTGGATAATCGTCGGCGTCAGAATATTCAGGGTGTGCTCGTCCAGGCACTCAGTCAACTTGCAGGCATTGTCCCCAGTCATCATGCCAGTGTAGAACTTCTCCTGTATGTAGCGCATGTTGCAGTGCGCAAATGCCGTCGAGACATGCACAAGTGCCTGTAACAATAATAATTACAGGGTATGTATTCAAATATATACCTAGAAGGTTGTCTAACAGTTGATATGGTTCTTAAATAAATTTATTCCGATCACTAAAACTGTTAACTTTGTGGTCAAACTTAATAGGCCCACAGTTGCTTTTGTCATTCATATTATTCTCAACTCAATAGGAAACTACTAAACATCCATGTTTTGTCCGAATATGATTTAAAAACAAACCACTTATCAATCAATAACACTGCTAGAGAAATGGGGACAACGATTTTGCTAGAATATGAGTAAAAAATAATCTGCTCGTCAAACGAGAACACATTCCCTGAAAGAAAACAACGAGACTCCAGAATACTGAGGACCAGAAGTAATGAGTGTCCTAAGTTGTCCAAGAATGAATTGCATTCAGTATAATTGTTTTCAATTTTATTGAATTAAATAAAACAGATGTAAATAATGCGTGTTCCAAGCTAAAAATAAATATATGGTTTAAATAGGGTCTATGGGAGATACAGTTAAAGATATAATTACACTTAATCAGCTTACAAGGGATTTGGTTATTCTTATCAAAGAAAGAAATAGAGAGAAAGAGAGAGAGTTAATTACAGTAAGAGAGTTAATCTCCTGTTGTCAATAAAAAAAAAGGCGTTCGCAACAAGGACTGCGTTGCGCGACCTCTAATTATGTATTCTTAATCAGTTTTTATAATGTTGACCACAACAGCGAGTATTCAAGTCAACACCAGTGAACATGAATAATTGGGACGCATGCTCAGCTTAATTGTGTTTTCACTGAACACAATTATTCTTAATGAGGATTTTATTGAATTTATTTAACCATATCAGAGAGCTGAAACGAGTCAGCCACTTAAAATAATACAGCATATTCTATAGAAAACTTTTTCAATATGTATTGCAATAAATTAACACATATCGAGACATGTTTGTAAGTCAAAATATACATTTCCAACTAATTGGCTTCGAACTCATTTTAATAGTTATTAAAAAGGAAAATTATGAGATTATTAAATTATTCAATTAAGCCAAGCAAGGAAATAGACAGAAAATAATGGCATTTTGCTTTTTTGATTAAGCTTTTCAGAAAGTTCATCACCTTGCCTGAGACGGGGTTATCTAAGATGGAAAAATGGGACTTATAGTTAAAACTATTAGAGCATAGCTAAGTATTTACTTACTACATTCAGGCCAACCAAACTAATCTTAAGCATATATCTATCAGTCTTAGTTACGACAAATCATGAATATAAATAAAAATAGGCAAGAGAGCTTGACTAGAGAATGCCCCTAACATTGTTCATAAATATATTTATTGTCTCAAGCTGAGGCTTTAATTTAATTCCCTTAAGTCATGTTTTGCTTAACAAAATCTGTGTTACTTAACCGATTTTATTGTGTTTTTTTGTCAGTCGATAAATATTATGTTGGGGTATATTATATGAATTGCAAAGCAATATCATCACAATTGTGTCTACTATTCCTAACGGAAATCGTTTTATATCTGCCTGTTTTTTCGCCTGTTATACCTTATACCTAATTTTCCACTTTTCAATTTGAATGGGTAAAAACACATAAAATTACTTAGACTCGATTCTCACCTTCAGGTTGACAATCTCTTTGGCCAGCTTGATGATCTCCTTGGTGCCATGGACATTGATGGCAATTGCCATTTTGAGCTTCTCATCAAAACGCACAGTGGCCGCACTGTGCAGCACAATGTTGACATTCTCCTTGATTATCTCGCGCTCATGGTGGGAGATGCCCAGGCCCGGGAGCGAGCAGTCGCCGCTGATGATTGTGATCTGGCAGCGATACTTTGGATTGATCTGTTTCATTTTGGCAAATACCTAAGCACCAGATAACATAGACAATTTGTAATTCGTTCGGCATTGCGGCTAGTATATAAATCATTTACCGGATCATTGAACAAGTCCTCGATGCGTGCATGGGCATCCTTGCCCTTTTTGGTGCGTATCAGCAAATATATTTGTGCCACCTCTGTGACGCGCAACAGTTTCTCAATAATAACTGCCGGACAAATCAATTCGTTAGTAAAACAACAACAGAAACAACATCAACAGCAGCATAATATAAAATTCAAGTCACGTTCAACTTACTTTTGCCAAAGAAGCCGGTGCCGCCAGTGAGGAAGATGCCTTTATCCTTGTAAAACATTTGCATGGGCGACTCATCTGCAAAGATCAATGCAAACAGCCATTAAACAATTAGCCAATTTGATGCGCATCATTGTGCAAGCGCCACCTCACTCACCTCACTCCCCCCTTATCCCTACCCTGTGGCAGTGGGAGTGGCACTTGGCTGCCGCCAATGCTCATCGCTTGTTTGCCACCCACTTGACGCGCGTCACGAATTTAAATGCGCGCCCCAAAAGCCACTTCAATTGCGCATAATTCACGCCGCCAGACATACACACACACATACGCACGCACACACAGCACGTACACACACACACACTTACAGCAGAGAGTCACTGGCAAGTCACACGTAAAGAGCGTTTGGCATGTGGCTGCATTTTGGCCATATGTCAAAATGGCAACAACAACACTCAAAGTTAACGCCAATGCTGACATTGTTGTCGGCTGCTGCTGCCACTGCTGCTGCTGCTGCTGCTGGCTGCCACTTGTGGGGCACTCATAAATATTTGCAAGTTAGCAGCTCGTCGAGCTATTCATCTATCGTACAATGGTACACACACTCAAACACACACACATTTGTACACACGAATACATATCTGAATGTGTACACTTAGAAAATCGAGCTGATAACTGGAAAATTCTATCAGTTTCCCCTAAGTAATATTAACTTCAATCCATTTAAATTGAAACATCACCTCAAAGGACACGTCACACAATCAATACTTATTTATACTGTAAATGAACCCTTATTTATTATATATTGTCATAATAAAAATTAACAAAATTCTAAGATTCAGAAAACATGATTATTTTTCTGAGTGTAGAGCATATGTATATGCAGACATCCCTCCGTCTTCAAGGTGCTGCTGCTAGCTGAGTCCATCTCCTGCTGCTGCTGTCGTTGTGGCCTAATTGGCAATCGACGACGTAAATCACTGTCAAGCTGCATGGCTAATACAGGCTAGGCATACACACTTAAGCACTCTGGCCACTCGATAATTGTATAATAAATGCAACAATGTTAACGGACGCAACGGCATCAAGCGATTACAAATTCACGCACACCAACAAATTCATATTCATACAAATAATGGCTGACACCTCGAGCCGACACTTGTTCATCTTATAGCTTCACCTACCAGCCTCCCAGTCCCCATCCCCCTTCCACACGGCTAGCGGCAGACACCCCCTGGGGTCGCACTCAAACTGAAAGCACTTGGCGCGCTCACTCAAATGTTTTGTTTACCTATGCTAATTGGCTTAAATGCAACTCAAGCGCACTTCTCATCGCGCCAAGCCGAAACTGAGCCGCCAAAAACCCCACATACTCGACGACACCATCCCAACCCCAACCCCAAATGCCTACCAAACCCCCAAATGCCACCCAACTGCCAGTATTGTTTATGAGCGCTTCGGAATTGAGCTGCCGGGTCCCCCAACAAACGCGTGGCCTCACTTTTTCGAGTGCGAGTGTGAGGCATGCGGCATGCGGCGTGCGCATTTAAAGCTTTTGAGCGCTTTGGGGCATTTGTTCAGCGACAGAAACAACAACAACAGCAGCACTTTGAGTGAATTGTCAACAATTGTGTTGGCTCTTTGGATTTGCGCGCCGCCGTTTGTTGCCCATTGTTGTCGTCGTCGTTGTCTCTCACAGACAAAAACTCTGTCACATAATTTGTCAATTTCAACCATTTTTGCCACCCACTCACGACCCGGAAGACAAATGTAATTCTTCATGAATGCTTATTGTTTTTTGAAGAAATACAAAAACAGGTTCTTGTTTGTTTTTGGCCTGTAAGTGAGTTACATTCCTTTTACTTTCTCTTTTTTTTTGCGCTCTTGCAATGAACTTGATACCGGGCCATGGGGCAGGTGACCCTGGCTGTGGCAGTGCCCTTCACTTATCTTCCGGTCACTCACCTTGTATGCCAGTGATAAGTTGACAGTGATCGTCCAAGGATTTCGTGTATCCATTTCGAATGTTCATTAATTTCGCATCCTCCATCGTGGTCAGAAGGTTTTTTTGTCGGGCTGCAAGCAGAACCAGAAATGATAAGGAAATTAATACAATTATTTTGAAAGTATTTACAACACAAATAAAATAAACTTTAACTCGAAACCCTTTTAGAATGTCATCAAGTCGTAAGCCCATTTAATAAGTCCTAATTACTTGTAAATTGGAATTTCTACAGCCTGAACAGACTTTATTTCCAAGCTGATAAAGCGCAGTAGAAAACTACTTTAAGCTCTTTTATTAAAAATTCTTAAAGGTAATATTGGTATTATTTTCAAAGAATTTTCAGAAAAACAAAAACAATATCACGGAAGATACTTTTAATATATACATACGTATATAAATCTTAAGCCTTTTAAATGAATTGAAAATGCTCCTTAACAATTTAAACAGCTTTCGCTTATATTAAGTTCCTTAGAGAATAATCAAATTAAAAGAAAAATGCTGGTAATATTTTTATAAGGACTAAAAATGTCTGTTCAACTAAAAGATTATTTTGTGTGACTAATATTCATGATCTACTTTTATTCCTTTCATAATTGTTAGGCAATTATTTAAGTGATTATTTAACAATTAGACACTTTCTGCTGTGCAACACTTTCTTCTCACTTTTAAAAACTTAAATACCATTTGTAACAATTTCTGTCGAAATTAAATAGCTCGACAGCATATATATAATTTAAGCATTTAAAGGGGCTTTAAAAAAAAACAATGGATAAAATATCGTATAGGCTGTAAACCATTTTTTTCACCTCGTTTTAAATCGTCAGTGTTGAGATCAACAGGTGTGTGAAAAGAAATTTCTTGAATTCTTTAAATTTATAATGTCATATGTATTTAAAATATTATAATAATGCCACTTTTCTACTTTTGTTGCATATGTCAACTACACGCATTTTTACACACATTTTTTCAATGAAATAAATTCCGCTTTTTGGCATTGCTGCATTTCTACAGATTGATGTTTGGTCATTTTGAGTGTCTAACTAATTAGGAAATGTTTCAATTTAAATGGTTAAGTGTGTTAAATGTGTTCAGGCAATCACATGCCGACGTGTCGCCGTTCTTTGTATGACTGTTTCGTGGCTACTAAAAATAAAATATAAGCGAATTTCATTAAATTCAAATTTAATTAAAACTTCGCTCGGTCTTTGTACGCTGCATAGCATTATAAAAGGAAAGAGCACCAATAAAAATGTATAATGAAGTGACGGACCTGTTGACAATGGAAAATTCAACTCAAATTCAATTTTTATAAAATCCATATTAAAAGGCACAGTGACAGCCTATAAGAAAGTGTATCTCCAAAAAACAGCATAAGGCGGGGACCCACGATATTTGTAATTGAGCTCTTTTAATTAAAGCTTCCAGAAAAAAAAACCGTATTTTTTGTATATATTACAGAAGCTATAAGTCACAGAAGCTAATTTTCGCTCTTAATATGCAAGAATTGTAGGAATGCTAAATGAAAAAAAAAACGTTTGGGTTACATAAGTACAAAATTAACAATACTCAATACAATGCCCTCTTAAAGTCAGCTGAATATACGATCATTTTTTAATGTGCAATATTATCGAAGTATATACAATTTTTTATTTGAATTGTTTCAAAGTAATGCACATGTAAGTTGATTTGGCAATAGTAGATCTATCATCTATAATAAATAATTAAATGCATTTTTATATGTATTTGTGTGAATGAAAGGAAACTACTAGACTCTGGAAAGCAATAAATCACTTTGTACTGCAAATAAAAACACATTTTTTCAAATGTATGCAAGCTTATATTTTTATAAAATTTTAAATATAACAACAACAAATAAATGTCAACGCGGAAGACCGCTATGAGATGGGGAATTTACACAAACAAACTTAAATGGTTGTATTTATATTTCAAACTAACGGATTCTAAAACGAACATATCTACCTCCGTTGTTGATATGTGCACACTGTCATTAATATAAGTATTTAAATGAGTTATGGGAGATTTTTTAAACACATTTAAATCAATTTTTGTATAAACTGAATTATAAATGATAATAAATAATTTTTTGCATTTAACAAAAGTTATAGTTTTAATTTATTAAATTTTCAGCAAAAATTATATAAATCAAATTCAAACCTCGAATTTAATAATTTTTAAATTGTATCAAAAATTATAGAAAGATATCGAAATCGAGCACTTCACTATTGTATACTTTTTCAGTGAACGATTTTAAATGAGCTTGGCTTTGTTGAAGCTTGTGCTTATAATATAAGATTGACAGAATCCCTACAAACAGACTTAAGCTTTGAAAGACATTAAATTGAGGTCACAAACAAAGAAGGAAGTGCACCTTACTTAAAAGTGCAGAGTACATAAGACACCTGCCTTTTCTTTAACAACAGCGCATTTAAACGTTCATATGTGAACTTTACTATAGAGTAACTCAATCCGCTTAGAGCCATGAAAATAACTATAACGCTGTTCTGATTAGTTTGTCTAGATTAGAAAATATGCAAGCATCCATTCAGCTCTTTAACAAGTTTTTAAAGTGCGATTAAGTTTAATATGAAAACATGATGCAATTATAATTTATTTTATTTTATTGATATATTTACATGATGTAGTATATATTATCAATTAACTGCTACCATTCCTGGAGAAGTTTGGTCGAGTGATGCTCGTACGAATAATTAAATAGTTAAATTGCAAGCTCAGCGAAATGGAAACACAATACTCCTGTAATGTTGAGCTGGCGAGAAGTCTTGAATAGAATTTAATTGAAGCGCTCTTGTCGATGACGTTGTGGAATTTTTTTGCCCACAATTTCAAAACGTATAAGTCTAAACGAAAAAAAAAATAACCACTAGTAAACAAAAAAATAAAGCCATTACTAATAATGAAAATTTTAAATGATATGACAACTAAATGAATAATTTACTGAATTAACAGCAAGTTCAATGCATGTCTATATTATATGAAAATGGCCTGACATATGCAATAGTTGAAAGGAAAACGATCCGAAACGAATGCATGCTGGGCAGAACAATACCAATATCAACAACAACATAAACAACAAACAATGGGGCCTGAAGCGTGGCAGGGCAAATAATACGAAACGAAACTGAACATTAAATAATTTGAGTGTCGAAGTTTCGCACAATTAACCCATATTTGCAATGGAAACCAGCCAGCTAGTCAGCCAGCCAGCCAGCCAGCCAGCCAGCCAGCTAACCAACCAGGCAGACAGCCAACTAGTCAGTCAGTCAGTCAGTCAGCTGGCCAACTAGCATGTTGCATTTCACACCAGTTGTAGGGATTTTTCAACGCTTGGCTCGGCGCGCACTCATTCGTATGAATGACGAAAGCTGAGAGTGGTGAGAGGTATGCGACGGCAGGTAGATGTTGTATGCTCGGGTGGATGGGCAGCTTGCCAAGCTGACTGAGTGACTGACTGGCTACATGGACTACATGGCTGGCAATGTCGGCCAAAAAGCCACAGTAACTGATTGCACCACATTGCCAACCACAACGCCACCAACGTCGAACGCACTCCACGATTTCCCGGCTACTTTAGTTATCGTTTTGATTTTGGAGTGTGAAGCTCTGCTATGGGGTCGATTTTGTATGCGAATTTATACATTGTTTAAGTATAGAGCACAGCTGCAGACACTGCCATCTCCGTCTTGTTGTTCTTGTTGTTATTTATACTGCTGTCTGTTTTTTCTGCCCCTTCTGCTGTTGCTTCTTGTCGACACCAACTTCCATTGGCGATGCACATCGAAGCGCAGCTAATTGAAACATTTTGCACAGTGTGCCAAAACGATGCAATGAGTCCAGAAGTCATAAATATTAATTAAAAGAAAGCAAAGCTTATTTAATAGCCAAATGGATAACTGAATATTTTAACAATTGGCAAAAGATTTACTGTTTTAAATTTATAGTTTTTTTTAAATGAGTTTTTAGGTTTAATTTAACATTATTTAAATAGGTATTTGGCTGGTTTCCGCTCGTGTGTTTTTAAGTGAGTCATTTTAATTTACAAGAAATGTGAATATTTTATACTTAAAATCTAACACACACTACTAGTTTATAAATTCAACAGTTATAACGCAAGTTCCGTGATAATCATCAATCTAACAGTGGACAAATATTTTTCATGGGAACGCAGTTATTAATATTGATATTAATTGCCGTGATATTAGTGATGGTTATAGTAGTTATACTTAATGTCATTTTGATTACAATTGTTGTTTGAAAAATATTAAATAATTGGCTTATGCTTATGTAAATTATTTGAAATAAGCAGCTTAATAATTTTGATGATTTGTTGAGAGATAACACACTCATTTATAAAAATGTGTATATTTATAATTTAATGAAGATGTTCAGGGCTATGCTTAAAATAATTTGCAGTCGATAACTTTAATTGCTATTTTAACGCCAAAGCTTGAACGCAAGGCTAAACATTGTAAATATTGCATATACATATACATATGTATCTTCTTCATTAAATTGACAAGGCTATTTTTTACACATAAGAAGTTCAACAGTAAAAGCATTTAGCACCTTGCGATTTCTAGTACAATATTCACCACTGAATTTATTACAAATTTATCCAAATGATTTCGTTTTATTATCTTTGTGCCACTGTTTGAAGTTAACCATTCCAATGTCACAGTGCTGTTGGCACTTTTGAAACTATATACATACTTGAAGCTATTTCTCTTGCTTTGCTTGTTTGCCGCCAATGCTGCTGCTACTGCTGCGGCTGCGGCTGTGACTGCTGCTGCTGCTGCTTGAACAGCAAAATTCGAAACAATGGACAAAAACACAAAAGTATGAACCGCAGCAATAACAACAAATGCCCTGAAAACTGAATGCAATGCAACAACATTCATTGCACCGTCGACAAACTCAAAATTGCCGCCTCTTGCAGATTTCAATGAACCCAAATGCGAATCGAAGTGCCAAAACCAGCATCGGCATCGGCATCGGCATCAGCATCAGCATCAGTATCAGCTTCGACGCCTTTGCATCCTCACTGTGCCCCATCGCCAATGCCCCCTGTCACAAATGCCCACTCGCTTACTTACTGCTTGCCCGCATTGCCGAGGCTCATTCGCTTTGAATTTAATTTAATGCTTTTGTAATAAAGTGTAAAATTGTGAAAAAGTGCAAACAACAACAGCTATAGGAGCATGCTGGCGTGCCGACCGTCCAGGGGAAGAGCCCCATTGCATAATATCAGCAACATCATCATCAACGGTAGCAACAACCACACAACACAAACAGAACCAACAAGACCATGAACAAGGGCACAGCAATAAGAACGACGACAACGACGGCAGCAGTAGCAGCAGTGGCCACATTAAAAGAAGAAGAAATAATTAACAGCAACAGTTTGAAAGTCCATAAAGCGAAAATGGTTGTCGTTGTTGTCGTTGATATTGTTGCTGTTGTTGCTGCCATCAACTGGCAAAGCTTTGCTCTCCGCTCTTCATCCTTCATTCTGCCACCGCATGTGGCATGGTCGTACAACTTCCGACTTCCGACTGGCTGACCGGCCAACTGTATTGCTGGACTACGGTAGATTGTTTGTTGTTCCTACTGTTGTCTCCCTGAGTGTGTGTGTGTGTGTGTGTTGCTGTGTGGGGCATTTGTATTGGGTGTGGAATATTGGCATTGGTATGGCGACCCACGCCACCCACTGACAGAGACGACACAGGCAAAAGTCAGTGAGAAAATGTACGTTAAATCTATTAAAAGATAATTACGTGAAGACAAATGAACGCTGGAATGGGAGGCAAACAGGCTAGCAGGCAGGCAGGTTGGCAGGGGGAGGAACTGGAACTGTCTGTTGTCTCTGCGGTTGTCTACGGTGCACACATACATATGTATGCCATTATTATTCGCGTTTGCTGATACGATAACGCTAATGGATATGGATATTGATTATAGTTTTTATGCTACTGCTACTGATGCTGTTGCTGCTGTTGCTGCTGCTACTCGGATAATGATCATTTTGATTAAATTGATGCGTCATTTTATGAGCCGCAATGGTATTGAAATTGAGTGGTTTGTGACAGCACCGCCTAGTTTATGGCAATGCGATAATGATTCGAGCAGCCAAAAAGATATTCCTGACTCAATTATTAGCTGCATCAATATGTCTATGTGTGTATGATTGTATTAACGTTTAATTAACGCGTGCAAATGCGTATACGTAATTATTTGCAGATACATTGACTATAATCATTTGAATTCATATTTAGAGATTGTTTGCCTTTGCAATTAGATAGTCCATACGGTTGCTAATAGAAAGAAATTAGCAAGCAATGAATGAAAATACAGAAGCAACTCTCTATGGATATCATTAGCTAAAGTGCAGTGAATAAACAATTTGAGTTTAGTGCCGACAAGGGCGATAATGTGTGTTGCACACTAATTACGTGACTTTGACGTTGTTGTTTGCAACATGATGTGAATAGCAGGGGTCACTAAATCGCAAGTGTGGGATTTCACAGGTTTCCCTGCAACTATTGTTCGAAAATCGAAAACAACAAAAAATAAGTTCTTACAATGCTAATCAACACTCCAACACTTCAACTTCAAGTGTCTGTATGTGTGTGTGTGTATGTGTGTGTGTGTGTGTGTGTGTGCGTGTATGCGGCACGTGTGAAGCTTGTGTATGCTTTTATTATCTAATTAAGAGTTTCAGCCAAAAAGACAAACATTTGCAATTACATGATTACGTGTGTTAGCAATAAGGGTTTTTCCCAATGTCAACTTGAAGCTGTTATCAGATTTTGTATCTTTGGGGAAAAGCCAAATATTGTTGCGCATGCGTAAATTGTAGTTAGCTTTGTTAGTGATGGTGGGCGGGGGGGGGTGGACAGGCTAATGAGCGTTGTCGTCGACGTCACATTGTTGATATGCCCCATTGATGCCATTGCGGTTGCGGTGCTTGCCTACCTACCTATCTGCCACGCCCCTCTCTCTGCACTCAAACACACACAGACTCACATGAAGATAACTACATCTGTTGTGCGCAGCTGAGTGTAACCAAACTGTTGTTGGCCGACTGGCTGTCTGAATGTCTGTCTGCTTGTATGTTCGCGTTTCAATTGTTGGTAAGAGGCCTGGCCATAACATTTATGTATGAGCTAGGCAAATACTAATAATCAGCATTGCCTCGCATTCGCATTGCCACATGCATAAATAACAATCAAACATCAAATCAATTATATGTATACCAAAATGCTCTGCCATAATAAACGATTCGAAATTGTGCGGCTATTCAACTAGTCTGAGCGATATCTGACACGTATTTAGTTTGAATTGGCCAATTATGAAACAGTTGAATGATATCTAAATAAGATATTAGGTATTCGCAGCGTTGTGCAATTATTATTATGCACATACGATGAGCGGTTAATTTAATTACATGCAATCTACAACTTACAATTAGAAATCGTTGTTCTCTTTTAAGCCATCCTGCAATTCGTGCAGAGCTGAAAACAACTTAATTACCGTTCATTATCCGTTTGTTTGCGCATTTCACAATGAAATTAATTTCACATAATTTAATTTCATTTTTTAATGAATTCAAATCAGCGCTTCAATTGAGCTGATTACATTTTTATTGCATTTACGGTAGCATTTTCTAAATCAAATGCAATTGTTTCATTGCACCATTATTACACCAATTAATTTATGGCAAATATTTCAACATTGCAGAAAACACAGCAAAATAAAAATAGCGAAAGAAATGACCACACAAGTCGCATATTGAAATCGTAATTACATAATTCCCCCATTATCAATGACAACGCCAAACAAAAAATTAAATTAAATAAAATATATATATATATATATATAAATTTATATATAACAATAACAACACTAATAGCAGTAACAAACAATAAACATGGGCCATTATGTTCATAATTTGCATTAATTAAACGGCTTTTTAGCGCCGATTCCCGGTTAAAAGTCAAAGTTTCAATAATTGACGGCTAACCAGCAATAGGAAAAACACGTAAGAACAGCAGAAAACTATACACCCTTGCCGACCGCACTTAACCAGCCCACATCTGACTTTTACTATAATAATAATCGAAACGATTGATTACTAAATACACAGAATAAAAATCGGGCAGACAAACATGGTTATATCGACTTGAATAATGATGCTGATCAAGAATATATGTACTTTATAAATTTGCACATATCTTCTTTAATGCGTCTGCAAACTTCACCACAAAGTTATAATACCCTCTGCAAGCAAATGAAATCCAATACAAAAAAAATAAAAATAAATAAATAAATAATAATTTAATACATTTTCAATTGCTTGTTACCTGAAGGCATTTCAACAGCAGCGTTTTTTTAGTATTTTTATTTTATTTGTCGTGTTTTGTTGCCAAAGAATATTTTTTTTATATTTATTTATTTGCACATAATTTAATAACATCGCCAAGAGTTGCATACGTATATTGCTAGAAATATTTTTATTGTTGCAATATTTTTTTGTTCCAATTACTACAATTTATTAATGTTTACACGCCATGGTCGGCCTGCCACTGCTTTTCCGGAGTTAACTATACGGTTTTTATTTACACATGAATTTATTGAAATTATTGGTAACTATGGACTATGGGCATGCAGTGGTATAATTTGTGACAAAATTAAAAAATGCTATATTTTTCCATGGTGGAATAAAAAAATTCAGTATTTTTGTGATAACTTAAAAAATTAATAATATCGACCAAGTTCCAACTTTTCAGAGGAATTTTAATGTGAAATTAAATGTGAATTGAGAAGTTCTGTAAAAATACAAAACAAACTACTATCAGATAGCCAACTATATATATATATATATATATATATATATATATATATACATAAATATCAGCTTGAGTACCTCAAAGTAAAGCTGTTTCGATAAGAGCATTCCAACTTGTTTTTGCTAGTTTGATATTTAGATATTAGAATAAGCAGTATTCTTAAACATCCCATTTGATATATTCCTATTATTTTAATAGTTACATTTAAAAGCAGCATTGTTTTGATTTTAGCTGAGTCAAATCTAATTTTTCACATTAACTCAATTATAATGGGCTCTGCTACAAATTAAATACAAATAAATATGCTTTAATAATATCATGTGGCTATTATGCACCTACTGTAAAATCGATGGGATTTAATCAAAACCAAAAATTAAGTCTTTTGAATGCAATTATTATAAAACGAAATAAAGTAATCGAATAAAATTGCATCAATCGAATCAATTAATGTTTAATAAATAAATGACTGCCGTAATTAGACATTTCAATTTAATATTAATATTTTGGCTTTTATAAGTTAGAAACTTTTTTTCTTCTTTTTAAATTTAAAAAATTTTATTATTTAAAGGTGAAACAAAAAAAACGAAAAATCCAGACCAAATCTAATGTCGTGTAAATTGTTATTGTTACTATTAAGCACTAACTGACAGTATCCCTATGTGAATATAAACACAAAGTTAAACACATTATTAAGTGAATTATAATATTAATAAAATGCAGCCATGTGCTCAGGTATCAAATTGTTTGGCAATCTGAAATGCGAAACAAAAGCGACAGCTATAATATAAATACATCTAAGAAGATACATATATATATATATATATTTATATATATATGTATATATAAAAGCATATATGTACAAGTGGGAGGGCGGTAAACAGGCGGTGTTAAGTGGCTGAGGAAATCACGTCATAAACGTGGCGAGCACGAATTATTTACACAGCAACCGAAAGCCCAAAAGAGGTCCCAATAAAATAACAATAAACTATGTCACACTTTGCTGGATAGCCGGGAGTTATGTGTCTGCGTGTGCGTGTGTGTGTGTGTGTGCGGCAAACCGTAAAAACAAAAGCAACAACAGCAAGCCGCAAGAGCAAAAGCATAAACAATTGTATTACAAATACGACTACAAATGCATAAAACAGCGCCTACAAAACAGAGCAGAGCATTGCCCCTCTCATAGACGATTATTTATTGTTAACGATTTATATTTCTGTGCGCTGTTGTTGCTCAAAACGCTCAGATTTCAAAGCTGGCAGCCATAAGCAGAAATAGTGTACTGTGTGCGCGTCTGTGCCAGTGTGCGAGTGTGCGAGTGTGCCAGTGTGCCAGTGTGCCAGTGTGTGTGTGTGTGTGTGTGTTTGCGTGTGCCAGTGTTCGTGTGTTTGTATTTGTATTTGTACGTGCGAATGTTTGAGTGCGAGTGCCAGATTGCATGCTGTGTGTGGGTCTTTTGCTGCCTTCACATCGATTGAGCCTGATTGCCGGCTCAAGTGTCGTCCGCGTCACACGGGGCGTGGTTGGTAGGGGTTAACTGGGTTGGGTTGGGCTGGACTAGGCTGGATTGCGTGCTGGGATAAATAGATGTTAGAGCTACCTCTGCCAACATCTGCCAACCTCTGCCGTATCTGGCAAGAGTTGACTTTGCCTGGCCTGGCCAAGGCGCAAGTGTTATAGATTGTTTTCCCACACGTTGCCGCAGTGCTTTTCGTCAAGCGTCAACTGTGTGGCATGTTTGACAGCAATGAGTGCTTGACACGTACAAAGGCTTTTGTTTGGCCTAAGTGTTCTCGTTGTTGTTGTAGCTGTAGCTGTAGCTGTTGCTGTTGCTGTTGTTGTTGTTGTTGCTGTTGCTCATCTGGCCGTTTATCTTGCCATTGTGCATGTTATTTAGTGTTCGCTGTTGTTGTTCTCCTTTGTGTGTATCAATGTGCGCTTTTCTTTGCCCATCTCAATAGACGCAGCTCTATCTGTGCATGTCAACTGTTTATGTATCTCTTTCTCTCTGTCGGGGGTGTGTGTGTGTGTGTCTGTGTGTGTGTGTTACGAATTTCATAGAAATTTGTTACGCTCGCTTAAACGACAATTTGTTGCTTGGCCACTGTTATGATATTGTTGTTACAATTGTTGTTGTTGTTGTTACGCCCAATTCATTGACTGTCCCGCCCACTTGGCGAGTGTCCATGATTTTGCCCACGAACAAGAACCAATTTGGCAGCAACCCCATCGAACGACCAACTGACCCAGACAAAGTAGCACAAAGATGTTTTACTACCCGAAGTTGTTGTTGTTGTTGCTACAATTTGCTCATTACTTTTTATCACTACAACATCACCGCACTGCCCCGCACCTCGTTACGTCTCTGAAGAAAACCCCGTTGAAGCAGACATTGGCCTTTGGCCCCAAAGTAAATTGTTGCCCCTTTTTCATTTTTTTCTTCTCTTTTTTCTTATTTTTTTTTTAGCGATTGTTGCCACAGTTCGCATCTACTATTGTGTTTTTATAGCTGTTTCACTGATTTTTTCATTGTTAATTCCTATGATTGCAATGCTACTGCACCCTCAAAGCCAACAACGAACTGCAAAAAGACCATGACTTAGCCAACAACAACAGTAATAACAACAGCAACAGCTATAGATATGGCAAAATTCGAAATTCGGTGTATGGAATATTTTGTGGCCACGAGCATTTTGCGTCCGACATATAATTATGTTATTGTGGATTTGGATGCTTGATACGAAATATGAACAGTCTGAACTGGCCGAGTATGCTAAACCCTGGACAAGTGCCCACATGCACTTTAACGGCTGGCGGACTGGCTAGCTGGCTTTTGGGCTGACCACAGTTTAAGCATTTGGTTTACTCATTTTTATGCGGCCCACAAATTGCATGCAATTTATTTTGCTTGTTGCAAATCAAAAATTTCCATAAAATCAAATGTTTGGCACAATGTTTGCACAGGGCGTAAAAATACATTTAATGCAGCATAAAAGTTATTACTTCATTCGTTTTAAAATGCATATAAATCTTTTTGTGGCCTTTTGATTTCAGATATTGTTATGCGCGCTTTGTTTATGTGTTTTAAAGTAAGCAGCACATTAAATAAATTAAAATGTTTTTCAGCAATCGCAGCTTTCTAATATATATATATATATATGTATATATATATTTATATACTTTGTTTTTGTTTGATTGTATTTATAAATAGAAGGAAATTTCCGACCAATTAAAATTAATACCTAAAAACTATTAGGCACACAAATGATTTTATTTGACTGCGTTTGGTATTATCGAATATCAATCGTTACTTAAAATATTAATAACATCAGTATCAATTGAAAGTCGGTCAGTGGTTTATTATTTTTTCCAATTTATCAAGTTTTTTTGTTTTAATAAATACTAAAATACTCGTAATATCCGAATACTCGCTTATCCCCTAGTCAGTAGATTTAACTCAAACAAGACCCTAACACACACAGGCCCATATGCATACGCACCCGCACACACACACACACACAAACAGAGGCGCATGGAACGAAGTAAAAATGGAAAATGCTTTGCGTATTTGCATAAGAAAACTAAGTTGAACCGAAATCAATGATTACTCAAGCATTACTTGTGAGAACTACAAATGCCACGCCCACGCACACTACCCCTGCCCCTCCCCATACTGTGTCGCCTGAAGCTAGACATGGTATATTGAAACATTGGTAGAAACTGGAATTGGGTTTGAGCTTGTGGTGCTTTGGCGCTTTCATATTATTACTTTATGGTTGCCTCCAGTTATGCATACTATAACCATAAATATGCTACAGCATAGGGCATGTTGAACAGTTATGTTGCTAGCCCAGTGGGCGACCAGCAGGAGCAGCATCATCAAGAGTAGCAGGAGCAGCAGGAGCAGCAAGAGCAGAAGCAATAGCGGCAACAAAAGCATGTGAATAACATTTTGTGCTTGTATTAATGCATACCCATATTTATACTATAGCTCAAAACAATAAATAGTAAAAGCTGGATTATGATTAAATCGATTTCATGGAGCGTTTTGCGATACTTTCATACTTGCCGGATGGCCCAAACGCTCGTCTTGCCTGTAATCCTTCACAGATATGAGTGTGAGAGTGCGTGTGTGTGTGTGTGTGTGTGTGTGTGTGTGTGTGTGTGAGTGTGTATATATAAATTGCTTCCCTTTGACTGCAATGCGCCCAAAGATAGGCACCGCCCACGCACATTTATCGATTGCACTTGTAACAAAAAAATAAAAATAAACGAAAAAACAAACAAAACGACGCAAGAAAGTAGAAAAACAAAAAACAAAAAAACAAAAAACCAGAATCGTTTTGTAGGGCGAAAAATTGGGTGGGTGCAATACGGGCGTTTGGTGCATAAGCGAACAGACTTTGGTAAATACTATATATATATACACACACACACACACACACACATATATATATATATATATATACATGGATGCAAACATAAATGTGTGTATTACTTACATACAAAACACTTTGTGGCCAAAATAAATACTACAAGAGCTGAATTGCTTGCCCGTCGAGCGATCCCAATTGAATACAGGGTCCAGGCAAATTGAATGAATCAATCCAATCGTATGCAAATGCGATTGAAGTGCAGCAGTTCATATCCCCCCCCCCCCCCTATTGCTTCACCCCATTTCTGTCTCGAGGGACCAGTGCAGATGTCCGCCGTTCCTATTTGGCATGTGATTTTTGTAAAGCCAACGACTTTAATAATGTTCAATGATGTTTATGGCCGTCGGTTTTTCACACCCAAACACACAGACACGCACACGCACACACACACACTCACATACACAAGACTTCCGCTTGGGGCTCGAGCCAAAAAACTTTCGTTAGTCAAGTCTCGACTTAAAGTTCAATTAGCATTAATCTTGTATTCACATAACAATGAGTGTTTGCTCATATCATAATATATTCGGCCACAGTTCTGGCCATGTGTTTCTATTTATGCTACTTACTATTTGCCCAACTCTTTAAGCCCCGAATCGTTTATCGTTCACGTTCAATCAGCCAACAACAAACTGCACACAGCTCACCCATTCAGCGCTGCGAACACCTCACGTGGCTACTGACACCATATAACATATAGCATATGGTTGTGGTTGTGGTGCGTGCAATAAACTTCCTCATGCCTCATACAGTGCAACACAATTCCAAAACATATACATTGTCTGCATACACTTAGAAAAAAATCGACCTCAAATCTAAATATCTGCCCTGAAAACTACAAAAATGTTTTGTTCTTTTAGAAATAATTACTAAAGAAAGAAACATTTTTTTTGATTTTTCTGAAATTTACTTTTTAAAAATAGATATTATTTCTTATGAGTCAAAATGCAAACACTTATTTAAAAAAAAAATCCTTCCTTAAAATTAACGATATATTCTCTCTCAACTGTGTTGTGAGAGTTCTGCCGCTGATGTAAGTAGGTATAAAAAACTTAGAATGTTTAATAATGTGAAATCTCAAAATGTTAATGTTATAATATAAGAAATAGAAAAAGTATTGTAAGAGTTCTGTATGTACATAGAAAAATAAACACCCTGTGAATTAGGCATTTTATTTCTAAATTTAAAAAAAATGTAACCTAAAATTTAGAAAAGAAATCAAACATGAAAATTAGTTTATTTTCTAAAATTCATTGCGATTTTTTTCTGTGTACGCGCTCTATCCTTCGTCCTGTGCGTTTCTCCCTCGTGACACTCATATTGCGCTGAGCGCTCTTTGATTTTATGATTATATATGTAATGCATATTGTTTTATATCATTTCTCTTTTGATTTCATTTCATTTCGTGAATTCCAGCCCAGAGCACTTTGAATTGTGATATGATCAGCGGGTTAACCGCTCTCTCGGTTTCCATTTGTATACACTGCCATAAAGTATATATGGTAAACTTTTCATACGATTTGCAATGCACATAATAATAAGTCAGCATATACGGAATATATATATATATATATATAATATACACGTTTTCAAGAAATATACATATTTTACATACTTTTAGGGTTAACAACAAAGCTTTTGAAAAGATTGAAATGATAATCGTTTTCCATATAGTTTCGAAACTGTGATTTGTTATTATTAAATTGCAGTATCAATGGAGAGCTCATTCCAATGTTAGTGGAATCAATTTAGTTTTCACAAAGATATGGCTATGGAAAATGTGACTGAGACAAAACTAAGATTTTGAAAATTGATTCAGTTTTGACAATGATTTTGCTGTGAAATATTTCGAAACCCAAGACAATTATTCGGGATCGTAGTTTTACATGAGATCTAATTAAAAAACAGTTATCCAAGGTCAAACCAGGCATATTAAGACATTTTTTATGAAAATATGTTTCGTTTTAATGAATTTGTGGCTGTGGGAGATTTTTAAGCCGTGAAGTTCTTGGTATAGAATCTTAACATGAACACCAGTCAACAATCGTTAACAAGTATATATATATACATATATATTTATTTTTTATGACTTTCTGTGAAAAAATGCAACTCATATGAGTGTCAGTCTATGTTAGTTGTCCCAAAATATTAAATATAGTGAGTTAACATTTTTACCATCAAAAACCATTTACGAGCAAGCATTTTATATTCTGAAAAGATTTACAATATGGCATAGCAAATGTATTTAGTGTTCGGTGTACCAGACGAATTACATTCTCATAATAGTTTTGTGGTTTTTCTTTTCAATTTGTCAGATTTGGTCAATAGTATTTTCTGGATGTATGCGAAAACCTAATCAGTTGTGCACATCCAGTGTGATATATCACATATATATGGATTGCAAGCTAATACTTTACGTGATGTCAAACCAAAAATGTTATAAATAATGCTTACTACAAAGTCTCAGTACCCCCGGAACACTGATTTTATACTAAATGTGGATGAGTCGCGTATTATAAATAGTAAGCAATCAACAAAATGTTGTCAATGCAAGGTATCATTTCAGCTTTGTGTTTCTCAAATCAATTAGGACGCAACTTTTAATGACAATATAAATACTTATTTATGTATATATAATTACAAAATCTATTCTCAGATATATTTACAGCTCACTTACAAAGTAAACAACTTAAATATATTTGTCTTTGTTGGACATTTTCCATATGCAATTTAGCAATTAGTTATTAAATAATTCAGTTGCTAGGCAACCTCGAAAGTCGCCCACAAATTAAATCACGTATGCTGACGAAAATGTTAAATGTAAGATTTCGAAACTGGGACTGGGCCGCGATTTGTAACCAAAACACAGGAAGAAAAACTCGCGCACACGTTTTCAACATCACAGAGCTGTGTAATGCATAATAATATACATATGTGCATACATTCATATATTGTGTCGTATATAGATCTATGGAAAGCCTGATCATAGCACGTTTGCGGAACCGTTAAGAATGACCTATGAACACACATACTAATCGTATACAATTGATAACCCCCACTCTGGACAACGCTTTGTATTTGAAAAGCGTACATGTGTGAAGCACTTGAGACTTAGTGGGAAGTTAGTTATTTTTGGTAATGTATGTTTTTTTTTCGTTTTTTTTTGTGAGAACCCCGTTTGGGCTCCACTCCTAGTTAGGTAGATACCACACAAATAACTTTTATTTTCACATATATCTGTTAGATACCACGTACAAATGTGTACGTGTGTTGTCGTGCGTTATGATATTTTAAACAAATATTTAAAACAAATTACCAAAGCGCAAAAGCAGCACGCAAATGTAGAAAAAGCTAAAGGAGGTAAAACTGACAGCCAACGTACAGTGGGCAAAATCTTTGATAATCGCAGCGTGAAGCTCAGTGGTAAGTTAGCTAAGCTATTTTATTTATCATCTGAGGCGTATTGATGTTGGAGACTGTAATAAAAAATTGTATGATAAAGGATCATGAAGCTTTGGAAATTCTCAATTGAGAGAGATTTATTTGTTACGAAGTTTACAGCGTTTGAAAAGAGATTGGTAAGAATATAATTATAGTTGAGGAGGGAGAGACACAGAGTGAGATAGAAGGAGAGGGATAAAAACAATCAAAGAAATGCTGAGCAAGTAAGAAAGTGAATGAGAAAAGATAGAGAAATGAAGGGATCGAAAAGATAAGAAAAATAGATGCTTTGCCATTTATTCTTATCTCAAAACGTGAAAAAAGTCCATTGTTAAAAAAACTTCTTAAGGGATATAGCTATTTTATGTATAGTTAATAAAAATAAAATTAAGTAGAATACGCAATTAGCGACTTCTGAAACACATCCAAGTCAAAGCAAGCTTCACCTGCTCTCAGCTTAATTAACTTTATTATTTATTTATGTGCTCTGTTTATGACTTAAGCCCACTGTGCTTGGCATTGCTTTGATTTATTTACGAGCTGAAAGTTGGGAGCCCTTATGGTGTTGGCTTTTCGTTGGTATCACTGCCACCAATGTATAAACATTCACATAGTTTTGGCTGTGGTTACTGTGGCTAATATGTGCACATACATACACACATACATACATATATACATATAAACACACACACACACACACACACACTCAAGCTTTTTGGCTTAGAAATTCGAAATAGATACAAAGTTTTTGGCTAGCCAGTGGACAATGGACAGGCGACAGTGGACAGCGGTGCGTGCGATACTTGCCGTTACGTGGGGTGAGGTGCAAGGTGAGGATGGGGCCTATACACGTAGTTACTACTGTGAACCGACAGCATTGGCGACTGTTGCACATAAATTGTGCAAACAAACCGAAAAACAAAATAGAAAAAGCAAAATGGTAGTAAGCCAAAGCATATAGCAAAGCAAAAACGCACAAATGTTAAATGCTACACAACGTGCATATGTGCATATGTGTATCTATGAGATACAAACAGGCAGATTGATTCAAGTAAGCAGCCCAGCTGGCCAAACAGTACTTGCTTAATAAAACGTCTGTGCGTCGCCTTAGAGCGAACGGTTTGTCATCAGCTCTAAAACCTGTCAATCAGTAGGACAGTGGGGACAGTTGGACATTAGGCAGCTAGGCGACCAGTTGGCTATCGAAGTTTTGGCCACTTATCTTGGCTTATAAAATTGTGTCAAACCTGTTCAAGTGTGGAGGCTGCAATTGGCTCGCAATTTGATTGAAACTCAGGAAAAGGAAAACTGTCTGGAAAATGGTTTGGTCGCGGTATTTATTGTGGTGCAACCGCATGATCTAACGCAACCACCAGCAACAAACCAGCAGGCGCACCATTAACCACACTGTCAGCCTAGCGGGCTGGTACTAATTATGTACAATCTTTCCAACTGCACTCGTAAATAGTGCACCACAATGGAAAACTTTTGTTTTTGCGGAAGTTGTGCTACATTCAGGTTCTGCGCTAAATGGCAAACTTTAGTCGCAGCCAAAAAACCGGCTCAACACCTTGCTGGCCGGATACACACCAAAATTTGCATAGAACAATGCGCATAATATAAACGCATTTACGTTAAATTAATAGTATGCTAATATTAAAAGTCCACTATTAAGAAACAAAAAAATAACCTTTCATCATCAACGGAATGCTGTGTGTAAAGTATATAAAATAAAATATAAACCGACCACGATGGCGACATAATGAAAAACAAAATGTATGCAAAATGCGCATAAATGCTTCCTGAATCGAATTTAATTGTGTTTGTAAGTCCATATGAAAGTGTATCTTGTATCTGTATCTGTAATTGCTGCGGTACCCGTACACGTATGTATATACATATGGATATCGGTATCTGTAACAACGCGCTTGTCCATCTATCTGCCACTCTGTCTGGTGTTTTTGTATCCGACGTTGTGGCTTTCAGGTTTAATTGGCTGCGGAAATATTCCATGTGATTACTTAATGAGATCCAACTCATTTTTATTGTACAGTGCGGGTTCAGCGCGTTTCTCTGCCAAAGTGCACTAAAGTTAAGAGGTTAACAAATTAAGCATCAGCAACAACAACGACAACAACAACAGTTCTGACAATCCACACACATGCACATATTTAAAAAGGGTATTCTGTGAGGGGATCGCTTCTACGTTGTTTATTATTCAATTATGCGCTCATTAAGATACATAATAATTAATTTAATTAAAGGTAGCAAAATCGCAGCAATTTGATTTTATTTTTTCTCATTAATATGTTGGAATTTTTTCTCTCCATTCCTCCATGAATAATATTTTGTAGATATTATAATTTTGTCATAAAGTTGGTAGCACATTACAGGAGACGTCTTCCATCCCTTTATCAGCATTACTGGCCGATTCGATATACCCATGTCCTGGCTATCCTGATAAAATATTTCAATATCGATTTTCTTACTACACTTTAATATTTGGTCAACACATTTGCAAGGGTATCTAATCTGCGGTGTGTCTACGGCAGACGTTCTCTCCTGTGTTATTCTTATGTGCTGAACACAAGCTTTGCATTAGCAGAATACATATTTACCTATACCACAAAACAAATGGTGCAAATCTGTGCTTTGTGTTTTAAATATTTCATTCAAAATATGTCTTAAAAACTGAACTATGTGATATCTAATATCAGTCTTAGACACTTTTATTGACCTTAATGCATGTATATACAAATAATTGTATTTAATTAAAATTGATGGCTAACACGTATGTTCCATGCAACGTTTATTTCTTTTAAAAGGCATCCAATTGATTTGTGAATAAATAAAAAATCCACAAACCTAACATGTACAAAAGTTAAAATCAACATTTAGTGACACATTCCTCAAATAATTTGTATAATAATAACGTTTAAAATATCACCTTGAAATATTTGTGAATTGTGGTAGTCTGTTAGTTAAGTACAAATCCTGGTCTGCATATACAGCACGTAAGCATTGGCTTACTGCTCTACACATTTGATGACCCGTAAATCTTTGTTTTATGTACACGTTTAGTCAAGGTCTCCAGCAGCATTAGACAGCCACAAAATATGCTAGGCCCGGCTAAGCTGTGTGATAATGGCCCATTTGCTTGGCCTGGCATTTTGACTTTTTGTGCAGCTGTCCAAAATGTTTATGGGCAAATGCATAATTAAGAAGCTATTATGGGCAGTAAGTGCTCGTCGTTGGCTTATTAAATACCAGATAAATGCGGAACGGTACACGCCACTCGACTTCAACCAAAGAGTTGACAATGAAAATTTTTAACTGGAACGCTTGCAATGAATAAATGTAACGTACTTAACCTTTCATTGGCCACAGCCAAAAGGCATAAATAATATAATTGAAAGTGAGGGCTCCTTGGCCAACAAGTGGCCACAAAGATAGCTGGCAAATTGTGGCTATGGCCAAAAGCATACTATTCAGATTGTTCAATTGGCATGCTCATGCCTATGCCCATGCTCAAGCTCAAGCTCAGGCATCAAAATAAACATAAACATAGTCAAGGTATTCCGGTGCATTTATTGCAATTAAACACTTGTTAATGCCAAACCAAAAACAACACCAACAAGAACAACTGAAAAACAGAAAATCACTACATCTAACAAGAAGCTGGCCAGCAAAATGAACAAGAAAAACACGAGTGTGTGTATATATATATACAATATATATAAGATTAATACTTGGTATTCTAGTATGAATCAACAACAATTCGTTTCGAATTCAATGGCGACCGCCAGAGGCTCCAAATAAAACGTTGACCTTGTCAGTGGCAGCCAGCTACTTGCAACGGCAACAACTGCAACTTTAACTACGACTGCAACGGCTTCTGTGGTTCAAGTGGTTTTCCTTGTGTTAAATTTTTTAATTTTCAATTTTCTCAGCACAAACTGTCGGACTGCAGGTCTGCTGAGTGCACAAGCACTTGGCCAAACCCAACATAATTAAATAGCCAAGAATACATTTGGATCTGATATTGTGGGGTATGCAAAGCGGCCAAATAGCCAATGTGGTCAACTAACCAAAATGCCAAATGCTGTTTGTCAGTTGATTTAAACGTTAGCGTTATATTCGCACACATTTATCGATTACAAATCAATTTAATACAATTGCGCATCGCACGTATCTTTGGAGCTAGAGCCGGAGCTCGAGCTGGGTCTGGAGCTGCTTGGCGGCGACCTCGAGTTATACTTTGTTTGTGTTGCGTTTGGTTAGGTGGCTGCCAACTGTGTGCAACGCATTGCTGCCGGATTACACGATTAACGCCACTTGCATACAAATTGGCGCATTTCAGTTCAGTGCTGCGGTGTCTGTGTGTGTGTCTGTGTGTGTGTGTGTGTGTGTGTGTGTGTGTGTGTGTGTGTAGGCTATACGTAAGATACAGATACCCGCTTGCACTCGTTAGCGTTGGGGTATTTGCGTCTGTGTGTGTGTGTGTGTGTGTGTGTCTATGTTGTAACTGAATCTGAAGCCGAGTCTGGGCATTGTGCGCTTTCCTTTGGTGTACGCCTCAACTCGCAAATATTGCATAAACAACAACAACAACAGCAGCAGCAGTCACAGCAGTCACAGCAGCAACAGCAGCAGCAGCACAAACGAACCAAACGAATTGAAAACTGCAAAAGGTGCACAAGGTGCGAAATATATAAATTACACCTCAATAAAATTACATGCAAATTTATATGTGTTTGTCTGTGGCTGTGTGTGTTTTTTTGATTTTGGTTGCCAATGCCAATGCCTGTAAATAGATGCACATTACATATGTAAGTATGTGTCTGGGCATAGATTAGAATTCAGGCGCCAGCTTCCTGCAAGCTGCTCATCAGTATGACTGGCCGGGCAAAACCATCGAAAGCATCTCGACGTGACGACAGCATAAGTAAGCAACGCATTCGCGGGATTTGTCAAATATTTGCGCTACGCTGCGCTCATTCATAAAACCTTGAACTAAAGCCTTGGCTCCAACATCCAAACTTTGAGCGTCTCACACCAGTCACAGCCTTAGCCTGTCAGTCACTCCATCTCTCTCTCTCTCTCTCTCTCTCTCTCTCTCTCCCACTCTCTTTCTGTCTCTCTCTCTCTCTCTCACCCCTGCAGTGTACATGTTGGCGCCGTCGCTTATGCAGTTTTTACGCCTCATGCAAAGGAAAAACAAACTTTTTCAAACACCGGGTAAAGTTCGGCAAGTTTAATGCTGTTTGACTTTGATTCAATATTTGCATCGATTAAGTTTTTTTCAAGTTTTTACTTAGCTGAAAATCAAAATTTTGCACACATGCATACAATCATATATATATATATATATATATACATATATCTATATATGATGATAGTAGTTACACGTGCGACAGCGCAAAATATTAGCATGCTTGAATTAATCGCAAGTGAATGCACAAATACTTCAAATTCAACAACTACTTCTGCTAGATGCGTTAATGCACACATGAATGTGTGTATGATTGTTTTTTTTTTTAATTTTGATTACAGTCGCTAATGGATATGTCATATAGTTTCAATATTTGCTTGCTACCACAACTTGATTTTTGTATTCATGCGTCAGTATGCACTTTAATAATAAAATTATGTATGTTAAGTGCTGACCAAAATAATCAACGTTTTTACAACAAGCTTTAAAATAAAAACATAATTCGCTTATGCATAGCAAACTAAAATTGCTATTTCGTGTAAGCACTGCCAGAAATTGCCAGGGGGCTGTGCACTTTTTAAAATTGGAAAATCATTTTTTTTTAATGATTTTTCACAACCATTTTAAAAATAAACGAAAATCCAAATACAAAAATCCATCAAAGTGTTGAGCAAATGAAAAATACTAACAAAAAATGTCGAATTGATCTCACAGATTGATTGGCAAAAACAAATGAATATAGATGGAATACCAAAATGTATAATTGACTTATTTAATTTTAATTGGCTTGTTTGATTAATGAATTGTATAAAACGTAAACCACATCAACTGACATACAAAAAAATGAGAAATTTATCAAATTTATATTTGTTGTGTCGCTAGCTAAAATTTTCTTCATTTAAAAATTCTAATTATTGCTACTGCAGCTCTTGCAAGACTTTTTTTATATTTTGTATTATCATCACTATGTAAAATTTATTAACAATTTCTTTCTGTTTAAAAAAAAAAAAAGCTAAACATATGATTAATATTTAAAATGTCCCTAAGTAAAGTTGAAATTATTCTTGCAAAAATTGTTTAAAAAGGAACTTTCTTTTCACTTGGAAATAAGTTAATTTTCTCTCGCATTCAGATTTTTATAAACAGTATTCAAAATATTATAGACCCATCAACAAGAAAATAATAAATTAAATACGAATACACATTTTCTTGTCACTATTATGTAACTAATAAAATCACACTGGATATTTGGATACTGCCCCAATACGTAATATCGTGAATCACAAAAATATTTGAAAGTGGCTTACTCTGACTCACGAATCCAATGGTAACAGACGCTGTCTCCTAATTATACGCTATGTGGATCTGTAAGTCTCGGCGCGCAATAATTGGTTTTCAAAACAATTTAAGATTTCCACTATGATGAATTGTGTGTATAAATTATTTTTATCTGTATATTTTTCTCCAAATTGTGTTCGCCGCGCACTTTCGAAATTTTTTTCCACTTTTCACGCAACTGCACGACGACGTTGCACAATTGGGCTGGCTAGCGAGAAAATTCAAATTCCCGATATCAAGCTCACAAAAATTGTTTATATTTCAGGAAAAACGACTTGCCTGCTTTTTCGCGAATTATCGCGCCAAGCATACCACCAATTAATGATTAACCCACCGAAACCGAGCTTACTCTCCAGCTAAATTGAACGCGATCCAGAACCGCGCTGCCAGGCAGACGAAAACAGACTCAGGCCGAGTGCGGCTTGCAAAAACGACAACACCTGACAAGCGGTTCAAACAGGGGCCTGAACGCCGCTTAGCGTGGCTATTGACGCCACCGCTGCCACAGTCGCAGTTGCGGTGTTGCGGTTGCTGCGGTTGCTTCGCTCGCCTATCACGTTTAACGTTCACTGCGACGCCAGCTGCGATGGCAACAACAAAACAATAACAACATCGACGGCATCGACGGCATTGTAGGCGGTAAAGCCAAGCTTTGGGGGTAGCGAACGTCAGCGTCGCAGCCAACGTCGCAGCCAACGTCGCAGCCAACGTCGCAGTCAGCGTCGCAGTCGCTGTTACAGGCAAAAAGTCAAATTGAGTGGCGCTGTCGAAAATGTTCATTAATTACCTGAGCAACCTGTTGATTTGCAGTTCATTTACTGTTTATTGACTTGAGGCATGTTTTTATTTATTATTTACTTATGAAAGGATTTTTTTGTATAAGCATTTTTTTTTCATTGTTTTGAAGAGTCTGAAGTTCACATGGCACTAAGCGTTAAGGGGGGAATACCATGTTGAGCCTTTGCAAGCGGTTTGAATCATCATCAAGTGATCAGTCCATATCCGTCAGTTGATCCTAATTGGTATGCCTGCTTTGTGCGCCCGAGACGTCGTTTGTCGTTGTTCACTCATAAATTTGAGCTGTTCTGTAATTTTCCTTTTTATTCCAGCGAATATCTAGACGACCAAATGAATATTCCACAGTACACTCACTCTTAAAGCGTTAATCGCATCGCAGCAATCAATCACGTAATTGCCAGCGAATTTGTTTGTTTTGTCGTTTGCAACCATATCGTGCTTTTGTATCTTTTCGCACAACAAAAGGCACAAATCTATTAACTAAAATACACATGTACATGTGTATTCCTTCACAAACAAAAGACGCATTAATTCAATTTGTGCATTCTTATGCTTTTTATTGTATTTTAATGATTTCTGTGAAGCACCAATTTAAGAACATTGATTCTGTGTATATGATATATACACATTATCATATTGTGTGTGCTTACAAATTGTATGTTGTGGCAATACTAATTTATAGGAAACAAAAAATCACTCATTCGATTAATGTGCGCTTGTTGAATTCATATTATTTGTAAACTACAGAAAAAGGGAAAATAAAAGCAGCCATTGATTATTTGGAATTCTGTGAAAGATGCTTGTGCAGAAACCAGAAAATTTCAAGAAGTGATTTCCGTTTAGTAGAAAATCTATTATTATTGTTATTTATAATTAAGGCAGTGAAGAGATTGATAAAGATAAGAGTCAGTAGATAGACAGACCCACTGCTTTTTTAATTATTAAGTCAACAATTAAATATTTAATTTTAAGTTAAGTCAAATGTCGCTTAACGTGTTAAACTATTACAATAATCAAAAATTTATAATATAATAATAATATATTATGTGGAGTATCTTAAAGAATAAAATAACATCCGTGCTAAATTTCTAAAAATAAATCAAAATGCAAATAAAGAAATTAGCAAACATTCGACGTTTCTATAAAATGCAATTAAAGAAGTGCGATAAGGATGACAAATGTATATAGACAGAAAAAGACACATGATGCAATTTAAGTCGTCCAACAAATTTAAAAGGAATTTTGAAATTTTTTGTTTTAAATTGAGTATTTCATACGATACAAATGAGCCAGAAATTTATTTGGTAAATAAAACATCTCCACTTTTGTGGTATTTTCTATATAAGAGCAATATTTCTATGCGAGCAACAAAAGTGAAGCACATTATGTGCTCTGCATTTAACTAGCCAATCACTTTGCCACCCAAGTTGACTCGCACAACAACAGGTATTTATTACCTGCAATTATGATGAATAATATTATATATTTTGGCAAGTCATGGTTTCTTTGGCATACCAAGCTTAGCCCAACCCAGACGGCCGAAACGTATTCAACGTAAACAAACAAATAGAGAAACATATAAAAGTCAAAGTACAAATTAGCAACATATCACAGAAGTAATTGTCATTGCGGATTTGCACGAAATATACATATACGTTTTTATGGATTACAGTCTGCTTGTCACTGCATAATTACTAACGAGGGCCAATTGGGGATGGGTCAATGGCGCAGAACCTCTCGATATGCGATTGGATCGGCGTGATTTAACATCGACGCCTGTGTCAAGCTGCCTGATTTATTTTATGACTCAACACACATGAGCCGTTCAATGAACGACATTAATTCCCTCCCATATAAAAATACCTGTCATGATAGAACGCAAAAATTACCAGCACTTGGCCAAAGTGCTCACTACACAAAAAAAAATCCATTGAAATTCAGAGCGAGTTCAGCATTTGGCCACAGCTACAAATCGCGTAAACAACTTGAATGCATTTCGTAACATCGCCATCTTTCACCAGGCGCTCAGAGTCGGGCTAAGCTCCCAAATGGTAGCTCCTAGTGTGTGTGTTTGTGTGTGTGGGTGTGTGTGTGTGTGTGAATGAGTGTGAAGGTGTATTCACCAATAAAGTCCCAAATGCGATTTTTCTAAATGCATTCGAGTGTTTTATTAGGTGAGCAGCTTTATATATCCATATGTATACAATGCACCAACACACACACACACACACACACACACACGTAATGTTGTGTACTTTGCATTGCCCCGGTGGCAGTTGTAAATATTGCGAAACAATTCATTTTAGCATGTAAACAAATGCATTTGAAATACAATTAAGCGGTCGCAAGACGCTGAGCTAACAATCAAATGAAATTCAAATACTTATAAAAATATAGAAATGCTAATATTTGGATATACTTGCTACTTGTCTGATCGACAAAGCTGCGAGTTTTCTTATTAGATTAGTTCCAAGTTAATTAATTCCAGAATTCGTTGTTCGTTTTTATTTAATTTTAAAATTTATATTTTGAGATAAGATTTAATTAGAGATATATTTTCATATTTAGATATTTCTTCAAAGCATAAAATTTAAATGAATGCTAATATTCATGTGAACAGTTAAAAATCATATCAAACATGTTTAGTTTACAAAATCCTTCTTGGCAGCAAAAATGTTGACATTTGATATGAATTTGGATTAATCCGAAATGCCAAAAACAAATTACTTCCAAGGAAAATCATTCAAGACTTTTCATTTCAATTTCATTTGAAAATTAAAAATTCGAGTTAAAATTTAATTAGAAATAAATTTATTTCTTTACGTCATAAATAAAACACGCGAAAATGAAAGCTTTATTTGTATACAGTTAGAAGACGTGTCTAAAAATGTTTACTTTAATATTTTTCAAATAACTTCAGCGTATTTGCCTTGAAGTAAAAGTGGGCAGACTGTGTGCGTTTACTTGACTGTGCAAATTTGCTACCAAATTGAGTATTTGATTTGCTATTTCCAATAATACTTAGAAAGAAATGCGGCATCGCTATGCAAATATATTTACATTACTTCAATTTGCATTAATAACCATATATATCTTATGTGCTTTAGCAGGTGCAATTAAAAATAAATTAATAAAGATATCGTTTGAAAACTACTTAATATAAATCTAATTGTATTCTTAATGACAAACTTACTCAGCTAACTTGTGATGAAATATACATAATTGTTTTTCTTTTTTTATGAAGTAATACACACTTTAAAAAATTTTATTTTTTTAAACACCACGTTGCATTATGATATAAGAAAAGAAATAATTTTAACATCAAATACAAAAATATATGATTATTTGAGTATTAGACTAGACTAGATATTAAATAATATAAAAATATTTAAAAAATCATTAATCTGTCTTATCATTATCATTAATCTGGGTAAACAGTGCATACAAAGTTCTTAATTCCATACTGATGAACTTCCACCGATGACTATCTACTCATCGGCAGTTGATAGTCTGGAAATTTCAATGAAAGCAAAGCTCGTTAAAAATATTTACTTTATTTTAAGCATAATATACTGGAGCATTATTATCGAAACTGCATTACTTCATCGAGAAATAAAATAAAATAAATAATAATTATGTTTGAAAAGCGCGCGATAAGTAAGTTCACATTCGATTCTATTAGTTCGATAAGTCAGAGCAAACAGTCGATAACAGTTGCAAATTAGTCGAGGAGTTCAGTGGAACTAGATCTGAACCGAACCAACTCTATTGATTACTAAAACAAAAAGAATTTGACTAAAAATATTTGGGATTATTGCAAAGCTGCTGAATTTATTATTAAAAGCAGCAAGCATGGACGTGATTAACAAATTCTACTCGTCAGCAGTGCAAACAGTCTCGCAGCTCTCCGGTGTGCTCCCTGGCAATAATGTAACACGGGAGTACGAAGTACTGGACCAAATTTGCACAGCGGGTGTGGGTAAGAGCAAAGAAAAAATGTTTGCTGACATATGCGAATCCTGAAATACAAAATGACAAACTCATTTAGGACTCATGTGGAAGGTATACAATGGCCACAAGAAGAGCACCAAGCAGGAGGTCTCCGTGTTTGTGTTTGAGAAAAAAGTACTGGAACGCTGGTCAAAAGATGACCGAGAGTCGATGCTAGAGACGCTGCGGCGGGGTGTGCAGCAGCTGACAAAAATACGGCATCCACATGTGCTGACCGTGCAACATCCGCTGGAGGAGAGTCGCGACTCGCTGGCCTTCGCCACGGAGCCAGTCTTTGCATCTCTATCAAATGTTGTGGGAGACTCGGTGCGCTCGGACAAAAAGCTTTATGATGTGGAAATACGACATGGACTATTACAGCTCTTCGATGGCCTGCAATTTCTGCATAACGATGCGAAAATAGTGCATCGCAATATCAGTGCCGAAACGATTGTGATCAACAAGAACCGCAGCTGGAAACTGTTTGGCTTTGATTTCTGCATAGCCAACCAACCGGCGACAAATGGCACAGCCCACTGGCCATGTCGAGAGTATAGCACATCGCTGCATGTGCTGGCCCAGCCCAGTTTGGAATATACAGCGCCTGAGCTGGCCTTGAACAGTGTCAACACACCAGACAGTGACCTCTTCTCGCTGGGTAAGCGTCCATAATATCATTTACTATCAATCAATCAGACCCTCATCATTTGAACTAATTGCATTTTAGGTGTGCTCATCTTTACAATTTATTCGGGAAAGCCGCTAAAAATGTTTGGCAGCGATTACAGTGGCTTTCGGCGTTATGCCAACGAATTGAATCAGCGCAAATACCCAGCCATGAATAACATTCCAAATGAGCTAACTGAAAGTCTGAAGGCCCTTTTGCATCCCAGCGCCAGTATGCGACCCAAGTTGCATGAACTGAAACAGATTGCATACTTTCAAGACGTGGGCGTCAAGACACTCAGCTATTTGGACTCGCTTTACCAATGGGATAATCTACAGAAATCCAAATTCTACAAGGGTCTGCCACAGATTATACCAACGTTGCCGCATCGCGTAAATCTACACTCCATATTGCCCTATCTGATTAAGGAGTTTGTTAACTCGCCCATGATTCCATTTGTGCTGCCCAATGTGCTGCTGATTGCTGAAATGAGCAGCCAGCGTGAATACTGCGATCACATACTGCCACATTTGAAGCCCATATTTAAGTTAACGGATCCCATACAGATTCTGTTGATCTTCATGCAGAAAATGGATTTGCTGCTGAAACTAACGCCGGCCGAAGAAGTAAAACAGAGTGTGCTGCCGTTGCTCTATCGGTCACTGGAGTGTGATATGCCTCAAATACAGGAGCTATGCCTTGGCGTGCTCCCCACCTTCTCCACTCTCATCGATTACAATGCCATGAAGAATGCTGTCATACCGCGTATTAAGAAACTCTGTCTGCTAAGCAACAATGTTTCCGTTAAGGTCAACTGTCTAATATCGATTGGCAAACTGCTGGAGAATCTGGACAAGTGGCTGGTGCTAGATGAAATCCTACCCTTTTTACAGCAAATTCAAAGTCGCGAGCCTGCAATTGTAATGGCCATAATAGGTTAGCTTATAAATATTTAATATTATTTGTGCATATTTCACAATCGAACCATTTCCTTGCAGGTATTTATAAAATTGCCATGACCAACACAAAGTTGGGCATCACTAAGGATGTAATGGCGCACAAGTGCATACCGTTTTTGGTGCCGTTAAGCGTTGAAAATGGACTGACAATAGCGCAGTTCAATACAATCGTATCGCTAATCAAGGAGATGCTGGGTCGAGTGGAACAGGAGCAGCGTGAGAAGCTGCAGCAATTGTCCACCATACAGCGTGACAACAAGTAAGGACTCTAGTGAAATACTTTGAGCATAAAATCATTTACTAAACGTCACTATTATTCCGCATTAGACCCAAGGACGCTTCCGAGATATTGGCCAATGAGATGGACAATGCAACGCTTTCGCCTTCAGGCAATTATGGTGTCAGTAATGGCAACAAAAGCGATGATGATATGTTCTCGGGCTTCAGCGTGGGACAGCCACCGACTGCTGCAAAGCCAAAATCCACAATACCCACAGCATTGGCGCCCATCAAAACCAGGGAGCAACTCAAGTAGAGCATCCATTGCCGTACCAAATACCATGAGTATTAAGTCAAGAATTTATTATTACAGAATAACGCACAATACAACGACAGATGCAACATCGAAGCCGGATATGTTCTCCTCGCTGATGCAAAGCAATCTCAGCAACCTATCGATTGCCCCGAGCTCTCAATCAGTAGCAGGAGTTGCTCCCCCGCTGGGCTTGCAAAATAATAGCAGCAATAATAGCACCAATTGGCATAGCGCAAATCCTCTGGTCATGAACCATCAGCTCGCCTCGCCGCAGGCCAGCAACAACAACTTCTCCTCGCTGGATGATTTGGATCCGTTTGGGTCAGCCGGTGCCGTCGGCCAAGTGGCTAACAAGCCGAATAATGCCAACGGTGCCAATATGTACACGGTGCAGCAGCCCACGGTTAATTATATTTATCCGACGAGTTATAATTCGGTGAATAATATGAACAGCATGCAGCAGCAAAGTATGAGCCTGGTCAAGCCAATGAATCGGGGTGCGGCAGCCACTTCCACAACCACGCTACTGCCGCAAACACAATTGACGCAGTCTACGGATGGCAAGAATCTTAATATGTTGTCACAGCAGGATATACTTAACTTCTTGAACTAGACACATCATTCCCGTTCCATGCTCACCGAGCATGTGCTCCAAATAGCCAATGTTTTAAAAGACAAAACAAAAAAATTAACTATATCGTACTATATAAATTATATATGAATGTCTGTGCAATTGTGTGTATGTGTTTGTATGTATGCGAGTTAGTTTTTTAAGCTGTTTGAAGTTTTGCTCGTTGCATCGTTCAACAAAATATCAATTGTTTAAAGTGAATGTGTATAATTTATTCGTAGTTTAGGCAAACAGTCAACCAACCTATTATTATATATATATTGTGTATTGTGCAATTTGCTCCTTAGTGTATTTCAGTAGTACACACGTTAGTTAAAAAATATACTTAATCAATTTAAAAACAATCAACGTTCATTTTCTGGAATTTATTTATTCTCGCTGAGGCTTTAATTTATTGCTAATTAAAAATACTAATTTCACACGTTGAATCTACAAAATTTCAACCAATCAGTAGTCACTGGCAAATCAAATAATAATGAGAACTATTCGCATTCGCATTTGTATTTAATTTTTTATTTCTTAAAAAGATACAGATACACATTCAAATATTTCATTTTGTGCCAATTCTTTGGATAAATTAGTCTATTAAAATCATTTAGTTTCATACAATGCATAATTCAATCTCATTTAATTTGTAGGTATTTGAATTCTTTGGAAACTGATATGAAAACTGGAACAGAACCGTTTCAATTCCCTAGTGACTACTGTACATTCTAACAATGCGCTTTCCACCCAGCTTACATTGTGCATTGTACATAGTACATACAATTATAAATTCATTTACTTACAGAGATTTACTAGAGTAGAACAAGCCCTAAAAGCTAAGTAACAAGTTGCGCTTGGCAAAGCTAAAGCCGATTACTTTGTGCTGGAATCTAGGTCTCGACCAGGATGTGCGTGAAGAGGCTGTGCAGTCGGCGCTCCACCTCCTTGTAGACTAACGAATTGAGACCGTCGGAATGCATGCGCAGGGAAGCAGATCGCAGCAGGGCCATGCGATTCTCATTGGGTGTTGCATGTTTGTGCTTCAACATTGTGTACTCACTGTACGCGGGATCAAAGCGACAGATCTCAATGCCAATGATCTTCAGACGCTCATACAAATCATCGTCCTCGCCACCCCATCCATGATATAGATTCGACATACCATTGATCATTTTGAAGTGTGTGGTGCTAATTGCTACGACGCCACCGAAAAGTGTCCGATACGGCAGATGGAAGCGCCAGCTGTCCAGCGCCGAGCTCATGTGTCGCGGCAGAGCTGAGCACACATAGGTCTGGCCCGAGTTGAGTGGCATTAGATCCACGTCGTGCAGTATCAAGCAGGGATAACCATATGTCTCCGCCACCTTGGCGCCAATATTGAAGAGCATGGCCCGATTGAAAGGTTTGCGATCGCTCTGCTCCACGACAAAAATTCGATAATGGATTAGCTGCAGACGCAGATAGTTGTGCATGTAGTTGAGAAAAGCAGCAAGCTGCTCCTGTCGATCCCGATACGGCACAATGATAGCCGTACTGAAACGGGCATTGCAATCCTCTGGCTGGTATTCACCGCCCAGACGGATTTCCTCGCCCCGCTGAATCCGCTCGCGATGGAACACATCGTAAACGAATGTGCTGTCGGCAATCACCTCCTTGTAGCTGCAATCGAATGCCTGCGGCATTGAGATATTTGGTATGGTTGCCGGCTGCAACGCATCCTCAATCTGCTCCCTATCGATGTAGTCATAACGCAATGCAAATCGATGAGGCAGCAGAATGTAGACGAACAGTGTTAGACCACCAATGAGTATGAGCAAGTCATAGTTATGAAAACTGTGCTGCCACAACCGTATTAACATTGTTCACTTACAGATTATTGACTTAGGATGAATCATTGCTCTAATTGTATAATATTAGCAACTAAAAAATACTGTATTAACATTCCGCCGAAATTGAGCAGTAATAATGTTAACAGCAGTAACATTAATACAAATCTAACAGCTTCTAACCACCACCCGATAACTTATTGATGCTGTTAAGCCACCAATCAACAACCAAAAAAAAAGTATACATTAACATTTCGTCAAAGCATTGCAGTATATGTTAACATCGGATAGGAATACTGTATATATATGCGAAACTAACAGCTTTTTACCGATTGAAAGCTCTTAGTATTCTCAGCACAGCTGTTTCCTAACATAATCGATCACTAGTTTGTGCAAAAACACTTCAAAAATAATCCGATCTCTTCGAGCTAAGCATTTTTATTCAGTTGAATTCTCACAGCAGTAGTAGTAGTAGTAGTAGTTAACAAAAAATAGAAAGAATATAAAAGAATTAATGAAATTCGTTTACCAAAAAAATGTTTTCCATAATATATGAATATCTTTGTACACACTAAGTATTTTAATTGATAACACAATGGTCGATAAGATATTCAAACCCACTTAGTAATTATTACTTGCTCAGTTGATGTGCGAACGTAAAACAGTTACAACTAACGTCTATGTCTATTTGATCAACTGAAATGTGCAAGGCATTCAAATGTGTTGTTTACCTAGCGATCTGCAGCAGTTATTTAATTGGTTTGCATGCGGAGGAAGAACAAACACTGCGACGTCAGTAATAATCAATATTTGTGTAGATGATTATTAAATAAAAACCGATTACAGTTAAGAACTGCACGAAGCAGGATGAATGCCCGGATCGTTCCATATGCATAAAGGTTGTCGCCGACTTAAATTGCATCTGCTGGCAGGGATATCATCAAAATCCCAACTGGTCACTGCAAATCATAAATAACACTCAGGCAGACTATTGTGTTCGCGAGTTGACGACTACCAGCCATGAACGCATGCCGGCAAATCCAGAGTATGTCGCAGTTGCCATTGTGCTGGTTTTGTTGGTAGTGATAGTTGTCACTCTGATAGTTTACTGTTTTATTGCACTGCGTCCCATAAAACGCACCCAGGCTGCTTATCGTCGCTTACAGTTAAAACGCTCAAATCATCGTCATTTGGAAGAATTTAACGACATTGACATGACTTTTCGCGATGCACGAGAACTATATTAATTTAGTTGAATTTTCGCTAAGATACGTAAAACTATCTAGATTGATCTAAGAGACTGTAATTGCCAAATAAATGTTGCACATATCCAATCAATGTATAATTAAATAAAATAAACGGCATATTAGTATTATCTGTAGGTGAAAGTTTCTCAAAGCGTAAATTTGACTTTGATGGCAATTATTCGCTGAAAATGATATTTGAGTTAATGTATGTCTTATGCTTTTACAAAATCAAATTAAATTGATAAATCAAATTAGTTGTCGATGCTCCACTGTAACCGGTAATGTTGTTAATTTCCCCTTAAATGTTAATAATTCTGCCATTTTTAGTGCTAAATTATGCAAGCAGATAATTTGATTTGCCCTAATTGCGCCAAAAGAAAGTAAAGTCAAAAATTCGATTATCGATATATATATCGCACATGTGGTATTAACTATCGAAAGAGCTAAGCCGGCTGAGTTCCAAATCTTTGTTATTTATAACAAATGCATTAGTTTTTTTTGGACGCCAATAGCAATAGTTGCAAGATGACGTCAATTATTAAACTGCACACCATATCTGGTGCCATGGATGAATCGCCGCCTTGCTACATTCTACAAATTGACGATGTGCGAATACTGCTCGACTGTGGCTGGGACGAGAAGTTTGATCCGAATTTTATAAAGGAATTGAAAAGGTGACAGAAACTCGACACTGACGAAAATGAATTCACTAACGCATTTCGCTTTAGGCAAGTGCATACACTGGATGCCGTGCTGCTCTCCCATCCAGATGCGTATCATCTGGGTGCACTTCCGTATCTTGTTGGCAAGTTGGGACTCAACTGTCCCATTTACGCCACGATACCCGTCTTCAAAATGGGCCAAATGTTTATGTATGATTTGTACATGTCACATTTTAATATGTACGACTTCGATCTGTTTTCACTGGACGATGTGGACACAGCCTTTGATAAAATTACACAGTTGAAGTACAATCAAACGGTATCGCTGAAGGGCAAAGGATACGGGATTTCCATAACGCCGCTCAGCGCTGGTCACATGATTGGCGGCACCATTTGGAAGATCGTCAAAGTTGGCGAGGAAGATATAGTGTATGCTATCGATTTCAATCACAAGAAGGAACGGCATCTCAGTGGCTGTGAATTGGACAGACTGCAGCGACCATCGCTGCTGATCACCGACGCCTACAATGCACAATATCAACAGGCACGACGACGTGCCCGCGATGAAAAGCTGATGACCAACATTCTGCAGACGGTGCGCAACAATGGCAATGTGCTCATCGCTGTCGATACGGCTGGTCGTGTCCTGGAGCTGGCCCACATGCTTGACCAGCTGTGGAAGAACAAGGAATCGGGCTTAATGGCCTACTCGCTGGCACTTCTGAACAACGTCAGTTACAACGTCATCGAGTTTGCCAAGTCGCAAATCGAATGGATGAGCGACAAGCTGACCAAAGCCTTCGAAGGTGCACGCAACAATCCCTTCCAATTCAAGCACATAAATTTGTGCCACACCCTGGCCGATGTCTACAAGCTGCCTGTCGGTCCGAAGGTGGTGCTGGCTAGCACACCGGACATGGAGAGTGGCTTCACACGTGACCTGTTCGTGCAGTGGGCAGGTAATCCCAATAACAGTATAATTTTCACCACACGCACCGGTCCGGGTTCGCTGAGCATGGAGCTGGTGGAGAATTCGGTGCCGGGAAGGCAACTTGAGTTGGATGTGCGTCGTCGCGTGGAGCTTGAAGGCACCGAACTGGAGGAATATTTGCGCACGCAGGGCGAAAAGTTAAATCCGTTGATTGTCAAGCCAGAAGTGGAAGAGTCGAGCAGCTCTGAGTCCGAGGATGATATTGAAATGAGCGTTATAACGGGCAAACATGATATTGTTGTCCGGGCGGAGGGTCGTCATCATTCCGGCTTCTTCAAGTCAAACAAACGCCATCACGTAATGTTTCCGTTCCATGAGGAAAAGATCAAATACGACGATTATGGTGAGGTCATCAATTTGGATGACTATCGTATTGTAGACGCCAACTACGACTACACGGCCATGGACGATCAGAACAAGGAGAATGTCAAAAAGGAAGAGCCCCACACCGAGCCACATTCAAATGGCAATCTGGACAACGATGTCCAACTGCTGGAGAAGCCCACCAAACTAATTAGTCAACGCAAGACAATCGAGGTCCATGCACAAATCCAACGCATCGATTTTGAGGGACGATCCGATGGCGAATCGATGCTTAAGATTCTATCCCAGCTGCGCCCGCGTCGCGTCATTGTCGTCCATGGCACTGCCGAGGGCACCCAGGTGGTGGCCAAGCACTGCGAACAGAATGTGGGCGCTCGTGTCTTTACGCCCCAGAAGGGCGAAATAATCGATGTGACGACGGAGATTCACATTTATCAAGTACGTCTTACGGAGGGTCTCGTCTCCCAGTTGCAGTTCCAAAAGGGCAAAGATGCCGAGGTGGCCTGGATCGATGGCCGACTGGGCATGCGTCTGCAGGCAATCGATGCACCCAATCAATCGGAAATCACCGTCGAACAGGATGTGGCGGCCCAGGAGGGCAAAACTCTCACCTTGGAGACGCTCGCCGAAGACGAGATACCCGTGCACAATTCGGTCTTAATCAACGAACTCAAATTGTCCGACTTTAAGCAGGTCCTCATGCGCAACAGCATCAACTCGGAATTTTCGGGCGGCGTTCTATGGTGTTGTAACGGAACTCTCGCATTGAGGCGCGTCGACACCGGCAAGGTGGCCATGGAGGGCTGCATATCGGAGGAATACTACAAGATACGAGAACTGCTCTACGAGCAGTATGCCATTGTGTGAAGAATAAAATGAATAGAAAAACAAAAAACAAAAAATCAAATATAATATTTATACATTTGTAACTTGTTGTTAGATGGTCCCAAACAAAAATCAGTTGATAATAGCATTATTATATACGATAATATCAAAGTTAAGTCATTGTTGAAAATCCAATTATAATTTCTATTTCGTCACTTATTCCTATTTATTTGTTTGTCTTCATATGGAGATTTGCTCATAAGAATTGAAGCATTGGATCATCGGTGCGCGTGCGTTTTTTCTTCCATTCCTCGATTTCCTCCTCGGTGGGTGCTTTGACATCGTACATGCTGTTGTACGGACGCTTACGATCATCAGTTTCTTCGGGCAGCTGCTTGGATCGAGCCAACGACGTCTCCTTTTCCCTGGGCTCCTTTGCCTCTTTGTGTTTCTTTTTGTTTTTGCGCTGCTCTTTGGCCTTCTTTTTCTTTTCGCGCTTCTTGGACTTTTTCTTTGATTTTTTGCTCGGCTGCATTTCCTCTTCAGCCTCAGACGAATCTGCCGAACTAGGCGCCGAGTCCATCTCGGATCCAGATGCAGGTTTCACATCATCTTCTGCGGCTTGTACCGTTGCCAATGGCTCCACAATGGATGCGGTTACAGCAGCACCAGATGTTGCCGGATGCGGTTGCTGCTGCTGCTGCTGTTGTTGCTCAGCATAGCCTTCCGGCTCTTGCATGCCCACACAATATGAGTTTTTGATGAAGGACTTGCAGCACTTGTAGCCCCAGCGGCCGGCATTCCAATAGCTGCCCCAAATGGTAGTGTGATTATTGATGTACACATCCTCCTCATAAATACTACGTGCATTGGGCTTTTCGATGCCTTTGATCACCTTGCCGCTACGCGAGTACTCCACATACTCCTCGGTCTGTGCAAGCAGCAAGGATTTTGGTGGCACTTTTAAATGCTCATCGCCGCCATACTTTTCCACAATGTCCGTTTTAGTCTGCAAAAAAGAGTGGTTTTTAGTAACGATTTATGATGATGGGGGCAGCTCTTTGTTTTCACTTACACTCGACTTGAACTGCTCCTTTTTCTGTTCATACTCTTTCTGCAGCAGTTCCAACTTTGTGGGCTCGGCCAGCAAATGGACATCGACACCCTTGCCATGCGCCTCCCACGCGAATAATTGTGCTGTGGCTTGCGCTGTGGTGTCGCCAGAGAATCGCACAAAATTCTCACCCGCAAACTCCGCTCTGAAAATTAAATACAAATTGAATATATTTCGAAATTGAATAATTATAAGTGAGCTGCACTTACTCCTCCTCTGGTACCGCTGGATTGGGATTGTCACGCATAGAGCGCGTTTTGGGATCATAGTAAGCCGAATTGGGGTCCAAATTGCGTAAATATTTGGCCGTATCTTCGCGTATACGCAAATTACGAACCGTAATACGCTGCTTGGAGTCGACTTTTGTGCCCGGCATATCCACCTCGTCTACGTATTTGTCCTCGTTGCCCTCCTCATCCGAGATTTCAGCATCCGGATCTGTGAGCAGATGGAAACTGTTACAAATTACCTGCCTTAGGCAAGAATATAAATTGCTTACCATTTTTTAATTTTTCCGCTTTGAGCTGACGCTTTGCCTCCTCCACTTTTTCATATTCCTCGATGATTTCACGATGATTGGCTGGATCGTAGGAACTCCAGCGATCTCGCTTCTCATCGTAGTTAATCGATGCATCCGTCACAATGTGCTCGTCGTGCACCACAATCGACTCGGCGTACTTGGCTTGCACTTTGCGCGGCCGCTCCAGACAATCTTTTCGCTTGTGCGTCATGGCACCACAGTTCTCGCAGGCACCCTTGCGAAACTTTGTCACCAGTTTCGTTGTGTCCAACCCTTTGGGCGCCTTGTTGTCTAATTGGCCACGCTCATCCTCGTGCTGTGGGCGCTGATGCTTCAGGGTGGGCCCCTGAGAGCCGTAGTACCAGGGCGCATTGGAAATATATTGCGGTATATGTGGATTTATGTCGCGACCCTCCTCGTCAACGGCGGCTGGTGCAGTACCCGCTTTTCTGGCCTCTTCCAGCTCCTTGGCCTTGCGCCAATCCTCGCGTGACTTCTTCTTGGGCTCGTCATCCACATCTTGATCGTCCCTGGTGTGGATTATTTGCGATACAGGCGTGCGAACAGCGCCCGAACTCATTGCGTGAGTTATTTAACGCTCTTCAATGTTCTTTAACAATACATAAATTTATTAGCGTATATTGTTTTGATATCAGGACCACAACGCAAACTACCATTAATCGAACTAGAGTTATCGAAAAGACTTATTCGTATAATCGGTTCACAGAGATGGTTGATAACATGAAATTGGCATTCGCTGCAAGCGTACACATTAAATAAGAAATGTCGGACGAATCGAGTGACTGGCAACTCTGACGGCGTCTCATTCGTGTTAAAATTATACCACAGTGCAGACGCGTCTAAAATCCAAAGACTACTCAGTTTCGATTTATTTGTTTTTATATCATTCCACGCATTAAAACAAATTGCGTGCCCAGTGCATTTCCACACCCACACACACAATTAACTACTAAGGAAATATCGATTAAATAAAAATGGTAATTTTTAACAAAGGCAAGCGCTGTGGTGGCTGCGGCGACGACTGCGGCGCAGCGCGCAAGCTGATTGCCTGTAGCAGTTTTGACATACTGTAGTTTATTGCGCGTGCCTCGCGTAGCGACCCAAAATCTCAAATGCTCTGCCTGACCACGTAGAGCGAACCATTTGTCAATTGCAATTGTGCGCGCTGCTTTTGAAATTGCGAAATTCTAACCAGTGTTGTTATTGTGTTTCGGGGCGGCAAATCGAAAAAAAAAAAAATGAAAAGTTCGTGCTTAACCTCAAACTTCAGTGCTAGTGTCGATTTTGCCGCCACCATTTTGTGTGGCGTTTTCTTGTATGTGTTTGTTATTTGTGTTTTTATTAATTCTGTGCGCAATTCTCTTCTGCAGGCTGGTGGCAAAGCGGGCAAAGACTCTGGCAAAGCCAAAGCGAAAGCGGTTTCACGCTCGGCGCGCGCGGGCCTTCAGGTGAGTTACTGTTGTTGTTGTCTGTACCGAATAAATTTTTGGCGCCTTTTTTTTTACCGCTCACACACACATTATAAACAGGGTGCGTTTGCGTGCATGGCACGCATGTATGCATAAATGCATGCAAATGTGTATGTTATGTTTGTGTTGTGCTGAGAGCTAATTGAGTAGCTTGAGCTGATGGGGTAGCAAAACATAAACAACAGTTGTAGATTTTATTTTAATGCAATTCTTATGCCGCAAACAGTTTCCCGTTGGTCGTATTCATCGGCATCTAAAGAGCCGCACCACATCGCACGGACGCGTTGGTGCCACCGCCGCCGTCTACTCTGCAGCCATTTTGGAATATTTAACTGCAGAGGTAAGTTTTTCCCGCCATTCGTTTTTTATATGTGGGTTTTCTGTAAATAATAACGGCATTCACTGATGTGTTGATTATTATCTGTGTGCATATGTATTGATAAATGTTAAGAACGGCATTTGTTTACATGCATGTTTTGCTAACATACTCTTAACATTGCCTGTTAGTTAACATTCCGATTGGCAATACAAGTATTTTTTTATTATAAATTTTAATAATAATATCTTTTATTATTATTTGGCTGCAAACAGGTGCTCGAGTTGGCAGGCAATGCATCGAAAGATCTGAAAGTCAAACGTATTACGCCGCGTCACTTGCAATTGGCCATTCGCGGAGACGAGGAGCTGGACAGCCTGATTAAAGCAACCATTGCCGGTGGCGGCGTCATTCCTCATATACACAAGTCCCTCATTGGCAAGAAAGAGGACACCGTACAGGATCCCCAGCGAAAGGGCAATGTCATTCTGTCGCAAGCTTATTAATTAATTTACTATTTGACCATTTTCGGAACACAAATCTTATGTTTAAAATTTTATATTACATACTAAACGACGACGCGTTGTAATAAAAACAAATTCTGTGCTAGCTGCTGCTGCTGAGGCGCTGCTAAGCCACAATTTCTAATTAACAACAAATTCTATACAAGAGACATCCAATCTCCCCCCGCCCTTCTCCCTAACCCCAAGCAACATAAACATCAACACAAACAAACACACACACACACATATATATATGCACTTACACATACAAATGTAAACTTAATTGTCAAGTAAAATGTTAAAGAGAATGAGGATAAAACGAATGCAAACTTAATTTAGAGCAAAGTAAATTACACAAAATAAATTTAATAAAAACTTTAAATAAAAAAATAAAATAAATATAAAAATGCCCAAAAATTGTTATTGAAAAATTTATTAGACAATTTTTTGTTTTTCGAAATAAACGATTAAGCACAAAATTGTAGTAAAATGACATTCTTAAAATATAACTGGTTGCATCTGGATCTGTTGTTCAGCCCAGCAATTGTGGCACCGAGTTCTGCACATCTTCACAACGCTCTTTGAGGTCCTCGGCATCGAGTTCCAGACAGGCGCCCCACTCGATCAATGTGATGCGATGATCATTGTTGGAGTCGCACGACTCGAGGAACGGTGCAATGCAATGCTCCAAGCTGACCAGCGGGGCACGAATGGGGAACAGTTCGTGACGTGAGACAGAGCGATCGGTGTCGCCATCCAGATCGCACCATTTCCACACGGCAGCATTGGACCAGCGACGCGAATTGTTTGTCTCGGCCTCCAGTTCCATTTGCATGTAGTGCTCGGTCAGCTCATCGCGCTCGGCCAGATCACGCATCACGTTGAACAGCCAGTCGCGCATTCGACGTGGGAAGTCCTTCAGATCCTCGCCATCGCAGACACGAGACTCGTGACACTCGCCATAGTAATCAATATGCAAATGGGCATTATCGGGATGACGGCAGCCGGGCTCCTTAATGTCACACCAGCAACGCTGCTGGTAAACGGAACAATCCGATGGCCAGGTCTCGTTCTTGTTGGTGCACACAAGACGACGTGTATCCGACTCCTCGGGACACTCGGGTATGCAGATGCACTCGGGCTTGTCCTGCTTGTTAAGCTGACAGATGCGACCGGCACCGCAATGCATCGTCTCGCAGGGATCAACCTCGACGACCGGGGACAGTAGGTTATGCTGCACCTCCGCCAGCCTCTGGGCCAGTTCATTCTCACGCTCCACATCCTTGTTCTAAATTGTCGAAAGAGTGTCATAAGCAAGAATTTTGCATTAAATGTTGGAGGTAAAAAGATGCACACCTTATTCTTCTCCTCTAGCAGTTGGAGGAACTCCTCATCGTTGTCATCGAACTCGGCAATGTCGTCCAAGAGATCAACAATCTCCTCCTCAGCGTGCACTTGCGAAAGTGCCAACAGCCCCAAGCAGAGCAGCAGCCAAATGGAACGCATCTCGTAAAGAGTTCTGCTCACAACTGAAAGTAACCAAAAACAAATTCAAATTCATGTGAGCCACTGTCTAATCTTGCACGAGGGTGCGGGAGGTCAAAGCCTTGAGCGATTAAGTTCAGCCTTCATTGCAAACGCAGCTGGCGATTTGATTTTTCTTATGTTTTATTCTGACTTTTCTTCACATTTCGAACGTCGAACGTCTTCAGTTTTCGGGACTGTACTCGGCTTGTAACGGTTTGTGCTTTATATGTTAACAACCCCCTTTTTGGGGTGACTTACACAAACCCCAGACAAATTTAAGAAGCCGCATTTCTGTGCATGTTTTTGTTTTTTTTTGAACGCGCAACGGATTCGAGAAGAGCATTCTCCAGGAAGTGACGGAATTCGAATGGAAACAATGCACATTGATTGTTGATGTTGAGAATTTTACATATGTAGATTGGTATTAGGGTGGACCAACAAATGAGACACACACTGAGATTCGTTCAGAGCTGACACTCATTCTGAGATTCGTGATACACAATCTTAACGAACATTTCAATTTAGAAACTATTCAATTTTAGAGAAACCATTGACGATGCTTTAATGCAGATTATTAACACAATTATTTGTTGATTTTATTTTCCGAAATTATCTCAAAATCCTTTTTTTTCCTTTTGAGTTAACTCAAAAACTCTTGTTGTCAGTTTATGATTTGTTGTACTATATGCTTATTTAGTGTTTTGTTTCCGGGTTAAAATCCATTGCTTTTATATGCAAATGCATAATTTAAGACTGCAATAGACTAACTACAGTTCGGAATGCATTTGTTTTTGAAGACAAATTACCTTTTTACTTTTAAAAATGCATTTTCTGCAGAATGGTTTTTCTACTTAAGAAATGAAAACTACAAATGCAATATATATTATTCAAAGTTACATATTTTCTGGGTTGAAGAATAAAAGATAGTACACAAAAAATGTGGTATACAAATAATTTTACAACGAATGTTGCAAAAGAATCTGGTCCACAGCAGAAAGGCCTCAAATGATTTTGACAGCATGTTGAACACATGTTCTCCGGTTCAAAGCATTTGAATAATGTTTATCTGTGTTTAACTCTGTCGCTTTGGCATAAAATTCGCATTTGTGAAATCATTTCTATTTACAAAGCATGCACATGTATATATGTAAGAGTAATAACAATATTATATATAATACATAATTCTGATTAAGGCTTGACCTTATTGCGACAACTGTGGTCTAATATTTCTGTGCGGCGACACGAATTTAATCAGCACAAAATGCTTAGCCGTATATATAAATGATGGATTTACGAATGTATATAATAAATACATATGTAAATGTGAAGTGGCACAGCGAGAAACGCAAAACGTATCTGGCATAAGTTTGACCCGAGCTTATCTGTAGCCTGGACTTCCGTTTTGGGAAACTTGGCGTACTCTTGAGATTTGCTTAATCGCCACAATTTGTGTGCGCAACTATTTGAATGTGGCACACACAACACTTTCAATTCTACAAGCACATCCATTTCATATGTATCTATATATGTGCATGTATCTCAATATCTACATTTATCTTGGGCAGTGTAGCAATTTCCAGGAATCTTTCCCAGTTGATGCTGCATGTTTATGTTTATGTATGTGTGTGTGTAAGTGTGTGTGTGTAAGTGTGTGTGTGTGTGTGTGTGTAAGCAATATTCTCTGTTGCTGCAGTTTAATTATAACGATAAAAAAAAGAAAAACCGACACAGAATGACGTGATGCTTCGCATATAGCCAAAGAGATTGCTATGTTTATGTGAAAAACGAGATACAGCACCAAAAAAATGCTCTGTATTCAAAAGCTACACTGCCCAAAAACTAGTGTGATCAGTAAGAGCCAAAGCAGAACTCTTAAGTATTATTACAGCAGGCGTTTTTTGAGTGTAGCAATTTAAATGCATTTGCGGAACTGCACTTTGATGATGATGACACTTTTGTGTATGTCCAGTGCTAACCTTGTAAAGTACATTTATAGTATATAAAATTCTATTAGTTGAACCACATTTTGAGCAATTTAACCAAATTAATTGTCAATCTGCAAATGAATTGAGTTCAATTGATTTGAGTTTCGAGATTATTGAACTTGAATATGAGCATATCACTTTGAAGCTGACCAAGCAGAATGCATTTATTTATTTTTTTTCCAAAACTTTGACTTGAGTATATTCAATAATAATTGTGTTGTAGCTGTTTAGAAATATACTTACAATATAGCTAAAGAATTCCTGTTCGCTTGGGTGGTATTAAATGTCCAATCACGTCGGCGGCAGACGTATGACTGTTTGGTCAGGCGGAGAGCTAACCAGCGATTATGGATCGTCATCAAACTGGAGCACAGGCGCTGACAAGCAACCAACCAAACATTGGGGTCGCCAGACTTGTTGACTTGCAACATGTTCGATGCCAATATAACAATAATAACAACACAGATCTCGATTTTGCTCAAACTTGATTTGATTTTATTAAAGCAAATAAACAAAGACTAGAAGCAATTCTATTTTATTAAAACTTACCTAGGATTTTTGATCAGGTTTACGGTTGGAATGTATTGCAGACTCTGTTTGTGCATCCAGCCATGCTCGAGGTCTTAGTTTTATTTGGTTTTGGAAAAAAAATAGTGATGTGGTACTTTTAGAAATACTGGATTATCAAATACAGATTAAAAGCGGTACTTAAGCAGTCCAAAAAAACTATATATATATATATTTACATATGTAAGTTAATAGCTCAAATTTCACCCACTAACTTACCTTCAAAACAGAGTTTACATATATATATATATATATATATATACATATGCATATATGTTTATAAAACTATAGAGCAGAAATGCATTCAGTTGTATTTGGAGCTGCATATGCATACGATTAACTAAATTTCTATTTGTTTAATTTAAGTAGTTGGTTTTAACTTTACTTAGGTTGGATCCGTTGTTAAACGAGACTTACTTAAAATTGCAGCTATTGGGGGCAGCCCAAATAAAATATTTAGATACATACATAGTGTGGGTTTTAAGGATTTATTTATTTAAAAATAAATATGTATTTTTTTGTTGTTTTTGTTTTTGTTTTTATAAATTTATAATATATGTTAAGTCATAATGTAATAGATGTAAGCATGTTTTTTTTAGAGCTAAATTAAACTGTCAAATTTTGGGTCTCTGCTCTCTTGGGCACCCCATACATAATGAAATATATATCTTTATCGCTTATCGTAGTTTAGTTTGAAATTTAGAAATGTCGCATATATGATATCGTTCAAAGCCTTTGGCGTGCGCTACAAAACTTAAGCTTATTAATACATATCAAAATATACAATAGCAACATATATTTAATTAGTTAAGTAATGCTAAACTTAAAGTTGTTGTCGTGGTTGTTTGTTTCTAATTTCTTTCTTATTTTTCTTTAACACATAAATCCATTAATAAAATTTTCCAAAAATTTTTGCAATTAAATTCATTGTTGTCAAACAAAATCAAATCAGCTCTCGATATAAATTTATTATTATTATTTTTTTGTTATTTTTTTTTTTTTTTTTGTATTCCGTATAATTTGTTTGATCTAAAATATGTATAAGGATACGTTCTACATATGTACGACATATCTGAATGTCGATTTCAGTGAGTGGAAACCGTTTACAAGTTAACATAAATATATAAGTAGAGTGTATATCAGACAGTCATATACATAAGTATATATATATATATTGATATACATTGATGTTTATAAAAATTGACAATTATTTTGATATTAACTCGTTTAAAATTATACATATTGCTATAGTAAAGAACTTTCTATATATATATATATTATTATTTTTTTGTATACTATAAACGCAGCTGTGCGTTGCTCACCTTTGCTTTCCGTTTTGAATTAACAATATTTATTACTGGACGTATTATTATTTTGTTTTGTTTTGCTATCTTGTTTTGGTATTTTGATCGACAGCCAACATTGCTTGATCTTGGATATATATATATTGTACGAGTATTAAGGCGTCTAATAACTAATGTACTACACACGAGAGCTATAAAAAAAAACTAGCTCTATAAGCTCGGCGAAACGAGTGTTTCAATTGCTAGTTGCTGTATTGATTAACAATTTGTTTAGAAAAATACAATATACGATTTGCAATTGGTGAGCTAGGCACAGGCGCTAATTATAGACTGATTTACAGTTTAGGGATAAGTAATTATACATATTTATATATATATATAAATATATATTATAATGGAGAGAGGGAGAGAGAGAGAGAGAGAGAGAGAGAGAATAAGAGAGCACTAGTTCAATATAACTTCTATTTAAGTTTACAAAAAATATATATGCTTCGAAAATAAAACATGGCAAGTTAACACAAAATGAAATGAAACGCATATGGTTACCGCTTTCAGTTGTAGCCAACAATATCTTAATTTGATTTCATTTAAATATTTTTGTCTTATTGTAAGCAAAGTGTTGCTTAAATGCAAACATATGCATATACATATATATGTACATATAATAGATAGATAGATAGATAGATAGATATCAATCATTCAATAAATAACATTAGAGCTTATGTTAAAAGAGTTTTAAAAAAAAAAAACTGTAGTTAGTTTGCTCAGTTTTATATATATGTATAAGACTATATATGTAGAAGGAGAGCCAACGCAGTTAATATGTATCATGTTTTAAGTTACTAAGCGAGTGTGTGTCCTAGCTTATAACAAGCCTATTTATCAGTATCTGTATCTGTAACTTGCTTTTGTGCTGCACTTTAAGGGCACACACACACAAAGGCATCTAAATTAAAGAGAATTATATAAATGATTAGTAATTTGACATTTTGCAGACATACTTAGAGAATGGAGCCAAACAATAGCTGTCTGTAATTTATACCTTAAACTTTGCCTTGCTCGAATTGTACTATGCAATATAGAAATGTACCACAACAATGACAAATCGAAGCGGAAAAATCTCTCGCTTGCTTTACTTACCCCAACAATTAACGACGATATTTGCTGTTGGCGCTGGCGCCAGTTGCCACCGATCCATTTGATACGTTTTTCGGAACGGGTCCCGACGCTGGACCATTGCCACTGGGCGGCGGTGCGGTTGCATTGTACGGCGCATAGCCAGGCGCCGGTGGCTGGGCATTATCTATTTGGGAAAAGGATTCATTTTATGTTATTGAAAAATCAAAGATCGCATTACTTACGATAGCTGCTGGGTGGTGCAGCCGCATAGGGATTCATGCGATTGCCGTTCATGTTGTTGTGCTTGGCGGGGCCTCCGCCATAGTTCTGTTGATAGCCGCTGCCAAAGTTTGGCGGCACCGGCTGCTGCTGTTGTGGCGGTGGCGGCTGATGGGGCGGTGGACCCTGTGTTAGTGGCATTGCGCCGGGTATTGGTGGTGCCGCCGCTGGCATATTCCAATTGCCGACTGCAGGCGGCGGTGGCCCGTTGCGATGATGTGCACCTGGCGGCATGCCGGGTGTCGGCGGCTGCACGGCCGGCGGACCACCCCATTGATTGGCATGCCACTGCGGATGACCGCCTGGCGGTGGTGGCGGAGGTGCATTCCAGCCATTCTGTGCCGGTGGATAAGCGTTCCACGCATTCATTTGAGGCGGCGGCGGCTGCTGGTAATAGGGCTGCATCGGCGGCGGGGGTCCCCAGTAGTTGTAATTCGGTGGCGGCGCCGACATTGGCGGCGGCGGCTGCTGATGCTGATACGGTGGCATCTGCTGCGGCGGAGGCACTGGGGGACGGTAGCCGACTGGAGGCATATTCGAATTTGGAGGCGGTTGCTGCTGCTGCTGCTGCAGTTGCATCTTATTGCCATTCGCTGCAGCACCCTGCGCCATACGATCTTTCTTCTCTAGATTGTAAATCGACTTCTTGACGTCGACGAGCACGTATTTAATTGAATGCTGCCGCTGAACTGTTGTTGTTGATGAAATTTCATGGTTTATATTGATCAAATTGTATTAAATTTGACAATTGCAACTTACGTATGGCCTTGTCTACGGCATCATAGTCATCGAATTCGATGAAGGCAAATCCTCGCCGCTTGCCGGTTGTCTTGTCCGTTAGCAGTTTGACGGAGACCACATTGCCGAATTGCAGGAAATACTCGCGAAGGCAATCCTCGTCATGATTGTCCTTGAGCCCGCCAACAAATAGCTTTTTAACCGAAATGTTTGTCTCCCGCGTCTCGCGCTCCGGACGTGGCAAAGCGCGTTTCGCCTCCACAGTTCTAGATAAACATGTTTATTTGTATGCAATTAACGCATATGATACTATAAACGGCTTTAATCCTAGCCACTTACTTGCCGTCGATGATATGTGGTCGGTTCTCTTGCGCAGTATCAACCATTGCGGACTTTGTATAGGTGATAAAGCCGAAGCCACGTGAACGCTTTGTGGCGGCATCTCGCATCACAACAACATCTACCACTTTGCCCCACTGCGAATAGAACACCTTGAGGCCCTCCTCGGTGGTGTAGGGTGCCAGGCCACCGATGAATAGCTTGCGTAGGTGCTCCAATTCACATATGTCCTGCTGGGGCAAATTATAAATAAATATAGCTATACACACATATAGATAGCTAAATATATGTCTGTACATATGATTTAGTTTGCCAAAAGCAGCACTGGCTTTTTTTATGTATGCGATTTGGTGGAGTGAGCAATGCGAATGCCGAAATGATATTGCTACTTACGTCTTCATCCTTTATTTCGAATATTTCTGGTGACGGTTCCTCGGAGGAATCATCCAGTTTAACAACTTGCGGTGTGGTTGCCATATTTGGCGCACGTTTAATTTAATTTACAAAAAAATGCAAAACTGCAACTCGTTGAGACACGCACGCGAAGAAAAATTCAGCGATGTGTCATAGATATCGATATATATTTTGTGTTATCGACAGGTTGTTTTCATGCACACACACACATTGTTGACAGCCCTGGCTTGTTGTTGTTGCGCAAACCATGTACGTTTTCTAAGTTAGTTTTTCTTTATTTGTCTCTCAAACATTAAGGTGTAAATAAAACAGCAGTTGTTTAACTGCTGCAATAACAAATGCCGTTTGTTAAGGTAAGTGTGTCATTGTGTTGCCATAGTGCAAGCCCGCCAAATAAACTGTTCTACTGCCAAGTCACATAAGACAGTGCTGCGCAGTTTAGCTTTTTTCTCTCGATAGTTCAAAGCCACAAAATCGTCAAACGATTATTTTTGACGTCTAGATACACCAAATTTAATTAGCCATATATACAATTACCAAAAATACAATTATTCGACTACTATTAAAATCTTTCAAAGGTTATTACACAGTTGACCGATTCTTGTTTTATGCTTAGTTTATTTAATGCAATATTATATTAACAGAGATATGAGCTTAATTTATAGATTTGCTTTATATAGCAATTAAAGTGTTTAATGATTTAAAGCTCTATTTAATTAGACAAATTTTGAGAACGCTAACACGAATTGATCAGCGTCGGTGGAGGCAGAAAGCGACTGCGTCTCTGGTGCTGCTGTGGTTGCTCCTGTTGAAGTTCGTGCTGATGATGGTGTTGTTGATCCTCAATGTTGGAATAATTAACATCGGCAGCATCACGAGTCACGTTGTTGCTGATGGCTGAGTCCTTTGGCAGCGACGGTGGCAACAGGCTCTGAAATCCTCCAGGTGCTCCATAGTAGCCCACGGCACCGTTTGTGGCAAGCATGGTTGCCGTCGCCGTTGGCGTCGCTGCCGCTGCGCTGTTTGCTGGGGCAGCCGTCGCGTAACTCGTCTGGCCCATAATAGTGCTCATAAAACCATTGGCCACGACAAAGTTCCTGCAAATATATTGTAGCCGACTGGAGGCATATTCGAATTTGGAGGCGGTTGCTGCTGCTGCTGCTGCAGTTGCATCTTATTGCCATTCGCTGCAGCACCCTGCGCCATACGATCTTTCTTCTCTAGATTGTAAATCGACTTCTTGACGTCGACGAGCACATATTTAATTGAATGCTGCCGCTGAACTGTTGTTGTTGATGAAATTTCATGGTTTATATTGATCAAATTGTATTAAATTTGACAATTGCAACTTACGTATGGCCTTGTCTACGGCATCATAGTCATCGAATTCGATGAAGGCAAATCCTCGCCGCTTGCCGGTTGTCTTGTCCGTTAGCAGTTTGACGGAGACCACATTGCCGAATTGCAGGAAATACTCGCGAAGGCAATCCTCGTCATGATTGTCCTTGAGCCCGCCAACAAATAGCTTTTTAACCGAAATGTTTGTCTCCCGCGTCTCGCGCTCCGGACGTGGCAAAGCGCGTTTCGCCTCCACAGTTCTAGATAAACATGTTTATTTGTATGCAATTAACGCATATGATACTATAAACGGCTTTAATCCTAGCCACTTACTTGCCGTCGATGGTATGTGGTCGGTTCTCTTGCGCAGTATCAACCATTGCGGACTTTGTATAGGTGATAAAGCCGAAGCCACGTGAACGCTTTGTGGCGGCATCTCGCATCACAACAACATCTACCACTTTGCCCCACTGCGAATAGAACACCTTGAGGCCCTCCTCGGTGGTGTAGGGTGCCAGGCCACCGATGAATAGCTTGCGTAGGTGCTCCAATTCACATATGTCCTGCTGGGGCAAATTATAAATAAATATAGCTATACACACATATAGATAGCTAAATATATGTCTGTACATATGATTTAGTTTGCCAAAAGCAGCACTGGTTTTTTTTATGTATGCGATTTGGTGGAGTGAGCAATGCGAATGCCGAAATGATATTGCTACTTACGTCTTCATCCTTTATTTCGAATATTTCTGGTGACGGTTCCTCGGAGGAATCATCCAGTTTAACAACTTGCGGTGTGGTTGCCATATTTGGCGCACGTTTAATTTAATTTACAAAAAAATGCAAAACTGCAACTCGTTGAGACACGCACGCGAAGAAAAATTCACCGATGTGTCATAGATATCGATATATATTTTGTGTTATCGACAGGTTGTTTTCATGCACACACACACATTGTTGACAGCCCTGGCTTGTTGTTGTTGCGCAAACCATGTACGTTTTCTAAGTTACTTTTTCTTTATTTGTCTCTCAAACATTAAGGTGTAAATAAAACAGCAGTTGTTTAACTGCTGCAATAACAAATGCCGTTTGTTAAGGTAAGTGTGTCATTGTGTTGCCATAGTGCAAGCCCACCAAATAAACTGTTCTACTGCCAAGTCACATAAGACAGTGCTGCGCAGTTTAGCTTTTTTCTCTCGATAGTTTAAAGCCACAAAATCGTCAAACGATTATTTTTGACATCTAGATACACCAAATTTAATTAGCCATATATACCCTGTATAATCGCGACCAAAAATACAATTATTCGACTACTATTAAAATCTTTCAAAGGTTATCACAGAGTTGACCGATTCTTGTTTTATGCTTAGTTTATTTAATGCAATATTATATTAACAGAAATATGAGCTTAAATTATAGATTTGCTTTATATAGCAATTAAAGTGTTTAATGATTTAAAGCTCTATTTAATTAGACAAATTTTGAGAACGCTAACACGAATTGATCAGCGTCGGTGGAGGCAGAAAGCGACTGCGTCTCTGGTGCTGCTGTGGTTGCTCCTGTTGAAGTTCGTGCTGATGATGGTGTTGTTGATCCTCAATGTTGGAATAATTAACATCGGCAGCATCACGAGTCACGTTGTTGCTGATGGCTGAGTCCTTTGGCAGCGACGGTGGCAACAGGCTCTGAAATCCTCCAGGTGCTCCATAGTAGCCCACGGCACCGTTTGCGGCAAGCATGGTTGCCGTCGCCGTTGGCGTCGCTGCCGCTGCGCTGTTTGCTGGGGCAGCCGTCGCGTAACTCGTCTGGCCCATAATAGTGCTCATAAAACCATTGGCCACGACAAAGTTCCTGCAAATTGATTGTATCGTGCATTACATCAAATGACCACTTTTTTTTGAAGAACCACCCAGTTCTGGATGCCATAGGGAAGAGGAGCGAGGGAGAGAATGAACAGGACGAGGACATTGTCTAATTGGGCCTGTGTGCGCGTAAATGTCGTAAAATTAATTTCGTGTTAATTTTATGTGAGTACATCAATTAAACTTGTGACATTTCTTTGAATTACTTCCGTTGCAAAAAAGATGTCCCCGTTTCTTTTTTTTTATTTTTGTTTTTTGAATTGAATACCTTTTATTGAAAGTGAGTAGAAATAGGAATGTTCATGTTGTGCACACATCTATATATAAGTATATCGAAGTCTATCGAGAGACAATGCGAGACTATGCATAAAATTCGAAATATATATATTTGTATTTTTTCATCATACGCAAATCAGAAGTTTCAAAGCTATTAAAGCTTAATAAATATAAACTTAATTATCAACGTCAAATTTATAAATTGAAAATCTTCACCTTTTACTCTTATCCACCTATTTTAACTGATCTTTAGTATTGATACTCTTATTTATTAGAGCCAAAGTCATAGTTTAAAAACTTCTAGCTCCCTTATCAAGAAGATTCTTACCTGCTGTTGTCAGCTGTAAGAGTGTTGAAATACAAAATAAATGTGGTTCGCTTCTTCCATAAAATCAATGTAAAAGTATATAAAAATAAAGGATATACAATTTCGCAATATTCTCCAATCCAAAACGACGCTTTTCTATCAGCAGTCATTTATAAAGACAATTATAAGCTAAGCACAGGAAATCTCCAAGTCTGACACAGTTTTTGCCTGAGTTTTGACCATTACTCACCTATAGTGCTGATCAATTTGGGCCTTCTCAATGCGCTTATCCTTGGCACGTCGATTCTGGAACCAGATCTTGATTTGTGTCTCTGTGAGACGCAACGTTTCCGCCAGCTCAAAGCGTCGACTTCTCGATATGTACTCGTTGCGATGGAACTCCACCTCCAGGCGAAGTGTCTGCTCTGTGCTAAACGTGGTACGCTGGCGTCTCTGGCGTCCGTCCTTGCGACGACGTCGCGCCACTAAGTGAGAATAGAGATCGGATAATCAAATTGTTAGAGTGGATATCATAATCAGTGGACAACAATAGCCGATGCACGCACAATGGAGATGCTAGAGTGAAATTAATCTTACATTAACAAACCATCAAATTGCGCTAAGCCCGCCCCCAGCTCAATGTCCTTGCGTGTGAACAAGTTAAACAAATAATTAACCATGCTGCCCCGAACAGCCCCGCCCCTTCTAATCGCGTTTATAGCGCACATTAAAATGCATTTTACACGTGTGCCTGCCTAGACTGTCCATCAGCAGCACCCCACTCCCCTCCTCACCCATCCCCTCTTATTCGGCCCGAGCACCATCCGAGCAATTTATACTTTGGGCAATCTGAGCCGGGAAACTTTCAACAATGCGCACAGCTGTCTTCCATTCTACCATTGTCAATTCACATTCAGCAGTCATCATAATTATACACTAGCATGAACGAAACTACAACTTGTACATGCTGTTTGCTACGCAAAAGTGGATTGCAAAAAATAGCTATTATTAAATATTCTATTTGTTTAAAGATTTTAAACAATTTTTATATTATTTATACAAATTATACTTGCATGTAAAATACAATTTAAGTAACTCTTATCTTTGGGGAAACAAGTAAGTCTATTTTATATATATACAAATAAAGTCAAAGTAAAAAATACAAATATTATTTGAGAATAATTTTGAATATTGCACAAACTCTGTTACTATGTTATGAAAGGGTATTTGCACTTCGTCATCGTCATGATGTTTACATTTCGTCATCCAAGCGTACATTATTCTTTAGCCACACCCATTCGTAAACGGCGTGTTTACATTCATTGTCTGTCCCAGTATGCTGATTACCGCCTAATTGTTGTTGCCCCCACCCCCCCACTTCACATGCGCTCACTCTCTGTTTCTCTCTCTTTGTTTGCGTTTCGCTCTTGGCATTGCGAAGCTGTAAAGTTTCTGTGGGTGCGTGAGAGACGGGCTAATCTCTAGTTTTCGCCTGATTACCCTTTGCCTGACTAACGCACAACTGTCATAAGCTCTGCTTTCGGCTTATGTATACAGACACACACACACACATACAAATGTATTTTTTTAAATCACGTGTGAAATGCGATATGACAAGTGTCCTTTGAGCTGGCACAAGTGTTTTGTGTGCGTTTTTTACGGTTTCCTGTTAAGCTCAATTACAATGCTAATTTTTTTACCAATACATATTGCACAGGTTTTTTTTAGGTGTTATTCTTATTTGGGGTTGTGCGAAATATATAATAATGATGTGGCTTTCAATATCATCTCTCTTATCAACTCTCTCTCTCTCACAGTTTCTCTGTATACAATCCTTCACTGTGCATTCTCAATTTCAATATTAACCGCAAGTCCTTCTTACAGTGACCTTTAAGCGAGATTACCGCAAGTAAATGGGAATTTTTACAGCTCAATGCTTTTTAATATTTTGTTAATTTCTTTTCTTCTTAACGCCCGTTCTCTTATTTTTCCCCATTCCCCTTTTTTTTTGTGCTTTTGCGTTATTATTTCCTCTGCTTGGGTTTTTTTTATTATACATTTTTTCTTCAATGATTTACCGACAAGTGCAAGGATATTTAATAGCAGGATATTTACAGAGCTTTTCTGTGCAGTTCCTGCGGAACTAATTTTTTGTATGCTGCTTAAATAAACAAACTTTTGCACCTGCATTTTGGCAGAGCGTGTGAATATTGTAATGCTTTCCTGTATATTAAAAATTATATATTTAACATTATATCACTCAGTGCCCAGCCTATCCTCAATGCCTCTGTGCCTAAGATATCCTAGCGGACTGCTTGGCCGCTGCGGACTTCAGCTGGCTACTGCCCTTCAATCCAGACACCTGTCTGACAAGGATGCCTCCGATAAAGAGGATGTGGATATAGAGGTAAGTTCTCTATATATCTATCTACACTCAAGTTCTCCAAATCTATCTATCTATCTATTGCAGTTACCCCCGGAACCCACCACCTGCTGCATGTCGGGATGCGCCAATTGTGTCTGGGTGGAATACGCACAGACTGTGGCCAAGATACTGGGCGACAATGATGAGCGTGCTCGTCAGATTGTTCTGGCCAAGATCAAAGATCCCAATTTGCGAATGTTTTTGAGCATGGAGATGCGAAACTTGAAATCCTTGCGAGAGAAACCCGCAGAGGATTCACAGAAGTAAACCAAAAAAATCTCCCTATCGTAGCACAACATTGTCAAATAGCATAAATTCATTTGTTTAAATACATTAAAAAAAATTTAAGTGCACATTATATGAATTTTGTTAAGTTTGTTGACAATACATTTATTTATTTATAGTAATAGTAGTATAAATAATACTTTTGCGAATCGGTATAGTTTGCCAAAGTTTTTGCTTCGGGAAGTTCTCTACATGAAAAAAAAACTTATCTTTCGGTCAATAGTTTCTATAGCAGTTATACCATATAGTGATCTGATTCGCATATATTCCAAGCTCAACCAGAAAAGATTTAAAGTCGAGGAACTATTTTGCTTACAAACAGAGACAGAAGGAGATGACTTGAGGTGCTGATCAAGAATATATATACCCTATAGGTCTTTATAGCATAAAAATAACTTAAAGTTTTCCAAGGATTGTTGGTAACTCTTCTATTTTCGATCTATGCAAAGTTAAGAGATGTTACTCATCTCCCCCTCCCTGAGTACACCCTTGACAATGAGCTGTACACTGAACTCTTTGATATAGGTTTCAAATCTTTAAAATTGAAGGGAATCTAGAAAATTTAACTGTATTTATTTTTATTTGCTTACGAAATGCGGAAAATCCGGCCGTAATGTGAGGATCACTCGAAAAGGTAGTATAAGGAAGAACCGTAGGCGAAGTTCCATTCGATATAGCTCTATAGGTATTATAGTCCGACGGTGGCGGATGCAACTCATAAGGCGGAAAACTGATTAAAGAGACGCGCTCATCACTGATGGATATATCCGGCGAGGAAACACTGCCCCCATCGCTCTGATAGGGAGTCTCGATGTGGGTGCCCACATCGATGTCTCCGTTTTCACTGTTGTTGTGCGTGCGCGTCTCGAGATGACCGTAGAGACGCTCGAAGAATTGGCGTGGAGATGACGGACGTTGCGGACGCACGGCGATTACGGTGTGTGAATTTGTGGGTGTGAGTGTGGGTGTCGGTGTGGAATTCGTGGACTTTATAACATCATTCAAATGAAGGAGCAGCGGTGATGATGACGATTGATTCTGTTGCAGCATTTTGTGCACTCGAACTATGTACTAATCACTTTAATAATCGACGAGCGACTGAATCTGACTGCCGTTACTTCCGACGACGCCGCCACTGACCAGTGGCACCGCTTATGGTCAAACACTGTGTTTATCCCTGCGTCACACAATTTATGTGCCGCATTGCAATCAACAAGAGGGCGCTTCAAATTGTGGTTCATAAAAGGAATATTGGCGCCACACCTGAAGCAGTCCTGAAGCGGCGTTGATCTGATTGGTCGCTGCTGCTATGCAACCCCTGGCCAACTTCCGCTTCAGGGTGTCCGTTAAGGGTAACAAACAGGATGTAGGCGCCGCCCATTTTCCGACAATCTTGTAGCAGCTTGCATTTGTTGCGTAACACATTTCAGGCTGGAAGGCTGCTTGATACATTACTCAATATTGTTTGCAATATCAAGGTTTTGTTGGTATCGACTTGTATATGCCTTCTGCTGCTATCTTTATCTAGCTCATATACTAATCATAAGTTAACTGGCTTACAATTCAATCAGTTTAATTGCAATTATGCCTTCATATTTATTAGGAAGAACATCGGCGCCATTATACCAAGCATATCGCTAATAGTATGAGTATATATCGAGTACAACGTATCGCTAGTATGTTAAGTTGTAATCGAAATGATTTGCGTTGTAGTCGACAATTGGTGCCATCGCAACATTACTTCTGACTGCTCAAGAAAATAACATTTCAATTTTAACAATTTAGCGACTTATTAATATGTCGTATCAATTGTATCGCAATACCACTCTTGGTAATACACTACAAGAGAGTCTTGACGAATTAATTCAGGTGAGTTGAGCAATCGCAACATTTAATCAATTGCAGTCGCTGCAGCTGCGTCGCAGATGGACAAACAGGCAGACGAACTTTGTAGACTAAGACAAGTAGAATGCTCCAGTGGAGTTAGTTCGATTAGCAGAAACGATTATCACAAGTTTTCGCTCTTTATTCAAACCAAACCTTCCAAAAATGCGCACAGACACAATATATGTTTATAAGTATATATGTCTGTATATACACAGAAAATTAGATACATTTTTAGAACGACTCGTCTGTTATTTGTTTATATTTATTTATTTATAATACATTTAATTTTATTTTCAGTATGGCCAAATTACGCCCACGTTGGCCTTCAAGGTGCTGCTGCAGTTTGACAAGAGCATCAACAATGCATTAAATCAGCGCGTTAAGGCGCGAGTCACATTCAAAGCGGGCAAATTAAATACGTATCGCTTCTGTGACAATGTTTGGACCCTGATGCTGAACGATGTGGAGTTTAGGGAGGTGCATGAGTTCGTTAAGGTCGACAAGGTTAAGATTGTGGCCTGTGATGGCAAGAGCGGTGATTTTAACTAATAAAATCAACAGCACTCAAATTGCAAAGCATTCTACCTTTTAAGCTTCTAATCGATAAGTTTTGAGTTGGTTGCTGTTAATTATAACTGTAATATGCAGCAGATGGGGAGAAGTAAATTGTTAAATTCTAATCAACATTCAACTGTTTTAATAATATCCTTGCAGAAAGGTGAAGCATTTTCTTTAGATTCGTACAAAATATTCTAAAGCAGAAAAAATATATAATTGGTATTTGTATCTTAGAACTAGTGTTTATGACAAATATTGATTACAAATAAGAATAAATAATGAGAGCAATATTTTATTTTACTTATATTTGGAATAAACACGGCTATTGTGTTCATTATTAAACTATAGTAGATTTCCGTTTTATCGAGATTTAACATAAGTGCTTAACAATTACCAGCACCATTTGAGCAGATCTGTAAATAAGATTAACAGTAGACATCGATAGCCCTTCAAAAATACCACAGAAACATTATAATTTTAAGAAACCGTAAATTCAACAAATGATTATGTAGCCAAGTTGGAAGCTGTTAATAAGAATCAGTTGAGTAACACGAATACATTAATCATTGCGTAAATATGTTTTAAAGACTAAACATGCATTATAAATTATTGGTATTTTAAGAAGATAAGTTTAATAATATCGATAGCACCAGACTCGATATCTGTATAAGCTATCGTACTTGCTACGTAGGAAACATCGATATAATATCAACATACTTAGTTTCAGTGTACAAAACGCAACAACAGTGCGTCGTGTTCGCACGGAGACCGCTTTGATAACAAATCTCAGAATTTTTGAAACGGGCAGTTGTTTTAATTGAACAGGCGAATTGAAATTTGTAATTTTCGTTATTAAAATAGAATTCGTGGCGGCGTACTAACAGAACAGCAGTTCCATACGCGAATGCATATCGACAGCGAACTAGCGAAATGCAGCAAAGGTTCAACTGCGACAAGTGAAACAAAGTGTAAAAACCTATAACAGAAAAAATACGTAGTTTGTTTTTAACAAAAAGGTAAAGAAAAATATATATTCTACACAAAGTCAAATCCGTTTGCCTGTATGTATGAGTGTGTGTGTGTGTGTGTGTGTGTGCATGCGTGCATGTAGAAGTGCATGTATGCGTGTAGGTGTTGAGTGTATGGAATTATTAGTTGGGCAAACGGGCAAAGAAAACGGAAAAAAGGCAAACGCGTAAAATACCAAAGTGCATTCATCTGTCGACTGCGCGTGTTTTTAATTTAATTTGTGCTTAATTTCGACCAAATTGTAATAACAGTGAATCAATAAAGTGGCCACATTGTTGTTGCTGTTGCTGCTGTTGTTGTTGTTGTGCTTGGAAAGCCCTTGAAGTGTTGCAGAAAAGAAAAAGATTCAGACCTAACCAGCGTCGAGTGCCGAAAACGGAAAACAAAGCACAAAACGCATAGCGAAGCTTTTGTTATGGTTGTTTGCAGTGGCTTATGCATACTGAAAATTAAACAATAATTATATATGTGCATATAGAGAAATTAAATGTATTCATTTATTTACGCAGCACTGTAAAACTTTGTAGTTCTTTTCACATATTTTGTTTACAGTGCGCTTTTGGTTTGTGTTTTGTTATAAAATTTTATGGCATTCGCTCTTTTGTTTTCGTTTCGCTTTGTTTTTGCCGTTGCGGGTAAGAGAAGTCGTATCCATTTGGACTCCCGCAGTGGGGCTGTTCCTTATACAACAACAACAACAATAGCCAAAATTGCTTTTTTTTTGTTGTATAGCAAATTCCTTTGCGTGCAATTATAAGATCAATGCAATAAAACATTTTATTCAAATCTAAAACAAGGTTTAAGAAGACATCGCCAAAATTGATTTCCGTCGCATCAAAATCTTTACCTCAAAACTGGATTATAATAAATCCGTTGATATTGGAACTCAGCAGGAAAATAATTCTGGGGTAACCAACAAAATGGTCAAACGGTAAGTTAAATATATATGGCATATATAAATTATTGATATATATATATATATATAATTATATTATGGATGGTGCATTTTCTTATCAACGCTGTTGCAGTTCATTAACCCATTTTCCATTCGCAATTGCCAAAGAAATTAGCGCCTATTCAACACCTCTCCCCCTCCACCCCTCTCTCGTATATATATTTTATATCTATTTTTGGTCGCTCGCTAATGAAACCATTGTGAAATTAGGATTTGTAAAATGGATGCAGCTGTCTTCACTTGGAATATAGAATTTAAAAAAAATTGTGTTTTTAATGAGTAAATATTTAAAAATTATTGTAATCAATTCAAAAAATTAAAATTAATTATTTTAAAAAAATTTTATTGATCAACATTTGACTTATTCAAAATAGATAAAATAGTTCACATAAAGAGTGAGCACTGTGTTTGGTTTCATTGTCCCCGAGTCTATTGAACTTCAGCCATACATACTGATAATAAACATTTGCCTTTTGAGACGAAATATAACGCATTTTATTATTGTTAATTGCTCAGCAGTTGGTTATTTAAGTGGGGAGTGATGGGGGAAGCTTACTTTTGTTGTTGTAGGGTTACTTTCTACTGCGTCGCAGTCAGTCTGCATTTGAGAGTTTGTTAGAATGTCTTTTTAACATGTTTTGTACGATTTTTATGTGAATGTGAGTACATTTGAATGCTCCAACAACAACCCCCAACGAAAATACAAAAAAGAAAAGCAAAATGGAAATGGAAATGGGAAAACACCCCTCGACAACGACTGCAGCCACCACCAGAAAAACAACAACAACAGGAACAGTGTTGACAAGCGGCGTCGCATAAATTTGTTGTGTGCGTTTTCCGAAAAATCAAAATGAAAAAGCACAGCAACAACAACAACAACATAATGAAGAAAAGCCCAACGCGGCATCAGCTAAACGCATGCGCTCTGACATCAGACAACAGCAACAATAACATCCTTCATGTCTGTTTTTTTTCGTCTGCAATTTAATTTTCTACACGATTTTATGTTTGCTCGGCAACACTGGCAGCCTCTGCCTGCATAAATAGCTGCATACGTTGCACTCTCTTCTGCTTTTTGTTCATTTTTCTCTCATAATGTAATGCTGTAATTGTAGACATTTCTAATATTATATTTAACATTAGGTTTACCGTTGTTGTTGTTACGTACTCCATTCTGAGCAGTTTCTGAAAGTTATATTTTTTACAGTTACTTTTACGTTCGTCGCGCCCCCGCACATAGTCAACAAAACAACAACAACAATGAATGCAGTTTCTCTGCTTTGTCGCGTTCTTGTTTTTAGTTGCTTTTACCTGCCTTTTGTTTTGACTAGTTTTTGTAGTGGTTTTGTTTCCTGCCTCTGCTTGCCTGCCTGCTGTTAATTTATCGATATTTATCAGCCGCAGTCTTATCGTTGTTGTCCCTTCTCTTTCTCACTACCTGCTGCTGCCGACCTGTTCGCCTGGTTGTTATTTTTGTTGTTCTTCCTGCTGCCGCTGTTGCAGTGCTTGTTCTTGGTTGCTTGCCGATCTCGCCTGACAAATCTCCAGCCTTGCATGCATATGCATGCCTATGTATGTAAATGTAAATATATAAGTATGTGAGTATGTACATATTGCTGCTTCTGCAGATCTTGCTAGCTCCGCGGTTTTTGTATTTTGTGTTTATTAAATTGTCTTTATATGGGTGTGTGTAAGTGTATTGTATGCATGCAGTTGTTGATGCAAAGGCAGCGTTGCCTGCTTGAAAATTTATTTGTCTGCACGCCACTGTCCATCCATGTATGCATGTGCGTGTGTTTGTGCGTGTATGTGCAGATGCATGTGTTTGTGTATATTTCTCTCTCGCTCTCTTTTACTGTTGGTTCTTTTCGTTCATTTTGACGATTAAAATTAAATTTTAATTCCGCTGTTGTTGTTGTTGTCTGTCTGCTGCTTCTGCTTTTGCTGCTGTTGCTGCTTTTATTGCTCAGTTGCGCCTCTCTTTTATTGAGCATTGCTTTGTTTCACGACTTCCTTGCTGCCTGGCAGCCAATCACACTCCCGCCTATCCCCACCCCCATTCACATTCATCATTTAACGTTTGTCTTGTTGCTAGCCTGTTGCGCTTAGCAACATTCTCTCTTCATCTGTTAAGTGCAAATTTATTTATGAAAACCCCTCACACGCACACGCAAACACGCACACACTCACACACTGCTCATAATTAACTGTTATTATTCGTGTCCATGATTCATGAAGCCGATTGTGTCTGTTTGGGGCGCCCGAGTGTGACTTTTGTCAAAGCGTGGGAGCAACAATGAACAAATAATGTACATGTATTTACTGTGTGTATTTGTGCATGTGCTTAACTACATTTTCACACCATTTTCTCTTTGTGTACAAAATTTAAAATGGTCAGAACACACACATCTAGAGTGGGCAGTGAGCCAGGCGAATTTTTGCTATACTGAATTTAGTTGGCAAGGAATTTGTTCACAGTGTAGAGCAAATAAAAAATCTGCTATTAAACCCCTAACAACATACTAAAGACTCAATTAAAATAAATTTATTATTACCTAAATCTACAATTTAAAAAATAGTGCATTTTTCAGATTTGAGGCAAAAATTTACCAGGGCGTTTATAGATATACTTGTATCTCTTGCATTACAAATTTGAGTTCTCCAATTGGTTGCACTTTTATTAAAGTATTATATTATAAATATTCCATACAATTGCTGTAACAAACAAATCAAACTTTTTATAATTCTAATACAAATTTTTAGTGTTTTTGTGGAGCTTGTGCCAATACTTGACTCACTAAATTGTGTCTTACGGAGTTATGACTTCTACAAACTTATCTTTGCTTTTAATCCTCCGCGCACAAAGGCTAGCTTAGTTTGTTGAGCTTATGCAGTCTATCATTTTGCATTTTGTTTTCCTATTTGCCTGAGCCCAAGACTGACTGACAGACAGACAGGCAGGCAATGCGTTAGCAGACTAGGCCCTTAATATTTCAGCTTTTTGAGTAGGAGACAGAATGAGCTATAAAAGCTGATAAGAGACAGCAGCAGCAGCCAAAGCAAAAGCAAAACTGAATTCAAAAGTAACAACGAAATATAATCATTTTAGTTAAAAAAAAAGAACACGTGACCTGATTTTGAAGCTGCATACACGAATAGTGCATGTGATTGTGTGTAATTTAGCTGTGTGTGCTGAGATAAGAATTGTCAACAAGGGCCAAGACAACTCAACAAAGCAAACAAAAACTAAGCGAGAAGCGACATCTACAAAAATCAACAAGAATTGCTGTAAATTAATCAACATTCATATTCTCGCCCACAACTGTCACCTTCTACTCCCCCACCAATACCCCCTCCCCTCACTCCCATTCACTTTGCTATTAAAGTTCAGTGTCAAAATGAACGCCTGGGTAACTGTAATATTTGCTGCTGACCGTGCCCCGAGTTCAAAGTTCACCAAGCGCATCTTTTATCACAGCGCACATCTCAGCCAAAAGATGGTTGTTGCTGTTGTTGTTGGGCTTCAATTGGCTTTGCGTCCATTAACATTTGAACTCTCAATTCAACTCAAGCAAAAAATCAAAAAAATTCAGCGATAAGCCAGAAGATTATTTCGTTTCTGCTCTTCGTCGCTGGACGCTTTTGACCTACATAAGGCAGGAGCTGATTTTTGTGCCTTGTGTTATTTTTATACTTCTTTCTGTTCGTCAAGTGAAAGTTTTGGTCAGCTTATTGTGGCTGTTAATGTTTTGTTTGTTGTTGGTGTTGGCTGACATTTTAAGCCACTTACAACTATTTACGACAAATTTGCATCAACCGTGTGGTAATTTTTTGTTGAGTGTGTGAAAAATGAAAGTGAAAATCTATTGAAATGTAAAATAATTATTTTAATAGCCAATTGGCCTCTTAAAAATCCAACTTTTGATTCGACCAGATAGGCAACAAATGTTGATACCAAAGCAGCACTCAGCTCATTTTGGGAGTGCAGAATTCATAATAAACCATTAAATTGTAAGTGTAGAATCACAGTATCCGTAAGCAATTAAATAGGTGTATAAGCTTAAGCCTAATGTAATTGTATAATACAATAAAGCAATGTATTTTATCATTTATAAAGATCGAAAGATATTTATGAAGTAAGATTAAGCAGATTAGAAAATAACTATTAATAAAACAATTTTCAGCTTACAGCATTGATTTGAAATATTTGTCGTTTCTCTTCCCAGACCCTCTTTAAGAATAATTAAAAAGTTACAATGCCTTAATCGAGATAGGTCGATTAAATTTGAACTCAGTTTTTCAATACATAGAATACATAGAATTAGAAAGCTTAATAATATTACTTTGATCAATATAAAAATACGTTTTGGCTCACAATATCTGCGATTTTTATTCGATGATAATGACATACTTACAGTTTTTCAATGATATGTCTGGGTGTATTAAATGTTAATTGGTCGGCTATATCTTTACAATTGTGTGTTTTTTTTATAGCTATTGGCAATCGATTCTTATTGACATTTGCAAATAAAAATGCAATAAACTTGATATGCATTTGATTTACGAGAACTTATATATCAAATTTTAACTCTGTAGCTGTGGTTGGCTTCGCGATCTAGTTCGTACAGACAGATAGGTGGACATGGCTTTAACAACTCGCCTTTTAAAGCGGATTAGGAATATATATACCCTATAAGTTGCACTTGCATACTTTTGCTCAAATTATAAAACAGTCGTTCTGTTAAAGTTAATAATAGAAAACAGTTTTTTGATTAGTATTTCAAGATAGCACAGCTTTTTTCTCTCTATTCGTCAATTTTAGAAAGAGGAATGAGCCGGTATTGTCTATGGGCGTAAATTGCACTTTTTAAACACACATATTGTGAGCCTACATTAATTTGATGTAGCTTGAAGTAATATGTAGCAAACAACTATGCCACAGACATAAAGCCGAAAAAATCAAAAAAGAAAACCAAGACTTCATGCAGGATACATGCAACATGCAGGATATGCGCGTCGCTGACTTGCAGCTGCAATGCAAAAAATTTCCATTCATTCTGCAAGCTGCACAAAACAAATGGCTCGTAGACAACAAAAAACAAGTACGAAAAAATCTTGTCGTTGTCATTAATATGGGTAGCTGGGCCAGGAGACAGGCAGACTGACGACGGTTTTCGGTGTAGTCTGGTTCGAGAGGGGAGGGAGGGTGCTCTCAGCTGCTGCTTGCTTGCCAGCTTTTGTGCATGATTTGACCTTAATTCGCTGGTGGCACATTGCACTTAAAACGCACACCAGCCCAGCAGCTGGTTGCCTGGCTTGCTGGCTGGCTGGCTGACTGGTGTCCTTTAAGAACTTTGAACTTTTGTTGTGCAAGCGTTTCCGGTTACGGTTACAGCTACGGGCTAAGGAACGCCGACTTCTTTTCCACTTGCCACTTGCAGAGCATCTCCTTTGTCCTCTCACGCAGTTTGCTTGCAACGCACACACACAATGCGCCCGCAGGAATGTGTGAGACGAGAGCAAGTACACCGAAAAAAACGATCTGAATTTTAGAAAATCGCCATATTTTTTTCGCCAAGGCTAACAGAAAATATTCAGAAAGTATGTCTTTCTAAAAACAGAGTTTTTTGTTTCTTATTTCCAGGGTAAATTATTTCTTAATTTTGGACTTATTATAAAATAAAAAATTATAGAAGAAAAGCTATTCTAATTGGAAAAAAGCAAAAACAAACAGCACATTTTTCTAGTTTTTATGGCGTGATTCTTTTTTTGTGAGTGTAGGATGCCGGATGCAGGATGTCTGCCATATGTATGTGTATGTGTGTATGCGTGTATGTATGTATGTGTTTAGGTCATTACCGTCTTCTCTTTCCACAAATGATTCACAATAAATTTACTAAATTTGTTACTTTCCTTCTTCTTGGTTTCTTTACAGGTAAGTTTACGCATGAAAACTTTTGGAAGTGATTGGAAACTTTAAATATGGTCTGAAGCCATTGGATGCCAAGCTCGGCAGCCCACGCAAAACTCTTGAAACTGTGTTTGACGTTGTTGTTGTTTTTTTTTTTTATTATTTTTTTAATTTTTGCACTTTTTTGCTGTTGCGGTTTTGGAAACTCATTTAAAATAATTACATGGCAAAGACTCAATGTCCCGCTCTGGTGTCTTGTTACTTTTTGATTTTTGCTTATTTTTTTTGCTTGGTTTTCAATATTTTAAAACAATTAATTTCCCACACAAACATTTGCAGAGATGACAAAGCAACCGAAATGGGGAAATTCCTGGCCCACAAGTACAGACAGCCAAACATACAAACAACCCGTCAAATATACATTGCTGGTTATTGTTTTCTATGTCGGTTATAAATATGTATGCTCAAATTTTACAGACGTTGGCAGTTTGCAACGTTGTTGTAGGTTTAGGTTGGAGCGAGTCTCTGTACTTTGCACCGACAACACATACACGCATGTGTATGTGTGTGTGTTTGCTTGTGTTTTGGTTGTGTGCCAATGTGTGGGGTGTTTAAGCAACAGCTCTTTAACACAAAATTGGCCTTGTGTGGGTTTAGTGCTAGGCGGGTCTCCTTGTACAGTTAACTGGCCGAATTCCAGCAATGAACAATGCGAACATTTTAAGCAATAAAGTAATTTTTTAACAAACAATAAGAATAACTTAAAGTTGAAAAAATATTGTTGGCTAATTTTTCTCAGATATGCATGTATCCAAGTTATTATTATAATTAGTTAGATCTATTGTGTCCTCTTCAGAACCTCATTTATTACATATTTAGCAAATCATAAGATTATATAAGAGGTATTTATGGATGGATAACGATTTGGACATAGGGTATCTCCTAGTCAAACTCACTCAATTCCAGATTTTTTACTCTCTTTCAAAATTGTTCAGCTTGAATATCTTCTGTATGGCTATGAATTTAATTTATTAATTTATTGTGACGCGTTCAATTGATAAATTGCAACTATCACCAACACTTTACTATCATTTCCACACACACACACAATTTAAAAACAAACCCACGCTGATTTTGGTTATTACAAAGCGCTTAGTTTACGATGCATTCTAAGGCCATAAATCTGAAAATATAGTTTTAGCTGTAAAAATGCTGGCACTTTTGAATAATAATGTTAATCGATGAACAAATTCTACACATATAAATGTGAGTCATTAGGCGGATATAGTATTTAGTATTTAATTGCTTAAAATCTTAAACGAACGGATGTTGTCACCTATTTGTTGTTCTTGATAATTATAAATAAAGAGGAAACCAAACAGCGTACCCCCATATCCCCCTCTCTTTATCACACATTAGATGTGTGCACGCTTCCGTTAAAATGTGTTCTGGGTTATTTTCTCCAACTTGTTTGGCGCCCACTTGATGATGACCCAATTAATCTGTTTACTCGCATAATTTGCACACGTTAGTCAGTGCGTAAATTTGTGTGAGTGTGTTTTGTATATTTACTGAGTGTGTGCGTGGGTGTGTGTGTATAATGCGCGTTACTTTTCGCGCAATTTTCAAACTGCAAACAAAGTTTGATGAACAACTGTCGACGACGATGAGCAAAAAAGGCGCGCCACAGTTTTCGACTGCTCTCTAAAGGGGGGTGAGGAGCAGGAGGCGGGGGTTTACATTTTGCAGACAGGCACAATCACACACAATTTACACACTTTACACACACACACACACTTGCATTTGTCTGATAACCATTATTGTGGCGTTTATTGTACGTTATTGTTGTGGTTGCTTTTGACCCACATTTTGGCCAATATGTTGCACAGAGTTTGTGCCACTTAGCCAGACATCCAGTCCAAGGGAGAGCTGTAACGCCACAGACCAAGAAACGTTGCGTATTTATGCAGAAAGGTATTGATTTATACATTTCCTATTTATTTATATCGCCGCAGATGACACAAAAGTGCAGTAACTACAATTGATTGACATTTTGCTACCTTTTGTGGTCGCTAGTATATATTTGTAATCTAAAGAAAGTCTCCATTGTATTTATTTATTTAATTAAGAGTTTACTTGAAGTGAGAATGTTTTATAATCCTCAATTCCATAATGATGATTAACTAGTTAAAAATTCTCGAGTCTAGCAGTGGAATATTTTTACTTGTGTTCCCAAATTTAAACCTTATTCTCTTCTAGATGTCAAATCAATACAAAATGCATTTAAAGTATGAAATAATTGTATTCGCTTGTAGGGGCATTTTATTAATAAATAAATTTAAATATAAGCCTAATATTATTTACTCATAGACCGGAGGTAATCTACTGACATCTAAATTTGTATAAGACCAATGACTTTTTATAGATATAGATAGAATAATTTGTTCTGCAGTGTTGGCATTTATTATTAGAAGGAACAACGATTGAAATTACTTTGACATCAATATTTTATATACTTATATAAATTATGTATGCAGTATGTGTGTCTTTTGACAACTTTCCCATTGTCATTGTCATTCATTATTATTGAACATAAAAATTATTAATTGAATTTAGGATAGAACAAGTAATAATAAAAAAAGCCACACAACTTTAATCAACGCAGAAAACGAGACAGTAAAATATTATATCTCTGAATTTTTCTCTTGTGCGTCTTAAAGAAAGACTTTAACGTGCCTGTTAAGATAGGTTTTGCTAATTGTGACTAAGACTTTGTGCATTAAGTGAAGGCTAAGAAAATATGAAGTTCGTTGCATAGAGATTGTTATATATTGGCCTCGCAATCGTAGTCATCAATTATTAGAGGAGTACTTACTCAGATTGAAATCAATTTCTCGACATATTCAATATGCAGCTGGTATGAAAACCTTGACGCAGTTGCTCATACATGCTCTTGCATTGGATGCCAGGTTATATTCAAGGTGCAGCAGCAGTGGCAGCAGAAAATCGCGTCATCATCGCATTCTCATTATACTTCACTGCTGATTTAATGTAAATACCATTAAATTTGCAGCAATTAACTAACAAATTGTTGGTGCAGATCAGTGATTAAAACATGAAAGTGCTTTTATTTTTCAAGTAGCGAAATAAAATAAAGAAAAAAGCAAAACCAACAACAACAATGTAAGCAGCAACGTTTGGAGTTACACCTAATTACATATTCCAATTAATGTGTGTTGAGTAAAAGTTATATTCATACAAAACAAAAGAAAACAGCTAAAACGCGCAGGGTGCATATTGTGTATAATTAATTTAAATACATACACGCATGCCACTAAAACGTGCCAATTGTTGTTTATACAGAAAATAAAATGTTAGACTACATTATGCATGCATTTATTTATTTAAATACATATATTTAGTTATACTCTATATATATTTACATGTGTTTGTTCATCAAGTAGATTAGTATGAAAAATTGAAAAACGCAAAACTTTCTTACTTATTTCTAAAGAAGACTCACGCATTAGATCACCAACGTTGCAATGCTTTTTGCTGTGTGTGTTTTTCATGTGCACCTCGATTAAATCATAGAAAAATAAAGAAAGGCAAAAAAAAATGGGTGATAAAAGGAAAACGATATAAGCGGCCAGCTTCGAATGCGTCATAGGTAAAAAGAAGCAAACTGGTTTCTTGACGCTGCTGTGTGTCGATGTGTGTGTCTTGTCGATGTTGATGCGGCAATGCTGTGCTATTGTTAAGCTTTCAGGTGTGCCCAGCTTCACAGTCAGTCTCACACAAACTCACACATACACACACAAGTACACACACACAAGTACACACACACATACACACACACAAGTACACACACACATACACACACTCACACAAGCAAACACACATACAACTACACACAGGCATAGTGCCTCTCACTTACTCCTTTATGGTCGTTTTAAATTGTTCGCTTCGTGCATGAAAGTGATGCCGCCGTAATCGTCGCTTGGCCTTTGTCTTTGGCTTTGTCGCCATCATCGTCGCCGTCGCTGACTTTTGCACTGATTATGGCAATTGGCGCTGCAAACAATGCTAAAATGAAAAGCTCGACGCAATAGGCAAAAGCCAAACAAAAGTAATGAAAAGAAATACAACTTGTCGTTGCTCTGTTTGTCTGTTGTTGCTGTTGTTGCTGCTGTCGCCTTGAGACTGTCTGCAACTGTCGAGAGTTCAGCGTCTGATTATTGACGACGTCAGCAGTGGCAGTAGCAGCAGACGCGGCAGCAGCATCGTCGCCAAAGTGTTGTTGACATGCGCTCCTCTGCTCTACCATAAATCCATTTGACGCCAAGGTGCTGCCGCTGCTGACGTCGCAGTCGCTGTCACAGTCGCTGCCTGCTGTGTGCACTGCACTTGTCAAGCTGCGTTTGCGGTCGGCAAGCCAACTGCTGGCTACTTGTCATGGATGCTGTGTGTGTGTGTGTGGTGCCTGTTGACCATATGGGGGACTCTATTCCATTTGCATTACAAATTCATACATGAGAAAATGTAATTGCATTTTGTTTTATTGTTGTTGTTGATGTTGTTCGTTATTGCTTTTGCTTTTGGTTTTGGTTTTCTCAATGCCCATGGCAATTAGATATGAATTATCTGCACGCTTTGGCGATTTGAGAATTCATTGAACATTGAAGATACGAACTGATAGTTATGTTTGATTATGGGGCGTACACTTGCAGAATGCGACTTTGAAATGTTTATGACTTTGCCTGTCTGTCTGTCAGTCTGTCAGTCATCGTTGTCATCGTGATTTAATTAGATTTGGTACTCTTCAGTGTTATGCGAAATGTGTATCGGGGTAATATCTGTAGAAGTGTAATCTTGGAAATTAAATAGTAAATACTTCATAAAACTTTACAGTCGTAGAATGTTCGGTTTGTTTATTGGTAACAAAAGCGATTCGAGTATTTTATGATTCCTGGAAAATTGCATTCGCATATATTTTGTTATATATATATATATATACATATATAATTCTGATTCAAGTATTGTGCCTTGAAAACGAATAGCAATCAGTTCTGAAAAGGAAAATCATTATACCATAAGCGGATTATTCAGAATTTTTAATTATGGCTTACAATTATCTGCATAGTGTGATCTTTTTGATATTATTATTAATATGCTAAACCAATAGCTTTATGCGCATTTCGATTAAAATACCCAATTAATATGTAAGCTTCTTATGGATTTTGTATACCTTTGCTGTGCATGTTAAATAAATTGTTAAACAAATAGGTACATAATTTTTTACTTCTGTCTACTGTACAACATTTGACGCAGTTATCTTCAAATTGGCAACTAGGTTTTTGTTCTGAAAGTTATCTTTTTTAGAGTTATATATTTACTTCCTTTTATTTTGGTAAAATTTTATCAAACTACGGTAATTTGATTTGACAGTTTCCGCAAAAAAACCCACAGTAAATTATTGTGTTGATGAATTTATGAGAGATATTTGCGTTGTTACTAAAATCAATAAAGGAAAACAAATATTTCTGCAAGGCTGCTTAAACTTCCGTTAACCCGAATAATAGTTTTTCGTTGTATTTTTGTAAGCACGTAACATAGATTTGTTATTGCTATTGTAGGTTTAGTTATGTTAAGAGAAATTGTAATTCTTATCTTATGCGTACTTCCGATTGATAAGAATCGTTCGCAGAGCGGAAATTCGCCCTAAAATTTAGTTATGCCTTTTGCGCATTTTCAGCCAAGTAATTCAAATAAGTCGATAGAAACACATGCCGCTTTATTTGTGAGCAAATTTATACATATATATATACATTTTTTTTTTGTAACAATGTGCCATATAAAATACTTGTATATTTGCAGCAAACAATAGTTTTTGAAGCTTTGAGGCAATATCCGTTTGGCCGAGCGGCAACAAAAGAAATTCAAAATTAAAAGTGCGGTATGGTAAATTTTACTAATGGTTTTCTAACTCAGTCGATAAATTGCGCAGTCCCACCCAAAATTAAAAAAAAAAAAAGTAAGAGCATTGCAGTAAGCGACTGCGAAATACTCTGCTAACAGTTGATAACAGATAACTTTGGACGTCAACAGCTGTCTACGCTTCCAATTTGCTGATTGTAGCTTTAAAATTAACAGATATGTATGATTTATCGATTACTCAGTTCCGCAATGATGCAAGTTTCTAAAAGAAAAAAGGTTGCGTCCATACGAATGAACAGACGGACGGTCAGATTAATGTGAAATTAACAGACATTTATGGTTTAGCGACGTTATTGATTTTGCAGTAGCCCCAATTTTAAAACCGCCTTATGCAACTGATGAACGATCATAATACAACACCAATATACTGTTCTGATTTCGATAACAGAGTGTACAAAGCACAACAACTTGCTCACATTCACGATAACCTTTGGCACACTCGCTCTACGTAATCGCATCGAAAATTTCTTGGCATATTTCGTAAATCATTCGTCAGCCTTGGACAACACAATACGAGCTCGCCCCGAGCAGAAACTAGAACGGAACTAAAGCTTTGAAAACGTTGCATGCATTAGCAAAATGGAAACAGTCAAAGAGAAGCAGTGAGCAGTGAGTGCGACAAGAACAGGTATATATTGGTGTTAAACACACAGTGAGCTGCTGCTTCTGCTGATGGTCGCCAGAGGACGCCACTTCAAAGTGCCATTCGGCAGCAATTAAATTTATGACTTTGCCTCAACGCCGCCTTTTGACTTTTGCACTTGAGGTGGAGACGTTGGAGACGTTTGTGTCTTGGCTTGGAGCGTGGTTCAACTATTTTGGATATTACTTGGGCACTTTACTGATTTTGGGGCGGGGGAGGCATTCGTCACTTTGACAGCTCTAAAATAATTTCTCACATGTCGCTTGTCGCAATCTCCATTTCAACGTCTGTTCTATTTTCTGCTTGGAGTAACTGTTGTTGTGAAATGCTTTTGCGACATTGATGGACCCCCCGCAGTTCCCTTGGACCTTAATACCAGACAGACAGCCAGCTTTCGCTCCCAAGCCAAACCCATGTTTGTCAAGATGCAAGCGACGCAAATGCCACAAAACACGTAATGATCATAATATGCAGCAGAAAGGGAAGGGTGGCAAGGCAGGCGCAGAGACAGTTTTCATTTGGTGAGGAGGAGGGTGGATGTGTGGTAAGGAGGGGCTTGTAGGCGTGCTTTGCTGTTATAGACTTCGCATAGAGACGGTCTTGTTAGCCTTGCAGAGCTCTCAGTGACATAATCGGCACAGTTGGCCTGGCAACAACTGTTTTGCAATTTAATCACTGCTTTTGTGGTTGTTTCAGCGTCGCGATGTTGCCGTTTAAGTGGCCTACGAACGTTTTTCAATTTTTTTTCTTTTTTTTTTCCATGAACCGAACTTGGCTTAAGGCAACATGATGTAACTTGTCCAATTTGTCTAGAACGCAATCTCACAGTTTATTATGTGGCAGCCCAAATGAGTTTCGTAGCTTAGTTTTCTTTGGTTAATCTTTAAATTTAAAGTCTTGAGTTAAAAGGTACATTTTCTGAAAACAATTAAAGTCGTTTGCTTGGAAAACTGGAGGAATGTTATCGAAACTTGGCGGGTTTGCTTAGTGGTGTTTATTTTGTGGCGGCCTTTTTAATTTAAACTTCATTAGAAAGGTTACATTTGAAAGATGCCACCTAATTAAGTATTATCTGTATTACTATTCAGTTAGTTGCCTCAATTAAATAATGCTTATGTTCTTTTTTCGGAAAATATGCTTTTGAGTGTGTTTGGCGTTGGTCATTGGACAGCCAAACGAAAGCACATCATTGTAATCCGTCCAATAAATAATTCAACTTGAACACAAATGCTCCCTCAGTAAATATTTGTAGATTAAAGTGTCGGCTCTTACTTTTTTAGGGTCTCGAATCGATGATTGAAAATAAAGGAAGAACAAATATGTGGCAGAAACTAAATAAACTTAATAATCTTAATCGATATTCAATTAGGTCTCGATTAAGGCCTGGAAAAATGTGGCAGAACCTAAGTAAACTTAATCAATATTCAATAGGATTTTGAAACAAAAACTGGAGGAAAAATGTAACAAAAGCAAAAGAGTCTTAGTAAATCTTTAATATGGTCATGTTGGAAGTATAAATATAAATAATAATAAGAAATATAAAAAAATCGAACTGTGTTACTGTGGCAAACTGTGTGATATCCAATGTTTATCTCTCCTGCGTATTTATATATATATATATATATTTTTGTTTTTACAAGCTTGCGGGTCAGTCCGTCGCTGACCCAAGGTTCCATTACCAGTACTGCAACCTTTGACATTTGCCCAGTTTGCTGATCTGGCTTGGCCTGACCTGACTTGGTTTGATTTGATTTGCTTGACACACTCGCTGTGAAGACAATCATTTGTCAATATGGTGGTTGCCTAGGATTTGAATGTCCGCTGTACTTCAGCCAAATGTCATCGAATGCATTAAATGTCAATGAACCGAACCGAAATATGATGACTTCAAGATGCGGGTTTGGGTATTGGTTGATAAGCAGCGGGGTATGGCTAATGTTTTATGGCTTTATTTCAATTTGGCATTAATTGGCTCACGAATTTTGCAAATGTTGAATGTTGTTGTTGTAGTTTTTGCTGTTGCTGTTGTGGCTATTGTTGTTGTACTTACACATAAAATGTATTTCATTTGTTATTGTTGTTGCTTTCGTGTATATTTATGGCTTTCGCTAGCCCACGGGCGCAATCAACAAGCAACAGCTGAAGCTGGAGTTGGAGCTACAGCAGCTGGCTGGGATTCGGTCGCAGGAGTTGCTGTTATTATAGGTGTAGATGTAGACGTTGCTGGAGAGCCATGCTTGAGGGACGAACGCGACTGCGGCTGTTTTGGTTTGAACTGCCTGCCTGCCTGTCTACCTCTCTCTCTCTCTCTCTCTCTCGCTCTCTCTGTCTGCCTTTGATTGTTTGGCTCTATGCAGATTGCCTGCTGCAATTTCGATGCATAATCAGCGACAACAACATTTTTGCTACGTGACGAATTACGTGCAAAATTGCTAGCTAACAAAAACAGCAGTAACAACAGCAACAACACCAACAACAACAGCTACATTAATGAGTCAGAATGCTGCAGTCAAGTGTGCTTAGCCTACCTTCTGGATCAGTTCAAGATTGCTTACTCAAGTCTTTAATGAGACAGCAGAGAAAAGCCGTAACGGAACACATAAAATTACAAAAATAACATTCATTATACTTTTATACCCTAAACCACCCCCATTAGAAATGATAAAAATTGTGTAAAGCAGAAGGAAACATCTTGGACCCTATAAGGCATATATACTTGTGATGAGCATCAAAAGCCAAGTTGATTTAGCCATGTCCGCCAGTTTGTCTGATTGCACGCATAAACTACTCGATCTCAGAAACTATAAAAGTTAGATAATATTGATCATCTGGAAAAATTTAATTAACATCGGTTACCAAACACGGAAGAAAATTTTAATGCATATTTACGAAATTATACAGCAATTATCAGAAGTATTTTCTCTATATTTAAGATCACATACGTACATACATACATTCATACAAACATTCATACAATGAGTTTTGGAATTCCCAATTATAGTGAGTCATGTCTTATAGCGTTGTGGACTATAAATTGCGAATTAGACTGATCACATGCCAAATTAAATTATTTAACTTCAATGAAATTAACAGCTTATCGATTATTTTTCACTTATAGAAGCGGAATTTTCTAAGATTTCTGTGCCAATGCAGCTAATTTATTAAAAAGTTAACATTGAAAATTGCATTGGTATAAGCAAAACTATAATAGAAGTTAAAAGCTAATTTAATTTCTAATGTGATTGTCCACTGAAAACTTAATGTTTAAGATTACGATTTTTATGTGAAGTTCAGTTTAACCCGGAAACGATACTTCAATCCTTTAATGGAGGAGTTGCTGGTGTGCTAGTGCTAGAATCTAGAGGGTTGAGAGTAAAGCAAGATTTTTCTAATGCGCATATTCTGAAAGCTGTCTATCCAGTTGTCACTTGGCTGTTCTCCCCTCGGTCTCTCTTTTTTCGCGCGGCGTTGTCCAGCCCTGCCCGCCCCATGCCCAAATGTCACGTACGCCAGCCATACCGTTTGTATTTTAGCTTCGTGCCAAATGTTATTGTGCCCGCCTTAGATCTGCCCCCGGCTGCCCTCCACTTCCTCTCGCTCTCTCTCTTTATTGGCACGCATGCGCCGCGCATACATACGAGCATAATTTTTAATCAAATTGCAATTTTGGCCATAAGATCAACTATCTGTGAGGTGCGGTGCGGTGCGGTTTGGAGGGAAACGGTAAATTTTGCTATGGTTCGATTCGTTGCCTGCTCCTTGGCAGAGAGGAGCGCGCATTGCCCGTCAGGCGGCCACGCAGAGAGACGGAGTGGCTTGCAGGTGAAATTGTATGCAGCGTAACATGTTATTAAATTGCCTTGATTATGGCCATGAACAGAAAAGAACACGCAGCAACAGCAACAGCGCCAATGCAGTGGGCGTGTGCTTTGGACACAAAAAAAAAAAAGAGAAAAAAAAACCAATAAGAATGTTCTAGTTGAAATGGAGCGACTATGTGATACCCTGATTAGTTATTAATGTTAACTATAATTTATATGTGTTAAATTTAATATTACAAAAAATAATACAAGTATGTTCTTCCAATAGAGATTTATATTTTGATATGTGTGCTAGTAAATTGCAGTTTTAAATAAAGTTGCATTTTCTGTATAGATAAGATGAGGTAGGTAGGTAAATATCGAAGTGGATAAATTAAAACTGAAAAAATAAAATACTTAAGTTCTTCGTTTTCTTACTGCTATAGATACAAACTTTAACATAGCAATAGCAGAGCCAATAGCAGAAAATTGAAATGAAGGCTCAGAGAGCAAAACAATAATTATGTCTTTTTTAAAATTGATATTTGATATTTTATTCAAAATATATAATTACAAGTGTGTCGTATATCGCTATCGAAAATCGATTAAATATTCGCGAATCGATGCCAGTCGACGAAATTTTAAAATTAAATTAACATGATCTTATGGGCTCTGAGATCGGTCATACAGACTAACGGATATGTTTAGAACGTCTCTGCTAATGATGCTGATCAAGAACATGCATATATATAGGTAATGTCTTCGAAGATGGTATCTTCTGCCAGTTATACACATTTGCACAGCTTCATTATACCCTTTTTATCCATTTCCAAGGCGATCAGGGTATAATAAAACCAATTTTAAGGCAAAATGGCAGGCAGGCAGCCAGAGCATTTCCTGTCGTGGCATGCTGTTGTTGCTGTTGCTGCTGCTCCACTCTAAGCAATTAAAGTGTGTAAACGTGGCTGAGTAAGCTGAATCGACTGTCGGTGTGTCGGACGTATGGCCATAAATCTTCCAGTGCAGCCAAAAATAGAGAGGGGCGCGCACAGCTTTTTTTTTTTGGGATCTCGCACGAAAGTGCAGCACGATAAAGAACTAAAATAGACAGAAATATAACAACAACAACAAAAAGCAAAACTCTGCAGCAAGCAATCAATAAACGTAAAAAGGTCTCGAATGCATTTGTGATTGATCTACGCGTCGCCAGGGAGAGGCAGCGTCACAGCACATTTCTTTTCTCTCCCTCCAAAACCGGCTCTATTTAGGTCAATACTTTTTATTTTATTTACGCCTCGACGACTCAACTCAATTCTACACTGATAATAGCTACTCTGATAAAATTGCCCCCCGTTCTAGTGACCGTGTCCGTGCCACTTTTCTGCCATGCTCGTCTATTATTATTTTTCTTTTCATAAAGTTGCGTTCATACATAAGTTCCAGCGATTTTTATCAAGATTCTTGTCATTGCCCCTAAGCTTGCCTAACTTTCCAGCTTACCTGCTAGGCATTCGTGTATTATTTATGATTATAACTTACAACATTTGCTGCATGTTTTTCTTGCGCTTGTTGTTGTTGATTTTCGCATTATATCATAATGATTTTAGTCACGCATCTGAGACGACAATTTTATAACTTTTCTTTTCTATATTTCTTTTTGCTTGATTCTCTTGCAAGTGGTGCACATAAATTACTCATTTTGTATATTGCAGCAACAGCCATTTCATCATATCATTTCGCTTTGCACATATTATGTCACCTTCTTTGATTAAATGTTTCTTTTAAAAACTTTTGAAATGCCTAAAGTTTCCATTTCCATTCACTAATTAAGCCATGTGGGCGAGGGGCACGGGCTACGCTGTAGACTACTTAATTAAGAGAGTGTAACTATGGCCAAAGCAGCAAGTAATCAAAACACCCGCATAATGAATTACCAAATGGCTCATGAAACCAAATAGGTCGCCAGGTTGGTTTAGTCATTACACACTTGCAGCGGGTATTATACATTAGACAGGAACGTTTGTAACTATTCGGAATCAATATAACTAACCAAATCGATAAGGACAGGCTCTTATATTTCTATGTAAGTTAGTATCTGAGTTTTTGAACTTGCAAAACATTTGCATAAACTTTTGAGTGTTGGATGTGTGCAGATTGAATTCGGTCTGCAAGGGTATGTAATATTCGGCATACGCTTCTTACTTGTTTTATTCGTTTCTGTTTTACGCATTTAGTTTTTATTTTGTGTGGCTAATTTTATGGGTAATGAGTTGAACAACCTGTCGCCTTTTATTTTACAAGACTTTGCGCTAAAATGATCTATTGAAATACTGGCTTATTATTAAAACCGTTCAATAGAATGTGTCGACGGGAGTTTAGTAAAATTCGTAATTTAGTTGATTTGCTTGAACAACTTAATCGAATACGATAATATTCTTATAGCCAATTTATACAAGCACATTCTCTTTAATTTATTTATTTTGTTTGGTTGTTTTTAACAATGTTGCGGAGTCCTGAAAAAACAAGCAACTGCGTTCATTATCATTTTGTCTATTGTCAAATGTCACTCGTTAAGTAGCAGTTCAAAATTTGAACGGTTATTCAATGAAAACATTTAGTTACTGTCAATGTGTATACTATGACGCTAATACAGCGAATAGATAACAGAAATATCTATGTACATATGTATCCTATATATAAACATAAGACTTGCTGATGGTCTTATCTGTGCTGTTGTTAATTAAAATGCCATCGATTTTAATGGTATTATATAAGTGTCACATGTCCATTAGATGACAGCATATGTTAATTAATGAAATAAATGTTCCACATATGCCATAATTAATGCAACGGGACGTCGATTTATGTTTCCTATACCCTTTGCTGAGAGAATAGTATTATCATATTTTGTCACGGAATGTGTAGGCAAATTCTTACTCAGTTATTTTATTATATTTGTTTTAAAGATTGGAATGAAATATAATTATATATTCCTGCTGTCGATGATAAGCTAAGTCTTTGAATTAAATATGGGATATATTTACTAAGCCATGTATTTTCCTGCATTCTTGTATTTCTGTATTTAATTTTTGGAACATTCAATTTCGTATTCTTTTGTATCTTTCATATATTATTTATGAACTGAACGATGTCAGTCTCCATTATATAATTTTTTCTTATCACGTGTAACAAGGCTTCAGATGTATAGCTCTGTTCCTTTGCATGTGCAATTGAATATAACAAAAAATGTATTGCAAGAACAACCAACATTGAAGAGTCACATTAAACTAAGATCCCAGACCTGTACATCATTTACATTAAACATTATTATAGAAATTAAGTGGGTATAAGTAAATCAAACCAAGACAACAAAAAAAAAACTCCTTAGATATCCAAGATATCTATTGTGCATTTTAAATGTCTTATTATTTCAAGTTATTTCAAGCACATAAGCCGCTCATTTCAAATTTATTCGTCTGGCAATGTCATGGAAATCGAACAATATCGCATTGTTCCTCGACCTTTTGCGAGTTATTTCAGTAAATTAATTGTATCGCATATGTTTTGTACAAAAGGATTTGCAAAGCTAGGCGGTATCAAGTGCCAAGGCAAATATCATTTGACCCGTTTCTAAGGCTAAGCTCGTCATTTGTTTCGTAATCACGAAATCATTTGTTCTATTGCCACCGCCCAACGCCCACAGATAACTCAACCCATCTGTTGTAATTTTCTGTCTATTAAAATTGCTTAGCACAATAAGTAATGCGATGTCGTTGGCCATAAAATACAATAAATTTGCATATTCATGCTTAAATTGAAATGACAAACTGCAGTCGATGTTATTTTCCCCCTGTTTAGTGGCCCATTACTTGGTTCGATTCGGAATGATGGCTTTAACTCTTCCGCATTACGACAGCCAGAAAATGTGACAGTCATTGGCCCAAAAATGCTCAGCCAGACAATGGCAAAGCGCTCTCAAAGAGGCAGACAGGCAGCTTGGAAATGAGCAATGAACGATCCACAATGAAAAGCGAAATTATTTGCAATGGAATTTCATTGGTTGCAAGTTCCTCTACCATGTTTGTGGCAGCTCCATCCATTCGATTGTCGCATTGTGGCTGTATTTTTAGCTTACAAATTGTTGCAGCAGCAAAACAGCGAAAATTGTCAGCTAGCAAAAGAAAATGCATTCACAAAGACTAAAATCTAGGTAAACCAGAGGGATAACCAAAATAATAAATAAGTAAAGATGGAGAAATTATGTTTCAAGTGCAACGACGATTAAATGCCCTTGCAAGAGTAATAACTTAAATAATACGTTTAAATACATACAACTAATGTGTAATTTTTAATAATTTGCAGACTGTAGCTCTTACAGTCTCTAAGATCGGCTTGCTCAAACCAAGCTGTTGATCCTGATCAAAAATAATTTTTATGGGGTCGGAGATGCTTTCTTCTGCCTGTTAAACGCTTCTGCACAACTTAATTTCCAAAAATAATGCTTAACTAAATATACACATAAAGTACAACAATAAATAAATTTATTTTATTTTTATTAAATATTTTTATTTGCAATCAAAGTTTATAAAATAGTAATCAGGACTGGATTGATTTTTATTCAATCAGTCGACAAATATATATGTAATTTACTCATGTCTTACAAAGACTAACAGCAAACACTGTTAAGTTACTTTGCTCTTAATATATAAGCCAGTTTAAAAATTCTTCAGGAAAGGGTATCACAACTGACAACAAAAGTAGCAATAGCGGCCAGCCAGAGCGTGCACAAGAGCAGCTCTCAGCAAGTCATGCTTGGCTAGTTGGCCGGCATTTGTTTGCTGTTGTTTTTGTTGTTGTTGCTGTTGGCTTTGTATAATTTTAGCCAGTGGAGTACTTGCAAATTTGTTGTTTGCCCAAAAGCGGTGGAGAAAATAGTTCGAAACGTGCTGCTGCATAACCAAAGAAACAAACAATCGAAACCAAAACAGCTTCTGAAGAGTAAACCGGCAAAAAATGTGTCGCTTGTTGTCATTGTTGTTGTTTTTGCTTCTGCTGCTGCTGCTCGTTTAACATAAACAAAAGTTACACAAAAAAAAAAAATAATAATAAAAAGAAACAGAAACAGAAAAATATAAATAAAAAAGCAACAATATAAAGCCAAATTTGTTTTGCTTATGTAACACAAACTTACTTAAAATAACTATAAAACAAATATGAAAAGTTATTCAGAAAACGACGGGAAGATTTACATAAATAAAAGTAACAGACGCTGTTGCTAACAAGCTCAGTGCTAAGGGCAGAGGGCGTGGCTGTGCAGGGCATGAGACAGCAGCTGACTGATTGACCAGCCAAACAAATCTTAATGTAGCTGTATGACTGTTTATGTATAAATGTATTTGTAGCTTAATCCGCATTTATTTTCGTTGCTTCTTTTCTTGGTTTTTTCTAGCTGTTTCTCTGAAAAGTAAAAAAGAATCTCTTCGGCTTGTGAATTTTTCGCATTATTTTTGGATTTCAGCTGCGCATATTTTATGCTCTGCAATTTGTTACTCAGTCCACGCTTTATGCTCGAATTTCGCTGACAGAACGAGTTTTGCTGTTTGTCTGTCTTTTTGTTTCTCTGTTTGTCTGCTTTTTCGCATTGTATATCTGCACGTTGAGAATTTCATTCTTGAAATGCAAACAGCTGTGCCAAAGGCCGCCAGATATATAAATATATATATATGTATTTATATGTACACACGCACACAAACATACAGAGAGAGAGAGAGAGAGGGGGACTGAGATACAGTTGCTACAACTTTGCCATATGAATGAAGCATTGTTAAGTGCCATCAGCAAGCGAGGCACAGCCACAAATTTGGCCGTAAAATGTGGTAACGAAACACCTGCCATGCATCAGGGCAGCATTCATTGGGCACCACCTGCAAAAAGTGTCGTCTGTCTGTGTTTGTGTATTTGTGTGTGTGTGTGTGTGTGTTTAAATGTGTTTTGTGTGTGTGTTTCTGCATTTTGTGAGCGCCCTTTTGTCATAGTTCCCTTGTTTATTGTTTAATATTTCATTTGCACTTTTGCTGCGCTCTGCATTTGCCCGCTTTGCAGTTCGTCCCATACCTTAGTTAATCAGCATTCGTTTGAAATGCTCACAATGAGCTCGAATGCTCACATTCAGCTCGAATTCCCGCTACCTAAGCAAACACGGAATACTTATGTACATATTGTTGTTTGTTTACAGCTTAAATCCATATTTATTTTATATATAAATAGTTTGTGGGCTGCGTTTTCAGTTTGAGTTTCAATCTCGGTCCTTGTGTGTTCAAAATGCTACACACAAACATCTTTAAAAACTTCATAAAAGGAAGTAAATAAAATAATTATAATTTTTAATGGAAATTAAATATAAAAAATGATAATATGAATAAATATAAATATATAAAATAATAATAATATTATAGTTAATATGGTCTTTAAGGCTTTTGGAGATAGATAGTCTTTGCAATGAAGGAGACGTCTGCAATCTTATTAACCTATTTACATATATTCTTAATTAGCATCCACAGCCGGATAAAACTTAGAATATATTGATTTTGCAGGTATTACGACTAGCTTGTTGCTCAAAACGTTTTCTCATATTGAATAATATATATTTAAGAGCTGAATTCAGGGTTTCTTCAAGTTGAGCTCTCTCGACTCAATTTTTCATTTTTCAGGGAAAAATAGTCTGATGGTTTTAACGGCTGAGCTTTAAAAAGCTCACAAAAGCCGCAAGCGCTGCTAATGTAAAATTGTCCATTTAGATGGTAACATGCCCAAGAGCAAATAGTTAATTTAAAGTGATATCTTACCTGTATCGCTGTACTCGGCCGTACTACGGTCTAAAATTGAATTAAATGAGCAAAAAGCATTTTGCAGGGTTAACTAAGCACATTAAATACCAATTGCATTCGCAGCTAAGGTTATAACTATGCACTTCATATATGCAATAATGGTAATCAATTTAATTAAGCATATAGTATAACACACTATATTCATACCACACTCTCCACAATCTCTCTCTCTCCCTGTCTGTGTGTGCCTCGCTCTTTTGTTAATAACATTTAAAAAACATGAAGGCGGTCCTTTAGTGCATAACAACGTGGCCTGATTTTGTGTGGCATGACCCTTTCCTGACATTAGCTCTGCTGGGACCCTGCTGCACTTGTTAACATGCAATGGTCGGTTTTTTTCTTATTTTTTTCCCTGTAGTTATTGTTGTTGTTGTATTGCCGTTGAAACGGAGAATTTATTGTAATGCGATTGCCGGACCATTTGGGTTGCATGTGGCAAACACGGCTAACAACAACTAACCAGAGAGAAATATCGATTCTAGCATGTTGTCAGGCAATGGCTAACCGTATGAATGTGTATGTGTGCCTGTGTCTGTGTGTGTGCGCATGCTTTAGTGTGTGTGTGTGTGTGTGTGTGTGTGTGTGTGTGTGCGTGTGTCTGTGTGTGTGCGCATGCTTTAGTGTGTGTGTGTGTGTGTGTGTGTGTGTGTGTGCAAGTCTAAGGTAAATAATAATATATATTTGTACGCCTTTCATGCGCACACAGACGAAGTTAAAAATTGATTTCCCCTAAATGACGTTGCCAGCTAAACACAAACACAGACAGAAACCGAAATCGAAACCGAAACAGACACACAGAAACAGATACAGACACATTTACAGAGACAGGCACAGATAGAGAGAGAGATACACAAGTTCGGCGTTCGTCGCGTTGGTATCTAAAAATGCGCCGCCGTATCTCATGCATACCATCATCGTTCATGCGTATGGGTGTGTGTATAACTCTACATTTTACACGTAGTCTCTAGTCGAATAGCCTGATATCGCTGGCAATACTATTTACTTAGTTTCGAAATTGAAATGTATGCAAATGCCGCCACATTTTTCGTTCTAATAATAAAAATAATGGAGTCTGTAGTCGTAGTTACCGTGCTAGCTTCAAAATCGATAAGCTCTTTTTGGCGATACAAGCAGCTGATTGCGTGAGAAACAAGTCCAGCAAATTGTTTTGATATATATATTTATATATATACCAAGAAACCCATTGGAAAGGGTAAATAAAAGAGTATGTCGTACTTGCCCAAAAGTATGTAACAGGCAGAGGAAAGCAATTATAAGCTGATACGGTGTATATATTCATAATAAGTACAGCAGTCGAGTCGATCTGTCACACTTTTAAGGACATATCTTTCTAATCTGGTATGCATATACATTGAAATAATATCGTCTGCTGAAATGTCATCAATATCGTTTGAGAAGAAAATGCTTTAGTCTTAGTTACCAAATTAGGCATTAACCTATCCACAGTTTTTTTTTTCATCTCTACGGTATGACTACACATACAAGTTAACACTTTCTTAAAGGTAATTTAATGACCTTTAATAACATATTTAGTTTTAAAAAGATTAAAAAGTAAAATGTTATAAAAGTATATAAAAAACCTCCCAAAATATTATTCCGTTGTTGGGAAATACCTCATCCTGGTCAAGGACATATTCCGCACTCTCAGCCAGATTTGGATATGATAGTTAAAGATAGTCAATGATTTGATTTCAGGGTATCGCTCAGGCGAGCTCTCTCAAGGAAAATCTCAACTTGTTTTTTTTTTCTATCCGCGAAAATGGAATATTTCAAATTGTATTTTAGCTTTTAAAAATTAAGATTTATGCTTTTTGGGAACCCTTGGGAACGATTCCACTTTTGAATTGATTGTTGCGCCATTTGCTGGCCAATTGCTGTTATGAAGCTCACATTAAGCTACACGCATATTTGTGGCAATTGTTTGGGGCTGTTGCCCAAATATTTACTCTCATTTAAGAAGACGTCCAAACAAATATTTCGTTGTCTGAGCACATTTGCTGCTAAAGAGATTTTTTGTTGGCTGCCACATTTTCAGTTTGTTTGTTAATTAAATTAAAGTGGTACAGCAGATAGCGGCACTTCACAAATAAAGCATGTCTAATCAATTTAACCTAGTTTATTTATGTTGCATTGTTTAGAACTTGCAGCTCTTCTAATTAAATACTGCCTGCATTCAACTTAAATCGAAATTTAAGTTCAAGTTTTGTTGCATTTCCTTGGCATTGTTTTCCTGTTTACTCGATAGTTTGTTTGGCCTAAGCTATTGCGTAATCCGTATTACTTGATATTTAAACAAATTGATGGAAAGTGTGCTGAAAATTGAACAATGAACTTTCCTTTTGTACTATAACATAATACCCACATAGGCATTCATATTTAGTTGATATTGTGTTGTAATTAATGCAACTCTTATGCAATAAGCTGAAGCTGTTGTTTTAGTAGTAATGATAATGTTGGCTGGTAACTAAGCCAAACAGATGCAAATTGTGTGCCCAATTGCATTTTGGCCAAGTCGACTGAGTGAAAAACAGAAGAAGCAGCTCCAAGAAGTTAACTAAGAAACACTCGTATTATGGTTAACACTGTTAGCTAACAGCGCTGTACATTCAATCGGCTCGGTTTAACAGAGCCTGCTATGCTCTGACTTTAACCATTTGATTTACGGCCTCTGGCCTTAGTGACTGCGATGAGTCAGCCGCTGTAGCAGCAGACAAGACTGTATTTGTTTATATGTACAGTGCCGGCAAGTGAAATAATATCATTATTAGTTCACAGTTTTAAACAGCAGATAAAAATCTCAGTGATCTGATCTCAAATGTATTGTGTTTTGCCCGTTGGAAAGGGATCTTATTCTAATGTTAAAGGAACTACCGAATGCTGCACAAAAATGTCCACAAAATGATAAAATATAGCGGTATGGGTTTGATTTTATTTACTTATTTATCGAGTATTTAAAAATCTTTATGGATGTACATATTTACAATGAAATGTTTCTTATTGTAATTCACTTCCCTGTTGAAATACTTCTTAACATAGCAGCAAGTAAGCTCGAAAGTGGTTTAGAACCATTTATTTATTGTCATAGAATAGAATAGTATGTGAATTACAGTCGGCAGATTTAAGACCCATCAAGAATCTCTGGACTGAAGGTAAAAAAACAGTATCTGAAGCTTAAACGATGAATAATGAAAAGCTTCGGGAGTGGAGCTGGATTTCCTAGAAAAATATGCAATGCTTCGTGCTGCTTTTATTGTCTTACAAATAATCGATTTTGTACAGAAAAAAAAATTCTGATGGTTATTTTGGTGTTATATTTTCTTCCACAGCTGTATACACATTAATTTATGCATTTATTTGAAGGCATGTGTATCTAATTTGATGCGCTGGCTGCCGACTGGCTGACGGATGCACAGACATTTAACATTTCTATTTAGCTTGCACGCGCCAGTCTGTGCACCCAACCACCCCCTCGTTACCCCCACCCCTCTCCCCATACAACCCGTCTCTCCTCCCCCGACAACGTCTCTTTATGCGCACAGTTTCTGTCTGCGCTGCACAATTTCAAGTACCTGACCCCGCACTCCGCAGCGCATCAGAAAAAGGGGAGCAAGTTTAAATGCAACGAGGAAAATTCAATGCAACCCCAAAAGCAGTACGTCCCTCAGCACCACCCTACCCCACCCTTTTAACCCATAGCTGGGGGTAAAATCCATTTGCCAGTTGCGCTGTGTGGATGTTTGGATGTGTGGGTGACCCGACCTGCTTGTTTGTTGGGGCGTCAACCGGCGCCGTGCTGCTTTATTAGATTGCTGTAAATAAGTTTATGACGTGCCTCAAAAAAAAAAAGAAAAAAAAAGAATACTTAAAAAAATGATAGCATCTTCGGCATGTAGTAAGTATAAAACTAGTTAAAAATCTGATCGTGTGCTCATTACAATTACTGTTTTCTAGTTGGTAATTAGTTGAACAGGTAACTTGAGGTGTTTATGTGAGGGAATTTCTATGACTTCATATGGCAAAGTTAGTGTCTAATTTGCATGCAGCCGACTCCGACTCCGACTCTGACTCTGACTCTGACTGTGACTCAGATTCCGACTCGAACAAAAGACGAACTTGTAAGTAAAACTGCAAAATGGCATAAGCTGGCATTGTAATGCACATTGCACATTGCCAGACATCGTGGAGTCGCCTCAAATATTTCCTCATTTGAAATTCTACGACAGCGTGCCAGCAAAGAAAATGCTTTGGAAATAAGCTATTTCTGCATGACATTTGTGCACTTTGAGAAATTGTTTTACTTTAGTTTTACTACACAAAGAAAAAAAAAGAAGAAGAAAAGGTAGTTTCGTTTTATTATTGTATTTTTACAGTCCAACTTACCATTCGCACACCCCCTTTTGCATAACAAAGCGGCGCCACTGTGTATTATGTCATGAACGCATTTAACAACTGACCACGACAACAGTCGTTTGCTTGGTTTGACCAAGTATTTTTTTCTACATTAAAGTTTTGCGTTTTCTAAAAATTATTTGATTTCATTTAAGATTACCATTCTTCTTGTTTATTTTTATTACAGCACCGATGGCACAGAATCCCCTATACTGGCTGAAGACGGTGGCGATGGGCACGATAAACCGCGTTTGCGATATGGTGAATTAGTTATACTTGGGTAAGTACAATGGTTCATTTACATATATTTATTTAATATAATATTCAAATGTTTGCGAAGTCCTAGTTTGCATTGTCTTATTCAGTCCATTCAACGAATGTTAGGTTCAAGGGTATCCAGATAGAAAAAGTCACATGATATTTCAGTTTCGATAATGGAACTCGATTTCGATATGTATTTGATATAACGCAACTTATTTGCTAAATTTAAAGCCCTTAGTTCTGATAGTCTCCGAGAGCACCTTGAACAGTCTGACACGAATACTATACCTTATGGAGTCGTATATGTCTATTTACAATAATAAAAAAAATACTACAATATCATAATTAATATTTTCAAACATTCTGTATGAAATTGTTGTGCTTTTTAAAAGGCTTTTTGTTCCAGTGTGCGATGACATGTAACCTCCGTCGTGTTGCCTGACTTGACCCGTTCAATCCAAGTACAATTCTGGTGCGACTAGGTAACAAAAGGCTTTAAACACAAAACTGTTGCTGTGACGGCAAACCGGCAGTCGGCCGCGTAAATTAGATTCACGCTGCAGCCGCCAGTGGGGCCAAGATTGATGATTTTAACTGGCAGCTGTGCGACAGACGCTTGTAAATCTTGATAGCTGTCTGACTGGCTGGCCAGTTGTCTGGTCAGCTGTCTGTTGTCTGGCCAACATGCTTGACATTGCGCTGATTACCCAACGCCCGAAACGATGGTATTGGACTCACACATGTGAATTGTGATGAGTAAAGTCATTTTCACTTGATCTTGAGTCATTGTCATTAGAGCAGAGTAATTCTTCTTCTGCTCGTTATCTGAACACTTTTTAATTGCCTTTGCTAGCCCAGAGAGACAGAGTTAGACTTTCGTTTATTGTGTGCTGCCTGCCACAAGCTGTGTCTGTCTATCTTTCTATCTGTCGGCCTGTCAGCAAATTCAATTTTTCATTTTTCTTAAAGCTTAATTCGTGCTGGCTTTGCAAGCGACAAGCTGTGGCAATCAACAGGCTAGTAGGCTAAAACGACTAAATCTTTTACCTAACGCACATTTACCACCCACTTTAATGACATCTTTAGTCTGTGCGACAAGACATCCCAAGAACCGGTATAAAAAAAAAAAACAGTGAGCAATGAGTAGTTATTACTGTTGTCGTTGCCAAGTCAAGTCTTAATTGTCTAATAGCAGCAATATTGTTGCCTTGTCACTTGTCAGCTTGTGTTGCTAATGCGTTAAATATCATTTACAACTTCGTTAATGTCCTGACATTTATATTTCAGAAGTATCAAGAACCAAATAATTACAGACCACAAAAATGTCAACCTATTGTAGAATTATTTTTGGAATTAGATTTTTGTTGGAATCCGTTTTAGTTTGTTTGGGTCTCACATGGATTCTTCCAAGAACTTTTTGTTTTTATGTCGGTAGGCAATATTTATTTTTTTTCTCTTTGCTACATAATTCCAAAGAAACTGTTTCACAATCAATGTTTTTTATAGTTTCTGAAGTGGCATATGTTTGGGTTGATCGGCACGTTTCCAAATGTGAATAAAATTGTCTACATTATATTATTGATATTTTATGTGGGCTGTCAGCTCACTAAATTGTCAAATGTTAGGTAGAAAGGAAACTGGAGAACTATGCTCAGCTGAGCGATGTGAATATGTATGTGGGTTGTCTAAAAAGCTTTTTGTGGTCTGACTTTAACATATATACATTTAGGTTTTATTTGCTTTCAATGTTCCTATAAATTCAGTTAACGATCACGATTCACTTCTCAGGTTGCTGCTATTGCGAACATCTCTTTAAAGATACATTGTATATATTTATTTAACCATTAAATGCGATTTTTTTTTGGTTGCTTTGATCATTATCGCAGACTAATAAGCGTAGTTGTCCCATAAAACATAAACGATGTCGTAAAGTGACAGATGAAAGAATGTTTTTCTTATTTTTTTTTATTGAGACTTACTTGTTTTGTTGTTCTCATTAAACGGCACTAAATTGATGAGTGAGGAGTGTATGTTGACTCATCCAATAGATCTAAAAGTCTACTCTTCCTTTCGGAGTTCTTTGTATTGAGTATTCACTGTATGCTGAGACTCATCGATTGGCCCAAGAAAGTCTAAAACCCTTTGATGGGTGCTCTGCGTGTCGCTTGTCTATTATCAAAAATCGATCTGTGTGCGCTAAAAATATCTTTAATAGCCTATTCGATTTAACAATTTGGATACTGATTTGGATAGAATTCCTCTAATGATCCGGTAATTAACTTATCGACTCGCCCTTATGGCCAATATAAAAGAAAGATGCTTTTAAGTTATTGTTACACATTATTTGTTGTGGCCAATGGCGGCGGGGGCATGACTAATTATGTAAACACATTGCCGACGCAGAACTTGACCTATAAACTGAATAAATTACACGCTGACATATACAGAGAAATGTAGATATAAATTGTATGTGTTTGTTTCGTAATAATGTTGTCCCCACTGCGACTTCAATCCATATTACAGCAGTCATAATCATAAATCAGCCGTAGAACGTTAAACTCAATGAATACTTACATTTAATATGGTTTCATTGCTGTCTCCGTGTTGCAGCTACAATGGCTACTTGCCGCAGGGCGATCGCGGTCGTCGACGCTCCAAATTTGTGCTGCACAAGCGAACGGAGCCGAGCGGCGTTAGACGTTCCAAGCATTACATCGTACAATCACCACAGACATCGAAGGCCATACTGGATGCCAACCAACACTCGATATCGTATACACTATCACGCAGCCAGGCCGTCATTGTCGAATACAAGGAGGACAAGGAAACGGATATGTTTCAGGTGAGTCTCAAAATTTTCATATTTCATATTTCAAACAAATATCCTAACAATAAAATAATCAATGGGAAAACTTGCCAAGCAATTTTTAAATAATTGAGATGTGGAATTCACAAGTCTATAAAACTTTACTTGATTCACTTGATCAGCTAATAAAAAATCACGTTGCCAATGATAGCTCAGCTTATTATTCAGAAGATAAAAGTCAAAAGTTTATAAAACGCTATGTTGGGTTGGTTGTGTCTTTTTAAAATCCATGGGATTTCTCTTCATAATTCCAGGGTACATTAAAAAAAAAATACAAAATTTAAGAAAAATATGTCTAAGTTCAAAATTAAAATTTTACTGCAATCTAAACTTGCGAACCTTCGTTTTATTATTTCTCAGGGAATTTTATTTTATTACATTCGTTGTAAAAATATCTGTTTGCATTTCTAAATGTTTAGAAAAAATTTTGTACAGCTCTGAAGACGAGTCCGAACTTGACATGATACCAGCGAAAAACCTATTAAAATATTTTCTATTGTTAAGAAATATACTCCAAAATGTATAAAAAAGCGGCCTAACTTGAAGAATATCTTTCGTATATATAGAAATTACTTCTAAAATCTATAATGAACATTCATATTTATGTACCTGTTTTTTTTTTTTATTTATTTTATATATTTGGTTTTAGCAAAATCACTTTAGATCATCATGTCTACCCGTTATTAGTTTACGATCCTTAACTTAGACTTCAAGTTGTTTCTTGTATTTCTGTCAGGGATTACAACATATATTTTATATGGAGGATTCAACTGAATCACTTTGTTCATCTATTTGAGGGCATTCTTCGTAGGTGGTAAAGGTGCCCCTTTAAAAGGTCATTTGACATTACCCATATTGATTAGCCATTGTGAAAAATGTCCTGACAACGTGTTCATTTCCATTTGAACTTCTCTATTGGTTTGAAGTGTTATACCAATATCGAATGATTCGCCATTTGATCGATTGCTCGAAGTGCTTGGACGACATGGAGATAGGCATTAAATATGCATTATGTGTATGTTAATGTGTCTGTGCGTGTGTATATAGAGATATTTTTGGGTTTATCGATGATGAGGGCGACTCAATCAGCGTGGGTATCTTCAACTAATCACACAATCACTCATCTATTTCATCTTTATTTTGTTGTGGTTTGGTTAGGTGGGTCGTTCATCGGAATCGCCAATTGATTTTGTGGTAATGGACACGCTGCCCGGTGATAAGAAGGATGCGAAGGTGATGCAGAGCACGATTTCACGTTTCGCCTGCCGCATTTTGGTGAATCGCTGTGAGCCCGCCAAGGCGAAAATCTTTGCCGCCGGCTTCGATTCGAGCAGAAACATATTCTTGGGCGTAAGTAATTAGTAATTTAATAGTATGTTACATACTCATTGGATTTGATTGAAATTTGCAGGAAAAGGCCACAAAGTGGCAGGATAATGTAGAAATAGATGGCCTGACCACAAATGGCGTTCTAATCATGCATCCCAAAGGCTCGTTCTGTGGCGGCAATGCCAAGTGCGGTCTCTGGCGTGAATGCTCCGTGGGTGGCGATGTATTCAGTCTGCGCGAGTCGCGTTCGGCACAACAAAAGGGTCAGCCCGTAAGTTGATTTGATGGATATATAAATGGAAATGCATCTAATAAATATATATATTCTTTCACACAGATCTATGATGAGTGCAATATCTTGCAGGATGGCACACTCATTGATCTCTGCGGCGCAACGCTGCTCTGGCGTTCCGCCGAGGGCTTGCAACATTCACCGGTAAGCACTTGGCTAACATAAAACATTATGGATTGATTATGACAAGGTGTCGTTTATTTGCAGACCAAACACGATTTGGAAAAGCTTATCGATGCCATCAACGCTGGTCGTCCACAATGCCCGGTGGGCCTCAATACACTGGTTATACCCCGCAAAGTGACTATCAGTGATCAGGTTAATCAGCCTTATGTGTACTTAAACTGCGGCCATGTGCAGGGTAAGTCAATAGTCACAATCAATCAAAAATGTAATTAATGGTTAATTTGCCAATTAGGTCATCATGACTGGGGTCAGGATGAGAACACTGGTGCACGCCGTTGTCCCATGTGCCTAGAACTGGGTCCAGTTGTTACCTTGTGCATGGGCCTGGAGCCGGCCTTCTATGTGGATGTGGGTGCACCCACGTTTGCATTCAATCCATGTGGTCACATGGCGACTGAGAAAACTGTCAAGTAAGTGAGATAAATGCACAACAAATTTTCCTTTTAATACTGATATGAATTACATTTATTTCTATTTATCAGATACTGGGCAAATGTGGAAATACCGCATGGAACCAACGGCTTTCAGGCCGTTTGTCCATTCTGTGCGACACCGCTGGATGGCGCGACTGGTTATATTAAATTAATTTTCCAGGATAATTTAGATTAAATATGTATATGTATGTGCACATCTTTATAGTAGATATGTATTTGTAGTAATTGAACAATGTCGAAGTTTGAAGCAGGCATTAAAACTAGGCTTTATTTATTATCATTATATAATTAATTATACGTGTAATAAGAACGAAATGCATGAAAAAGTATAATTTAAAAACGAAAGTAAATTATATAAATGTATGTATTTTGTAAAAGTTAATTGCTTTAATTACTATATTACAAATGTTTAGTAATTATTTAATATCGCAATCATTTGCAAATATCAATTACATGCAACAAAGCCCAATTTGCACGTCATACATACTTTGATTTACTTTGTTTCCTATACATTTGTCTGTTGTATAAATTATTTCCAACGAGCAACAAAGATGCAAATTGCGTAATCAACTTGATGAGCATTGAAGTGAGCAGCAATAATTGAATGAATTATTTGATTTAATTGCACTGATTCAAGCTGCCAGCTGCCTAAACTGTGTATATGTAATTCAGTATAAACATAAGATTCAAACCTAATTTAAATATTACCAATCATCAATTATGCAGGAGAAAAACAAAATCAATCCACAACAAAGCACACAAACATTTATGTATTTTTGTTTTACCAAATCTAGAGCTTATATACTTATTAAAACAAGAAACCACAACTAAGCTTACGATTACTATTTTGCGTAACAATTGAAAGCAAATAAAATATGTACAGTTTAAAAACTTTGCTGAGATTTAAATTTCTGAAACAATTTAACGCATTTATGAAAGATTACATTGTTCCATCCGTTCATATACATATATATGAAATTTCTGCCTGTACGCATTATTTGATGTTTATTACTATTACATTATAGCATAACATTATTTGTATAATTTTGTATGCGAAAAGAAAAGAGTTCAAGAAAAACACTCCGTGTTCATAAAAATGTTGCGACACGATTATGTTAACAAATACAACATTGCAAACAAAAAATAGTAAATATAAAATATAAACTGTAAAATAAAAATTTCTAGCGATACACATACAAATATACATACGCGAGTATATTTTCATTAAAGAGTGCAGTGCATAAAATCAAAGTTTTATTGTGTTTAAAATTCCTCGGAACGCGCGGGAAACGAAACCAGGGCTACATTCGGCTGCGGTGTTGATAAATTCTTGTTGAAATGCGGCGTAATCGATAATGCGTGATGGTCCCCGTGCATATCGCAAGCACCGATACGCACGCCACTATGCTTTGGAACAAATGAAATTTGTCGCAAATTTTATATATAGCTTTAATATGTATCTATTCATGTCGGGACGGCGCGAACGCCATTCCCGGCTACCAAAAATTACACGCACGAGTTATTCACATTAGGAATAATCGCAGAGGTCAACTCAGCCGAATGTGCAATGACCGAGCCTCACTCCGGAGGAACCGCCTTCGTGATCACGGTTAACCTCTACGCCAGGTAAGTATGCTTTGCTCAGCTCGGCAACTGAACTACCATGGCAACACTGCTAGAACCACTTGCGAATCACAATATAATATGCCGCCATAAGTATGCAAGCTATGTTGAATTGTGAGATTTTTTGCCTGAGAGACAGACTGAATTAATGTAAGAATGCCCTGTTTACAGTATTAAAAAAATACAAAGAATTTTCTGCAGAAATGCAAGCGACAAACTGCGCGATTTAATGAATCATACTTATCGATCTATTGTTTAAAGGGATAATGGAACGAAGCCGCAGTGGGGGCCCCTCTGTTGACCATAGGGACGCGTCGTAGTAGTCGTCATTGGATGCACTTATCGAAGTGGAGTCACTTCTGGACTTAGGGTCACGTAGACGTAGTCGTCAATCTTGACGTACGGTTCGTCAATCTTGACGTGCGGTCCCAGGGCTACATCCTCCCCTTGTGGGTCCTCCACACGGAAGACAATTTCGAAAATCAGGGCTTGTTCCGATTTTCGTCTCATGTTGCTGGTCTTGACCCCAAGGAAACTAGCCGCAGTGACCGCACCCAAACAGGCCAGCAATGTAATTGCGAGTTTCATGATCAGAAGTGTAAAAATTGCTGCTTTTAGACACGTTACTTATATACCCCAAAGAAGTCAAACGCAACCCCGAAATGTCCGCCGTAGTCAGTCAGCCCGAAAACAGTCAGAATAACGTCCAGGCCCAAGCAAGTCAGTTCCAAACGTCAGGCAATTGTGATTAACTCCGCTGAGCAACTGAAATACCATGGACACATTGCTAGAACCACTTGTGAATCACAATAACAAGTCGCACAAGTCAAAATGCAATATGCCGCCAAAAGTATGCATCACATTTTGAACATTACCAGTGGTGGTAAGTTCAAGAAGTCACATGCAGAGAGAGAGAGAGAGAGAGAGTCACAGAGAGAGAAAGAAGAAGAGTAATAGAATCGATTCAGATTCAGATTTTTCATGCAGTCAGTTGTTAGTCTGCTTAATGATTGGAAGCTAGTCGACTGCTGACTTATGCAATGTAAAATTGTAAGCGCATCATTTACCGTATCATACAAATATAAAGAGTTTTCTGCACAAATGCAAGCGACAAACTGCGTGATTTTATGTAACACTTGAAAAAATATAAAATTGCCTTTAGCATGATATTTTTTAAATATGATTGAATGGTTAGTACACTCATATGGAGAACGTATCACATTATTTGGTATTAACCTCATTGACAGCTGTAATAGGCGAACGGATCCCATATTGTTGTATTTAATTCCAAATGCTTGTGCTTTTCGAAAGTTTATTCCACTTTTTGCTCAACTTACAATCTAAACTCTTGCGACAATTTCAAAATATTCGTACAGAACTCGGTAGCAAAAATTAATTGGCTATTCAATCGATTCTTGTTTCGCTTAGAACTTGAAGTACTTGGTGTAGTAGTCACGGAAGAAAGTGTAGTCGAATTGACCATAGCTGGAGTATCCCTTGTACTTGTAGTAGGGCTCCATGGTGTCAACATGATAGATGGATACATCCTTGAAGTACATGTTCGGCACGAAGAATTCATACTCATCGATCTCGCGATCGAAGGGATAACCGAATGGCAAATTATCGATGAAGCGAGCGCCGGAGCCAATTCCGCAGGAGTAGGTGTAGTCGAAGGTGGAGAACTGTTCGTGGGTGGTGGGTGCACTGTATGGTACGACCATGAAGAACATCTGCATGGGCATGCCCTTCTTCCAGCCCATGGGCAGGATTAGGCGATCGGGGAAGCCGCAGTGGGCCTCACTGATGTCCAGAGGGAAATCGTATTTACCATCGAAGGCCATCATCACGTAGTAGTAGAGTTCGCTGTAGCTGGTGCGATCCTTGACGGTCCAGTAGAAGTCGTTGGACTTGCGGGTGATCACATTACTGCCAGCCTTCAGATCGTAGTAGAACTCATCCATTTCCATGAAATTCATACGGTTCTCAGTAAGGGAAATGATGCGGCCAAACTCATCGAATTTGGGTCCAATGAATGCACGGATTACAACCTTCTCAGCCTTGTCGGACTCCACGGTGTAGGTGTAGGTGAAGGGCTTGTGATTGAGACGCATCTGGCGAGCGTATAGAGACTTGTCCCAGACAAACTTGCCATCGTGGAAGACCATCTTCTCATTCATTAGATTGGTCACATCGAAGTCAACCAGATCGAAGTAGGTGACCAGTTCGCTGACATCCACATGTTTAAGTGTGACGCCGTGCATCATCAGATGCTCCTTGCTGTATTTGGGCAGGTAGTGCATGAACTTGAAGTAGACCTGAACGATATGCTTGTAGAACATGTAGTACATGGGATCGCGCATCATTGTCTCGAAGTTGAGCATCACATTGGGGTAGACTTCCATTTGGTAGAAGTCGGCATCGGCGAAGTACATATGGGCGAACATGTACCAGAACTGGTAGAACATCTTGTCAAAGCTATCAATGTTGCCCTGGAGCATATTGCCAATGTATTCAATGGATTCGGGCTTGCGCAGATCGATAATTTCACCACTGGCGGTCTTGTAGTAGCCCATGTCGATAATGTCGTAAATGCGCTTCATGAAGCCGGTGATCTTGCCAAGCATATCGAAGTTGCCATAGGTCTCCAATTCGTAGTAGTTCTTGCGATAGCTGTAGCCAATGCCATTGTAGTAGATTAGCTGAGGATCGTAGCCCATCTCGATTTCGTGGTACCAAGAGAACTCGGAAATCTCACCAAAACCATGAGACAGACGCTCCATGTAGTAGCGGGAGAGCAGCTGGTGGACGGTGTAGAGCCACAGTTCTCCACGACGATCGTTCTTCAGGCCGAATGTGGTGCCATCGAGGAAGAAGGAGTAGTCCATGTTCAGGTAATACCAGTATGCGTTCCAGCCCAAATCCTCAGTGAAGTAGGAAAGTTTGGATTCTTCGTTGTAGACATTAAGATCGCGAGTGTAGTCGACGGGCATCCACCAGACCTTCAAGTCCTTCATCATTTGCTGCCATTTGGGGTCCTGGTTGAACTCATAGATGTTCTCACGGAGAATGAACTTCTGCTCGCTGTACCAGTGCTCGCCGAGACCCATCAGTTTCCACCACTGCCACATCTTCCAGTCCTTCATGTACATGTAGTCGCTGCTCTGATACATGTTGCCATATTCGTTTCCCTTGAAGTAGACATCCATGTACTCCTTCTCGTACATGATCATCTTGCTCCACATCTCATAGTCGAATTTCTCGGCCTCGTACACAAATTTGCTGTTGAAGAAGAACTGTGGGAAGATCTCATAGATGGTGGGCAGCATCAGACCATGGAAATCCGGACGATGGATGACAGCCAGAGTCAAAGCGTAGACGAACATGCCCTCGTTAACATGCATGCGAGCCCAGCACACGTTGTGGTAGAAAGTCTCCCAATCCTTGGCATAGTAGAAGAAGTTGAACAGGCCACGTGCCTGCTTGGCATGAGACTTGACCAGCTGACCGAAGAACTCGCCCTTGGGCAGCAGTGAGTGCGCCTTGAAGGCCTCAGCGAACTTCTTCATGTAAACGTCATAATTCTATTTGAGGAATCAAATGCGAGATGCATTACAAGGAGGATACTGGAGATATGTTGCGTTTTCACTTACACTGTAGTGCGACTCGTCAAAGTAGAAAGATTTGCCATCCTTGATATACTTCTCGAACATCAGTGGATCCTCCACACGGTAGCAAATCTCGAAGAAAAACTTTTGTTTCTCTAGGAAGGCCTTGTCGGCGATCTTGACCTCATGCGTCTGATGGAAACTGGCCGCAGCGACCACACCCAAACAGGCCAGCAATGCAATTGCGATTTTCATGTTATCGAGTCCTCTTGTTACACCTGCTCTACCTCAGCTACTGATTCAACTGCTCCGGATTAGACACACTCAATTGTCCAATGCCTAAAGACTGTTGCTTTTCGGCACTCAGCACCATGCTTATATACCCCAAAGAAATCGAATGCAGCCCCAAAATATCGGTCGCAGTCAGCGTCAAGGTGTAGGCAGGTTCAGGGGTCGCCAGAGCTTATCTCAGGTGCTTGGAACATCTGTTGTCGAAGTCACAGCGTATTTGTCATCATGAGCGCAACGTGTCTTATCAATCGCCTAGTTGCCATGAGATAATTGCAATTATTTAAATAGAAATAGAACGCAACCATCAAAACAATAAATATCAAGTCCGGGGTCTATTGAGATTTGAATAATAGAATGCACATTGGTTTTTCGATTTTATTTCTAGAATATGTTTTGTAGCAGTTTTGGAATTTGCATTCGTGAAGCTGCTTATTGACATCAATGTTTCAATTGTCTACCACTTAATTGTTAAGGGCTTGTCTGCTTCTGCTTCATCTGAAGCAGGTGTTGTTAATGTCGCATTATTTATGGTTTCCACTTGATGGATTTACAATATGTATTCATAATATTGTCTGACTCGTATTAACGCTTTTAAAATGGAGTAGTTCTTGCATGCATATATACTTATGAATTTTAAGTGCTTAGATCTTATTTAATTAAGTTGGGAGATTTGAATGCAAGTTAATGAAAGATTTGGTTTGTTATTTTTGCAGAAAAATGTTTGCTATCTAATTTTACTTAAGTACAGAAATGCTGCATAATTTATAATCGACATGAAAATTCATTTGTATAAATATATATGTGTATATATATTTATATATGTATTGTATGTATTTATGTATTTGGATTATTCATTGCAATTCATAGGTATGTATATTGTATTTATGTATTTATTATTGTGTATTTCGATACAATACGAAAAAATGTATTTATAAACTGGTGTGCTTGGACTCTTGTGCGCTTAGTTGCAAAAAAATCTATACAAATATTCAAATTTCCATACAAAAACTCAATCGAGCCCCAGGTCGTAAGCCTATACCTCTGTATATACGTAAATCTCAAATGTTGTTATAAAAATCTCTAATATTCCGATGGCTCTATTTTGTGCCGATGATTTCTCTGTTTGCTGTTCACATATAGTTAAAATCATTTCTAGTTTACAAAAAAAAATAAAATAAAATAAAACAAAAAAAAAAACTTAACTGGCTTAAAGAAAGTCACACAACAGAAACTTAACAAATTGATGAGTGCTTAAGAATAATATGTACTAAGTATTGTTCAAGAGCTAGAAAAGTTAATCTTATTATGTTTTCAAATGTGTACGTCTTTATATTTAGTATATACAATATATGTATAGAGTATATTTATTTTAGATATTTTTTCTTTCTTTTAATATATATCAAAACCTTGCCCAACTTGTGCGTACAACTACCAAAAGGTATTAAGTACAAACATTACTTAAATTCAATATTTTCTTATATTTTCCATTCAAAACAATTCGCAAGTGAGTTTTTTTTTATAATTAGTACAAAGTATCTATAATTTTTGACATTTGATTATTGTCACAAATTTTAGGTGTATTTTGTTTTTATTTTTGATTCATTTATTGTCTTATTATAGTAAACGGCAAAGAACAAAAGTTATGTATATAAATTTATTTATAAAAAGAAAAACATCAATTATGCAAAGAGTTTAAAAGTTACAAGATAAAAAATATTTGATAACAAAAAGTTGGAATCCTTTCTTACTCCTTAACATTCTCAATATAATATTGTTATTGTTACATGAAGCACCACATTAGTCAGTAGCAATAATAAAATAACTTGATTCCATTATTAAAGAATGTATTTATGTTCGGGTTTTCCCCTCTTAGTTTTTGTAGTACATTTAAAATGTGTAAATTTATTTATTGTATCGTGTTACTCATTCGATTTACATAGATATATGCCTTTTATTGTCATATCTCGTTACTAATTTCATATTACATAAATATTTTTCTTATTGTACAATAATATTTGAGCTCAAGTTTCGGCTCAACAAATTGTTTTGTTTTGTTTTGTTTTGCGCACATTAATTTATTGTCATCGTGTCGCGTTTATTGTTTATTGTCGGTTTACATTTACATAGAACCGCATCTATATATTTATAGATATATGTATCTATATATATATATATATATATATATATATATGTGTACAATGTATGTGTTTTTAATTAGTAGTTGTTGCTAGAAAAATTACAATTTCACTGTAAATTTAAATGTAAAATGTAAATGTATAAGTAAGTTTCGTATGTCTCATTTCATACACGGTAAAAAAGTAGAATTCCATACACGTAAATATACAAAGAGTTCGTGCTGCGCATTCCTAATCAACTGGCCTACAGTTGCAATTGTAGATACAAACTGCAGTAAGCACTCACACACACACTCACACACATAGTTTCAACAGTTTTACATCTTAAAAATTATTATTATGAAGATATGTCTTTCAGATGATATTAGCCTGGTTGTTGTTCTTATACAAATGTCTCTCTCTCTCTGCTGTTCCAAGAATCTCCAACAAACAACACACATTGTGTATGAGTTGATATTTATGATGTGTGATATTTATATGTGAAATGAAATTATAAATTCGTTTAGAAAACTTGTTAAGAAAGACATCAACATTGCTTGGGATATGTAAAGTGTCTTGCAAGATATGCTTCAATAAACAACTGCCTTATCCGTTGGAGATCTCGGAACATGCCCAAAACGCCAATTTAATGACTATCTGACTATCAGGCAAGCAATCTAGACCGTCTTACAACCAGGCTAAAAACTGTCAACATCATGTAACAGAGCAGCGAATAGAGTCCTAGACCTTCAGATGCGACACTTGCGCCAGCATCCACAACATTGATCCGCCAGCCCAGATTGTTGTGTGTGAAGCACTGCAATTGAAGTGGGGAGCATTAGCTAATTTTCCTACTCAGGTGCTGGGTTAAGTGACTCACTTGATAATAGAGTGTGTTGGGTGCATCCATTGGCACCGTCCAATTCATGTAGCCCGGTTCCCCATCCTCACATTGGAAGATCAGCGTGTCCTTATATTCCTCGAAGGTCTCAATCTCTGACGAGCGATCCACAGTGCGATGCTTCCACTCACAATAGCGGCCCACTGTCGAACAAAAGAAATGCAATCATAAAACGATAAACGGGATAAAGCTGAAGAACGTTTCAGATCTTTTAAAAAGTGTCATCCAAAAAGTGAAGCTTAAGCTTTATTGAACGCCTTAATGGTTCAAGTCAGGAATAGATCTGTATAATATATATATACGTTAAACTCACCGGCTGTGGGTATGGCATTGCCATCTTCATCATATTCAACTCCTGCATAGGCCTTCTGCTTGCGCGCCTCTAGGCCAGTCTTCTGGCCCAGACCGCCCTCCGGGGAATCGGTAATGTATATTGGATGATAACTGTCAGAAGATGCAAATTAGGTGCATGTTATGATTATCACACATTTAGTTGTACGACTTACCTGGCCGGCTGGGAAGGATCGTTGCCGCCCTCGACTAAGAACTCATAAGTTAAACCGCGCTCCACTGTTATTTCCGGTATGAGCAGATCGTTGATGTACCAAGCAATGCCCCACGAAGGTACGCCCGTAATCGCCGTATAGCCCCGCTTGCCACCTGTGGGTCCAATACTGGCCCGGAACTTGTGTTCGCCAACAATCTTGCGCGTCGGCCACACCTTGGGACCGCTTTCGTCCTTGACATCGTACAGCGAGCTCTTGCACACATGATCGTTCTGCAATTGGCCCCAACATAAGATCAGCTAGTTGAGATTTGTTATTACCGATTGTACTCACGCGTTCTGAGAAATTGATGCGTATATCATCGGGATTGTGATCGCTGGTAGTGTGTGCATGTGCATTGGCCTCCTTGCGTGCGTTGAGTGGTCCCACTGCAGCGATGATTGAGACCTCGCGATCAATGGGAATGGGCATGTCATAGAGGGCCTCATTGGTTTGCAGCAGACGCTTATACCGAATGCTGGTGACACCGTTCTTCCGATCACCGCTGACTGCAGTGCGGAGAGAGATAAAGATAGAGAGAGAGAGAGAGAGAGAGAGACAGAGAGAGAGAGAGAGAGAGAGAGAGATAGTATTATTGAAGTAAAAATAAACTTGTTCATTGTTGTCTACCCACCCACAATGACATCATTGCGTGCTCCGATCCGCTCATCGGGACACACACCACGTTGGCCATCGCACTGCGATAAATCGGAGATGAAATAGTCCTCGGCACGAAAAACGCGAGCGTTCGTATCGTAAAAAGCAACCACAACATCAGATTGTGCCATTTGGGGACGTCCATTGGCACCGGACAGACCGAACGCCATATACTGATCCTCGGTGATGCGGCCGAACAGTTCGATCTGCAGATATTCACCCTGTAGCTCCCACTTCACCTGCAGTCTGTTGGGCAGGATCTCACGGCAATTGGAGTAAACGGGCCGAGGTGTTGTTGTCGTCTGTAATGAACAGAGATTAGAGATAAGATGGCATTCAACCGATTGAGAGATGCAGCATGCATGAGGCCGGGACTCTAGTACTTACGGGTGTATACCACCATGAAGGCTAATGCGGCGCATATCGGTTAAAGAGATATACAATTATGAGTTATGTGGGAATGAGCATATGGTTAAGTACAGGTGTTCGTGTGTGTGTGTGTGTGTTTGTTCGTATGTGAACTTGTGAGTATTAATTGAAATGCAGCTTGTTGATTTCACTCCTTTGACACTTACCGTGATTTTCGTTTGGCCCAATGCAGGCGGCACATCGAGGTCCTTGGGTAGGAAAACATGTCCAAAGTTGTGCCTATATTCCACACACCACACGGCCAACCAGTCGATATCGTAAACGGTCAGGCTGCCAGGCAGTTGAATCTCAATATCCTCGCCCTGGTAGCCACGCAGCGGATCCAACGAGCCAACCTCATTGGGCACCTACAATGAATCATAATAATAATAGTCAGTAAAACACTTTAAAGCGTAGGGAATGGAGAATGGAATCGTAGTCTTAATTATTTTGAAAATCATACCTAAAAAATCTAGTCATAAGATATTTATCTATTCAAGACTAAAATTTTAGCACACCAGCAAATGTCTTGAAGTTTTTTTTTTTGGTAAAATAGTTGGAAAAGTTTTGCCAATCTTTTTGGTTGCTTAAATATATACATTTCTATTAAGTTGGTCGTCATGCAAATTAATGACAAATGGAACGAATTTATCCGATAATTTTGGATTGGAAACTAACTTTATTGTAATTATGTTGTTTATTTTTATGTTGTTGTAATAATGTTTTTTGCTAGTTTTTCTCCACTTGATATTTTGAAACTCAAAGCAAATTTTTTTAATAGACGAACCAATTTTTCGACCGATTGATATAATAGGAGCTATATGATATAAGACTTTGATGTCGATGATTCTTTGTCAAAGTGTGCGTAATTGTAATAACTCATATAACTGAAGAATTTGGCAAGCATAAAAGATTTTCTTATTAGAACGCATGTTTTAACCATTAATATCTATGAGAGATACATGATCTAGTCGTCCGATGTCTTTGATTTGCTTAATATGCATATCATTATAATGCACATAACTATGGACTTTTCGAAATAATATTTAAACCTGGTACCAACCTTAATGCCCATGATGTTTGGCTCGCTGCCATTGCCCACCCAGAAATAGGCATCGGGTCCAGCGCCATCGTAATGCAGATTGGGTCTGCATATTTTTAATTGCATATATATATTAATTTATATAAATAAGTTAAACATTGTCAGAATTTGTTAATGTGCTTACATATAGAATGTTTTTGCGTCCAATACGCTAATGTTACTAGAGCGTAGTCCATGGGCCAGTCGCCTAAATTCTGGCAACACACGTGGCTTGGGCACATCTATACCAGGTGGTATGAAAACCTCGCCAAAATCGACCTGCAATTAAAGAAAGCGTAATAGGAAAGCCGTATGCATAAATTTGACTAATTTAACAGCAATATTATTAAAAGATATTTTTAACTAAATTAAGAAGAATAATTTGAATACAAATAGGTAAATCTTGATTTTGAATAAATAAATAGTGAATAATGGCAGGTCGAAATACTTTTCAGCATGCTTCTCACCGTTTTTATAAACCAAAACATTTGTATATAGGAGTCTTATATATACATGAAGGCTAACTGGATTGTGAGGCCCCACAAAAAAAGGATGCGCGCGCAGAACTCCATAAAACAACACAAATACACACACAAACATACCCCCAATCTGGACTGCTTGTGCTAGTGAGTGTGTGTGTGTGTGTGTGTTTGTGTGTTTGTGTGTGTTTGTGTTTGTTTGTGTGTGTTTGTGTGTGTGTGTGTCAGCCCCCAAGATATTTTTTGGCTGTCAGTCAATGGAAGCGGAGAAACAGAGAGCGTGCGTAACACAATCACACCCATCCACATACACAAACACACAAATGTAACGGTAACAGTAACAGCTCGACACCCTGTATATTTCTTCGCTGTGTGTGTATGTGTGTGTGTGGGAGGAGAGTGGGGGGTGGGGGTGGGGAGAGAGAGTGCGTGTTGTGTTTGTGTTTGTGTTTGTGTATTTATATGTGTGTGTGTGTATATGCAACCACTTGAGTTAATCAAAAATGTCTGCTGTAATTTATTTTACTATGGCGGCCATCTTTGGCTGCCACAGCTCCACCCAACGCCCACTTCAAGCCCGACCCCCCAATCCCACAACTCCCCTCGTCAGCATAATGTTCGCTGGGAGAGTTGTGATAACATTTTTGCAGTTCATTTTTGCAGAAAGTAGATGCAATTTTATTTTTTGCTTAACTTAAATGAAGTAATTTTCAACTTGCCCCGCACAAAGCAGGCGGAGTTCAGTTCAGTAGTGTGTATGTACTCCAAATTTGGCGGAGCTGAGCTCTCCTTGAAATGGGGTGCGGTCCGGCTGCTGTTAAGCTCTCGGATGCGTATTTGTCTATGTAGAAATGTAATTAAAAATCTAAAAAAAAAAAATAAAAAAAACAGACAAAGTCTAATGAAAACCAACTTTGCCTCCACTTGGCTTGACAAAACTGACCCACATCCAAGCCAAAAATAAATAAAAAAAAAAAATACCTTTCAATTTTCCGTAAAATAGCATAATGCTAAGGAAAAGAAGAAGAAAAAACTTTAGCCCAAGTGCAGTAAAATTAGAAAAATGTAATTACAAAATGGTTTTGGTGTTCACTAAATACACATATAAATCTGTTTGAAACGGCGCGTGCCGCTTTGAGCAACCAAGAAAATCAGCAGAGGCGGCAGCAGTAGCAGCAGCAGCAGCAGCAACATCAAAATGGAAAGACTTACCGTAAAGCGTCTGCACCACACCGACAGCCATCGAATGTCCTTAATCCTTTTGCCCATGGGTAAGCGCAGTATGATGTCCGTATTGTTGTGCGCCTGCAGAATGGGGGGATCACTGCGGGAGACATGACAAGAGAAAACATTATAGATAGTATAGTATACCACATAGTGTGGGTGCGTTGTGTGTGCCTAATGCAGCACTTAAGTCCTTAAAAATCCCAAGAACTGCATGCATCCCATCCCATCCCATCCCATTTTATCCATCTCATCCTAGTGTATCCATATCTATACAGTGTAAACGGCGCTTATTAAAAATATCTCTGCTGCTGCCTTTGCCTACGGCACTATGTCCATGTCCTTCGGCCTCGAGGCACAACTTCGCTCCAACAGAGAGCGAACACACTGGTCAACAGAGCACGCCTCCAATTTGCACTGTCAATATTGACCAGTTCTTGTAGTTGCAGTGTCATTAAAATTAAAGTGTAACCAACCAGAAGATGACACAGTTTCAACCATGAATAATATGCCTCTCAGCCCATCTGAAAATGTTTTCCACCCACATCACCCTTGTATTGATTGCAATGTTATCTCAACAGAATCACAACCGCCAATTTATGCTTGTAATTTTAATAAGCAAACGCATTTTCAAAAAAATTGTATTTTGTTGTAGAATTTTAAAACAATTTTTTTGTTTCGAACGCAGGGCTTTAAACAAATTTAAATTCAATATCTGCATCGATATACGTAGCTATAATTATCTGCCCAAGTATCTATCGTAAATTAAATTCAATTAATTACAGTTATATAAGTGAAATGACAGCTTTTATAATCTCACACATTTGTTATCCTTAAACCATATTATTTCCAAGACTGAAATCACATTATTTAAATGCTAAACACAAACCAAAGTGTATTTCTTCTTCTAGTTACATTGTAATTTACAATTATAAACTATATATTTGCAAATATTCTGGAAATATTTTGACCTGATTAACTGATTTATATTATCTATTTTTCTTTAATTGTTTGGACTTCGTAAAATTACGTTACAGTGTATTACATTTTGACAAAGGCATTCCATATTTCGGTTTTTTTTGCGCTTGCATAATTTTTGTTGGCTCTGACGAAGATTTATTGCTAATGCAACGATGCGTGACATGCCAAACGCCCCCCCCCCCCCCCTCACCACTCCCCCTACATCTTCATAAGCGTATATGTAATGCTACCTATTAACGTATAAATACATACATATATAAATATATATATATGAGTTTTTGTGTGCAGCGACGCTATTCATGTGTACAGCTTTTTACGTTGTGACAGCTGTGGAATCTGAATGTGAAACTCATTAATGAAAATATAATGTAAATTTAATTATTCACAATCGCTTTAAAATGCACCAATTAGAATAGAATTTGCACATAGAATTAGTTGGAATTTTGGACTTGGTATATTAAATGAAAAAATTACTGTATTTTTAAACTGCAGTGTTCTATTTTTCATTTGGTCGTCTTTTAAAATAAGATGTATTGAAAGTTTTCGATGGTTTTTTTTTTCTCCCATGAACATAACTAACTATAGAATGAGCTAAATAAAAAAAATCGACCTGCTTATATAAATATTTTATTCGACATAATCAGCATTGTTTGTTAAGAGTTTTTTCGCTCACAAGATGCTTTAATTTGTATGATATTATTACGAATGTGAATTTTTGTACCCATTGCTGAGTATGTAATTTATTAATTTCATGCATGAATGCAATTGGGGTTGAGTTTATATATACATATGTATAACTGATGTTAAGTCAATTTACGCTTCTGGTGTTAAATTTAATGAGGAGTCTACTTTCAATTAAAAAATTAGCAGGCAAACTACAGTTTTCTATCTTGAGTGCATTTTTCACCGTCGCTAATATTTGTTTAAAGCTCTTCTTTAAATGTTTACAAAGTGTATATTGAGTAGGACGTGCCTCGATTGCAGCTTTTAACTATGCAAACTAAAGTGAAAAGAAAATAATATCTCATTCTCATGCAATATATGATTCAAACTGTGTATCTTTACAGCTTTACAAAAGCTGTTCTTTGTCAGTATTTGTGCATCAGTTGAGTAACCAAAGTATTGTGGGTGAGTGGGTACAATCGTAAAATGCTTAAGGCTTTTCACAGTGCTTAAACTCTTTCAATAATCATAAACAACTTGAAGTCGAAGTACGCGTATATCAATCCCAAGAGACATTGACTTCTTCGATGATAATCAGAAGGCAAAATATATGTAAGTAATCAGCATTCGCCAACTGACATAAAAACTTGAGGGTGTGTTTGCTTTAGTACATTATTAAGGGATGTGTGTGTGTGTGGTGAATGTGTATGTGTATGCGTATGCGTCAGTCAGTCAAACACAACTGACTGTTGTGTAACAAGTGTCTGTCAGGCCACAAGCAACATTAGACATTGGACATGGCTAAGCACTTAATTTACACCCTTAAGAAAGGACGTCCGAGTTTTGCAGGTTGACCTTTAATGAGACCAAAATAAATTGAATGCTTCTGTGTCAACAGCAGCACAACGAATCTGTATCTGTGTCTGTATCCGTCTGTATCTAAAAGATACATTCATTTTGATTTCGTCAGGCTGTCAGTCGTTGTCCTCCTTCACTTTCTCACCCACACGGTTTGTTGTTTGCCTTTGAGTTCGGTTTTTCCATTGCAAATACGTTTGTATATATTGTGTTATATTTGATTTGATGAGCTTCTGCTGCTTGCTGTGTACGGGCTTGAGATTCAGATACATTGATGCACTCAGCACACAAATCCATAAGCATCTATCGATTTTCTTATTGTTGTTTGTTTTCGTTGTTGTTACAGACGAGCACACAGACACACACACACACACACACACAAACACTCTTCCTCCCAATTAGTTTGAAAGCCTGGCGAGTGTGCTGTCCTCTTCTTGTTTATTTGTCTACTGGCCTGCAGCAAATACTGAATCCGAAATCAGAAACCAAAGCCCCGGCAGCAACAGCAACAGCAACAGCAACAGCAACAGAACAGTGCCAAAGTTCAGTGTGTCAATCACTATGGCTAGTTATTGACTTGGCTGCGTGCACAATTTCCGTTGAATATGACAACAACAACAACAACAACTACAATAAGAACAAGAACAAGGCTCAAACAACTTGTTGCTTTAGTCTATAAATTTTTAGCTCAATGCGTTTCATTTTTGCTAGCTGACTGGCATTTCAGATTTGCTTGCCTCGCAAAAGCGCACAACAATTGCGCCCGGCCCAGAAACTAGGCAACAAAACGAGCCAACTCAGCAGTGAAATAACACATGCCAAGCGACAAATGACAGAAACAGAGTAAAGCTCAATCAACCCAAAAAAAAAAGATATATATATACATATTTAAAAATATATATGCATATATATCAGTTTATAAACATATGTGCTGGTGCATGGCCATGTATCTCCAAAAATTATAATGAATATTTAAGTTTTGCGCCCCATCTAAGTCTTCACCAGCAACAGCGCCAGATGAGTCAGGCAACGACCACTCAATTAAATTTATATGAAAATGTAAAATACGTTGTAAGGGCGGGCTTTGAAGCATGCTGCATTAGTCACACAGCAAGGGGCAACTCGTACATATGGAAATATGACAGTCCAAGAGTATACCCTGTATCTTATAACTCTTATAACTCATGCTCACTCTATAGCCGCATTTTAGAACTTTTGAAAATGCTTTTAAATTATTTATTGATTACAAATCTGAAAAACCAATCATGATATGATATGTTTAACTTCATTAGTTGTCATTGCTATTTCGTATAGCGTATTATATTGAAAAGTTAGAATGGAATAAAATTGAAAAAATAATGTTCACATTTACATGTTTAACGATAATTCGATATCTTTCGCAATATAGAAATACTATATCTTTAACTTATTGACGGAGAGAACGTTATATTAGACCGATGGAGAAAACAGTTTGGAAACAAATCAAAAGGGTTGCCAATTCCGCAACGAAGAAATATTGGACAACAGATTTGCAAATAAGTCAAGAAAATTTGTTAGTAAAATCGTTCTTAAAAAGTGAATTACATATTGCATGAATTCAAATTATTTTGATGTAACAAAAATATAATACAACTTAGATGCTAGTCTCCATATAGACACTATAGATATTTTCCTGTTGAAATGAGACTCATAAAATGCTTTTCAGCCTATGTATTCTGAGAATTATATAATTGTTGATCTGTGCATTAAACACTTTGGTCATACGGCTGCAGGATATCTGCGGTAATTTCGACTTTTTGAAAACGCAAACCGAAAAAGTGCCAGCAACAGGCGCAACTACTTGAGGCATCTGCCACTCATTGTGTTTGCTGTCGGAGCTGAACAACATTTTTCTTTTTTGTGTCGCTTAATTGAGTTAAAGGCTGGCAGCAGCATCAGCAAAAGGCTTTTCGCCTGTTGCGGCTGCGTTGTCAACGTTGATTAACATGAACACAATGAATGATGATGGGCTGAGAGATTGGATGGCTGTCGCCTGCTCACTCATTAACTCACTTGACAATGGGCATGCTAAACTAAACTGGGGGAAAAAAAAAACTTCATTTTGCCACTTTGCATGCAACACATTTTAATGAGATCAGCATAAATCAGTATCAGCAACAGCATTGAGTTGGGGGTGGGTGGTGGATGGATGGTTTATACTGTTAACAGGAGTAGGTGGCTTTGTGCATTGTAAAACGTTGCTCGAAATGCAAATGAGCAACAGACAACGGGCAACGGGACATCATCGTCATGGCAATGGGGCGTTAATCAGCACAGCGTTGCTGCCGCTTTCATGCTTCTCAAAAAATTCTAATTTAATTACTTATGCTCGATGCATCCATTGTGACACACACACACACACATACACACACACACAGCATACACAGTGGGACAAAGCGAGCGTGAACATTAAAAAGAAATGAACAGCGACGCCAGCAGCGGCGTCAGGAGCCCTTTAGCTAAACGCTGTGCTATATATATATAATTAAAGCTGATTGACGGGCGCTCAGCGTTGAAGTCGCTAATGCTGTCGGCTGCCATTACAAAAGCTGAATGACACAGATGCCACCCAGATTTTGTCAATCAAGTGCATTTATCAATTAGTGGTGCCCAAAATGTAAATGCACTTTATATATCTATATCCATATATATATATCTATATAAAAATCATTCTAAAATAAGCATCGAAGCCATTAGATACAATAAATGCGCTCAATTAGTTCGCCAAAATGTATGCTATGGTTAGCACTTAGCCGCAACGCCACATAATATCAGCAATCACTTGGGCCCACCTGCCAATCCGCCAACACGCCAACCGAAAGGAAGGTGCATCTGGCATGCGACTTGTTGTGGCATGGGTAATGTGTGTGTGTGTGTGTGTCTGAAAGCGTAAAAGCGTGCAAGCGCTAGCGCGACGCTTCTCGTTCCGGGCAGCGACTCCAATCTGCCACCCCATATTTATATTCAGGCACACACACACACACACAGACACACACATACACTATGAGGATGAGGCATGGCAGTGTTATACATTGAACTAATAAAGCTTGGCACGTGGCATCAACAATGAAACGCATTAAAGTCGATTACAATATGAAGCTGGCAATGGACTCGGGTATGGGGATGTGTCCGTGTAGTGTGGGGATTTATGGGGGTGTGGGCACGATATTTCCATTTTGAACTGGCATGGCTTGACATACGTTTATGTTTATGTATATGTGTAGACACACGTGTGTGTGTGTGTGTGTGTGTGTGTGTGTACTTCTACATGTACACGTCATCAGGCAGCAACATCAACATCAACGTGAACAACTTTTGTAAAGGTTTTTCAAGCGAGAAACCGCGTGGCAAGTGCACGGAGCATGGGTAAAAAGCATACATAAAACGTATCGGAAAAGCATTTCAAAGGCCGTCGAAAAAAAACGTATTTTTGGATAGAATCTAAACTTGAGCGTGCAGCGAACTTGAAACTTATTTGAATCCAGCTAAAAAAAAAAAATAATCATTCGAATTTTCGTTGATTTATTGTCTTTTTGCTTTTGGTATAATTTTGTGTATTTTCTCTGTATATTTAAATATTCAAATTTTAAGCGATATTCACATTTCAATGAGCTGAAAAATCGTGAATATCGAAAACGGACTCCAAGCCAACAGACAAATGCCATTCACTATTGAAACGATTAATAAACATATCTTAATAAAAGACTATAAACACGCAAAAATGATGCCTAAAAAGAGAGATTTAGGATTTTCAAACAAAGAAATTTTTGACGTGACAATTACTTTACTACTCCAACTGCTACCTTTCGTTAGCCGAATAATAAATGGGAGTCCAGCACCACAGATTAATGATGAACAAAATAAGAATAAGAATTTTACTACAAATGAGTGTTCCTTTGCAAAGCATTTGTTAGATTGGACCGTTGTTATAAATGTTGTTTTGAAAAACAAATAAAAATTTCTCCGTTAAGTAAATGTGTCCGTAATCTTTATAATCAATTTAAAAATACTCAACTAATATTCCTATCGAATCTATATGCTGACAGTTTGGAAATGTTGCTGTAAGTTTGTCCCTTTAGCAAATCTATCCATCCAAACGATCCCATCTCAAGCATATGTGCAAACAAAACAAAAGTTAATGGAAAGATAAATGTGGGCTAGCTGGCGATTGTTTTTACAGTCGCCAGTTGATGTCAATGCTCCCATGTGAACACAACTGAAAAAACACACTCTTCACTTTCAACACCTGTCGAAAAATGAACGTGTTTTTTTAAAAAAGAATTTTTGCAAATGTTTTCCATATTTGTTGTTGTTATTATTTTTTGGTAGCCAAACGTGACATTTTTGCACTAAGCAGGCATTCAAAAAGATTCAATGGGGAACACAAATCTTGACAGGTCTTAAACATATCTCAGGGACATGAGAAAATGCCAGTGACAAGTCGCCGTGGCTGTGGATCTGAATGTGGCACTCTAGCCTAACCTTGGCATGGGATTAGCGGTTTGCAATACGGCTTGGTTTAATGACAATGATCATGAAAATGATAAGGATACGGATAAGGATTAAAATGCGTTGCGAGCTGCAATTGAATGCCTAATGCCTAATCAGTCAAATGACGACAAATTGTGTGCGTTGCATGCAACGCGTCGAGACGCGACGTTAGCAGCTGGCTCAGCGCGACTTAGTGTGCTCAAGTGGCCGTCATGTGTGGACGTAGCTGAACAGGATGAGGCAGGTACATGTGCAGATGGACGAGGAGGAGCAGCAGTAGGGAGAAGCCAAGATGCCAGTTCACAAGAAAGCAAGGTAAATAAAATTCAGAGTAGTGGGGCTTAACCTTGTGCTGCTGACGACTTAAAGTAAATACAACTAGAGAGTGGCTACAATTCAACCAACTCTCTCTCTCTCTCGCACTTTTGCTCTCCTATGCTCGCTTTCTCTCTCTCTCTCTCTCTCTCTGGTATTCACATGCTGCTGTGGCTTTCATTGTTTGCGTTGTTTGTGGGCTGTTTTGCCACCGCAGCATGCTTTGCTTTACATTGCTGTGCCACACACATACAGAGTGGCACAATATATACGTATGACCGCAGATCTAACGTAAAGAAATAAATGAGTTTTTCGCATTAGGAGGCAACGAAGCGACAACAGTAACAACAACAACAACAACCACAACACCCACAACAACAACAACAGCAACGACAATAAAGCATTAAACGAACGGAACGAAGGCGACTTCGCAAATGGCAGCCAAGATGAAAAATGTTTTTTAATTTTTAAAAGTGGTTTCATTGTCAAGCGTGCGTAACGTAAAATCTGCAAGGATACATGGCACGCACGCACACCAAAACACACACACACACACACACATGAACACTTCGAGTGTAAGGAAATGGGCCGTTGCGCTCGAGTAGCCGGCATCCAAAAATGACGCCCAAGAAATTCAAGCAATATACATATATAGTATAGAATTCGAAGTAGTAATAATATACATTGATACATACGGTCCTTTGTATTCCTCCGGATAGGGTATAATATAGCCATCGGGCGATGGTCTCGCCGTTTTGCCCACCCAGAAGAAGGCATCCGGTCCGGTGCCGTCGTACGCAAAGGATTTAACAAACAGTGTTGACTCATCCACCGCATAGATGGAACCCTAAAATAGTGCAAAATTTAAAATAAAAAAAAAAGTTTCCTTTTTGGTTGACCAGAAGCGAATCCATTGAGTTTACCCACCTTGATGCCATGCGCAAAGTTCGTAAACTGTCCAATGTAGCGGCCAAAATACGGCTCCGGTGGTGCACGTCTCGCAGCTGGAAAGAGAGGAAGAAGACATAAAGTAGTAGTTAGAAATGGCTTTTTAATTCATACAAAACTTTGGGAAAAAACGAATTAACTTTCATGTTGCATCCATCAAAGGGAATATAGCTGCAGTTGTCGCATTCATAATCCCAAGAATTTAGAAATATGCTGGGCAAAAACAAAGAGCGTCAGCTGCCTTACAAATTAATCCGATTCACCCAAAAACTTTGTCACACAAAATGTGCACGATGCATAAAGTTTTGAGTTACAGTCTCAGTTAGCTGTACAATTTTGTTCCCAGGACTCCACAATTCTTACCTCGACTGGTTAGCATTTGCTTTGAATAATGATGACTGCTTTTGAGGATGGGTATGAATACTATGCTGACGTTGATAATGTTGATGAAGATGATGATGATGTTGCTGATGATGGACTTGGCAGCTTTCAACTCTGTTTGCAATACTCTTGACAGGTCCTTGGGGAGTTGTTGCTACCCCGCTGTGACTTTGCCATGAAATTGATTGAAAACCATGAAATATATTGAAATTCGATGCTAAATTGAAGAGAGAGTGAACACATGCCCGGGGATATCTAACCAAACATTTGGAGCTGCATGCAAGCAATCTCAGCTTAAAAGCGGAAGGCAAAGCTAATTTGTAGTTGACTTCTGAATGACTCAAAAAGCTGCAATCTTTTATTTGGATAATCAGAAAACTTTGTTTGCTCTCTGCCAGAACTGTATCTAGAAATAATCTTAGAAAGAACGACTGACGAAGTCTATATACTGACTTTAAAATATTGAAAAAATACAAATATTTACATAAGCAAATTTATTTTAATATGTAATTAAATATTAAAATATTGATTGAATACCATGAAATATGTAATTCGATTCTACACCTGCAAATGCCCGGGGACACCTAAATTAATATTTACATAAGCAAATATAATAAAATTTTAAGTAGCAAAGGCAATAAAATTTCCAGTTGTTGCTTTAATTGAAACAAAATAGCCTTCGGAATAATAATTGATAGAGCAAACTTGAATTCAACAAAATGAATTAGTTACAATTTCAGTGCGAATGTTTCTTTGCTCGTTAGCAAGTTGTAGTTGCAGCTTGTTGCGGCACAGTCACTCATGCCACTTCGTACTTGGCACACAGGGGCATCTGAACAAATGATGCCCGGGTATTACCCAGAATGTCTCAATTGTATCGACAACAAAGGCAATGATGGCAGCCAAGGCGACGCCAATAGCAACACCAATACAAATAGCAATAGAAGGGAAGGGCAGGGCAGGGCCGGGCATGGAGGTGGGACAAGGACGTGCGCTCAACGTAATATGCATTAAATCTACTAATGCGTGCATTAATCTCTGAAGATTTGGACCGGCCCGCAAACATGCAGCACGTGTCTCCATGAAATATACGTGCTCGAGGATATTTATACAAAGTGATGACGAGCACGTTGACGCTGATATGGATGTGGATGTTGATGTTGCCGGTGCCCGATGAAATGCTCATAAAAAGCTGCCAACTGAGCCTAAGGCTGTCCTCTAGCTGCTTTTCTTGTAGTAGCAGTTGTTATTGTTGTTGTTAATAATGTTTTGGTGGCTGTTGCGAACGGATGGGCATTGACAGTGGTGACAGGAGCCAGGCGAGACAGCGGGCCGCATGCCAAGCAAATAATAGTCCATTGGACATCTCTATCTTTCTGCCCGACTGGCTGAGTGTTTGACTGCGACTGTCTGCCGATATTTCTCTTCATTGAGTGCGATAAGATTTGCCGCAGCAGATAAAGATGCTGTTGCCAGGCAAGGAATGTCTTTTTTTTTTTTTTGCTACTCGATTGAGACGGCGACGGTGTTCTGACCCACATTTCAAATGAAATTTAAAGCGAAACAACCACATTTAACAGGGGATGTGTTTCTCTTCTTTATTTTTAGCAATAAAAAAGCTAATCATGCTTAAGCGCAGTTAGTCCTGAATATTGAGAGCGCTGCAACCGGTATCCGGTATCTATAGCAATAGCCTTAAGCATTTGCATTTGTGCAGACAGCATAAGCCCTATAAATTAAGTGGTAACCATGGGTATCAGCACGCACCACACACCACTACTGCTGCTGCTGAACATGCACCATCAAATCTGGCCCTTGGTGCGTGGAAATAATATTGAAAGGCGTTACTCTCTCTCCCAAAGGGTTGGCTCCGCGCATCATACACAGATCCAAGCGCATCCCTCTGTCCTCTCCGGTTGCCCAAAAGTAATTCTCGTCTGGTTGTAGTAATCACCAAAAGGACGAAGACGAGTCAGTCAGGCAATAACTACAAACAGAATACGAGAGGGGAAAAGCAGCACAACCACCTAAAAGCCGTAACCACTGGCAACTAACAAAAATTGCACGAAAATTAAGCCGATTTGAAGCCCTAAACACAATGTCAGCATCATTTGTGCTGGGGGACACAAACACAATACAAAGAGCTGTCTTGTCTGCTGCTGCTGTTTCTAGCAAAGATGTGGCATAACAGTATGGCAGAAAAATGTTATTAATATAGTAAATAGTGCATTCGACGACTATTTAATTTTGGTTGAGTCAGATGTATTATTAAATGTCGGGACGGCGCGAACGCCATTCCCGGCTACCAAAAATTATACGCACGAGTTATTCACATTAGGAATAATCGCAGAGGTCAACTCAGCCGAATGTGCAATGACCGAGCCTCACTCCGGAGGAACCGCCTGCGTGATCACGGTTAACCCCTACGCCAGGTAAGTATGCTTTGCTCAGCTCGGCAACTGAACTACCATGGCAACACTGCTAGAACCACTTGGGAATTACGTATGGGTTGTATTCACAGTACGCCTGAAAGTAGGCAACACTGTAGTGCAGGTAGTTATTTCACAGGATATTTCGGAGCGATTTATTGCAATTAGCTCAAAGACAGGATAGGGCCAAGATAATGAGGTTATAAATGCCGCAACGGTTGCTGCTTAATATAATCGTCCGTGCTTGGTATTTATTCTATTTATTTACTCGTCGCTACATCAAAGGAACAAATGATAATTAAATTCGCACTAATCTGCCCGTAATTTATTTTATCACATGCCCATCTTCGACTTTGACGTCGTCATCAACATTATCGTCAACAGGGGTTCTGCTTCTGCTTCTGCTTCTGGTTCTGGTTCTGGTTCCGCATGCACGTCGCACACACAACGCACGAAATTCCAAATCAAATTTTCATTTACTTCCCCAAATATACTCTCGGCAAGCAGGTTGCCCTTACGCACCCCGCACTCCACAGTCGAAATGCCTGGGAAGCCGGCGGGTTCATTGGTTGGTTGGTCGCCCAACATCATTAAAGCTCGAAAATATTCCTCCCCCAGGAATGTTGTTGTCTATGCTGTGTACTCCCTTATATCACGAGGGATGCGTGCTGTATGCGTCTATGTAGGTATGTGTGTGTGTTTGTGTATTTGTGTATTGTGTATGTGTATGGATGGCAAATCGAATAAAATTTAGCTGACTCAATAAAAATCAAAAAGCGTTAATGCTAACGATATGACTTTAACCTGAAACCGAGTAAATTGTTGCTTGTGTCAAAGCCAAACAAAAAAAAAAAAGCAAAAAGGGGGTCGCCGATGGCATGAATTTTGGGCGGAAAGGCAGCAGGATACGGCAACTGGAAGCAATATTGCACCGTAATCTGACAGCGACAATTTTCGGACTTCTTTTCCTTTGCGTGAGTGGTATGGGCTTTAAGACTTGCCATAGAAGCGACAACGCTGAAATAAATGATGATAAATAAATAGTAAAACGCGGAAAAGAAGGCTGGACTCGCGTACACAAACAAGGCAAAAGGAAAAGCGGCTAATGAATACAATCAAATGGAATCGGATGGCTTGGGTTGGGTTGGGTTGGATTGGGTTGGATTAGGGGCAGCATCTTTTCGGTGCCATTGATCGATGAATGGGGTAACTCAACTGTCGGCACGGCTGATTGTTGAAAGGCGTCTGGACATTTATTTGAATTGCCATTTCGCTTCACTTACAGCAACAATCATTTACAGTCGCAGAACACTTAGTTCTCATTAATTGTTATGATATTTAGCAGCATTATTAGTATTATGGTTAACATTTTGCCTAGCTAAATGGATATTATTAATTATGATCAACATTATTTAGCTAAAAGTATTATGATTGAAATTTTTTTTAACTAAAACTTATTTAATATTACATCAAACTCAGGTTGTAGTTTTATAAGCTAAATCTGCAGAAGAAAAAGAAAGTATTCGAAAGCTTTTAGGAGAGAATGTACTAGCATGAAAAGAATCACAGCAAATGTCAGACAGATAATTTCAATGTGCATATCACATTTTTATAATTCAATATGATAAGCCTCTCTAATAATACTACAAATTCTTATTTAGTACTGTACTAACAACATATAAATTTAATGTTAACAAAGATTAATAAATATTCTTTCGCAGAAACCCTTCTGAGTGTGCCCAAAAATTAAACTGAGTTCGCATTGTTGTTTTCTGTATGAACTAGTTATCTAGTTTATAATATTTATTTTCATTCATATTTAAATATATGTAGAAATGGCTTTACAGAAATGTAAGAGAAACATTCCTGTGTGTAAGCATTTAAATTTTAAGAACAAAATTGATTGACATCGACATATTGAGGATGATGATGAAAATATCAATAGAACGCATTCGTTTTGTCCATAGGAAAATGTAGTGCTTTAAGGATCCTTCAGTCCGCATAATTGTATCTGTCCATTCTAAATTATACAGATATTGAAAATCAAATATCCAAAATGTAAGTGATTTTTCGTTTTCGGTCAGATTTCTATAATGGGCAACAGTATTTAATCTTTGACACCCCAAAGAAAATTGATTTTTGTTTTCCTCGGGTCTTTTGTCTTCAATTGTTGGTCGGTAAGCCAAAAATCGTGGGAGATTTGTAAGCGACACGCTACTCTATCGCTCCCGTCCCCCACTTGTGCCTGAGAAGGGGGCGTTACCGCTCAGCGGGAAGTGAGCCCAGCTCGCTGTTCCCATTTATATTTATTTCAATTTTATGACTTCATGTTGCCCAAGAAATAAAAAAAAATAAAAACAAAAACACCAAACCACAAACGAAATGAAACTCAAATATGTACACAAAGTTCCAATGTGGTCGACGGGGAGTCGCTTCTCTGGTTCGCTGCAGCAGCAGCTGGTTGGGTAGCTGGAAAGCTAAACGCAATTCGTATATCGTACAGTGTACAGAGTAGATATTAGAAATTTAGCGAGGCAACATAACAGATGAGGGAGGAGTGGGGCAACAGATGAGCCGGGCACTAGTGTGACTGAGGGCAGGGGCGTGGCGCATTGACACCCACACAAAATGTTGCGCAGACATCGCTGTCTCAGTTCCGCATGCTGCCGCAGCAGCTTCGTTTGGTGGTTGTTTCTCTGTATGCAACCACAGCTACCGGCATGGAGCCTTTACGGCCAGCAACACTCATACCACAAAACCAGAAAGAAGAACAACAATAACAACTCGAATAAAACGGCAGGGATTGCTTCTTACTTGGGAGCGCACGCTTCAGCTAATTTAATCTCTGCAAATTGCTCGACAATCTGCGCGGCATTAGAACTACACACGTGAAAAGTGATATACTCTCTCTCCCCCTCTCTCTCTCTCTCTCTACCATTCCCCCCCTCTGTCTCGCTCTCTCTCTCTCTCTCTCTCTCTCTCTCTCTGTCTCACCCCTCTTCGCTTTGACTCCTGCTGTGTGTTGCTGGTGTGAATTAGATTAAATTGCAAACTGCTTGGAAGCTTGTGCGCTTAGTTTAACGACCATCGTTTGCCAAACTCTGTTGACTGCAAATACGCGATAAGCTTGTCAGCACACTTGTCTTCAATTCACAATCAAAGCTTGGCCATATCCCAAAATCATGTTAGCCACTTGATATAAACATCACACATCAGTTTGAAGTTCAACGACGTAACTCGTTCCCTGCCAATAACAACGACCACTGCAACCAGTGCAACCAAATTGAAGGGCAATCAAATTTACAACACATCTACATGTAATACATATACATATTTATACTAGTATATGTTATAGCTGCAAAATGATAAGCAAACCTGCTCGATTGTCTGCCTAATTTATGTGTTATTCGAACCAGCCAATTAGCATTGAACACTGATGCACTGTGAAATGATTCGAGTTTTTTGTATGACATGAAATGAACGAAATCACAGCGAATTCATAAGCTGTAAAAGTTAAGCGACCAGTTTCTGCTTTATTGAAATGCAGACAGGCCAAGTAGTCAAACAGAGTAAACACATTTTTGGTCACAGCCTAAAGATATGCTGTCTATTCGAAAATGCTTGCTTCATATTCTTGATGCCACCCAAGCTTATCACACAAAGACAATTAACAAATGAATAACAATCAATCATTTTTTCTCTTGATACTTTAATTGTAAAACCCCAATAATACAAAATATCATCGAAGACTTATGAAACGAATGTACAAAATTTTAGGTATCATAAGCAAATAAACTTTACTTTCTATGTAGATGGAGTTTTATAAAATTGATATTCGATAAACAGATTAGAAGCAGAGGGTCAACATTTTTATCTAAAATATCAAGTGTTACTTAGAGTTCTGCGATTTTTTCTCAGTAATTAACATACATATTTCCCAATTGTTATAGCTTGCTGACGTAACTTGGATTTGAAAGTTTTGTTCAATTGAACAATTCAAGGATGACAACAATATTTTTACAATTCAAAATAATCCATTTATAACAGTCACACTCCGCCACTGCCACCACACGATACATTAATTGACAGACATGCTCAATATTGTCATTCAATAAACGCAGCACGCATTGTGTGGTTTTGGCTCTGAAACCGCTTTGGCCCAAGCTCAATTGCGATCGCACTTTGGCCAGACACACCTGGCCAGGCACACTTTCATTTTGATACCCTTGCAAATGGTACATCACTTTTGTCATTCCACAAAGTAAGAGAGTTGCTCTAAGTAAGTTTGTCTGTGCTTCTGCTTCTATGCAATCAAGTCTCTCAGCTTGGAGATGTCCTACTTGATGAAAACTGTCAAAATCAATTGGATATGACCACGACAATGTATATTTATTCACTAGTAAAGGGCCAACTTGTAGTCTAAAACTATAAGTGAACTTGAAGTGATTGCTTTAAGTAAGAAGATTACAATTTAACATGGTTAACGTATTTCTAATATCACATTTTTTCTTACTTACTTGTTTTTATTTTAAGAAATATAAGAATTCTATGAAACGAGGAGCATTGAGGAGGTTTGAAGTTTGGGAAGAATGAGGATATTTCGTGTAGTTGCCACAGGAACAATCTGTCTGTCGAGGCAATCTAAGAGATTATTACACAAGAGACTTAAATTTCATTTTATCGATAACTTTTCACATTTCACGAATATCGATATCGATTGCACATCTAAAACATGTTCGACTACTGATAGATAATGACCTGCGTTCAGGGTATATTCCAGCAGAGCTCTCTGAGCTAGAGCATTCTTACTTTCCTTCTTTTTTTCTCGAAATTGCCACTCATATTTGTGGCATGTTAATTAGCCGCCAAGACGAGCGGCTGCTTGCCAATGGAATTGAGTTCAACGACGACAACTACAAAGCCAAACAACAATAACAACAACAACAACACCAGTTACCGCAACAGCGACTGCGCTTGTGCATTTCGCTTTTAATAGTTTGAGTTTTTTTTTATGTAGTTGGCCTTTTTTTTTGGTTTTTTTTTTCTCTCAAAAGTCTTCTGTTACGTAACCGGCATGTGGGCTGCCGAGTCATTTATGTTTTCTGTTTGCTCCACTCGCAGCCAGCTCTTGATGTGTAACTTTTAGGCCAAGTCTGTAGATGCTGTCTGTGTGTGTGTGTGTGTGTGCGTGTGTGTGTGTGTATAGGAACTGTTGGCCAAGTATGAGAAGTCAGCGTCAACCGGTTTTCACATTACACCATTCGTTTTTTTTTTTTGGCAGTACGCTTAATAATGCCAGGCATTTACACTCCCAGCACGTCAGTGGTGGCGATATGAATGATTTAGTTTGCTGCGGTTCATTGGCCTTTCTAATTTCTTATCGCAGTGTTTAGCATAATCCGAACTCTAATGCGAACCCGATGAGTAAATTCTGCCCATAAATATTGTTAGCAGTGCAAATATATTGCCAAAAACGTCAAGACAAGCTAACAAATCGAAAAATTTCACGAAGCGGTTTGAAGAATTTAAAGAAAGATCTCGTTTCACTCATGAAACTTTAGAGCAAAGAAATCAAAAGCAATTCAAAAGCTGAATTTTTAGTCCAAGCCTTTTTTAATAATTAGTAAATGCAGCTGCAAAGCATTTAACTATATGTAAAAAGGCTTAAACATGCTATATTGACAGAGAAATCAAAGTTGTTATAATAATTTGAATTAGTTAATTATAATTGTTTTATACATTTACAAGAGATCCAAGTTCGTACTAAGATTGTTTTGTTTTTTTTTTTACAAATATTTTATATTTATTTGAACGTTTCTGTGACAGCTTTGTGAAATTTTCCAATCGAATTCAATATGAGCTGACCATTTACATAATTGTGTATGCAAATTCAAGCAGATAGCTGGAAATGCATTTATTCTAATGCAATCGTAAATCTCAAATTCAATGCGTTACCAAATACATGACAAAGTTAAAACGCTCTCTGTGTAACAAATTGTTGCTTTTATTATCATTTTTGTATTTTCCGTCGTATGCTGAACAATTGCGTGACCGAAGCGTCGGTGTCAACGGTTCAATGAACCAAAAGCCATTCTCTGCCAGCCTCTGTTGGCCAGGCTAATTATGATAATTAAACGGCCAAAGCCATGTATTTTATTGTGTAATATGCAAAACAATGGGTATTCTTTGATTTAAAAACTCGCATTTATAAATTGTACTCATAAATGCTAAATGAGCATAAGGCCAAAATACTAATCAACCAACTATCGTTGTCAGTTGGTAAAAGGCTTATATACAATAATATACAATAAATTATATTTTGGATGATTGTCGTAAATGGTTGCGTTAATTAAGTGCCTGATGACTGTTGAGAGAGATCAGCAAGCATGCAATGTGTCTTTGTTTCACCACATGAGTTTCCCTCATTAAGCCAAGTAACAAGCAATTTCAAATGGAAAATTGGTAAATGGCTTAATACAACTAGCGGCATAATATAGCGCATTTGGCTAAACTTATTGCATGTATGTGAGTATATGTATGTATCGTATTTATGTTTAAATTGAATAAAGCCATTTTAATCACATGATCACGCACGAATATTATCATTAGTCATTTCTTCAACGCCTGCAGAGAGTATAAAAATTTTGTTGTGCTTTTTTGTAACGCATTGAAGTTGACGTCTCCTCACAAAGTATATATATTTCTGATCAGAGCCAAGTCGATATGGCCATGCCAGTCTGATCGCCTATCTTATCATTTAACCATGTAAGCTCATTCAGTTTTAAAGCTATCCTGATGAAATTTGGAACAGATGCGCCTAGTTACCGCCATTAACTATCTATATTTAATCTATGTAAATGTATATAAATAATATTGTTGGTTTAATTAACTTTGCCCTGATCTGTACTTAAGTGACTTCCCATTTGTAAATAACAGAAATATCTATACAAATGACATATATATATATATATAATTGAAGTGAAAACAAAGTGCATAAAAAATAAATTGACAATAATATCACATTTTAAATAATTATTTCTATTTAAAGAAAATACGAGAAATAAGTTTATAAGAAGCACGTGTTGCATTATAGTGTGTTATAGTATCTGAATCTATAACATTCCTGGGATCAAAGAAACAACTCACAATTGTTGAGTTATTTAATAGTTAATTATTAATCAAATAACTAAGAAGATAATGGTTAGAGTATATCGTTGTCGAGTAGTCTGATAAGCTAAACCCTGTGCTATTCGTTTAGTTGTTAGCCCACTAACCAAATGAGTTGTGCTTCGGTATTAATGATTGGGAGGTGGAATAGAAGGAACAAATGATGATGATGGGAAGTGATGGTTGTTGTTTCTTTTGTATTTCTGAAAAACCGACCACTATTAAATCGAAATTTTATATCTATGGAAATGACGCATCAGTTTTGTGAAGTGCAAATAATTACTTTTATTAAGACTACAGCTAAGTCGAAATACATTTTGTAGAGGCTCGCACTTGTCGAAGTTCAATAGTGCTTCGGCCACAATTGAAGTCGTTGCTAAGACCTTGTCCAAAAGCCACTACCAAATAAGCCGACTTGAACTTGTCAATTTATTGGTAATGATTTTTTGAATACATTTGCTTGGTACTTCATGTGCTGAAGTCATATCTAAATTATAAACTGAGCGATAAATTTGTCGACTCACTTTTATTGAAAGAGAGTAAAAGTGTTCATTCACACACACAAACAGACAAACAAACAAACACACACACACACACGCTCATATATATATATATATATATATATATATATATATATACGTTTTTTTATTGGTGTGCTACACTCACCTTGACAGACGAGGCAATTGAGCAGAATTGCAACAGCAACAACAACAACTAACTGTGACCATGAGCTGATTAATCCTTTTGCTGCTGCTGGTGTTGTTGTTGTTGTTGTTATCCTCGTTCTTTGCATGCTTGCAGTTGCCATTGTTGCTGCTGCTGTTGCTACTGCTGTTGCTGTTGATGCTTCTGTTTGTCCCTGACGACGCGTTTTTCTCCACACTGACGGCGTTTCCATGGCCAAATATATTGTTGCCACTTTGCGTTTCACGCAGCGACCAAAAATCCACACGAATTTATTTCTGGGAACTCGTCTACTGATGCTATTGTTGTTGTTGTTGTTTGGATTGGACATGCGCTTGCTTGGGTGTTCCTTGGACTACAACAAAATAGTCGATTAGCAGGTGTTTGTGGGGGGTTGGGATTGTGGGGGGTCTGAATTTCAGGTGGGCTGCTGCTGTCTCTGCCTTAGATTTTAAATCAGTTTATGCGAACTGATTTCCTTATTTTTTCTTTCTTATTTTTTGGTGGGTGTCTTCTAGTTGTTTTTGTCAAGTTGGCGGCAATTTGTTGTTGTCGTTGTTGTTGTTGTTACTATTATTGTTGATGTATTTTGCTTGTTTTCCGTTCTAATTCAAGGTTTCACATCATATTATGCAGGCTCCATTATACACAAACACACACACGCAGGCACGTCGTGGTATTGGTGTTTGCTGGTGTGTTGCCTTTGTGTGTTGGTGTCGTCAGCTCTCTGCTTTTATTGGTATTTGTAAGTTGGTCTACAAAATGGCGAAGGTTTCTATTATGTTTTTCTTTTTATTTTAATCGTTTGCGTTTTACTGCGGCTGTATAATTTATTTATTTTATTTTTATATTTAAATAATTTTATTTACTATCTACATAATTATTAATTGAATTTTTGTTTTTATATTTTTCGCTTATTAATTTCTTATAGAAATTATCTAAGTTATTGCACAAATTTCACTTTGTCGTTATTGTAGTTGGCTTAGGTGTAAATTTATGTTGAAATTATTGTCGATTTCACGTATGATATTTAAGTATTTAAATTAAATTTATAAAATTGAAATAAAAGGTTTTTATTTTGGGCTATGCCCATTGCTATAGATGCGTTTTCAACGTATTCCACTTTTATTCAATTAATATCATTTGCACACTTTATTGTAAACTTCTCAGTAAATAAATCAAAGTTCGTTAAAAGTTGTAAATAAATTTCGTTTTGATTTTTTTATTTTTCGATTAATATTGCATATATGTATATATATTTGTCAACGCCAAATGTGTGTGTGGAGGAGAATGAAACGGAAAAAGGCGTTTTAAACGCCGCGGCTCGCAAAACGCGCGTCAGGAACAAGCTTCGGCCTCAGACTGAGTGCCGCGAAAATTCCAATAGGAAGCGTCCGTCGTGGTATGTTTGGCTTCAGCGTGCGGTATTATTATGGCCCATTTGTGGGTATAGTATTTTTATACACTCTACAAAATTGGAGCACATTTACTTCATACTTTTTGTTCCAGCGTGTTCTTCACATTCAATTATGTAATTCACTCTCTATTGACGATAATTTTGCTGATGATTTTTCTAAATTAAGCAAAAAGCAGTTACAAATTTGATAGTTAATCAACTAAAGTCGAACTTGGTCACACTTATATTTAAAGCGCTGCAGGGCGTTTCGTATAGATGGCGCCACAACACAGCGGTTACATTCAAAGTATGTGCATGATTCACAATCTGACTTTGCTACTTGAGTTGCTAAAGAGTGGTAAAAAACATGCAAAGGCTTACAGTAAATTACCCACAAAGCTTGCATGGGTGTTTGCTTGTGTATGTGTGTGTGTGTGTGGATGTGGTTTTTGTGTTGGTTACTTTCTCAACTTGAAACATTTTGATTTGCATTTGCGGTCAGAATCCCTTTGCCCTGCCATTGGTCAAAAAATAAGCTTTTTACCTGTCAAATAGTTTTGTTGTTGTTGTTATTTTGTGCATTTTTGTTGATTTTTAAGACCCACAGTGAAACGTGCCACAAAATATCTATTTATTTATATATGAGACATGAGATCGAAAATGAGAAGCCAATAAATATTCTCTTGCATCTTACAAATATAAAAAAAGAAACTCAATCAAAGTAATATAAGTATGCTTTTGACTTCAATGTCTTGATTCGTGAATTTATTTGTAGTGTTATTATGATTTATTTTTAAATAATAAAGGAAATTTATTTTGGAATTAAAATAAAATAATTAAATACAAACGTAATTCAATTGACAAAAAATATCCACAACTAGGCGAGATAAGGCCAGAAATGCGAAGAAACAACTCAGAATAAAGTTTGTTAATATGTAAGTATGTGTGTATATGTTTGTATGCATGCATGTGTGTGTGTATGTGTGTATGTATACACATTTTACGTTCAACATACTTACACGCATACACAAAATTGAGGTTAGAGGTGAGCAGAGCAATGGTGCTTGTGACAGCAGCCGCATATCCGGCAAAAATGGGGAGAAAAACAGCTTTTTACTACAACTTTCCCAAGATTTGGGCGCGTAAACTGTGCAAGCCTTCCAGCTTCAAGGTCATACAGGGTGCTGGTGAAATGCTTGACGATTGGAAGCAATAACTGCAGCGCGCATGTGCCCTCAATGCAAATAATAAACTAAACCATAAACCATAAACATATCTACAAACTACATTTGTACAAATTGTAAATGTCTGTAATTTTACATACCGGCTTACCTCATGGAGAAAAAATATTTGAAGTACATGCCACTTTTTAATATTGTGAATGCTAAAATTAAAATTGAAATAAAATTTCAGTAAATTGCTCGTTTTTCTTTGCCAACGACATTAATTAACAACAAATTTCATTAAGCAATCATTTGGCGCCACCTATCGAACGACAAGCAAGCTAAATGTGTTTGGCGTGCTACAGCAGTTAGCATTCATAGTGCACTTAGGACCTGCGCAAAGTCCAATACGTGCGAGGGAGATATCTGCATTTAACAAACAGAATGTGACCGTATGCTAAATAACAGCAGGTATATTGTGAAAATATCAACTTGTTTGCATATAATTATAAGATTTATAATTATTCTGGTAGTGAGCTAACAAATTACTTGGAAATTTATTTATAGAAAGAAAAATATATAATAGAATATATTTAGTAAATAAATAGATATCGATCATTCCTGTACATGAATAAATTCTTTCGATTACAACTCTGCTCTGTTACGATAGCTCACTGTTAACAGCAAATTGACAAAGTGTAAACTTTTAGATGACAGAAACAGATGTTAGGCGAAAGTTAATCGACTTCGTCGATAACATTCTGTTAGTGAAGTTGTCAAGAGCGGACGTGTTTCTGTAGCGTTTATACATTTACAAAATTTTTTGTAATAGGAATATATACAGATTATACAAAACTGTAAACAAACGCGAAAAACAAACAATGAACTAATGTAAAGACACACCGCGAGTACTCAATACGCGTGTTCCCCACGTGGAACCCCATTTTTTCGTTTCTTCATTTTATGATGTGTGCCTGAATGTAAGCAGCTTTTGCTCTGGGCGGCGAGTAAGTACCTCAAACACAGTCCAACCAACCAACCGACCGACAGACAGACGACAGCCGCCGAGTAGCAGTGGCAACAAACACACACAAAAAAGAAACAACAAGCAACGCCTCGGCGACGGCAGAGAGAGAGTGAAGAAAAACAAAATAATATATACATATACAAAAAGTAAAACACAAAATTCAGTCGAGAACAATATAGCAAGCTTTGCCCAGCAATTCCTGGAATTGACCAAATTTGTAAATGCAAAATTAAAGCAAATGTTATTTTGTTTCTTTTAATTATAGAGAAAATTACCGTGAAATTTTAGCAGTACTTAAATATATCCAATATTTTGAACGTATATATGTGCGTTTTCGTCTTTCGTCTAATTTAATGTGGATGTGCGTTAACATTTGCATTCGTTAATTATACAAGCGAGAAATTTACAATTTACCAAAACTAAAATACGCGGCTGCAAAAGAGGAAGAAAAGGAAAGGAAAATAAAAAGAGATAAGAGAACAACCGCATCGCAATCATTATTTTTTGACAATTGACCAATTGGATTTCAACAACTTGCAAATTTATTATAAACAAAAGAGCAGCGAACAAATCATCAAGATAGATTCTTCTGCTATCAATTTGAGTTTGCGTATTACGACAAGTTCAAGCTCAATTATTATTGTATTCAGTCAAGTTGAAAGGAGGGAGGAAAGAAACGCGCGTCACTTTGTTTTGTGCCCTCGTCGTAGGGCAACAACAGCAGCAGCAGCAACAACAATAACAAAAGTAACAACGAACAAAACAATATAAAAGAGAGAACACAGCACATACAACATCAACTTAAACGCAAGCGGGAGTGCAGTGCAAAAGCGCAGGCAACGGTAAGTTTATCCTCCCCCAACCACCATTTTTTCCCTTTGTATAAATACCAGTTCAAATAGAATATTGTGCTTTTAATAATAGTTTTCACATGCGCTTTTCGCTTTTCCAACTTCTGCTTGCATTTTTTTCTTTTTATTTTTGTGAAATTTACAAGCGACCATTTGACAACAGCAAAAAAATCTTGATTTTTGAACAGAACCCCACACAAGAGATGCGAGATAAGAGACCACAACTGGTTTTGTTTACAAACAAGCAGCAAGTGCGAAAATTTTCTCAAACGTGTTTTCGATTCGCTTTTTTCTTTTTGCTCTGCCGTCTGCTGGCATGCAGTGAAAATGTTTTAATAAAAAAAAAGAAAAGAAATATTGAAAACGAGTTTTTCCCCTACATTTCACAACACAGAGAAAAGAAGCCACTTGTGCCAGTTGCTGGGCTCCCAAACGCTCTGTGAAGAAGAAGATGACCCTACACTGTGAATGTGGGCCGAGAGAATGAATCAGCTTCTTCTCTGATAGACTCTTAGCTTCTTTGCTTCTTCTTCCCACACACAGAAAGCGGCTCTTGCTGACTAAGAGCGCCACCTGTTGTTGTGTGTCATCGAACAGTTTTTATTTTCTTTTGTACTCGCGACAAGTATTCTTTTCTCTAGTTTTTGAGTTGTATAGTATGTGCTATTTTTGATAAAAACTAGCGATAAGTAAGTGAGCCATCCTCAACAGTTGTGTCTCAGTGTACATATTTCACACGCCCCATACGTGACATCATGCCAATTCATGAGCTCAATTAAATGCAAAAGCGAGAGAGAGTCAAAAACACACTACTCACTTTCTGCTCGGAAAACTTAGTGCATAGAGATTATACAAATGCATATTGCACTGTTTCTAATTTGGATTTCACTAGAAATTCACTAAAGTGGAATTGATTGCTATTCCTTGAGTCGCCTGCGCTTAAATAAATAAAAGTAATTTATAAATTGAACTGCAATATATGTTGATATGTGTAGTTGTGTCATTTGGTCTTTGTTCAACCAGTAAAAATTAGTGTAGCAGTGATCTCTCGATAGTTGGAACGCTTACTTAAATATTTGCAAATATAAATATACTTATAGGTTTAATTACTTTTCTAAAAATTAGGTATTCACATACTTTAATAATGCTAATTAAATTTTTGAACACACTTTCAAATTGGTCAATCAATATATGAATAAATTATTAATTTCGTTCCAATTTTCGAATAACACATTGTGTAGCCTTCTTAATTTCTAAAATTCTTAATTAAGTGAGTTGGTCAATTGGCAAGAGTTTAAATGTATTTAGCTTCTTAGAGTTTTAAGTCATTAACGACATAATAATTTGCATGCGCTACTTTGCTAATTCTCGCACGATCATTCACCGCATTCAATGGCCCATGGCTTCTACTTTAATGCGTTTCATTTTCCCCATTTTCATCTTACTAACAATGAAATTTTTGTACATTTCGTTCTGTTCCACGACGGCAACGATATTTGTGGCCCCGCCTCCACAAAATGCTCTCTCTCTCTCCCATTTTTTTTCCTTACTCTCGGTGTATGTGTATGTATGTGTGCGTGTGTGTGCGCTCGCGCATTTAGATCCTACGAAGGTCCTCCTATGTTCATGTCAACGGGAGGGGGTGGGAAGGGAAAAAAGCCACAGTCAACACACCAGCAGAACCACAACCGCCAGTCCCAGCACCATCAGACGCCACACGCGCACCCTCTTCCGCACCACCATCACCCAGCAGCAATTCAGCAACAGCAGCCGCCACAGCAACAACTGCAGCAGCAACAGCCGCAACAGCAACAGCCGACGCACATCTCTCATTTGCATCAACAGCCGCAGGATCAGCAACAGCAGGCGGCGCCGCCACCGCACGCGGTATTTGTGCCGCAGCCGAGCAGCGTTTCCAATCTCGGCAGTCTCCATCACCATCCGCATCAGCACCACCCCCTACCCCAACAGCAGCAACTGCAATTGCAGTTGCAGCAACAGCACCAGCAGCATCAGCAACAGCTGCAACAGCAGCATCACCAGCAACAGCTGCAACAGCAACATCATCTGCAACAGCAACAGCAGCAACATCATCTGCAACAGCAGCCCATTATCTTCTATCAGCCGCCGCCGCAATTGGCATACGCCAATCACGGCCAACACTCGTCCAGCAGCAGCAGCAATGGTAGCACAGGTGGTGCCGCTCTTCAATTGAGCGGCGCCGCCAGCAACAGCTCGCTGGGACATGCTGGACATGGCCATAAGCAGCATCATCACAGTCACAGTCATGGTCATGGACATGGCCATGGGAATAGCAGCGGCGGCAGCAGCGCCAGTTTGGTGCATGCCTTGGGCAACTCGACGCTGCCACATTTCTCGCAATCAGCTGGACTGATCGCGCCGCCAGCCGGCAATGCTGGTGGGCCCGGCACCGCCTACATTTCGGCCACATATTTGCCCTTCAATCATCCCGGACAGTTGATTAACGCGCAGCCAGTGGCATTTGCGCCGAATACCGCTGTGGCAACACCAGCTGCCGCCGGCTTCTATGCAACGGCGGCACCTGCACAGCAGCACCAAAAACAGCAGCAGCAGCAGCAGCAACAGATGGCAACTGCACAGCAGCAGCATGCAATTGGCGCCAGTCCTACACCAAGTCCGGCACTAGCACAGCCCATTACCTACTATCATACTACGTTGCCGCCACCGCCGCCGCCGCTAAATAACAACAACAACAATAGCAGTGCCAACAAAAACAAATCGACGCCAGGCGGCGGCGCTGGCAATGGCGGCCATCGTGGCAGCATGCGCGGAGCCGGGCAGCGTTCAACGCCGCCCCAACAGCAGCCGAGCTACTTTCCCGCCTATGCGGTGCCGACAGCAGCGCCTCCCCAGCGACCCACGTCGCGCAATTCGCCTCTGAATGGAACACCAGCGTATCACATGCCTCCGGCATATTGTCCCAGCATACCCATTGTGCCGCCGCAGAGCCTGACGACGGCGCCCATGATAGCGGCCGCCAGTATGACGGCGGCGCCGCCGACTGCGCCGACGGGTTTGCACACGTATGCGTCGCACTTGCAGAGCACTAGTGCAACAGCCGTGGGAGCGGCGGTGCCAGGTGGCATTGTTGGCGCCTATTCGACCACGTCGTTGAGTGCACTGCAGCAGCTGGCCGGTGGTTGTGAGAAGTTAAAGGAGCGTCGTACTCATGCCATACCCATCATACATCCGGACACCAAGGAGAATGTCCTCGATCCCAATTCATCGGTGTTCATCAACAAGGACTCCAACTGCACGCTCACATCAAGCACGGGCAGCGAGTGCAGCCTGCCGCGATACCAATTGACTGTCGATCCGGATGCAAGCTCACTAACTGCTCTAATACTAGCCGGCAACATGGTCGATCATCAAATGCAAACGGAGAAAGCTTCACAGCCTGTGGACGACAGTCAAGCAGTCTCACAGCCTGTGGACGACAGTCAAGCAGTCGACGCATCTGAAGCTGCATCTGCATCTGCGACTCCATTAACCGACGAGGACAAAGTCAGTGTCATTGTTAAGGACATACTCGCCAACTCGGGCAATCCAGATGAACATCTCAGCTTTTGGCAGTGCAATGACGGTAAGTTTAATATGATAAATAGGCTAGAGTTATCCATACAAATTATACTCCTTAAAGAATTGCGAATCTTTTGATTCGTTTAGTTAGTGCATACATATTTTAAATTGACTATAAATAATAATCATTAGTTATGTGGAATACTTATGGATAATCCCATTTAAACCAAGGGATGTTTCACTTGAATATATTTTAAAGAGTAACCTTAATTATTTGTACATTCAATTGCACTAATAAAAATATATATTCTTATTTCAATCATCAATTTAGTGGACAATTCCTCGAAGAATGCAGCCGAGTTACCTTGTGTTGTTGACAAAGAGCCCAATATCGATGAGTTGCCGCCCACAAGTTGCAGCAACACAGATGGGCCAGTGCTGGTGACTGAGCCGCTGACGAGCAAGAAACAGCGTCCAAAGTCGGCCAACAAGCAAAGTTAGTGTTGTGCACATATTTTCCCTTTTAACAATTCTTGTATTTAATTGTGATAACTGTATTATAGGCACCGCCACACCTATTTCGATAGCAAATGCTGTTGCCGAGGCAGCTACTAGCAGCAGCAGCAAGGCTCTTTGCATTCTAGCTGGCATTAAACAGGCGACGACATCAGCGCCACAACAACAACAGAAACCGCTTCTGCCGACGCCAACAACAACGACAACAGCAATAAGCGTTCACTTGGCAACTGATCCGGGCCCAGCGAGTCCCATAAAGGCGCCAAAACCAAAAATCACGGTTAAACCGACTCAGCCAGCCCAGCCGCAGCAGCAACAGTCTCAGCCTCAGCAGCAACAGCTGTCACAGCCGCAACAGCAAGTAAAATATGAACTGCCGTCGTGTTCGTCGTCGACTGCGTCGACGCCAACGCATCACCAAAATTTGCCACAGATACAGATACAGATACAACCGGCAAAGCAGCAAACTGGACGCGTCAAACCCACAGCGCCAAATTCAGGCTCAGGTTCAGGCCCAGGGACTGGGTCCGGAACGAGCACAACTCAGCAAGTGGCTGTTGCAAGTGCAGTTATGCCTGCAGCGGCTGTGCCGCCAAGCAGGAAGACTACGCGCAAGGCGCAGAAGCGGAAGGAGCAGGAAAAGAAGAAACAGAAAGCGGCGGGCAACACCGCTACAACCACAACAGCAACTACAGCAGCAGCAGCTGTCAGTAATGTGACCAACAATAAACAAAATAATAATAATAGCAACAGCGGCGCCACAACCAGCTCAAAGAGCAATAGCAACAACAAGAATAACAATAGTGCAAGTGGCGCTGAGACCATCATCACGTATGTGACAACAACTAAAACGACAGCCGCTGTCGCATCCGCAAAGCTGGCGGACAAAGCGGCGCCCACGACGACTGATATGCTTAGTGCAACTAGTAATAATTCTAGCTTAAGTTTTAGCCTAAGAGACAAGCAACCCAAAGATTTGCAGAAGCCGCTAGCAAGCAGCAAGAAAACCGATGCGGCGGCGGCCAGTGACCAACTCAGATGTAAGTACACAACACACAATTCTGGTGCGTGTGTGTGACTAAATCCTTTTTGAACTTACATCATTTTTCAGATGGCCAGCAGAGGGATAAACATTTGTGTGATATGGACGCCAAGGTGGTGGATGTGGACAAGCATGTGGCCAACAAGGATATTGTGGCCAAGTTTCTGCAAAAGGATGTAGCGAACGCCAATCCGCCCAGCCAAGCGGCGGAGTCACAACTTGAATTCCTCAATAGTAGCAGCTCCATGTGTGAGGATGAGGACTTGATAGGTGTCGCTGCCGTTACCGAGAAGTCGACGAAAAGCAAAGCGGACGCCGCCGAACTTGACGTTCATCAAACTCAAATTAACAAACTCCCCAATGAGGATAATTTGAGCGAACTGAAATTTGGTGACTTCGTTGAGGAAACGACGCCAGATAATTCCAGTTTTATATGCAGTTCCACCTGGTCAAGTTCACAGCCGGCAGCTGATGTGAAAATCTCACAGACCACATTGCCCTCGGACAATGTGGACTGTGCCCCAGGAGACAGCACACACAAGATTGAGGTGCCCATCAAGAAGGTCTCTGGATCTGCTGGGCATCAGTCGGTTAAATCAGCCGTATCCAATACAAACGTAATTGCCGGCAGCAAAGCGATAACAGGCACATTGACCAAAAGCCGCAGTGCCAGCAAATTCATTAGGTACAATCTGGAAGAGCTGCACGAGCTATCGAAGCTGAGCATTTCTCGGAAACCGCCGTTGGTGCCCTGCCAAAAAGGAGATTGCATCTCGCAGCTGTTCGTCTCGCGACAGTCGCAACAGGTGCAGCAGCAGCAGCAACAGCACCATCATGGCCACAATCAGTATGGTCAGCAATTTCAGCACACGCACGAATCGATGGACTATGGTTCGGGGAAACGTGGACGCGGTCATGGCCATAACCAGAACAAGAAACATCACGATGGACACCAGGCGGCGATGAGCGGCGGCATAACGAGTGCCAACAGTTCCGGTCTCGGCAGTGGCATGACTAGCTCCAATCAGCGGCACATGGACATTATACGAGTGCAGCTTTCGCTCAAGGAGGAGATTAAGCTGTCGGAATGCAAGAATGCCTGGCAGCCGGAGACGATGCGTCGCATGTCCACGTTCAGCACAACGGAAACCGATCCCGACGATGACATGGATGTGGTGCTGAAGAAAGTCCGTGGCATACTCAACAAGCTGACACCGGACAACTTTGAGGTGCTACTCAAGGAGATGTCCAGCATCAAGATGGACACCCAGGCAAAAATGACAAATGTAAGTACAATCACCAAGCAGACAATACATAGAGGTGTCAAATCGACAAATAAGTGCATCAAATGTTTTTTAGAGCCTATCGGCTCAGGCAGGCCCAGAATGCAACGCGTCGAAAATTGTGCAGGGGTTGCGTGTCAAGCAGCGAACACACATCATTGTTTCACTTGACTTCGCTGCAAACGTCCCGGGTAAATGAAAAACTCAGACTTTTATGAACATGCGTGCATGGGTGCGAACAGTTACGCACATTTTCTAATAGGCCTCAATGGGCTATGAATGTGTGCGAAAAAAAGCAGCTAGCTATATTGCTACCGAATCGCACAGGCCCTTGAATGTGTGTGTGCGAAGATAGCAGCAGCACTCTATCCTTGTTTTTTTTTTTTTGTCAATTTGACGCACTTATGTATTGATTGTACCACTAAGTAGAATGCTTAACAACATTTTAGCTATGCTCCCTGCTAATTCGGATTGTTTCTGAACAGGTTATGCTACTCATATTTGAGAAGACCATCAGTGAGCCGAACTTTGCGCCCACCTATGCGCGCTTCTGTAAGGTGCTGTTCCATGAGATCAAGGCAGAGAACAAATCGCTGTTCACCAGCTCACTGATAACTCGTATTCAGCACGAATTCGAATCGAATGTGAATGATGCGAATGCCAAGGCGAAGAAACTGCAGCCCACCCAGGAGCGGATCAATACGTGCACCGATCCGGCCAAGAAGGCCGAACTGCGCGCCGAAATGGAGGACCTGGAATATCAGTTCAGACGTCGCGCATGGGGCACTGTACGCTTCATTGGTGAGCTATTTAAACTGCAATCGCTGACCAGCGATCGAGTGCTGCACTGCGTCGAGTCGTTGCTGGAGCATGGCTGCGAGGAGAAACTGGAGTATATGTGCAAATTGCTGACCACTGTCGGCCATCTGCTGGAGGCGGGCCAACCGGAGCAGTACCAGAGTGGGGTGCGCATTGAGAAGATCTTTCGCCGCATCCAGGATATTGTGCAGCGTTCACGTTTCAATGCAAGCCATACGCATCGCCAGCATCAACATAACATCAAGATTAGCAGCCGTGTGCGATTCATGATGCAAGATGTACTCGATTTGCGCTCACGAAACTGGGATCAGCCAGTGACGGCTCAGTCAGCCGCTGCCAATCGGCAGCAACGTCACAAACAGCAGGATGAGCCTAAGGCGCAGCAGCAGCAACAGCACAGCAGCGGAGGCGTCCGCAGTGGGCAACTGATACAGCAACCGGTCCAGCAGCAGCAGCAACAGTTGTCGAATTCGCAGTATCAACAGCAGAAGCAACATCATCTTGGTCACGAGAGCGGCGGAAATTACTTTATACAAAAATCGAATAAGTCGCAACATCAGGAGAACCAATCCTTGAGCATAGATCTCAATAAGCTGCGTTTCAGCAGCGGTGGCGCCGAGGACACAACGACAGCCAAGCTGGGCAACTCGTCGCTGTATCAGTGGCGTAATTCGAACAATCGTCCGGTGAGTACTGCACCGCCAGTAGCGACACAGATCACCTTGGCCAAGCGTACGGTGCCAACGACGACGAACTCCTTTACAAATCCGCCGTATCAGCAGCAGCAGCAACAAGCATCATCATCGGCGCCAGCAGCAGCAGCAGCAGCAGCAGGGTCTTCTGTTGCCACCAGGAATAATAACGTGGAGGCGGCGGCGGCGGCGGCGGCGGCGAACAAAGTGGTGGAAAACAACGACATCAGTGGCAAACAGTGTCAGACACTGCTCACGAAACTCGTCGAGGAGGTGTTGAGCACACGAGACTGGCAAAATGAAGTGATTACCATTTGGCGCAGTTACAATACCAGTAAACCCCAGAGTGTGGAATCTATTATATATTATGTGCTCATGGAGTATGTGCATCGGACGGAAGTCAAGCGACAACAGCGTTTGGCATGCGCCAATGTCTTTGCGTATTTGATGCATCATCAGGCCTTTGGCCGGATCATCTTTGCAAAGGCATACGCACGCTTCGGCGAGGAGTTTCCCGATCTGCTGGTGGATGTGCCCAACGGTTGGACATATGTCTTTGAGTTTATCGGTCCCATACTGCATGAGGGTTGTCTGAACTTCAATGATGTGTGGCAACGTCGTTGGCTGGAAGATGCCCAGTTCACCGAACGTTTCGTTCGCGCCTTCGTCAGCTATTTTGTGCAAGAGTTCGGCGCCAGCTTCACACACAAGCTATGGCACATAGACAACAAGCTGGATCGAGGCCAGCTGTTCTGGAGCGATGCTCGCAAGTATCGCGACTTTTTACAGTCGAATAGCTTTCAATTTTTGGAGCCGAACAGCACACCGACAATTTCGGGTGTGCAGCGACCAAAGGTCACTCGCACACCGGCGGAGCATGTGGAGCGCATCAGCTATCTGCTGCGGCTGTCCAGCGACACCGCAATTGACTACATCAATACCAATGTGCACATAAATGTGTCATTTGTGCGCCAGCTTACCAAATACCTTTGCTGTGATTTCGCACTGACTGTGATCACCAATAAACCATCGACTAAGACTAAAAACAACCATAAGACTAACAAGAACAACAACAAGAAGCAGTTGCAGTTAAACGTCGACAACTTCAAGAGCCAGTGCACCCCACTGCTGCGCCTGTGCATCGATATGCTGGAGGCGCATGAGATCGCTTGCATTGAGGAGTCGCTTGACTCGATCCACAGACAGTATATGATCGAGTGCGACAGCGGTGAGTTGGCCGTGGCGGAGACCATCTGCAGCATATGGAGTGTGCTGTACGACAGCGAGGTCATTTCGCGGGACTCCTTTCAAAAATGGCTCAAGCAGGAGATCGGGCCATCTAGCCCCGTCTACCCCCGACTGCTGAAGGATAAGTTGCGTGCGTTTATCGAGAAAATATGATCCCGGCGCATACCAAACAAAATAAAAAGGATCAACAGCCAAAAACAACAACGAAGAAAATCACCGGCAAATAAAAAAATAAAATAAAAATCAAACACATATATTATGTATACGACAAATGTAACAGCGGCATTCGGCATTTTATTCACACACCAAGCGCGGTCGTGTATACCCTATATACGATACTATATACATCCTACAGAAACAGAAATCGTTTTCAATTATCAATTGACTTGTCCATCTAACACGAGAGTGTAAAAACAACAGATAAACAAACAACAAATAAACTTCTGCAATAAACAAAATACAAAAACAACAATTAATAAGTCCAAATTAAAAAAAAAAAAAAAAAAATGAATCTCGGCGTCAAAAAGTATTCTCGAAAATCAAACACAAACATAACTTAAAATATAAGTCAGGGTACATATATTATATATATATATATATATATTTTTTTTTTTAAATTTATTTTATTAAAATCCTCCAGTATTTTATTTAATTAATTTTCATTCAAAGTATAAAAGTCAATAATCCCGCTAGTCTATCGGCATAGTTTAGCATTCTCTTTGTTTATTCTTATCAAATAACTATATTCTTTACCTTTAAGTACAAACATTTCTTAATTTCCATTATTTAACTTTATCTCATATTATAATTACTTAATATAAAATCAACTTATTACGATATTTGGTTTATGTGATTTCCATGCAAAAGGCTCAAACCGAAAGCATACGTTTATTTCCTTATAAAGAATCTATGACTATTTGAAATTGTCGCGAGGCTTAGACTCAAATTAATACTACGTGAATGCAAAATTATATATTTATTTCAAGATATGTTATACTTTAAACAATGTAAATTATAGCAAGAAAAGACATGTAAAGTATGTATGTATTTAGTACACAGTGCATGACAAAATCCAAAGATACAAGTTTAAAAAAAAAAAAAAAAAAAAAATTAGCTGTAAAATGAAAGAAAAAAATACATCAACTTTAATTTAAAACAAAACAAAACATTATAGCAATTTAAACCAAATTGAAAACTATATTTATAAATTTACAGCAACCATAAACCTAAAAAAAAAAGAAAAGAAAAACAAAAAAAAGAAAAACAATGAAAAGCAAAACCAAGAGCTCTAAGCCGCCTTGAATTAGTTATTTTTATAAGAGTACACAAGGAAAAAAAATTAATTTCAAAAATTAATATTTCAATAGTAAAAGATTTTCACAGTTTTAATTTTTTTTTAGTTATTATTTTCGTTTTTTATTTTTACACTGAAAGTGAAAACAAAGAAAAAATAATGAAAATGGTTTGCGGCAAAATGCAAAAAAAAAAAAAAATAAAGAGACGTAAGAATAAATTATTTAGCAAAAAAATAAAAATGTAAACAAAAAATATTAGTTAAGGAATTGTGAAAGCGCTTCTGCACTGAAAAGCAAATAGTATAAAGCCAAGCTAAGGATATTCTGAAAACTTCTAGCATTCTTTGAGAGCATTTCAAATGTGTAGTCAAATTCTGGAATAAATTTAAACAAACCGAAAAACCAATCAAATCTGTGAGCATTTTTAGCATGGAAACAATACATTAACGAGAAACCCAATTAATATCTAACAACGTTAAAATATTGAATGAAATTTCAAATCACAAGTAAACCACATTAAACAAAGGTAAAACACAAATGGCGCATAAGACTAGAAGAAGCTGATTAGAGAGGCGGTCTAACAAATGATGAAATTATAAACAGCAAATAATAATAAAATTAAAATAATAAAAAAGAGAAAAGAACAAGAAAAAATACAACTGCGGACGTTTCACTGTGGGAGCAGCCAAAAGGATTACACTCTTTAATGCACACATACAACACGCACACATTCACGTTCACACACACAACATTCCAATGCATCTATATTTAATCTCACAGACACAAACACACAGCTAAGCAATTCATGGTGATGGCACTACTTAAGATTCATATCGCATATAGCATAAGAGGTTTAGGATAATGCTTTAAGGCTTAACGCACGCACAAACGTAAGCTGCTCAGTTTGGATTAACTTGCTTAGAAACTGATCTTATTCTAAATCTTCTTTTCCCACTTCATTTAGAGCTCTAGGACAGCAACATGGAGCGACGTGGACGCATTCCGGTGGCCAAATTTCGGACGCAAGAGGCCAAAACACGCAGTCGGAGTCGAGTGAGTGAACCGGACTACAATGAACAGGATCCGGAACATGATATGTTTACGCTGCTGGAGGACAACATTGCGCTTAAGGAGGAGAACAAAGCGCTCAAGCTGGAGATTGAATCGCGTAAGTTATGATTCTTGTCTATAATTTACCTGGCCTAAAACCACTTATACTACATACAGATAAGACTACGCAGGAGGAGCAACAGGCGCAGCACGAGGTGCTCTGCGCTCAGCAGGAATTACTGCAACGGCAGCAAAGCAAATTTGAGTCAGACATCAAGGATCTCACTGTTAAGTTCAATAAAACACTTAACGAACGCAATGCGCTTGACAAGCTTCACAAAATGAAAGTCGATCAAATACACAAGTAAGTTGTAAGTTGTTTAATCTTATTGAAGCGAATTGAAGCAGTTTTTGCCTCCTTGCAGTCTCACCAGCGAACTGGAACACATGCGGGAAAAGCAGCTGGAGAACTCATGTGGTGACAGCACTGTAGCAACCACAGTAATTGACTCCGTTGAGCTGAAACGCAACCTGCTCAAGATCTTACAACATGACAGCATAGACAGCGGCGATATTACCAGTGGCGGCAACGATCTGGACAGCCTCATTGATGTCGGCGGCAATCTGGATGTGCCCATTACCAACGCCCTAGTGGATCGTCTGGTGACTGAGTTTCTGTCGCTGAAGCATGCCACCAATGCCGTCGAACTACAGCTGTATGAAGCCAACGAGAAAATAGCCGAATTAGTGGAGCATGTAAGTAGAGTTTAGTATCCTGAATGCAACTCAAGCTTACACTTCATTTGTGCCACATAGCAACATCTACTTGAGGAGGAAAACGAATCACTTCGCACCGAGAATGGCAACTTGACCAAAGTAGCCAAATTGTTAACCGACAACATGAAGGAGAGCGTGGAGACCAGTCAGAAGTAAGATCATTTGCTATATACGCAATTATGTAGAAGTATGTTAATTTGAAATAGGCTGTTTTGGTACAACGTTCCATTAAGATACCATCGCTAAATGAATTCAGTTTGTTCCCCTGCACAATAATTTAAATATATTTTTGTTGTTGAAAATATCCCTTCAATGCGTGTAGCATCACTTAAACACCCTATGGAATGATATAAAATATTTCCGGGTATGGTTTTTTTTATAACAGGAGTTGTAATTTTGCTTCTTCTAATTTCTTTCTGTTATACAAATAAAATGAAAGCACATTAACAACACATATATATTGTAAACATTGCAGAATGGAGGCCGCCCTAATTAGATTGAAGCAGCGCAATGATGAACTCACTGCGAAGACACGCGACCTGCCCGATGGACAGCCTCAACCAACGCCTTCGCCCACAGCACTGCAGACGCAGGTCGAGTTCGAAGAGATCAAGGAGCAGGTGCAGCATCAGACTCGCGAGCACAACGAGCGCATTGTGGAAATGGTGAGCGGAGAGCTATGCAATTATATTTACATTTTATTAGGTCAAGGTTTATCTATCTACTATGTATCTCTCTATTTATCTATCCTACCTTATATCTGCCTATATCAAAGCAAACACGAAGCGTCTTTGATATATTCAAGCCGCTCTCGAGTATCTTTAAAAGCAACTGAGTACATCAACGAATGGTACAACAAAAAGGCAGTTTCTTTCCACACACGCACTTTTCCTATACTTATATGCACCTAACAATAAATGATTACAAAAGTTATCTTATGACACATGCATGGAATATGTCCAGCTGGGTTTTGGGCTATTCCTCTCCAACCTTTTGGTGCTGGACTCCAATCAAAAAAACAAAACAAAAGAAAAACGTAAGCGCAACTCGCTTGCCTTATGCTTTTAGCTATATTCTAACCCACTCTGTACTAACACGCATCGAACGCGTTTTAACTAATTTTTGCTCGACTAATTTTCGATACACCTGCTCCGCTCCCCCCTACCCTGCTCTTGTTTCCGTAGCAAAGTCTAATGGATGCGGCTATTGCAAAAACTACTAACGATGAACTAAAAAAATTACAACTTAAGTTGGAAATACTCGAGGAGCAGCTGCGTCTGGCGCAAACACGCGCCGATTTCGCCGAGGAGCAGTTGGTGCGCTACCAGCAAGCGGAAAAGCATCAGCATGCAACAGCGACAACAACAGCAGCAGCGCTGCCTCCACCACCTCCACCACCACCACCGCCACCCATGCCGGTAAATATGCTTTACACAGCTGCAACGGCATTGGGTGCAGCTGGTGAAAGCGGTGGAGCTGGCAGCTTTAGTCAGCATATAGCTGGGCATAATTTACATAAAGGCGTCGGCGATAAGATTATCGATAATGTCAAGCAACAGGTACAGGCGCAGGCGGCAACAGGTATGTCTGTCATTCAGTTATCAGCAATCCCCCATAAACCACTGCCGTACTTTATCGAGTCGGATATGTGGGAAATGGCTGCGTATGTGTGTGTGTGTGTGTGTCTGTGTTTGTGTGGGTGTCATTTTCCACTCAATGTCAATGGCTCAACAATGGACAGGACATGCACCGTGGAGCACTTTCACCTCAACCATTTTGTGCTCGGAATTTTAAGTGTCGATTTTTGTGCTGCTCCCTTTCGCTATTATTTTTGAATACTCTCTGCTTGTGTATACATTAGTATGTGTGTGTGGGTGTCTGCCCACACCGGACGTATGTGCAATTTGCCCTACGTTGTGTATACACATAATTTAATCCAACTATATTATAAAAAAATATATATATATATATTTGAGTGCTTGGTTATGCTGACTGCGAACTTTAGCGAATTTCGTAAGATAGAATTTTTATTACGTGTTTAGTTTTTATGTTCGGTGCATAGTTCATTCAACTCAGTCAAATTTAAGCAGTGGCTGAGAAAACTATTTTCAAATTTGAAATTTCGTTTGCTTCGAAAATCAATATTTAACCTTGTGCTACCAGATCCTAATTAATTTTCAAGGCAATTCTATTTTAAGAGTCAATCAAACACTTTAAGCATTTTCATCTGAACTTTTAGTTTTAGGTAATATGATAATCAAGCAGCTTGAGCAAGCCAGAACACATATTTGTATGTAAATACCAAAGGGGCACAATATAATCTTCCGTTTTCGCACAGTTTCTCAATAATAATATGCTGGATTTTCGTTAGTTTTCATCAACTATTCTATATATTTATTCAACTATATCTAGTAAAAAAAAAGTCCTATTGAGTTTAGTGAAGATAGCTGGAAAAGTAGGAAAGCAAGCATGGCTTAGAAGAAAAACTAAAACTTTCCGTTGTCTCCGCAAAAACTGAGAAATGGCAACTATTCAAATGTCATAAGCGTTATCTGCCTCTAGGGGCGACTGCGTTAAATCTGTAGACAGAGGTGTATGGCGTCATTGTTGTTGTTGTCGTTGTTGTTATTATTTTCCTATCTTTGGTTTTAACAGCCTTTTACGTGTTGCTGTCAATTGTCAATTGTGAATTGTTAGTTTTGGCCTCACGCAATCCACCTGCCTCGCCGATTATAATTGATTTTGAGCATTGTTTATTTATTTTTTTTATTTTTTGTTTTTGTGCTGCTGCTGTTACTACTCCTATGGATGCTGTTGTTGTTGTTTACCTAAGCGTTGTCACTCTGCCACGGCTACGGTGCACGTTACCATGCCATGCCTGTCATGGCTGGTGCTTGCTGCTGCAACGGCGGCAACTTCTTAATTAAGTTTGCCACGAGCTTTTTGACGCAGCCCAGCCACTAGGTATACACACACACACATACATACACACCTGTGTATGTGTATCTGTGTGCATTGATATGTAGTACAGCAGTAAAAATCTAATTAGCGTCGGCTTTACGCTCAGGGGAAGGCAGCTTGCGTGGTTGGAAGCAGGTAGCTGAATTTCTTTTTAGCCTTAATACATTTTGCAATCAATGTGAAACCGCCATACTTGATTATGCGTATATAGTATATAGGTGTGCCCCTATGTGTGTGTGTGTGTGTGTTTATGTTTCTGTTTCTGTGTATGTGTATGTGTATGTGTAGGCTGATGTTGTTGTTCATATTGCTATTGCACTTGTAGGACATCTCTGTCGTTTAATTTCCGCTTTTATTGCGTTGAAACAATTGTATGATATTGATTTGGATTTGAATTTGAGCTCCATGTTCGATGCTCGACGCTCTCTGATTCCCTTATGGCAGCTGTCAGACAGCCCCTGACTTCAGTTAAAGATGAGCTCCATTTACATTAAGTGAATACCTTAGCTAACTGTAATATTTTGCAGCGCTTACAACCGTGTGGCATGACACCCAAATTGAGCAGCAGCTACACATTTACTTACTAATAAATGCTAGTAAGGAAATCCAAAGTTGAAAAAACAGAGATATTGCCAATTTACAAGGCAGTTTTTCAGGGTATTGGTATTACAGATTAACAAAATGTATGTTTATTGGATTAGAGAAAAAATGAATTTGCCAAATTTCGATTTTCAATTACTATGTCAAATTTTTTGGGTACTGTGCAGTTGTCCCTGTTAACAGATATATATAATATATATATATATATATATATATATATTTATAGTTATTCCTATTGTATTGTGCTAGGCAAAAAATCGTGTATTGCATTATGACGCGCTTCAAGCACAACATCAACACAACAAGTCACATATGTACATATACACACACACACACATAAATATATATACATATATATATATATATATATATATATATATATATATATATATATATATATATATATATATATATATATATATATATATATATATACATATATAAATATATATATATATATATGTATACATACCGTGTAACTAAGATGAAAAGGAAATCAACTGGTTTGTACTAGAAGGGGCTTTAATACACACATTCAAACACAAGCATATTCCTTATGTAAAATATAATGCAGCCATGCAGCAGTTTCTATGTTGATGGATATGACTATATGTGTGTGTGTGTGTGTTTTGGCAGACAGAATATGGTTGAAAACACTTTTAGCATTCTTATAAATACAAACTATCGATCCATAAAATACGATTAAATTATAGTTACAGTTACCCTTGTGGCTGCAACACACAACTGAATATAAAAACATATATATTTTAGCTAGATATCTTGCGTGTTGAGTTCAGATCCTTTAATTCCTAATATACTTGTATATTTAAACTTAGTTTCATTCAGCAAACAAAATCGTCATCTATAAGATTTTGTCTAGAGAAAAAAATTTTTATTTAAAAATAGTTACATATGGCGATTATAATTTTTTTTTAATTTAAATCTTTTCTTTAAGTTGGCAAACACTGTACTTTAAAGTTTAAAACAATTAAATTTCAAATTTTGCCATTGCATTGTAGAAAGTAAAATAGCAGATTCACTTCATTTCCAGTTTTAACTAGGTTATTGTTGCTTGTTTTAATTTCATTTAGTCTGTTGTCTGTGCACCTAAATTATGGGCTAGTTAGTAGAAAAGAAAGTGGAAAACAGAGAACGTGAATTAAAAGCAAGACAGGGCGCCTTTACTGGCTGCCATTCAGGAACGATGCAATCATAGCGTAAGCCGCATGCAACAACGCCTGCTCGTTGCAACACACTCGCACATGAACACACACGGACACACACACACAGCAATATGTATGTACACCTACTGACTGACTGACTTACGCGCTGACTCAATTACAAGAGCCTCTCAGACTAGCACTCACACTGTCACTGTCACTCTCACTGTCACTCTCACTGTCACTGTCACTGTCGCACCAAGCACATCCGCTTCCGGTTGTTGTCGTTGTCGTTGTCCATCTTTCGAGTTTGTTTTTTTTTTTTTGGCGCGTATGCGTAACGAGCGCACATTCAAATCAATCAAGGCGCATATTGTGTGCGAGTTATTAAAAAGACGAGGCTTCAGCTATTGCTATTGCTCCCAATTTATATGGGATTTATAAGCATATGTATAGGTATATGAATACGTATTATGTATTATATGTATAAGCTGTGCGATAAATGTCCCGGCACTGAGAACGAAGCGCGCGCGCGTCACTTGAAGCACATGAAGCGTTTGAGCTGGCAGCAAAGTGAGCAGCAAGTCTACAGCTAGCCAGCGTGCCAGCGTTGTGGCATTCGTGTCCTGGCGCTCGTCCTCGTCAACAGCAAACAGCCAAGGAGCAGCCAAGCAGCAGCCATGCAGGCAACCAGCGAGCGACGCGTCGTCGCACTCGGCCCAAAAACAAATGAAGCGAACTGAGCGAATAAATTTCTGACATTATTGTTGTCGCTTGCCAGGCGAAGCCAACCTGTAGTTATGTGTATTTATGTGTGTGTGTATGTGGGTTATACAGCATCTATCCACAGATTGCCATGGCAATGTTTATATGCTTGAAGCACCGTCAAATGGCGTTTGGCTTTTGTCAGCCACTTGTCTTTTGTTCTGACCATTATTGACCAGAGAGCCTACTCAGACACAACCACCGCCCCCCACCTTCCGTCTAGCAACAAGCTGTCACATTTAGACCAATTTCCGCTAGTGTAAATTAATTGACTTTGAAGTAGGCACAGACCGAGCACTGCTGGATATCATTTCCGCAGCATTTCCAGTTGTGCACGATACAAAAATAACAGCAGCAGCAAGCATAACTCGCATACTTCATTCATATGTGTTATGCCACCGAGGAGAACTAGAATTGATTTAAGTTTGTCCTGCTGTGTAATGCCGAGACCGAAGAGTGCCAGATGCTAGTACCTAGCTGCACGCCATTAGTTGGCTTCCTGGGCCGAGGCTACTACCCTGGCAACACAGCGTCCCGAGAGAGGGCAGACAAGGGGCGGGCGCTATTGTGGCTGTCGTCTATGCGACAGCTTCGGCTTTAAACACAGCCATCAGGCGTTTACATGTTTCACTCGCAGCTTACGGAGCTTTATGTTACCCAACGCCCGACGACGCAACGTATCAAATTCGATGAAGGAAAGGCATACGCCATTTATTATTTTTACGAGTAAACCGAACAACAGACCAAATGGCGATGCCACAGCATTCCACAGACCCAAGACCACAACCAGTACAAGGCATCACCTTCAATCTACATTGTTGTTGTTGGTGTTGTTGGTGTTGTGGTTATTGTAGTCATGCTATGGCTTATTATTATTATTTGTGCGTTTTATATTTCCGTGTTTTATTGCGCCGCTTTTCTTATAAACAGACACACACACACACACCCACACACACACACTCGCACACCTAGAGAGACCGTATATTTCCATTGACTTCGTTTTGGTGCACAACAAGTCGCATACGCAGCATCAGCAACTTCATTTGTCGTTCATCTGACAGTTGTTGAATGCGTGAGCTTATTTTCCACCCCTTTTTTGTTGTTGTTCTTTTTGTTATTTGTTGTGATTTATATACATTTGCCATATACCCAAAAATTCGTAATATGAAATCCTTAGCTCCCTTGATTATGTCGCGTGCTTGCTGTTGCCATTTAAAGGTAGGTGCTGTCTTATCATTTATGGCAATGGTTTGAAAAAAAAAACTAACCGCATGTTAGTTGAATTCTTTTAGATGTTTAGCTTAACATTGGAGCTACAAAAATCCATAATACAATTGACTGATTTCAATGTACACTCCTCCGCTCCTTTCAGGTCTTGACGCTATAGTGCGCGAAATTAAATCTGGTCGCGTAACGTTGCGTCGCAACAATCGCCGCAAGACCGGCACCAGTGAAGCTCTTAAGGAGATGTTCCAAGTACTCGAGATAAGTCAGAAGCAGAATCGCAATTCGAAAATATGTGTCGATCTGAATACAAATTTATAAGTGACAATATTCTCTTCTTTTACTTCGGTCTCAAAAAACTAAACCCTTCGCTGCGCTTCGACAAGCAACATTCCATGCATTTTACTATTTATATACTTATATATATATATGTATCACTAATTATGCCTTTTCGTGTGTGCCTTTCCTTTTGGAAGAACTACTACTCTTATTTTCTTGTATTCATATTACCTAACATGTATTTGATGTTTGTCTTTTTGAAATGTGTTCATATGTACTAATTATTATTATTTATACATTATTTACGTTTAAAACCCAACGAAATATTATGAATAAAAATTCGCATAACATATGAAATAACATCTTTTAATAAATGAAATGAAATAAATTGAAATTCTGATTATTTTGAAGCTTTCGTCAATCTGAAAGGGGGAAACAATATTTTATCATAGCATACTTATATGCTGAAATATTAAATCGCTATTGAACCGGTTTTACAATTTCCAAATTTTAAAGCATGCTTTTAGGAAGAATACAAGGCTAGGACAATTACTTTTCAGAGAAACATCAAAAAGACGATTAGACGCATATTAACATATTAGACCTTATAATTTGGGTTCTTGTAGCTGGCGGGCGTCACCGAACCGCCATTCCAAGCAACTGAAATTGCATAACCCTGGTTGGAATAGTGCACCTTTAACTCATCTTTGCGCGAGTGTCCGTTAAAGATGCCGCTAATTGTCTTATGGAAACGGGTAATGCACCGATTGTACTCTCGGGCCCACACCGCCCAGCAGGTGCCATGACCCGATGGGATGTGGTTGAGCACATGGACATGTTCACCATTTTTCTCGGCGGCGAGGAGCGTATCGTGGAACCACTCCAACTGTGGAATCTTATCGGTGGCACTATGATACAGCCAGAAGTTATCCGTATAGCAATCATTGCCGTTTAGGGCAATAATGCGGAAACCCTTCTGAGGCGACACTGTATAGTAACCGCCCTTCAGTATAGTTTCCTTCGTCTCCTTGGGCAACCACTTGGACCAGTCTTTGTATAAGTGCTCATACAGCCACTTGGTGCTTATCTCAGTAGGCACTCCTTCGGGGCTGAACCTGTTAAATAAAAATAAAAACAATTAAAATAAATAGTTATGTTGCTTACTACTACTTACAGATTGAGCGGATGTGGTTCATGATTGCCAATGCACGGATAGACGGGCACATTGAACACCTTATCAATCTGACCGCTAACCTTACTCAGCACCCCCATGTGATCAACGACATCACCTGTCTGATAGATATAGGTGCATTTCTCAGTTTTAACTGCATGATTCAGCGCTGACTCAAATGTGTGCCAGGGTAAATCGCAATCTCTATAGTCGCCCCAGTATCCCGCCGCATTAGGTGTGCCTTCAGTGATGCTTTTCTGGCATTGGCAGCACATGGGCTCATCACAGGTGGCAAGGCTGCCTGGCTCGTACAGTGGATCGTGATGGATGTCCGAAAATTGGCATATCTTATATCGCTCTCGCTCTGAAGCACTTCATGGCATTTGCTGATCCACTGAATCGGCTGCCCCACCGGGAGTACAATTTATTGATTTCTAAATGCCATAAACGGTGGCTTATCTATAGCAATCAATTGAATGAGCGTGGTAATCTAATGTGGCTGTATTTGTGAGCATAATTACAAGCCACGGTAACAAACGCAGTAATATGAGTCCATTGTCGGATTAATATAGTGTCTTGCCTATATTCTTCTTGAAAGAGAAAATTAATAGAAAACTTTTTGTTCGCACACTCGTCAGTAATGAAAGTTAATCGCTGAACCTCGAAACGGCTAAAACAAAAGATTCCCAATTTTATCCACTCAAATTTATAGACAAACAAGTAAGAGTGCTGTAGTCGAGTAAGCTCGACTACGATATACCCTGAACACAGTTATTAAATATATTCTATTATTATTGGCAAATTCCCTTTAAAAAGATTTGAACTAAAATGCGAGCAGCTCTGCAAGCGCACTCTGCCGACAAATACGTGAAACACGCAATACACAAAATAAACATATTGAGGCTCGCGTCGATTATCATGCCATCTCTTTCTCACACATGCGCTCGCATATTTATGCATACAGAAAATGCTTGCGGCTGCTGATAGAAATGAGATCAATATGAGAATACATTTTCGACTATAACTTGGGTGTTTCTTATCTTGACGAAATTTGGGCAGTTGATCAATAGTATGCATATGCATATTATGTATTAATTAGAAGATTATGCCTTTAAAATTGTGGCATTTATTACTATCAGAAATTTAATGTATCGATATTCGATAAACGAAGGCAGGTATCGAAAAAACAACGCAAACTTGATCTGCGCCTGGTATACGAGAACCTATATTCCAAATTTGAAGTCTGTAGCTCTTACAGTTCCTGAGATCTGCGTGTTCAAACAGACGGACGGACGAACGGACGGACGGACAGGGCTATATCGACTCGACTATTGATCCTGATCAAGAATATATCTTTGTGGGGTCGGAGATGCTTCCTTCTGCCTGTTACATACATTTGCACAAAACCATTATACCCGTTTTACCCATTTTTAATGGGTTCAGGGTATAAAAAAATCTCATTGATCGCCAGGCTATCGAAAAGCTCTAAATAGCATAATTTAAAATAATAACAAAAGAGATTGTATGGTAAATTATTAAAAAAAAACATTTAACTATAAAGAAATGTTAATCAGGAATTTAGAAAACTTAATTTTCTTTTAACTATGAAATTAAACAACATCCAATTAGCAATATGCATATAGATGATCACTTATCGTTAAAAATTCACATAAAAAATCTTGAGCGATATGCTCACCTTTGGGGAACCATTAAAGAATGTGACACATGTGACCTAAGTTGTATTAGTTTGGACAATTGTTAATAAACGTAAATATGATGTTAAGCCTAATCAGCTTTGGTTTTAATGGCTCGGACACTGGCAAGCGATAAGTGGTTATAAATAACAGATTAAACAAATCGAAATATTGCGAGCGTATTTTGGGTTTTGCACTTCAAAGTCATCGTGAAATCAAAGAAAAAATTCGATGTAGAATTATATAACTTATTATTATTATTTTACAGATTAAACAAGTCTTTAGAAGCCAATTCTCATGGAGAACACCACAGCCAGCAGCGAGGTGAAGCTCAAAACGCTAAGCGTAGCAGCTCCGTCGTCCTCCTCCTCCTTGTCCAACTGTGGAGAATCATAGAGTCGATTAGCTTATTGAATTTAGAACTGAATCCATCAACTTACGGATACATAGAGTCGTTCCATGAGCTTCTCGCAACGTTCCCGCTGATTGTTTACAGCGATCGCTGCGTGGCAGAGCGTATCGGCCAGACAGTAGCGATCACAGCCAGCAGTAATCTGTGGCTCAGCAGTGGTGACCTTAAAGCGCCAGTACTGTAACGAAAAGAAAGTAATGTAAGGGTCAATACGGGAGTAGTAAAGGTACTCAGAATATTGCATTTCTCTACAGGTTTTTAACATATATCAAATATTTCAATCAAATTGAAAAGGATCGTTATAGGAGTAGTAGGGGTATTATTTACCTTGCGCATAAGATCTGGATTGTCTGCGAATTTATCCAATAATTTGTCAATGCCCGCGGGACTCAAGTCCTCAGTGAACTCCTTGGTGAACTCGTACTCCAGTAACCAATTGGGCTCTTCCGTTGGTTTCTTGTTAGCCTCGTTCAAGTGGAAGATGTAGGTGCGATGGTTGGTTACGTCGAAGGTCTCGGAGTTCACATCATATACCTTATAATTTGGGTTCTTGTAGCTGGCGGGCGTCACCGAACCGCCATTCCAAGCAACTGAAATTGCATAACCCTCGTTGGAATAGTGCACCTTTAACTCATCTTTGTGCGAGTGTCCGTTAAAGATGCCGCTAATTGTCTTATGGAAACGGGTAATGCACCGATTGTACTCTCGGGCCCACACCGCCCAGCAGGTGCCATGACCCGATGGGATGTGGTTGAGCACATGGACATGTTCACCATTTTTCTCGGCGGCGAGGAGGGTATCGTGGAACCACTCCAACTGTGGAATCTTATCGGTGCCACTATGATACAGCCAGAAGTTATCCGTATAGCAATCATTGCCGTTTAGGGCAATAATGCGGAAACCCTTCTGAGGCGACACTGTGTAGTAACCGCCCTTCAGTATAGTTTCCTTCGTCTCCTTGGGCAACCACTTGGACCAGTCTTTGTATAAGTGCTCATACAGCCACTTGGTGCTTATCTCAGTAGGCACACCTTCGGGGCTGAACCTGTTAAATAAAAAATAAAAATATAAACAATTAAAAGAAATAGTTATGTTGCTTAAGGAATACTTACAGATTGAGCGGATGTGGTTCATGATTGCCAATGCACGGATAGACGGGCACATTGAACACCTTATCAATCTGACCGCTAACCTTACTCAGCACCCCCGTATTTTTCTCTACAGACGTGGCCCAGACCATGTGATCAACGACATCACCTGTCTGATAGATATAAGTGCATTTCTCAGTTTTAACTGCATGATTCAGCGCCGACTCAAATGTGTGCCAGGGTAAATCGCAATCTCGATAGTCGCCCCAGTAGCCCGCCGCATTAGGTGTGCCTTCCGTGATGCTTTTCTGGCGTTGGCAGCACATGGGCTCATCACAGGTGGCAAGGCTGCCTGGCTCGTACAGTGGATCGTGATGGATGTCCGAGAATTGGCATATCTTGATATCGCTCTCGCTCTGACGCGGTGTATCCCCTTTAGAGCTAGTTGGATCTTTGACTTTGTCGTCGACCTTTAGGGACCAGTTGTAGTCAGGATTGGAACCCGTGTTGCAGAAATTAAAAGTCAGGAAAAGCGAACAAAAGCTCTGAGAGTCAATTTCCGAGTTGCGCATTATATACTCCACAGTTGGAAGCTCTGCGTCGATCAGACCCTCGCACACCTCCTCCGTTTGTAGGTTCAATCGTCGACACACATCCATAGCTATATTTTTCATTATCGCACCGCTGTTTTCGCCATGCAACTCTCCATCCTCATCGCGAATAGTGCGCATTAAAACTCGCATAATGGAGCGACACAGAGTGCAAACCACAAAGCTATCACGCGTCTCCAATTCAGTTAGATCCTTGGTGAATATATCCTTTTTGGTATGCGCATTGGCCAGCTGGGTGGTGAGTTGCTTAAATGCCGGAGTCTCGACTCCTGTTTTCAAAAATGTGTAGTACTCCTGCTCTAGACGATTAGCGACATCGTCGGCAATGTCGGACAGCACCTTGTCGTCCAAGTTAAAGTCCACGGGGACAGTTGGGGGCAGTTGCACCGCGGATGCGGCAATAGCTCCGCACAACAATACGAGCAAGCACTTCATGGCATTTGCTGATCCACTGAATCGGCTGCCCCACCGGGAGTACAATTTATTGATTTTTAAAGGCCATAAACGGCAGCTTATCTTTAACCCGTTGAAATGAAATTGTGGTAATCTGACAGGGATCGATAGCATAATCAGCAGAATGTTCCATACACTTGGCTCATATACTTATTATATTGTCTTGATATCATTTGTTATTTTTAAAATCTGTTATATAAAAATATTTTAAAACTAAAACAAACTAGTCTAAGATTGACGAATACTTATACAAAATGCAGAAATGGCCGCTCATTTCGATAACAAAAATATTTGCTGCGTTTTGTATTTGTGTGCATTCTAAAGAAATTAACAGAGAGTTATATACGAAACCCAGTAGGTCCCTTGTTTATGTAAAAAGAATGGCAGTCCTACTCCTGACTTCATTGGAGTCAGTTTGAATTGCTAAGAATTGACAGACTCAGCAGGCGTTGACAGTCAGCAAGGGCAGTAGTTCATTAGTATAGAATAATTAGTTGTTGTGGAGCAGTCGTCGTGCGAGATTAAGTTGAGAGGAATAAATAATAAGCACCTTCGACTGCTATCGTTTTCAGTCAGTCATAAGAGATATCTCTAAAATATACATATAATTTCTAAATTCAAAACAGACTTTTCCAAAATCAGCGAACAATATTTTAAAATCCGCAAAAATCCGCACATTTTCGATAGCTTTTTTATGCCTATCGGCTGATGTCTACTGCATTAACTATCGATAGTCTTATCCAAAACTAAAATTGAATAATTTGAGAACACAATACAAGTTACAACAAATTTACATATTTTCCACATTAGTTGTATTATGTTGCCACGATACACATTTATAATTGTTTATCATTTAGAATATTGTTACATTTGTTAAAATGCGCATTTCAATACCAACAAGAAACCAAATCGGCTATAACTAAATTTAACAACAAAAAATACCGCAACTCCTCTAGTGTATCTGTGATTTTGTGTGGCAACCCTAGCTTAATGCAGCTGGCATCATAATTCTAAACAGCTGAGTTATTAGCCATTAAAACACGAGAGGAAAAAGAGCAAAGAATATCTGGAAAAAATCAAGGATTGTTGGTGGAAAAATACAATAAAACTATACACATAATAATAGCAGTGCGTTGATATTTAATATAAAAAATAATTACGTATTTACTGCGCGTGTGTGAGTGTGTGTGTGTCGTTAATGAGAAGCGTGAGTAATAATTGTAACGACGATAGCATCAAACACAGGAGCCCAGCAGTGACGCCATTTTCTGTGCAAATCAGCAAAGAAAAAAAAATCAAAATCAGAGCAGGTGGGGCAAAAAACAGACGCAACGGCAACGCCGCGTGACCAAATACACGAACAACAGCAGAGACAGTGACAGAGAGAGAGGAAGAGAACGTGGACCGGATACGGGCAGACAGGAAAACCACAGATAAAAAAAAACAAGCCGCATTCAATGAGCAGTCTAATCAACTTTCTCAATCCGAAACTCAAGCCGTCTGTGGAATGCGATGCCGTCTGCGAGGATGGCTACACGGCTGCCAATCTCATTGCAGACGATGCCGAGCAGATGGAGCGTGGCTTTATGTGCTTTGCCGTCTGTAAGCCACCCGTTGAGATTGTCTTTGACTTTCCCAAGGCCATTGATCTGAAGGTGATCAAACTGTGGCCCAGTTCCGGTGCCCTGCGCTCCACGGGCTTCGAGGTACATGGTAAATACGATGGCATCTGGGAACGTGTCGCCTATGTGCGTGACCTACCCAAGGGTATGGATTCGGTCACTTTTTGCTACCAGAGCGATTACAATTCACGGAGCAGTGCTGCCGCCGCCCAACAGCACAGTGAGAAAGTGTTCTTCTTCAAGACGGCCCACAAAATCCTGGGCACCACGAACAGCGTAAAGATCGTCATACGTGCAACGGAACGTTGTCCGCCGGTGCTGCGCAAGATACAAATGTGGGGTCTGCCCGCACGCAGTCTGGACAAAGCGGATCGCGAGTTAATGAAGACCATTTGGAGCGAGATAAGTGATCCGTACGGCCTGAGGGATCAGGCCCAGCAGCAGCAGGCAGGCCAACGTTCGCCCTCGCGTCACATTCCCGAGCTGCGCGAACAGTCCTCACTGGAGATACCCGAGGAGTTTCTCGACTCTATCACTTGGGAGCTAATGGTGCGTAGCCTGATTAACCATGATTCTCCTATCGTAGCTGATGGCAAGCAACGCTTTTTAATTTTAGACATTTCCCACGGTGCTGCCATCCGGCAAGGTTGTCGACCAGTCCACCATAGATAAGCATGCGGAGGAGGAGGCCAAGTGGGGTCGCCTGCCATCCGATCCGTTCACGGGCCTCGAATACACCTCACAGCGCAAAGCGATACTAAATTTGGTGATTAAGGCACGCATCGAAAAGTTTCTGATGGAGCATTCGGAGCACTTCAAGTCGGTTCCCCGTTGCCTGGGAAGCTCGCGTATGCGTCGCCGCCACGCCTCCCAATTCGCCAGCCACATGTGCCTGCCGCCGGGCAGCAGTTTGGCAGCTGGCACCTATTCCTCATTGAGCAGCGTTTACAAGCAGCATCTGCATCAACAGCGTAAGACCAAATCGACCGTAACGGCTACGGCGACATCGGCATTCTCAGGCAGCGGATCCCTTTCACCCACTTCGCCGCCAGCAGCAAAACGGCTGCGACTCACTTACTCCACATCATCTACCGTTAGCGCCACAGTCACTGCCAGCAATGCTGCAATCGATCCAACTACGACATCGACACCGACATCCTCTTCGGGCAGCACGGCAACGTCTTCCATTGACCAGGCCATCCAAACGGCTCTGCAGAAGATCACCCGTTTCTCGCAGGTGGGCAGCGCCACCCCGCTGCAGCCGCCGAGTTGCATCAACTGTCGCAGCGGTCAGTTCGCCTATGAGATTCGCACCTGTCGCCATCTCGTCTGTCGCGAGTGCCTCGTCATGTTGTCCGCGGCACAGCAGTGCGTCTGCAAGGTCACGTTCAGGGGCGTCGACGTGGAGCGCTATCACAAGCTGCCGTAGTCGTCTGCAACGCAATATATGCGATATATAGTCTCTTATTCTAGTGCTTCAATATATGTAATAATTAGGTTCGTTTGTAAGCGCTTTTTGTTTGCCAATCGGAGCAGATTTCTTTTAAATATTCGTGTGTCTTCTAATTCGGATTTTGATTATTCAGTTTTTTAAGCGCCCCCCTCGTAGAATAATTTCTAATCATATCAGCGTCGATTTTAGCAATTGCTGAGATTTTTTACATTTTTGTTTTAATTCGAAGCCAAAATACACTTGGAATGGATGGTGGATGGTGGATGGCGAGTGGATGGTAGATAGATGCGCTCATTTTTCCAATTATCAGTATCAGGTCACACTTAGTCGGCATTGCGATTAAACTTAGTATATATACTAGTATACGTATGTATTGTATAATTAATAAAATAGCAGATAAAGCGCGCATAATTTTTGTAGACTTTATACAACTCACCCCCTACAACCCAATTGAAGAAAGGACGAGATCAAGCGCAAAGTTTATATATTCAGAAATTAAATAAAGTTTAATAAAAAAATAAATGGATGCTTTTTTATAAATGGGTAAATTTTAGGAAAACAAATTAGAGGTTAATGTTTGAGAACTTGTTTTTTAGAATTTGCTAAACGGGTTATTGAAATATTAGTAGCATTTTTATCTAAGCAAAATATGAGAGTTGAAGTTAGCTCAGCGTTAATAGTAATTAATATCGCAGCTTGGAAACAGCTGTAAATAAAATCTAATGGAATCTGAAAATCACAATATGCCAACATTCTTATGAACGCATATGTGTTTCGTGTGTGCATCGAATTATTAAATAATTTACTTGTCTGGCAACGCCTGACGCATTATCAGCTTGAACGAAGCATGGCTGAGAGTGCGAATGAAACGCCACAAGCGAGGCGTCGCTTAGGATTAAGACTGCGCAAGGGAGTTAGCACTACACCAGGTCAACGACGGCAGCCATTGCACCAGACGCCAGTCGCAGTTGAAGGAGTGGAAACTCCACGCGCATTGGAAATTCCACTTAATGTAAGAAAAGCAAACTCGGCAAGTTGCCGACGCCTAGGCTTATCACGTAAGCGACAGGACTTACGCAAGAAGAAACTGGAATTTCCAGACACAGCAATCGAGCACGAACCTAAGAATGCCGCTCAAAAGAAGCCGGTAGAAACGCCAATTAACAATTGGAGACAACGCAAAATAATCGAGCTCGAGGCAGACATCGAAATTTGGAGAAATGGTTTTATGGCGGCTATGGAGGACTTGCAGGACTTGTTTGAACCACGAGCCACAAAGGAGACGCTGCTAAGACAGCTGGGCATACCGTTAGAAATGCTACAATACTTGGACAAAGACTAAAAGCTACTGAAATTAATATATAGTATAGATAATTAGCTGTAAAATGTATTTCAACACAGTAAAAAACAAAATGAAAACGACTTAATATTTATGGGGTCGCGCAGGTTTCTCGGGATCGAAGAGCTTTGGGTCTTGCAGGAATTCGAGATCCTTGTGGTATCCGGGCATTAGAAGACAGTGCTGGGCACGTAAAATGGCCTGTTCGACATGCTCCTGTTTCTGCTTGCATAATCCGGTTATGTGGCGGCCGTAAATGCGACCCGTATACGGAGACTGAAACTGCGACAGCAGCTTCACATTCTTGTAGTGCGGTACAATGTTGTTCTTGCACAAGATGCACTCCTGGCGATCCTTCTCAAAGGGATTTGCCATTTCAATCGGTTCGTCAGATTTTGCTCCAAGTTCCTCCTCATTCACAGCGTTGGGCACTATGGCTGCATACAAACGTGGTCGCATCTGGCGAACTTCGACACTGGCTGGAATAGAGCGATATACACTTGGCTACATTTTTATTTATAGTTTAATTCATATTTCATTTACCATTTTGAGCAATTAGCCTTGTTAACTTAAACATTTTTATTATTTGCAGTTTACTTTATTACCAGGGCTGGCACATTTGTGTATTGAGTGTATGAAACAGTGTTGCGTCCCTGAACTCAGCTGGTTATTTGTGGCGGCTCTGCGGCCCTGGCATGCAAGTTTATACCGTGTGACATTTCGTGAATTCTAGTCGACTGATAAATAGAAAACTCTGTAGTATTTGTTTTCAATGGATATTCTTTATTTATAGCTATTTACATTTTAGTACCAGTCAGTTTCGGGCAGTACATCTGAAGAATATGTGTACCTTTTGGGCTGAGGTTTTATGATGTCATCTATAAGATTGGCGTTCCTACCGGTTGTTGTTGTAATCGTTTCAGTTGTGGTCTCCACTCCACTTTCATTAAAACTGGGCGTACTCGTCTCCATAAATTGTCCTTCAGTTGTGGTCTCTTTTGCACTTTCATTAAAACTGGGCGTACTCGTCTCCATAAATTGTCCTTCAGTTGTGGTCTCTTTTGCACTTTCATTAAAACTGGGCGTACTCGTCTTCATAAATAGTATTTCAGCTGTGGTCGTCTCATTTGCCGCAGGTGTCGACTCTGTTGTAGACACTGGCAAGAGGGTTGTCGTCTCGGCCAATTCTGTTGTAGTTTCTGGCTGGAATGTCGTCGTTGGCATCAATTGTGTGGAATATATTGGATATAGGGTTGTCGTATTTCCAAATTCTGTGGTTGTTTCTTGCATTGTTGAAAATGGTGTTGTAGAATCCCACGAATCAGTTGTAGTTTCTGCTGGAAGGCTAACGGTAGTTTCCTCTGCGGATGCTGTTGTAGTTTCGTAGAAACCGATTACAGAATGCATCGATTCAGTTGTTTCTGTCGCTGCTGTTGTGGAGGATTCCTCACTTCTCGAACTGATTTCTACATTTTCGTTGCATGCGATAAAATTTGAGTCGTAATTTGAGGTCGTAGTTTCGAAGCCAGAAGTACCAGCAATGATCGACAACAACAAAGTGGACATTTCTGGCAACTCTGTGGTACTTTTCCATATCCCAGTTGTGGATTCCATCGTTGTTTCACTTGACTCTTCCACTATTTGATTTGCTTTCGTTGTATTTTCCCATTCTCCCAAATTGCTGCTTGTTGTAGATTTTGTAGAAGGTATTTCGGTGGTTATCCTATTTAATCCGCTAAATGGCGCATATTTCTTCGCATTGTACGGCTTGTGAATACTGACGTAATATTTTGCCAATTTATACCAATCTTCTGCACTTTCAATTTTATTCGGCAAGGATTTTGAGTTATCTTTATTATTGAATAACTCACCATTGACTATGGCATTCAAATATTGCGCTAACAACAAAAATAGGCAGATTCTCATTTCGATGTGTTTGGACGCAGATGACACAGTTGACTGATGACGTTTAATTTAAATCTGCAGCTGCCTACCTGCTACCCTCTTAATTTGTTTTCTTTTTACCTGTTTTAATGATCGTTAAGGGTTGGTCTGCAAAAATCCGAGAAAATCGCTGCTTTTTTAAATATTGTTCTTGGAGCCAGGGCTGCGTAGTATGCTCGCTTTGAATGAAGTTGGCAACAATGCGCAATCGTTACATCTGGGCATACTTCTGCCGGCCAGCTGTGCGCTTGTTTCTGAAGAAGAAGAAGAATCAGAGTGGCGTGCGTTTTATTTCGCGTTTTTTCGCTGCAAAATATAATTAATTAATATAATTAGAAAACCAATATTTGTAAATTGATTAAATACTGTTCATAGGCAATAAATAACACTTGATTTGAAGGCAAGGTGAGTCAAATTTCTGTTTAGTTGAGCTAGTTTGGAGTTGCCGGTGTTAAAACAAGCAAACGTATAAGGTGCTTAGATTAGGGTGGACCGCATTTATATAAATATTGTTAATTAATTTTAGAATACAAATATTTGTAAATTTGTAAAATAAATCGTATGTTCATTAAAAACAGTTGATTTGTAGTCATGGTCGGTAATAATTGTGGCTAGTTGCAATAGTTTGGCTGTGCCGGTTTTTGATTAGGGTGGACAGAGTTTTCGTATGATAAGAAACTAAAATGATATTTTGCAGAATGGATTCCGATTTGTATGATGAGTTTGGCAATTATATAGGACCCGATTTGGACAGCGATGAGGACGATGACCAAAGCATTTATGGTCAGCCTGATGTGCCCGATGATCCAGATGTAAGTTTTTTTTATTTGCTTTTTATCGTTTTTCTCATTGCAATGCTTAAAATTTAATATCTCGTAGGAGGATGCGATGGATGAGGAAGAGGCGGAGCCGCAGGACGATGAGGAGAAAGAGGTGACGGCCGTTGTGTTGCACGAGGATAAACGCTACTATCCCTCGGCTGTGGAGGTTTATGGGCCCGATGTGGAGACAATTGTGCAGGAGGAGGATGCCCAGGCATTGGATAAGCCGCTCATTGAGCCGGTGAAGAAGCTCAAGTTTCAGATCAAGGAACAGGATCTGCCCGAAACCACCTACGACATGGAGTTCATGGCGGATCTTATGGACACGCCGCCACTGATACGCAATGTGGCACTTGTGGGCCATTTGCATCATGGCAAAACGACATTCGTTGATTGTCTGATACGGCAGACGCATCCACAGTTTGAGAATATGGAGGAGCGATCGCTGCGATACACGGACACCCTCTTCACGGAGCAGGAGCGCGGCTGCAGCATCAAGGCCACGCCGGTGACTCTCGTCCTGCAGGATGTCAAGCAGAAGAGCTATTTGCTGAACATCTTCGATACGCCCGGCCATGTGAACTTCTCCGACGAAGCAACCGCTGCGATGCGCATGAGCGATGGCGTCGTCCTCTTCATCGATGCCTCCGAGGGTGTCATGCTCAACACGGAGCGACTGCTCAAGCACGCCGTTCAAGAGCGACTGGCCATCACTGTGTGCATCAACAAGGTGCGTTGAATTATCATTATTCGAAATGTTTCCCTTTATAAAACTGGGCTCTCTTTTTTTCAGATCGATCGTCTCATTCTGGAGCTGAAGTTACCGCCACAGGATGCATACTTCAAGCTGAAGCACATTGTGGAGGAAGTCAACAGTTTGTTGAGGTAAGTGCAGATTTATCTGGGATCTGGGATTCAATTCAACTAAATTCATTAGAGACGAATTTCTTTTTATATTCTATTGTCATGTTAAGAAACATTTAATAATCGCATAAACAGTAGCGAACAAAATAATAGCACCACTGCGACATTTGTCTTTAAGAATGAAAAACTAACCATTAGATTTGCAATTATTTTAAATGTTGATTTTTAACATATTATTCAGTATTCAGCCTTTAAATTAAAGTAACTTCTGTAGTAAATTATATTAATATATAAATTAATTGTTGTTTATTGGGTTGTTTTAGATATTAGATAATTGATGAATATGAAGAAGGAATAATTTCTTACAATGTGATTTAAGATTTGTTTTATTTATTGACTGTAATGTTTCTCTTAACATTCCTAGCACATATGGGAGCGCTGAGGATAATCTAATGGTGTCGCCCGTGTTGGGTAACGTTTGCTTTGCCAGTTCGCTTTACGGGTTTTGCTTCACGCTGAAATCGTTTGCCAAGCTGTATGCGGACACCTACGATGGCGTCAACTACATCGAGTTTGCCAAGCGACTCTGGGGCGACATGTACTTTCACAGCAAGTCGTAAGTAAATAAATACTATATTAATCTATTACGTAGATACCTAATCCGAACATCTCTTTTCGTACAGACGCAAATTTACGAAGAAACCGCCGCATAGCTCGGCACAGCGCAGCTTTGTAGAGTTCATATTAGAGCCGATGTACAAGCTGATTGCCCAGGTGGTGGGTGATGTGGACACCACGTTGTCCGACACCTTGTCAGAGCTGCATGTGCGCGTCTCCAAGGATGAGATGAAATCAAATATACGGCCACTGTTGCGTGTGGTCTGCAATCGTTTTATGGGCGATTGCAGCGGCTTTGTCGATATGTGCGTGGAGCACATCAGGTCGCCGCTGGAGAATGCCAAGCGGAAGGTCGATCACATTTATACGGGTCCCAAGGAGGGCGACATTTACCGGGATATGATCACGTGTAATCAGTACGGCACACTGATGGTGCACAGTTCAAAGATGTATCCCAACGATGATTGCACCTTCTTTCAGGTGCTCGCACGCATTGTGTCCGGCACGCTGCAGGCCGGGCAGGAGGTGCGTGTGTTGGGTGAGAATTATACGCTCCAGGATGAGGAAGACTCACGCATTCTACAAATTGGACGACTTTGGGTGTACGAGGCGCGCTACAAGGTCGAATTGAATCGTGTGCCCGCCGGCAATTGGGTGCTCATCGAGGGCATTGATCAGTGCATTGTGAAAACGTCCAGCATTGTGGACATCAATGTGCCCGAGGATCTTTATATCTTTCGACCGCTCAAGTTCAACACACAAAGCATTATCAAGATTGCTGTGGAGCCGGTGAATCCCTCCGAGTTGCCCAAAATGTTGGACGGCTTGCGTAAGGTAAACAAATCCTATCCGTTGCTCTCCACTCGCGTGGAGGAGTCCGGCGAACACGTCATCCTCGGCACGGGTGAACTCTACTTGGATTGCGTGATGCACGATCTGCGCAAGATGTACTCGGAGATTGATATCAAGGTGGCCGATCCCGTGGTGGCATTCTGTGAGACCGTGGTGGAGACAAGCTCACTGAAATGCTTCGCCGAGACGCCCAACAAGAAGAACAAGATTACCATGATATCCGAGCCGCTGGAGAAGGGTCTGGCCGAGGACATTGAGAACGAGACGGTCTGCATCAATTGGAACAAGAAGCGCATCGGAGAATTCTTTCAGATCAACTACGACTGGGATTTGCTGGCGGCACGTTCCATCTGGGCGTTTGGACCGGACACAACGGGTCCCAACATTCTCGTGGATGATACCCTGCCCTCCGAGGTCGATAAGAATTTGCTGACTGCCGTCCGAGAGTCCATCGTGCAAGGCTTTCAATGGGGCACCCGAGAGGGTCCACTGTGCGAGGAGCCCATACGCAATGTCAAGTTCAAGATTCTCGACGCTGTCATTGCCAACGAGGCACTGCATCGTGGCGGTGGCCAGATCATTCCCACGGCACGTCGTGTCGCTTACTCGGCCTTCCTCATGGCCACACCCCGTCTAATGGAGCCGTATCTGTTTGTCGAGGTCCAGGCACCCGCTGATTGTGTCTCCGCCGTCTACACGGTCCTGGCGCGGCGCAGGTGAGTAATCGCACCGCACACACTGACTTGATCAATCTTGACTCATTTGCTGTTCTGCTTGCAGAGGTCACGTTACGCAGGATGCTCCCGTTTCGGGTTCGCCCATTTACACAATCAAAGCATTTATACCCGCCATCGATTCGTTTGGCTTCGAAACCGATCTGCGCACCCACACCCAAGGTCAGGCCTTCTGTCTGTCCGTCTTCCATCACTGGCAAATCGTTCCTGGCGATCCGCTCGATAAGAGCATCATAATACGACCGCTGGAGCCACAGCAAGCCTCGCATTTGGCTCGTGAGTTCATGATCAAGACGCGTCGGCGCAAGGGTCTCTCCGAGGATGTCTCCATCAATAAATTTTTCGACGATCCCATGTTGTTGGAGCTGGCGCGACAGGATGTCCTGCTCAACTATCCACTTTAGTTTTAGTCTTGCAAGTGAATCATTAAAAGGCTGCAAGTGCTCAATTGCTTTAAAGGAATTGGTAGTTTGTGGAACAATTGAAATACCGTAACAAAGATTCATATAGAATACTCAAATCTGCTGTCTGCTGATTATTTATAATCTCATTTACACAAAGACATTGCTATCAAGGCATTAAATAGGTGGTTCCAAGGCGGAAATGATATGGCAATGTGTAGAGTTCCTGAATTGGGGCTAGATAGGATCACAATACACTATATAAAAGGTATCGGCGGCATTCCAGGAAGACGTCTTCGACGAGCTCGCCAGGAGGTGAGCCATCTTACTTGTCTGGTATGATGAACCATTTTGTGGACTAGAAAACGCAACAAGAGTTTGAGAATCACTGGCCAAACTAAATGGCACCTATGACATGAAATTTACAACTTACTTTCTTAATATGTGTAAAAACTCACAAGCTAAAACTAGTTGGAGGATGCTGTAAGTAGATTGTGCCCTGAAGATGACTAGACTTCTGAACACATTCTGGAAGATTGCCTGGCAATAAGCAGACTGGGATTCTCTTAGCTTGTGACTTGCACACGAAATATTAGTGAAAGATTGGCCTTAAGTCCAAGCATTCCTGCACATTATTGGGCTTGATCAAAAACTATAACTCATTTACAAGGGAGACAAATCGATCCAGGATGCATCTTATTGTTGTTGCAACACAAAAGAAAACTTTTAGATAAAAAGTTTACCTATTGCAGCTTTCAGATATTACGACGTACATTTTTGGGAACCAGAGGCGTAGCTAGCTATGGCTGACTCCGTAGTAAGTTGGTTCTATATATGCATATGTTTATAATCTATAGAGTCGTTTCCCAAGTCAGATTTCAGATTTGTTTTGCACACAAAATAAAAACACATGTTGGCCATACAGAAAATGAAATACAATGTTTACCGTTTATTAACTGTCGTTAGTTGTTGTGTCTACATACACACTATTGTTATGTGCTATTTAAAAAAAGACAGTCAAGCAGCAGACACGTAGAACGCGATTGTTGTACTTCAACACGGAGCAGTTTAGACATCGCCATTTTGCAGTGCCTCCGATTCGTAGGCTTCCTGCTCGGCCTGCTCATCGTCGAACTCGACATCGTCGTCGGCGGTGGCTTCCTGCAAAGAGCAAAATATCAAAGAAGCGATACATTATGGGTTTGAGGTGATTTTATTTTGTTTGGAGAGATGGGTCTGCAGTCGAGGCTGTGTCGCACCTGATACTGTTGATATTCGGATATCAGATCGTTCATGTTGCTCTCCGCCTCGGTGAACTCCATTTCGTCCATGCCCTCGCCGGTGTACCAATGCAAGAAGGCCTTCCTGCGGAACATGGCCGTAAACTGTTCGGAGATGCGCTTAAATATCTCCTGTATGGCCGTTGTGTTGCCAATGAATGTGGCAGCCATCTTCAGGCCGCGTGGCGGAATGTCACAAACGGCCACCTTCACATTGTTCGGTATCCACTCGACAAAGTAGCTGCTGTTCTTGCTCTGCACGTTGAGCATTTGTGTGTCCACCTCCTTCATTGACATGGGTCCTGTTAATTATTAAGAGTGCACATATATAAATACTTGTACTCAACTTACAGCAGTAGCAGTAGCAGTAGCAGCAGCAGCAGCAGCAACAACAACAAAAAACATCAGCGACATCAGTTTTTATTTCCGCTTTCTCGCTTCTCTCATCAAAAGCCAAGTTGTTGGGCTTTGATGCGTCAAGTGAAATCCCCAAATCCCTGAATATGAAATACTAAACGCCTTCTAAGCCCTGCCAGCGCATTTGGCCACCTGGGCCATGGTCGTGTCTGTGTTTTTGGGCGGGGACGACACCACTAGTAGAAAACAGTCCCATGAGGCAACTAAAAAAGCTGTTTAAATTCCAGGCGGTTGTTTTTTTTCTTTATTTTTATATATATATATATATTTTAGCTTGTTTCACTTTTATATATATAATATATATATTTTTTTTTGCTGCAGCTTTTAGCTAACGCTCATTTTTGTGATTAATTATTTTGTAAGCGCGGACAAACGGACTCGCAGTGAGCCTGGGGGATGGTGGGGAGGGCAGGCGGCAGTGCTGGCTTAAGTCACGTTCGGCATGATTAGTTAAGGCCCTCCAAAAGCCGTGTCAGGCAGCGGTCGCGGGACTGCGACGGGATCCATGGGATTGCGACTCGGCAATTCCCCAATGGATCTTGAAAGTAAATTTCTAATTACGCGCGTTTTGCAAGTCATCAGTCAAAGGCAATACGTGAGGGGCGTCGCGGGTAGCGGCAGGGCGTTCGAGCGTTTGGCTGTTAGGCTCACAAGGAATAACAAATGAAATATTATGCGGCATACTTTTGGGCGCCACAGCGAAGCAGTTTATTAATTTAAAAATTAGCGCGAAAAAATGCGACCCCCCCCCCCCCCAGCCTTTACCATCTCTCTCTCTCTCTGTCTCTCTTTAGCGCTGAGAAACAAATTTGGAATACGTGCGCGCTGACGGATTGCAGCCTTTTTAGTCGCCAGTCGACGTGCATTAATCATTTTTAGTGGCGCCCCCATAAGTAGGCTTTGCGTTTGCTAATAAAATTGTCGCTGTCGCAATGGCGAACTATACGTGCTTGCGGCTTAACTTACGGCACTGCTGCGGGGTGCCGAGGTGTGCCTGCCACCTGCCACCTGCCACGCCACTGTCATGACAAAGCGCTCCTGACAAAACTGGGCTCGCAAGTCGTTGCCAAAAACCCACACAGACAGACATACAGACAGATGGCAGCAACATGGCCATATCCGCGCTTCATTTGTTTGAACTGTGTTTTTTTTTCTTTCTTTGGGTGGCTTGTTGTTAAAAAACTATTTTTCTTATTTACCATTTTTTTTTTGTTGTTGTCGTTGGGACCGCCCGGAATGTGGGCAGGGCAACCTTTCACGTGAAACGTCAAAGAGCCCGTCGAGTCATGTCAACGCCACTTAACGAGTGAATACTCAAAAGTCTAACGTCATCCCATTTATCAGCGCCAAAGGACAGAAAAGTCAGGCTGTAAAGGGCTGTCATTGGCATGCCGAAGATTACATTCCTTAGCATCAAAGTTTCGCTATAAGCTCTGTTCTTATGACAGCCATATAGTATACCAGCATATATAGTTTATAATAATCGGATATTCTGGCTGTTTCAGCTCAAGTGTGAGGCACATATTCGTGGTTTGGTAAGGACATCGTGGTAAGCACAAAAGTTATTTATACCAGAGCTCATCTATCGTTCGATCGTCCCAATTACAGCTTTTGACATAGAAGTTCGATCCGTTTAGCTGCGACATATCTGCTGATCTATGCCAGCTATGTGAAATTGTAGTCTGATTTTTATAATATCTCAGCTCACTTTGGGACCGATATACAGGTGATAACGTAAAAGAGCTCATCTTTCGAACAATTGTTGCAATGCAAACCATATAATAAAGGAATCCGATCCGTCTGTCAAATTTCATCAGCTGAGACACAGACGGACGGACAATACCCATCGAGGGGCATTCACAGTTCGAGTTGAGCACTCACCACGGAAGATGCAGGCCACTGTTAGATAACGTCCATGCCGGGGATCGCAGGCTGTCATCATGTTCTTGGCATCGAACATCTGCTGGGTTAGCTCGGCGACGGTCAGAGCACGATATTGTTGCGAACCCTTCGCGGTAAGTGGCGCAAAGCCGGGCATGAAGAAGTGCAGACGTGGGAAGGGAACCATGTTAACAGCCAGCTTGCGCAAATCAGCATTGAGCTGGCCAGGGAAGCGCAGGCAGGTCGTCACTCCAGACATTGTGACCTAGAGTTGGACAATTTTATTAGTGATCCGTCAATGAATTGAATTGAATAGTTTGTGTTTTTGCTCTGATTCCTGCATAGTTGAATTGTTGGGTCGTAGCTGCATCGTTATTTGTTTTTTTTCTTTCTTCTTTTTTGTCATTTACTACTTACAGACACCAAATGATTGAGATCCTGGTAGGTGGGTGAGTCGAGGCGCAAGGTTCTATAGCATATGTCATACAAGGCCTCATTGTCAATGCAGAACGTCTCATCAGTGTCCACGCACAGCTGATGCACCGACAGTGTCGCATTATATGGCTCAACGACCACCTCAGAGACCTGGACACCGACAGCAGCAGCAGCAACAACAACAACAACACCACCACGAGCAAGAACGTCCACAACAGGGAAATGGAAGTGGATGTGTTCGTTGTTGGTGGTATAGGGATTGAAGGCAAACACACAAGACCAAAACACGCATTAGTTGATTTGTTGGTAGAGTTGCACTTACGGAAACCAAATGATTCAAGTCGCCATAGGTGGGCGACGATAGCTTCAGCGTGCGGAAGCAGATGTCATAAAGCGCCTCGTTGTCAATGCAGAAGGTCTCATCGGTGTTCTCCACCAGCTGGTGAATGGAGAGCGTTGCATTGTACGGCTCCACAACGGTATCGGATACCTATTGAGTAGTTGAGCACGACAGCAGACATGGCAGCAAAGGCATGCAAGTAAATAAAAAAAAAAATAATAATAGCAAAAACATACATTTATTAATTGCCAAAACAAATTAAACACATTTCGATGAGCTTGAATGAATATGATTGGTTTGATTGTTATTATTGATTATACATCATTGAATATGTTAAATATGAAATAATTAAATAGTTATTAATACGCATAAATTGAAAAACGGACTTATTTGAAATGATTGACTTTCTATTGTATATTTTCGTAACTGCGAAAGGTTTGTTTTTCCACCAAAGTCAATACAAAGAGTAAAATAATTACTTTATTTTCTGTTATTCTATTATTGACTTAAATATATGTGAAACTGATGAAATGAAAATTTACTGCTTAACATATTGTAATTAACAAGACAGTCTCTCTAGCGCGAAGACAGCTCGAATTGCAGATACCCTGCAAAACAGCTTTCAAATACATAGAAGCTTTGTTGATATTAGTAAGTTCAGTACGAAAATTCGTTTTGGTTAGCAAAATATGTGTTCAATCTTTATGAATCTTATCTACATATATCTTAATAATTGTGTCTCTTACTGCAATTGGAAATGCTATCGAAACGGATCTATCGATAAGATCAAATAAACTTGAGCTGCCTGTTCTAAATTTGAGATAGACAGGCTTCTACATGCAGATAGAGGAACATGGCTAAATCGACTCAGCTGCTGATCAAGTATATATATTCTATATGTGATGTAAACACAATGAAGCATGCTTCTAAATTTTTCTTGATATTTGCATACATTCATTTTACCATTTTTAACATTTGATGGGTTTAAGGTATAATAATATTGGAATGCTTTTCAGGAATTTGGTATTTTTAATATTGAACTGTATTCAAATTAATAAAGATATTTTTTTTCAGATAGATAGTCGGCATTGTTTTGAAATGCAGCAGATGAAAATGTGATTTGCACTTCAAATGCAACCGCACAGCTTCACAAAACAAGGTGCATTCACCAAGAGTTGTTGCATAAATGCAGTATCACATTGCACACAACAAACAACACGTTTCCTAACTGAATGTGTGTTCTGGTTTGTTTGCAGCAAGTGGACATTATGTGTAATACATTGGTTAGTGCTCTACTATTTGCCTATGGGCAAGATGCATTGTGTTGCAAGAAACGTCAAGTGCAAAACTCTGTTGCAGTTTCAGTTGGCAAACTGTTTGCACATAAATCCTTGCAATTATTTAATGGTGCGACCAGGAACGGTGCCGATAACGAACGGTCACCTGGAAAACAGCTCACATACATGAATCTAATTACAATGAATTATGCCCAGGCATAACTTATACGTTATTTGTTATAGTTGTACAATGTGTATTTGCTTTGGCAAAATATTTGCAAATGCATTTTGTCCGTGCTGAAATCAAAAGGGTTTTGCTGCCTAAATCTGGCTGATCAATGAGGCCAATTAAAAGGTTTAATAATATATCGTATATGCCAATTTATTAAGCTGCTGATTAATAATTAAAGCTTAAAACTGCAACTGCTGCAAAATGACTATTAAAGTATGCGAGCAAACGCATAAATTTCAAATGCGTATTAAGTGACAGGCATGTGTCACGTCCTCGCCGCAACAAAATGGCCGCCAATACCAAAACATTGCGGTAATTCGCCAGACCAGGCGCATAAATAACCCAACGCCAGGCATTAAGGGACGGGGATGCAACCCACAACAACTGGCCACAAGGGTTTAACAGAAATACATTCTCGTAGTTTGGTCATTGTTACTCAAGTGTAACGGTAATAAATATAACACTGCCAAAACTTAACTTTTATTCGATCTGCATATTGAAGTCTGTGTGTGCTCAACTAAAAATTAGGCATATATATGTATATATCTATATATATATATATATATATATATATTGGCATAAGCCGTTTGTCGAATGCTAATTTCACGCATCAATAAACTTTTCCAGCTCGCATTTCAAATTGAGTGCCATGTTAAACCGTCAGAGGCATATTTGAATTTGTGATATCAGTGCAACATTTACATGTAAATGTACATCGATAGTGTATATTTATTGTACTGCTCGACTTTGACATGCCCTACAAACATTTTGAAGAGCTGCTTATGGTAGGCAGAGGGCCACTATTTAAGAGGCAGATTGATTACAGTTTGATAACACGTTTGTGCTGACATTGAAAAACCGATAACCAAAATAACTCCAATTAATATGATAATATGCTGCCTTTTATGATCAAGCTAGAAAAAGACAGCAGGTCTCGAGCAAGAGAAATGTCTAATCAGAAATGACTTAGGCAATAATTAGAATTCTCAGCTGCCTAACCAATTTTGTCTAATAGTGAAGCATAGAATTCCTCAACCCAAACAAAATTCATGATTTCGTGCAAAAATCAAATTTGATTTTAGAACTATACAATCAGAAGAGCTTTAATATATCTGAGAAGTGACTGAAGGCTAATCAATGAATATGTTCAGATGCTTGGGAGTCATACATAGACCTATAGACCCCAGAGAAGATTGAACGACAGATTAATTGGGCCAAAAACTCAATATTTAACTTTGTACAGGATATTTGCATTGATTGAAGCACATTTTAATTTCAAAAGCATAGTTACATAGTATTCTGTTTATCGATATAAGTTATTATTCATAGTTAGTAGTGGTTCTCATGACCACTTTTTCTGATTTCTTGGTCATATGTTAATAATAAAAAAAAAAATATATATATTAATGAATACCGTGGTGGGACAATTGCTGATGGAATATAATGCTTTGCCTGTTATTGACAATCAATTTGCCACTAAATTAATTTAATTAAATGTCTAAATGTAATTAAATGCCCATGATGAGGCCTAAAATGCAAATGAAGCCGTCTCACGTGCCGCGAGGGCAGAGCGTGCGTATTAAATATGCAACTAGGTTAATTAAGCAATAATTGAAGCGTGTCACAACGCATCCATTGAGGAACCAACCCATTTCTACAATCTGTGCTCTTCTCATATAAGCCATACAGCACAGTGCCAGTGCCCCCATACTTTTAAAGCTGCCCACAAAATTGCATTGTCAATTAGCTGCTGAGTCGGTTGGAGGCTCTAATTTTTGCCGATAAATTAATTAGAATTATTTGGCAGATTCGCATACCGCTGATAATAAGTGACATCAATTGAAATTAGCATTCATTAAACTAAGCAAAACTACAACACATTTGCATTGAGCGCTGCATTTGGTTTCTGCTACTAAAAAAAATAGATATATATGTAGAAAGTATTATTAGAAAGATATTTTCTCTTCTATCAGAATTCAAATATGTTCAAAATAAGTTAGTAAACTACATTAAAAATACCAATTGTGGCTTTAATTATGAAAATAGTAGTGCTGTCTATCAGAGAATTCAATTTAAATGGACAAGTGTCCATGAAATCCTAAAAATTCTCTTAAATTATAAATCTTATCATACGATATAATTAGACTATCGACACGAGTTTTTTTTATTTTGTGGAATACTAATGTGTTGCAGGCACGCGTAGATTCTTGCCACATTTGTTGCCATGGTGTGGCTCGTGTTGGTTATTTGAAAACAAAAACGCGTGCAGGTGTAAAGAGTTTTTGCGTTGCAGGTCGGCTTACAAACACCGACATCCAAATATGTATGTGTGAGCTAAGCTGATTTGCCTAAGCGGATTGCCCTGCCCAGCATCATGAGGGCAGGTTATGCGGGTGTGCGTATGTGGATTGCTGAGTGTATTTTTTGATATATATTTTTTTTTTTTTTGTATTATGTGCATGCTAATGATTTACAGTTGCTAAGTGCGTACGGTGTATTTACCTTGGGTGAGGGCACCACCGAAAAGGAGTTCATGATGCGATCCGGATATTCTTCGCGAATTTTTGATATGAGCAGTGTGCCCAGACCAGAGCCAGTGCCGCCGCCCAGGGAGTGTGCCAGCTGGAAGCCCTGCAGGCAGTCGCAGCCCTCGGATTCCTTGCGCAGCACCTCCAACACTGAGTCGATCAGTTCGGCGCCCTCTGTGTAGTGGCCCTTTGCCCAGTTGTTGCCTGTAAAAATGCATAGGTGAGCAGTGGATCTAATATGCATAAGAAGTTTTCCAATTATATATATATTAAATGAGCACAGACTACAGAATCTCCCCCTTTAAATTCACACACACACACACACACACACGAGAACAACATGAACAATATGTTGTGTAGAGTGACATGTACAAAATTAATTTTCATTCTCATTCGCAGGCCATTTTGTAATTGCAATTATCATTAATGTTGCGGACACCCGCGTCTCGAGCAGCAGGGCCTTGCGTCAATTAACGCAACAACAACAACAAAGGCAACTACAGCAGTGACAAATACGAATATTCTAATCAAAGCAGTGTTCAACAAGATCTTTATGAAATATAAATTTTGTGTTATTTGACAGATATGTCCTCAATGATATGCAGAATATAAATGTAAATTTTGTATACACTTATGTTATATGCCTCTTTAAGCTATGTGTAACTGTTATAAGGAGAAGTTGAGCCAAATTTTAATCTGAAAAAGCACAGCTCAGGCTCGAGCCACTGTTGCTTTGCTTGTACATGGGGATGGCTTGTGGCAGTTGGTCTGACCGATTCGCAATTTCATCAACGTCATCTTGTTGGTACTTATCGAAGCAATGACAACACCACATGATGTGATGCTGCTGCTGTGGCTATTGCAACTGCAGCTGGCACAACTGTTGCAAAGCAAACGCAAACGCTCAATGGAGGCAGCGACCACAATGACAAGAAAAACAAACTGCCGATCAGCTGCGGGACGCATTTTGTGAGGAAAAACAAAAGCACATAAGGAGTAAAGTGCTGGCAGTCCGTATCCAGAGATGTTCAACTAAATTGGACAGAATGGGGTCGATTGAATTGTGCACGAGCTTCAATGTGTGTGTGTGTGTGTGTGTGTGTAACATGCCACAACATGGCAGCCTTAATGAGCAGCTAAAATGCATTAGCGAAATGCTGTCCTATGTACTTCAGCAGCAGCGGACAATGATTAACGGTACAAGTGCCTTGAGGCAATCAGAAGGACACTGTTAAATTGTTAATTTATACTCGAATTGATTCACTTACCCGCTCCCGATTGCCCATACACAAAGTTATCGGGCCTGAAGAGTTGACCCATCGGTGATTGACGAACCGAGTCCATCGTGCCCGGCTCCAGATCGATGAGTACAGCACGTGGCACATACTTGCCGCTGCTTGCCTCATTGTAGTAGACATCGATGCGCTCGTGCTGCAGATCCGATTCGCCATGATAGTAGCCATTGGGATCGATGCCATGCTCAGCAGAAATGATTTCCCAGAACTAAAAGAAAGAATTGAGGAACATTTTATAAACTTACAATTCAATTCATTTCGTAAATTCTCTATAAATATTTTGAACAACATTTTCTGGCAAATCAACCTTCCTTTAATCTTTAGCATTATTACACTCATTTAATTATTACACTCATAAAAAAAGTCGCACTGTATTTTAGAAAAGCGGTTGTGTAATAAAATGCTTTTATTGGAATTAATAAAAAAAAATACAAATTAAAAAATATGGATAGATTTTAAAAAGTATAGAAATACATGCAGATTACAAAAATAATATACAATAGATAGTTTTTTGCACTTTACCATGCGGCGTTAAAATATTATTTTTCAATCAATACATGTATTGGTTGCACATGTGTCAGCACTGTGTGTATACGTGAAATTGTATTCCTGTGTATGTATTCGTATGTGCGTGCTCGTGTGTGTGCGCATGTATTTGTGTTGCATTGCTTTGGCAATCAGTGCATATAAATATGAGTGTCCTTTTTACATGCCACTTGCTTTTATGGCCAATACCAACGACATTTCCAGTTCCAACGTTCTCGTCATCGTTCTGGTATCTATCTGTCTGCGATTTATACGCGTGCATATGCTATATACCACCCCACCCCCACCAGCAGCCCATTCTCAACCCCTTTTCCACTACACTACAGCAAGCCACTCAAAAACGAGCGGGGAGCACTTTATATGCCGTGAGCAATTTCTGTTGCATACTTTTATGGGCGCACACTTTTTACTGGCAGAGTGAGTCTTGTGTTGTTTTTTGTTGTGTAACGATGAGGAATAATTGAATCCTTTTAGGTGTTTTCATATATTTATTTATTTTTGCCATTTTCTATGGGTCGAGTGTTTCAGCGATTTTCCCGCTTTACCTCTGAATTCCACTCATCGCTCCCAATCCAGCTCCTCACCTCACCCACATCTCTGTTCACAGAGCGCTTTCACAGCGTATTTGTTTGCACGTATATTTTTCTTTCGCGTCGTTCGACTTTTTCTTCCATTTTCATTTTCATATTTATATTTTTTTTTCTGCTTTGGTTTTATTGCCCAATACGCTTCGTAAAACATTTCACGTTTGTTGCGCATATGAATTTCAAATTTTTAAAAATGTTTCAATCGTTTTTCTCGCATTTGTGTGAGCAGGTGTGTGTGTGTATGTGCATGTGTATGTGTGCGAGTGCCAGAGGCTGGTGTGAGCTGTAGTGGATAGCAAAATGCTTATTGTGAGAAAAATGCAATGTGCGCTGCCCGCAACTCTCATCGATCGGAATGATTTTTAATGGACTTAAGGGCTAAGGGACATGAATTAATTTATTTTCCTCGGCATTTCATATATTATGTGAAACTGGCATTGTGCCGAGATTGTATTTTGTGAAGGGCATAGGATAAGTTTTAATTTATGGTTGAGCCCCGAGTGTACAGAAAAACTTTTGCAAGTTGAACGAAGTTAACTTACAAGTGTTTTAAACATTGATTTAACAACCAGTCCCACAAGCAATAATGACAATATAGTTAAAGGCTTTCACAAACATCCCCTTTTGAGGCATATATATTATTTCATTAACTATTCACAACCACAAAATATTTTGCACATTTATAACACTTAACAAAATCATTACTTGATTGTCGCATCTCATTTGGGTAATGGCGTAAACAGGACCTTTTCAAGTGCCTGTCGAGTGCATGAGTTTTATCTTTCAAATATTCATGGATGCCGACGTTCTTACAAGACGATGCATTACCCACCTTTGGCCAATATAACACACATTTTTACTTTTATGCCTTTCCATAAGAACACAGTGCAATAAAAGATGGCGGTGGGTTCATTTTAAAAACAGACAATCGATTAATCTTTTAGAATAATACAACTAATATAAATACTGAGCGTAAACGGTAACTTAATAATTCAGATCTTTATAGATATGCAAGTATGAACTAACAATAATTCAAGGGTCTGTGTTGTAGCACAACAGTTTACCAAATTTTATATCAATTGCGAATTTTTTGTATTTCAACTTCAGAGTAATTTGTATCGGAAAGTTATATAAATATTTGAAACATTCGCTTAATATAAAATATATGTGGACAATAGAGGATTTAAGACTCGTGCAACAACAAATATTGCAGCTAACGACTAAGACATACTCTGTCTCAATTATTAAAATCAATTGCTACGAATTTTAGAAAAAACCAGTAAAACTTGAAAAACAATTTTTTTTTGTAGCTTTTATTCTATTTTTTATAGATATATTTCTTAATAATAGAAAATAATTCGGAAAACGAGGACTGACAATTTTTACTGTACTAGTGTACTACTAAATGAGTTTTCAATTGTCTTCTAGTTTTTGTTATAACCTTTCACGTCCTTACCCTATTTATGCAGGACATATTTGTGCATTTATTCAAAGGTAAGCGTTAGAGTACTTTAGCCGGGTGCTTCAAATTGGCCATGGCATATATGTTGCACGATTTTGTTGTTGGTATTGTTGCCATTATGTTAATCCTGGCGCAGCATAAATGTTTGCATTATTGTTGTTTGTTGTCAAAGTTTTCTTTCTCCATTGGCTTTTAGACATGCTACAATGATAACAAGTTGTGTACCCAAAAATGCGAGTAGAAAAAAAAGAAGATAAGTTTGTGACTTGAGTTTTGTCCTTGGATAAAGTTGGACCTCATATAAGTAGTTAAAGGGGGATGAGGAGGTAGTACTGAACGCGTGGAACCCTTAGAAGCGCATGTCTTTGCATATATAACAAACTGGAAATATGACACTCAATTGTACGCATCGGTAGACACTTTTGGCTTGACAATAACTTTGATTTGCATACGTTCGTTCTGGCTTGTATTTGTTTGCTTGCTTGTTGTGTGTGTGCGTGTGCGCTTCTAGCCACCCGCATGGGAGACAACTAGTTGACTGACTTTGACCTGGCATTCGTCCTGTTCCTGTTGTTGTCCCGGCACTTGTTGCCTTTGGGGAAATTTAAATATGTTTTCGTATATTTTATGAAGCCAATTGCAGATAAGCGTTTTTCTTTTCGACTACTTTTGAGCTGTTTGCCTGCCCTTGGCCAAAGGGGTGTCACTTTGTTATTGAGTACCCTTTTGCTAAGGGTAGACACAATTCTATTATTTAGTAGGTAACGTCTTTTTTTTTTAGTTAGTTAAGTTATTCTTGAAATATTTTTTTTAAAAGGCAAGCAGAGTATTTACTCTTCTGTACCCAAAAGGAAACACGCGCAACGCTTGAAAGCTTATTATGTATTTATATATTTTCTGAAAAGTTTTACTCAGTTGCTGCAAGTGATGTTCGAATATTTTTGCAGAGCTGTCTAACTGCCCGTTTAGCCTCCGTTAATATCGACTCACTTGCTTCTGACGTGGCTGTCTCAGTTTGAGGTGGGTCTACTGAAGTTGCCCTAAAACTCCCATTAAGTTAAACAGCTCAAAAGCAAAGAACAAAAAAAAAACACACACACACATAAAAAAAATCAACTATGGAGCCTTCATTTGCATAAAACTCTTGGTGGCTGCGGTCAAATTGCTTAATTACAAAATTGCTCACAAATTAAAGAACTAAAAAGAACTTGCATGAAAAAAAAAAACAAAAATGTGATAAAATTAAAAGTAAACAAAAGGCAACGTGCGTTGACCACAACGGCGCCATTTTGTCAGCCATTTTGTGGTTCCTTTTTTTTATAATGAGCGCACATTTCCTTGCTCCCAAAAGAAATTCAATTCTAAATTAAAATTCTCAAAGTGTTCAAACAAAAACCGAAACACCGCGACGCGAGCAGTCAAGCAAAAGTCGAGTGGCCAAATTGGCGAAAGTTAGGCAAAAAAAGGAGCATAAATTAATTGCGGCCAGCAAAGAAATGGGCTGCAGTTTGTGCTTTGTTTCGCTTATACAAAAGACCATTTTCAGCTTGTGTTAGCAAAGGATGCGAACTGTGCAAAGCAACGGAAGTGCATGTCGCACCGGATGTGACTGAGAGCCCCCTGGAACAGTATAGTTTGGGCAGGGGATAGAGACATGTTGCCTTGCAATCTGAGTTAGAATATTGAATTTGACAATTTAGCTCGCGGCGCGCACAAATAAGCAAATGCAACTACTACAAATCATCGTCCACATTCTTAAAAATGTTACTAAATATATATGAGAAAACTGAAATGCAAAATACTAACAAGGCACTGGCAAGATTCTTAAAAAAAAAAGTTGTTAAATATATATCAGATAAATCTGGTAAACGTAACCGGAATTATTTTTATAATAATTTGTGGTATATCTTTTCCGTGTTGAAATATTTGAAATAATTGAAACTTATTTAATTTTTTTTTTATTATTTTAATAATTGACTGATTACTGAATGTGTGATTTTAATTTAATTTAATAAATAATTATGCTTTAGATGTTATATTAATTATTGTTGTTCTTCAGATTTGTTTTTTCTTGTATATATGTATTTGTAATTTATTTCAATATTGTCGATTTTCGCATTAATGTGCACGGAATGTGTAAATTAATTTAAACTCAATTAAAATAAATACCTTTATGTGGTATATATGGTATACATGGTATATAAAAAACAAAGTTATGCTATGAATAATTTAAAAAAAAAAATCTAATTAAAATTGCATTCCGTGTATCAAATCATGTACAATCCATAAACCGCTTTCTACAGTACAACCAGCGACAACGTTTCCATTTAAAAATTGGAATAAAGAAAATTTAGTTTTTAAATTTTGAATTACATTGAATGAACTAAACTCAATTTTAATGAGCTGGTACGGGATAAGTTGGCCATTAAATGAGAAATTGTGTTTTGTTAATTGTATCCAATTTAAACGAAAAATAAGCACACGCCTTGGTACAAAGCATGTTTGAAAGAGCGACACGTAGGCAGGAAAATGAATTCTAATTGATTTTTCGGGCGCTGGTATTAAACTAATTATAAAATAATAAACAGGATTGAAACACTTTTGGTGACCATTTGCCAATTTACAAATGCACAGCAAAGCCGACCGATTTGTGTGTTGTGCATTTAAAATGCAAAGCTCGAGCGATGCGAACTAAGTCAATTTATTTTAATTTGAACGGCCAGCAACAAAAATATATACTAATACAAGCGAAATATGTGTGTTAGTATGTGTGTTTGTGTGGCATCCATTAGCGTAATGAGCTTTGCTCCCGGGCAACGCCCAGCTCAGGCATAAGCCGCAATAAAATAAAAATTGCTCAACACACTCAAAGCTTAACGGCCGCCCATCGATAGATGACATTTTGCAGTCGTTGGCCATAAACCATTTCGATGCGACACACACACAAAAAAGAAAATTAAAATGAAAGGGAAAGAAAACCAAAGGGTTTGAAAAGCCATTTGCAGCTCGGACTGCTCAAAAATGCAATTTATGTGCGCATCGCTACAAATAACGAATTGTGCCCCAAACTACACTAACGAACAACAGGACGCGTGTCACGCCCAGCCGTGTAAGTATTTTTCGCAATAATACTAAAAGGATTTGGCCAAATGCTGCCCCGCATACGTAGCATGTAATTTTATGCAAAACAATAAAAAAAAAGAAACAATTTTAAGGGACAGTTATCTTATTCACGTCGAAGGTTACATACCCTTGTTAGCGGGTGTAATAGAAAGAGTAACGAAGACATACTTTTGTTCTGAATTTAGATGTCGGGTAGGTGATTCCGGTCAGACTGTAGTCATGTTGTAAAACGATGTAAGTTAATAATAAAAAAATATATATATATATACTGGAATTAAGATAAGAAAAACCATGATTTTTAAATATATTTCCGCTTTAAAAATATACCTTCTAAATAATAAGGTGAATTATCCTTGGCCATACTCCAAGTTCCACCAATACTCCAAGTTCCACCAAGTTCCATGCAATTTACACTCTATTATTTAATATATATAAATATTTTTTTTGTGGTTAGCAGAATTTTCCCTCAATGCGTTGCAACCATCAAAACAAAATTGGAATTCCCTCATAAAGGTTATAACAAGTAAAATGTCCAAGCATACCTTTTGGGGCTGAGCTCAACATCGCCCGGCATAATTATATGCTACTCGCTTGCCATGTGTGCTATATGTGTGTAATTGCCACACAACTACAACAATGCAGAAAAACGCTCTCAATTTGTAGTACGTGTGAATTTCGAGGCTGCCTCGGTTTACCAGAAAAATGCAATTTTTGCCAATCGCATATCCCGTAAATTACCATTTATACAATGTATATATTTACATATATATGTGTGTGTTCCATTTGGTGTAAGTGTCTGTTTGTGAGTTGTATGTGGATGCTGCATTTGCAATTGCATTTCTCATCAAGTACATCAATTTAAATGTGGCCGCTAATTGTCATTATCAGCGCGTTGCATTCTCTTGTTCTTGGTTGGTTTCTGTGTTATATTTTTACTGTGCGTTGTTTATTTGATTGTATTTTTGTTTTTAATTTCTCACTAAAATACTTTATAAATGCGGAATGACTTTTTTTTAATGCAGCTACCAAAACTTAAAATATGCTAGAGCATGCGTACAATCATAATTAAATGCTAAAGTACATCTCATTTCAAATTGATGTAAATTGCTTTTGTTGCATATTAGTTTAATCAATTATGTTAATAATAAAACGACTTGAATAGCTGTCGACAAATGGATAAACTGAAGAAAGGGGCATAAAGCTTCGTGAATAACATGTCAAGAAAAAAAATTCTTGATTAGAAATATATTTATTTAGCATTGTGGCCTTATATCTAGCTTGAGTTAGCCATGCTAATACATATACAAATAATACACGATAACTTTTTTAATTTTTTGCAAATTTAACTTGGCTGGATATTTCAGTTACTGTTATATTATATTTATGTCATTTTATGTAATTAACAAAAAACAATGTATTTAGAAAAAGTCATGCATCTAGAACTCGAAAATAAACAGTTAAATTATTCATGAAAATACTTCCAATGCTGAATATTAAAGCAATTGCTTTTAGGCTTTAACAAAATAATAACAAAAGCAAAATTTACTTTTGTCAATTGGTTTTTATAACAGACCCAACCTCAAAACACACACACACACACACGCACATGGCTCGCACACACATGTAAGCAGGTATACGCGATTGACAAACAATTCCAATTGAGATATCAATAATTGTCGATTTAGATATGTAAATATTTTTGCTGGCTATTGATTTAACTAATGTATAGCTGTAGCCTGGTATATGACCAGCCGGAGGTAAACATAAATATTGCGGCGGTTAACCAGCCCATTTGTATGTTGCCCTCCTATTTATATCATCTATTTGTGCACAGATGATCTGATTATTAGGAATATTGCTGATGACTATTTGTACGTGTCAATTGCTTCTATAAAGAGAGTTTTGAGTTTTTGTGATAGCAATGTATCTATATCTATTGTATCAGAGAAGAAGTGGTAAACCGCAACGAAGTTGCGTTAGTTAATGACCAATTGCTGTTTGCAACAATATTTGCTAATGGTCAAAATCTTCGAGCATTTACTGTGTCTGTGACACAACTTGCACTTTATCATTTATATATATGTTATAATATATGTATGTAATGAGTATACACTCATTATGTATGTGCGCATACCCATTTACATTGCCTGGGCTGTGACGAAGCGATGTGTGTAATAATAACAATAATATTTATGTAGCAAGCGATATGAAGTTCATATATTGAAGTACGTTTTGGCAATAGCTAAATAAACAAGCAGCAACAGGGCAAAAAGATGGTGTGCATACACCAGCTACACACACTCGCACGCACATACTTTACATACATACCTAACTGTATTTACTGAGCACCAGATGCCGTTCAACGCCAAGTGATGTTCCACTTGAAATGAAGCGCACTCTGGGTATAAATATAAATACTAGACCAATCAAGCAAGCATATGCAAGAAAATTTCACCTGCTAATCTATTTTTGTTCTTGCTAGTCATATGCAAATGACATCCTTTGACAATGGGTCATCAGAGGTAGAATTTACATTTAACATTAAACTTGGATGGGATAGCTTATTAAACAGATTAATGTATGCTCAATGAATGTGTGTTTTTTTTTTTTTTTTTGTATTTATAAATTATACAAATATTTTTTTGAATTTATTTTCGATGCCAAGTTTCAAATTGCGTGGAAAAAGTCATTCATTTTATTTCGTTATTAGCTTTCTGAAATGTTGAAGGACCATGCAAATGATAGTCATATAATTTTAAATTGCCTACCCGATTTTATTAAATTGAAAAGCATCAGCAGATATTTTCACTTTTTTCAATGGACATATGCACATATCACAGTTTTTTCGCCTAATGCCATTTTCATGATATCAACGCGGTTTTGTATGTGCCATGTAAATAAGCATGCTTTTGTGGCATGTGAACATTTTTTTTCGCATATATGTATGTATATGGATGCATGTATGTACGTATGTACAACTGACATTTGCATTTTTTTATTCAGAATGTTTATGGAGTGAGAGTAAATAACTGCTGGCTATTAACGTAAATTTGCTTTCTTTTTTTTGTCAGAAATATAATGACTGAAAAGGTCATTAAATCAACAGCAAGTTCAACAGATAAGGAACCCAATATCACATATCAGTCATTATTTAAGAGGAATTTGCCAAATGTTACCGCCACATTTTCTGATAACAATTTATATTAGTCCAATATTGATGTATTTAATTGAAAACGATTTGTTATGTGAGAGGAAAGTTATATTTATATGTTATCTATAACCATTAAAATTCGATACAGCATACAGCGGGTTCAAATGAGACTATGTGTAAATTTTGCTAATAGAAATTCCATTACATAGATGAATACCTAATAATAACATATATCAAATTGATTTCCTGAGGCTTACTAAAACTGACATAAAGGGTGTCTGCTAGTTGAGCATTAGCGCTGATTTTTTTTGAGTACGACAGCCGTTTGAATGAAAAATTACCAAACAAGTAATATACACAATCATGTACATGTGGAAAAGCAATTAATGCTATTTGCTGTGCAGATCAGCATCAGATGGCAAAAATTCAAAATTAAACAGCTTTTATGCAAATATGCGCGAAATCCGATATTATATAATAAAGGTGATGGCTTATGAGCTATGCCAGTTGTGAAGACACCCATTAAAATATTGTAGTCCCACAAACTTGACAATTTAGATTGACTAAGAATATATCAAGTCGACAATATATCGAAATTATAAATACAGTTTTAGTAGTAGTAGTTTATACAACAATTGAAATTCGAATTGACAAACACACAAAATTAAATATTGTGTGTGATCAATTATTTTCATTTGCAATTTGCCTATTTGCGGTGTTAGCATTTCTTTGGGCCAAATCGCGCGTACACCTGCAATAAATTATAAAACCGACGACCAATTTAAAAACTTATTTAGCGTATGCACCAAAATAACAACAACTAGAGTGTCACATATGCTTATTCACCTATGCCACACATCGATATTTATGTTGACCGCAGTTGGTTTTTAATGGAGTTTGCCGAGTTTCTATGCAATTTTATTCACAGTTTGTTTATTTTAGAAATTCCATTTGGCTGTTTTTCAGTTTGCATAATTTGTCAATACAAAATTCAACAAAATGTAAGCCGAAAAACAAATCTTGATGATTCATTTTATTTTCTCGCAATTCGCATGATTTGTTTTTGTTAATTATGTTTCAGTATGCAATAATAAATTTTGTTATACGACTATCGCATGTGGTTAATATCTGTCAGCATTATCTGGCTGCTGCTGCTGCTGCATACCAGGCTCAAAGCAATTCTCGGATGCTTGCCTGCTTATCGGTGGTCTGCCGCAACAAGGCTAAAAAAATATATAATGGCCAATACAATTGCATGCATAATTCACACACACACAGCACATCCAGTACAGTTTCTGGCTGTAACTACAATTATGCAGTGCGAATTAAACCTGAAAGCTTTAAATGCATTTTGAATTTTATTTTATTTATTTACTTTATTTTTTCTTTGTCGCTATTTGCATGCAATCAGCTATTTTATTGTTTTATTTATTTCGCAAATACCAGATTACAAAAGCGCAACATATTTCAGGTGGCGTCCTCTGTCTGTCTGTCTACCCAAGTGGCTAGTGGTATGGCAAAGCACCATAATTACAATTTGCGGCGTGCAATTTCAATAATATAAAATTACCAAAGTAATTGAAAATTCACAAAAAAAATAGGGGGAAAATATGAGGTATAACAACCGCAACAACAAAAGCATAAGCTGCATGGACTCCTGCTGCATGTATGTGTATGCCACAATGTTAATGAAACATATGCCGACACGTCGGCTCGAATGTCAAGCGACGGCTCTCGAGAGCGTGCAACAACCGGCCGCATACATTAAGGACCAACATGAGAAATTAATGAGAAAAAGAGTGGAATGCTTTTAAAAGTGTTAAATAAATAACAAAAAGCTGCCCAGCCCAGTTCAGAGTCGACGCCATGCCAACCATGTGTATATGTATATATACCAATTGGTCAGGCGTTGCAAGCGGCTTACAAATGGCCACGTTGTGGGTGGCATTCACTGTTGCAGATTGTTCGATGACTTGAAGTGATATAAACTCTTCTTTTTTTTAGAATTCTTTGTCTTGTTTTCTTCCGTTAAGCCTCTTTAATGTGTTTCTAATATCTATGCAACACATTTTGCTCGGCAATTTGCAAAATCGGAATTTATATGGCGACAGAGCAGCGATGCACAAAGAAATGCATAAATAAGTAATTTTTATAAAACAGCAGCTGCGAGCAAAATGCGCAAAATATTTGTTAAAATTCTCGTTTGTTTATTCATAATCAGTTTGTGCAACGAAGCGCTATTGCCACCCTTGTAACCTGCCGCTGCGGGTTATGCATTCGCCTATTGTTTTCTGGATTGCATAGTGTTAGGCGCCTTACTGTGTCTGTGTGTGTGCCAATATGTATGTGTAGTGGAAAGCTTTTGTGTAAACTTCATTTGGTATGCATAAACGCATTTTCATGTAAATTGAAAAATATTTTTAAAAAAATTTTATATGTATTTATTTTAACTTTATTCGCTATTCTTTTAATTTATTTATTAACATTTCTCTCCCCATTTTTGGCAGTTCCAGGGTTATTGCTTTGAAGTATCCAGCATGAGCAGGGCATGCATCATACATCAACTACATGTACATTTTATGAAATGTAGTACATCCGTAAACAGTTATGTATCAGAGTCCATATGTTTCTCACTTGTTTGACTTCGAATTAAACAGATAATATCTTCTACATAAATACTAAATACCATAACTTACCAACTCAGAATTGAAATTTACATTTTTTTTAATAGTAAACTCAAAAAAAAAAATTCGCTCTAAATTTTAAAAATTTGCTTAGATAACTAGATAGTTTTACTTGTTTTGCAAATATTATAAAGCTTTTTATATATTTTTTGGAAACATATTTCATATTATTTTTTGTATTAAATTCTAATCAATTCAGTTAATAATATATTTAAGATGTGATAGATAATAATTGATTTGATGATTATTAGTATATCCTTGCGCGGTTGGTGGTGGTTTTTGAAAACTGATATCGTTGCATGTGTTCACAGTTTATCTACTTTATGTGCAACTAGAATGCGGTGGATGCCAACTTAGTTATCAATCGCTTGTTGTTATATCCGCCATCAAACAAACACCAGCAGATAGCAGACATGCCAAGGACCGCATCAAAATTGCATTTGCATATTGCCAGGCGCATTAGCAGCGAGAAACTGTCAGAACGCCACAATGTCAGCCAGTTAACCAGAAACATGAGCCAAATGCCCCAACACAGGTAGCGAATACGAACACATACCCCCAATATACAGCCCTCCATTCTTCATGTTGCCTTTTGGCAAGAAGAGTATAACCATACAGAAATTACAGCAACGATAGTTGCCAACGTTATCGATAATTCAATTTTCTGCATTATTTTGGCGCTGTGATGATGCCCTGCCATTATAAGCTAAATAAATGTAACCTAAGGCGGGCACATGAATAACACACACACACACATTTGCATGTAGAGGAAGGGAGGTCACGTTGGATCCTTTGGTTTCCTTTGGTTGGCTTTACAAGCTCTTTAATTTTATTGTCTGTTGCTTGCGTTTTGGCATTTTGCGTTCTTGTTGTTTGAAATACGACGTTGTTGCACTTGTCTATAAATTTTCCACACTCTTTTCCACGTTTTTACCATAGCCATTTTCTTGGCTCTCTTTATTTTGTGTTTGAGCTTGAATTAAGGGCGAAGACGGTACACGCTGTAAATAGATTTTCCCTGTTATTGTTCGCAAAATGATTTAGGGAAAATTAGGTTTATGTAAATAATGAAAAAAAGCCATTGCTGTAAGCCATACCAAATATCCTGGCGTCATGCATGGCCCGCCTGCCCAAAATATTAATACACACACTTACATTTATTCGTGGGTGTATATGTGATCAATTTCAGCAGACAGCAGACTTTGGACGATATTGTAAAATTAAAGCACAAAAAGAAACGCCTCATGTGAAAAATATAAAAGATTTGTGCCAGAAGTTCACTTGAAAAATGATGATTTAAATACACATTATGTTCTCTTCAATTTCTCTTGATTTGGAAATAACTATTAAATCATAATTAATGCTTAAAGGTCAGAAGGCATATCAAAAAGGAGAGAGCCGCTGAGATTTTAAGCTTGCTTAAGTTTTGTGGCTCTGAAAAAGTAAAAAATTGAGAATTTGCTGTAGCTTAAACTCCGCATGGGGTTGACCTATAAGACCAGGTACCATGACCAAAAGAACGGCCAACCAAATAGGAAAGTTATGAACAATTTTAAACGACTCCAATGGTTAGATTGCCGGAAAGTGTTTCCCAAGGGAAATGTGATAAATGTTTCATTCATAATCGTTTGTTTGCTACGAAAAGCAGTGTTCGAATAGTGTAGTTAGAATAGTAGGAATGGGGGTCTCTTTTCATCCCGAAAACTGCCCTAAACTAACCTAGTTACATTTTATCCAAAAAAACAATGTCAAGAGTCAACATTTTCATCTGTTTATGTAATTAAGTATTTTATAAATTTGTCATCTAATTTGTGAGACCCTTTATTCTGTAATCTAAGCAATTGATTTATGATTAATGACCTAATGACAAATTTAAAAGCAAAGTTGAATTAATTGTGTTTGTTAATTTTACTGCTGTTTTGAACATAAAAACATATGTATACAATTGTTTGCGCTGCTGTACATAAATTTGCCTATTTAGTGAGCTTACTTTTTGCCACGCAGACAATTTTGCATATTTATTATTTATTTATTTTGGCGCACAGGCCATAACTCACATTGACAGCCAATTAATCAGAAATGGACGTTCAATTAAATTATAAAATAATATCGCAGTGAACATTAACAAGTTTTCAGACAAACTGTGAGCCAATGGCAAAATATGTTGCGTTATTATTATAATCAAATTGAATGCAACAACAAACGATGTGTTTTTTTTATAAATATATATATTTTTTTTTTGATATACGAGCATTGCAGCATAGTTATAAAGCATGAATTATGTGTACATATACAGGCAAAATCTATTTATTTAAATAATCTTCAAAAAATATGCTGGCAAAAACAAAGGACGCATATCGCTAATGAAATGTAAGTAAAATGGGGGAATGCGAACGAATGCGAACATGAAACCTGATGGGATAGGCCATGGCTTTGTCATTGCAAAGTGCGGCCTAATTAACTTTGCAACACGCTAAAAAGAGCTTTAAAAATATGTTTACATAAAATTGAAGTGGAAAATCGTGTAAAGAGGCAGCAGCAAAAAGAAAAAAATACCCAACCAAACGAAACGAAACGAAATATGCAGATGGGGTAATATGTGTGTGGAGAGAAAACTGCGCTGGGAAACGAAGAAAGCACAGCAAGCAAAACACAACAGCTACAACAACAAAAAAGATAAAAACTGTGTCAAACGTCAACGACTGCGCTGATGTTGTTGTTGGGGCTGTTTCTGGATTCTCATGGTGGGTTAAATTGTGCGAGTTAACATTAACGCGCTAAATTAGCTTAGAACGAGCAACGACGAGTTGCGTTTTGGGCAGGGCCTCTACAGTTTTTTTGCTTTTCTTTTTATATATGTATATTTTTTTTCATATGCCTTTAATTGGCCGCTGGCATGCGGGCTTCAGTGTCAGAGCTGCCAGCTTCTGTCTGGCGTGAAGCGACCCACTTCAAAATATGTATGCGAAATAAGCCTCAGGCATATGTCACATACCAAGCAATGCCTATTTCTGGCGATGTTTCGCCAAGCGATACGAATTGTCAACTATTTATGACTGGTACTTATGTATGTTCAAAGTTTTGTAAACAAGCACACTGATTACACACGCACACACATACAACTAAGTAGGTGATTGGGGAGTCGTTGCTGGCTAACAGCTACTGCCTGCTGATAAGAAAACTTGTAGTCATGCCATAAAATGATACAAAAATCAGACACAAGTCCCCAATGCGTCACAGTCTATTGGTTGGTTGTTGCACATACAATCTGCAAGATTTCTACACACAGAGTCACACACACACAGTTCGAGAGTTGCTTTAATAATGCATGTTTAGACACATACATCAGAAGAGGTGTGTGCTAGATTTTTAACTATACTCAATTATTTAGCTGTTGTTTTATGCCGCTGCTGTAGTTGGCATTCAACTGTAGCCAGAAATGGTAAAAAGCTACAAAAACAAACAAAAAAAAAAACAGAAAAAAAAACACATAAAAACACAGCTGGTAAATTTAGTCAAGTGTAGAGGGCAAATAAAATAAGGCAAAAAAGAAAGCTTGCTGAGCATTAACTGTTTGAGATCTGAAATAGAGCCGCCCCAAAGAGACCTTCCAGAAAGTTTTAAAAATCACAGTTAGCCTTTTGTATCTCATAACTGAAATGATCGGGTTCAAGATTAACAACAATTTTGAATTTAACATTTAATTTTGAAATCTCGATATGTCTTTACTTGGTGGCAGCTATGTCAATGGAAATATTGCAACCAATTATAAGTGAGTGTCAAATAATTCAACTTGGAATGTTGCTAGGCTTATTGAAGCTTTAAAAGTGAATAATCTGCTGTAGAAACTTTGGTTAGCTTCTGCCTGTTGATATCATTATCGTGATAAGATAATTTAGCGTGAATTTAAACTTCTAGAATTGTAGCTGCGTCAGTTCATTCTGTTGCTGTTGCTTTTGCAGTTCTATAGTTTCTCATCTCTGCCTCCCCTTCCCGTTCTGCAGTACAGCAAATGAGAGCAGTACACGACAAATAAAAAAAAGAGCGCGACAGAGACACAGACAGGCAGGGAGGGTACGAGATTGAGTGTGGAAAGCAGAGAGAGAGAGAGAGGAGAGAACGCGTTTATTCCATTCGGTTTTATAATTAAACATGTGAGGTTAGGAATGGAATACTGTGAAAAATGTGGAAATAAATTATTGGTGGGCGTTCAATGTGTGTGTGTGTGTGAGGTCGAGACTAATTGAATATTAATTATACGCACCTTTGAACCAATCTGATTGCCACATTGGCCGGCCTGCAGGTGCACAATTTCCCTCATATTGAAATTCGCTCTGTGACTTGTCAAAGGTCAGGTAGAAGTTTTATATATTTGTTGCTTGTGGACAACTGACAACTAAGAGAGATGTGCACAAAGATGCTAAACACGAATACACACACAATCAACACACGCACACAGATAATTGATCGTAAACTAAAAACGAGGGAAACAAAACAAATCAATGAATGAATCACTTTAGGTACGGTACTTTTGTATACTATAAGCGATCGTCGCACTCGCGTCAAGAATCAAACGTGCACTGAAAACGGCCACAGATACAGCCGATTGAGCGACCCAAGCAGAATGGGTATACCAAAAGCAACAGGCGATGGGCGATGGGCGGGGGACTGAGTCAGCATTTCACATGAGAGGCTAAATCAGAGAGAGATATAGAGAGAGCGAGCGAGCAAGAGAACGGGAATAGTTTTAAAATTGAAGCGGCAGCTGATAATTCGACGCTCAGGCGGCAGACCACAGAAAATTTGTGACAAGCGGCAAAAACAACTATAGCAACAACAACAAAAACAACAGCAATAGCAACAAAAACATTAAAATATCTGTACATAGTATGTGCCATATACAGACATAAAAACCCGCCTGGAATTGTAGCTCACCGCCGCCGGCAGGTTTGAAATATTTTCATTGCTCTTGCGGTTCTGTTATTACTTGTTTCGGTCTTCTGCTTTCCGTCTTCAGTTGCAGCAGCAACGCCGCTCGCACACACGTTCTTCATGATGGACGACACAGCGAGAGAGAGAGAGAGGGAGAGGGAGAGCGAGAGCAGAGAGAAAGAGATTAATTGAAATTGTGCTCTTTGACACGCTTCGAGCGTCAGAGAGAGATATATAAGGAAGAGCGCAAATTGAGCTGTCAATGAGAAAGAGAGTGTTTTGTCGGGGGGCCTGAGTTATTTTGATTATGTTTTACAATGCATTTGTCCACTAGAAGCCTCAACGCTAGAGAAAGAATACAAGAAATGCCTATGCCAGAAAATGCGACACTGTGCAACTTTCTAATGCTACTTGTGGACACACATTTAAACATGTACATACCCAGTACTCAGTACGGCGAACTAGTAAACATATCTTGATTTTGTTGCTGACTCAGTTTTGTACAAACACTTGCCAACCAATTGCTTCCAGTAGGTATAAATAAATGGGAAAAACATTTCTTATATATTTTATATCTTTTATTTATTTCACTTTGAATGGGCAAAACATTTAGAATTATATATATTTCATTTCTTACACATGCGTACAATATAACAAATGATTAATGACGCCAAAAAAAAACCTTTTATTAATTAACAATTATTTCAACGAGAAACAATTAAATTATTGGATAATTTTCATTATTATTTAGACAAAATTATTTTCATAATATTATTTTCAAAATGACGACTTTCTCATTAAATACATATTATTGGATGTTAATCACCCATTTGCAGGACTGTTTTCTTTATGAAATCCCGATAGTAGTAAACGCACATAAATATATCGGGCATATCATTTTTGCCATACGTCCATGTCCATTCTGAGTAGACAATTGTATGTTTCCGTATGTTTCCTTTTCGCCAGAACAACAATGTCAGCTTCTCATATTTGGGATAAATCTTCAAATGGTTAACTATTCTTTTTTGCCTGATTTCGGCGTACTACTTGACTGATATGAGCTTTAAAGTTCCACTTAACTACTAGTTGTATTCTGAAGTCGATTGTCTACATGGTATATATATATAAATATATATTTAAAATTGATGTGATGAATAAGGCGACGTCAAGTCGGCGAGTTTCTAACAAGCATCTTTTTATGTTTCTTTATTTTACTGTTTGGTTTGGGGTTGTTTTTGGGGGGTTGGGTTAAATTAACCCTTTTCCCTTGGAGAACACAGTAAGACGTGTTAAAAAATCGCCGCACGTTTTGTTGCCAGTACATTTGCAGTTATGTGCTCATTGCGCACACACACATACACACGCACAGACAGACACTGATACAACTCAAAGGATGTGCGTGCGCCTCTTGCCAAATTGTCGATTTTATTATTTGTGTTTATATGATTTTTCAGCTGTTCTGCATTTTAAAGTGGCTGCCCAGTGAATACAAAGAGAGACAGAGACAGATGGAAACGCTAGATAGGAAAAGCCGCATAGCCAACATTGTCTGGGTGGGAGGGAGGTGAGCGTGGTCCATAACATGCGCTGCGCGTTCTCAGCCTCATTTCTTATTATAATGTGAAAAATATCCTTTTACAAATTCAAAACGTTGAAATGTGCGATTTCTTTTGTTGCCTCTCTTAACTGCTGGCAGTTGTGAGTGTGTGTGTGTGTATTTATATGTATGCTGTGTGTATCTGTGTGTGTGTGCGAATGTGTGAATGTGTGTGTATGCAATGAGACCCGCGTGTATTGATGTCGGGGCAGTTGCGAAAGAGAAGCACGTCCAAAGTTGCTGTGCTCCTTGCACATATTTATCATTGTGTATTGAAATATTTTGCGTATCATTTCGCTGTAATTTTCTACATGCTGCATTAGTTTACTTTCTCGTTTCTCTTCCTACATGTCCTTTCCTGTTTCCTTTTCTTCAAAATTGATCTGCCAACTCATTGTTGTCAATTGCAGCTGCATCATTTTCAAGGCACGTTCACAAATCTGCATGTCGTTTTTTTCTGTTTATATGTGCGATTATATACATTTTCATAGAATTTTTCCTTGAACATGATTTCAGAAATCTTTTTTTTTTAATGAAGTTAGGCAAAAGTATGTGAGAGCGAAGGTAAGCATCAAAAATCTACAACCAAGTCGATCTAGCTAAGTTCATCTGTCCATTCGTCTGCCTGTCTTTCTTTTGACATAAACCATATGAGAATCTTCCAATTTCCAATGCTTTGCTCATACCTCAGTCTGGCTGTGCAAGCATTTACTTTTCACCGGGAGAAATCTCCAAGCTCCAAGCTCAGATTCTTTAACATTCTTCTTATCATAATTGCACTTTCTATTTAAATCACTGCAAGGTAAAAAAGTAAACAGTAGAACAATTGAAAGACGATGCACAGATAAATGTGCTTAAGTCTTTCCACAATCTATGCACTACAAGCCACCATGTAATTCTGCACAATCATTAATAAATTGAATCCCCGAAAAGGTCATCCTTGACTACATGAATATTGGATGATCCTCAACCAATAGATCTTCTCTAACCCCAAGAAGAAGTCGGCGTTAAAGCCATCACATTATTGCTTCGCTGCTGGATAACCGCTCAACCTGGAGCTTCTCTCTTACAACCACATAAAATATCAGAATAATAATTACACTTTGATACCGAAGGTATCATCCTAAAAAACTTGTTCCACAAATCTTCTTAAAGTTGAAAAACCACCGTTTTTATACACTGAACCCATTAAAAATGTGTAAAAAGAGTATAATGGTTTTGTGCAAACGTATGTAACACGTAGAAGGAAGCATCTTCGATAGCAATAAATGCTAAACACAAGGAAGAATCTTTTAATTAATACATAATATGCATATGCATATTATTGACCAACTGCCTGAATTTCATTAAGATCTGATAAGAAACACCCAAGTTATAGTCGAAAATATATTATTATATTGATCTCATTTCTTTTTTTTTTTTTTTATATGTCTTTTATATTTTAAACATTAATCAACCTACTAAAAGGCTATAAAACATTGATTTGTAAAGGTACGAATAATAGCAGTGAATTTAAAATCTATAACATAGATCTGGACAGTAGATAATACATAAAATTAAATATAACATTTATATCTCATTAATTTAACGCCCAACAGTCCAAAGGTCGCTGGTGTGGAGGCGCTTCAACCTTCTGTGTGTTGTATTTGACCCAAGTGTGCAAGCCAAATGGTTGACGTGGTTATGCAACCGGTCATTGTAACGACTCGTATGCCGATTGATTTCTTCCATAATGGTTGGAAGGCCGAAGTCATTGTACAGCGTCCTATTTCTGACATAAGGTGGAGCCCCAGAGATGTCTCTGAGCATCTTGTTTTGCAAAACTTGAATTTGCTTAATCCAAGATTTTGCAGCTGTGCCCCCAAAATGGAATTCCGTATGTCCATGTGGGCACAATGATGCTCCTATACACGAGCAGCTTGTTGCTCATGCTGAGTTTGCTAAATGGCTTCAGCAACCAATTGAGTTTTGCCCTTTTGGATCTACATACTGCCGCCGTGATCTGAATGTGTTTGCGCCATGTAAGTTTCCTGTCCAGGTACAAACCCAGGTAGCGAACATGGTTCTCATGAGGAATGACCATGTTGTTTAGTCGGACAGCTGGACAGTTACCATTCTTGAGCGCAAAAGTGCAGTGCTGAGACTTGCTCCCATTGACGCAGATGTTCCACCGATTGGCCCAAGAACTAAATCCATCCAAGAACCTCTGCGTAGCCGCAGCTGCTCTCCATGCAGATGTGGAGTTAGCAAGGAATACAGTGTCATCTGCGTATGTGGCAAGCAGCGTGTTTCTGGCTACTGGGATCGGCAAGTCCGCGGTATACAATGTGTACAGGGCAGGTCCAAGGACACTACCCTGCGGTACACCTGATCCAATGCAGCGGATGTTTGATCGCTCGCCCCTAATGCTCTCATTTCTATCAGCAGCCGCAAGCATTTTCTGTATGCATAAATATTCGAGTATTTTAGTGCAAATCTTTTTAAATTTGCCAATAATAATAGAATATGTTTAATATCTGGGTTCAGGGTATGTCGTAGTCGAGTTCACTTGACTACTTCATTCATCTGTTGTCATCTGTTGACTTAGTAGTTTTTCATTATCAATAAAACTGGTTAGATGCGGTTCAATTTATCGTATAAGGGATGAACATTAAAAGTGCCAAAGCTTGGAGTAAAAGTCATCGACAACATTTAAAAATAGTGGACAATATTAAACTGCATACCAAATCAAACAAAATTTATTTTTGCACAAGACTTCAAAACCATTTACGAAATGTATTTCAATAGCTGAAAAAAAAAATAATTCTTTACCAGCAGATTTCACAATGACAATAGAAACTGAATGAGTTTAGTAGTTGATTTTATTAGTTTAGTTTTTGAAATTAAACGTATTTGGCATTTTGGTCCATTTGCATCTGTGTGCGACAAATTTAATTTATTCATTGTTTTATTTGTATGCGAGCTATGCATATATATATTTATACAGATATTTATATATATATATATCCTTTATAGATCTGTATTAGGTCGAAGGCGGAGTACTCTAAAATATATTTCCTCTGGTTTTCTGTTTGTTTAAATCTGTGTATGCTCTTTAATATTGCTTTTATTTTGTTTTAGTTTTTTTTTGCTTCTTGTATTTTAAAGTGTGCAATTTAATTGCATTTCGTTGTTTTTGTTTCGTTGGTTCGAGTTTTCCATGGTGAAGATATCAAATATACTTTTAAACACAAATTTGACAATTTCACAGCAGTAACAAAAAAAAAAGAAAGAGAAAACTGAATGAAAATCGAGTGCGAAATGAAATTCACGATATGCTGCAAGATAGAAAGACGGAAAGAAAGAGAAAGAGAAGGGGAACGAGAGAGAGAGAGGGAGAGAAATAGAGTGTGTAGTGTGTGTAGCTACAATATTTTGCTTTTAAGCTCAGCCTTCAAGCTATTCCATATAGTCTTTGTGGACACAGAAGGACCTCCGCTCCCGCCTCCGCGATACGACCCGTTAACTGTCAGCCAAGCAGCTGGGCAACTGGGCAGCGCAAACTTGGATTGTCAACGGAAGCCGTCGTGTCAATGTTGGTTAGTTGGCTTCCATCGAAATGCCAGATTTAACAACAAAGTAACCAAAATGCAATTGTTTTGCAATTGGTATTTTGACCACATTCTGACACTCTGGCAATATGGCCAGCGAGTGTCAACAGCGGCGACTGTAAATTGCCAAAAACTATATCCATATATGTATTCGTACAATAGCGTACAATAGAAAACAACAACAACTACAACAAAAGTACACACACACACACACACACACACACGCACACATGCATAGAATATGTAGTTGCATGCATACGTATACGTAATTTATTTAGCATTTCAAATGTTTTCAGTGTCCAGCTATGCTGCACAAAAAGCATTAGGCGAAAGGCATTGAGGAGAGACAGAGAAAGAGAGAGAGGGGTGAGAGGTATATGTGGGATAGTTAAATAGAGTGGTGGGGGGGGGGGGTGTTGGGGCGGGCTGGGTGTTAGTATGTTGGGGTGTACTCTGTCGATATGCTGAAATGTCCTTAATTGAAAATGAATTTGGTTTTTAGAAAAATTTGTTGGTGCTGTATTGTTGCTGTTGCTTTTTCGACTACTAGTTGGGAACGTTTTGTGTTTTATCTGCATTTGACGCCGATGCTTGGCAGACCAACGGAATGTTATCGCAATTGTGGGCAAGCAGCAGGCGGCGGGTGTGCCATTCTGAGTGGTTGGGCGGTTGACATATACATTTGCATATTTGCAGCAAGCCTGCCAGCGCAGACGGGCCGTGGGCTGTTATGCTGCACCACAGCTGCGTTTCTGTTCTTGTTGTTGTTGTTGTTTACTTAGTGTCGCTGAATCTGGACAGCATGGACTGAGAGCGGATACATGCGACTATGCACACACTTGCTAACAACAATAGTCGTTTAGTGTGCGTGTGTGTCTCGTATACGAATGGACAAATAAAAATACACACATATTTGAATTCGACAACGAACGAGATTGCCCTTGGTCTCGCCTACTGCTCCTGGTGCTTGGTTCTGGTTCTGCATTTGATGAACGTGTGGCACAGCTAAATGCCATAGCAGACAGCAATTGTATCTGTATCTGTTTCTGTATCTGTTTCTGTATCCATAGCTATATCTGTATCTGTATCTGCATCAGAACATGCATTTATTTTGGATGAAACAGTTAGATGGACCCGGCTGTTGGCTAGCTTGAAGCTGGGCCCCAATTTGCCGTCATGCATGCAAATTGCACTAATGAGAGACACAAATTTTGCATAGACAAATGAATGACCAACCTTATATGTACATATATATGTAGCTTATATACCCAAAATGCATATATCCAAGCAGAGCGAGAGCAATGACGGGAGCGAGAGCGAGAGCGAGAGGGAGGTACAGATATGACACCCCATATTTATGATGGTCTAAGCGGGAAAACACTCGAATGAGGTCAAAACCAAAAAAGGAAGAAGAAAAGGCTTGTTCTACAGCTAAAAAATTGCTAGCCAGAAGAAGTTTTTCACGCACGGTCGCTTCGTTCACGGAGCTCTTACTGTGACAGTTTTTTATATATTTGTATTTTTTTTGTTGCAGTTGCTGTTGCCATTTTTGCTCATTAGAGTAAATGCACTTAATTAGAGCATGAAAACCGTTTTTGGTAGCATTAAAACGCAACAATAAGAACAGCGAGAAAAAACAACTCCAGCAGCAATGCCAGCTAAGATGATTACGCCATTGTTAATAACAAACATGGCCAAAAAGGAGCTGGCAATTATAGAAAAAAACTCACAGAGCTTACTGTAAATGAGTGCAAATAAATAAAAAGATAAACGAAATGCGACAAATTGGCAAAAATAGTACAGCAACAACAACAACAACAAAACAAAAATGCTTACAATGTTGCTCATTTCGTTTGGGTCACTAATTTCTGCTTCCTATTTGCATTTCTCGCCATTTCTGGTTCTTTGGCATCATTAGTCGTAAGTGTGGCCAAGCAGATAAAGCAACGCATTTGATTACAGCCATTAAACTTGATTAACATTGATTGCATCCCATGGCAGAGAGCTTATACCTATATACGCCTACCGCACACCACATTACTTTGTTGCAAGCAATAATCACGGCCGGATACCTTTCAAGTTTAACTTTGTGGCAGGTGAAGCTCTGTAAATAACTATGTGTTGTTTTCTTACCGGTTAGTTTTTTTTTTTATTGTTAGTCAAATAAGAAAATGACTAGGAGATAGCTTAGTAATAAGGGTGCAGTTTTTCCTTATACTTCTTTTTCATTAATCAACACGACTTGAGCATTTAACCTAAAGTGAGTGACTGAGCGGAATTTCGACCTGTACACGAATTCCGATGGGATTCGAAACATATTGCAGTAAATAAAAAATAAAATAATATATAAAAGGATATTGATCACATTGAGCAAATTTTCAGAATGTAATGGGAACATTGAATATGTCTGATTATTTCGCTTGCTCAAATTTATCATATTAATTTAATTTTCTCTTTACTGATTTGAAGTATTTAACGCGACTCGAGGATACTCGAGGGTTGCCTGTAACCCCTTCCAATTTTAAGTTGTTATATGCAGAAAATGATTCAGTAATCTTAAAAATAACATGGGCGTGGAACAGTCGTAACGTAACGTAAAATGGGCAAATTGAGGATGAACTATAATTGCACAAAGTGATCGCTTAAAATGTTCATCACTCTGTCCATTCTATTAATATTATTTTTGTTGGTTTCTCGTTGCAGCTGCAACTGGCAATTGAGTTTGACTTTGACTTGAGGGCCCAAGGCGGTGTGATGAACTTAACAAGGGGATGAGCAGATGTTCGCTTTCCCTTTGTCGTTTAATTAACTAAATAAAATTACATCGTTTCGCCAGTTTGAACCGTGTAATAAAAATAACATTCAAATGATTTAAGCCTTAGGCCAATTGTGGTCCATCATACCAAAGTAATATTTTTTTTTAAGCATTTGCTTTGCTGTTCGCGTTGGGTTGTGCAAAAGGGCAAAAGGGGCACAGCCAAGCGCCTTTTTGGTATGCAATATTTATTACGCGTTGCGAGTTATACACAGAGAGAGAGAGAGAGAGAGAGAGAAAAAGACTCCATATCTTTCTCGCTCCCTGTACCCCTTCATTGCTAGTTACTGTTGATTGCTTAAATATTCTCTTTTAGTTATATCGCCCTGTGCCATTTTCTACTCACACACGCAAGTTGTTGTAATCCGTCGCACATCTCCATTAAATATTCACAATGTAAATATATAAATACTTAAGTAAGACGCTTAACCCACACACATACCCACGCTCGCACACATACACACACACACACACACTCTTATTACACTAAGTCACACACTCTCCTACTTAAGAGGTGCTTCGCTATTGCCTGTGTCTTAGTGTGGAAATTCCAGCGCTTAAGTTATTTACTCATCATGCGCTTTGCAGAGATTCGTAACTCCACGGCTCTATTCCTGCCCCTCCCTCCCTTTGCCCTTTCTCCCTATAATACTAGCATGTGGTATGTGTGCCTACTTAGCATTACTGCGTGCTATCGGGCTTTCTATTAATTTAATTGAACAACTTGAGAAGCCGCTTTGGGCCCCGCGAACTATGAACTGGATATGTTTGCCATGCTCTGTGCTCTGTGCTATTCTCTTGAATGCTTGCTGCCTGTCTGAGTACAAAGTACTTCTTAGCAGTAGTCCTTGTATTAGTAGCATTAAATAATAAAAGAATTACCAAAATGTATTTGAAATACAACAGATGCTTTTTCAATAGGATGGTCTTAAGCAACTGCACACAAAAAATTATATAAATTTATTTATTTATTTAATTGTGGATTAAAAAGTGTACAACATTATTAAATAACGACTTAACAGAAAATGTTTACACAGATGATACCATTAAACTTACTTACATATACAAGCTTACATATACTTACATATAAAAGGCATAATAAATCGGGGGGTAATAGAATGTATAATGATCCAACTTTGAGTGCATGGATTGGAGAAACCAACAAAAGACTTATCAGACTAAAATAGTTATTTGTTTACAAATTATATCCAACTTTTAGTGCATGGATTGGGGAAACCCAGAAAAGACTTATCTGACTAAAATAGTTATTTGTTTACATATTATATCGTTTAACAATTAGTAGTGAACTGGTCAATGATTCAAATTGACAGTTTAACGAGTAAACCTGCCCATATTCAAGAAATGTTAGCATTTTTTTTTAAATTAACACATTTTTTTAACTTCAGATCCTTACACAGTTATTTTATAAAAATATTGAACATTCCTTTAACTATGTATGCAAAAGGCTTGAGACTTGAGTCACTAGAGAAGATGAACCAAGACGATACACGTTTAAATCAAGAACTAAGATCATCTTTGTTAAATTCCGTTTCATATATGTAAGCCCCAAATAATTTCGACGTTCCATCAACGTTGACTTAATTGAAGTCTGAAGCTCTGATAATCGCTTGTTCAGATTGTAAATGACTTAAGGGTATCGTGGATACTTTCTTTAGCCTGTTTTATAGTTTTGCACAACTTCTTTATACACTTTGTACTCAGGGTGCAAACTTCTCATTTGTGTCATTATTTTGTTGGTCGTTTTTGGGTTTGTTATTGTTCAACTACTTGGCCGACTGCCGCGGTAATTTTGTTTTGATTTGTGTTTTTTTTTGTTCTTAGCAAAACGCAAATTTTTCAGCGCATATATTAGAATGCAAATCCTCTGCATGGAAAATCGCCCTGTAATTAACATAAATTAGCACGAGGAAATGCAAAAGTTTTCTTCTTAATTTTCCCTATTTTTTTTTTTTGTTTTTGTGTTCGCCAGAGCGAAAAAGTTGCAGTGGCTTTTCCCTTAGTGCCACACATATACATGCATATATGTATGCATGTTCAGTATAGAGTCAGGCATACATATATTTTCGTTAATATCTGGACAATGACAGTTAGGTAATGTGGCAAGAGTGCACGGGGCGTGTGCGCAATGTGCGCTAATATAAAAATACAGCGGCGCAGTGCAGAGTTCAGAGTGGAGCGACCGACCCACCGACCCATCGCACCACAGAGTCAAAGGACTCCTTATGCATATGCACCATCAGGCAAGCTAACTAAGCTGTGTTGTTTTTGTTGTTGTTGTTGTTGCAGCTGTTTTGTTGTGATGTAAGTATGTAAAATGAGCAAATGCTGTGCTGCCAAGCTGACAGTGCATCGTTGGCTGCCCTTTTTACAGAGCCTTTGCAAGCGCAGACACAGAAGCACACACACAGAAGCACACACAGGCACACACACCGGCACACACACAGGCACACACACACACACACACACATCAAGATGTAAGGTTGTTGCTTGCATAATGAGTAAATTACACAATGAGCTCGGCTAGCAGCTGGCTTTTCGGTCACTTGACTTTTGTTGTGTTTGTTGGCTTTTTCGTTTGGCTATTTCTTGTGAGAGTGTGTGTTTTTTTTATTTCTGTTTTGTTCATTTTGGTTTTTAATTTTCAGTTGGTCACTTTATTTTTATTTTTTTGGGCTTGAAATTTTTCCACATGGAAAATTATTTGATTTATTTCCACTTGGACAAACTGGCACTGCAATAAATCTTCGTTCAATATGGCAGAGTTACACAGTATGTGCCGCAGCAGTAATAGGATGTTTTTGGGGGGGGGGGGGGGGGGGGGTGCGTTGGGGGTTTTGCACATATGCCCAAGGACATTGCGACATTCTCCTGTGCGTACAAGCGAGTGTATGTGTGTGTGTGTGTGCGTACGCAGTTGAAAACTAAAATTTTATTTAGTGTTTAGTGCGCCTTTTTGGACAGTTGCAAGAGCAAACAACCAACAAGAACAAGAACAATAACTCGAGCTCGTACTGTGAAAGAAATTGTGAAGAATTTGTGGGGCCAGAAAACGACAAAGACTGACCGCAGCAATGCTTTCAATTTCCAGCTAAACTTGTGCAAAATGCACCAACAATAACAACAGCAACAACAACAGTAACAATAACAGCAATAGGAAGTGCCTTAGGTCGCTCTGATGAGCACAAGTTATGCTTTTGAGGCTGCGGTTTGGACTGAGGTTCTGGCGTCGCCAATAGCTGCTCTCAACTGCTGACAGGTCTATAAAATGAAACTTTATTACACGTCTCACAGACACACACACTCACACACTCGAACATTTGCAGCGTAATTGAATTGTTTCAGGCCTTTTTAGCAAACCAACACACATGCCAGCATCGCCAATGCAAAACTCTCAAGTGACCGGCGCCCAATTTTGGCAAGTTATCTTAATTTTCGTTCTTTTCAAACGAAAATTTGCCTGTGCCTCATTTGACAGCTTGTCTACTCGTTTGCCCTTCCAGAGGGTATAGTAATTTTTTCCTAAAGTTTGTTTGTAATATCTGCAAAGAAACATTGAACTATTGTTTCACATAACTTTAATAGGAATAATCGGTCCAAAAAGATGAGATTTGTGAATTAAAAACTTTATTTTTTCCCAACTTATCCAAAGCAAACTCACCAGCTATGCTTGTCTTTAGCTCTTTGGTCTTTATCAACAAATTAATTTTTATGATATAATTTAGATGACTGCAATCTAACTTGCTTTACAAGTGTATATAAACTTCGGCCTCAGATAATCGTTGTCTTTCGCTTATTTTTTTTTTGCTTGTGTAGTTCACTCTAGCCAGGCCTGGGTAATTTAATGAAATTTTATTATTATAGACATACCCATTAAAGTTTATTAGATGGTAAAGTGTGCGTTGCAGTCGAGAGTTCACACTCCGCTCTCCAGTAGCTATTTGTATCGTGTTTGTGCCGGGCTAACCACTAAAACTTGGTGCATAAGTTGAGGCGCTGCGTTGAGTTGGGCATCGGGAGGATTGGTGGGGATTGGCGCAGCGTTTAAAGAATAACAGAGAATCATTTGACCATGCGTTCAAAGGAATTTCTTGTGCAGTTTGTGGCCAGGAGTTTCCTTTTGCTGGCCTATTGGTAAAGTAGAGGGCATAAGGGAACTCAGTTCTGGGTTCTACGCCAGGCGGTTTATAGCAGGCGTTCAAGCATTAAAATAAATACAAATTAAAATATTTGGGCACATGTGTGCAAGAAGCATGTTTGGTGGATATTTTTGGGGTTAGGCAAATTTCTAGACTAAATTGTTTTGGGTTTAATTGCTTGGAAATGGTTTTGGTGTTTTCTAGGATGGCCGGAATTTCAGATACGCCAGACACAATTAAAACTTATAAAGTGTGCACAACCAAGGCAGGTGTACTATATTTGCACATACTAAAGATTTTACGGTATAAAGCACGGTTTGACTTACTCAACTCGAAAATAATTATAAAATGGGAGAACTAAGGCTAGAATTCAAATCATATAGAACAAAAGCATAGATTAAATTTGAAGCGGATCAACTAATAAATTGCTTTAAATATAAATTATTACAAAATACTTTTGTTTATTGCTGTCTAAATGAAAGCTTTGTTGAAATCTGTCTGACGTTATAGTATGTCAATTTAAGTTAACCGATCTCAATATAATACATGTTGTAGATCGACAGTTTCGACTACAGCTATGTTTTCAAAGACCAAAAATTCAGAGATACAAGAAAACAAAAAAAAAAAAAAAACATTTAAAGAGTTCACTTAAATGTTATCGTTTCAAGGATAAACAGTCATGCATCATTCATGTGATAAATGCCTGGGGCAAGCAGCTGTTGTTTTGTTTGCCAGCCAGCCAATGGGCGATGCTAAAATTATTATTTTAATTTCATGCTTAAATTAACATTTAATAATTCGATGCTTGAGCTTAGCAGGTGGCAGCAGTCAGAGATTGAGTTGGGCGTTTGTTTACCTTTCAGGCTGACTCCTGATTTATAGTCCGGCCTGAAACAGTCCTGTGTCAGTTGTTTTCTTATCAAATTTACAGAATCGCAAGACAAAAGTTTAACAGCGTCTGATATTAAATGTATATATATATATACATATACATATACATATACATATACATATACATATACATATATATATATATATATATATATATATATATTATGTTGGAGTGTATTGGTGCGAGTGTGGCAACCGCAAGAGGATTTTGGGGGGCCAGGCCACAGTGAATGATTACAAGTTGCTCAACCACACAACAGAACGAGCAACTACAACAACAGAAACATCGGCAACATAAATTACAAAATATTCAGGGCTGCAACTCCCGCACCTGAATGCGCCCCAAAGTTATCAGCGGCTCGTCCTCGTTTGTTGTTGCAGCTCCTTTGGCACGTCTCTGAAGTTGAGTTGAGTCGAGTTGAGTTTCATTTTGCCCTTCGTTGCGCTTGACTGAAGCGCAAATACCGGAAATTGTTGTCAAGATAATTATTGTTATTTGTTTTTCCAACAGAGGCACAAATAAGGCAAAATCAACCAGCAACAACAAAACCAAAAGCTGGAGCACTGGCTGCCGCCTGTGGCTTGTCTCTGTTGTGTTCGTTCAGGGATTGCTCATCAATCCGCCAAAACATCAAAACTTACCCAACAGGATTTTGGGGGTCGAACCATTAGAGAGTAACACTCCATGATGCCTGAATCCTTGACCAGGTAACGTGTAATTTGTGGTCGGACTGCGGCGGCTGATAGTGTCTGCTTTGATATTCCCACAAATCCCCCAACACACCCCCCTCCACCCTCAATACGCTCATCCCGGTTGTTGGTGAGAGGTTTTGTGGCTGCGGTTGCCATCAAACTCGACGTGAGCTCATGCAACTCGTTGAGAAACTACTGATTAAAAGTGGAGCACTCAATTGATCCTAATATTGCAAGCAGTCTACAGCAAGGAACATCCACAAGTAACACAAGTATTTGGGTCTGAATCTGAGTCAAGTGCACCTAAGCCTGTAAATTTCATAACTAAGGCACAAATATTTAGCCTTTTGCTGACTTGAGCAACATGATGGACTGACTCATTGACAGCTAGCGCACTTTAGTTACCAAGACCTCAACACCAAGAAGTTTTGAAGTGTTCAGTTCAGGAGCCGATGCTGCTACTGCTGTTACAAGACTCCACTTGCCACTTGAGTGTCACTCTGGCGCTGAAGTTTCGCTTACATGTTTCAGTTGCCAACTTGTTATTGTTTTCGTCAATTACAAAGCTGATATACCAAGGGTATGCAGGTAGTGCTATCTCTACCCCCACTCCTTGACGACCCCTTGTCCCTTTTGGGGGACACACACACACAAATTTGTGTGTGTGTGTGTGTGCGTGCGTGCACTTGACATTTGAACTGTAGCTGTCAAAGGTAGATCAACAGCGTTGTAAAATGAACACAGACATTCTGGCAGTCAGGCAGCCGATAGATAAATAGCAATGCAAAGCAAGTTTTTACGGCTTTTAATTAACCCTTTGTCTACGGCAGCAATACATATGTATACAGATACATTTACGACATATATAGGGACGTGTGGCCCTGACACGAACATCAAGATTGCCAAAAGAGCCCGTGGCGTAAAATGTAGCCGTAAAATGTTACTTTTGGACAGGGTAGCAAAGTGGCAGAGTGGCAGAGTGGCAGAGTGGCAGAGTGTGGCACGTTAACCACTGAAATAAAACTTTAGTAATTAGCAAAAGGAGTTAACTGATTTCACAGGAGGCCAGTGGCATTAACTGCAAATGAAGCCACAACATAGTGCAAAAATGCTTTTGCAACAGAACAGAAGCAACAACAACAATAAGAAAACAAAACCTAATGAGGCGGCAAGGGAGGACGCAGCAGAGCAGGATAGCTTCAAACACACACACACACTAACAGTCTCAAATAACAGCAGGAAACATTTAGCGCATTGCGGAGGATCGTCGCCTAGATGAAAATATAACGGAATTAAATTAATTACAATCATTATCGCCTCGCACCTGCAACTGCCACGGCCTCTTAGTTGGCTGCTTTCGGTTGCGCCAGTTGCAGTAAGAGGCAACAGTTTGTGTCAGTGCTAAGCGGATAATTTTTGCTTCATTAGCGCAACACACACACACACACACACAAAACACACACAAAAACACACATTAAAGTAAAGCAGCTGCTGACTAACAAAATGCGATAAAGTTAATTTTCTGACTGTCCTTGCGCCGGATTTATTTACTGCTTCTGATCCAGCTCAATGCAGCAGATTTGTTACTTCTTTAATTGTGAATAGAGTTAATTCAATTCCTGTGGTGAATTAAAGATAAGTTTAGCTAAGCTAAAATGAAGCAGAGAGAAAGCAGAATCGTATGGGAAACACACAATACGGCAACTAGAAATAAAGCTGAGTAGACGCAGAAGGCCTATGAGAAGCCAAATGTCTTTTAGGCAGCTACAATCAGAAACGATTTAGGCAAATAATATCTATGGGAAAGCATAGACTTGGAATGCTCGGCGGCTCTCTTGACAGGATACTGCTGCCTAAAAGGTCCCCTCCATAATTAAGATATCATCATAACGGATCTCGCATCCTGTGGACACATGTCCTAACATCGTGCATTGACAGCGCTGATGGGAGAGGTTCATGCTCTGAAGTGAGCACTATAAATCTAACTTGCAGTGCATGAAGCCCATTAAATAAAATTCTATTTATCCAATTCTAATGTATAAGTAGTGCCAATAAAAATATTATTCTAAGTTTTTTATTCAACTCAACCTTTTTATTAATTTTGATCATAAATCAGCATCATCACAATTATGAAAATTATTAGTACTATTTTACACAGTCTTAACTATTTAAGTCTTACCATATTGTTGCTTGGACTAAATCGGTTTAACTGATGAGATTTCATGGTGAAATTATATTTTTAGAATTTACCAATTGTTACTTATACAAATTGTATAGTTCTTCAAGATAATAATCAATATTTAAATCGCTTAAAATCACTATATAGATAACTGAGTCTAGAATACAATTCAAATCATTTTAGTCTTTTGGCATTGCATTGAATGTTATTTTCAGTGGTTTCAGAGAAACCTGTTAAAATGCTGAAAATTCTTTTGTTGGGTAATTTTTCCAGCAATATATACATATATTTGGCTGATGTCATTGAGAATTTATTTGGTCATGTGTGGCTTACCAAAAATGATTATTTTTGGTTTAATTAAAGCTGCAGTTGTCATTGAAAAATGCTTGGCACTATGGCAGGACTGGTCAGCCAATATCTATGGCATTCAGTGAATTGAACAAATGACAAAGCTACGGCATAAAGACAGAAATAAAGCCGAAAGTTAAATAAACATTTGCCTGTGGCAGTGACAGCTTTTCGGTAGACTTGTAAATAAATATTTATGACCAGGAGCAGCAGCAACAACAGCAGCAATGGAATTGCATTTAAAAGACAATTGCTATTTACTATATAATAAATATTAGATGGCAAGGTAATGGGTTTCTGTACTCGAAGTCGTATGCAACACCAATTACGACCAACATTATGTATAAGATATGTGCGCCATATAAATCAAGTATGAGGTGAACCAAAAATTTACTTATTAATATTTATTTGTGAATGTCTGTCCGTTGCTGTTGTTCTGTGGTTGTTGTTGGAGATTTTCTGTACGTGTATTTGCGATTAATTAAGTTGAAAATAGAAACACGCAAAAACACTTTGGTAACACGAGTGCAGCCTATTTTTAGGCCCAAATGCCTGCATGACAGCCCAAAGAATGCCAGCAAAATGCAATTAAAATGGCGCAGCCCAAACGAAATAAGTTAAAAGCAGCCAACCCCTCTAACCTAACAGGTGCTTAACATTAACAACTTGTTTGCGATGGCCAAAATGTGTTAAATGTATGCCACGCCCCCGAAAAAAAAAAACACAAACACACAAAAACAATATGTGAGAAAGAAAAAAAATATAAACCAGCTAACAGTACTTGCAAACGTCATTACTATTGCAGCCTGTTTTAAGTTTAGTTTGGTTTATAGTTTTCTATTTATTTCTTCTTCTACTTTTCACTCGTTGTGGCCATTTGGTTAATTTGTAAAGCGCATGCAAAGCGTGCAGCGAACGCGGCGTATGCGCAATGTACGCGGAGCTCAAGAGCACAAATGTGAAAAGTATGTATGTACATATGTTTGAATGTACATTGTGTGTACTCTATTTTATTTTCCTTGTTTTCCACATTTTTGCACGCACTTGACGATTTTGTGTGTGTGTGTGTGTGTGTGCGTGTGAGTGTGTGAGTGTGTAAATACAGCTATTTTAATTACAGTGTAATTAGCGACACGGAATGGGCGAGCACCTGAGATGTGGGCGATGGTTCGAAACGAGGCGAGGAAAGGCGGGGCGAGGCGAGACAATGGGGAGTGGCATTAACAGATAGGCGTGCAGCGCAAATTACGCGACAATGAATTTAAATCAAACACTGTCTGCCGAAATGGCGACATTGCAACATTATGTGGGCACAGACATACACACACACACACACACACAGACACACACCACGCACAAATCGGCAGCCAAGTGGAAAAACAGAACGCATAACACAAATGAAAACCAGAGGCCGCTCTTAAGAGGAATCAGCAAAAATAAATGCATGTCCTAACCAAAATTGTATACCCTATTATTCGAAGAAAATACTACTGCATAAAAATAATTATATAATTGGAAGATGGACAGATTTACCCAATATATATATATTTATATACATACTTCTTGATTGTCATTTATAATCAGCTGAGGCAATTGTCTTATATATAATCTAATAGTTGTAGTTTTTTAGTTTTTAGTTTTAGTTTACTTCAAACATTATTTCTTCTAAATATGAAGTATAAATTATTGCTTTGTTTTTATAAGATTAATACCATAAAATTGATGTTATTCGTTGACATTTTCTTTTGTGTTTTTAAATATGTGAAATGCATAAATATGTAAAATTTATTTCTTAAAAAAAGAAACGAATTTGAAATAATTGTTTGCTGATGTTTCACTTCCATTATACTATAAGAGATTAGACGTAATTTTTAAGCATATGAGATCTGAGCTGAATAAACTTTTGTACTTATCCAAAAGATACCTTAAATCAGTATCACTTACAAACAGCTTGTTCCAAAAGGTGTGTGTAAATACGGGCAAGACAGCATTATGCACTTTATTAAGTAAACTCTACTTGTATTTAATTTATGTACAAGCTGTTATGCTCTGGTCAGTAGGGTATTTCAATAAGGGAAAGGTGACATCAACAAGCAAGTCGAGGACATTAAGGCAGCATGACGCGCTGCTGCTCATTCGGCAAACAAAGCCTGCACTGAAGCGTGCTCATAGATAGAAAGAGACAGAGATACAACTACATATATATACATATATATATATATAGAAAGAGAGATAGGTCGAGGTAGTGGAGGGGAGGAGAGGCAAGCTGCTGGCAATCTCGCTGTTTCTGTCGCTGCCCTTGTCCCAATCTTTTGAATTTGGAGTACTTTGGCATGTCATTCGCATTTTAAAGCAGCTAAGCTTCAGCTTCAGCGATAAGCACCGAAATTAGATTGAATGAAGAAGGTGCAGCTCCGTCTGGTCCGGGTGCCCGCTCTGGAGACTAACAAGCATTTTGGCTTGTTGTTGTCACAATCGTCTACGCAGCAACTCAACCCCAGCACTCACTCTCACCGCCCGCCCCTTCTACAAGTAAACACAAACCAGCCGAGAGAAAGGTTGAGAGCAACCCTCAATGTCGTCTTTGCTTTACTTATTTCAATTATTTCGCTTTGTTGCTGCGCTTTAAATATTTATCAATCACAGAAGTTTTGTTAACTTTTAGCAGTAGCAAACAGCGAATGAAACGCTCCGCCTTATGTATTTCCGGTTGCCAGAGTTTATTGCCATTTTTTTTTCTCGATTTTTTGCTTAAACCAAAAATTGCAGTTTGTACTTTCAATTTGCATTCATGACTGAGCGCTTGATCCTTGCTGGTGGGAGGCCTGGCTCATGCCCTTGTTGCTCGGCCTATCCCTGCGTTTGGGGTATGAGAAACTTTCGAGCTGTACCCAAAAATGCCTTAGTTTATTGTTTCGTTCCAGATTCGTTTCCCTTTTATGTTGTTATGCTTCTTTTTTCTGTACTGGATTCCTTTGTTTTCGACAGCTTAGTTGTCAGCAGTGTGGTCTGTGGATGCCATCATGCTGGCGTAACACTGAAAAACTTCATTTGCCACTCATTAATAAATTCATGCCGTCGGCATCGTAGTCGTTGGGTTCTTGGCTGCTCCCTGTGCGTCTGGTTTATTAGCCATATGAAATATGATGTTGCCCTTGTCTGGGCGCAATGCAACCCCAATTTACAACGTATTTTTTACAGCAAGCGGCATGGCATATTTTTTGAATTTATATATTTATAAAGCATATCTTATGACTTGTGTGTGTCTGTGTGTGTGTGTGTGGAAGCAAATATGAGAATTCGTCGGTGGATGCTACAGATTGGATGGGATGGCTAATACAATTTCTGGGGGTAAGTGAGTTAAAGATAGGGCAGTGCGCAGTTGATAAGTGGTTGGATATGTTTTGCATATGCAGTAAGCATAGTCAACAAGAATTTGAAGACTGTAGCTTAGTTGAAGCAGAGTGTCTGGATAGAGTAATTATTATATTTGGCTCACACGGAGCCATTGTCAAAATATAAAAGTCAGTAACAAATACGCTGCTCTCAATGATGCTTCAACCTATAATATTTGGGAGTAATGGGTGGTTGTACTTTACTCTAGTTTGAAGTTAAGCGCTTCCTGTTTGATCGGAAGCGCCTCTGGGGAAATTGAAAAAGGCACTTCGGTGCCGACAGTAAAAAAAGAACGCAAAAAATAAAGGCGAGACCAGAGCACTAAGCACAATATGAGCAGGTTGAACAGTCGAGCAGCTTGTTAGGCAGTCACTCAGTCAGTCAGATAGACTGTCAGGTAGGCTAACAGGTAGGCAGGCAGTCAGACAGGACAAGACAGGCTGCAGGACCGGTAAGCCATGCAGCTGGGCCTCGACTGTTTATCAAATGGAAAGCCAGCGGCCTCTTTGGCAAGCAACAGGATGGAGTCTTGTACCAAATTGCTAAGGTATTATATGGATTTTGTGTATGTGCGGTGAGGTGCGGTGCGGCTCGTGCGTACACACCATGTGCATGGGTGTGAGTACTTTATTTTGCCAGCAGACATTTGCGTCTTAAAGAAAACATGCTGCCTGGGCTGCCTCTTGTCTTATGTTTTGGCAGGGAAGTATTAAGTTTGCCTAATCAGGAAGCTGCTAAGGAAGCGCAGGTGATTTGCCAAATAAGCTGCTACTCAACCCAACAATTTTGAATACAACTCCTCCTGCCGAAACCACTACTCCCACCAAGCATTATTTGGCAAATTATGGCATAAATGGCCAAGGAACTCATGTGGTTTTGGCGGCCATAATATGAGTCTAAGGAACAAGAACGGCAAACAACCACAGCAACGATAATCATATCATGCGCAAATGTAGCCACATAAAATATAAATCGATGCCATTATATCTTTATCAACTGGGAGTCTGGACTTGTGCGAACTATTTGGCACACATGTTACCTAAACACGAACCTCGGCATTCAGTTATTAAAAAAGATATGTCCGTTTTTCCAAGCAATGCGCTGACTCAGCAATTGGGCCAGGCCTGACTTAATGGCTGATATGACAACTGCTTTTGTTGTTGTTGTTGTTGTTGTTGTTATTGTTATTGTGGTTGTTCGGCAATCGCCGCATTATGTTTGACACTTGACGGAGCTTAGGAGTAATTGGTGTGACAGCAAAGCGTGAAATGTGGACTTAATGATCAGCAAGTATGAAATTAACGGCTTACTTTCGGACAAACGGTCTTTTGCAATGTGCAATTAGAGCCAGCAGCTTAAAATGGATATTGTATCTTCAATTGTCACATGGATAAATACGTATACACTATTAAAAACACGTTTCAGCAACAGCAACAACAACAGCAATAGCAATTGCATATTCTAGTTACTTGCATAATGGAAAAGGCAACCTCTCAGCTCTCAGCTCTCAGCTCTCGGCTCTCATCTTGCATATTTATATTCCATTTAAGTTTTTTCATTATGTGCAACAGCCGCTGAGAATTCTTGTGTTGTGGCAGCCTAAGGATTTTGCGTGGGCCATAAGAACTCATCCAGATGGTAGGTAAAAGGAAAAACAATTTTCAATTTTCTTTTTCATTTCCGTTGTTAATTTCACGAATAACACAAATTTATATTCGCATTTTCTCTCTGTTCTCGCAAATTCTCGGGGCGAAGTCGTTGTTCCCGTTGTATTGTTGCACAGAGATGATGGCCATATTATAATTATTATGTTGCCTTTGGTTACCTTAGTTTGCCATAGTTGCATTTGCTTGCATTTCGTTACGTTGTTTATGCAAATGCGCATCAAATTAACCCTTAGTTGCCAGCCAAGGTTTAAGCCTTTCATGCGTTTTATTACATGTGACGCATTTGCTTGCCTTGGGGTGTAATTGGCTCGGGTGGCATGGCTGGCTAGCTTGTTGGGAGTATGCAGCTCAAACTGGCAGCAGGCAGCAGGCAGCAGGCAGCAATTGGCATGCAAATGTACGACATCGATTAAAATTTTATTACACGCCATGTTGGCTACAGGCCATGCCACGACACGCCCGGCCATCGAATCGTATGGCATGGTATGGCATTCTATGGGAATGGCATGGTAAGGCAATAAATCAGGTCGAGTTTGCAGGTAAACCCAACGAGAATTGTCAGTCGCGTGGAACACTCGGCCAGATAACAGTGTATAGGGTGCAGTAGTGAAAACAGCACGCTCTAAGCATATCAAATGTGGGATTTTAAATGCCAAAGACCCGACAACAACATCAGCAGCAGCAGCAACACCAACGATTGAGTTGCAACGCTCTCTCTTTCAGCTCCTTTTTGTTCTGTTTCAGTAGTGTGAGTCCTTGCTGCTTCGCCAGACACAGACGCACAGACCCACACACACACACATAGACACACACACTTGACGGTGACACTCTTAAGGTAATTGAATTGAGTGAAATGTTGTCGCTGTTGCCGTTGTTTCTGCTGTTGGCGTCGCGTCGATGAGACGGAAATTTAGAAGATGTTACCAGCGACAACAAATATTTAATAGCAGCTTCTTTGGGTTGCCAGGATGCCAGGATGCCAGGTTACAGGGTTGCCAGGAATGCCCTGGCTGTCTAAAGCTTTGTCAATGGCTGGGCAACATCATTATGACCAACATATTTTTTTACAATGTTCTATTTAATTTTATCAATGTGCAATGTGGCGGATGATGGAATTGCTATCTCTCTCTCTCTCTTTCTCTCATTTCCTTTCCTGCTTTCTCTCTCTCTGTCTCCCTCTGTTGAGTATATAAAATTGAATGCAGCTAAAGCTGAATAAGTTGCAGGATAACAGCTCTCGCAAAATCAGCAAATTGAGATTTTAAAGGTAATTTCAAAAGCAGCAATTCTTTGGACATATCAGTTTTCTATCATCGCACAAAGAGCTTGAAAGAACGAAACATAATTCCACGAATCAAATGTATTTTCTTTGACCACAAGCAATAGCAACAGATTTTTATATTTATATATTATTTTAATAATCAATAAGCACAAGACAAGTAACCGTTGGGCAAATTAAATGGATAATTTTAACTCGCATTGAACAACATGTGACCGAACTGCTTAGCAGTGGTTGTGGCTGTTGCGGTGGTGCTGTATACTGCCTGTGAAAAATGCTATGTTTATAAATAAAATATGGCTACAAGCACATGTGAGCCAAAACATGAAACATTTGGTGGTTGCCGTATAAAGTTGCATGCATAGCAAAAAACAAAAAAAAAAAAAACATTAAACAAAAAATAAGAACTTTTCCTTCGATAGTTTCCGACTGTGTGATACTCTGCTTACAGGTTATAAACCATTAACAATTATGATTTTTGATTTGTTGGACAAGAACATTCCATAATCAATATTAAAGAATCTTAACTGACTCAGCTGTGTACCGATAAATATAAATACCATATTTTGAATTTTAGGACGAACTTTTACTTCAACTTTAACCAATATACTTTCCCACTTCTTGTGTGTAGCGTAGAGAAATACACACGCATACGGAACAACTAAAACACAAACAAAGTGGTCGAAAGTTGAGGTCGATGGTTTGATATTGCGGGGGGGGTGTCTAATGAATGGTATGAGTGTCCCAAGTATGGAATTGTGGACCTGTGTGGCTGGCTGTATGTAGTTGAGCATGTACACCAATTATACGGCTTGTTATATTTCTTGTACATGCACACACACACATACACATACACACACACACACACACACACACGCCCACACACGCGCTCACAGATAACGAGAGAAGCATGTCGCAAATTTGATAACTTGAGGCGAAAAATTTTCAATTTCTGTTAATCTGAAACGAGTGTACAAGTTCTTTGCCCCGGGTGAGGCAAGACCAAAAGCTGCCAATGCCATTGTTCGGCATGAGTCGGGTGGTATTGTTGTTATATAATCAAATGCATAGATGTTTGTGTATGTACGTATTGAGTACGTATTATCGTATACTGTCTCAAACATACAATGACCGAAAATGACAAAACAATTTATGCCGCATGCATGGCGAAAATCGAATTTAATTAGAAAATTGCTGCGGCCAGGCGAACTAAACTGGAGCCGGGTTGGATATGCATGTACCTAATACATGTACATACAACATGTTTGTTTGTGCGTTTGTACATATGTATGCACATATCCATACATATGTATATTGTTCTATTAAATAGCAAGTGCTGGCCAAATATCCAATTTGCACACAAACTCGAAAAATAACTTCAATTTATTGTGACATCAACGAGATATATAAATATATGAAATGAAATTAGAGAAGCGCATCAAAAGCATGCGCCGAAAAATATATAATTTTAATGGATTTATTGGCCCGGAGGAAAATGTCAAAAATGCAACGGCATATGTATATACGAAAAGTAAACTTTGCCTCCCCACAAATGGTCAACAACTATTGAGCAACTATTTCGGTTGTCACGTGCGTGGGCTGCTTTCAAAGATTTTTCGTCCCTTACCAACCGTAACACCCAAAACAATTTTGCTACGTGCCCATGCTGTGCTATCTGCCAGTTTCATTCTTCTCTATGCTCTGTGTGTGTGTGTGTGTGTGTGTATATGTGGCATACGTGATTTGAGCATATATATATATATATATATATGTATAGATATGTATGTATATGTATGTGTATGTGTGTGTGTGTGGTCATCGCTTCGCTCAAATGCACGTAAATAAAAGACCACAAATTGAAAGGAAATAATGCTCAGCGATTAGCGAAAAGTAATCATAAGAAACGCTGTCCGAATAATACTGCAGAATTCACAATTTTACAGTTAAAGTGTTGTGGATTTGGAAGAAGAAGCAGTAGATTTAGGATTTGGTTGCAAGTGCAACGTAGAGTTTGGACCGCAAATTTATTAAGCTTGTCAGATTAACAGTCAGTTAATTATACAAAGGATACTTAACAAAATATATTCAAAATTCAAAAGACATCAAAATTGAAATTAGTTTTAAATAAATATAAAATTAAATTTATTGCTTAGCTGTCTGCTAAGGAAACCTCAGGGCAAATTATATCCTTTGCTGAAACGACTATTTTATATAGTCAAAGTGTAATTAGAAAATATATTTTTATTTTGTTCGATTTTCGAAGATTTTTAAAGAGTGCAAGTATTACCTGCTTAAGTCATCAATCATATCTAAATTTTAATTCATATTTAATATAATTCGGAGCTTAAAACATCTCAATCTCAGTCCAAATTATATTAAAATATGATTATGATTGATTAGCTGTTTTAAGTTCAAGGTCGCTGGCATTGTGGAAGTTGTTCGTTGCTTTGGTCACAGGATATTCCGAAATAGTACTGTAAATCAAGCTTAAATCACGACAACTAACAAACATGCCTCGCACTTCTTTTAAATAACAAATGCTCAAGCTTATCGCAAAGGAAACAGCAAAATGCCACAAATATGTGTGACCTATGTGTGGCTGAGTATGCCTTGGCGTGTGATAGAGTAGTTGGTTGTGTGTGTGTGTGTGTGCTATGTCCGCTAATATTGCTAAGCTCTCACGGCAGCGGAAATTGCTTCGTGCCTTTCACTCCAAATGCTGCAATAAACATCGAAAGCCGTCCGAATACCAAACCTGGACATGACCAGAGCCCGTCCAGCGGTGAACCACCAGTGCGAATCGTTGTCCATGGAGCAGCCCGCATGCTGTGCCACTTTGACTCCGCCGGGCTGTGATACTGGTCTGCCCCGGCAGCTGTGTGGAGCAGCATTCGGCGGAAGCGCACAATAAATTGCTTATTTATGGCTCAGCTTTTGGCTATAAGAAACATGCTGTTTTTATTGTTTTTAATCAACTCGAAAAGATTTGGCAAAGCTTATAAAATAGACGCAGTGCACGGCGATGGATGAACATCCGGTTGTTGATGTAGTATTTGTAGTTATTGTTGTTGTTGCTGTTGCTGTTGTTTTTCTTTCCCCAATGCTTTTGCCAAATATCTCCGTTGCTCGTATTTCGTAATTCACATTTCGCATTTCGACAGGAAATAATTTTTTACTTCTAACTGGTATAATCGGGACAACTTATACTATATGTTATTAATGTTGTAAGCTAAGGAGCGTTTTCAATATACAATTTTTAAATTTATGACAATCTTAAAGGAATAAAATGTAGTTGTTCTTGTTGCTTCTGTTGGTTTTCATGTATATGCCTGGAACAGGACAGCAGCCCGACAATACAACACCTAAAAAGTATGACCAAGTGCTGCCCAGTTGGGTTGAGTCCTCTAGTGTTTGGTGCCAACTTTGATGCTTTGTTTTCTATGCAAATGTGCGCTGCAAAGTGCACAGCACCAGCACAAAAAAGAAAGGGGATCAGCCCCAGAAAAAGGGAGCTCAAGTGGAACTACTCTTTTCTATATATTGTGTGAGTATGCATTTTATTCATTTAGATATTAGGGTACATACAAGTATATTTATCTGCTTTCTCTGGCGCAAAGTTGCTCTAAACAAAAGGCACTTAACACAAGCGCTGGATAACAAATAAAGGGTTGCAAAAACAATCAAGAGAAAAAACGCGCTGCAGCTGGAGGCGTGGCCAGTTGATTCAACTAATCGGCTTTTTGTTGTGCGTTTGCCATTTAACAAGGCTTTTGTTTTTCGGGGCTTGGCTCGTAAGTAGTTTTTACAATGAGGCAAACGGAATGAATGAATACAAGGACCCAAAACAGGAGAAACTCAAATGATTAATTAAAGTGCCGCAAGGCGTCGTCTGCTCGTCTGCTTGTCTGGCAATGCAAATGATAACGAAAATGAAGTAATTTCACTACAACATCTCTCGTTGCAAAAAGAACGAGCCGGGTGTCCAGTAACTGGATAGCATTCTGCACCGGCTTCTGTTGTTGCTATTGTGTTTATTTGCCTTTGTGTTTTCGGCTGATGTTATAGCTACTGGCAATTTACGAAATAATTTAACGCTTAATAAAAGCGCAAATCTAATAAACCTTTGAGCTTTTTGTGGCTGCCGAGCAATTTGCTGCCAACTACTACCAACTGCCAGCAACATCAGCCCAAAAGTATGCAGTGCATGTAATTGCATTTTGTTGTTGCTTGCTGCTTGCTGCTTGTTGTTGCTTTGCGTTTCCGTCGGGCGAGACTTGTTGTTCAACATGTATTTTGGTTAATTTAACTTTACTGAATTATGCACAGTGCTTGGTTTGGCTAGTTAGGTGGATGGGGTTAGTTTTTGGGCTGGCGTTTCAAATATTTCTATATTCAGTTTGTCGGTTCGGCAATTTACAAATTTAATTTTTGACCAGCAAACAAAAACAAATTTCATTCATGACAGATGCATAATTTGGTGCACATTATGGGCAATTAGACTATTGATGAAACATTTGCTGTTCTATCTTCGACAAAAATTATTCAATTTCCGAATTAATTTTAATGTCATAAAGCACCATTTATATTAATTTTGCATCAAAAGTTGAAAAAATGTCATCTTGAAAGCAATTCGAGAAACTGACGTTTTTAGTTTTTTCTTTTAATTCAAATTAAAACTGTTATAGCTTCGTCAAAACTTATCTAATTTCCGAATAACTCTTAATTATCAGTCAAGCATAAACCAATTTTATTTAAAATTCAGTCAGTTTTTGCTGTCGCTGCTATCTGCGGAAATTAAAATTTTTACGCATTGATTAGTTCATTGGGTTCGGATTAAAATTCTAATAATTATAAACAGCAAATTGTTTTAATTAACAAAGGCTATATTATATATTGAAGGTCTATAACATTGGCAATACTGTGGCCATAAATTAAAACAATTTGCATAAATTAGATATCTTCAGCATTTTGGCCATTAATTAGACGATAAAGGCACGGCCTTCTCATTAGCACGGCCTTTTACGCATTAACAATCAGAATAAACATGAAATTCCTCTCATTTCAGGAATATTTTCCCTGTCTCCGTCTCTCCTGCTGCAGCTGTTGCGACGTGTGTGCAACTGCCACAAGTTGCGCTGAACTGAACACACATCAGCAGCAGTAGCCCAAGGCGGAAGCACAAAAATGCAGCTGTTAAAGTCTGTTTTTTCATTGTGGCATGGATGGCAATGGAGGCAAGCAACGAAAACCAAATATTCTACAGAATTTGCTTTAGAGTACATAGTACAGTACACATGCCATTATTCAGGATTGAGCTTCAAGGCAAAATCGTTTCTCCCAAATAAACTGATTGAACTGTTATCATTAATTCATTTGTAAAGCTAACTTTAAATCGGTTTATAGATTTATTCAAATAACAAATAATATGCTGCAAATTAATATCGAATAATTAAGACTCGCCAATGTTGTCTATGGCATTGGAGCCGTTTGAAGGTAAGTGTATTAAAATCACAATACGAAATCATGGCTGCCCACATTGTGTCCACTTTTGGGCAGTGGCAACAATGCGCATATCCTGCGCTTGCTGCCATTGACGCTGCAGCTGCACGTTTTTGTCTAATGGCTTCCGGCACACTCACACACTACATACACACCATATATAGACACTCATATACACACGCGCACACACATACACACACTCACTCACACAAACACACACTCACATACGCACTTCACGCACGACTGCTTAGCGCCGCGAATCTTTGTTTTCTGCAACAACTGCGCGCATATCCGTTTTCCATTTTTTCAATTTTTTCCCTTTCATCTTTTTTGTTTTTATTATTTTTATTTTTTTTTTTATTTTTTTTTGGGTTCAGTTGTTGCAGCTCGACTTGTTGTGTGCCGTTGACGGGCTTTCAGATTTTTCAAACTTTTGCACATTGGCATCCGAGTTTTTACTTCTCCCAAGCTATTGTCCAAAGCAGCCAGCAGGTCATAATGGACATGTGCATTTGAACACGGCAGTTGGGGTTGGAGCTGGCAGTTGCAGCTGGAGTTGAAGCCGGGACTGAAGTTGAGGCCAAAGTCTCCGCACTCAGCACTGACAATAAGAGCATTTCAAGCTTTTCCCATTTGTGCCGCCTGCAAGGCTGGGCTTTGTTTCCCAAACTGGAAGTGCTGCTCTGTCCATCAGTGTTACAATTAAGCACAGTTGACCATAGGGCATGGACGGGATTCCTTTTGATCTTGCCTCTTTCTGTTGCACGAGTGGATTTTTTTTTTATTGTTGTTGTTCTCGTTGTTCTTGCTTTGTTGCAAGTTTGGTTTTTGAACTTTGCCGGTTGGCTGCCATTTTGCAACTGTCGTGGCATGTATGGCTGACAAACAGACAGAAAGACGCACGGGAAGATATACTCAAGTGGCCAGTCAAAGTACTGAATATTTGTGCATTGGTATTTATGACTGCGTTATAGCTTTTGTTCAAGGATAAATACTACGTTTTTTTTTTTATTAAATGGTTTTCTAAATTATTTTGTTATTTCAATTTCACTAAAATGGGAACGAATTTCTTCAAATGAATTTCTTCAAAGAAGATACGCTTATCCTTTCTCGAGCATTCCAAAAATATCCAAACTATTTCTTCTTTTGAGAAACATATTTTTTCGTACGAAAAAAACCTTTTTTAAAATGATTCATATTTTTCTTTACATGACTGCGTACTGGGCGTACTAACATATAGTTTTAATTTAATTATTATAATCAGGATAGCATCAGCACAGAACTCTTCGATGCCAACTGAGGCATTTGCTGCTGCATTTCTATAAAGAACAATATGTTCATGGTTTGATTTCGTGGGCTGCGATGGATCATACCTTCTGGAGTAGTAAGTAGTAATCGTAGTACCTATTTTGTAGACAAAAGAGTCTTTTACAAATTACTTTAAATTTATGCATTAAAAAATGTCCGACGAGCTGTCGCATTTAATCAATTTTATTGCCATGCAGCAATCATAAAAGCAGACCGATTCTGCTTGCGCCTTTTCCCGTCTTTTATTTTTTTCTTCGTCTATATTATGATTTTTTTCGACTTCCTTTTTTTTGTTTTTGCTACTTTTATTACATTTGCTGCTTTTGTTGTTTAAAAATGCAAATTTATACATAGCTTTGTGTTTTGGCCAGGAGCGCTGGGTGGCGAAAAACCAGACTGACTTTTGCTTGATTTATGCGCCAGTTGATGACGCTTCAATGGAGCACCAAGCGGGCACATAATCAATTAGCAAATGCCGGGTTCCATGGTGGCGGCGGCACATGGTTGTGGCCTGGTGTGGCCTTTGTTCCAAGTACGCATAGCTAAAGTTGTGCCAAGAAGAAGACGAGCCACTCGCAGACACATTAACTATAAATTCATGTTAAGTTACCGCCAAACTGAGTTGGAGTCTGAGACAAGTGCGAGGGTCATAAAGGGGCCAACTCACGGCCCGGCTAGGTGGCACGTGCAGTTGCATAAGTTTATCAACGCAACAAGAGAAAAAGAAAAAATAGGAAAAAGTAGAAATGGTATCAGCTAGATGCGGAAAAGTCAGATGTGGGGGCGTCGAGTGCTTAACGGGCAAGATAAACGGCACACGGGGCACAAATAATGTCTGTAGATGAAATTAAGCCGCAAAAGTAAATCACAGCACGCGATGCGCACGAAATGTAAATAAGCCAAATCCAGCAGCAGTACCATCCACAGTGGAAGGGGTACATGGAGCATTTTCTGGATGATCACACACAACGATGCTGATGATGAGGAGCGCTCAATAATTTAGAGAAACTGCAGCCCTCCACACCCCCACCCAAAAAACTCAGGCCATCACACAGAATCAGTGCACACCTTGTGCGGCCGCTTCACAATTATTTATGAGCACCACCAGACAGACAACAGTTGAGTCGAGGTATGGGTGGTGTTTGTAGGTAGCAGAAACTTTAGTGATTATTACTAACGTGGTTACGTGACTGTTTTGGAAAGTGCCGAAAATGCGGCACGCGAACCGCCCGCCACTACCCGCTGCCGCCAGTGGCCAATTGCCACCGTCGTTCTACATTATTAACAAGTTTGTGCACTGGCTGTGATTTGTGATTTTTGTTGCGGCATCATAAAAATAAATCCACTAGCCGCTAGGCCGACGCCCATTTTTTGAATTGAAGTCAAATATTTATGAAGTTGGCTGAGGCCAAACGAATTTAATACGAAATTGCTGTAAAGTGCCATCAACGCTATCAGCGCGGCATTTAACACTAATTCATAATAAGATGTCGTTGACAGTTAACCCATGCACGTGGCCAAAAGGCCAAAGTAACAGCAGGGAGCAAAACCAGGCTGACAGCCTGACAATGAAATCTTCTCGTCGCTCGGCACTTGCTGTCCCAACTGTTGTTTAACGTGATGGAGGCTGCGGCCAGGATGCTCAAACTTTTCACTTGTTCTTTTTTTTTTTTCATATTCATTCTTTATATATTTTTAACCTAACGCGCACACACAACGAGTCTGAAACTTTTTTTTTTTATATTTTATGGCTTGTTTTTTGTATTTTGTGTTTGTGGTTCTTCTGGTTTTGTCCTTTTGGGTTTGGCGTGAACGCTCCACTTACGCTCAATGTGGACGCGTGTTTTATGTTGTCTGTCTATGTGCTGCTTTATTTTGGTTAGTTGTTGTTGCCCCTAACCTCTTGTGTTTTATTTTTTTATTCTCCTTTTTTTTTTACCAGGCGGAAGGCTGTCATAAGCAGATAAGCTGCCGCAATAAGCCTTAGCTAGGATATATTTGCACTGATTTACGAGATTCGTTTTTTGCATATGGTAATCGCAGAGGATACCTTTTAAAACAGAGGTAGAGAAACAGTGAACGGGTCAACTCAAGGCAGATCGTTCAATGAACTTCAACATGCGTACAAAATTGTTGCAAAAAAATAAAAAAGAAAGGAAATTGTGAAATTCAAGTAAATGGTATGTAGTGTAAAGTATTTGATTCTTATATACGTAGATAAACTTAAGATGTGCTTGGTTGAAATGCCTCTTTTCCAGTTCAATAAACTATAAATTTTACTTAAGACACTAATCACTAAAAGTTAAGTAATTTTAATCGTTTGTCGATATCAAATATTGATGATTATAATTGATTAGTTTCAATCATTTTAATTTGTTATAGAAATTTGATGAGTTAAGTTTACGAATATATGTAAAGGAAAGTTTAATAATTCTTGATTACTTCATAAAATAATTGTTTAGTGTTCTTGTTAGTTCTTAAAGTTCTGTATTTAGTTGTTGACATTGTTGTTCGCCTGTCGCGTTATACCAAGAATTAAAATTTATATATATGTATATATATATATATAAAAGCGCTTCTGTCAAAACTCTCCAGAGATTGTAGCTGTGGCAAGGTGGAGTCGAGTTTGAAATTTAATCAACAAAGTGCAGCTCTTTTTGTGAGCTCTCCTCAATTTTGTTAGCTGTTTGATGATTTTGTTGTTGCAGCAAGCTTAAAATATGTGTCGCCCGCGTGCTTGTCTTAAAATGCAGTATAAAGTGTAAAAACACCTGCACGAAATTTGCTGCTTAAAATATTTATTTCTATTTTTTAGTATTAATATAAAGTTTTGTATTCTGTTTGTGTGTTTCGATTTCTAGTAGCATTGGCGCCACAATTAAGCTGCCAGTTTAAGTTCGATGCTGCTTGTCAGTTAAATTAAATTAGAAATTCAATTTTCTTACAAAAGCATATTCGACTGCTGGTCTGTTTGAGCCATATGCGTCAAAGTGTTTGCTCGAATTGGACGATTGGATTGGCCAACCTCGCATTCAAATCAAATATCGAACTGCAAAAATTGGCTATGCGGCTAATCAAAATTGTGCAAATTGCATTGAAAAGCCAACCAGGCAAGGGTAAGTGTGTTATATTTGGCTTCAATGTGAAAGACTGTTTTCCTTTTCCTTTTCCTTTTAATTTTTTTTTTTTCGCTGTGTTAAACAAATGAACGAGTGCCTGCCGTACACAAAATTGGTTAAAAATGTTTGGCTTCAAGAAACGCACACTGGGGCTGCTATGGTAGAAAAACAACTAACGCTGTTGTTGTTGGTGTTGTTGTTTTTAGTGTTGCCAGCCATTTTTGCCAAGTGGATGCCCAGAAAATGTGCAGAGTATCTGGGTATTTATATGTGTGTGTGCGCCTCTGTTTGTGTGCAAGTGAGTGCAGTGTCGAGTTTTGTTGGTTTTTAATTAACTTTTGGCTGCAGGATACAACATATTGTGAAAATTAATGCTTATACGCTTCCACACACACACGCACACACACACACACACACATACACAGGACGCAGCAAACACAAACAGTTGCTTACGTTTGCGTGTGAAACTTGTGTTGGGCACTCCTGTTGAACACCTCGACCAACATTGAGCTGCTAAGCCCGTCAAAGTATGAAGAATTGCAATTGAATTCGACACCTTGTGTTGGCTTGAAAACATATTGAGTTGTCGCCTTGCTCGCTTCCATCCATTAAATATATATCCTAATATTAAAATTTAATTAAACTAAAAGAGGATTTAAATCTCTTGAAGTTGACTCTAAGGCCTGTTGTTAATTAATTTGATTGAGTGGTACAAAATTCAATATTAAAATTTAAATCTAACATTATGAATAGTGCTCCAGCATATAATCCATAATAATAGTCATTTGAATATTATGCTTTTAGTTTATAATTATTGTTATTTATTATGCTAAGCCGATTACAAGATATCCCAAAATACACATATGCAATGTATTGTTGGTTGGAGCATTTCTGTTTTGTTTATTTATTGACATATATTCGCATATTTCTTTCTTTTTTTGTTGTCAATGTTTCTGCTCACACAATAATCATATTTATTGTAGAGTGAGTGCAAGAGATACAGAAAGAGAGAGAGAGAGAGAGAGAGAGAGAGAGAGAGAGAGTGAGACAGAGATAGAAGAAAGCAGAGAATTGAATGCATTTCCATTAATCTTAAACTTCTCTAGTCGCAAGCTATGGCAATCAAAACTTTTTAATTATTTTTGCTAGCCAAATGTGCTGCATCATTTTTTGTTTTGGCTTTCTTGTTTCAAATGCAGCTTCATTTGGACCCTGACGATGGAGTTGTTGTTGCTGGAGTGCTGTTAACTTGTATGTTGTATGTTTTAATACACTGCAATTACGCGGAACAGCGAGCAACCAAAACAACAAAAGCGAGCAAAGTGTAATAGCAACTGCAATAATTTAACCAAAAAAAAACAAAAAATAAAAAAAATGACGGAAACTATATAACAACAGCAACATGGACAGCAGAAAATGATGCAACAAACATGCGTTCCAATGCGCCAAAGGGGCCAACAAATGATGAACGGCGGCTTGCGCATGAGGCGTATGAGCAATGGCTGGGCATTAACGTGCGTCCACGGGGCGTATGTGGCAATGGTGGCAAAAAAAGAAACAGAAGCAGAAGCCAAATAAAATACATGCAAAGTAAAGCTAAATAAAAAACGACAATGGCTTACAAATTGTACTCTGATTTCCTGCGGTCTTTTCGCTGAAATGGTTTAGTTTGGCGAATTGTTTGTTTGTCGTTGACCGATCCGCCACTCCGTGTGCACCCCTCACAACTCCCCCCCGGCAACAACATATGTGTGTTTATTGTTCTCATGTTTGACTTATTTTGCCAATTTTTGCAAATTTTGCATTCTCGTATTTGTTGTGGAAAAAATTGCATATTGTACTAATTTTTATGACTCTTGTTTCAGTTGTTTTGCTTGTATTGTTGTTGTTGGTTGCACTGCTTGCTTCATTTTGGTGCAGTTTGTTGTTGTTTTCCAACAAAAGTTAATTAATTGAGTTCTGCAAAGTTCTGGCTATAACATAAATTCAAATAGTGCACAGCTGCCCGAGCCGCATTGTTATTGTATGTTCAACTCTCTGGCAACATTTGAGGTATACCGATTAAATCATGTGCTTTGCCACTAATTAGTGCGTATTTAACGTATGCAGTAATGGGGTGCATTAAATAAGTAGAACTTGAGTTTCATAATTATTTATTCTACTGACTATCCTGGTAATAATGAATCAACATCCGTTTGGCATATCTTTTCTTGACTATCTTGGAAATGTTGACGCAACAATCGCTTGACATATTCTCGTAGGTCTGCTGACCTTGCAATGGTTTTCAGTTATGAATTTAGGGCGAATACAATTTCAGACTAAAAGACTAGAAGCCCAGCGCCTAAGATTAGTGTAGACAGAAATTTAAGGGACTTAAGCGGTGTCCTATTATAATTCATATATTGAAGAAGTATTATCCTCACTTCATTCACAAACCTTCACCTAAATCTCTACCTTGCCCAATAATCCAAAATAACATCATATGCAAAGTCAACTTTAACGCAAGTCGGAATAATAATAATTCTTATAAATCAACACTAAGTTATAATTAGAATAGCTAATTCAAAGGATATATCGATGTGTTCTTGCAGCAACCCAAACCTTTGCCAGAAAACTAATTTGCAACGAGGCTTCTTTCTTCAGCTTATGAATTGCACTTACTCTGCTGCAGTTTCTGTAGTTAAACTAAAATAAGCTGCAAAAGCAACTGCAGTCATTAAGGGGCACTTGATTGCCGCTGCTGGCACATAGATTTGTTGCGGCAAACGCTTAAGGGGCCACTTGCCGCAAATTATGAGCAACGCGGAATTGTGAACGAGGCGTTCATCTATTAGCTCTGGCCAACAAACACAACTTATTCAAAGTGTGCGAAACAAATTTATGTTAATCACATAATCATTGCACCATCTGTGGTAGATATAGACGCATCACTCATACGCCTTGTACATGTCACAGTTGTGTGTGTGTGTGTATGTGTGCTGTAACTATCGCGCTTGCAACTTATCAAGTAAAATCTTTATTTATCGCTTTCAATAAGTTGGCGCAAAGCGGCTGACGTTGCCGCACAGATTGAGCTCGGCTCTGAGCCATGCAAAACCCATTAAGGGCATTACGCGGATGCCATTTTTCTCGAGTAGCGAGCGCAGAACCCAACCCCCCCTTACGGAACACCCTGTTGTTGTTTCTTTTTATTTTGCTTTTGTTACTTCGCTTTTTGCGGCAAATTAAAAACGATAAATTCGCACTGCATGTGAAGAGTACAGAATCAGACCCAGCTCCAACTCCAGCTCCGTTAGGGCCATAGACGAATCGACATGCATCAAGCGGCAGCTTGAGCCCCGTGCGGCACTGAAATGCTGACATGCTCGTATGCAACGGTGGCGAGCAAAGACTCAGCTCACTCCAGCCAAACAAATAGCCAAATAAAAGCGTCGTTTCACTAGCGGAAATTGCATGTACTTGTTATTATTGCTGCTGTTGTTGTTGTTGTTACTAGTTGTAATTGTTGTTGTTACTGTTGGAGTTGCTGCTCCGCATACTCTGGGGATTGGGGGCATGTGAAAAGCGCGCGACAAATTTTTAAGTCATGACTGCACAATAACAATAAAACAAACGACGCGCGCACGCCGCACAAAATATTCTTGAGCCCCGTTTTGACCAGAGGCCAGCACCATCCCAATCCACATCCACATCCACTTCCCTATCCCCTTTAACAACAAAAGCAACTATTAAAAAATAGCTAGCCAGCAACTGGCCGGACAAGGATTGGCCCGGTGGCCATGGCCAGTGGTCAGCGGTCACCGCATACAAGAAATAAATTCGCGGCGCTTTTCGACGACAAGTGCCACATAAATTCTAAATGCATTTGCCGAGCTGCCCCTGCTGCCCCCATTGCTGTTCTGCCTCGGCGCACCCCGCCACATCCCGCACCACACCTAACATCCTTCTGGAGGAGGCACATGCTTTTAGGGCACGACATGATACATGGACGCTCTGCATATGTATTAGTATATCTATATGGAATTTGGCTTATGGCCCTGTTGGCATCTTCGTGGCAATTCAATTGCAAAAATGTTGTCGTGAAACAATTGCGATATTTTTCTTCTGGAATTCAAATGAAATAATTTGTGCTCGACATAGAATAAATCAATGAAGTTGTTATTAAAATTACAGTACAACCATATAATTGAAAAGTTTTTAAGCAACAAGACTTATGACTTAGCTTTGGGTAGATGAAGATGATGAAGATGGCAGATGTACGATAGAGTGTTTTGTACAAGAATTGGGATAACATTTTTTCAGCTCAAACACTCGCATTTATAAATCAGTGCATGGCCAGTTTCCAATTATTCATACTTGAAGAATAAAGCATAAAATGAAAGATTTATTATATTAGCCTAGTAAAAAACTGATAGATATTGAGGACAAACCAAAACGCATAACAATTATCCATAAAAACATTTTACGCCTCATTAATCATTTTGCGATTGGTGTATTTAAGTAAATCAAATAATTACAATTTATAGCACTTGTTATATTTAAAGTTGGTATTAGGTAATTTTTTTTTCTCATTTTGTTAACTATTTAGATGAAAATTGCTATTTGGCTTTGCCAGAATCCAAAAGTTTTTCAAACAACTCATTCCAGCAGCATGTGCTGATAATTTCTATATTTACTTTAGCCAACGCGCAAATATTGAAATATATAAACATGGCTCATGGCACGGATTTAGGGAAAACCCAAATCAAACACACTAACAAACAGCAACAACAATAACAAAAAACGAAGCCAAATGCGTTGCCAACATTGCAAGAACAACACAAAAATGAACAACAACAACTATAGGCCAAAAAACATGGGGGCAAACAAGGCAATTACAAAGTGCCGAAATGGCACAAGCCATAACAGCGACGATTTGTGCCTCTCGTCCCCGCACAGCATGCCACTTACCCCTTGCGTTAACAATACCAAAAACAAATAGCCAAAGCAATTCCAATGTATTTATCCATGGTCAGTCCACATATGCATACTATACCCATTGACCCCATGGACCCCAGAACGCTGCTGCTGTTGCGGCTTTGCAACTGGCAAACTGTCATCAATTTGGCGAGTGTGCGTCTCTCCCTTTCTCACCCTCTCCCGCTCTATATCTATATATATGTGTGTATGTGAGTGTGTGTGTGTGGCGTTTTGCCAATGGCCATATTGTCAATATGTATTGAAACTCACTCAAGCTATTAATGCTGAAAGCTTTTACGGCCACTTCAGGCAACAAGGGAGGGGCAGCAAGCGAGGCAGTCTGTGTGTCCGCAAGCGGTACCAGCTGGTGTCAAACTCAAAAGTGGTTTGCTTTATATATTTTTGTTATTTTATTTGTATAATTTTTTTTTTTGTTGCTTTTTTGATTGAGATGCAACTAGAAAAAACATTAGCCAAAATATAAACATTAGCTTTGGATTTGAAATATGACCAAGCCCTTTATTTTATGAGGTGAAAAACAACGAGTGTTCAAGATTTAAAAGTTTAAAGTCAGCAGGCAGTTAAAAAGTTGTAAGACGCACGAATTTGTAGATAAGACATGGAACGACAGGCGCTGTCCACACACAGGACACACAGCTGGACAAACTGTGCGGAAAAACTACGTTCAGCTGTAAGACATGCAAAGAGAAAGTGCGCGGAGAAAGCGGGGCGGATGTAGAGAGAGACAGAGAAAGAGACTGAGCAATTGTTGGACAGGTCGACAATTGCAAACTTAACGTGTCAATGGCAATTTCTGGGCGGCGAGCTAGAAAGAGAGAGAGAGAGAGAGAGAGAGAGAGAGAGGGAAGCGAGCGGGGTGAGAAAGTTGCGCTATTGAAGCGTCCTCCAGCTGAATACATAGAGTCTTTCTGTCTTGGGTGAAAGGCAAAAGGCCGCAGCGATAAAGGCACGAAAAGAAAGCAAATTGTTGGGGCAAGCCAAACGTCTGGGAAAAGTTCTTCAGAAAAGTTTCACTTTAACTTGAACAATTGACTTTTTTTTCCGTTGATCCTTATGATTGTTGTTGTAGCTGTTGCTGCTTTTGCCCCCGTTGGCTAACGCCCATTGCTACTGCCACGCCCACGCCTCAAACACTTGACTTGCGGCCAAAGGCAAGCGGTTCCAACTTACATCTATCTAAGTACAATTGAAACGTGGCTGCGTTTCTTGATATTGAAAGGTTTGCAGTCAAGTTATTGTTATTGTTATTGTTATGAGCCCTTTTGCTATTGTTGTTGTTCTTGTTGTTGCAGTAAATCGACGTCTTCAACACCAGAAAGAGAAGCGATTGTTGCCTGAAACTCATGGAACTGTAAGCTCAAAGTTTGCTTTACTTTTGTGTCACGCTCTGTTGCTTTCGACGCGGCGTTGTCCTCACAGTTGTCCTTTACGGGGGATATACGGGGTGGAAAGCGAAAGGAAAATTGAAAATGCTCATAATTTGACTGTAAAAGATTTCAATCGTGAATCGTGAAAGTTTACGCTGCCGTTCCGAGTTTATTTCTACTGATTTTACAATTGATTTTAATACAGACACAGTGAAAGAATGAAATTGAGATAGCAGCATGAGAAAGTGAGCAGAATTTTGGGAATGTAATGTGGCAAAAAGTTGTAAATATCTTGTCGATTCAATCGTGCAACTAATTTAAAAGTTGCTAATGAAATTGTTGAGAAAATAAGAATTAATTTTTCATTTGTACATTTGGCTTGCTGGCCAAATCAACGAAGGCGGGGTCCGCCAGCAAAAAACAATTGTGCGGCATTCCACGAATCGGTAAATCTGAAATTCTGCTAAAAAAAAATGCAACAAATATTTTCATTACAATGGAGAAGAAGTATGTAAAATGGCAATAATAATTTATGGACACTTTGAAATACGTTTGAAAACTGAAAATCAATAAGAAAAATAAAGAAAATACAGTTGCCGATTTATTACTATAATCTCTGTCTACTCTATACTACTCAAATCACTATTCAGTATTTTTCTGATAGTATCACTTTTACTTTATGTTCGAAATCTGTGAACATTTTTTATCGTATTAAAGGCAATTTAATTATTTTTCGAAAAATGTTCAGTCTTCTGTAAAAGCTACAGAAAAATGCTCGTCGAAGAAATGAATAGTTGGTAAGGTTGTAAATAGGGCGATATGTAAAATTAATCGAATGAATGCCTAAAATATTTATATATATATATTTTGTTGCTTGTAAGTTTTGAAAATTCTTCTAGTAGACTGAATGCCAAATCGACAAATTGTTCCCCTAATACGCTCAGGTATTTTGCACAGCATCAGCAGCAATGCATATAAAAACAAAACTCGAATAAAGCCGTCTAACAAGCCCTCATCAGCCAAGCCCCAACCAAAGTCGCCCACATTTAGATGGGCTGGTCCTCAACTCGCAGTCAAATCTCGGCAGAAAACGACAAAATGAAGAGGCCGTGAGATGCCGCCATCCGGCAGGAGTCGTGACATTCGCGCTTTACTCCTGCCAAACTGGTCTGATTAGCCAGAGTTCTGGCTTGGAATTGAAGTGGCTGTCAATGAGCGTTGGCTGCCAGCAGCTGATGAGGTCGACTTTCAAACAATAACAAGCGAGATTTTAGGGATTTATGATGTCCACAAGCGTGGAGAAGGTGGGTGTAGATAGAGTGTGTGCGGGGCTACTGTCTGTTAGGCCTTTTGAATTGTTAGGGCTCTAAAACACGACAGTTCTCTCGATTTGTTTGCGCATTGTTTGTCTTTTCCTTTTGCATACAGACAATCAAATGTTCGTCGTCATACGTCATACGCCATGGTGCCCAGCTCGTTAGCTGGTTAGCCGGTTTGATTGTTGTTATCCTCGTTATTGCGGTTGTTGTTGCTGTTGTTGTTGTTGTTGTTATTGTTGTTGCTGTTGTAGTACTAGTCTGGCCCGCCCGCTTGTAACAATATTTATTCATGTTAATTAAATTGTGTGAATATCACAATTTTCCATATGACTGCGCACATTTATTGTCTTTCAATTTGCGGCTATGCTTTGTCTATTCCTGTCCTTTTACCCGACTCTCTCTATCTCTCTCTCTCTCTCTCTCTCTCACACACTCTCTCTCTCTCACACACTCTCTCTCTCTCTCTCTCTCTCTCTCTCTGGCTCTTTATGTGAGCCAGCTAGCTGAAATCAGTGTACACCCTCTATAGACTTCAAGTTAATTGACTTTTCCGCTTATGGTTTGAGTTTATGCTTGAAATGTTTTTCATATTATGAGTAGGGAGTCAAAATATGATATATTAATCCTGTGTCTACAAACAGGATGTGCTTAAAGTCGAGTTAATGGGGCCTGTATGATGGTGGTGCCTGTGGTTTACCTAGTCCTCCTGGAGTTGCTGTGCACAGATTCTTTTCAGCAACGACTGTGTAATTTGCCTTTGCACATGCAAAAATAACCAATAATTTCATTTCAATTTCCATTCGCCTTGTCCGAAAATTATACGCAAGCAACGGTCCCATGTAGATGCGGATCAGTCGAGAGAGACAGCGCCTGGCTAGCCAAGTCACCAAGCTGGCACATCCAGAAGCCGCCACATTGCCGCAACTGACAAAATAATTTGAAAGCAATTTCGAAGCGCCAAATGGCCCCAGTCAGGGGCTGCTATTGCACAAATTGTCAAATTCGCACTTTGACACCGGGCAAAAGGGGGCAGGGACGGGTTACGGGAACAGGAGTCGAGACACATAATACAATTTTCGGCACACTGCAATAATATTTCAATATGTAATTTGGCAAATTCTAGTTTTGTCCAAAAATTTCAACGACGACCAAAACATGAGTGTGTTTGAGAACACGGAGCTAAGCTGATGGCACTGTATGACTGTAGCTCCAGCTCCAGCTGTGGTTGTAGTTGTAGCTGTAGCTGTAGCTGTAGCTGTGATAATTTCCCCCAAGAATGCGGCATTAACACGAGACGCAGTTGGCCGATGGCCAGCCGTGCAGTTGAGTGCTTAGAGAGTTGACGAGGGTTGGTGCGAATTGAGGAGGAGGGGGGAAAATTGGAAAAGATGCGATGCAGTGGTGTGTTTGGTTGGCTGTGTGTTTGTCATATTTGCATGCGCAAGTAAAAAGGCTTCTTGCTGCAGGCAAATTGATCCCAGGTTCCTGGCTTATGAAGGAGACGGGCTCCGCTCTACACGCTCATTGTGCGTGGAGTGGGTTTGGGATGCGCAATGGGATGCGGTAGAGTGTGGCAAATAGTAAACGTTGCTGCAGTTTGTACAATACAAAAAAGCAGGGAAAATAGAAACAGATAAGAAGAAAAAAAAAAAATACAAAAACAAAGTTAAAGAAGGAGCGACGACGACAACACAAAAAGCCAACTCTCAAAGGACCTGTGACAGGATAATGCATGCTTGCATTTTAGATGACAATAATGCATTTTTGTTTTAAGGGTAATTTTGCAAAATGCTTTTTCCGCTGCTGCTCCTCGCACACCCTCTCTCCCTCTCTGTATATTTCACTGTTTCGCTGTTTCGCTGTCTGACTCTCTTTCCCACTGGTTTTGTATCTCGATTTTGCCGCTGCAGACTTTGGGGAATTTCATTATAAAATAAGTATACAAGAAGTTTTTCTATTTTAACAAAAACACACAAAAGATTTGCAGCCAAATAAAAAATAGCAGACGACTTCTTAAGTTGGCCAAAAATCTACTTGGATTTGGCGTGCGACTGGCAATGACAAAGGCAAAGTATCCTTTAATGTCGCATATTTAATGTTCGTTTCAAAGAAAACACTCGTATTCGCACAACTATTTAAAATATGAATTAAATTCACGGGGTGACATGTTGACAGGGGTTTGAAGGGGGTGAAAAGTACTTAAAACTTGGCAGTTAATTAAACTCGCGTTTAACTGGCTTCAGCTGAAAAACTTGAGACGTTGCCGTTGAGAAGTAACAAACATATTTTTTATGCGTCTTACATTTTTTATGACCCAATAATTTTTCAATTAGAGCAACAACCATTTTGTCTTGTGCTGCCAGCAATAAATGAAATGTTGCAATGGCCCTCCAAAGAGGACTCCTCTTCGCTGTGCCCCAAATGAACAAACATTAAGTACCAGACCGAGTTGGTGGCATAGCGCTGCAAGTATTTGTAAATTATGTTAATGGCAGTACATTGACTTTATTATGACCATAGTCAAGACTTCAGATGCTCAACGTAAGGGCTGGGGCAGCAATTAGCTAAGATGATGGAAATTCGGCAGATTACTTATTGAGTTAAGAGCTGAGCTGGGCGAAAAAGGGTTGCACTTGGTTTGAATGTATAAAAAATATGTACAATCTCTATTATAGGTCACCTTTAATTGAACATTTTTACTATAATAATACGTTATAATTTATATTTAATTTTAAGTATATTCTAATAATTTGTTTTAAAACAGTTTCAAAATGTATTGTTTTAAATTAGAATAGCTTCGAATACCCCATTGTACCCCGATGTATTAATCAAAAATACGTTTTAAACGAAGGTAAGTTTAATAGTTTTTATGATGAACAGCACTTATGGCAACTGCGTATAACTCTCACATAACTCATCAGGAAGTGATTTGAAGACACTGAGACTAACTGTATTATTTACTCTCAAGTTTATTTATGGACTGAAGGGACTTGCAAATCTCTAAGATCTCTGCGAGCTTTGGTTCGACTATTAAAGTAAATTTATTATTAAGAGCATCTTGGAGCATCTCATTTCATATAACTCAATTAACGAATACCAGGAACATGAAGCATATGAAATTTAAGGACTTGCTATTATGTATAATACAAGGCCAAAATTAACTGGTATAATAGCTCTCTAGTATCTAGTATTCAGTGCTGGGCAAGCTTAAAGAGACTCTTTTGACTTTAAACATGGCCATGCGGGCTAATCGATTGGGCTTCGTTAGGCTGGCTGCTCCTGGGGGATTAAGTGAAAAAGTCTATAAAAATATATAAAGAGCGGCCTGTTGTGCGTTTCCGGCGGCAGAGTTGACACTCAACAACTGCCTGAGCGACGTCTGCATTGTGTCTGGGGCTAATCCTCGACAGGCACGTTCTGAAGATGGGCGGAAAGCGATGCTTTAAAAATTACAGTTACACACAGCACACACACCCAACTCACATGGCGCGATTCTGTTTGCTTTTCATTTCCTTGAACAGCTACCATACGGTCGATGTCCTGTATATCAATGTGGCTGTAGCCACTGGAACTGGATAGATCAGCAGCAGCAGCAGCAGCAGCAGCAACAGCAGCAGCAGCAGCAGCAGCCGGCGGCAGCAGTTTGCGAATAAACAGAACGAACTTGGACAACCGTTGCCGACAGTTTTTTAAACATTTATTTTTTTTGTTAGTCTCATTTTTTTGGTGCGCGTACTGGCGACTAATTTGCAAGACAATTAGAAGGTCTCTGGCCAGGACGAGCAGACGAGACCGTTAATGAAAGAGCGCGATAAGAAATTTAACCGAATTTCAGGCATGGACAAATGGACGGACGAGTAACTGACTTGCAGATGGCAGCGTCTGCGCTGAAAAGTAAAGTAAATGTTTGCATAGAAAATCTGAAAAACTGAAATTTGCATAATTTGTCAAAGTTGGGGGTCGCGCGCACATTGGCTTGCTGTCGGCGTAGATAAGCCCCAAATATTATTCATGGCTTTTTGACTGGCGAACTTCTTGTGTTGGCCGTGGGCAGAGCGATAATGTCACATGTGCATGCCAAACCAGCCTGACGATAGTGTCCAAGAGCTGTCAAAGTGGACGCCGGTTCGGTATCGCCTGACAAGGACGAGGGCGAGCAGGTGTCAGCTGCGTTCAACAGGATAAAATGGATGTACCGGCTGGCCGTGCACGCCACAGTTTCAACATTATGTTGTTCTTGTCGCTGTTGCATTGTATCGTATTTTTCGTTGCCGAGAGAGAACACTTTGTATCGTTGAGCACGTCGGCTAACTGCGATACAACTGGCAACAAGAACAACAGCTTTCGCTCTCAGTGAGCGCCACATCGTGTTTTATCCTGTATCGTGTTTATGTTTACGGCCTGTTGTTGTGCCCCCCTAAAAACAAATGGTAAACAATGCCCAGTGGCGTCCTTACCACTGGGGTTCAACTTGTTAACTGTTTCTCAATCAATTATTGCCAATAGTTGAGTGCCGCCATTTTGTCTAGTTAGGGAAATTATTCACTTGCATGTATTGTGAAATGTGAAGCCGCCTCCCATTTAGTATATAAGCAAGCATCTCTTGTCTTTACATAGCTCTGGTTTTAGACTCCGCCTCTGTGCTGTATATATGTATATGCAGTGCTCGAATGCGGTTCTCGCATTTGGCGCCTGTATTGGTGAATCCGTGCAGTGCACTGCAATAACGTGCAAAGAGAGCTGAGAGCGCACAAAAGTATGCTCTGCTTTCCTGCGCAACGGTGGTTGAAGTGCCTATGGCTGTGTATATGTTTGTGTGAGTGTGTGTGTAAATGGATATGCTGGACAGTAGAAATGCTCTACAGTTGGTTGTTAATAGTAGTGTTGGCGAAACTTTGCCCAACTAAAGAAAAAACTATTTTACTATTTGTGTAATTAAAGAGGAGCAATTAATGTATTTATTGTTGATAAAAATAAAGAAAAGAAATAAAAACTAATAAAAAAGGGCAACTATAAATTTTAAACCAATTGCTAAGTAAGTGCAATAATAATAAATAAAATATGTGTGTAAGCAATCAAATTTATTATTGATAAAGAGAGGAGCCAAACATATTTTTTTCTATATACCTGTTAATTTTTATATTTTTTATAATATATAAGTATAGTAATATAAAGAATAGTAATAATTAATGGAGTAAATATAAATAATAATATTATATAATTTTATATATGTATTAAATATACTTTAATTTATTTAAATATTGAAAAACATAATAATAATGTCAATATTCAATTAAATTTTTAAGTGAAGTATTTTAATTTTAAGTGAAGTGAGTGTAAAAATTAAATTATTTTGATGGATCATGACAGAATATATATATATTATAAATGTTTATATTTAAATTAGTAACATACATAAAAGAAAACATATTGAAAATATTTATATTTACCCAAAAATTAATTGTTGTAATAGGAAATGAGTAAGTATAAATAATAAAATGTTGTTGAATAAAAAGTAGCGCATTGCTCGCACAGAAGCGATGACCACACACGGACACAGCTGTATGGACATTCATGAGCCATCAAAACAGAGCGAATTCTAACTCAAGCAACGAGCGGCTCTCTAGTCAGGAGACGAGGCAGCTGGTGGTGGCTTCGCCTTGCTGCTGCTCTGTTGGCGACTCTCTGCCTCTGCATCTTGTGCGAAATCGTGCAAATTAGCATATCAAATGCCATAAATGTAGCAAGCGTGCGATGAGTGGGTGGGCGGCTTGCGGGAGGCGGAGCGCTCTGAGCGCTTTCTGTGTTTGTGTGTGTGTGTGTTTCTTTTTTGTTACTCATACGCCGCATTGTACGAGCGAATGAGTGCACAAAGGGGCGGTGCGACAATGCGGCTGAAGTGTGAGGACGAAGCATTGACGTGGCTTTCCTTTTTTGTTTTTGTGCAAGCACACACACACACACACACACACAGTTGCATGCATTTGAGCGTGTCTGTGTGTGATTTAGTTGCACGTGATAATGTCAACCACAGTGCGCCTTTTATAGCTGCCTGGTTGAATTCTTTTTGGTTGTTGCCTGCAGTTGGCTGCTTGGGTTGGCCGCTATGTGTGTGTGTGTGTGTGTATGTGTGTGTGTCTCTTTTCTGGTGGTAGTGCAGCTGCGTCTCTGCCAGGGCCAACTGAACTACCTAGCGCCGACCGCTGACTCTTGGCTCTTCAGTGTTAATTCGTCGACACGAGACACTGCGTTCCGCTACAAAGTCAACGTTAACGTCGGCCATAATTGTCCGGAGCCGAGCAACATAGTCGTACGGCGTAGAAGTGCGTAAATCTTTGCGCACTTGTTGTTTTGTTGTGTTTTCTCTCCGAAGCCTCGCGAGTTTTGTTGTGTGGCTGCGAAAAAAAAAAACAATACAAAGTTCGATACAACCCAAAGTGTGTCACTTCTCAGCCGGCTCGCTGTGTGTCCTTGTGTGTGTGAGCGTTGTATCTGTGTCGTTGTGTTTGTGTATGCCATCGAGAGGCGCGTCGGCTCCCTGCAGCTGTCTTGCGCTTGCGAGAAATGTGAGTAGTTATTCTCTCTCTCTAATTGAGCTTCCTCCGTTGTGCTGTGTTTTGCATTCGCCTACTTGCCGGCACTTAGCCCAGATGCTAGCTTGTTGTGGCCATGGTTACTAGCCAAAACAAACGGTCAAGAGCAACACTTGCATATTTAATGCCAACCTTCTGGTCGCTATTAAACTAGAACTTTCCTATACTGGAATTTTCCAGAAATTATTATCGTTATTTCAAATTAAAATCTTCTGTTCCTTTTTTGGTTCACAATAGTAAAAAAGGGTAAACTAATGATTTGCAAATGTTGTATAAGGGAAAAGACAGGTATTTCGGACATCAAATTCCACAAGGTATATTATTTCTTGATCAGCCAGAGATTATTTAGTCAAGTTCGTTCACTCCCCCATCAGTCTGTCTCTCCGTCCGTCTGTTTGAGCGTGCAGTGTTTCCCCCGTGTTTCTAAGATCGTTTAATTGCCAACTCGATCAATTATACATAATAATGCATATTAAATACTTAGTCAAAAATTAGTAGATTTTTATACGCATTCAATTCTTGATCATTGCTTTTTCTATAGATAAATACTGCATGAAAGCACAATTCTTAGAAGAATATACTAATAATATAAGTTGTTGTATACCATATGGATATTGATTATTTTCTTAATTTCTAATATAAATATATTTGATTTTAAAGATATATATTTAGAAGGTATGTTCCATGAATATTGGTTATCTACATATTGGTGACTGAAACTTAGAGAGTTCATTCTGTATTATCCATTTACTTCTTGTTGATAAAATATATTGAAATTTAAATTAAAAATAAAAAAAAACATTTGAAAATTATGTAAAACTTATCCATGCTTGTAAATGCATTATTTTAATCTTATCTCTAGTTTAACTCGTTTCGTGAAATTCTGTGTAAATCGATTTCCGGAAGCAATATATAAATATATATATAAAAATTTAAATACAATTTATCATATTTTAAAATTTTATAAAAAAATTTCAAAAAAACCTGTCTTTTTTATGCTGATATAACTTTGGAATCAAGGTATTTTCTAGTCGTGTTTTCTCGACCAGAGCATTTTTACTTGTTTTACAATGAACAGTCGCTTATAAATTCATAGCATTTGTTGTAAATAAAATCCAATTTTATCGTTTGAATTAATCGAGGAACAATTACAAATCCATTTACTTTTTTGCTGATCGAATCTAATAAATAATAAATTCAAAATAAAAAACATATTAAAATGGAATTACTCTAATTCATGCTTGTAAATGCAAAGCAAACTAAAATAACATTCAGATTATAAATTTTAATACCCTATTTAAATCTCATACTTTCACTTGCCCCACCTACTGGTATATAATTTATGGAAAAAGTTTATAACCCAAAGAGATTTTTTGCCCAATGCTTCATTAATTTATGAATACCAAATTGTATGCTGACATTGGTGAACAGAAACTATTTAAAACTTACGCCTGCCACGAGGGTCGGTCACCCACAACAGAATCGCCTCCCCATAAGTCAACAGACATCAACAGACCAACCACTTTATCACCCGGCTTTCATCCCGTTGGCGATTCAGTTTGGTGCATGATTGAAGTACCCGCATGTGCGGAACATTTTAAATATTTACAAAGATATTTCAAAAAACGCTTTTGGCATGTTTTGTTGCTGTTTGCCGCCGTGTCCAGGGGTCCAGGGGTCCACAGTTTCACAGTCGTTTCCAATGTTTTGCTCATTTTTTGGTCGACAACCCAAAAAAAAAGAAGGAGGAACTTCAACTTCAAATGCGGCATGAAGGCAGCGTTTGCCAAGGGTGTGCTTGGGGTGCGGGTTGGCCTCGGTGCCAGTGCTCCGTCACTTGAGCGCGTGTGTGTCCTTTTAGGCAAGTGTCAAAAACCGTTGGTCAAAAAACCGTATGGCAATTATTCAACACAATTGAATATGAAGTGTGGCAAAGGCAGCGGACCAAGGCACAGGCTGGATGAGGGGCGGGCTCTGTGGCAGCGAGGCAACCAAAAAAGTTGCAACGCTTGGCAAATAATGAAAAATACACCCACATCAGTACTTTTTGGCTGTCTGCACTCGCACACAAATACACGCACACACATAAGACAAACATCAACACACACAGCCACACACAGCCACACACACTCACGTACAGACAGTGCCAACATTTCTGCACCCTTTTCATGCTAGAGCTGCTGATGCTGCTGTTGCTTTTGTTGTTGCTGTTGTTGTCGCTGTGCAGTTGCTGCCGACTGGCAATTTTTCGGTGATAAAATATTTAAATTTAATTAAGGCCACCAACGAGCAACACGATTTCCGTGCCATGGTCAAAGCAAGGGGTTGTCCATGTTGCCATGCCGGACCTTTGACCTTCCTCCCTCCACCCATGTTGGTATTTGTGGGCCTTCTATACAGACCAAAGCCATTCCACCGTCCGTTCCGTTTTTGCCATCACATTTGCGACTGGTGCGTTTTGGAGGCTTTCGGGATCGGCCAAGAAATTCATTAAAAATTTTTGCTTTGATGATACCGAATTCTTTTTCCAAAGTTTTTCTGTACTTTTGGCTTTTTGTGCAAATGGCGCACGAATCTTGCACGCCAACAACAAAAACAGAAATAACAACATGCATTTTCTCATACATATTATTGGCAAAAAGTTTAAACGGTTTTACCATGTGGCACTTCATATTTCGGTGTAAAGCATATTGGCTTTATAATTAAGCTGCGTGGTGAAAACTCTTAGACGGGTTCTTTATTTTAGATAAGTTATTTTGCAAAACATATTTTCACAAAATCTAAATTGAACATGCTGGCAAACTGTTGGGAAAACAAAAGTTTGCGTTGCTGCTAGCGTAATCGCCATAAAGTTATTGTGCTTACTAAACTAAATACACATAAGTTTATTTGGTTGTTGTTGCTTTTTGTCTTTTATCCTAAACTATTTGAAATGTGCCTGCGAGTGCTAAACTTCTTAACATTTCTTCTTAACTTGCAAGTTTTTCTTTTGCTTTTAACTTGAGCACATTTCTTGCATTTCGCGCTTGAGACATTTATGAAATTATTAAAAAATATTTTGTATACCTTCAGGTATAATCTAATTGCAAACGAAACCGCCTCTATATTGTGGCCTGCTTGTCAGAAGACTCTGAGTGAATGAAACTTGAGTTTGTTTGCCTATCGACAATGATAAGATTGCAAAATAAATCATACAAAATCAATAAAGCCATCAAACTAAATATTTGTAATACAAATGAGAAATACTTAAATTCACTATATTAAAAATGTTAATTAAGTAAAAACTGTACAAATTTGTTTAACACATGCAAATCAACAGCGCTCTTAACGGTTCGGTTAAATATTAATATAATATCAAGTTAATGAGCTTTCAAGACTTAAAGAAGCTGATTGCTTCGCACATGAAGTTTTGAACTAAGAGAATTAGTTTCACATTAGAGCTAAATAAGACGCATTCGGGGTATACAATTTATCCAAACACGCATCCATTCTTCCAGCTGGTAGAAGGCAGCAGCAGCTCCGCTCTAAAAAATACAGCCAACGACTGCTTGAATTCTGCCAATAATAACAATGGCCAGGCAGAAACAGGAGCAGCTGGAGCTGCTGAATGAGCTACTCATGCTGTAGATGATGTATACCTGTTTGTCACATTTAAAATTCCATTGTTTCTGCTGTGCTGCTGCTTCTGTTCCTGCTCCTGCTCCTGCTCCAGTTGTGAGGATTCGTTTCAGCCAAGTGCGTGAAAAGGGGCAGATTGCAACGAGAAGTCAACAACAGCTGCACGGCAAGGCAGGCAAAATGAAATGCGGGTGCGGGGCACACTTGATGCTGTCAATTTCACATGCATGTACCAGAAGCACTGCTGGCCGAAAAACGCTGGCCAGGCCTAGTAGAAATTGTGTTGTTCTTGCTGTTATTGCTGTTTGTCAAAGTTGCCATTTCAGGCGTGTTGCAATGAAAAGCAAAACCTTTTCAACACACACACCACATAGAGCCATTGTGGCATATGGCCTATACCGATACTATTTTCGGTTTTCACACTCCACACCCATTATTGCCATGGATTGCAAGGGTGAAAACTTAACAGCTGTACACAAGGGGTTGGAGTGTATACCAAATTAAAATGCACTCAGCTGAAAAATTGGTTTTCTCGTTCCTAAAAAAACTTTGGAGTGATTTCTAAAAGTCTCTAACGAGTGCCAGGCAAACGGGGACTGGAAACGGGGGTCGACATGGATGTGAAAAAAGTAAGCAACAGAATAGTAGGCAATACATGGAGCTGAATGTTTTCTTTTATGCCAGCAAATTTGAGAGAAAACCCAAATTGAGGAGAAAAATATGACGCAAAATACCAAAAAAAAAAAAATGAAATCAAGCAAACCGAAGTTTTTGATATAATTCACAAATTACAGATTTTCCGAAGCGAAATATAAACCAAGTTAGGTCAAAAATGTCCAATTTCAAAGTAATAACATTTTGGTTGAAACTGTAGCTTAATTAAGTCTTAACTCTTGCAGCTGCATTAATTGAGGAAGCATTGCCAAAATAGAGAAATTAGCTGCTGGACAGCAGGCGAGTCCTGGCGTGGGACTGCGCTTCATGGGGATCCTACCGTGCTCGTTGCACTGGCAGCCATCGCAGATGACAGGAGCCGCCGGCAAGGCGCCGAAGATGAGCTACGCGGGCACAGTGCGATCCCATAGCGATCCTTATGTCTTGTCCAGTGACAGCGGCAGCAATTGCTGCAACATTGGTAACAGCAGCAATCTGCCATCGGCAGCAATTGGTTGCTGTCAGGAATGTCGATGTTGCAGGAAAAGTTATGAGCATTTGCCGATGCCACGCCTACAGCAGCCACACCAGATAACCGCTGCCACGCAGCAGCATCAAAAACAACAACAGCAGCAACAATATAGCCAGCAGCAGGAACAGCTCCATAAGCAGCAACATCACCAACAGCAACATCATCGTCAACAGCAACATCAATATCAGCAGCTACATCACCAGCAGCAGCCGCAACAGGTCAGCTGCATTACAACACTGCAACAAACAACAACAACACAACAGCTGCAACCGTTCTCCTGTCAGGAATCAACAGCAACAACAACATTTTTGAACAATGCGCAACCGGCAGCAACATTACAGCATCACGCCAGCTGCAACAGACATACCAGCTTCAATAACAACAACAGCAGCAGCAATACCTTAAATCTACACACTAGCTGCAACAACAGCAGCAATGACAACATGAGCAGCAGCGGCAGCAATGTGCCGCCAATGTTATTTTTGCCCTTCAGTCTGCCCGTGCCACTTCAGCAACAACAACAAGAACAGCAGCGTCAGAATTACCAACAACTGCCGCAAAGTCAACCGCTACCACAGACAAAATCAACGTCAACATTCCGTCAAAATCCAGCACCACCGCCACCTCAGCCACCACCGTTGCTGCTACCGCTGCCGCTAACATTCCAGTGCCACTACCAACCGCCTCCGCTTCCATCGATGCCTCAACATCCAAATTGTGGACCGCTGCCGCCAAGAACAGCAGCAACACCGGCAACAACTCCACCTTCCCGCACTGTGCTGTCGCTTAAGGCAGTCGCAGCAGCAGCGATTCGAGTGCATCAGCAGGTGAGTGGCTCTCCCATTCCAACCCAATGCTAGCAGCAGCTAGTCCATGCATCGGTAAATCTGGACATCAGCTTAACACGGGGAACTTGCTCAATGACTGCAAATCCAAGGCAACGCAGGTAAAATGTTTCAATTTTGTGTACAGACAGGTAACAAGGACGATGGCGCGTATACTTTATATTTATTAGTTAGCTGCAGCAGCACAAAACTTCAATTTGCATAAACATAAAAGACGAACGAACGAGCGAACAAGCGAACAAGCAACAACAACACCTAAGTCGAGAGCATGCAAAATAATTTTCGAGTGTATGTTGCATGTTTGCTGGCGAGATTTAAAGCAGAAAGCAGCACACAAAAAATCAAAGTTACAAGAACAGGAAATACAAATGCTGCAAGCGGAAGTGTAAAGAAGAAAGGTAGCTGCGATATTGAAAATGACAGAGACAGAGAACGCAGGACAGAAAGAGATGGCCAGATAGATACTGTTGTCGAAGGTAAAAGGGAGCAACTGGGCGTGCACGAAAAACTAATGCATAACCTAGTAAGATCATCAACACGAAATTTTACAGCAAACTCATGTCCAAGGATGTGGAAATAAACTTGTTGTTTTGCAGCATGTCCTCCTGCATGGCGCTCACCCATCCCCTTTAATGCCCTTGCTGCCGACATTGCTGCTGCTGCTGCTGCTGCTGCTGATACTGTCCTGCGCTCAATGACTTTTGCATTTAATATGAGTAAAGGAGCGCAAAACAACAAGCAAGAGCTGCAAACTAACAAGAAAGGAAGGCTTTCTTAGGCACGCCGAAGTTTACATACCCTTGCAAAATACCTAGCAAAATTGCTTCACTTGTATATAAGTCCGATTTTGATTTCAGGTGTATAATAGCAATCCGAATTAGTTAATTTTTGAACCCGATATTGTCCTTGCATGTATGTTTCAAGCTCCATAGAAATACCTTTAAAACTAGGTCGCATTGAAACAGATAGAATGAAGAATGGATGTGGCTATATATATTTGATGTGGTTGCAGAAGTGAACTTTAATGCGATACATGCTTTACGAAAGAAATAAAATTACTATACCAACTGCAAGAGTATACAAGAACAGTAGCAAACTACTAAAACCTGTGCTCAGTTTGAAATTTTTTTGTATTTAGTTTTTTGGGTTGAGCTTGACTCAGCTCAGGTTGACTACTGAGTACAGTGTCCTGTCCAGCGACATGCAAACGCGCCTTGTAAATTACGTTGTTGCTGTCAGGTTTACAGCTAAAGGCAAAGACTCAGATACGACTGCACAGATAGAAGCGTCCACTATTTGGATTCTTTTTGTTCTGTTTTGCTGCAGCTCTGCTTGTGCATAGCTGATCAGATTATTCTGATTAAGAATCAGCAACACCAACCGTTGAACGCACATGAACACATTTTTATAAGAAAATATAATCACTGGGTTTCGGTGCACAGTGACTGTTAAAAGTATACAAATTCATAAGCTCACATCTGGCAGTTTGAGCTTTCAAATTTCTTTTGTTGACAACTTGCAGTAATGTCAAATTCACATTTCCTTTGTGCGAGTATCCTTCAGGTATCCAGATAGAAATGTTTATTTTAAATATTAAATAAACGTAACTGAAATGCATATCAAATAAAAAATACAATAATTTCTTTGACTCACATCTTCAGCTTCACATCTCGTTTCTTACTCGTGCTCATTCACTCGCCTAAGTAGTTTTATTTAGATCTCAAAATGTACGCTACAAAACACAGGAACCTATGAAGCATTTCTAAGTGCTCCAAGCCCTTTTCTGGTTGTGTTTCGCTTTTATCTGCACATTTGAATGTTAAATCTTTCATGAATAACCCCTTATTTGAGTGCCAGTGTTTGTATATGTTTTTGATATGTTACATATCCATAACTGTCCGTTATGAGACATACTTATGTGTGCCAGTGCATGTGTGTATGTGTCTTGCGGTCTACATACATTCACAACTACGCCATAAGAATGCTTCTCCTTCAACTTTCATGCACTCTTACCGAAAATCGTTTATTTTTCATGCTCGTCGTTTTTATACCCTAAACTCATTAAACGTGGGTAGGAGTTAGTGCAACAGTATGTGGCAAGCAGAAGAAATCTTCTTCGACTCCCAACAAATTTGTTCGCATACCAAACGATCGACAGCATAATATAAAGCTTATCATGTGTTATATATAAGTTTCTTCGTTTGTATTGATTTGAATATCTAAGACACTTTATGCTTTTCATAGGTTGTCACTGGGATTCAGAGTATCTTCTAGTCGAGCACATTCGACTCGAGCATTCTGTTGTTTCGCTTATAGGTTTTTTTTTTCAAAAGCCCAGCACACTATTAAGCACAAAGAAAGCATTTTATGTACTCACTTCAATGTTTTCAGTTGGTCATTCTTATAATACACTCTCTCTCTCTGTGTGTGTGTGTGTGTGTGTGGATGTGTGTGTATGTTCTTAGTTAGCTCATGCAAATAACGTTTTTTTGCATGGCTACTGCATTAAGAAATGTTGTTGTTCTTGTTTCTAAATTTTACATTTGAATTATCTAAAGATTTTTGGTTTCTCTAACAATTTGCACGTCCCACCCAGGCCCCAGTTTGAGCCACCATAATCCGTTGGTCTGAAAACACTCGGTCTTAAAAATAATAATTGTTCTCTTCATATTCCATATGCCAATGCAGAGCTTTCTAGACCGGATTTCGGGGTTAGGGTGCGAGTTTGTTTTTATGGGGTTGGTTTCAGCATTTGCATATTTTAGACACTTGTCGAGTGCTGCTTGGGGTTTGGAAATACACCTACAGTGTTATAAGTACAAGTAAAACTTGGGTAGTAGAAGATTATCGAGATAGACAGGAAGACATTTAAAACGTGTATAATCTTTTCTCCCGTCCGCTTAATTTCTGTTGCAACAAAACTATATAATTTACACATAAATAGTTTTACTAAAAATCTTGTTGATAGTTAAAAATTTGTATCTACTATGATAAGCACCTAAAACATTGCGTAATAAAATTATTTTATATTTAATTTATCAATATTTATTTATTTGCATATCAAGAAAAAATCTAAAATTTATTTTTCATTTAATTTGGAACTTTATCTTTGAAAGTATTTGTCATTATATAAATGATCAGATCAGGTTATATGCATATTTTAATGTTTGAATAAAAACTGATACTTTCCAAAATGGTTGTCCAGCACTTGGAAAGATTCCCGTTCAGGACACTTTAAAATCGTCACCCCTTTTTTGCAAAGTGGCCAAGCAAAAATCCATTTAACCCCACACAAAGGCAAAGGGGCAACAAGCACTTCACACTTCTTTGTGCCGATGGTTTGTTGTGCCAAGAGGCAAACATCAAAATGCTGAATAAACCGAGTCACAATAAGAACACCAATGCATGGTCACAGAGACTATAATAAAAAGCGCTGAGGTCGCGCCCAGCAAAATGCAGAGGATGACAGGTTGGGGGAGGGAGCCAGCAGGCAGCAGGCAAGAGGCTTCCTTCGGTTGTAAGTGAAGTTGGCTTAATGGCCCCGGGTTGATGTTTGATGTATGCTCGTAAGTGAATTCATATTTTATATACTGTTAACATCTCTGGAAAAAGCAAACGCACAACATATGCGCAGGACATGGCTTGTGAAGAAGGGCGGTGGTGGGGGTGGTTAGGTCCCTGTCTCTTTATAAAGCATTCGCAGCGCCCAGCTAGCAAATAAGAAAAAGTATCGTTAAATGATGTTGTCATTACTTTGTGTATACAGAAATAAACAGAAAGAACATAGACGAAATGAAGCGCAAGGAATGTCCTTGTCGAGAGCTGAGGCAGGCAACTGTAATGCAAGCAAAAATATAAGAAAAAAAATAAAAATTCGATATTTATGCCAAGGGATGCAATATCAAAGGACCGCTTTGTGGCCAGCGTCAACAACGAAATGTTGACAGCTAAAATGGCAAATTGGTAAAAGACGAGACAAAGCGGTAAATGCGGAAAAAGCGATGCCCGCAGCTCAAATCATAATCTCGCCTTTGGGCTGTAAGACACAAAAAAAAAAAAACAGAAAATCTGCTAGAGGAGCTTCTACATTAACAGCAGCTGCTGCTGCTGATGGTGGCGATGCTGCCAATGCTGTGGTGACTTTCTCGCCCTTCACAGAGCTGCCAATGCGAACGCTTCATTGGCCTCATGGGCTCACAATGTTCGCCCCTTATGTGCTGTCCTATTCGCTCTGATCCCACCATGGGCATCGTTCGCAGCTTCACAGTCCGCTGTTAATTTAATCTGTGCAGCGGCCGCGAGGTGGCGTTAGTGAAAGACGATGGGTGTTGAATAGCATGTTTTTCACCGCAGCTATACAGCTACATGCGCAAGCATACATACCTTTATATGTATATGTGTAGCACGCATTGGGTTACCAAAAGTCTTCTTAACGCCGCTGCTGCCCACATAAAAGGGACAACAACAAGAAGAATAACAGCAGCAGAGCAGTTGAAGCAGCCGAGGCAGCTTCGCTTTCGTTAGTTTTTGTTGCTGGCACTTGAAAGCTTTTACCACAATACCTCCCTTTGTGTGTGTGTGTATGTTTGTGTGTGTGTGTGTGTATGAGCCTGTCAAGTGCTTCTTTGTTGAAGCTGTTCCGTTGCACCCACGGATGCTGTGCCTGTGTGTCTCTGTGTGTGTGTGTGTGTGTGTGTGTGTGTGAGTACGCGAGAACTGGCGCCAAATTTCAAAAGCAGTCGCGCAAAAGCTCTTGTTTTTAACGGTTTATTTTGCCTGACACTCGACGAGCAAGTAAGCAGACCGGCTGCCTTTGAAACTGTAAACGTTGTCAGCAGCTTCGCATTCAATGCGGCTAACAGTGCGTATGCTTTATAATGTAAATGTATTAAGTGTACGAATTTAACGGCATTGGTTGATTGTGGCAAGCGCATTGATTTCTTATACAGAGCATATCAGTCGACTTAAAACTTGTATGCTGCTGTCGATTTTAGGGATTTCGATTGCTTTGCAGTTTGTTTTGTGGCTAAGGTCAAACAGCTGGTAAAACAAGCGCGAATTAAATGCAATTGACAGTTGCAATTTCAAGCGAACTGTCAGGCCAAATCCCAAACTGCCGCTCAGTGGAGCCACGGGAAGCAGTTGAAGGGCAAAAACTAAGAAAATAACATACAAAAATAAGAAAAAATAACACAACACAATATGGTGGCAGCTAAGCCAAACTCTGTTGCAACACAATAAAATGCAACCTCAACTGACAAAGAAAATGTTTCCTAATATGGAACAAGAAATCGCTCGTGCGGCCAGACAGGAGGGGCGTTGCAGCTACGGGGCTGATGTCACTGGCAAAGATAGACAAAACGTAAACGGAACGACAATGCCAAGCCACGGCTGTCAAATTAGAGGCACAGGCAGTCAAGCAGGCAACTAACAGCGCGCAACGGAGCGCTTGCAACATTCCAGCCATTAAACAGAAACTCTCCTGTCCTGCTGTCAATAAGACGCTTAGAATCGTCGAACTGTGATTGATATTAATTTATTTTAGTGGATAGAGCAGATCATATAATTATTTAAAAAAAAAATACAAATAAATAATAATAATCTAATAATTTTGATGTTGAAAATACATAATTTTTAGAAACAATGGCGTGGGTCAATAGCTTAATATTTGGTTGTTAACTCCGATTAAATTATTGTTTTTTGGTGTATCATAGAAAAAATATATAATTTACTACCTACTTCAATGATTATTGAGCTTCTCGAAATTAATTTGATTTTTTTATTTTAAATTTTATTATAAAATTAATTCTTTAATTTTTTCTTATATTTCTGCAATTCAGCTTTGAAATTTAAACCAATTTAATCGATTCTTTGGACTCTCAAGACTTTGTAACTTGTATTTTATAGCATTTTAAGTTAACTGGAAGCTTATGAATTCGTTTAGTTAACTGTCAATCATCAATTTCGCTTAACCTTCTAACAGTTGATCGAGAAGTGTTGAATTCATTAAATAACATATACCCCATAATGACGAACATGTAAATCTGTTAGTAATATCTGTTTTTGTTACTTAATAATTTATATAGAGCAGAGCTAACCAGATACCAAAAACGACACACGCATATCCGTAAAAGGGATTTGTTCGTATTGAATTTTGCGTACTGTCAATGATACATGCAAGTCGTCGGTGCTTAGAACATCTGGTATGTGTGTATGTGTGTAACTGAAATGCCTACATTTCATAAATTAAAATGTTAACAGCTTAAGTCGCAAACTCGACTGGTGCCAAGCATCTGCGGAGGTACTTGCAATGAATGACCCAAAAAACAATAAACAGCCGCAATTTGCAACTAATGTGCAACTGTCTGGCAGACAGTTGCTGTTATTATTTTTACATTATCAGCTGCAAGTGCGGCTGCTTGCCACAACATTTGTTGCTGAACAGGTTGAGTTGAGGTTGAGACGCCTCTACTACTAGGTATGCAAACATTAATTTCGAGCTGAGCAGTTGAACAACGTTGAATGGCATTCGATACATGAAATAAGTTTTGCCTCTTTTGCTGTTTATTTTGCCACTGTTGCCTGGAAATATTTGTGCAAATTCCTATGAGACTTATTTGGAAATTTATTCAATGTTAAATAACTAAAATAACACGAGAAAAATGAGCTCAACTTTTTTGCCATACTCTGGCAGCTGTGCAAATCTTTCTTTCACTGAGAAGGTACATATATGAACTAAGTTAAATGATGCTTGAAATACTTGACCAGAAGAAACTATAAAATTTAAAGCTATACGGATAGTGAGAAAGAGTGAGTAATTGTTATGACTATCGTTTATTAACATTCGTCTAAGTTTGCTTTGCATTCCCAAAGCTCATTCATTTGCAACAATTAGTACAGAGAATAGTTAACTTTTGACTGACCCCATTTACAGTGGTAAGTGGTGCACGTGCTGCGCAAAAATGCCGACAGATTTCTATGTCTGAAACAGTTGTGTTTATCTTTGACAATGTGCACGTCTTTATTTTCAATAACAAATGTTTTCAATTCTATACAAAGCAAAGTAAATTGAAAAGCCGAGCCACCCTGTGGTTTGTTGCTGTTGTCCACCCGAGACGCCTCCAATCGACTCGAAGTTGATTCGACTCCATTATATTTGTTGGTATTTTTCGCTGCTTTTTCAGCATTTAATTGGGCGTATAATTGATTGGCGTATTTGTTTTTGTTGTTGTTATTGTTGTTGTTGCTATTGCTGTGGTTATTATTGTTGGTTGTTGTGGCTATTTCTTGACATCCCACTTGCCCTCCTTCTACACGGCCACTAACTCATTATATTGTATGTGTTTGTAGCAACATTTGAAAATGTTGTTCGGCAGTCGATCCAAATGGAATGGACAAGTTTTATTTGCTCGTCTATTGATTTAGCGCTTGCCGCTGGCTTTTGATATTCGTTGTACTGAGACTACTTCCCTATTCTCTCCCCTCTCCAAGCCCTCACCTCACGTTCGCAGTGTGTGTGTGTGTGTGTGTGTGTGTGGCTGGTGTGTGTGTGTACCTTTATAAAATTGTATTGTGTTTACTTGTGTTTTGTGGTAATTAATTGTATTTGCCTTCGACTCAAAATGTCAGTGGGCCCCTAATTATTATTAGTCTAACGAAGCAGAAACGCCTGCCACGCCCATTTGCCACATCGTTCATTCCCTCGCCTGCAGTGTGCCAGTCAGAACAATATTCGTATCTTTGCAGTCTTGTCTACAGGTTGTTTGACATTAATTGATTTATTTGCCTTTTACATAAATTAGGTACTGCCTCTTGATATTTGCTAACACAAAGTGTTTTCGTTATAATAGTGTTGTTCGTGCGGATAAGGTTGAAGTTAGTTAGGTATTCGAATTAATTAATGCGCAAAACAATTTCTGCTTTTACAACTAAGTACTATTTACTAAATTAACAGTCACTGGGAGAAAATTAAAACTTTTATCAGCAATAATAATTAAAAGACTTGCAATTATCACCCCATTAAAATTTATATTCATGAGGGATGGGTTAATTTCAATTGTACAGAGCAGCAAATGCATCATCAATTTTAGGTAATTGTCACCCCTCCAAATTTAAATTAATTGATTTAAATGAATAAATTAGGAAATAATGCAATAATTCTAGTCTATCTAGGAAATTTCCGAGCAATTTTTGTACCTCTGTTGTTGTCACTATTCTGACTACTTTTTTGGGATAGTTAGTTTTTGTTTGGCTACTGTGCTGTTTCTGAGTGGCCATCGTTCATCCACATTATCCACAACCATTTTTGTGAGCATTCGCTTAACCGGCTAAGTAGGGAAAATAAACCCCGAGTCCCAAAAGTTTTTGACAGCGCAACATGCAAAAACAAATTAGCAATGCCGTCAAACTGTCAATTATTGGGCAATCAGTTGGATGCGATTAAACACATAGTAACAAGGGCATTACATTGGCTTTGATATTAAGCATGTTGTTTAACTATAATCATTTAAAAAGTTGGCAGCCATATTAGCTCATATTTTGTTTAATACATTCACTTTTTTGTTTACCTTTTTAAAGCACACATAAGTATTTAATAGTGAAACAACCTTAGAGTTGAGACGAGAATTTGATTCATTAATTGGTACATAGAAACATCGATTCGAAAATAGCTCAGTTGCTGTATAGCTTACTAAAAATGTGCAGAATTATGAACCAACTGCATTCTGATTTATTTCGTTTGACAACGCAACGCATAAAGACATCCTAAGGGGATGCCTAATTGAAAAATGGATCACATTTGCTGCATGCATGCGCTTAATCAATTGCTTTAAGTCGTAAAACGAAAAGTGTATATGAAGTTTTTATGTGCCTCTACAAAAGAGTCGAGCAGTTGAAAAGCATTGCAATGGGAACCGAAGCATTGCGATTGGCATGCAACGCATACTTAACTGCAACTGAGTAAACAGACCAGGACATTGCATGCCAGTATATTGCCAGGATATGCAGAATTTAGCAAAGACAATACAGATGAGCTTGTGTGACCAAAATTGAAAATTATGAGCAATATCGTTGCCAGTTGGTCGGGGTGAGGCCTCTCATAGCTAGGCAATGATATCCTCTGCTTTTGTTGTGGGCAACATTTTGCATTGCTCATACGCCGTGTGCTCTCAATAAGCAATGTTGCGTGTCTTTCCGGCTCCGTCTATGCTATGTCACTTCCGTGCTCCTCGTGCCCAGAAATTTGGCCGTTTGATGCCGTCAGCGTGTCTTTACTGTTTTTGACATCGCTGCAATCCATTGAACCGCTCTGAGTGATGCGAGCATGGGGTCTTCGTAGTCGGAAAGGATCTGGGAGCACCCTTGACATTCCAATTGGCAAATGGCTTAGTGAAGGCACAAGTACTTCATTTTATGATGGCATTGGGCTGTTAATTGTTAGCCTGGCTATTTTAAGTGCTCTGCTAATAATGTAACCGTGCACATAAATAATGTGTTGCATTTACATTTACCTGTCCTGAAGCGCGTCATTAATCCATGTCTGCGAAACGAAACTCAGCGGCGCCAGGAAACGGAAGTGCGCCAAATATATGCAATAACAAGAAAAACGAGTGTGCAAATCACGTCACATGTCATGCCCACGATACACGACTTGACAGTTGGACGTACTTTCATACATGCACATATATGCATATATGTATAAGAATAAATATAAATACTCGCATATGCCAACGGTGCGTTCAAGTCCCGCTGCGTATGCATATTTTTTTTATGAAAACAACTTTTAAGCCTTTGATGCCCGTAATTTCTGCGATTTCCATATTATTGACAGGCAATTTGCAATATAATTTGCGTAGCGAATTTTCTGCGAGGGTCGGATTCGGACCAAGCTCATTAAAGCATTTGCATTATAACGAACCATTTGCATATAAAAAGCTGAGTAATAAAAAAATAAAAGAAGAAGAAAACAGCGACAACGCCTAAATGTCGCAATTGCATTTCATGTTGTTGAAATTGTATCGCTTTTAAGTCACAACGCCAGCAATTTGATAAAGGAATTTAACAGCTAGGGGCAAAATTGAATTCACATTATCCATGTATATTTGATATGTCTGTTGGTCATTAAAATACAAAATTACAAACAAGTCAGCGGTTGTAACGGACGCTTGTCCCACTCATCCGCTTGCCCCATTTGCCTGACAGCCCTGTCAAATGCCAGTACCGCCTCCCACCCCACACCACCCCGCCCCCAAAACGTTGTTTTGCCCACGGTGCCACATACTCCTGTCAACAAACAACAAGAAATGATAAAGCGTTCGCGTTCAGATCTCTCTCAATGTAAGAAGCCTGGCAAAAAACAACGAAACAATTTAATTTTACTTGCCATGTTCGCCGCAGGCTGTCCGCTGAATTTGTTTTATTAAATAAAAAAATTGTACAAAGCACACAAACACAGACAAACACTTACATACACACAGTACATGTAACGAAAATGAAATCAAATGCTTAAAAATGAGCAAATAAAACAAATATGTCTTCTTTGGGCGGGAGTAAGCATTTAGCAAATACCCTGTACTCATTTTTAATACCTACCTAAATACACATGCATAAATCTATCGATAGCTTTAGCTGATATGCCTATCAAATGACAATTCCAGCAATATTTAGTATGAACATATTGTTTGCTTTGTATCACAGTTGCGAAAATACAAATCATGCGTATGAAACATCTTGACCACATCAATTATACGGGGTATATTGAGTCAATCAAAGCCACAGCACGTTATGCCACAGGCGCTGCGAAATTTGTGTACTATATTTATATGATATAAGTATAAACAGAAGAAAAATACATTTTGAAAGTCGTAGTAAGCCAATTTGGTAATATTATTTCACAGCATCAAGCATAAAAAATATTTTCACAAGTGTTTCATGATGAGATACCGCAAATACCTTACTTAAAAATTCAAGCTTTTTAGAAGAAGAAATGTGCACGATTTCTTGCTCGGGCATCTATTAAAAAACTCTGCCGTACAAAAGCAATATGTATTTAAAGCATACCAAGTGAGTTGTGCTTTGAACTGGAAATGGAGATTTTATTTGTTTAATAAATATAAAATAACTTCTGTACGGTTAGGCATCACTTAATCCTGGTTTGTGTCAGCAGCCACACCCCTCTATGATTAAGACATGGACTTAGGTATGTTTCAACTCTGTTTTCTTGTTTATTTGTGCACTTTCATTTTTCTGTTTGTCCCGCTCCATTCCACCGGCCTTTATTGGCCAAACTAATCATGACCCTTTGTGGCCGACACGTGGCCAGCAAAAACTAAAAATTATGACCACAAACGAGGAATAGCGCCTAATAGGCGCCTGGTGATCAGGTTGCCTTTACCCACCGCACTTTACCCATTCGGTTAATATGCAAGCTGTCCCATAACTCGAAGCCTACTTGAAGCCGAGTTTTCGGGCTCAAATCCTTTAAGTGCCATTTGGCGAACAGCAGCCAAACATAAACGCATTCGCTTGTTTGCTTTTGCTGCTGTTGTTTCTTTTTGTTCCCTCATCATTTTGGTGTTGTTTTTTCAAACACTTTTTATGCCTTTGGATTTGCACATTTGGACACTACTTAATTATGTTGTTAGTCCCTTTTATGTCACAATTTTCATTTCGCAACATCAAATAAACTAAATGTCCAGATGGTCGGGGTGTACGACTTTTGCTTGGCTGCTCGATTGGGGATGGCAAAGCAAAAAAACAAAAAAAAAAAAACAGCAGAAAAAGATCATAGAAAATAAAGCAAATATATATGTATACACATATGTGTGTCAACCAACTACAACAAGTAGAATTGTTATTATGTTTGTTGTTGTTGCTGTGGTTGTTGTTGTTGTCAACCGCAATTGTCGTGGCAAGGTAAACAAAACTGTGCATAGCTTTTGTCTGATAACTACATTGGCCGTTGGCTGCAGTCCTGCGGGTTGTCCGAAGGGTGTTTGTCAGCGGGAGGCGGAACAAATGTGCCTATTTGTAGCTACCCATTCCGTAGTCTATGTGCTGTTGTGTGTGTGTGTGTGTGTGTGGCTAGTTGCTATAAAATTCTGTACGAAATGACCATTTGGACTTTTAATATGCTCGAGTAATGTCTGCATTAACAGAATTCATTTGCTGTACATGGTCAGACGGGATATACCCCCAACGATCCACTCCTCTATCTACCACAAACCTTACCGAAATATACCCCCAATTCCCAGTGTAAGGCTTTAATGCGTGTGTCTGTGTGGCACAAACAAATTTATGTCTTGCTACTTGCTGAAATTGGATTTCTGGCAGCTTCTTTCTAGTTACTTTTGGTATTGTTGTTGTTGCTGTTGCTGCTGCTATTGTCACGTTGTTGCTTTTTAGTTAAGTTTCGTGTGAGCAACAAAAATAAGACCAACCGAGCTGTGCCAAGGTGAGCAGGCAAACGCATTTATATCCATTGCTCAGATTACTACGTGTTATCCTTTTTCATGATTTCTATAGCAGCACTCCACACGCACATTTGTCTATCTTCCGCTGGTTGTATAGAGTGTATAGAGTGGCCTTGGGGATTGTCGCCATCTTTTTCCCCCCAATTAATAATTGCCGTTTGCAAATTAAAGTGACTTGCACGTGTTTTTATTCATTTATGTCTAATTTTAATATGCTATTGCGTGTGTCCCTTGCAGAATGGTAGATTGCCCCGCAACCTGCCCGCATTGCGTGCCATGGAAATGGCTCTGCAAACCAACTCGTTTGCCACGACTGGAGGCGGTTTACAAGCCATGGATGAGGCGGACAGCAGCGACTCGGAAATGGAGTACATGATACCATTACACAGTGAGTAGAGCATTATAGCTGCAAGAAGGCATACCTCAAACACCCTACCAAAAAAGCCCAACCAAACCATTGTACAGACAATAGCCACTGCCCAGTGGCAAATTCAATTAAAAATTTTTGAAACTCTGCCATCTGCACGTGCGTGACAAGGTCCCGCTCCCGTTCAGCTCGCTTCCATGCTCAGATTCAGATTCAGATTTAGATTCAGATACAGATACAGATTCATATGCTGATTCAGTTACAGGTGCTCGACTGCTGCAATAGTCAGCTGGCCATTTGATGTTGATGTGCGGCAGGCAGGCATTTCAATTTACTTTTATGTCTCGTTGCCTTATCGCGGCGCAAATTGAAACGAAATCTTGACACAATCAGCGTCTGCCGCAGCACAGCGGCCACTGGGATGCCCACATACATAATATTAAGTTAAACTCTGGTCATCAATTCTCATGGCTAGCTGCCGCTCTAAGCGACCAGCCAGCCTGTAAACGCATACTCAATTTGGCCAGCTGAGCACCTACTGGCAATGGGCAAAGTTTTGCGGCTTAATATATTTATGGTTAAAACCGCATTGAAATGAATAAGAAAAAACTTTTTTTTTTCTGCTTGAGCTGCTGGACTTGAAGATATTCTTCTGTTCAGTGCTCTCAATATCTCTGTGTGTTGAGGAACATTTTATATCTGATGATATTGGGGAATATTCACAATCAAAACGATTTAATAAAAAACATATTCGAGTTTTTTGTTTTTATAATAAATATTATTAATCTTATAATATTGTTATTTGGACTGTGGAAATTGAAAAATAAGTATTATTCTTTTCTAAAAATATATAATACTGTTATTTTTCGTACTTTATTATCGGCATAAAGATGTTCTTCTGCTCGATTTGAGCAAGCCATATTATTGTTATTGCACTTGTAGAAAAATATTCGTAGAAAAATTCCTAAATCGCGTTTGCAGAGGAAATCTGATGTGTTGCTTTTGCATATTCTGCTTGCATTCCATTGTAGGGTATAAAAAGACCTGACAACTTATTCAAGAGTCTTGGCATTACTTTGCCTTAGTGTTTTTGTTGTTCCGCAAGTTTAGTGCGATACAGAGCTGGCAAATGGTTATAATATCTCCTTTATGCAGATGTTTATATATAATAATAATTTTATGATTTTATTATTGCTACTACTACAAATATGATAAGCGGCCACTGGACACATTTTGGCAAAGATTTTCGCAAAAGTTTTAGCCAGTAACTTTAATTCTTTTTTATATTCTATATGGTGTGCTCTAACCGTATTAATGCGCCACTTCCATTTCCCGCTGCCTTTGGTAAACATACGACACAGTCATAATGAATAAATAAATCAAAGAGAAGAACTTTGTTGCTAGCCAGCGAGTGAGGGTCGAGTTGTTTAGCATATTGTGCAATAAATCAATAAAATATGCCATATAATAAGGTCTCTCAGGCGACTGGAAAAGAGGTCTTAATTACAAAGAGAATTGCAATGTCCTTGCACTGAATTTTTATTGACGAACTGTTCTGAGTTATGGCATGAACTTAGCCAACATTTCTGTTTGATATGTCAGCAAAGGGATAAAAAAAAAGACAGAGAGAGAGAGAGAAAGAGAGAGGGGGAGTGGGGAAAAGCATGCGATGCAGTCAACAGGGACGTTAGAAGCGCTGCCAGCAGCAGATGAAGAGGCGGCACACTCAAGCCCAAAGGCAGCAGCTGTTCCAATTTTTAGCATAAATAATCCACCGGCCTCGTTCATGTGCCTCCATAAACACTCCACTCCCCTCCCCTAAATTCTTCGGGCGCACTTGTCAATATGAAACTGTGAGCAGAGCCTGCCCCCAGGCCCGCATTTAGGTTGCTGCTATTGCTACATACACTTCAGGCTGTCGGCTGTCGGCTGCTGCCTGCCGCTTGTTGCCTGCCGCTAAAGCTGGCGGCTGTTGCCGTTGTACGGTGCATTTTTTCGCTCACCTGAATGTTTTTTCAGTCAGAAAGTTTTGATTTATTTACGGCGCAAGTTTTACATTTTACACGACACTCGCCTCCAATTACACGCCGCCGCTGAGCAACCCTTCCGTGGCAGCGTCGCGTCTCCTCGCTCAACTCTCTGCTCATTTACACCTCGGCAGCAGCAACAACCCTCTATGTTGCAGAAGCAACATTACAAAAAAAAAAAAAAAATGAAAAATAAAAACAAAAATACTTTCCTTCAGATTTTAATCGCTCACGTGAGTTCTTTGCCTCCGCATAGCTTTGTGCGTGCTTGCCACCAACTGTGTGTGTGTGTGTGTGTGTGTGTCTTTTGCAGCTAACATAAATTTTAGCTGTTTGCATACATACTTGCATTTAGTCACAAAGTTGTTAATATGTTTGTCGCCATACTGCTATCGTTACTGTTGTGTCCGTCAACTTCGAGGACTTTGACATTAAATGCAAATGCATAAGGGCTCCCTCCTCTCGCCCAGCCGTACACGGGTAACAGAACGGGTAACAGAACATTAGGTGCCCTGTATTTCAACTGCAACTGACAACAAACTTATCGCATCGATAAGCTTTCTTGTGCAACGGCAAACACCTGAGCAATATTTTAAATACCATGTCATTTTTTTTGTTGTTGAATTTATTTGTGAGATTCAGCTTCAGTAATTAAAATAAGTTTTGCAGCTGTACCATAATTAACATACTTTCAATCAAATACAAATTTGTCAGGCACTTTTACAGTAGATTACTTTTATCATCTTATGCATTTAATTTGTTAAACATAAACCAGTTTGGTTTTATCATCTTACACATTTAATTTGTTAAACATAAACCAGTTAGGTTAGGTTGGTAATGGCGGTTTTCAATAAGTGAGAAATCATTAATTTTTTTTGTCTATTAAATACTTTCCATATTTTCTTATACTTTGTTGCTAATTTCTTGATTAATCATTTGCCTGCAACGAAATACTATCTTCAAATATTTGTGTATAGATTTAATAATAAATTTGATGCTTTACTGTTCATCTCTCTAAATTAAGTGCAGTGGTGCATTGTCAGACATTGTTGATAATTTCATAATTGAAAATTAATGTCAACATTTAAACTGGACATATGTATATGTATATGTACATTCTCATATATTTTTGAGCTGAAGCTAAAACTGACTTATTTGTATGGTAAGGAAGTTCTATTGCCAAGTGGCTTACGCATACAGCTGCCAATAATCTCTGGAATGGTTTAAGCCAAATGAATGTTTTATAATCAGAACAATTGCGGGCTGAGGAATTCGATAAACAGAATGGAAATTGTTATTCATATTGTCAAATTACAACTACGTACCAAGAACTATGTTGGCTCTGAAATTACATTTGCATTGCCGCCTTCAGCAAATGACCTTGTGGGCCCTGCTGGCCCAATCATGCGGCGCAAAACTATTGCCATCAAAGAGACCAAAAGACCATTAAAGCCGCCAGCCAGCTAGACTGCCAGTTCGTTAGCCACTTTCGTCCTAGCCACAGCCATTCCTACAGGCTACGAACATTTTCTTAGCCACCTCACAACACCTCCACAACATCCACTTGCTTCGCTTCTATGCTCTGCTCTGCTTTTCTCTCGTTTCTAATACGCTTTTGGCTAAAGTAACAGTTGCTAAAATGTTTTCTATTGTTTTCACGCTCAACAAAAGGCAGACAATTAGTTTTCTTAAGCGACAAATCAAGTAGAAATTAAGTGGAGACGGCTGAAGGCAACTCGTAGTGGCAGTGGCAGTGGCAGTGGCAAAAGCAAAGGCGCTTAGCTCGTTGCCCCACCGACTGCCGTCTTCGTGGGTGGTTCAAGGCGTTTGGCTAAGGGGCGCGCGAATGATAACAAAGCAAAAGTGGATTATTGGCTCTCAAGCACATAAACAATAGCATGTGCTATGCGTGTGTGTGTATGTGTGTATGTGTGTGTGTTTGATTGTTTCTGTATCATCGTTGGCTTGTCTACTATTTGGAATTGTTGTCGTCGCTGCGGATGCTTTCGTTTGCAAAGCATCTAAAAGCATTTGCTGTACGAGTTGCGGTTTGATTTTCTATAAGACAGAGTCAGAGTCTCACATGCAACGTTTCGCAGTGCAATCCAAGTGCTTGTCTCTGTATAACAGTTGGAAGTTCCATAAATGCCCTGAAATACTGGGGGAATTTCCTGCTTGCTATAAAAATTCGGAAAGTTCGAACTAAGCCCGGACACAAATCATTTCGAATTTGGCAGTGCGCAGGCCTGAGTGTAGTCGAGAACGATGCTGGCGAGGACGACGAGAAGGCGACTCGTTTGCATGCAAGGACTCGGAGCGAAGGCAACGCGACTGCGACGCCGGCAGAATAGTGGTAAAATTTTGCGGACGATGTCTTTGACTATTTGGGAGACCGACGAGCGGGCTTCGCATTCAGTTTGAATTGTGTCCTCGTAAAGAAAGGATATTCGTTACATTGTTGTTAAGTTGTTATTATAATTTCCAAACATACCAAAGCAAATCAAAAAACAAAAAACAACATAAAAAAAAAACACCTATCTGCAAACGCAACAACTTGGAGACGGAAAACAAAATACAAAGCACCCAAACGCAAATAAATACAAACCTAAAAACAAACTGACGATTCAGCAGTTAATGACGCGTATAATATAAACAGCAAAGCGACTGCAAAAATAAATAATATAAAACATTGTAAAAGCGGAGATATATAAACAAAATCATAACTGGCTAAATAAAGTTGGCAAATGTAAATAAAGATGATAATTATTTGTAATTATTTAGTTTAACTTTTAGGCAAATATTTTAATTTCTTTCTTTTGTAAGATTAAAGTATTTGTTAATAAGAAGTTTCAACTTAAGAGACGGTGTCATTTAAATTAAATTCCTATAACACAAACTTAAAGTTAAACTATTTGTAAAAGTGAAATTGTGTATTACACATTCAGTTGCATACTTTGTGGGGCAATTAAAGTTTGGTCTGATAAATAAAAGTTTCTTAAACGTGTTTCATAGTGTTTTAGGTACAAATGAAAAACATTGCATAGCTAAATAGATTACAAGATAAACTCAGTTTTTGTTTGTTTTTAAAATTTCCCCAAAAACTGAGCATCGATTTTGGTTAGAGCTCAACGATTTTTGGCTTGCATGTATTTGGTTGTTGTTGTGGTTTTTTCTGGCCAATTTTATGTACGGCAACAACAAACACACAGTCTGTGAGTTCGGCTTATGTGCCACATAAACCGACAACGAGCAGCCAATAAATGCTTCCAGCCAGCCAACGCCGACTGCCGCCGACACAGTGTAGCCATATAAAAGGGCCAGTGCATTTGTGTGTATGAATCATATATAGACTCACACTCAGGCACACACACACACACACATACACAAACATTCACAAACACAAACATTCACATCACTTGGATGATAGCGAATGCTGGGTGTTGTACATTTTTTTTTTTTATTATTTTGTGTGTGTGTTTTTTTGTTAGCTTTTTTTGTACACTCGTCGCTTTTTACTGCGTCTGTGTCTGTGTGTGTGAGTCTTGGCTTTCAAAAATAAAAATATAAGTTTATATTTATACATAACATTTGTCCGTCTGTCCCACTGTCTGTGTGGGTTTTGTACGCGTTGCGCTATAAAAACCGGAAACGTTAGACTGACGACAACGCCGACTGAGGCTGCGGCTGCGGCTGTGGCAGCGCCTGATCCTGACACTTGCCAACACTTGGCTCGTGCGATTTTTTGGAGTTTCAGAGTTTTGCTGTTTTCTGGTTTCTGGCTTCTGTTGTCTGTTGTCGGTTGTCAGTCTCTTGGGCGCGTCTGTCTCATAAAATCCACAGCACTTGTATTCAGTTGCCTTTTATTATTATTGTTATCATTTTTTTTCTTTTTATTTTGCTTCGCTTTCTGTGTGTGTTTGTGTCTGTTACAGCTTCGCATTGCGTTACGCGCAATTTTGGCTCGCCTCGCATAATTTTTATTTATTGTGAGGCCATGTTTTGCTTTGTATGCGCTGAGAATACACACAGCACACACAAATCGTAAAATATTAAATTTAATTTTTCAAATGATGTGTGAATGGCTTAGGCTTGATATATGATAATGCTTGTGCCCAAAATGTAATGTGTGTGCTCCAGAAAGCCCATAAAACTGAAGCATTAAATGTGCAATTACCAAAAAAAATAAAATGCTTGTGAATTCAACAGCGAGAAAGGGTTATTTCAATGGCAGTTGTTAGTGTTTGCCAGATGATCAGATCAGTGAAATGGAGAGATACACATTAGTATAACAATTACAAAAATAAATCTGAAAAATTTAGTTTTTTGAATTAGGCAATTATTTAATTCAACCTTTATTTGCTTTTACTCAATTATGAAATTTTATGTGACAATTTGCAATTTATGTTTTAGCGTGAAACTTTGAACTTTTTCAAGAACAAAAAAATCTTATTGGTCTGTGATAAGTGAAGCAAAATTAATAAATAAAGTAGAAAACCAGTTATAAAAAGCAAGAGCTGAAAATAATTGCGAGCATAAACCGCAAAGAGAAACTTTTTGAAATTAGTAAAATTGTAGAAATCATTTAACGCATCAAATGATTCTCATATAACATTCAAAGAACAAACATACAAACAAACAAACCACAAAAACAACAGTTAAAAGTGCGGTCTCACAAACAAACAAAATAACACAACAATAATTAAAAGCAGCTCCGAAAATTATTCCATTAAATTGTAACACAATTTAATGATAAACATCAACTGCGAGGCGGCACTTCATTAAACATCAAAGCGAATTGCGTTTAACCGCAAAACGTGCAACAGCAACACCTCAACGGCAACAGCAATACCAGCAGAGGCAGGAGAAGAAACACAGATAATACACCAGCAAAAGGAGACAGCACATTAAAGTGCAATTTAATAAAATGTTGGCAATGCCCACGCTTATGATGCCAGCAACCGCACAGATGACGCTCAGCAGTCAGCCGTTGTCGGTAGGCGCCAAACCCTATGAGACCAAGTTGTTGGCCATACACCAGACGCACCTGCAGCAACAGCAGCAACAGGCGCCAGCACCGCAGCAACAGCCGCAGCAGCATCAGGCCAATGTGAAGCAACAGCAGCAGCAGTCATCTCAGCAAATGTCCATTGTCACCACTCAGCAGCAGCAGCAGCATCCACAGTCTCAGTCGCCCCATCAGCAGCAGTCGCAGCAACAGGCTGTGGCAGCCGCTGCAGCAGCTGCCGCAGCAGCCGCTCATCATCAACAGCAGCAACAACAGGCCGCCGTTGCCGCTGCCGTCTGTGCCGCCCAGCAGCAGGCCGTTGCCGTGCAACAGCAACAGCAACAGCAGCAGCAGCAGCATCAACAGCAGCAACAGCAACAATACCAAATCCACTCGCAGCAACAGTCGCCGCAGCAGGTGCTCAGCATTTCTCCCAAGCAGGGTAAGCAAATCATTTCAGTAGCCATCAATACGATTAAAAATACAAATGATAGCAATTACTATTAAATAGTTGGTTTAGTGAATAATAAAATATAATTACTAAGTACATATTTTAGGCAGAGGGTCTTGTTTTATTTCGATTAGCTTACGAGCTACTCCAACACTTTGGGCACACTTATCGATTTGATTTTGTTGGCCTGCACTTCACGAGTTTTACGAGGCAGGCGCAGTTCAAGTAATGCTTTTTATGATGCGTCGTAAAAGTCGGCCAAGCCCATAATGGCTGTCTAATGTTATTTGGGAACTTCGAAGCAACGAGATCCGCGTGCGCCTGTCAAACTTGACTTTTCCACTTTCGCCGCTCAAAATAGACGCAACTAGCCGGGCATTCCTATGTACATACCTGGTGCTTCAATTATAGAGGTGCTTACTTCTATTGTTGTTGCTGCTGTTTTTGTTTATATATTGTTGTTGTGTTAAATCAAACAGAAATCAATTTGAAATTATTGACAATTTCCACTTTGGCATTGGTTCAACGATTTAATTTTGATTTTCAGTTTGAGTTTGTCAAACCCGTTGCTAAACGAAAGGCAAACACACACACACCCACACACCCACAAACATATACACACACACACACACACACACAAAGGAGAAGCAAACAAAACTAACGTTAAGTCAGACGCTGTGGAGGGCAAAAGTAAATAGCAGAAGAAAGTTAGGCAGTGCCAGGACACGCCAGGGGTATGGGGATGGTTCTGCTGTTTGTTGTATTTTCTTTTTGTGTAACGCCCACAAAGTGAAAACTGCACTAAGCAAACAGCCGAAGACACTGCGGACTAGACGAGCAGACAACGTAGACGAGACACTGCCAATTGTGCCAAGTTGAATTGCATTGGATAACGTGGCGCATACGTAATATTTAAAAGCACGTCCACACTTGACCAGCTGAGAGCAGCGAGAATTGAAAATCGAAACGAAATGAATCGAATTGAATTGAAGTTTTTCTTCTTTTCGCAAAAGTTTGTTGCTTTTGCGTTGCGGCAAATTTGTTTTGAAATTTGTAACGCTCGTCCTGCGTTGCTTACTGCTCGTTGCAACTCGCTCGTCGCCTCTCAACTGTCTGCTAAAATTTTTCAATTGAATCCGTTGTAAGATGCAGTAACAAATTGCCAAAAAAAAAAAAAAATATTGTAGCGACGCAATGGGAGACTAAGAGCAGCAGTTGTCGTCATGCTTGTCCTTCCCCAAAGCAAACAGACAAAGGCGCAGTGCAAGCAACAACAACAACAACAACAGCAATAACAACAGCAACAACAGCAGCAGCAAGCAAGCGTTGAATTTGGCTTGTAAAGTGGCCCGGTGTCTGCCTCGTCCTATATGCTGTCGGATTGTCCTTCTTTGTTAAACTCTAAGGACAGTGACTGATGCGTTCACCCAGCCGTTGGCACAGCTGCCAAGTAGCCGCCATTGTTGCTGCTGTTGTTGCTGCTCTTATCCCCCAGCTCTATCACGTCTCGTGTGCATCTGAACTTTAAACAGGTGATCGATTTTTCGCCGCTCTTTGTCAGTTTGGCACTTTGGCTTTAAAATATTTGCCAATTGAATCAAATTTAATGCGACACTAAAATAATCCAATTTTTATCTTCACAGGACCTAAACACAAAATATATTTTCGCATATATATTTTTAATATATGCTGTTTATAAAATGCGTTTTCAATGCTTGTTGATAAATGCAAATGCATTTGTTTTTGCACATTTAAAAATTGAAATTTATTTAAAAAAAAAATTCATTATTTGTTGGCTTATTTGATATGTAAATTTCGAAATATATTTCTGCTATTTATGCATTCAATATTTCAAAATTGGCTTTAATATGCTGTTAATGAGAATAGCAAGTCAATTCCAAACAAGTTTTTCTATTGACTAATTGACGCCAAATTTTTGAAGATTTGGATTAGTTTTAATAACCTTAATGTCTATAATTAAATTGAGCTGCTCTTAATAAACTTCTCATTTTAAGCAAAACGATATTTGCAGCAATGGGCCTGCGTACGCTGGCTAAGTTCACTGGCAACCTATTTAGTTCTGCAGAACGATAATGATGATGACTATTATTGGCAGGCAGCGCATTTGCCACTGCGTGCCGAATGCATTTTGTCAACCTGTTTGCGGAGGCGAGCTGGTTGCGGTGAGACGGTCTGCCAAGTCGTTTGCCATTATTGTCATTATTGAAGCCGTTAAGTACGCTTGCTGCCATTATCTTGGCATACGCTGCCAACGACTGAGCCTTAGTGTCTGCCTCTATCTCTATCTAGGTCTCTGTCTCTATCTTTATCTCTATCTCTATCGATGTCTCTGCCTGGCGCCTAACGAGTCTCTAACGCCAGTAGTTATGCTTTAAATATGCCAGAATCAACTTGTGGCGCTTCGTGGCCATTTTCCAAAGCATTTTTCCACCATTTAGCTCAGACTTGGCCATTTGTTGTTGTTGTTGTTGTTGGTCTTGGTGTCATTGGTTGTGCTCCAAGTGGTCAATGGTTTTGAAAATTGAAAACCATATATCAATTGCCTAGACTAAGAGGATAGCTCGCTGGTGGCAACTGGACGAAACGGTCTCTGCATCCTGCAGTTGCTCTTCTCCTCTCCGCATTTGGCCACTGTGTCAGCCATTGTCGCTTTTAGTTGTTGCTGTTGTTCTTGTTGTCTGTTCTTGTTTTTCTTCTCTCTCCTTTTGCTGTTGTTGCGCTTGCTTATGGGCTTTCATTTATTTGCTATTAACCTGTCATTGTTCATTTTTATTATTGTGTGGTTTTTATGCTCGTCTGCCAGCCTTCCCGCGCGCCATCCCTGTTGCTGCTGTTGTTGCATTTGTGTCTCGCGGCATTTTCCGGCACTTGGCAGCTATGCACATGTGTTTGTAACACTCTGTGTGTATGCGTATATATGTTTTTTTTGCTCTTTGTGTGCGTGCAATAAATTGTTATTATCGCCACGATGCAGCCAGTTGTTGTCGTTGTCGTTGTCGTCGACATCTTCGTTGCTCTTACTGAATGTCCACATCCACATTCACCTACATCTCCACATCCACATCCATATCCGCATCCTCTCATGCACCATCGCCATCTCAATCTCCTTCTCATCGTGAGCGTCGACAGGGAATGCTAAGATTTATAACTTTTATTATTATTGAAGCTTACTCTCCGTTTAATATTTGTCGCATTTATCTGGGCACGCTCAGCTTACAGTTTGCTGTCACGCTGCTGTTGCCAGCCCTGTTCGCCTTTCCATGGTTTATGACTAGAAAATCAATCATACGCCATGTTGACGGGAGAATAAACCTTAGTTCGCTCACCTGCCACTTGCCATCACATCGTATCAGATCGGATCTGTCGTCTTGTGTTAATTTTATTAATCAGAAGTCAACTGACATTCATTGATAGAGACTGTCAGTGCTGTCTGTTTGCTGCTCACTCTACAGATACGTTAATAGCCATACAAACACATACATGTACATATTTATAACAAAAGCAAACTTCAAGAAGACCCATAAGCGCCTGATGACCAAACTCAATGATCGGAGCTCTCTATGTCTCTCCATCTCTCTCTCTCTCTCTCTGTCTCTCTGCATGGAAAACACGACGATGATGAGAATGAGAGAGTGAATGAGGATGGACTGAGGTGGACTGGACAGATTAGTATGCTCCTCGTATACAGGACCAAGTGACTGCCGTTCATTTTCTGCATTCGACAGGGTGACACACACTCACACACACATACACAGCGGGACTGACGCCTAGTTATTAAGTGGGGGACAGCTGCAGATGCCCAGACAGAGGCAAAAGTTTTTTTGCAGACCCCCAGCTGGCCATGGCTGTTGTTGGTGCCACCTCTACGATGGCTGTCGCCTGCTGGACTCGTTTCTTTTTGTTTTCATTTTTCTTTTTTAAATGCCTGCAAACAACAAAAGCAGCATAAGGCCGCTTGGACAGTTGGGATGAGTATACAACTACGTAGCTTATACTTAGCAGCCGGATTAGGTTCAATTGGAGCGGGCAGACAAGCAGGACATGCAGCACAAAACAACAAAAAATATAAAGCTCACTAAGGCATACCAGAAACGAGAGCGAAAGAGAGACAGAGGCAGAGAGAGATGGGAAGTTGATAAAAAAAAAACAGCAATAAAAAGTACTCTTGTACACAGCATTAAAGTTTAAACGTTGGTAAATTCCAACAGCTTCCGCTTAGTTGGACCACAACTGCAGAGACAATGAAGCCCGACAAGACTTTCCTATGCGTAAAAGTGTGTGTGTGTGTGTGTGTGTGTGTTTGTTGTATGCTGCAGGTGCGTTCATGCGCATAGTTGGGTGCAAATGTAAAGTGAGATTACAAAAATCGATCAGGCTGCAGGCAAAAGTTTTAAGCGTTACTGAAAGCCCCACAGGCAACCTTTACTTTATTAATGAAGCTCGATCTGTGCTAATGCAGTAGCTACCTGCAAGGATCAGCAAATATGTTGAAAGCATTCAAACAACGTAAAAAGTGAGACAAAATGGCGGACAGCAACGACAGCAACACTAAATAAAAAATTAAAATATAAACATAAATTAACAAGTAAAAAGCTGTAGTCGACTGAACTCGACTACGATATACCCTGTACCCAGTTATTAAATATATTCGATTATTATTGGCAAATTCCCCTTTAAAAAGATTTGCACTAAAATGCGAGCAGCTCTGGAAGCGCCCTCTGCCGATAAACACACAAAAACATATTGACGCTCATGTCCATTATCGTGCCATCTCTTTCTCACACATGCGAACGCCTATTTATGCATACAGAAAATGCTTGCGGCTGCTGATATTTATGAGATCAATATGAGAAAATATTTTCGACTATAACTTGGGTGTTTCTTATCCGATCTTGACGATCTTGTATTAATTAAAAGGTTCTGTCTTTAAAATTGTGGCATTTATTGATATCGGAAATTTAAATATATCGATATTCGATGAACGGAGGCAGCTATCAATAAAAATAACGCAAACTTGATTTGCGCCTGGTATCTTTAGCTCTTATAGTCTCTGAGATCTGCGTGTTCATACAGACGGACGGACGGACGGACGGACAGACGGACAGGGCTATATCGACTCGACTATTGATCCTGATCAAGAATATATATACTTTGTAGGGTCGGAGATGTTTCCTTCTGCCTGCTACATACATTTGCACAAAACTATTATACCCTTTTCACCCATTTTTAATGGGTTCGGGGTATAAAAACCAATTAAATGAAAAAAAAAACATTATTGCAGACCGGAGTCCACCTGCAGAGTTCATTACCAATTAACAAGAACTGACGTTTTTATTCAAATGCACATATATTATATAATAATCCGATTCAGGCAGCTCTGCCATATGTTATGCCTGCAGCTATAGTACAGATATATAAAAATTTCCATTAATATAACTCTAACCTGTGAGACTTATAATGCTATATCATTTGGACACAATTAATTTATAATGCCTTCAGCTAGGGTATACAAAACACATGCATATATAGAATATATAAATATATATGCACATATATATCCTGCGGGCAATGTTGCCGTCAGTTGCCGTCAGTTTTGCCAGTCGTCAATGCTGATCAATATTTCATGTACGATTTTTAAATGCCAGCATGGGAGTGTGCATGCAAATATATATATACGTTAGCCAATATATATGTACGTTTGTCGGGCGATATATAAAATCGATGTTGGTGGTCGCTGCAAAAGCATTGCCAAGCTCGAGGTCAGTCTGGGGTCAGACGTAGTAAGAGTAACAGCACCAGCCAAAGCAGCAGCCACAACAGCCGTTGCAGAGCAACGCCTTGCATTCATTTTGACATTTGGACGCAGTGCGCCTTTGTCTTTGGCGTTGATATAACAGCAGCAGGAACAAACCGACGCCCCAATCGGGTGACGCGGCTATGCCAGCTCCTCTCCTGGCTACACTTTGCACAATGCGCGGCGGGCACATGACATTGTCGTGTCTCCAACCCAGGGCCATCGTCAGCGTGGCACTTCTGAAAATGACTAACGGCAGATATGGTAGCGAAGGGAAGCAATGGGGCAACAGGGCAGCAGCAAGCAGCGGTTGCCGCACACAGAAAAACCCACAAAGCCACATCCGACTGTGAGGGCCTGGCCTTTGTTTCACAGCTGCTGGATTGCTGAGCTGCTGGTCTGCTGTCGCAGTCCGTTTTGTTTGCCGCGTGACCAGTCAAACAAGCTGGCCCCCACTTCCCCTTCAATTCTACCCAACGTGGACAACAAACGAGGAGACCAAGAGACCCACAGACCCACAACAACCACTCACCCACCGTGTGGCTCAGTCGCTCGCTTTGTTTTTTGTTCCGTTTTCCCGTTCGCTGATTTGTATATTTGGTGGCAGCATAATTTATTGATTGAGTGTTTGGCCAGTCACCAGTTTAACCCGCCACCCACTTCCAGTTCACCCCAATTTCCCATTGTCATTCTGCAAATTTTTGCAAGTTTTTGTTTATGCTGTGTTTTCGTAATTTTATTTATTTGGTTTTTTTGCTTTGTGTTTAGTTTGATATTTCCAGCTACGCTTTGTTGCGCTTTTCGCCAGACCTTTTGCTGCTGTTAACTATATTTTAGCAGCAACCAGCACCCAGCACCCAGCACCCAGCACCCAGCTTGCAGATCCCAGTGCTCAGCTACCAATTCTCTGTGCTTGCCCGGATTCTGGCACCGCTAAAAATTTAAATTGGTTTGTTTTGTATTGCGGCTGCTACTGTGGATGGTGCTGTGCTGCTGCTCGTTTAGTTTCTTCATCCTTTTGCTCCTTCTGTTTTCTAGATGCGCTGCCATAAAATTGCAAATTGCAATTCGTCGACTCGTTGGCTGACATACAGACTTTGCAACGATGCCCCCGCCCCTGCAAGGCGCCCCCATCGTCGCCACGTTGCGCATCGTTGACAAAGTTACGAAACTGTGGTAAATTTTATTTGAATTTCCAATGCAGCAGCAGCACAAACAGCAGCATCAACCGTTGTACACTCAGAAGAAAATTCGTCAAGATTTGTAGAAAATTGCCATTTCAATAAATCTCTTCGAAACGAAAGGCTTTCCTACACCTAGTTTTCCATTTCATGAATCCAAAATGATATTCACAAATGAAGAGAGTTTAATGTGTACACAAACAATTATTAAAATTCCAAATAGGTGTTTGCACTTCCAACTTTTGGAAATTAATCATATGTAATGCAAAACTTAATCAGGGCGATTTTCATCGAAGAACGATTTTCCAAATTATTATTATTATTGGAAATTTTTTTTCTGAGTGCAACAGTAACTGCAGCAGCAGTAGTAGCAGCAGTAGGAGCCGCCACACATTGTCATTCCTCACTATAATCTGCTGCGTACCCGTTCTCGATATTGTTGCTTGTTGCGGTGAGGAAGCGTTGATGAATGAAGTGCAGTTAACACCCTCAAGAACGTCGCTGGTTTTGGCTTTGCTCTTGATTTGTCGCCCAGCATGCAGCAGCTTGTGCGTACCAATTAATCATGGCCAGCAGCAGCGGCATCTCAGATGCCCGAATTATTGATCTAAGAAGATGGCAAGCCATTATTGTGTCGGCCACACAATGATAAGTCAAGCGAACAATTTTTAATCATATTGGGATCAGTGGCAGGCTGGCAGGCAGGCAGGCAGGCAGGCAGGCAGGCAGGCAGGGAGGCAGCCAGCCAGGCATACCCAATCTCATGTCAAACTTGTTGAGGACGCCTCGAGAAACCCGCATCAAAGCCAACAACAAATGAAGGGAAGGTGGCCCACGATGGTGGCCCACGGAACAAGACAGTCAAACAAGACAATATGGCAAGCGAGGGGGATGCGAGTAGGGCTGGTCGGGAGGTGTTACAGTTTAATGATAACAATAAAACAGAGCGTACAGCGTAGAGCATCAATGTCACAAGTGGGTCCCCATAACACACATGTGAGCGACTGTGTTTGTGTCTGTGTGTTTGTGTGTGTGTGTGTGTGTGTGTGTGTGTGTGTGTATGTGGCACACAGCAACTTTTCTGCTTGTGGCAATCTGGAAAAATATGAGGGGCATACCACACACATGCGTGTATGTGTGTGTGTGTGTGTATGCGTGTGTATTTGTTGTTGTTGTGCCTTTGAAAAATTGCGACAGCAGCAGGAGCCTTAAATCAAAAAATTATATTGTCATATAGGCAGTCAAACAAACCCTTGGCACATACACATGAGAGGAGCAACATGTTTGCCATTTGAGTGTGGGAACATTGGGTTTCAAGTGATAAAAGCGATAGCACAACAACAACAACAACAAAAAGTGGCAGGCAGGCAGTAAAGCAAACCGGCAACCGGCAGCCAGCAGCAGCCGTGGATGGTAAAAATTAATTTATAATAGGCATCCTTTATGAGATGACAAGGATGCTGAATAAGATAATGGCATCAACAAGCAGCTGGCTGACTGGTTGGCTGACTGGCTTGTAGGATGAGCAGACAAATGGCGCGAGCACCAAAAAGGCGTAGACCTTGGCGGCAACCGGGACACCGCTCCCCCTGCCTACGAATAGAGGGCGTGTGCGGGAGCGCCAGCTTGTGTTCTTGAGGGCGTTGGTCGCATGCTTGGCAAATAATGAAATTACTTATCGCACGAGGCGAGACCAAAAGGCAGAAACAAACAAAAACAACAACAGCAACAACAAGAAAATAGGATGATGCTTGTAAGCTGTTGCTAATAAATATTTAAAAATGTTTTTGCTGTTGTCTGTGTTTGTGTGTGTGTGTGTGTGTGTGTTTGCGGAAAATGAGAAAATGTGATTTGTTGTCGTTCGCTAGCTCGTTGATTGCATGGCAGGCACAGTGGTGCAGAAACAAGATACCTGCACACACAGAGACAGAGAGAGAGAGTGAGTGAGAGGTCCGATTGTAGTGCGAAGAAGCTATTAATTATGTAACAGGAGAAGGGACGATTCTATATACAAAATATATATAATGTACATAAAACGTGTTAGGTGGCTAAAATGAGTTTAGTATTTCCACAGTGTAATTAGTTCAATGAACTTGAACGCCAGGTGTGATGCAAGTTAATTGCAAGTCATCATATTGCAAGAGGCAACAACTGTGTGGAGGAGGTATTTTAGATATTTAATGTGTCACAAGTGGATATATTGGTCCCAGCAGCAGTAACCTGCTTTATTTTGCTTAATAAGAGCTTACAATAATTAAAAAAAAAAAACAACAACTTAGAATACTATTTCACATACATATATATGAGTTTCGTTATCAGATTTCATATAAAAGGAAACCTATATTCGATGTCTAAATCACTAATCTTATAAGAGGATTCATTTGCATAATCACCAAAAAGAATAGGCCCACAAACCGCGCTGGAAACCATACATTAGATCTGAATAGAAAAATATTTCCTTTATGGTGCTATTAGAAATGTTGTCAATGCGACATTTGACCAACTTGGCAGTTTTATTTCAAGTTTATGTTTCACTTGCCTATCTGCAAGTGAACTCTGCTCATCTTTCAAGTTGCTAGACATTGTGCCATTAACTTGCTCTATGTCCCTGTACACACAAAAATATATAAAATGTATATAAATACACAAACACACACAGTTAAGCATACCTGCTAGAAGTGAGCCAGATACGAGCACTGATAAAGACGACGGCAATAAAAAATATTTTATGAGCAAATTATGTTTATTAGCGCGTCAAAATGTCAACATACTGCATGCCAAAATATATATTAAAAGAAAATACGACAAAAAGCGAAAAATGAAAAATGAAGCAAGACATTAAAAGGCACACACACACACACACACACAGACACCCACACACACACACACATACTCATAGGATAAACAGCAAAACGTGTAACGTGGCTAAATGTGTGGAAAAATGCAGGAGAATGCCACTAAAACAATTTTTTTACTTGTTGGTCAGAGTGCAAAAGAGTGCACTCAAAGGTCACTAAAGAAGATGAAGACGAAGAAGCAGAAGAAACAGCAGCAGCATTTGTAATGCGGCCTCGTCTCGTTGTCTACTTTGTGGCATGCAGTAAATATAATTCGATTTGCTAGCAATAAGCACACGTTGGGAATATGAATATCATTGGGAAAACCCTGCAAATACTTTCTCTTGAGGCGCAGCCAACAAAGTAGAATCAAAAACAATACAACATGCAAATTACAGCGATATGGCAAAGGCAGAGGCAACGACCAAGACAAAGACAGAGGCAGTGGCAGTGGCAGTGGCACAGACAGAGGCAAGTAACATTGTTGCAACACCAAACGAGCCACGATGCATGCTAAATGTAATGCACAATGACAAACGCGTCCCCAACCCCTAAAGGCATTCAAATCCCCCACACACACACAAACACACATACACACACACACACATCAACACATATAGATGGGCGTATAAAAATAGTTGCTGCCAACGATAGCCGACAACGCCAACGACGAGCAGCGAACTAAAGACGAACGCTGCGCCGCCCACCCAGCCGCACAAAAGGCGAGGGATGTATCAGGTGGGGTGTTAGAGGTTGTGGGAGGGGGAAGGGGGTGGTTAGTTGTAGACCTGCAACTGCAATAGCAATCGCAAGCAACGCGCATGACGCGGCTGCTCCAACCGACGCGTCGGCTGGCTGGACTTGCCACACTGCCTCACTGGCTGCCACACAGGGCTGCTGTCCCACTGGGCAGGCAGGCAGGCAGGCGGACGAACTAAGAGTAGGCTGGGAGAGAGGGGAAGACAAGGCGGAAGCTGACGAAATGTAGCCGATGCGCTTTGCTAACGATGTGGGCAAAAACAACGCAACGCCTACGATGGCAGGCAACAAAATTGCAGCTGCATTTGTCCAAAGTTGCTTTCTCCACCTTCAGTCGGTTCTTTTTATTTTTCATTTTTATTTGTATTTTTTTTTTTGCCACAAGTGGGTGGGGGTTGCATTATCTTTATGCGTGTGTGTGTGTGTGTGTGTGTGTGTGTGTGCGTTTTTATTTGCCGCTTGTTTTTGCTGCTGCTATTGTTGTTGTTGCTGTTGCTGTTGCTTTTTATTTGCCGTTTCGGCTGCCTCACTCATCGTCGGTTGGTCGCAAAACTTTTAAATTAGAAATTTTTGTTCGTGGAGACTGCCAACCGGTGGTTGGGGTTTGGTAATGGTTGCGGCGAAACGGTGAAGGGAACGGGGATGCAATGAGCAGCACTCAATAGTTATTTTTTTGTTTTATACTTTGTTTGTTGGTTAGTTTTTGTTTGCAACAGCAGCAGCAACAGCAGTTGTTGTTGTGGTTTCCATTGACACTCGCTAGTTGCTACTATTAATTTTTAATTTTTTTTTGTGTTTTTTTTTTTTTTTTTTGTGAATGTGCTTTTAATTTTGTTGTTGTTGCTGTCGTGTGAAGCATTTTGCGGCTGCAGTTGAAGTTTTGAAAATTTGAAAGTTTGTAATGTAAATTGGCAGGTAGTTAAATGATTTGCTATTGATGTGGTAACGGCATCAAATGTTATTCTATCGTCAGAGCTGGTTAATTAACAATTGCATTGGTTAATCGAAGTAGAGATAGGTGTCATATAAAATCTGTTAAGTTGAAAGTTTCCTAACATATATTTGCGCCATTACGCGTTCACACCCGAAAACTGTTGATAGCACTCATTTTAAAACTCTCGGTGCTCAATGGGAATTTTTTACGTTTTCATTTAGCCATTTTCACATTTTGTGCGTTGCCCCAAGCTGTTATTATCTTTTGTTTGTTGTGCGGCGACGAGTTTCACAAAAGATGATGTGATTGAATTTACTCCGCCTCGTGCTACACCCACACCGCACAAAAAAAAAAAGAAATGGTGGTGGCTCAGATAATTTTTGCAGTAGGCGTCACCTAATGGCATTCCACAAATTGTTTGTTGAATAAAAGTGAGGCAAGAAAGCCATGTGAAAGGCGGCCTACTTTCTACCTAAATGCTTGTTAAAATGCCCGAGTCCTGCCGGGGTCCAGACAAGGCACTCCGGAGAAAAAAAGGTTGTCATGCTGCCAAGATGAGGCAACAACAATGAAGATGATGACGAAAACGACGACGACGAGTACGCCGATAGTGAAGTCGATGGCAAAAAACAACAACTTAATACCCAGCTGATGCCTATTAAGCACAGCATTTGTGGCACCCCTCCTAGCTACACACACCAACCCCGCCCGCTTAACCCCTCAACCAGAGTTGACGACCCCCCTTTGGCAGTGCTAGGCTGAGCAGCGCTGCGTGTGTTTTGCCTTGATTTTGAGGTTGTGATATTTTCATTTGCTTGATTTGTTTTGGCATAATTTCGGCATCGACTTGACTTTGCTTCGTTACGTCACAATCTATGGGGGATGCTTTGCTTACTTATTGTGAATGCTATATAGACATATATATAGACATATATATATATATATATATATTTGTGTGTGTGCGTTTGTATGTGTTTGTGGTTATCATTGGTAAACCGCAAATCAGCATTTTTTTTTATGTATGTATATCCTTTGTTTTTTTGCTTGGCCCGAGACAAGCTTTGAATAATGACCAGACTCACACGCATTAAGGCTACGCCCCGTTTACCACTGATTCAGTTTCAGGAGCAGCCGCTGGCTTGCCCCATGCGTCCCGCTTACTGCTGCTGCTGCTGCTGCTACTGCGGCAAGTGACGACGCACACGTAGCAACAATAATTTCAGCTAATTGCTCTCTGAACAGCCATTTCAATGCGAAATGAATTCTGTGCATCGCCTGCTGCTGAGAAGACCACCCCAAACCAACGACCACCCTCTTCTATCTGCCACGAACCCCAACCAAAAAATAATAGTTGCGGCCCATTCATTTTGGATGCGACTGTGACTGCAACAGCATCGAACATTCTGGCTTATGGACAGTTTGTTCAACTTGGCTTAACTTGGGCAGCTGTAATAAAATTACGTATACGCATTTGAAAAACGAATTTGGGCCCATGAACAGATAGATACCAGGCTGGCCAAACGAGAGTGGGCGGAAGAGGGTGGGGTGTTGGCAAACGGGTTCATACTAACGACTGGTCTCTAACACAATAACAGACAGGGTCGGACAGTTGGACATTTGGACAGCTGGATAGTCGGAATAGTTAGACCGGTACTCGTCATATATGCCTGCAATGACTTTCATTGCCTTTTATATCTAATCGCACTCCCTTGCAGTTCCCCCTCGATCCCCCTTCTTTCCTTGCCAACCGCCTGTGTGTCTGGCTGCAAAAATTAAATTTGTCTCTTGACTGACAAATGTCCCCCGAGTGGGCAAAACCAGAAAAGTACTTGACGATACGTAAAAGTCAAGTCAAATTGCAGCCAGAGGGGAACGAATGGGAACAAATGGAAAGGGAAAGGGAAAGGGAAAGGGAAAGGAGTAAACGCATAGAGGAGGAGCATGAGGATGAGTGTCAAACCAAGCCATGCTTTTCCTCTTTCATAAGTCTGCTTGTAATACTGTTAAGCGGGCAAAGATACTGTCACTGTAGTGGGCAAAGCACACTCACTCAGCTTCACATATATCTGTAGCTTTATATCTATGGCCCGAGGCAGCGCCCAAGCGACCAAGTTGTCGGCCAACAACACTGGCAACATGGCCAACATGGGAAACGCGGGTAACGGGGGGCATCTTTAACGGTAGCGGAGAATGGGACTCTGACTGTGACTTGTCCTCTGGCTGAAGAGCAGCTGATGTTGATGATGATACACACTCAAGTGCGCTTTGGGTATAGCAAGCATTTCAGTAAATATATATGTATAAAGATAGAAACACGCACACACACACACACACACACACACACACCAACCCATACGCACACAGTCACAGACACACGCACAGTCGCACACAAAGGCGATGCTGACAATATGGCGAGCACACGGAGACGTCGCCGTTGCTCTTACTTATTTATGCCAATTTTTTGACTGTGTGTGTGTGTGTGTGAGTGTGTGACTGTGTGAGTGTGTGTGTGCCTGAATTGTATATACGAGTGTGCTGCTGTCTTTTATCCCATTTGTTATTGTTGTTGTTGTTGTTGATTTTTGGCTTATTCGCTGCTATTTAAACATTTAAAGCAAGATGCTACGTGTGCCGCATGTCAAGACGCATCAGCAACATTGGTACGAAAACTGTCCAAAAATTATATATTGCCAACAAAAAAAAGTCAGCAGATGTTTCCTTTTCACTTTCCATATAAAAAATGCTCTCAATACGATTTTGGCTTATTGCAAATTGTCTGGAAAATATATGTGTTCTCATATATCGTTGTAGTTTAGCTGAAGGGAAATAAGATGAAATTAAATTGATGCTAATGGAGAGAGAAGTGAACTGAGTTACAGTTATACAATTATGCTGGTTCCACTGTTACAGTTCCATGTTGAATTGACTTTGACTGATGTGGCTGCCAGTTGGGTAACGATTCTTAAAATGCGAAAAAAAAACCAAATCGAGAAATGAGGAGAAAAAATGAGAATTACAAGCAGTTCTTTGCCCCCTCAACCAGCAAACAAAAAAAACAAAAAATTCTCTAAGGATTGCGGGCTGCGTCGCATTCGCATTGGTTTTATTTCATTAGCTCTGCGTCAATTTAAATATTTAACGAGTACTTTCGAGCTGATAACATTTGCCGGCAGCTTTAAATTGACTAAAATCGAGCGCGGCTGTGGCACAGATTAAATTTCCGTTCTTATGAATGCGTGTAGCTAATAGAAACACGAATTGCATACAAAAACATACACACACACACATATATATATATATATATATATAGATATATATGTACATTTGCGTGTATGTATGTTTAGGTGTTAGGCTTTGGTGCCAGCTTGCCATTGCCGGTTGATCCCCGGGCCGGCGTTCGTCAGTTTCAAATGTCCGAAAAAAGAAATCCAATTTGCGCGACGCGAGCATTGGCAGTGCCCCGAGGACAACATGCGTTCAGAGCACAAAAAAAAAAAGAAGTGGCTAACAAAAAGTGGCCAAAAGGACTACGCAGAGCACACAAAAAAAAACTCTGGCGACGGCTGGTAGCGAGACCAACACACCATGAATGACTCTGTGGAACGGCCTGGCCGTGTCCAGAAACGTGTAGAAAATAAAAATTTATATTTAAATGGCAAAAATCAACAAATGCAACGCAAAACAATCTAAAACACAAATCGAAATTAAATGACCGCACTTGCACAAAGGAGTGCGATTTACACACACATACACACACACACACACACACACATTGGTACATGGCAAAAACAAGCCACTTACAAAAAAGAGAGAAAACAACAAAAAAAGAAGAAATTGAAGCGGCTGACTGAAATAAAGTGCAGCAGCTGCGCAGCCCCAATGGGAGCAGCCGATAGCACAGGATAAAGGAGGGCAGCTGTTGGTCCTGCTCCGGATGTATGCGTCACGAGGCATGGCGATGTGCTGATGAGTGGGGAGGGGGGTGGGGGGTTGGGGGGATGCAGAGGGTAGCAGGTGGAGGATTAGTCTGACAAATGCGGATGGTATCGCAACGTGTCGCGATGGTTGTGCTGCTATTTCAACATTTCCTTCAGCGGCCGTGAAGCGAGTTTTGAATTTGATTTCGAACTTTTTTTGTCTGTGCGCCATTCCGTTTAGGTTTTTGTTATATTGTCCGTATTGTGCCCGCTAACACCAATACGCAGACACACACACACACAAACGTTGAGTGACCATTTTTGCCCATGTGCAAAATGAATTTCCCGCTGGGTATTCTGTATTTTTTGCAAACTTTTATGTAACCTCTTGCCACGAATTCGGTGAAACGAAAAGTATTGTCAAACATTGTGCTTGTAGCCAAGGTAAATGATAATAAATTGATGGAGTAATTTATGGCTGGTAGAACTTAAGAATTGAACTGAATTCTGTAAAAGAAAACTTTATTATTCTATTTTCTCTCGAATCTGCCGAATTTGGTTTTTTAGCAGCATTATAATGAAAGCAATAATTACAAATCATTATTCAAGTGAATAAGTAGAATTTAACTTAAACTCTTTAATTATATAATCGATTGCTTGGCATATTTAGTGAAAGTCGCTTGCTGATCTGTTCACCTTTCGAATTAGCTTACTCAACACCTCCTAATTATTATTTTTTAGCTGAAGCGTACCAACACTTTTTCTTGTTGTTGTCATTCATATGACCTGGCAACAAAATTAATTAACTGTAAATGTGCGAAACTAAATAAAGGCACTTTGGGTGCCAAGTTTTTTTTTTTAGTTTGTGGTGTGCAAAAACCCGTAAACCGCACCCACAAACATAGCAAACGCCAATCTCTTCACAATTAACAGTCCGAATCGAGGCAACCTAATTTTTAGAATGAGACTTAGTCCTTGCCCCAAGCTCGATTTCCCGGGTACAGTTAGAGACGCATATGTACCAGTCATGTCATGACCCCGACAGCCCCAAAACGAGCGTGGTCGCCTGGGCGCCTAGGCTAACGTTTGCGCCAGAAATGGCACTGTTACCGGTTAGATAGGTGTGTGTATGTGTGTGTGTGTGTGTGTGTGTTAGTGTGTGTGTTAGTGTGGTTACATCAACACCTACGCTTACACACGCTAAAAACTGGTGAAACCACAGGAAAAAAGGATAGGGAAAATGAATAGGAAGAAAAAGAAAAAAAAATATATAAAAAAATAGGAAAGTATGTAAAAAAAACTAAAGCGGTAACCGCAATTTGACCCAGGTTTTTACTTGCTTTTGCCTTTCGTTGGCTCCCGACAAATATGCAGATTGCATAAATCTCGGAGCTGGGAGTTACTTCACCTGCGTCGCGTTTACTTTTAACATGTGCTACCAACAACAACAACAACAACAAGAAACAATAACATCAGCAGTAGCTGCTGCTGCTGTTGCTGCAACAACAGTGAAATTCTCCGCAGGGCTGTTGGTCTGCCAACTTGGCCCAAACCAACTCGCCAAATGCTAGAACAAATGGCGTTTAATGTACGTTGTTGTTGCATTGTTGGGTGTGGTGTGGATGTGTGTGTGTGTGTGTGTGTTGGGTTTGTCTGTCTGTTGGGTGTGCGTTTAGTATAACTACCCAAAATCCAATACAAACACATGGGCATATAGCCCACGACCACTTCCATATAGAATCTTTGCGTCCCTTTTTGTTTAGTCGAACGCTTTCGCTTATTCAGCCCTTCAGAGTTGTTTTTTTTTGGTTTTTTTTTGTAGTTGTTGGGGTTTAGGTGTTGGTTGTCGCTGCCCTTAAAGAGCAAACATACGCAATTCCTATTTCGTTTTCTATGTACTCAACAGTCAAGTGCGTGTGTGACTGTGTGTGTGATGTGTGTGTGTGTGTGTGTGAATGTGTGTGTATGTATGTGTTATAGAGTGTTCTTTCTAGTTTATAAGGCAACATGTTCGCTTACTCGCCTTGGGAGCACTTTAATGCATTCGTCGGGGTCTCCTGGACGGCCTCTTTTCGATTTCTCATACGCAAATTTACCATTTCTTTCTCCATAGGTCTTTGGCTCTGCGAGTCACGCTTGTTGTGAATTAGACTGTCTGTCTGTGTGTGTGTGTGTGTGTGTGTGAGTGTGTGCTGCATTGTCTTGTCCTGCGACGCTTTTTACACAATTGTCAACACACAGCAAATGCAAATGGCAGCGGCTTACCGCCCACACCCCGCCCCGCCCCTCCCACCCTTTTTGACCCCAGTGAATAGGCAAACAAGCGCCTATGACTGGCATTTAAATGCGAAATTTGCACGCGAGCAGCAAACCAGAATAGAACAAGCCTAAAAACAGCTCCATTGCTGCTCTCTCTCTCTCTCTCTCTCTCTCTCTCTCTCTCTGTCTATCTCTCTCTTTTTACCACTTCCTGGTCTGATTGCTCTATAAGCACATCCAACAACAATACACCTAATTTTTTTCCATTCTATTTCTGTCCATCTCTGTTTCGCTTTAGCGTTCCCTTTCTCTTTCTATTTGTGTGCGAAATTTAAATCAAATTATTGACATTTGTTTAAAGACAACGCAGACGACTTGCATATAAATGACTTAAATTTTTATTGGGGCAGAAGAACTTTAAGGCAACAGCAGCAGCAGTAACAAAATCTACACGAAATGGACACAAGCCGTAGGCAAAAGGGCACCCTGATAAGAGGCTTATCGTGGTGGCAAGACCATGTTAGGGGAGTGGGTGAAGACGAGACATTGCCTCAGGGGAGGCAACCCTTTGCCATAGTTGCTGTTTTTCTTGTTGTTGTGGTTGTTGTTGTTTTTGCCTTTGCTGCTGCCATGTTTTGTTTTTAATAGTTACTGAATCTCATTAGAATTTAGATGAGTCTTAATGAGTCATTGTTTTACACGTTAGACGGTCGCGACGAGGACGAGGACGACGACAACAACGACAACGACGCCGGTGTCAGCAACAACCACAACAACATCAACCACACAACAACAGTGACGCGCACACAAGTAGCTAAGAATAGTGCAACGTAGTCACACAATAACCCAAAAAGTTTTCTGCGGCAACGGCACGAAAAGGTAGCAACCTGGATGTCAGCGACATCCACAGCACCAGCACCATCAGCAGCACCAGCACAGATAGAGAAACAAATACACAGTCGTGCAGCATTGTCAATGAATGTATGAAGGTGTGTGTGTGTGTGTGTGTGTGTGTGTACAATACTTAAAAGGCATTCAACACATAGAGAGGCGTCGCGTCGCGACGCACAACACAATGAAAATGAAATGAAAATTTCATTTGATCTGCGCAAGCCGAGAACTTGATGAGGATGCTTCCTCAGCTTCCCGAGCTAAAAACAGCAGCGAAGATGTTTCACATAAAATGTGGGAGAAATTGTTGCCAACGTTAAATGAACGCCAGTTGCGGCATTTGAAATATCAAATATCTTTATAAATTGAATATATTCGCGCAAGCGGGTAAAATATTTAGCAGGAAATACTCGAATAGGAAATACTCGAATAAAGTGTAATTAAAAATACAAAAGCAGTCATTAACTTAATATATGTACATATCTTAAATATATGTACAATGTAATGCTTAAAGTATGTCTTCGCTGAATTCAACTCTGAACTGACTCTGAACTCTTCACATTTCACGGTTCTATTGTAGGTCATTAATTTAAAATGATTTCAATCATATTTTGCTTTTGGCGTTTCAATTATAATACATTATTTAAAACAAATTAAGATCATTGTATAATAAAGGTATCGAAAAGTACATTTCAAAAGTACATTTCGCATTCAAATATGCTCAGATTGAGTTGACTTCAGGTTAAACTGAGAGCACCCACATTATTGAAGTAGCTGTGCAATATGGAGCCATCAGCATTAAGCATCATGAGCATTATCAGCTCGAAAGCGGCGTCTAATGGTGCTAATGTCAACGATTGACTTGAACAGTGTTGAGTCAATGTGTAGAGTCCTTAAAATGACGACAGTACCTTGAAACAGACAACAGCCAAGAGCCAAGAGGAGATAGACATCAGCCGGCGATGGTGGAGTTTGAGGCTAAATAAGTTGATTGGCTTTCAGTTTTGCAAACTGCTGGCGCACATCAAGCAGCAAGAAGGAAGGCGACTTGCAACAGCGCGACGGGGCAGTTGCATTTGCAATGGGTACTCAGTAGAAAGGCATTTACTTAGTTGCGAGTGCGCGTAATTAAGTTGAAATTAAAGTGCAAAGTTTGCTTTAAGTTGACGCCACTCGCTGTTCTCTGTTCTCTCTGGCCCACTCGCTGAACGCTAATTAGATCTTTTAGTTTTATTTAGTATATCGCCGCGCAGACCAGTGCGGCCCTCTTGGGTGCCTTGCTGGTCATGTTCCATGCAAATGAATGAAATTAAAAGCACATTATACTTTATAATGCGCTCTGATTTGAGCCAGGCAAATTTAATTTAAAGATTTGCTGAGCCAAGTCGCTTATCATTGCTCCCAAACAGGCAGCCCCTCAGTCCTCAAATTTAGTCAAATTGTATCTCATATATCAGAGCGTAATGCCAGCATGAGCGAGACAGAGACAGAGACACACAGAGTGAGAGAGAGGGAGAGCTATTTTATATAGACCCAGCATGTTCCTTTTTTCTATCTCGACTGTTGTCCCTGCTCGCATCCTATTCGGAGAGATAACCGCAGTGCCAAATTGCGGGCATAAGTGACTCTCGAAGGCACATAAATGCGGCAAATGTGGAATGGAATGGACCAAATTGATTGGGTGCCCCGGCATTGATCAAAGTCATAAGTCAGCGGCGGTGGCACACAAATCTCCATGTAAATATCCTTTTGCAGTTGAGTTGTCCTTTTTTGTGTGCGACCCAACACAGCACGTCTAAGCAACTGGATTATTAACATTTCAATATAATTTGTGGCTGTGCGGCATTCATATTTTGCTTGCTTTTTCCTGATGGGGAAACGGAGGCTCGGAGCGGATAGGAGCGGATGGGTGGCGGAGGGATGCCAGGGTGAATTGGACCCAAACTGGGCAGCGATTTACTTTTCTGCTGACGTTTGGGGAAAATTAACGCGCCTCAGGACTTTGATCCTTTTTTATATGCATACAAATTCACATGTACACATACTCATTGTGTGCGTGTGTGTGTGTGTGTGTGTGTGTGTATGATATTAGTATGTATGGCAGCCGGCAGCGTGTTAGTCTTGTGTATTTGCTTACATATTCATCAATTTTTTGGGTTAAACTGTGGGCGGTTCGGGCATTGGTTTTTTTTCATTTTTTTTTTTTTTTTTGGGTTTTTGTAGCGTCCGTCGGAACTGTTCCGTCCAAATCCCAAACCAAACCAGACCACGGGTCGTGCACGTTTTGCGGTTGTTAGCGTCAAATTGTTTGCTTATTTTGGGCTTTTATATGACAGCGGGCAGTCCCAGCAGTCGGTTGGCTGGCGGTTTTTTCGACTAGCCGCTAAACGCTTTTAGCTTTAATGCAGTGCCATTTAGTGGCCCTGAGTACATAATTGCCATTACGATTACGCATACGCCATGTGGTCAATGGCCGGATGGAATCTGAAAATTATTTTCTATCATAGCACAAACAAAATATACTGCCGCTACCCAACTAAATCGATAACACACATATGCAAAGTTGACACACATTTATCGAAATATGCACATATATTAATTGCTACACACGATGGTCGGGAGTTGAGTTGAGGTCGCCACCATCTAACCATCTGAAGGACCGACTGCCTACCATTCTGTACTCACTCTCAGGCCTTATGCGGTTGCGGGTAATTAAGCGTTGCAGCTTATGTAAGACAAACAGGAAATAAGGTATAGCACAAACGCATAAATAACAACGGCAAATCAGCACAGACACACACTCACACACACACACACACACACACATACACACGCACACTCAACGACTCGACATATACAAAGGCAACACAAACAATGCAAACGGATAACATAAAATTTACAACAACTCTAAAGCTCTAAAACACACACAAACATACACAAGCCAAACTTCCGTCCATGCTGAAAAGGTAACTGGAGGAGGCGTGGCAGCCAAGTCGCACCACTGACACACTTACCAGCCAGCTACAAAGCCAGCTGGTTGGCTGTATCCAGTGTCCTGTTAGCGCTTTCAACTCGCGCGTTCTCTGTAAATATACAAAACACTTGTAACAGCCGTGCCTGCCTGCCTTGGATTTATAATTAATTTATGTGCACGTGTGCTGGCCTATCTATATGTACATATATATATATATATATATATACGTACATGCCAAGCAGGAGCTGGTGGGACTATATCAGCGTTGCCGAAAACTTAATTAACTCATTGCATACGCACACTTTTAATCAGGCAAACGAGTTGACGAGCACGGGAAGAAAGAAATGTTGCCAGCCAGACCCTTGGCATACGCAGACAGCCACCAAGCCAACAACAAAGTGGCTGGCAAAACGAGCTACCAATATCCGTAGAAGGAAAAGGATTTCTCTGCACTCTCCGCCAGTGCGAAGTAAATTTAAAGCGGCCTTTGACTGCAATTAGCGTTTACGTTTGACTGCTGTCTCCCTCACACACCATAAACCCCTGTGGTTGCCCCCGCTCCTTCACTCTCACTCTCACTCTCGCTGTCGCTGTCGCAGGAGCAATAAGAACTTTGCTGTTTCGTTCCGGTTCATGAATATTACATTCCACCGGCTCCAATAAGCCAAGTCTGTCTGCCAACCAGTCAACCATCCAGGCAGCCCATCCAATGTGAACTCATTCGCATTCGCATTCGCAAGTTGCGTGCATGCCTCAATTGTCATTTTGCCTTTGAGTTGACAATGGCAACAACAATAACAGCCGCAGCAACAACAACAACAGCCACAGCAATAACAACGACACAATTGAGTCACAATCATGACAACTACTCGAGCTGTGAGTCACACACAGAGTTTGAGGCTGCTGCTAGTCGAGTCTTCAATTTTCAATCTGAGCCACTGAAAAAATGGCAAGTAGCTAAGCCATGCCACTGACTGCCTTTACAATGGGCTCATTAATGTTGGCGTATACGCAATTTCCAATTAAATAAAAATGTGTACACACACACACACACATACGAACACACACACACACAGTTACAGTTACACATAACCCAGGAACGATTTACTCGTTTTGGTTGGTTTTAAAAAGCCAACATTGCAGCCCTTACAGCTCACACTGCGTATATCTCATTCTGTTGTTGTAACGCTCTCTCTACTCATCATCACAGCCATCATCGTCATCATCATGATGTGGCTGTGGCTCGGCACTGGCGAATTGCTTTTAATATTTATTTAACACAAAAGCTTTCCGCATTACGTTTCTGTTCTGCCGTTAATTTTTCGCTTTGCTTTTCATTTTCGCAAAATTACCGGAAATGTTAATTTCTGCACGTGCAGCAGACGACGACGACGACGACGATGATGGCAAGGACACAGGACACAGGACATGCAGCAGTCTGTCGAGCTGGCAGTCAAAGCCGCGCCCATCAACCTCGCCAACATCGTCGTCGTCGTCGTCGTCGTCGTCATCGTCATTCCCCAGTTGAATAGTGCTAATTATTTGGGGTAAGACTATAAGACTGCTCTGTAAGTGTGTGTGTATGTGTGTGTATGTGTGTGCATGTGTGTGGGGTTGTGTGTGTGTGTGTGTGAGTGACGACCCCCAAGAATCCATTGCGCTGGCCCTTAACCCAGTGCCACCCAAATAGCAGTAGTTGATGTTGCTTTTGTTGTTGCCCGTTTTGGTTGTACTCAGCCTTAGAGCTGCGAGCTAAGCTGACACAAAAGCGTACGAAGGACAACGGCAACCTCGTCCTGCTGCCACCTCTGACGTCGACGTCGGCTTCGACGGCAACGGCAACGGCAACGGCGACGACGACGACGACGACGACGACGACGACGACGACGACGACGACGACGACGACGACGACGAGTGAAACGTTACGACTTTTTCTGTGCCAAAGAGACAAAGCACACAAAAATAATAATAAATGATTGCGTTTTCAGTGTATGTGTGTGTGTGTGTGTCTGTAGTTGTGTATGCCTTGTATGCTTTCCTCTCATTTGGTGTGTGTGTGTGTGTGTGTGTGTGTGCATTGTGCATCTTGCTCGTTGCATTTGTGTATGTGCAGTCAGCATGTCAGTGAAAGCCTTTGAATTTGTGCACTCACTGAATTCGGAAAACGTAAGTTACACGTACATAAATACATACACATATATACATATGTAAATATATATTTGTATGTATATGCAAGTGGTGCATATGTCCCTCAACTGTGTGTACATAATGTAAGCCTGTCATTTGGCCTAATACAACACACGATTTGAAAGGTGTGCGAGTAAGCCAAGTTTACTCGCAATTAGATTAGTTTAATTAGTCATGATGGTAGCACACACATACACACATAGACACATACACCGCAGCAATTAGGCGTTCCAAGTTAAGGAAACGGAAACTTTAGTTTCAATGTATCAAGTCGAGGCACCTTATGAGAAATCGATATGATATTCTCATTTAACTATACGGCAAATCCCATTTAGCTTCAATTTATTTCCCATTTGTGTTTATTTTTAATTATATTAAAACCTATTTCGTTTCAATTTATTATTTGGCCTTCACAATATGTACAGCATATGGAACGACCATCATGAAATTTAAAGTTGTAAACTTCCTACAAATGTCAGCCATGAATTTATTAATTTGAACACATAAATTTATACAGCGAATAATTTCCACTTAAAACATATAATTATTAAAAATACTAACAAAAGAAAAGATGAGAAAAATGCTTGTTCTTTAATGCCAGAGCTAAGTGTAGTTCCTAAAGTTTTTTATTACCATACCTTACCTACGTGTGTACTGAATGTGATTTATTTATCTTCTGATTTTTCTCTTTGCAGAACAATTCCACATTTTTGTGGGGGATTTAAGTTCAGAAATTGAAACTCAGCAATTGCGCGAGGCATTCACACCATTTGGCGAAATTTCGTAAGTATTAAAATGCAAATTTCTTCTTTTCATTCGTTAACTTTCCACTTTGGCATTCATCGCAGTTGCCCACCTATGTGCAGAAGTGGGGGTGATTATGGGGATTGAGGCATGGGGCATGGGGCATGGGGCATGGGGCATGATGTATTCGCATTTGACTGTCGCGCTGATTATTGGCTTGCGCATGTGATGTGGTGCAGCCCCACACACTAAGCCGCTTGGTGGCTCACATAAAAAATTCATAACCGCACGAAAAGTACATTTATGTAAATTTCACTTAAGCAAACTCTTTTGGCAGCCACTGTGCTGCTTTTTACCACCGATCTGCCTGCCTGCCTGGCTGCCAGCCTGCCTGCCTGCTTCTTAAAGTAAACAGAAAGTGTCGCTTCAGTTAAATTGTTCTGCATTTAAAACAGCAACAGCGGGAATATCAAATATTTAAGTTGCTATTTTTCGGCATGGAAGGATCCAAGCGGCTAAAGCCGATGGTCAACAAGACCAACGGCAACAGCAACAGCAACAGCAACAGCAAAGAAAACAAAAGCAGTTGTAAACTTGACTTAATTAACTGCTGTTCAAGCGCAAAGTTTTGGCTCAAATGGCTGACAGAGGCTCTGTGGCAAGTCGTGCCCGCCGGCGACTTATACAAAATGTTGGCAAAAGTATTTGATTTTTGGATTATGCGCTTGTTTGTTTCATCAATGTGCGCCCAAAACCAAAACCGAAAGCAACCCAAACACCCACAAATAGCCATTGCCACTCATTATGGCAAGTAATTTCGAATGTTAATAATTTAAAACTCATTAAAATGATTAGAACTTTGATTTGGCCGGGAGGCTAACAGCCATTATTCGACCACTTTGACGTGCTAATGAGCGGCGCATGTCCTTTCATTAGCGCCATCAATGGTTGCCACGGACACATAAAAGTAAAGTTCGACTCGCACCACAAACGATAACCATGCCCAAATAAAAAATCACCTCAGCTGAGTTCGCATATATCGATGGCAACGTGTTTAAGCCGCCGCTTTGACGCCTTACTGAGCAGTCGATTGGCACCTCAGCGATATCATTATCATTGACATGTACATATATATATATATATATATGAGGCGAGAAGAACGTTCAGGCAAACGGAAACGTAAGGAATCCACGTCGCATCCTGATTATCTCGGTCTGAGCCTCTGTCTGGTGGCAGCTGGGACTTAAATAACTTTCTTTTCATACTCTGCTGGCATTTGTCGTGGCATTTGCAGAGTTCTGACTTGGTAGCCAACATGTCAAAACGCTTATTGCAAACAGCCGGGACGAACTTGGATACAGATATACCGTATCGGATACGGACTCGGTCGTGCGGCGCTTTGGGATCAGACGCCTCCGCTTTTCTTTTTCTTCTTCGTTTTTTTTCAACGACTTTTTTTTGTCAAAAGTTTTATGCGTGCGTCGTTGTTTTCCCTTTTTTTTTGTTTTTCCATTTTTTTGTTGTTTTTTTTTTTTTTTTTTTTTTTGGGTTTTTTGAGGTTTTAGTGTCGTTTTGTTTATGTTGCCTGGTTGTGGCATTATGTTTGGAGGCCCCGGCGCATTTCTGGTTCCGTTTTGTTAAATGCGCGGCGCGTGTGAATATTTAATAAGCCGTCTGCCCTCCGTTTGCCCAATCGCTCCTCCGCCTGACGACGCGGCGCCTCTGCCGCCAGTTTACTTATAATAATCATAAAAAGTTGCCGGCCAACATTGCCAAAGTCTTTGCTGGCACTGTGTTAACTAAACGGCCAGATCGGGGGGTAATTGCCAAACTTTGCTGGCATCTAAGTTTAGTTGTTGCCCAGGCAGCCCCAAGAATTTTTCGACTCTCTTTGCTGTATTGCTGTGGGAAATCAATTTGAAAGGCCGTAGCCGAGCAATCAGCTAAATCGCTCTTAAAGTGCTGAGAGCTGAAACCGTCGCATTCATACATATATTAATTTTTAAAATATATAGCTGCCCTTAAAGTTTGATGTATTTATTGTTTGCTTCTCATGTCATGTCCAGCGACGCCGACGCCGACGCTCAAAGTCAACTTAACTACAAAACAAATAAAAAGTTTTCTGAATGAAGTTAGGTTTCTAATTTCCGAAATCCATCAGCCCCCACTTGAAGACAAGAGTGCCTGTGACTGGGTGCATAAAATTATACATACATACCTATATATATAAATATATATATATATATATATAGATTTATAAATACTTTTAAGCTCTCGCTCAGAATTGTGGACAGCCTTAAAGAAGTAGCGCAATAAAAATGATTATATGATAATATAATTTCTCTCTCCTGCTCTTTCTTTTGTAGGGATTGCCGTGTGGTGCGCGATCCGCAAACCTTGAAGTCGAAGGGCTATGGCTTTGTGTCCTTCATAAAGAAATCGGTAAGCACTGCACCCACATTTAAATGCATTCTCATGCTTATGGCTTATTATCTATATATAAATATTATTCGCGTGTTCTCCCTACTTTCTCTATCGCACCACAGGAAGCTGAGAGTGCCATTACGGCCATGAATGGCCAGTGGCTTGGCTCGCGCTCAATTCGCACGAATTGGGCCACACGGAAACCGCCGGCGAGTAAAGGTAAGGAAATCATGACTGTCACCTGGCTGGGCCCCAAGCTTCCGGCCATGCGTACGAGTATGCGTGCATCAAGCAGTCGGGTCAGGCAGGTCAGCGAGCCAAGTGCCTTTGCTCTTGTCATTGTTATTGCTGTTGTTGCTGTTGTTGCTGTTGTCGACGCTTCGCTGTTATTACAGGAAATGATGGCAATGAATGCCAAAGGTATCTCTGTGGCATGACACGGGGCCACAGCTAAAAGTAGTAGCAACGAAGCCAACCGACCGAGGGGTCGGTTTCGGTCTGGACTGCTATTTATAAACGTGTCGCAGCAAATTTTCTGCCAGATTATGTTTTCTTTATTATTTTGCTGCTGTAAAAACCGCACGCGCTTAATTTCCGTAATGGGTCGGTGCCCAACAAAAAATTTGGTTTAAACTTTTTCAATTAGTTGACTGCCTGAAGGTCGACATAAAATAAAAGTAATGCGACACATTCTATTAGGCGCAACGAATCAATTTTCATTTATTCCCCTCCTTAACTCCCAAATTGATAGTCGGCAGTCAGTCCGGCATAACCACAGAACTAGCTGAAACTAGCTATAATCATTATAAGCAGTTGGCAAACGGGGCGACTCGTTGCTGTTGTCTTTCATAAATCAAAACTTAACGCGTATTTGCATGTTTTAACATAATTTTTATTTCATTCACACACACACACACATAGTCTAAGATACAGAGAAAGAGAGAGCTAGAGAGAGAACGAGAGAGGGAGAGAGAGAGACGGAATAAGAGAGGTCGCAAATCAGATAAATAAATTTTACCAACACGAAACTATTATCATAAAAGGCACACACACACACACATAGAGAGAGAAACAGGATAGCAAAATTTCATGGTTATAGAACAAACATTTGGCATTCTTTTGTATCCCCCCCCCCCCCACACACACACATACACACACACTACACATACAGAGTCAAGGTGGAGTTTATTGTGCGAAGGAAGGTCTGACATGTTGAAGGGTTCCCATTTTTTGGGGCAGCAACAACTATGAGCATGAATTTTTGCTTTTGCATTTATATTGTTGTCATAAAAAACGCCTATGAAAGCCTAAGCGGATTTTTATTGGTCTCATTGTTTATTTGCCTTTGTCACGGCTTTGCCTGCTCCAGTCAGGCGTGGGTGGTTCGCTGTGGTAGTTGTAGTTGTAATACAAGTTATTATTAGCAATTTGGCTGCGAAATAATTTGGATATTTTGATGGCTGAGTAACTGGAGTATTAGCTGACTCAGCAGCAAACGACCCAAAATCGAAGACGCTGCCAAAGACTTTACACAATTACGAGTAGTCGTTTAGACGACGCTCTAAAGGGTTTTTCTATAGTGGTCTCACGTATGCGTGTGTAAGGGTGTGTGTGTGTGTGTGAATGTGTTTGTGTGTGTGTATGTTGGAATAAGTTGAGTACTTTATGGCCTTGTCTAGTTGTTTGGGGCGCCTGCTGGTAGCCTTTACGATTTGTAGCACTCAACTCATTTCGCATTTCACATTTCACATCTCGCATTTCACATTTCGCATTTGGGATTTGACATTACTTGATGTTTTACGCTGCCACTTTTCCGGCATACGGATTCTTTTGGGCAGGCTTGTACTGGCATTTTTATGTTTTAAGCAGGCTGCACATTTTATGGCCGTGGCAATCAGTCCACAGTAACAGCATTTAGTGAGCCACTCGCCTGCTACTATATATATATGCATATGTATGTATGTGTGTGTGTGTGTGTGTGTGTGTCGCCTCTTTTTGTCGGAAAGATTTACGAGCCGACGCAATTGCGCATTTTACAGTTGTGACAATTTTGGCGACGCTTTGCAATTTTCTTTTCGTTTTTTTCTTTTTTTTCTTTTGAGTTCAGGGTTTATAACAAACGCATTTGGCATTTTATATTGTCGTAAGCAGCTCATGGCAAAAAGTTTTGTCAAAGTTGGGCCTTTGTTAACTGGTTAGGGCCTAGACTCAATTTCAATGCATGCCATAAATAAAGGCAAAAATACTTACAGGCTCATTATGGTAATAACTTAATTAACCTGAAACAATATGCCGGTAAAACAAAGCCGACGACAAAGTCGACGTCGACGATGTTGTATGACAAATTTCTGTGCCAAAACTATTTGACTTCTGACTGTTCTACAAACGCAAAGTGCCGAATATCAAGTGGGTTTGGATGCGATGTTGGTGGAGGGGGGGCTGGTTGGGGGAGGGGTTCACAAGCTTGAAGAAAATTATTTAGTGCTGTTCGCGTGGGCTGCCTACTTACCTGGCATTCGTAGTTGTCGCAATAAATCAACATTTTATGCAGAGTTGCGCACAATTAAGTAAAAGTTGAAATGCCTCAATGCGCTGCCCAAGCACTGCTGACTGTTTTTGTGATTGTATGCAGGAAAAGTTCCACCTACAGCTAAATTATGTGCTGCGGCCTATGCACATACATTGTACATACCTGAACTTAAGGTTAATTAACCAATGGCAATGATTACGATTTTCTATACAGCCTGGTGAATTTGTAAAAGGGTATATTAACAAAATATTTTCGACTCTGACTTTTGTCTGAAGTAATTATTGATTGGTATACAGAAATTCTGATATCTTAAAGTGAGAGAACAAATTGAAATGGAAATCAGGAGTAATATAGCAACTACATACAAATTGTGTCATTATATTATATTAATTCATACAGATGCGTATCAGCTTATCATATCATGCTTCATAGATTATATTTATCACAATCAAGAGTGATTTGTTCTTAATGAACAAAACTGTCTTCACATTGATGTACAAATTTCGAGACGATTAATTATAATAATAATAATAATAAAATAATTATATAATATGATTAAAGACACCTATTCGGAGTTAAAATGAGCTGTGAACTGTTTTTAGACAAGTCATTAAAGACTACAATCGCATCAATTAGCAGATTCGATCAAATTAATTTGTGTTTTGGTTGACAAAGCGCCTTAAAACTGAATTGAACACGCCTCTTAGCGTCGTCCCTCATACATATTAATTAGTTGAAAATGGGTTTGAGCACATACATTAAATTTATCGCACTTTTCTTGTGGGCAAATTCTTGTTTTTGAGTGCTACATATGTATATGGCCTTTAATTATTTACACTTATAATTGGGTGATTAATTCATCATTAAGTTGTACATGCCAGTAATTGATCATTAAAAATTCAGCGCTAGACGTTACAAGAGAGCGCAAGATGTCAATTCTGTGTTGTGTCAGAGAGAGAGAGAGAGAGAAAGACGGAACGGATTGAAAGAGAGAGTGAGTGAGAGAGAGAAATAGACAGCTGGTCGCCCCACTTATTATTCATGTAGGCTGCCCCCGGGCCAGGGGCTATAGTTTTAACGTGATAATTATGACCACTCATGCAGTCAAAGGTACAGCCAACTATGAAGCCGAGGACTTTAATTTGGAGCAGACATGAAATGAAATGTGGCAAGGGACTGGCGGGGAGTTGAACAAGGGCATAACAACAACCACAACCACAACAACAACAACAACGACAGCAGCAAATCACCTCAAGGCTAAGCATTTTGAAAAATGTGTTTATGTGTGTGTCGCGTCCGTTTGCGCAACTCACGACATGCATACATACATACATCCATAGCAACAAACATACATATCCAAAATTAATTACACGTATTTAAAAGTGTAGAGAATAAAAAAAATAACGTCAAGGAAATGAAACGAAGGCACTGGCATAAGGCAAAGTGCAAATTAGTGAAACACTGTACTGAAAAATATGCAATGCCGGCAGAAAGTACGTGAGGGCATGCACACATATACACACACACATACACACCTAAACACACATACATACATACATACATATGTGCGTGTGAGTGTGTGTGTGTGTGTGTGTGTGCAAGAGTGAGTAGCAAGGCGTGTACATTTGTGGCAAAGCTTTCAAAAATATTTGCTAGCTTGTTAGTTTATTCAGTGCACCCTCGCTAAAGCCTTTGATTGTTGTTCTTGGGCTAGTTATGTGTGTGTGAGTGTGTGTGTGTGTGTGTGAATTGTCCTGTTGCATGTTATTGAGCCATATTTTCGTTTGTTGTAATTTGACATGCTCGTTGCACAGCCTAAAGTGGCAAGAAAGAGACAGGCTGTAACCGAAAGAGATGCACATACAACGCGCGAGTTTGAGCGAGACGGCTAGATCTAGATATACAGCGAGTGGGGTGCAAAAGTATTTTATTGAAGGGGTGAAATTATAGCTTTGCAGGGGAACGATATGGCTAATATTATCGCCACAGATGCCCCACACCTGTGCACAATAATTAATGGAATTCTTTTTGAAGAATTGATTGTTTACATTGTGTATGCGTGAGCTAAGCTTAGTTATACATAATTAAATAAATGCTTTTCAGAGGAAATCTACATTTAAAGCATTGCTCTTCACAATTATTTGAATAAATCTGGGCAATTGAGCTTTTTAAGAGCTTGACTTAAGCTTCTTACAACTTTTAGATTAGAAATTCTAATAGCTGGCATGCAATTCGTAAATAAAACTCATAAGCTTGCCAAGGAACTTTGTTTCCAGCGTTAGCATTAAGTGGCGCCCAGTGCTTGTAAATTGTTGAAAACTAAACAAAGACATAAACACGCAAGCCTGACATTATTTTTAAAAGTGCAAATTTTGTTTTAACTCTGAGGAAGTAATTAGTGAAACAAATACATATACTAATGCCATATATAAAACGAACTTACGCCAAGAAAATAACAACAATGAAAAACCACAAAATGACGGACAAAGCGTTTGCCAACAGCAGGTAGTATTATTGAAAGGGAGGTGGTGGGGATTTTAAATAAAAATACGTTGAATGCATATTCTTAAAAATTAAGTCTTACAAAAAATGAAATATGATTTGCAAAAATGTACAAAAACAATATGCAGCAACAACGATCCGGCCAACGGTAAATTCTATTGCACATACACATACTCATGCACGTAAACATTTGGTGCAAGTGTATTTTAATTACCAAAACTAAAGGCGATTACTGTTGTAGTCGTTGCTGCTGCGGGAAAACCCCTTAATTAATTCACATATTAATCATGCAGTTTGCTGAAAACAGTAAAAAAGAAACATTCAATTTAATATACGAAGCAGTATAAAACCTGCAGTCATTAATTGCGGCTTGAAGGCCGAAGTGTGAGACATAACAATGTACTTGCCCCGTTGAATTTCGAAACCAATTTCTGGTCTTATTTTTTTGCCGCCCGCAGAAAACATCAAGCCGTTGACTTTCGATGAGGTCTACAACCAGAGCAGTCCCTCCAATTGCACCGTTTATGTGGGCGGAGTCAACAGCGCCCTCACCGCACTTAGCGAGGAGATTTTACAGAAAACATTTGCACCCTATGGCGCGATACAGGAAATTCGCGTCTTCAAGGATAAGGGCTATGCATTTGTCCGGTAAGTTGCAACAAAACAAAATTTATTTTTATTTCGTTTATTTTTGACATTTACTGACACTTTTCCAAATTCTAGATACTTAAGCTTATTATTTTAAGCCATAAACATCTTAATACAATAATGGATATTGATAGCATATGAATATTAATTACTGAATTAATTATTTAGAGCATTAGTTAATTTTTTTACATCTCAGCTAAATAATATCAATCGATATTATATAAATAGTAATATTTAACTGAATAGTAATATTAAAATGAATAGTAGTATTATTTAACGATCGATTTAACCTGAGGTGTCATTAAATGTAATTGAGGTTAAATTTGTATTAACATGACTATAAACCAGGAATATAAGTAATAAAAAAGGAAAGCTTTCAAAAATATGGCAATTGCTATTGTGTCATTTATCGACAGTGTTGCCAATAGGTGCTGAGATGGTTAATATTCATTACTATCATTTTAAAATCTCTCGTAGTTTCAAAATTAAACATCCCCTTTTTCAAACATATATTGCACCTAATATGTGTTTTTAGTTCAATTGAAATTGATTGTCACTGCCTTAACATATTTTAGTTGAGGGGCAAGTTGATGCCAGATGCGAACAGGAGAAATGAATTAATTAATTACCAGAGCGCAACTCATTTATCACATGTAAATTGGACTTGTTTGCAGCTTCTCCACCAAGGAGGCCGCCACTCATGCCATCGTCGGCGTGCACAACACCGAAATCAATGCACAGCCTGTGAAGTGCTCCTGGGGCAAGGAGAGCGGCGATCCCAACAACTCCCAGACTATGGCCAGCCAGGCATTGAACAGCGCTGCTGCCGCTGCCGCCGGTTTTCCGTATGGCGTTAGTGCTGCAGCAGCCGCAGCTGCCGCATATGGCCAGCAGCTTGCCGCCACTGGGTGTTGGTATTCACCGACGCCCACTTATCCGACCACGTCGGCCCCCACCGCTGCTGTGACACCGGCTGCAGCGGCGGCCAGCGCTGCAGCTGTGCAGAATCAGTTCCTGCAGGGCATCCAGGGCTACCATTTCAGTCAGTATGGAGGCTATCAGCAGGGCTACATGGGGTATGTAAGCATGGTGTTAGTGCCATCGATTTATGCTTAATTATTTCATTAGCTGATGTGCCTGCGTTTGCGTTTACCTTGTTCTCTGCCATTGCCACTGCCACTGCCACTGCCTCATTCGTGGGTGGCATTCTATACAAAATGATTGAACCGCCACCGGGGATGGGCAGCGACAGCATGACGGATGAGTGAATTCATTTGCTAATTGCTAAAGTTTTCATTTGCGACGCCATCGTCATAGAGTAGTATTACTACCTGGCATATACCATATGGCATACATTGCAAACATGCTCGGCTCGGCTGTCAGCATATGGCTTGTTGGCACCGTAAGCGCATTTAGCGTAGTCGTACTCGCTGTTGTTGTCGCATACGGCAGACTCAGGGGAGACGAGCGCAGGCAGATCTCGAAATATGTGTGTTTCTATTGGCGTCACCGACTCCTGGCTGATGAAGCTCGTTGTGCATGTTTTTGTTTGTGTACACATTTCAGCATGGGCGTACAGATACCAGCCACTTGGCAAGGCGTCACCCAGGCCCAGATCTCGCCGGCACAGCAATTGGCAACGGGCGTCGCCGGCACTGCTATACCACAGGCTGCCGGTGTGGTTGCCTATCCGATACAGCAGTTCCAAGTCAGCCCACAGGTATGTGATGACTAAATAACTTATAAGAATACACACACACACACACAGATACACATACATACACACAAACACAAATACATAAGTACATATTTATTCGAATGTCGTACATTTCTACAATATTCGAATGAATGTTTTGAATGCATTCACAATTTGATTCTTTCGCTTCGATTCATTTAGTTCGTTCACATTCATATTTTTTAATTAGTAGCGGATTTAATTGTTTTGTGACAATTTTATCCATTTTCTGTTGTCTATTGTTGCCTGGCCTGTGAGTTTTCGCCTTGCGCATGACGTGGTGGAATTTGTTTCCAAACATTGCAAATTCAAGAAACAAAAAAACATAATGCGAAAATAAACATATTTATTTTATTTAATAAATAAAATACACTGCTTATACAATTATACTTAAAGGAAAAAGTTTATATATGTTAAAGCGTAAATAAAAATATAGAATAAATTATTTTGAATAGTAATAATAATAAAATATTCAACATAATCCAATTTAATTCTGCAATTTGAACAACATCGGGCAGCAAAAACAATATATTCCATTACCTTTACAATTTATGAAAGCTTCAAAGCCTCAACGTAAAAAATTAAAAACTTTTATACTCTCTCTCTCTCTATATATGAAACATTTACTTTTGTCCACTTTCGCGCACATAATCCTTGAAAGCATGTGCTTTGAATGTGTCCCATGCACTACAAATATTGTAAGCATTATTTTTAAGTTTTATTTTTTAAATATTTGTAAGCTTTTGCATTTGCTTAACTCTCATATAGATTAAATAACATATCAATTATGTTTTTTGCACAACACACAAGTGTTGTGGGAATAGAACATAAACACAATGTTGCATCATGTTTTCTCTGTATTGTAAATCATTTTATTCCTACTTCTATTTTTTTCCAACTTTTTACTAACACCCATATTATTTTTTAAGGTTTATCCTTTACTTTTGCAGGCACAGTAAGCAACAAAACAAAAAAGAAAAAAACGAAACAAAAAAATCCAAATTTTTTAAGTACAGCAGAAGTTCTGAACAGAAACATAACCAAAATCAGCTGTAAATAAATGCGATGCGCCGAAAAATTAACAATTGACGTCAACTTGGCGTCCAACGAATGTTGAGTGCTGCACCAAAACCCAAAAGTAGAATCAACACAAAAATTATGCTAAAGCACACAAAAAACATTTACAATTGTTTATGCTACATTTTGTCCATAAACAGTTGTAAGCGGTCCTTTAATAAGCCTTAAAAGCCAAAAAAAAAAAATATATAAAAAAAAAATTACATAAAAATAAATAAAAATTAAAAGTAAAATTTAAAAATTTCAAAGTTGCTTATAACATAAAAAGACAGATCGCAACACATCCCACAAACATATACAAATTTGCTTTATATAAATGTTTTAAGCATGCTGCGTATATAAAGAATTATAATTAATTGATCAAAATATTAAGAAAATCCAAAAAAAAAGGATGAAGGAAGAAAATACAAAAAAAAAATATATATTGCTTACATAAGTAAAAAGCAATTTGGTGAAAAAGGGATAAACATAAATTAGGTATGCTGTTTTCTGTGTGTATTTGTGCAAAGCAGTTCACACCACAAACACACACATAAGCACCACACTCATACACATACACATACGTACAGTTACATACTAAAGCGTGGAATTAAATAAAAATAAACATAATTAAAAGTGCGTTAAAATTAATTTCGCGCACACAAACACACACACACACACACAGACGCACGTACACGTACACACACTTTTATTTATCCAAATTTATATGGCTGTTTGTGCTCTGACACGCGTGCAGACATAACAGACCCAGACGCCCCCAAGGGCCCCTTAGCACTTTCTCCCACCCACACACATACACTTCAGCACACACACACACACACACACACACACACGTACACACATAACCGTACTTGTACTCGTACTCACATATTATTTAGCGTTGCCTACTTTTGTGCGCAGCTTTCAATACTCGCCTAGCAGCATATATGTACCACACACACACCCACACACACACACACATGTACTTTTACACTATAAGACTATTTAATATCACAATGATAATACACATAGCACTAGTGCCTATAACTATCGTAGATCTAGATGAGAACGCCATCACATTGCGATGTGAGTCTCACACACACACACTCACACACACTCACACTCACACACACTCACACACACACACACACAACCTAGAAACACTAGATTACTGCCAAGCCTAGCCAAACTATTGGCAAACTCGACATTTCCTGCTATCATTTTCCTAAAGTCTGCAACAAAATGTTACAAAGAATTGTAAGCCCATTGCAAACCACATCCTAGTTAACGCACTAAAGCTCAAATAACTACATAGTACTTTATTTTGTGATTGCTCAGTAATTGAAAGACATGTTCCTACATACAGCTACATACTAAATACACACATACATACAGACTGCCATACCATACACAAGTACAGACACAAGCACTCGCAGTAAATGGTATCTGAAAGAACATATGACATATTCGTAACTATTTATTAAATGCTGTTGTTAAGCACAACATAGTCCAATGCAATCCAGCCACAAGCTAATCTCAAACTTGAACTCGTAATTCGAACTCGATGTAAATGACATGAAGCTTAAGTTTATCTGTCTCACAGGCTTTGTAATTAATAGCAGCAAAGATAAACACTTATTTCTTTTTTTCTCGTATATTTTTACTCAGTTTGCGATAATTTCATAATGATTATGATTTCATGAGTTCACTCGTTTTCCAAAATTCTTCAAAAGACATGTACAAAGCAACATTATCCAATTCTCACATAAATATTTTGACTTCCTTTCGAACTATTATTATATTAACTTTTTATATTAAATAAACGTATAAAACGTGTATGTTTTTATTTCAGTTGCAGGAAGATGAATGGTTAGCTGCAAATTTATTGTGTTAGACCAAGCAAAACAAGACCCGAATTATGTAAAAAATATATATACAGTTAATACCCAGCTGTTCCACAAGTCCCTTCAACTTGTCATTTGCTATATTCAGGAGTAAAGTATCTACATTTACAAATCAATATTTGTTGTGCTCAGTTCAAATCTACATTCATGTTTATTGTCATATCGCTTCGCCGCTTTGTTCGTTGGAGTTTTTATATATATTTTATAGCCATACAAATGAGTATTAAAAACAAACAAACAAACAACGAGTGTAAAAGATTTGTGGAATGTTTGGGGAACAGAGATTAGCAAACACTAGAGGAAACGCCAATACACAAGTACATGCATATACTAATATACTCGTACATATAATGAATACAATCAAAATATGCCATCGAATGATATTAATTGATATTAGCCATAATAAATGCAAAGCCATAATAAAATACATACATATACATATAGCAATTAAATGAGCGCATATCCAATTCGCTTTACCAAAACAACTAAAAATACTATATTGCAAATTCCGAAGGTCCTGTTTAATTTTATGCATGTCCAACAGCAACAAACAACAAATAACAAACAGCAATTAGCGCATACCACACAAAACAGTCAGAGAGACATAAAGGGAAATAGTTGGTGAAATTTGTTCACAGACCTACCAGATTCCATATATCATAATTGAGATGCAAATATTCAGACATACTCATATGGCCATACTCTCATACAGAACAAATAGAATTTCGAAGTACACACTAGCTGAGTCATTATAGGGCTCTACGTACTATCATCTCCATATGCCTCTCCGTCTGAGTGTGTATTCATCTGTCAGGCCAATGGAAATCGCAGTTGAGCAAATGTCAAACATGAGTTTGTTATAACAGACACACACACACACACACACACAAACATCCACAAACATATACACATACAGAGAGATACACTGTCACATACAAGAACACATAAACATAAAAGTGAATTAGAAATATAATGGATTATATAGTAAGTACTAAGCGAAAAAAAGAAGATAGAAAACATGCTTATATAACGTACATCAATACATCAACATATTTAGAAATATACATACACATATAGCTTAGTAAATATACATGCATATATGCCATATATGTATCTTAGTATAAATCTATATATATATATATATATATATATTTATACATATATATATATATTTATATATATATATATATAAAAACAGACACATGGAAAATAATGTTTATGTGTTCTACGTATATTTACGCATACAGACATGTGCGAGTATGTCTTGGATGATAAATCACAAATAATTGTTCACAATGAAAACCAATTAAAATTATAAAAAACAAAACAAAAATTGAACCAGATAACATATAATAGGTCGTATGTAGCACGAGTACGTATCGAGCAATTTAACTAAAAGTCATTTCAGTCAGATTGTGCTATATAAGGGGCACCAGGTGGATATCGGGGGATTCGATTTGCATATTGCGCGTTTTATCTCCATCTTTTTGGCTTATTATTTTGTTTTCCCATATGTTTTGTATTATTTTTTATGTGTGGGCATTTTATATATTTTATATACACACACAAGCAAATTTAGTTGCTATTTTGCACATGGGCGATATGTGCAATAAAAGTATTTAGGGTTATAGGGGCAAATAGTACTATAGTTCAAATACATAATTGAATGTTGTGCATGCATGTCTATAGCTAACCAAGCTCACATACGCAGCGTCGCTGATTATAACCTTAACCTAACCTAATCGAACCATGACACAGACATACTAGCCTAAGAAACTAGCGAGTTGTAATGTATTTTAAGATTAAGATGTTTTTAGCACTAGAACTTACAGAGTAGTTGGACTATGCGAGGCAATGCATGTTTGAACATGATAGGACACGACTTAGATGTAGATGTGATTTTAAGCAAGAGGGAAAACCGTGCGATCCATTTTGAGAGATTATAGCTGATGCGATAATTGCATTTTTGTGTTGTTATTTTGTTTATGAAAAAAAAAACATAAATATGAAAATAAGAAAAAAAGGATTTTTGTTAAAGAAACGATAACTTAGGCAGATAAAAATTTAAAACATTGTTGACCAAACCAATTAAAAAAAAAGTTAATGAAATTTGGCTATAAAAATCAGCACATTTATGAAAGCAAACTTTATATTTAAAATTAAACAAAATACTATACAGAAAAAGATAACAGATTATATACAAATATTATTGGTTTGTTTGTTAATGTTTGCGCAACATATCAGTAAAGAGTTAAACGAGTAGTTTCCATATAGAAGCTAACCCAAAGTTGGAAACTATATCTATAATGATATATAAATATTAAGATATAGTAAAGTAACACAAATATAAATATGAAAAAATATTAAAGAAAACAAAAACAAGAAAATCAAAAAAAAAAAGTATTAATGTTGTGCAACTATTGAATGTGCTAAGACATTTATATACGTCTACATATATATACAAATACTAAATATTTATATATATACAGTAATGACAACAACCACAAAACAAAACAAAATGACAGCGTATTTATAGGCATATATACGAAAACATACAAATAAGGTTAACCAAAGCAGGAGGCCAACCGATTAAGTGGTTAATTGTATGAATTAAGTGAGTAAATTGGACAAGGTAACTGAATACTGAATTACTAAGTATTTCACCAATTGATGTTTGTAATACTCTCTTACAATTTTATAGTTTACTCAGAGTCTTTTATTTTATTTTTATTTTTTTTCAACAATACAAAATATGTGTTATAATTACCTTGATGGTTTTCTCGCCGGGATAAAAGAATTTCATAGCTCAATTGATATATATAAATATATTTGTAAATTTATAATTTATCTGTAATTTGGTCTCATTTATCATTAATATTCAAATTAAAGTGATTCTAGTTTTGGACAAAGTGGAAAGGGAATAGCAAAACGAAGAGAGATACAAAACCAATTGTAGATTATAATTAGAAACTGCAATTACAATTTAGTCAATTTGGTGTGTAATTATTGAAAAGCAGAAGCTGGAGCATTAGCAAAATTTTAGAACACTGACACACTCAAAAACAAACAAACAAACAAGCAGACAAACATTGATAAAGATTGGGCCAAGGGTCAGTCTGTAGTTAAGGCACGTAGCATAAATTAAATTAAATGAAATGAAAATGAAATCAAATTAAAACAAAGCAAAAACCGAAAATCAATCAAATAAAAGTATTATTTAAGCAACAATACAATACGAGTATAAATAATTACATAGCATATATTTACATAGAACAGTACTCAAATTCAAACCGACACCCAACACAAGACCCAAAACCAAACCAACCACATTGAAGCGGTTTATTTGTTAGCTAACAAGAAACCAATGAGCGCAACATAAATTACATTTATTGTAACATGAAAACTTATGAATATATGTACTTTTTTTTGGGATTTTGTTTTGTCGAATGCCTATAAAACACAGTCTGTTGTCTAACAACAATTAAAAGATTCATAAGACAACCACTGGCAAAGTTCTTTCATCAAGAAAGCATTGGGACGGACAGCGGAATGTTATGTGTCGTCTCATATGCTAAGGTATACACAAACATATGAGATTAATTATTTATATATATTATAATGAATAAACCAATCCCAAAATATTTAACGTTAAACTAGTAAACTAAATATATAATAGCAATGTAAGTAAAGCTAGAAACAAAAAACCCCTTCAATAGTACATACATACAAAGCCAGCGAGAGGAGATTTGAACCAGTTGCGAAATGCATTCGAATGAAACGATCCATAATATTTTTGTGCAATATTCCAGAGGGCATTAGCATGCATTTTATGCATTTAAAATCATAGTAAGATTGTAAACACAATGCAAATGTAGAAGAAATCAAACGATGAGCAAATAACCAAAAACTGCTAATAAAACAAAAAAATAAAACAAAAACAGAAACAAAAAATACAAAATACAAAACATGAATAGTAGGTTTTGGAAAGCATTATACTACAAAGACGCAGATAGTCTGTGCACAAGAAAAACACAACACAATACACACGCACAAACAGTTACACACACACACACACATGAAGTAAGAAATATAATATAGTAAATGTATGTGTAGACTATATATATGCGTATATACATATATGTACACATAAAATATGTTAAGTAATTAGGAAGTAAAGTAAACAAAAAAAAAAAATAGATATCGACTGCAGTACTGCAAATATTTTGTAGAAATTTAAGAATGTTTGAGTGTGTTTTAAGGACAAGGATTAGAAACACACACACGAAACCAAAAAGCAAACAGGATAAATATGATGCAAAAAATGAAGCAAATCGTATGTGGAAACAAACAAAATGAAAACCAAACAAAATAAATGAAATCAAATTCGTAAGCTATGTTTTAAATATACAGAAAACAAAAACAATATTTAATATACAATTATGTGTATGTATATACATAACATAAATACAAATATGACATTAAACATAGACATCACACACATACAGTCACATCTATACAAATGGCGTTTGCATAAGAAATCACATGTGAAACAACGTAACGAATATTAAAAGGTTAATCAAATTAAGCATAGCAACTCCCAAAATGAAATGAAAGAAAGAAAAAATATTTATAGTTAAAATAAAAAAAAAGGAAAAAAAAATCAAAAAAAATAAAAAAATGAAAAACTCAAAATTTGGCTGCGTTTTTGTATACCAACGCGCCAAAAACAAACCAAATTAAAGGCAAGCGAAATATTATACAAATTATATACAAGAAGAAAAAGATGCAGGCTAATTAAAAATGATGTTCGAATGTTGTTATAAAAGGCCAGTGCAGAAGCTCGGAGCTAGTCGGTGAGTTGCCAGCAAAAAAAAACATTAAGAAAATATACAAAGCTAAACAAAAAATAAAAAAAAGCAACATGGAAAACAACTATTGCAACATAGAAATGATGAATAGAAGTAACACGTAAATATAATATAAAAATAAACGGCTAAAAAAAAAACAAAAAAAAATCTTATATTATGTATACATAAATATATTGAAGGAAAACAAATAAAACAAGCAAAAAAAATTTTGTAAAAATAACAAATATAATTGCATTTTAATTTCAAATAATTATCATTCATACAAAATGAATGCTCTTCTCAAAACACAAATATTTGTCAAGCCACAGATAGGGTTGTTGCGGAACTCTGGTTGATTATGTTAATTTCAAGAGTTGCCGTTTTCACTTATTCCTGGATGTGGATGTTTGTGTTATTGTTGGTCTTGTTTTCGTACGCTTTCCGTTAACCAGAAGTCATTGGACAACAGGCTAAAACTTGGCAACATACTGATAACCTGCCTCTTCTTGAGGTGCTCAGCAATCAACCCACTCAGCTGCATAATACATGGTGCTTGTCTCTGTCTCTGTTTGTGTGTGTGTGGGTGTGTGTGTGTGTGGTTGTGTGTGTGTGGGATTGGAGTACCCTTACCGCTCAGTGTGTTTTGAGGCTCGTTTGCCCGCCAAGCATAAATTGTCATAACAATGGCAAAAGACAACACGTGCAACAATAACAAATCAAAAATTTACAAAAACACAAAAAAAAAAAGGAAAAAATAAAACGACGTCGAAATGAAAACACGCACAGTTAAAGCAAATGCTTGCCGTGGGGAATTGTATGGAAGGGGTGGCGGTACGGCGGGAAAAAGGACAGAGTGTACTCCGGATGACTGCCGGTAACAGGAGCAGCGAGCAGTGAATAACGTAAAAATGCAAAGTGGAGGAAAATGTTTTAAACATATTTTTTTGCCAATTTTTTTTTTGTTCTTCTTTTTGGACTTGTTTTTACGCCGTGACTGCTGTCGTTTTGCTGTAGTTGTTATTTCGCTCTTTGCCGCAGGTTAAGACCAGCACACATACTCATTCTATTATTGTGTGTGTGTGTTTGTGAGTGTGTGTGTGTGTGTGTGCGTTATTATCGCAATGATTTCAAGCACACAGCAGAGAGGTAGACGGGCAGACAGATGTTCATATGCTTTTGAAGCAACATATGCGTCAAGGTTTCACTTTCATTTCTTACATATTTGCGCGTGGTTGTGTGTGTATGAGTGTGTGCATGTGTGCGTGTGTATGTGCATGTGAGTGAAATAATGGCGCTATGTTTGATTTGCATTGCAAATCGTGGCAATTTTGCAAAATGTCTTCCTATATAAGAAACAATATGTTTTATTTACTTACATTTGACTTTGATTTCACCGACTTGCTGCCTCCGACTCCGACTATACCTCCTTCTTCACCATCAGGCTCCTCGGAGGCGAGAGCAGTTAGACTTCCATAGGCTTTGTTTTATTTCAACTTGAAATTTCCAGCTTTAAGGGCTAGTAACGATTTTTACCTTTCAATTATTAACATTATATATATATTAGTATTTTTTATTCTACAATGCTTTGCAATAATTATACCAATGGTTTCGTGACCAAAAACCCATAACCAAACTGAGGACTCTGTATTGGTCGTTGTCAGTTTAGGGACGGCTCACAAATGGAATCAACTGAAAACATTGGCTAAAACTTGTCACATAAAATGTAACGATGAGCTTACCAAGGGCAAAGGCAAAGGCTTGGCGAGTCGAGGCGAGGGCAGTGGCAGGAGGCTGGTCACCTGGTGTTCAGGCTTGGCATGTACACGTCAAGCCCTTGGGCGCATACTTACACACATAACTACACACTACATGGTTGGGTACCTTAAACAATGCACACATCATAATATTTTTGCAGACTTTATGGACGCCATCAACTGGAGCTCGTTGCGATGCTGCATTCTGGAATGCAGACGCCATAATGTGCAATACCTTAACGTTGTGTTGTTCGTGTGTTCCATATTGTTGTTGTTGTTGTTGTTGTTGTTTTCAATGCTGATGCCGCCTGTTTAGTTAATAATTCCCATGCACAGAGCCGTCGCCTAGCTGGAGCGACAACGACAGTGGAATAAGAAGCATTCGGTGTATAACAGGATATTTGCTGCATATAAAGAATGTATCTGTGGCGCCGTGGGAGTTGAGTTCGTTCGTTGAGAACGTGCAGCTGCAACGGAAACCGGAAATGCGCAAATAGCAAAGTACTGAGATCTTGACACTCCTGCTCTGCGTGGCATTGCATAGCAAGGGCTTGTCTGGCAATCGACCACATGCAGTGAGAGCCAGTTTCAGTTGCATTTGCAGCCGCCACCCTGAGTGGCTGCACATCCGGTTGGCAGATGAAACCCCCCCGAGGCTGTTGGCTGGTCTGGTCTATCGAATAAGTGGTTTTGGAATTGGGAATGAACAACGAACATGTTGAGATCAGCTAAAAATATTTACTTTCCCACTGAAAACTGGCCCATTGCAAGCAGGGAATTTGACATTCGCCTCAAAGTGAAACGACGCCAATTAATGAGTGCGATTTAGTCATTTGAATAAAAATGCGATTCAAATAATGTGATGTTCATGAGCTCTCCTGCTTAGTATGTAGTTGGATAAATTTTATTCTTGATTTTATTGGGAAGAGTCGAGGCCAAGTGTAAGCTAGCATATTACCGTAGCTAGCATATTACCGGATGCTTATGTCCATTAACTGATACAGATGCCATCCCAGGAGAACACGCGCCGGCCGCAACGGGGACATCATGAATCCAAAACTTTACACATACACACACGGACAGGCATCGTTGTGATGTCCGGCTGCTGTGCAAGTAGCCAAATAATATACCCAGTTCATAACACGAAACAGAACAAATGTCCTTTGCTGATAAAGCCTCATAATAAATGTCGACCTTTCGTTTTTCCATTTATATTATCAACTGCGACTCGAGCCGGGGCTCAAGGTCCACCGTCCACCTTACCTTGGCAGGTTTTGAGCTGCAAAGATGCGAAGCTATTGCTTTCGTTGCTGTTGTTGTTCTGGGTGCTCTGACAGTGCGTCCCTCCCACTGCCCCAGCCAGGTCACTCTGTGAGTATCTTTTACCTATGCTTGCCGCACCGCCTGCAACGTATCCACAAACATACATATATTAAAATGTATAATAAACAATGTCCCGCCGCCGCAGCAATAACAACATAATGTTGGGTGTATAGGTGTGTGTGCATTAAAGTGAACAAGTTTTTTGGTCACATACCCTTCAAATGCGACAAGCCCTTTGAATTTCTCAATACAATTGTAACTAGAGCAAAGTAAATGCAAAAGTTGGGTCCTTTTCAAGAATTGGACAATTGTGTTTAGTTTTAGTTTTGATTGTTTTAACAAATAATATGCAGAAATCAATTGATTAATTTCTTAATATATTGCTCTTTTAGAATAGAATAGTTGAAGTCTGGTAGGTAAACAGCTTTTCTGTTGATTAGAAAATTCGCTGATACGCAGTCTTCAATCGATAAATATTTGATTGATTTTGAAACTTGTTTGACTTTCTTGCTGAATCACTTTAACTAAAATAATTATATATATTTTTTTAATGTTGATATTCGTGTGTGTTTCTGAAGTATTAATAATTTAAAGAAATCAATTCCAGAATTAGGAAGAGCATTTGTCTGCTAACATTACGATTTCAAGCAGTTCACCCTCAATGTTTTTTTTGCGTGTTCTGTTTTTTATTTTTAATAGACCGGACCCAGGCGAATCAAAGGGACCTGGCAAAAGCAGCAGCGGCAAGTGAATTTATGTTATTTCCTTGTTGTTTGCGTATCAGATAAGCTAATAAAAAATATTATAATTACGTATCTGTAGGGCAGGCAGACAGGACGCTGGCTATGCAGGTGGGCATTGAGGTGGCAATCAGGAGATGGGGTGGGGGGAGTGACACAACAGACTTTGTGTTCAGATAGTTGGCTTTGTTGCGTTACACGCGCTTTTAATATTGTCCCTTGATGTAGCCGACTGGCTGACTTGCTGTGCCCCAGAGTCAGCAGAGAGGGGCCACCTGGCCGCCGCAGCGCCTTGGGGTATGCTGTGCTGTGTGTGTGTGTCTGTGTGTATGTGTGCAGTTGAAACGAAATAAGCCATAACGACAATTTAGACTTTGAAGTGCCATTGCCATGCGAACTTATTTTAATTAGATGCGCACACATAAATGCTTAACGTGTTCGCCGCAGACCTTTTCTTTATTTTTTTTTTTTAATGGGCACCAGACTCGAAGGCCTCGAAAAGACAATGCGACAACGGCATTAAAACAGGTGGGTCTCCGGTGGGCGTCAGTTATAGCGCCTGGGTATGTCGCTGTAACACACATTAACCAATGCCATGCAATGCAGCCATAATAACAGCCGAGCACAAGTTTAATTAGTGCAGCCAACGAGGCCAGACCCAGCAGCAGGCAGGCAGGCAGGCTGGCAGGCAAGCAAGGAAGCATGAAAGGAAGCCTGTGGCCAACGTTGCGTATGAGCAATGTGTGTTCGTGTGATAAAATGGCCACGCCACGTCAAGGCTATGCATGAGTGTATGTGTATGTGTGTGTCTGTGTGTGTGTGTACTTTTATGGCTGTCATCCATCTGAGAAGTAAAACTCTTATGGTCATAAAAACTCTAGAACGCATTGCGAAACGAAAAAACAATGCCAAAAAATCCCGATAGGATTCGCCCGAGCAGAAAAAAATGTCAGAGTGCTGAACTAATAATGGCACATGTCAAAAATTCGGTGGGCCCGCAGGTGTTAGGGGACAGTGAGTGGTGGTGTCGTGGTGCTGTGATGCGGTGGGGCAAGACAGTTGGCAACTTTGGTCGAATGACGAAACCCAAGTGACATTCAAAGTGATTTCGTTTTGGCAGTTTTGTGTCATTTGTTAGATTTAACCGATGCCAGCTCACAGACGCACACACACATACACACACACACACATACATACACACATAAAATGTCGCATTGGGTCTGGGGCGTGTTGCATTTGGTCAGCTGGATGCTCCAAGGACAGATGCCGCTAAAAATTGGATGAATGGAAAAAAGACAAAAAATAAAAATGAAAAATACAGCGACGAAGAAAGGAAAATAGCGACATTTATCACATGACAGTAAATCTCTAAATAACTACTAATTCAAAATAAAGTAGTGAAAAAGTAGACATTTATATAATCTGGAGAAACGCTGCTCGTAAATGTGAATTTGACGATAAACCCTTGATGTCCGCTGCATTAGCTCTGACCTTTGGCTGTGATACCTGTCATATTATTATAAAAATGAGCATAATCTTACAGCTCTCAACATGAATCCAAAAAGGACTTGGACATGGACATGGACATGAACATCAACATGAAAATAAGGAGCCAGTCAGCATTAAGGAAGTCGTGTCCAAAGCCAGTAAGAGATATACCTCGTATCAACTGTGCCACACGCACAAATTGCATGCCAATGTCCGTTTCAGTATACGGAAAATAAAAAATAAAGCTATCAGAATATGCAATAACAAAATCTTTGTATGTAAACATAAAGATATATATAGTAGACATATTATATATACATTTATGAAATGGTCACTCTAAAAACGCAGCAGCTGGCCAAAGTCAAAGACCAAAGCTGTTCTGCTGCCAAGACAACTGCCAACTGCCACTGCACACTATGTGTGTGAGTATGTGTGTGTGCGTGTGTGTGAGTCTGTGTGAGTCTGTGTTTGTTTGTGTGGTACTTCCGGTGACAATGTGCTATGGTGCTAAAGGAATGACTACAACGAGCTGAATGACTAGGAAGTGAACAAGCCGGATGAAGGCTCTGTGGCTAGCATACAAAAACCCAAAAGTCGCTAAAAATATTGCATCTGTGTCCTCTCGCTCTCTCCTCCTCTCTTTCACTCTCTCCCTCCTTTTCTCTCGCAATTGGCCAATATAGTAAATAGTAAGTGTCTGCGAGTATGTGTTTGTGTGTTGGGCAAAAAGCAGCAAAGCCTGTTCTGAAAGCGATTCGAAACAGTTGCCATGTTGCAATATTTGAAATACATTTGAAAATTGCATTGCGTGGCAAAAAGGACATTTATCTCATTCGTGGTACGTCCCTTCAGCTGGTTGACTGTCAGCTGTGCCTCCAGTTTTGCGGCGGCTGCCATATGATTTATAGTGATGGGACATGTGTATTATAAAGCTCATAAATTTATCGTTGCACCATGCCAGGACCTGTCGACAAAACTGACACTCGCTTCGCATTCAATGCGAAGAAGCACTTACAAATGTTGCTCCGAAGTTCTGCGCTAGTTTTTATTGGCCCAAATGTGGGGCAAATGAGCCCACACAAATCTGCCCCATGGGTACTCTGCCTCATATGATTGGCTCTTGTCTTTACTGCCAGTCATTTGACTTGACATTAATGCGCCCAATGGCAACAAATGCAACAATAAATTCAATTAATTGCATTTTATTTCGATTACGCGAGGATGACGCCTCACCATAAATGTCAATTGTGGTCATTGAATATTAGAGATATCGTCGGTACCGGCAAAATGGTGGATTGGGTGGCGCACAGTGTCTGGAGTGCCATGGCGCATAGAGACTCTTCCTCATCTAATTTGTGCTCATTAATTTCATGCAACATTTTTATGCATTGTCATAAAACTAATTTTACGATGCCAGAGCGCACATACACACACGCACACACACACAAACACACAAATACACATACATATATGTCTTGCTGTTTGCCTAATTAGATTAGTTAACTGCGCATTTCGCATTCTTTGTCTGCTTTGGTTGTTAATTGTTTAGCGTGTGGATTTTTTTTTGCGTGTCATATAGCAAATCATTTCCCTTATTCGCTCTCTCTCAATCTCTCTCTCTCTCTCTCTCTCTCATTTTCTCTCTCTCTCTCTCTCGCTCTTTCTCTCCCATACCATTCGGTTTTAAATGCCACTTACGAGTTGAGAGCTGCGTTAACCCAAATTAGAATAGCTGTTGAAATTGCATGCAGCAATTGATTTGATTTTTTTACGATTTCCGATCTTCTTGCCTCAAATTCCAAAATGGTTCCTTATGCGAATTTAAACATTTTTGAATGTATTAAGTTTACCCTTGATTTAATGGGAGCAACAGCATCTGTTCTATGCAAATAATCGTACTACGAGTTTCACAAATGATATACAACCACAGGCTAAGCATTATTATCCAGGTGACCACAGTCAAAATTGGCTCAAGGGGGGTTTGAAAAACAAATGTGCATCATTAAATTCATATGCCTATTTAAAAAATATTCAAATTCAATTTGAAATACGACTTTAAACATTTTGCTACATGGAGTTTGTGGTGCACTTTTGTATATTCGTCATGAAAGCTATCTTCCGGTTAGAAGCCCTTTTAAGCATAACCGTTGCTATGCCACTGAAAGAAGTGCAAATAGAGATATATTCACTGATGGCATTGACAGGAGCACACACAGACACATGTACTTAAACACACTTTCAAATCGTGCTATATAGCCGGCAGTGAAAGGAGTTGATTTACAATGGGCTAAAATGGTACGTTATCAGTGCGTATACTCGATTTTTATACGCACACTTAAGCAAATAACTGCAGGCATTATTTCAAAATTCGAAAATTAAAAGCAAACAACATAGATAAGAGGTATATATGCAGGCTGGGGCCTGGCAGGTGGCTATAAGAAAATAATCGTTCAGAACGAGATGGTAAGGGTGCAGTAGTAAGAGATAGATAGAGAAAGAGAGAGAGAGAGATAGAGAGAGTGAGAGAAGAGCGTAAAGTTTTAATGTAAAGTGATGTGAAATGTTTTCTTTGCGAATTTACCTTCAATTTATGCATTTATGAATATGTAAGCACATTCAGGACCAAGCTCTTGGCTCTGTGAGCAGTCAAGTGGTAAATGTGAATACAGAAATAAACACACAAAGACTCACACACGCATGCACACATACACACAACCTAACACACTTGCACGCACACAAGCACTTGGCAATACATTCATTAATAAAATGCTTTTGGGCCTTTGCCCATTCGCATTTCCACATTTCATATCTGAGCCGTATAGCAGGCTTTTTTAAGAAAGAAGAAACAAACCATAAATAATTTATTGTGTCATGTCTTTCAACGCTGCCTCTGAAATTGCACAAATTGCTTACCGAATGCAATCACAAACTCGGTAGCAAGCAATTTAATTGCATTTTTTTGTCAAGCAACTGCAAGTCGGGTACTTACACATGTCTCTGCCAGGCGATTATCGTACAGCACTGCAAATCCGAATCAAAGTTAATCAATTACGAACAAAGTCACAACTTGTCAGACATCGTATATCAAATCTTTCATGCTTTCCATTGAAATCACGAAACATTTTGCATAATACCCAAAGTGATAGGAATAACCACGTAGTACACCTCAGCTGCCTCCCCCCCCTTCGCCGCGCAGAGTCAATCAATAATATGTCGACTTCAAAAACAATTATCGTGATAGTTTCGCCGACAATTTGAAATGTTGTCACCTATGCAAGGTGTCGATTATTAGTATTTTACTTTTATTACTTTGGGTTCCCCCACCGACCGACGTCCGACGAATATTTGTAGCTATTAAGTTGCGCATACGACATGTTTTCACGCCTGTTTATTATCGATTTATTTAACCCTTTTCGTTGAGCAATCGCCGCTACAAAGCAGTGCGCATACATTTTAAGTGACTGTAGAATTTAGATTTTATTTGTTGATTTTCTTGCGCTGTGCGTATAACAAATGAATTTCTGCTACCATTTTCTGACGGCAGTCAATTTATGACATTTTCTTGATAGGCAAATGTCACGCGCTAATCAATGAGACATTCTCATATTTCTACTTGCTACCGTCACAAAAATACTATAAATGACAAACTTCCGTTACGCATCGTTTGCTTGCCGCATGCCTCCATTGCCTAATAGTCCCGAGCCACGAAACAGAAACACGATTCGTGTTGGTAAAATTAATTGTGCATTGAGACAATTGGCAAAACAATTGGAAACATTTCTCGACTCGATGTTTTTTATGGCCGAGCAGTGATATGACGTTTTATTGGGTGAAAAGCAACTAATTTGGGATTTTATTGGCTGAACAAATGAACGACTGCAACCTAAAAAGAAAAAAGAACAATAATAATGAATGCGCATTAATGTTTAATCAATTAGATAAAATGTTTGTCTATTTATAAACTTAAGCAACTTTCTTGCAAGTATATTTGTCAATCAAATCACAGTTTCGGTGACCTCCTAATCTTTAGTCAAGAGACACGTGATTATTTTAAATCTCTTTTAATCCATGAAAGTATTCTTCACCCGGTGATTCTTCAAAGCATGATCTTTCTCATGGCGTTGTTGACATTGACTCGACACTGTTAAGAAGTAAGTAATCGAGTCAGTGTCGATAACAGAAGAGTATCGATATCTGAAGAGCAATTCAGTCTATGGCAAGCCATCTATTATAATAATAAAATAAACTATATATTATTATGTACATAATCATAAATTGCTTATATCGTTTCATCGTTATCGTTGCCGAAGATTATTATATGCCGAAGAAATAATATACAATAATAGAATTTACGCGAGACAATATTTAATAAGGGATTTTTGTGAAATTTAATGATTCATTAAAATTCTCATGTGACGAAAAAGCAGCTAAGAATGCTTTTCTAACATCTTAGTTGCTAGCTGAAATCTTTATATCTCCATTTTTATTTAGTTTGGTACTGTAGTCATCGAACTACATTTATTTGGCTTAACATGCGCATGTAAATATGAATATTTGCCATTTTATGGACGGCGAACTGAGATGGTAATGTAAGCGCCCTTTTGGGTGCGTAGTATGTACTTAGCATAAATCAGCGGAAGCTTTATCATAACGTGCTCAAAACTACAACAGCCATATCTAAAAGCTAAAAGAGTACTATAACCACAACAATAACCAGCAATACCAACAACAACAACAACAAACAGTGGCCAGCAACAAAAGTGGCAATAACAATAAAAACCAAAAGTACTTTTACACGCACTTCTAATACAAATAAAGCAGTCGACGCTGCGAGTGTATGTAAATATATGTATGCGTGTGTGTGTGTGTGTGTGTGTTTCTAAGCATGTGTGTGCGCATTTTTGAGTGGACGATAAATAAATTAGAAAGTTGCAAACGCGAAAAACTCTATCGCTACAGTTGAATTTTCTGTTTCGAGCAATGGCGACGCACTGCGACATAATGGCGTCCACTTTGAGTTCTTATGCTTAATTTGCTTAAAAGGGTGCTGCAATGCCCAACCAAATTGCACTGTTGCACACATACACGCAATCACAAAATGGGGAGAATGTGGGGAGTAGGCGCAGTCAGTGAATGTGGAGTCGTGGCGTAGAATTGAACAGGTCATAGACATGGACACGCTATGCAAATTGCAAATGAGAGCGGTGTGAGAGCTGTCAGTGAGTCTGCTAAGTGTATTTTACATTTCACGCACAATTTTCCATTTTGCATTGCACGCAATTTACCGCTTAACGCACAAGTCGAGCACAGTCTTTGCAATGCGCGCCAATTTAAAAGCAACCTCCCCGCAACGCCGGCACCGGCGTGCTCCACACGACGAACCCCTTAGAAGCCACCTCCTTTTTGGCTCATAACACATGCTGAATGGCATGCAGGCGACAGCTTAGCTAACGCTAAGCAAGTCCAAGTCTTTTCCCTGCTTAGTCGCATATTACATCACTCGCAGTGAAGTTCGACGCTCTCTTTCCAGCCATGTCACGTTGTTGTTAGCATTCTCTAACTGGGTGGCATGTGGCATGGGGCCATGGAGCATGGGGCATGCGACATGTGCGTGGGCAAATAGTTAAAATAGTTTGATGCGCACTTTTCAGCGGTTCTGACTTGGGCTTGGCCTTTGAACCCTCACTGTCTTCCATCCCCCTCTCCAAGCACACACACACACACACACACACACACACACATACACATTTCGCCCCTACGCATTGCTCGTTGAATTGTTAATATCATTTTGTGGTGGGGGTTCGCGGAGTGGTATAAGCATTTAAATGAGACTCACGTACGCGGACGATTTGTCACAAAATAATTTTTACGACTTTACGACTCCATTTGCCAGTGACCAAACCCCAATTCGAAAGAAACGCACACAGCGAAATATCACGCATATAATTTTCATGCTGAATGTTGTTGTTGCAATTGCTGTTGGATTTGTTGTCTCTGTCGCCAACTGCGACAATAACGCTTCGATTTAGCCCGAAACGAGCTGCACACTCAACATCGCTGCTGCTGACGACTTCCCTTGTCTGCGCGTCACTTAAGTGAAAGCTCACTTGTCATTTGCTGATCGATCTAAGTTGCCTCTACAAGTATAAAATACATTTTCTTTTTTTTATTAAAATTGGGAGCAAAAAAGTTGTACAAGTGCAAAGTGGAGTACACAGACATCTTTAATTCGAACTTATTGAATATATAGGCTTTGGCCCAGTTTTCTAAAGCTCGTAGGAGCGAGAGAAACTTAAATTTAGTTTTATATATATTACATATGCATACATATTGCCGTAACATTAGTCGTAAGCTGAGCATTTAATGCCATTAGGCAAATATAATAAATATATTCAATTCTCCAACGACAAGTATTAATTTGTGTTGTTAACAGACTACTAAAGATAGTAGCGATAAATAAACCCATATACAATATGAGATTGCAATAAGAACATTGAAATGTTAATCAAGTATTCTGGAAATTATAATATTTAAATTTTTTAATTAACATTTGAATTAGTTCGTATCACAAATTTAAAATTTAGGTCTGAAGCACAAGGCATTAAACAATCGATAAAAAATAATGAACTGATTTTAATTATGAAACAAATCGCATAATGGAAAATCTAAACGTGGTGTATGTTTTTTTTTTTAAGTTATTGATTTACTTAGATAATTTCAGAGCTGAGTAGGGATCTGGTGTGACAATGCTTGCTATTCGATCATTCAAGCTTTATACAAATTATGGCTGTTAGTTGTGTGTTTGTCAGTTAATTTGATGCCTGGCCTTGTGGCAGACTCAATATCGCTTACAAATTGAACGCACAACGCAATAACCGCTGGAAGCGTTGTGTCAGTAGCTGCCTTCCGGTCCAAATCTAATTAATCGTTTTTCTGTTGCCACAGTTGCTGCTGATGTCTTACCAATTTAAACACACACACACACACACACACACACACACACACACACACACACACTACGATACACCCAGACACATATCAAGTACAAGCTGACAATTTCAAATTTAAATGACGTGCGAAACAAGAATTTAATTTTCTACTCGTGTTCGCAACATGAAATTCACTTTCTATTACTTCCGCGAACATGGCAACCAATGCCAGTCCGTGCACTTGAAGAAATAACGTGTATCAGCTAAGATCTGCATTATGTTAAAAGAAGGAAGATTTCAATGTTTTAACTTAAATCTCTTTCATGCAGTGAGCATATAAACATCGAATTTCATATTTTTCCCGTCAAATGCGAGTTGTTCTTATATTTGCTGTCTATTTGTTTTTGATTTTTCTTTGCCCATTTTTGCTTCGAGTGTGTCGGCGACAATTCAAGTTTATTTACTTCGCAGCGAGCAGTTGATTTTTTGTTGCTATCGCGAACTGGTTCCCAATCAGCCTCGTAGTCAATGTCATCGTATTGCAACTCACACCGCTTCACATTTGGCAAAATGACAAATTTGCCGAGCATGCTGTCGCTCAAAACGGGCAGTGGGCGGACCTGGACGCAGACCGGGCGCTGGCACTGAAATGAGGGGTGCAGCAGGTCGACAGCCAATGGCGCAGCGTTTGGTTTTAGTTTCAGTTGCCAGCCGACATCCGCCATACGCCATCCACTATCCGCTACCCGCCATCCTCTGTCCGCCATCCGCTATTCTCTGTGCTGACACTGAGTCTTGTGGCTGTTTGTCTGCCAAATGCGTTGCCTACTTTTAGGCTGGCATAATGAAATTCCAACTTTTGACTTATTGGCGACAACGACGAAGTCGACGTCGACGTCGACGACGACGATGCCGAGGACAACGACAAGTTCAAAACCAGTTTGCCAGCTAGCAACGTCACGTGTCATTGTCCCCGTTGTTGTTGTTGTTGCTGTTGTGGTTTGCTTTTACAGGCGACGCAGCGGCGCTTGCGCTTTTGTCACATTTCTTTCGAAGCATAAATTTATATTCGCATTTTCTCATAATCCCAACAGCACTTGGATCAACATGAAATTAAAGTCAATTGAGAAATATGCCAGGAATGTAATTTCATTTTAGACTTAATATCAAACATTTGATCTTAATACGTGTATACAAATTGAATTAAATATTATATATTTTTAGCGAGCACATTTGTAAATGGTGCAGTTGCCTTCCATAGATATTGAGATTCTTTGAATATTACCGCCTCAGATGTTGAATGAAATACAAATCAACAGCAAAGCAATTAACTGGTATTTAATAATGAACTATCCAACTGTGTAGACTTAACTCTTGTTCAGTTAGTTTATGAAATGTACATGTACATAAATAAATTATGCTTTTATTGAGTTTGTCTTGGACTAGAATTTTAATTGTTTGGAGTTGTGTTTTGAACACAGTAACTGGGAAAATTTTGTGTAACAAAATCAACGGGTAGTGCTGAAATTATTGTATTTTAACTTATAAAAAGTTAACGAATAATGGAATCCCTTTCACTTGGGAAACTAGCGAGCTACAAATATTTGAAACAGACTTCACAAGCTTCGGTTGATTGTTAATTTAGCGAACATTCTCAAACAAAGCGAAAGCTTTCAATTTATGTTTTAATTATGAATGCCATGTAATTATTTATTTCCTAGAAATATTAGTCTGCTTATTTTAGTTGTTACATTTCACTTGGCACGTCCTCTCAGTATGTGAACGAGTTAACTGACTGTTTCCTAGAAATATTCAACACTAACTAATAAATTTTTGTACATTTCACAAACGATTTGCATTTGCTTCCCCTCCTTCTTTTATGAGTGTTTTTTTCTGATTATATTGAAAGTGCATTGAATTTTGAGTCCGCGTCAAATAAGTATTCATAGAAAAATGTGCATTTTTTGTTTTGGTGCCCAGTTCTGGTTATCTGCAGGCGCAGGAAATTGCTCAATTTGCTAGATGCTTTCATACCACAATAAGTTGAGCGGAATGTCTATAGTATTTTTTCTTTATTGCTTTTGTCTGAAGCTGTTAAATGTATGACAGGATTCACGCCCCACTGGGCATGTCCTTTTGATGGCAGCATTCGCACCTTTAAAGCAATATCCGCTGGGCTTTCACTGCCCCAATGAAAATTAATTTTCGTTTTAATTGACTTTTACAGTATACGCAAAAAGTGAGAATTTTTAGTGTTTGCTTGAGGCGAGCTGCGTGGGACTGTCAATATTTGCATGCTATACATTAATTACACAGAAATACTTACACATACATATAAATAGGCACACAGACAGGCATATTTAAGCAGAGGCATTAGGCACAACAATGGCCAATTTCCTGGCCAGTTCCATGGAACACGCCGTGGGCGAAATAACCAAACTGAGCAGCCTATTAGCTGGCCAGGTCAGCACGCAAGTGGCTGGCCAAAACCAAGTGGCGCAGTAAGGACTGGCAATCAAAATTATCCAACCCCCAGAAACCCTCCGCACCGAATAGCTGGCTAACTGGCCAAAGCCATCGAACTTTTACGCATTGTTTATGTTAACAAAATGTAAATAAATGTTCCGTACAAACGATGTTGACGATGACGAAAACAAAGGGCAATTAAATTTTCTGGCCAAAATAAAGGCGCCGGCGCACGCAAGTCATTGGAGACTTGGGACAACAACAGGTGTTCAGGTTTGCCAAGCAAAAGAAACAAAAGCAACAATAACAACAACAACAATAACAACGACAACGACAAGAATGAAAACGAAATAAATCAAATCTTGGGCAGACAAACGAAATAGAACAAAATACATACACACACACGCACACACACACATACACACACATAGAGCGAATTTGAACTGGCCCTTGGCAATTGCATATCGAACAGTTTTATTGAAGTGGCCATCATTTACGCAGCCAATTCGTCGTCGCCTTTGTCGTCGCCGTTTGTTTAAGTGGCTCGCGTGTTAATTGTCGTGGAATGTGCTTGCCACGGCGATAATATTGGACAGCCAACGATCCAGCTGAGCAGCTCCTTAGTCGCAGCAGGACGACGCCTGACGTGCTCGCTGACAATTCAAACTTAATGGCCAAATTGGCCAACGGTAGCAAAAGTAACGCGTAATAAACTAGAGCGCATAAAACAATAGAAACAAGTTAGAAAAAAGATTAAAATAACTCTGCGCTCAATTTAAGAGATACTCTGTTTGCTGCATATGTATGTGGGTAACTAACGCTTGTCTGTTCCAAGTTATCGTTTCAGCTAATTGGAATACTCTTCAAATCAAGCTGCACACGACCGTTGTGATCTCTTCTCAACAATTGGCAACTCTTCAATATATATTTGTTTTGGCACATGACATGCTCATGACTTGACTCCATCAGACACTCTTTCATATGCGTGCAGGGTAAGACGGAAACCCTTAAGGAAAGCCGGATATAGACAAGCAGCTTAAGAGTTAAGCAATATTTGAAGTAGAGTACAATAATTGGTCGTAGCAGTAACGTTGGGCTTTTGAATACGTCAACGACGGCTCATGTGAGCTGTTGGCTGAAGGTCTATTTTTAGCAGCACTCCTCAAAAGTGTGTATGCGATTGTGTGTGTAATTCTTGATTGAACTTGTAAAGTCATCTAAATGCTTGCGCTTGCCCCTGGCCTACAGGCAACAAATGTACAATCTTACTGTAACGACCATTAAATGCTGCCTTCTGCCATTAAAGTCACATCCGTTTATTTTTTATCGTTTTTAATTGCATTTTTTCTCTATTCCGTTGCGCGTGCTGTTCTTGTTTTTGTTTTAGGTTGTCTTTTTTGTGGCTGACTCATTTGTCGACGTGTGTTTGTTTGCTCGTTTATTTTATTTAGCAATTTATTCACACGTTGCCGCAAAAGCATGCAACCACACAGTGAAGTGTGCCTACGTATTTGCCCAGCGCTGTGTGTGTGTGTGTGTATCTACTGACTGTTTTTAATTTTAGGCTATTATGAACTGTCCCCTTGCTCGCAGGCCGGTGTTCGGACCTTGGGTATGTTGTCGTCTGGACTAAAATTATGGCCACACATATAAATTGTCAAGCGGCCATTCGTCTTGTAGAATAAATGTTGCAATTTGTTGGCTTTTGCGTTGGGCGCCCGCGAGCCAACCAAAAAGATGGCGCCCAAGATAGTCAGTCCTTGTTCAGCATCCGCTGCGCCCAAAAGTATGCTACATTTTTGCGTATCACTTCCGAAACAAGCGCTTTGTTGACTGTTGACTGTTGACTGCTTTGTTTCTACAGCGCCGGCGCGCACCTTCACTGACCGCTTGCCGGACACCATGAGTATAACTGGAGCCGGCAGTGCCATAAATTCTATTGCAATGCATGCGAGTCCATGTGCGAGTCGAGATACAAATAACTCACAGTCTGCTGTGCGACTTGCCTTTTATTAGTAGTAGTTGGGCAGAACAGAGGCAGAGCAGTGGGAACCTTCGCTGACCACTGTCGGCATATATTTGCGCACAATTAATTATTATAAATGTCGTGGTACCCACCCGGACTCGGACACGGACCCGGATACGGATACGGACCCGGGCGCAAACAAAGCCACACAAAACGTTCTCCGTTTGCAAGCCAGCGAAATTGTTTATGAAAATTTATGATTACAATATTTGTGTCGTACTGCATCTTCCACCTACCCTACCCCTCTGTCGCCCCACCCCCCCTCCCCCCCCACCGTGTCCTGTGCTATGGTATTTCAGTTTTATTTATTTGAGTTGACGCTTTGCTATTGCATTCCATGGTTGCAACTGCAATGCATTTAGTCTTTAAGTTGACCAGGTGCTGTTCCTGAGCAATTTATGCCTCCGACAACTGATTTTAACTATGGATTTTCAATATATATATCTATGAATACATAGGTATATACATGCTCTCTCTCTCTCTCTCTCTCTCTCTATTATGTTTATTTAGTCACAGATGCGTAGCCTCACGTATGTGCTTGCCTCTGTATTGATACTTTGTTTGCAATTGATTTCACATGACTTCCTTTATGTTTATTTAAAAAAAAAACCAAACTTTTTAATGCCTTTGAGAATAAACACACACACACCCCAAACTGCGGCCTATTACACACAACTTGAGCGCGAAAAAGTTCATTCATTGATGATGTTGGTTGTCTTTTCATTTATTTTTATTTTTATTTGCTTCGCTTCGATTCTTGTATATTGTTGGTTTATATTTGCTGAAATGATCCTTTATTTATTTGTTCAATGCCTTTCGATTTGTTTGCCTTGTTATGGATATGTTAAGACTATTAGGAAGTTTGGTTTTCATTGGTATTGAAAAATATAACAGATATATAACAAAATGAAATTCTTTGAATACTTTGGTAGAGAACCTGCTGGGTCTGTTGTGCTTCTTCCTTGCAAATGAATTGTGGTTCTTGATCCAGCCCAATGATGTGCTGAAGTTTAATGAGTAGTTTTTGCGATCTCATTTCACTTATATTTAGAGTGCAATCCCCTAGCAGAGAGAGAGAGAGTCTCAGTCTGCATAAAATGTATTCTGGAGTCTCGTCAACTTCAAGGCAGAGTCTGCCCGCAGCTATGAGACAGTTCTTTAGATAATAGCTGATTGAAATCAATTCAGTAATGATTGTTGTAAGCAGTTATGCAAGCAATTTCGACTGCTCTCAGCCAAGTTATCGATCATTACGCTTTAAATTGCAAGTGAAGGTTCACAGATTCCATATCGCTCTGCAGACTGCATTTACGACTGGTTCATTATTTCCACATTCATCATTTGGGCATTTTTCGCTTGAGCGCCACTTTAGACGCCTTGTCCACCTTACGCAAACCTGAACATAGCCTGCTGCGGGTTCGTTATCAAATTTCATGCAGCTAATTATGTGCTAAGTAGACACACAAAGCATAGGAGCAACAACAATGGCAGCGCAACGCGATACAATGGAGAGCGGATAATTTATGGTCGCGATTGCAGCCAAAAATCCTTTGTCGAAAAGTTGCAAATACCTGGAACTTAATGTTGGACTTTGAACTGGCTAGCGACTCTACGCCCCAACCAAAATTTGATAAATGTTGTGCGGAAGTTGGCAACTGACACAGTGCCACGCCCACGCCCACACCAACACCCAAACCCACACCCACGCCCGTATGGCCTTTGAGCCACATTCCCAAGCCTCGTTCCCACTCCTGCTACACTCGCTGCTACAGCCACAACAAGGTGCGCAAAAGGCCGTCAATTTGCGAATATGCGCGCCATCGAAATTTCCATAGACATAAGCATTGGCATTGCGAGTTGTAGTTGCATTGCTATCTGGGTTGCCCAGTTGCATTGTGTGTGTGTGTGTGTGTGTGTGTATGTCTCCATTATGAGCAGCCGTTTTGGGTCATTATCTGGCCTTAGTGCCGTGGCGTGCTGCATTAGAGACAGCGGATAAACACAGTCAAATGCCATGAAAGCCATTGCTTATTTGTCATACGCATTGTGTAGGTATGTTCGTGAAGTGATGTATTTAAAGTCGGGATTGCTTAAGGTGCATGGTGCGTATGCGTAATGTGGTGTTGTTATTCGCTGCCCAAAGGGCAATTGAATTAAAACGCCAAGCGAAAACGCAAATTGCAGCCTATTTGCCATTTGCCATTTACCATTTTGCACTTTCCATTTTGCAATGTCAGCTAGCGTACGAGAAGTCGGCTTGAAATTAACGGCAGTCATAACTTTTTGAACGCGACATTTTAGTTTTCGGCTGCTCGGCATTTCACACGCTGCCAAAACGTTTCCGCTTCCGCTGGCAGTCATAACTTTTTTCCGCTACCATTTCTTTTTTCTGCTCTTTTTTTTTTACAAAGTTACGAGCATGCCACAAACTGTGACACACCGCGTGGCAGGCAGCAAAAGAAACTTTTCGGGCTTCAGCCAATGCAACTTTCGCTGCAATTTGAACCTTGTAGACAACAGCGGACATCATTGCCAGCGGTAAAACTAAATAAGGTGCCAGAATGCAGCAACACCCACGCATAACGCGGCCATTCGTATTGCCTGCCTCACTTTGGTTGCGTGTGGCTGGTGCACGCAATCCTGTTTTTATTGTTGCCCATCTCAGAGTGGGAAGCACATGTGTTGAATCATTTATATACTGATGCTGTGCATTGATACCTACATATGTTGATATTGTATTATTCTGACACCATTTCTATGTCAGATGTGAGAGCCCAAATATCCTTTTTAAAATATTGATACAAGTCTTAAAAACTTTTCAAGTTTTATTGTTGCTCAAGGGCCACTCCATCCTTAAACTATCCCCAAAACCCATAAAATTGTGGAGAGCATGTCGCAAGCTGACTCATTTAAATACTGATGCATATTGAAAGCTAGCTTGAACTGGCGTCTCTTTAGTAACTTCTTTAATTGTTGTGAACCCATTCGAAAACTCCTATGACAACATTAATGCCAGCTTAAATATCCTTTTTTAACTATTTTTGAACTATTGTAAGACTCAACAAATAAGTTCAACAATTAGAATTTGTATTGCACTGAAATTATTTTAATTTATTTCAACTTTGAACTGAGCCGGAAGCGAATTAAGTTAAAAAGAAAAAGCTTACAAAAGGTTGCATTGTGTATTTTTTATTTATTCATAATCATTTGGATCAGAAACAGCTTTTGAAAACATCCCAAAAAAATGCCCACACGCCTCAAATAATTACATTAGCTAATTGATAAAAAAAAACAACATAAATTTCTAACAAATTAATGAGTTATTTATATATTTCTCTCAGTTAAATTATAATTTGTATCCTTCAAAATGTCTAGAATTTTTTATTTTCACGACTTAGCCATTTGACTTGACACATTTTAAAAATCATATTGCATATTATACGAACTAAGACGGAAAATTTCGCCTTGTTTCAGGGTCGTTTGCTGTCACCCTCCCCTGCTCTCCTCTACTATGGTTGCCCTGGTGCTTAAGTTTCGAAACCACGCACAAAATATGCACTTAGCACGAACCTTTTACTTATTACGCTGACAACATTTGCGATTAGAGATGGGCGAGTTTGACCCTTGGGTGGAAAAACACTGGGGTTGCCAATACAATATCATTTGGAGCATGTCGAGCATAGTCGTGTTAGGTTCGTGTCACGAAGTCGCACTTGAAATTCACCCATCTTTGGTATCGATGTCCTCGCTTCTGTTCGTCTGGTTCTCGAACTCATTTGGCATTCTTTTTTTCTAATTACTTTAGGGATTAATTTAAAGAAGCAAACGAAGTACACACATACAAACACATTTAGATCAGGCTATTTACATACATATGAATCCACACAGACACACACTCAAATATTTTTCTTCACTTTTAATTTCAATTACTTTTATTACATCCAGTAAATGCGTTCAAATGAAGCAAGAAAAAAAAGGTATATATATATATACTTATAGTATAGACAAGCAAATACACATACATAAATTTATATTTATATACATATATATATATATATATATACACATATACACACTCGATCATACACATGTATATATAAACCGCATGCTCTGGAGGAAACCTGAGTACAAAAAAAAAGTTTACTTATTAATTTTCATAAGAGTAATTTTGTGTATTTTATGTTTGGTTTGCGCCTGAGTGTTGCTGCTGTTGCTGTTGGAGTTGGTGACTGGATCCAATGCTAGGGCGCAAATATAAGTACGAAAAAATAAATAAAATAAAATGAAATAAAAGCCAAGCCACAGCCACAGTGGCAACAACAAATGGCAGCTCATGAGCGTGGCGGGGCAACGTTAAACGGTTAAGGACATGCAAAAAAGGGCGCGCTCTGATGAGTTGATGAAGTGTTCAACGCCTGGTTGGACCCCAATCCCCCAACAAACCCGACCCGAGTGGGTGGGGAAGGCTTAAGGGTTTGAGCTGGGTGCGAGCCTGAACTTTGGGGCTGCCCGCAGCGCAAATAAAAAGTCAGGTTTTTAACTAAATGACTTTTTGTTGTTGTGCACACGCATTGCTACACATAAACGCACTCAGTATGACAACAACACTAACACCAACAACATCAACAACAAAAACAACACTGCTACACAAATACAGTACATATGCATGCATGTCGTCGTGTATCGTAATTATTTTGATGGAGGCAGCCTTTTTCTACAGAAAAACCATACATATACATATACGTATATGCATGTATGCTGGTGTGTGTGCCTGTATGTGTGTGTGTGTACATAGGTGCCCAAATGCGTGGCAGCGTTAAGTAAAATTGCTAGGACCTCACCTTTTTTTTTTTTGTGTTTTCGGTGTCTCTGTTTACCTTTTCTGCCCTCCAGTGTGGTGGACAGCGGCAGTTGGGTTGTTGTCTCGTTGATTATGCGCTGATAACAAATTATTCACTTGGGAGCAGGCTTCAACCAATACAAACACAAACATGGCACACAGGACGCAAAACACATGTGTTTGCTTGTGTTTGTGTGTGTGTGTGTGTGACTGGCTTACATGAAAGCATTAGATGTAACTGGGGGGCGTGAACGCACACACGCCTCCAGTCAATTTCCGTTTGGGGTCTTGGGGTCTGCGTGTCCAAAATTAATGAAAAGCCGCCGACGCCAAAGTAATGCCGCGACGCCGGCATTTTGCCTATTTGCTGTGTCACCTGCACTTTTTTGTATGTGCTTTATTATTCGAGATTACAATCACTAAGCAGCTACTGACATTACACAAAATATTAAGCATACGCAGCGGGGTCACACTGCTGAGCACAAGTATTTGGGACCATTTTGTCCAGAACTCCATTGTGCCACAAAATCGATGAATCGATTAGAAAAATACTTATGTATATTCACAATATGTACACTTACTAATTAAATCAACCAAATATGCTCTCAGGCCGTCAGTTTTGTATGTTAGTCTATGGCTATTGTAATTTGAAAAGCGTTTATTTATAGGCTTTGGCATTTTGCTGTTATGTAAACTTAATAAGAACAACATATACCATTTGTTAGACTAAGCTTTTAGTAGTATTGTATACCAGTTTTTTTTTTTTTTTTACTGATGAACATCAATAGGTCAGGCAGACAGATCGATGTCACGAAGGTATAAAGTTTAGTACTTCAATAGTGTATTTTTTGATACAAATATGAAGTTGCAGATAAGCGAACAGCCCTTGAAATGACCAAGTTACAATTGACTTATTGGTATATCTAATTTTTCTGACCTCTCCTCGTTAGTAAACCTTTGACATTCTCTTTCATGAATCCTGACCAATCTTAAATATCAATCTATAGTTAGTTTTTCCTTCAGAGATCTTCTAGGATTTGACTTATAAGCTCAAATTTTGCCAAATCTTTGCTGATATGGGGCATCTAGGATCCATATAAATAAATATAATTTTATATTCACAGTTTTTTATGTAAAAAGGATTGAAAGGATTGTGACTAGAAATTATAAGTTAATTATTGGCGTTCCACTTGATCCAGGAATTTACGTTACCCACGTGTGCGCACATGGGGGGAGGTGTGGAGTCCCTTGACGCCGCTGCCAAATCCCCAGCGACAACGCACAGTAAACACATCAAACGCAACATACCATCAACCGTCAGTGGTCCAACAGAATCCCCTCGACAGAAGCTGGCCTGACAGGCGGCAGTTTGTCTGACCCTCCTCCAAGTCCAAGTTGTTTTAATGACTCTGCAAATTAAAATGAGTAAGGATACTTTTTGGGCATACTGAATAAATAAAATAAGTACTTCTGATGCAATGCATTAGCTGGATGTTTCAGACAGATGATAGCAGAAGTAATCCTAACAAAACGATCGATTAATGCTTAACTCACAGATCTGATACCATTATTGGACATTAAGAGGAATCAAGAGCTGTAACTCCTCACATTGAACAGCTACAAATAGTTTGCCATTCTGAAATGGAAATAAAAACCATATTTTTTGGGCACTGACTGCTAGTTTATATACAATTACAGTTACAATTGTTAAGTTGATTTCCGCTCGCTGGAAATTTCTTGCCTCGCACTCAAAAGATTAAAGTCGTCATTTGAACAGGTGATTTTTTGTTCGGATTTTGTTCACATCTTATTCTGATCTACTTAATGGAAACTCTAAAGATTTGTGTTGGAGTATCGCCAAAGGACAACAATTATGCGAAGCTCTGTTAACTTTATTATTGAGTCTTTGGGGAATAAGTAAAGCGCAACTCATTTATGTTTTATCTATCGGTCGAAGCCCTTGCAAAGCGTCGCAATAGCATGAAACATAACAATTCCGAGATCAAACGCTAGCGGAAATAAATAGCACAACTTCCGGTGAGCCAATAAAAATAAAAATAATAGAGGACACAACTGGCCAAACGCACCCCAGAGGCCGGACGAGCCGCCCGGAGCCTTGGATGCTTGACTATAGATGTTCTTCCAAAATTCTCACTTTTGCTCATCCGACTGCTGCTTTATTATGCGAAACAAGCGAAGGAACAAACAAGAGCCACGCCAGCAAATTTGTGTTTAAAAATAATAACAACAATACATACAACATTCACAAGCAACAGCAACAGCAATAGCAACAACAACAGCTATACTAGAAATCAACAGCCGACAAGAGTCGAGGGTAAGGATATCTTGAGCTGTGCTGTGCTTCTGGGCAGCTGCGACAGTTGGCCGAGAGTCGTTTGGTCCTGGAACGAGTCACCATTTATCTTAATCCACCTTTTAACTTATCTCGTTGTTGGATTTGAACTTCTTCCATTTGCTTTCTTTTGCCTGATTCGGTTCGCGTCTCTCGTTCCTCGCCCCTCGCCCCTCGTCTCTCGTCTCCTTGTCCTCGATGTTTCTTCGCTTTTTCTCTATTGTTGCAACAAAAATCAATTAATTATTTATCACTTAAACTCTCCGCCACTTGTCATTATGTCATTGTTTACTCATTGCCCCAGAGGGGAAACGACAACGGCACCAAGCGAACATTTTCTCTGCTTTCAACTTTATCAATACTCAATTGAGATGGCGATGGCGATGGCGATGGCGATGGTTCTTGGGTTTTGGTCCTGAGACACCAGTATTAGCTGACCCCATTGATGTTTGGGCGCTTAACTTTGCGCCGGCAGTTTGTCTCGACGGGCCTTCGGGCGAGCGGGACGGAGTAACAGATGGGGTATATGAAGGGCGCTGCTCCCATTGCCAATGTCTTCGAATGCCTTCAAGCCAGTCAGGCAGCTAGCCGTTATTCTTTCTATTTTATTTAACTTAATACTTATGTTGGCATTTTATTTTATTTTTTTTTCTTTCCGGCCACCTTCAACAACGTCGATGTCGTCGCTGTGGCCTCTTGCAACAATCGAAATCCCCAATTGACAAAAAGAAAACCAATTTAGTAGCCAACGACAACGCGACGTGGCAAGACGAAGGGCCAGGGCGAGGCAAGAGTCACTCCGAGTCTTGTGTCTCTCCGTTGCAAGCATACGTTGTGATAAATTCATCAGGTGAATGCCAAAGCATTGAGCAAATATGCGCCGCCCGACTTCTACACCGCCAAGTGCCCCGCCCCCATATGGTGGTACGGACCCAATCAAATCCAGCTGCTTGATGCGGCTTGTTGTGTCGCCGCATCAAACGACAATTGAATTTGCCATGTTGAAAACTTGGACGGCCGCCGCAATATAGACAGATAGCTTGTTGCTTTTGGCCAACGTATGTTGGCCATGACTAGAAAACTGTAGCTTTGGAACAGTTGCCTCGCATTCCAGTTGGCCAGTTGTCGTCAGTCGTATTTATTTAGCTGTGTTTGCCATCGGCATGCCTTCAATTAATGTCAATTTGTTTTTAAGTAAGCTATCGATGGCAACTTGGGAAAGATTGCATAGGCCCCCATTCACTGGACAAAGTGGGGGGAAAAGAGAGTTGTCTCAAGAGAAATAAATGGAAGGGGTGGGAAGCCAGTGTCAGGACTCTTAGCTGACAAAACGCATCAAATGAAATGAGAACGTATGGTCAGGCAATTTGTTTATATTTGGATCAACTATCTAATAAACCCCCGAAATGAAGCGCTGAACGCTCAATGCTAGCCCCCTAACTGGGTCAGGTGATCAACCTGACGACAGCTGATGTGTGTGGATATAAACTTAATGTTAATGTCTTGTCCTCGTCCTCGTCCCCGTCCTCGTCGCCGTCGTCGTCGTTGTTGGTTCCATGTCTAATAGAAGGCTAGCAGAAATGTTTTCCATTATGTTAGAATGCAATAAATTACCTGTAAAGGCAACGACAAAAACCACACACACACACATAAACACAAAACGCATGCGATGGGGGTGTGGGGAGGGGGGAGGGGACAGGAACGGGAACAGGCATTGGACTTGAGTGTGCCAACAGTTGAGGCTGGGGTTGGGGTTGGGGCTGGGGTTGGGGTTGGTGTTGGTGTTGGGGTTGGGCACATGTATATGCACGCACATTAATTTACTTTTGTTGTCACTTTGGCAGTGGGCCACATTTGAAGTGCGCTGCCGGCAGGGATATAAAACAAATACAAATGACAAAGCAGAGGCAATGACAGAGTATGCGTGTGTGTGTGTGTGTGTTTGTGTGTGCGTCCAAAAAGTAAGAGGGGTCGGCGAGCCGAAGGGAAAAGGAATGGGGCTAGGTTCAGTTGGACAAGCAGGACAGGAGACAGCCTGAGCTATACTCAACTCGCACAGCTAGCTGCCAGTTTGATATGTAAATGCGTTTCGCACACATTTCGGGGCCGAGTGTAATGGAATTGTATGACATTACTTTTAATTAAAAGTGCTCGACATTTGGCCAGCAACTTGAGTGTCGAGCTAACAGTAAGCACTCCTTCCCCATCTCTTTCGTGATTACCCTTTTATTTTTTTTTATTTTATTATTATTATATTTTTTGGTTTTCTTTTTGGGCAAACAGCCGCTGGTGTGAAATGTTGGTTGCCTGCTTACAGCAGGTGGTAACCAGTGAATAAAGGAGCAGTAAGCCTCTGTCTGCAAAGTCATATACTGCAGCTAAAACCCACTCACACACACACACACACACACACGGGACGAGCGCAATCGTTTATCAGTTGTATTAAATCTAATGGCCGTTGAGAAAATCACAAACAATTCAATTCCTCACTTGACAGCAAACAATCAACAAAAGTAAAAGTGCAAGCTGCCAAGTGCTACGATCTCCTTATACAATTCTACTCTCAATCCAAGTACAATAGCCATAAGTTCACGACAACGACAGACCCTGCACATTTATGTCATTATTTGTACGGGTATGCTGCCCTATTAGGTATCTATTTGATACCATTTGTGGTCAATTAGCCTTTACTTGGGCTGAGGAATTATCGATCATATCTATATATTTTTATTAATCGAGTGATTCATCTATGTGACTTGAAGCTAAAATACTGTTCTGTTTGCCAATCTATCCCATTGAAATTGAATTTATCAAATTCTACTGAGGCAACTTATCGATTTAATGTTGTAACAATAATAGGAAAACAGTTACAAAATTTAGATCTCTATTAAATACTAATACTGAAATTACAGCAATTTGATGTGTCCTTCATTTTAAAGTATTAGACAAGCCCTATTGCTATAAATACAGGGTGTGAAGGGCGAGTGCTTGTATGTGCCGTATCTCATCATTGAATGGCCGCTCTGCTTTATTGGATTAAAAATCATTTTTTCTCAAGTTTCGTTGTTACGAATATGTTGCTGGGAAAATAAATTCTTTTTGTGATATAAATCAAAATTGTAAAGCATTGTTATAAAATGGAAGTGTGGTACTTATTGTATAATATAGTTACCTTGATGGATTTTTAAGGAACAATCTCTGTATTGATTTTTTTTTTAATAATTGAAGACAACAATTTGATGTAATCAAAAGTTAAATGTCTTGCAATGGAAGACCATTGAACAACAACGATTTTTCTCCAAGTTACCTTGATGTCGCCAATTCTTCGCTTTGTTTTGAACTTAGCTACAGAATTCGCGTTTTATGAAATGTAAAACCCCCTTCCCTTTCCAACCCCCAATGTGAACTTTATGAGCTGCGCGTAAAATGGCATACAAGTAAAAAACCGAAATAGCAAATAATGCGAATCACGTGGCGCAGTTGTAGCTGGAGCTCTGACCCCTTTTGCACTGAAACCACAACTGAACAAGAGGAGCAACAACAAAAAACACTAAATGAGGAAAACCCCGCGTACACCCTTCTCGTATCGCACAATCAACCATTACCGAGCGCAACTCGAGTCGAGTGTTTCGATTTGCAGGCAAATCATAAAAACAAATGTATAAAATCAAATGGAAAATCAATGAAGCCAACCATCAACTGTATCGATGCTATCGCCCGCGGTTTGTATAAATTGCTTTATTGCCTAAATAATACAAAAGAGTTTGCACGGAAAACCCTGGCTTGCATCGCCTCGCCTACCCTGGCATCCCACTCAAATTTAATTTAAAATATATATACATATTTATGTATATGTATATATATATGTATATGTATATATATGTATGTATCGCATTCATATTTTGGCAACTTAATGCAAAAATAACATCGAGCGATGAAAACGAAAAGAAAGACAACATGCATCAGACACCCTCTCTCAGCGTCTTCAGCAACAGCAACAATTAGCTGGCACTGCTGCCCATAGTGTGGGAATAGAATGGGGGGGGGGGGTCTTGGGGGTAGCTATGTACACAATGGCTTCTTTGCATTCGACCGCCGAACCCAAAATAATTAAAAGTATTTGGCGTCTGTAAAGTAATTTTTAATTAAGTTGAAGTGCGCTGAAGTGGCGCTGCTGATGGGTTTTTTTTTAAAGGCTGGTGGCTCAATGGCTAGCTGGTTGGTGGTGCGGCTGCTGGTTGCTTATTACCGTACATAAACATAAACAATTTTAGAAATTAAATGATAATTTCGGAATATTTACATAATTTTATGCATTATCCCCAAAGGCTGGTCCAAAAAGGCAGCCACCCACCCAACCACCAGCACCACTTAGAAAATGGACCAGGAGCGAATCGTTTTAAGTATTTTCGTAGGTTTTTCATTTTTCGCGCTCTGCCAAATTAAGATACAAATAATGGCCTTGTTTGGGCTTATCTATATATATATATATATATATATATATATATGTATATATATTTACCTTACGAAATTTCATTCACTTTGCCCTAATCTCAATCTCAACGATTGCTATCGCCTGGCCCCAAATTGATTTTAGTTTCATTTGCGCTTCCTGCTGTTCATTTTCGGCATCCTCATTGCATTTGGCAACTCGCGCAGTGCCGCCGCATAAATATTTATGACGAGGGCGCATTGGGGAGGGGGCGTGGCGTTAAATAGCGGCTAGTAACTCTGCCAGACAGCCCAGCACAACTCTTGCTCTAGTTTGGATGTCAGCCAAATGCAATGAAATTCTATTTGAGCATTTTCAATGTGCCCGTTTCACATCTTTTTTTTACCCATTTCTGAGTGGATCTTCACTTTGCGCGTCGATTTTTCCCTTTTGCGAGCTTAAAGTTTTAATTAAGTGCAAATTATAAAAGTGTAAATTTGTCTGCCAAAAAAGAAAAAAAAAATGGGGAAAAAAGAGAAGAAGAATTGTTGAATATACTTTAACACAATAATAGACTATGCACAAATAGCTATCTACGCTACTTCTGAATATATGCAATTGCAGATCAGATAGGGAGTATTCGCTATGTCTGCATAGACGTACTTTTGTCACCTTTGCTTATTGCTTGCCACGGCAATTATTGAAACACATTTGACGTGCTGCTTACTGTTGCTGTTGGGGGTTGGGACATTTGAACAGCCACATGGAGTGGAAATTCGCCCAACCCAATGCTCGATGCCTAATGTGAGCTGCTAATGAGCAGGGCTGTCAGACAGACAACAGGACAGACATACAAGCCTTAATGAAATGAAGAAGTTATGAAACGTGAATATGGGTATGGGAAGTAATGGGAAGTAATGGGAGTAAAGGGGTAGACTCGTTGTTTCGAAACTTTGCTTATGAATGAATATAAAAGGTGGCTAGGGGGCTAGGGGGCTAGGGGGCGTGACGGCATAAAGAAAACATTAATATGCTGCATAATTATGCGATAACCATGGCATGTGGTTCCCCACTTGGCTTCACTCTTTTGGGTTTGAGCTGCAGAGAACATCATAACTGAACATCATAATATAATGCTACATAACGTTAACGCTAATGATCCCAGCAAAAGCGGGGCCATAACCAACAACAGCCAGCAACTACAATAACAACAATTACCGCATCAAAGGTGTGTGTGTGTGTGTGTGTGTGTGCCAGGTGTGTATGCCTGTATGTGTGTATGCGTGTGTGTGTGTGTGAGTGCTTGTAAGTATTGGGTGTTACATGCTGCAAAGTACTCCCCAAAGTGCCCCTAAATGCAAGAAATGACAGTCATTTCATATTTGTTGTACTCTGCGGACTGCGCTCTCTCATTGCTGTTGTTGCTGTAGTTGTTGTTGCTTATGTTGTTGGTGTTGGTGTTGCTGCTGCTGCTCAGGATACGCACACAAGTGTACATAGCGTGTCATAAAATTAAATACTTCACTAGAGAATTAAATGCAGTAAAAAGTGGGCGTGGCCTCGCACACAGCTCATGGCAAACAACCAGCACACACCTTCATCAGTTAATACAAAATGGGAACTGTCCAAGGCAAATAGTTATAATCGGTAGGGGAATGGATGGGGGGGATGGGGGGATGGGAATGCCTGGGCGTTGCTTTCTCTCTCAACTGGTAAATGAAGCTAATAATAACAAGTTTAAAGCTAAACGTGTTTTCATTATTATGAACATTAAGGATTCCTCTCATTGTCCCCTGACGCGTCGACCAACTTGTTGTCTCCATTAACTCCCATTCAGGTAGATTTACCGATATTGGTTTAAAACTGATGTAATACAAATATACATATCCGCAATAAACACATAACTTTAAGCAGCTGACGCACATTAAGCCGACTCACGAATTGCTTGAACCGTATGGACAGCTACTTCTTCGCCCGCTCGGCACAGCCACATTAAAGGATGGCTCAGGCAACCGTCCATAAAATATTGTGAAGGTGCATTAAGGAACCTGGCTTTCAGCTGACTTACATAGCTGTTAAATAACTCTTCGCAAGAAAGCTGACCGCACTTCCAACTGTTGGCATACTGATGGGTCAAAGTATCTGTCAAAACGACTGCCAACGGACTTAACTATTAGTGTCTTGAATGACCACCAAGCTGGATTTGCTGCCATCCACTTAGGTGCTCACAACTGTGTCCTTGAATGCTATAAAAGTCATAGAAAACGGACTTTTGCTCAGATTTTAAATATCTTAGTTACCCAAATTCTGTTTTAATTTAAGTGTGAACAGTTGCGAGATTGATAGTCACTAGTTTATAATCTGAACCGAATTAAACGTGCTAACTGCATGGTAAAAATAACGTTTTGATAAATTGTACAAACTCGTTTCTTCTAATCGATGATATGATTTATATATTTATGTAACGATTCTTATCTGTAGCACTGTAGTCATAAATTAAGATAATCAGATATATAAATTAAAATTACTCTCACACTCTTTCCTTTAATTATACTGGACACCTGTGAAAAAATTACCTTGTGTGTTTCTTAAGCTTTTCAAATATTTATCAGTTAAATAAATAAAGGTTATACTTAAGAACTGTCTTATTTAATCATAGAAATTATTTATTTAAAAACTTTGTCGACCTTTAACTAATTTACATTTCAGCCACATCAGCAAGGAGCACATGCGAATATTTATCAATGTTCTGTTCTGGAGAATGGCCCTATGCTCCGCCCGATTGCATTGAATGGAATGGAGTTTGGCGAAGATTGCATGAAACGGTTTGCTACAATTAAAACTAACCAGCGCTGATTTTGCGAATATCTCTCATTGCCGTCTTGCTGGGGTTGCCTCCATAGTTGACTGTCTTGAGCAGGCGGCGATGCGGTTTTGTTAAAATTACATTTGGCAAAGTTTTATCGCAGCTGGGGCGGCAGCGGCTGTAACTGCGACTGAGACTGCGGCAGTGGCAGTAGCAGTAGCAGTAGCAGTGGCAGTGGCAGTGGCATGATATCAGGGCTGTAATTAATTGTGGCCGCTGCATTTCGGGGCGGCCATGGTAATTGTGGCGTGCAAATTAAAAGCCAGCAAGCAGAAAAAAAGCGTGTGGAAAAAGTTGCAAAGAGCAAACAGAACATTTTAAAAGTGCGCACAGAAATAACCCGAAACCAAAACAAAAGCAAAACGGTAAAAAGCAAAAAAAAAAAAAAAGAAGAGAAGCAATGTAAACAGTGACAGGAACAGCAGCTGCTAAAGAACCGAACCGAGTATCGATAGACACTAGCAAATAAAAATATATACAACTTATGTACATATATATGTATCTATATAAAAAAGAAGAAAAAAAAAAAACGGGAAAACAATAACAAAAACAAAGGCAAACCACAAATTATCCCGCTGGCAATTTACGGTTAGGAAAAGTGAAAAGCAACACTCAGCAAGTCGAAAGGGCTAACAAAAAGTCTTCGATTTCAAAGTGTTTGATGATATCGTTGTTGTTGTTATTGTTGCTGCTGTTGCTGTTGCTGTTGCTGTTGCTATAGCCGCTAATGGGAGAGGTTGGAGTGTTGCCGCTGACAACAACACGGAAAGAGTTTATGAAGCAGCCGAAAAGTGTCGGAGTAAATTGTGTGGGTGGGGCAGCAAATCACATCAAAAACATATTTGAATATTTACCGTCACTTTGCTTTTCAAGCCACTGCCAAAGGGGTGATGGTGTGAGCATGGTGTGAGGTGGGCTACGTGAAGGTGTGGCAAGTGGTTACGATGGTTGCCCGGGTGTCAATGTCGCAGCCAGTGTGTTTGCCTAAGCGAAATGGATGAAACACTCTACTCTACTCAACACTACTCTGCACTATGATGCACATGAACATGTGATAGACTACAGTACATAGGTGATGCATGACAAATTCAATTGGCAAATGAATACGCAAACTCCAATTCAGCATATTCTGCGCTATTTGAAAAGCGGCCATATAAAAAGGGAATGTGTCAACAAATTGTTACCCCATTCCTCGGTAAGTGTGTGATGACAAAACTACTGCAATCTCAGCAATTTACTCCGTCCACTTTTGAGCTGTCCCATTGTTGCACATGACTGTGCTTCGTATCTGCGTTTTAATTCGGCGTGGTAAGTAAAGCTTAACTGTTGCCAGACACCTTGTGTACATAACGGAAAGGAAAGGAATGGAAAGCTCAAGCAGAGTTGTCTTAGCGAGTGTGTGTGTGTGTGTGTGCGTGTGTGTGGCATGTATGTACTGTTAGTAAAATGCCTAGGGCGAAAGTGTGCATTACGACGTTTTAAATTACGCGAAAATACACACACACAAATACGTACATAGAAACCCATCAACTTGGGCAGCCACATGTGTCACTACTGACACAAGCCAAGGTGGAGAATGTTCAATGTTCAACGTTCAACGCTCAACGCTCCCTCATCGTCTTGTGTACTGTTGATTCTACTTACCAAATAGAACTGTTAATGGAACGAGCAGTAGAGGAGGTGGGCGGCAAACCTCGACGGCAACATTTGCGGGCACAATATGTAGTCCTTTGTTGTATCAATGGCAACGCGAGCATTGGTGGAGCATTGGTGGCAACACAGACTGCGCCATAGCTGGCTGTACGTGTCAAAATTTGCACAAAGGATATACAAAGTAACTTGTGCTAATTTCCCCATTGTTGCCCCATGACTGGGCTGCCAACTTCAGTCGGGTAGCACGCTTAAGGTACTGTCTCATGCCTCATGTTGCGATCGATGTCTGACACCGTAAGAGTCTTAGCTATGCCATAAATTCAATCGACAAGTGAATGGCTACAGATTATAGAAATTGAATGCTTAACGTGCCAATTGAATTGGCTATGATTATGCATCCAATTAAATTGGCTTACAAATGCTTAAGTACTCTCTGTACTTTTGGTAAATAATAACTAATAAGTTGTAATGATATTAATTACATGGAAACACGTTTCAGTTGTAATCTGTCGAAATGACAGATACTCCTTTGCATAACGTCTTTATTAATGTACAGCTTACTGATTATTATTCGACTTTAAATTTTAAATATATTATCATAAGGATATACAAAAAGCTTGCTTAACAATAATTCTTTTAAATTCTCTGATAATAAATTGTATTTGAATTAAACTATCAAATAAACTGCCATTTATATATCTGATATAAGACCAAGTTGTATCAATTCAACTCAGCTCACATTGTATGACCTTCTGCAAATGATTGGGCTAGCTTAAAGGTCAGTAAAAATGCAACTGCAAGTTTTGGTTTAGTTCGCTTCACAGAAATGCAATAGATATTGACAAGAGCTGTGAAAGGAACACACTGTTTGCCAACTGGCTTGCAAGCCCACTTGGCTTTCTCCTTAGCAGGCTTTGCATATTTGCATGTAAATACAAGGCACTATATACTCTGACGTATGGCAATAGTACAAGTCCTACACCCACTACCTCCCTACCTACTCTGATTGAGTACTAGTTGTACACGACTAAATTGCAATTTGCCTTTTATTTTATCACATTTTAAAGGCAAAGGCAATGGCAATATCAGGATAGGTTCGGCCAGCAGTTGGTTTCTAGTTACTGTCCGAGCAAATAGAAAGGCAGCTGCTAATTGACTGGCCTATGTCAAGACCTTTGGCTTAGCAGTGAAATAGTGAGACCAGAGACTAGGGACCAGGGATTGCAGGCTGGAGGCTGGAGGTTGGAGGCTGGAGTCAAGGACTAAGCTTCTCCCTAACGCTGCACGCTTTAAGCAAATACAATTTGCGGTTGCAATTTGCCATTCTTGACTTAATTTGATGCACTTTAAGTTGCATGCTGCAAGTGCTGCAAGTGGTAAATGGCAAGTGGTTAGTTTTAGTGAAAGCAATGCATTTAAAACGATGCCATGATACCAACTAATTGGCAATGGTTCGTACTGATAACTTGGTTGTTGCTACTGCTGCTTATAATTATTGGCCATCAAGACTTTGGCTGCACAGTGCAATTTTCATTGGCATTTTACATGCGGGTGCAAAGCATCAATTTGTGCTTTTCATTCCAGCGACCCCTTTCAAATGCTTTTTTCTAACAGCTGCTAACTGTGCTAACTATTGCTGCCGCACAGATGTAGCTGACCCGACAGCCATTTCGTTTAGCAATTCATTTCCATTATCATCATCAAAACTTTTCTACTTTTCTGTTTTTTTTTTAATACCATGTTGACTCTTATATAAACATACATATATATTTATATATAGATATATGTATATATGTGTGTGAGTGTGTGTGTGTATGTGTGTGATTTGCGCCCAAAGATGAGATTGTGTTTGCCAGTCTGTGTGTTTTTCTTAGACAGCATCATAAGCAGTGGCAGCAGAAGCAGCATTTCTTAAAAAAGCAATTACATTAAAAAGGATATGGCAGCGGCAGCCTTTTTTTTCAGGCTCACGTTACGTATACGTAATCGCAATGCTCACTTACGTGCCGCGCACACGACATCGTCAACGATTGTGTGTATGTGAGTGTCCATGTGTGGGTGTGTGGGTGTGTGTGTGTGGATGTGTGTCTCTTAAATGTTCATTAAATTGGATTTTTAGTGCGCATCGTAAAAAATTCAAAGCGCCCATTTAATTCACCCGACAACAGCATCAGAGACGACCTTGTCCAGAGGAAAACTTCATTTGGTTTTTGGCTGGAAACAGAAGGTGCCACAAACAGTGGCGGCTGCTTTGCTTGGTCAGCACCAACACTCGAATTCCTCACCCATGGAGTCATAAAAGTGAACGGCAGCCGTTGGGCATCGATGCCGTTGGGCTTCGATGCGATTTGAAATATTTTGCACTTTTATTGATTTTCGGGTTACTGATGCACTGCATATTAAATGGGCAATGCACCACCACCAATTGCAACAGCATTCAGAGACGCCACTGGGTGGCATTGCACTGCAGTTGTCATTATGCACGCCTGCTAAGTTTTTCAATTTGCAGCAGCATTCACATTAAGCAGTAGTAAAATCCTTTTTACGGCAAATTGTGCTGCATTTCAAGCGGAAATGATGCTCGTCCTGCGGCGGCACATCCTGCCCACAAAATGGCCATACCCATATTTTTTTTTATTCGCTCACCGAAAATATTTGCATATTCATCTAAACAAAACACCAACTTCCCGTAGCAGGGTCGGAAAATGGCACCAAAAAAATAAAGACAGAAAAGAAAAGGAAAACACATACAAAAAATAAAACCTTTCAAAAGAAGAAATTCGCGAAAGGACGATGGCAGGCAGTAATAGTCTAATGGCCTAAATGACCGTGACCAGTGGAGGGGTGAATGTTGTGTTCGTGGTGCACAGTGGTGCAGTGGTGGCCTGCATGCTTGCCAGCAAGTCATCTTTGCTGCAAGTTGGCCATTAACTCGCTGACTTTCGCCTCGTCATGTCCCGGCTGTGGCATATCGGCAAAAAATCTAAATAATTGACAACAAGCACAGCAGCCGCAGCTGCAAAAAAAAAAACAAAAACAGAATGCAACCAACAAAAACAGCAACAAAATTCGTTTGTTTTGGTCATTGTTGTTATTTTGGGATTTAGGTGGCGCACCTGCGCTGTTCAGCTCTGGAGATTTTCTAATTGCCTTATCGCTTTCAGCGCTGACAAGCGTTCAGGCGTGATCGAGGAGTCAAAGTCCTTTGACTTTGACGATGAGTGCCCATTTTTCGCACCCCGTTCAAACCAAACCAAAAAATAAAAAATGCAATTGAAAATGCACAAACACACTCACACACAGGCGAAGCAAGGGCAATTTGTGCCCGTGATGCTGTTAGAAAGCGTCACCATCAAAGGTTGTATTTGCACTTGCAAATGGCTTTTTGCCTCACTGCTGATGATAACCCGCCGAAATATTTCATAAGTGTCGGTCAAAAGAAGCAATCAAGTTAGCCAACGAAACCGCAACGGGAAACTAGTCCAACATGGACACTCGATTCGCATCCACGGTACGACGTTGCAACGCTATCATTGATTGCGGGTTAGATTGGCAATTAGGCAAAATTGGCGCCCAGCTTGGCATCAAATTACAGGGCGTGCGACTCGAGCTCGCCGCTGATGGATAACTAGTATGCGTGTTAGTCCGATATACGTCAATGAGGATATGGCCTGATATGAGCATGCGAGCAGTATTGAGTTGTGAGTGTATGTTAAGTCCAGTATCTGATGATGAGTGTGAGATATAAAGAACAAAAGTGCTGGACACATCAACCCATGTTGTTTTGTAATCGAATTCTATTCGAATCGAATGATGCAATTGTGCTTCTTTTTATGCGAATTTAAGCAGACAGTTTCAAAAATGAAATGCAAGTCGCATTTTTCACTTCAAACTCAAATCTAGCGCAATCCTTAAAACTAAAATACCAGTGAATATGATGGGACCAAGATGAAGAGTGTGTGTTGGAGGACTCCGAATTCATTTGTGGCATTTACCACAGACTATGAATCAGCAAGTCTTCATCTTGTAAGTAACTTGTAGCATAAGTCTACCGATTGTGCTACTAAATAAAAGTGTATGCCTTGGCATCGGAGCCCACACTCTCCAACTGTGCGTGTGTATACATATGACACACCTACCCAAGCACACACACAAACCCACATATACATATGAGCAGACTATAGCAAAGCACTTGACCACTTGCACTTATGCAATTATGAAATTGCCATAGAAAGTGACACTTTTATTCGTCGTCCTGCTGCCATTGTTCCTTTGGTTAAGGCACTTTAGTAAAAGCACTGAGTAGGGAATAGGGGCAAAGAGAGTGGGACAAGGAGAGATAGATGGATAGATGGATAGAGGGAGATGGAATGTGCTAAGTTTTGGACAGGGACAACTGAAACCATGGTCGAAATGAAGAAAATTGCGTTTCGAAAACTCTTAACAAAGTCATTTGGTCCAGATGCTGCCAGTTAAGTTAGTGAGCAGTGGAAAGGCGACTCCAGCATCAAGTCCCGGCCGACAAACAGACACAGTTATTTGAACATACTCCTTGTCTCTATCTCTTCTTGTCCCACTCTCTCTCTCTCTCTGTCTATTCCGGGCAGGAAAGAACACATGTGGTTAAGGCGTCTGTTTGACTGCGAAGGGTTAAGGTGCCCAGGCAACGAGCCAACGAGGGGCGTAAAATTTAGGCAAAATGTGCTACTTACTAGACGCTTTTTGGGTCCAGAAGTTAGCCCGGCAATTGGGCCAATTTCAGTGTGCCACATCGCATTTGGTCACTTACTGTAATTGTCTCTGTTTCAGCGGCAACTATTTGGGGTAGCTCAAATTAAGTGCAGAAACCGATTAGATTAGAGAACGAGAAGAAAGTCGTCTAGATGGTTGTGTCGCAGGGTCAAGGCGTTCCATTTGATGAACTTTCAGTGGTTGGGTGTGGCAGTGTGAAGTTTGGTGTCTTTTCGCTGCGGTTATCAGCATAAGTTTTTGCCAAATTATGCATCGTAAATTTACAGTTTTATTAGTGGCACTTTATGTGTATGTCAGTTCGAGTGTGTCTATTTGGACACGTGTCGCTTGCCACTCAACTCAACAATTGCAATGGTTCAAGTCGATTTTGGCAGACTGTGTCAATGCTCATACACACAAGTTGGCTGGGTCCTTCCTCTTTACTGCTGCCACTTCTGAAGACGCGATGCCAACTAGTTTTAAGTTTATTTCACTATCCATTTTCAGCGAGTGCTATAACTTTTGCCTCAACTCACGCCACAATGTTTGCTGTCAATTTGCTGCTCTTAAAGTTATTTGGTAGCTGTTGGGAAATTTTTATTTTTCTACTTGAAAATCATCGACTTTTGCCTTTTAAATGTATGTCCTATAACTTAAAACTAAATGTCAATGGAGGGGGAGAGGGAGGAGCAAAGACATTGTAATAGAAAGAGACAGTTTGATAAATGTAAGGGCAGATGGGGAGGGAAAATTAAGGGAGTTGGAGTTGGATATTAAAAGCAATAAATATTATAATTAAAAACATGTTTAAGTATTCTTAAATTTAAAATATGGCAAGTTTTCTGGTTTTTCTGCTTGCATTGTAGAATTGATTCATTGGATAACTGATGAAAGCTCAATCGAAGAGTATTCCAGTTTATATTTATAGTATTTATAATTAGTTCGCCAGTCACAGTTCTAAGTCACTGCATCAGAGTCACGGTTAATCGAATAGTAATCTAGTGCAGTTTCCAAGTCACAGTTCTAAGTTCTTAAGTTAGTTAAGTAGCTGTTTCATTTACTAACGGAAATCAGTAATTTATCGCATGTTTGTTGAGTTAATTTTTTGTTGAAGCCATTTATCTGTACTATGCTCTCAGCCAGTATGGGTCTAGAATGTGTCTAAGTAAATTGTTGTGATGCCTTTTTCCGTCATGCTTGGGGACAGGCAACCCGGCAGCTTCAGTTAGATAAACCGACAGCCAAGGAAGCGAAAACTCACAAAATAAATGCAACATTTGGCAGCACATTTCACTGCCAACGGAAAAGTGGCCGCTGTGCACATGTATTACTTTATGTGTGTGTGTGTGTGTGTGTTTGGATTTGTGTGTGATAATGTTGTGCCTTAGCTTACGCACAGGAGTTGTTGCTGCTGCTACAAGAGACACCCTGCTGATGTCGCACTTGCAACTTGCTTCGCCTCTTCATTCTGCGATTTCCACTTGCTGCTTTTGCGACTTTTTGTTGTAGTTTTTTTTAAATGTTTTTTTTTTATTTATTTATTGTATTTTATTTGTTTGTGTCCAATGGGCAGCTGCACCCCGTGCTCTGCCTCTGCTGGCTTTGTGTCTCTCCTTTGCTGGCAGCGTCTTTTATTGTTTTAAATTTTATTGCTGCAGAGAAGGCGCTGCTTTTCTATTTGGATTTTTCTTGATGGCTGTCCAAGTGGAGCATTTCTTGTGCTACTTTTGCCAACGCAACTTGATCGCAGTTGTTGTTGTTTGCTTATTTATTGCCTGCATTCCAAGTTTCTCTCTCTCTCGCTCTCTCTCTCTCTGTGTGTGTGTGCGTGTGTGTGACAACTTTGGCCCCGCAGTCAGTGTATAATCTCTTGATTATGTATGACATACGCATATGTAAGCTTATTTGAGTGACCGCTGCTGACGTTGGCGTCACTGCTGCTGCCCTGAAGCGTTATTTATGATCCCATACCAATGCAGCGTCAATAAAAATTCTAAAATATTGTTATTGTTGCTGCTCAACAGCTGCGTCTCTCTCTCCCTCTCTCTCTCTCTCTCTCTCTCTTACGCTCTCTACGTCTCTGTGTCTTTCTGTCTGCGTTTGTGGCCAACAATGAAAATGACCCTGCAGTATATATATGGGCTACGTGCAAAAGTCAGTTGTTGTTGTTGTTGTTGTTGTGGCTATAACAGCAGCAACAATTGTTGCTGTTGTTGCTTCTACAATTTTCATTTTTTAATTTTTTTTCTTGGTTGTTGACGCTGACGCTGCTGACGTTGGCATTTCAACGCCGCGCCCTCAACTTTATTTGCACTTGTTTCGCATGCACTTCATTTTCACTATGTCTCCTCTTATTCTCTCTCTCTCCCTCGGTCGTTCTCCGTGTCTCTATCTCACACCCAAGCACACATGCGTTGCTCCGCTATTTTTTGTTGTCGTTGCTGGCTCTTATTGACTTTGCTGCATGTTTGCACCGCTTACGCAGCGCCAGCGCCGCAGCTGACGTCCAAGCTGCCTGTTTGCCTATCATTTGCATTCCCCGCGTTGGCGCTTGCAACGCTTTTTTCCTATGCCTCCTCCAGGTTTACACAAAATCGGTGCAACGAAAATAAAGCGGGATGGCGCAGGGTACAATATCATCCAGAAGTTTGCATGATAAACGCTCAATTACACGCTTCTATTCCTGTGCACCAAAAAAGGTATTTCTATCTTTCTCTCTAAGACTGAGACAAGCTGAATTGTCGCTAACATTCTCATAAGTTGCACTCACTTTTGCCATTTCTCATTCCTTAGGGGAGAAAAGACTACAATCCCTTGAATGTCCCTACTGTATAGACATATCGAAGCTATCCGATATCCAACCAAGCTATACTCATCCAATCTTTGGGATATGTGGAGTTTCAATTCTTACGTTTTTTGGAGGAGTGGGAAACTGAAAGGTCGAAAGTCCTTTGCAATAGCACAATGAATTAAGTGGGTCGACATGAGCCTAACTTACCGACCTTAAAACTTAAATTATTATTATTTTTTTATTTAATTTTACTTCATTTTCTTTATTGGTTTTTTTTTTTTGTGTATTTTTCAGTGTTGACAGATATTAATCGACATTAAATAAATAAATAAGTAGTAGGTGATGTTGATGGTTGGCAGAAAAGTCTTTAATTTCTAGTAGTATTGCTGTTTTGCATATTTTAATTTTTAACATCAGTCTTATGACTTAAAATTAATAATGAATTTTACTGTTTGAAAAGTCAAAATAGAAACCCATTCTCTCATGTTGCCGTTTCAAAAGATCTGCGTATCTGAAAGCAGTCAACTCTGTATATTTTGTGCCCTGGCAGCATGTTGCATTTATAATTTTGCATTCAGTCTTATTGTCTGCATGGAGAAACCATAAAGACTATTGAAATGTTTGCAGTCAGAAATTCAATTTAAATTGGATAAATGCAGAACTGAGCTGCTCAAACTGTCGTCATTATCTAAAACGATGAACAAATATGTTATGTTTGTATTTATTGTAGCTCTCTTCAAAGGCATTAATTGAAGCGAATTTTCCATGCTTTAAATGTTTCAAAAGTAAAAACACAAACACTAATTATGTACGCTCCAAATGACGTATTCATTGAACGGAAATATTGCATAAGTTAGACGGTGGGTTCTTGTCCTTTCCCCACACACTCTGCCTCTGAAGGGCATAATTAACGGCATTCCAATGGACTTATCGAATTTAGCTGGCAGACATTCACCCGCCCCTGCCCACGCTCGTTTAAAACAAAAAAGAAAAATACACACAGGCTTACACCCACTCATTTATTTTTCTTGCTCACACCCGTGGGCAAGCAATTGATGGAAAATCAATCCAAGCACTTAAACTTTTAAGCAGGTTTGAGTTTTGCAAAATGCAGTGTTGCATAAATATAACTACACACATACACATATATATATATATATAGCTCGTATACAAGCACACACAATGCGGAACACAAACAAAATGGCCGACAAAGGGATGGCAAAATTTCCTTTGCAATGCAAACTATACAGCCAAACGCAAGCGCAAAAGCAAAAGAAATAAAAGAAAACGAACAGAAAAAATTGCATATTAATTATGTTTTACTGGCACAGTTACATGTGAGAGCAGGAAAGAGACAGAGTCGGATAGAGGATAGAGGGAGGGGGAGGGGGAGGGGGAGTGAGAGAAAGGGGTAGTATATCACTTTAAAAACATGAGAGCGGGGGCCATGTAGCTGCTAGCTGGCAGGTGGGCAGGCAGGATCTGGCGTTGCTCAAGTTTTGCGTATTCAGGGCGCGCAAAGTGTTTTGTGTGTGGCTGCGCCGTACTCTAATAAACACTCACACACACACACACACACACACACACACAAACGGATACACCGTCACAATCTCTCGCACACATGTGCATCCTTCAAAGGTGTTTGCGTTAAGCTGCAAACTGTTTGTTTACAGTTTTTGCATAGCTTTCACTACACAACAAACACACACACATACACATACACACACACACACACACACACTTTTAGACACACACACACATAGTCACACTCATAAATGATGCTTGCCATTATCTAGCATGCCGCTCAGCTCTCGCTTTTCTCCTGGCACTATTTCAGCGTGTGTTTGTCTGTGTGTGTGTGTGTGTGTATGTGTGTATGTGTGTGTGTGGGGTGTTTTTTACCCCTCACTCACAAAATGGAAAATTGAACAACAATTTCTGCTCGCTTTGCTGCCCGAGCAAGCGGAAGTTGCAGCGCTCCCACTCCCAACGACTGCCTACCTGATTGTTTGCCTTTGCCGTTGCAACAGTGCAGCGCCAGCAGTGCGTGGGGCAAGTGGCAATGGGCGTGAGGCGAGTCGAGGTGTCTGCAGACACAGATGCAAATGCCGCTGCGGGTTGTCGGTGGTAGGTTACTATCAAACTGCAAGGTTAGCCATAATGAAAGTAAAATGATGAACAAAATGCTTCCCGCGTTTGACCAAATAGCAACAACAACAAAAGTGACAACAACTACAACAGCAGCACCGGCAACGGCAACGGCAACGTCAACGTCAACTGATGCAATTTAGCTGGCAGTGTTGCACAGCAATTTTCTGCGATCTCCCCTGCATACGTAAAGCGTTGCTGGGGTTGTTTTCAACTTGCCTGAATTTTATTCAACTTTATGCAGTTGCCTTTATTTCAAGGATAATTGCAATAACATTGGCGTCGCCACTGCTGCTGTCTCTTTGAATTTTTGCCATGTTGCCTGGGCTGCTCGCATGCTGCCAAATTAATTGCACAAAAATATGCATCAACATTTTTGGGAACATTTCCGTTTTCTCTGTGTTGTTTTTACCTTTTATTTAATATTAACTTTTAAGGCCGTATGCCAAGATTCGAGCATGTGTGTGTGTGTGTATGAGTGTGTATGTGTTGTGATCTGCTGTGGCCATTGCCTTATGTGCTCTTGTTCATTTGTATCGTTGGCCAAGCGACAGCAACAACAATTGTTTGTCTTTAATTATGTTTGGGAGAGCTACCATTTTCGCATTCCACAGAACAGAACCTACTTATGTGCACGCACACTCACACCCACACACAACCACAAATACACACTGCCATATATGCCCTTACACTGAGACAGATGCCTGAGCTAAGATGCCCGAGTTTCCCCCGAAGCTAAATACAAGGCCGCCTGTCCCTGCTGCTGTTGCTGTTGCTGTTGCTGTTGCTGTTGCCGTTGTTGTTATTACTCGACGGCGCCAGTGGCGAAAATAAAATGAAATGAAAACATTTCCTTTTCATTTGAGCACGCATAAAATGCTCCGCGTTTCGTAGTTGGACAACGCATCGAGCAGCCAGCCATGCCAGGCTAACCCTGCTCGAGCTGAGTTGGGAGTTGGGAGTTGGCTGGGTGGCTGGAATTTTGCATATTCGAACCATGAAAGTGCTATAGACTCGAATTTTAAATTAATTAAATGGACGAACTGCAATATTGATTGAAGACGCCGAGCCTAGTCTGAGTGCCACAGGACAGAGGCCCACGACTCGGGGCCCATAGTTGACGGCTCACGTGAGGCGTTGGATAGTCGTAGCGTATGCGTAATTTTAATTGACACTCCAAGCAGCAGCAGCAGCAGCAACAGCAGCAGTACAAAAATGTACTTCACTTCATTTCAGCAGGCCAGCAAATGGACTCCAGCGTCGCCCGTCTCCATTCTGATCAAAAGAGCAGCATGCGAAAAGGGTTGGTTAAAGGGGGTGGTAGGAAGGGGGTTGGATAGGATTGGGGATGTACTGCCGCCGCAACTGGACAGCTTTATTTCGCGACATTGCATGTCAAAGTGAAATATTGGCTGGAGACACGTAATAAATTTTAAAAAATTTTTTAAATCCTGCTCCGACACACACACACACACACATAAAGCATGAAAAAAATATGTAAAATGTAAAAGAGAATGAGAATGAGGGTGGTATACATAGGGAGACTAAAAGGCAAAGGCGCGGCTGTTATTGTTGTTGTTGCTGCGACTGCTGCTGTTGTTGTTGGTGGTGGGGCAACGCATTGCCGCCAAAGTGGTTTGCACGGCTGCCTGCGTGTCTGTCATGCGTGCATTGCCACATACTCGTCGCAATCGTCGTTGTTCTTGTTGCTCTTGTTGTTGTGTTTCGTGGCATACGAATTCGGTGGCTCCTCAATGTGGCGTGAATCGTAAATCAACGATTTAGGCGCATGCAGCGAACGAGTCGATTTTTTCATTTTCTTTTCTTTTTTTTGCAAAATTTGTTCATTTCATCTCGACTGCCATTTGACAGTTTGAGATCCGTTGGCAAATGAGTCTATAGGATATTATAAGATACCCTATAAGAGCTATGACTTTTTATGCAATCAAAACAATTATTGTACATGAAATTTGTTGAAGAAAAGTTGAATATTTCTATAGCATCCAAATAACACTGAATTATATTAAATAAATTCTCATTTGTTGCTGCTGAACAGCGCTGCGCATACGCAATACGGACTTCATGCTTGCCAAGCGTCAAAACATCAGCTTGTTGTTGTTGTTGTTGTTGTTGTTGTTGCTGGTGCCGCAGTAACAGTAGCAACAGAAAAAGCAGCAGCAACAGCAGCAGCAGCAGCAACAGCAGGCTTCTCATGACATATTGATTTGATGCTCTGCTATGTCGAGAATTTCCATTAACTTTGTGCGGCAAGCGGAGACCCAAAAAAATATCTACAGGCATTTGCCATTAGATGGCACACAATAAGCCCAACCGCGAACCCATGACCACACCACACCACACCATACCACACCCATTTATGTCATGTTTTTTGCAATTGGCAATCGGGCGAAAAACTGCGACGCACATCAATCAGTGGCCCTGATGCGTCGAGTGCCATTCTAAAATATTAAATTACCCTTTCTTGCGTAATTGAAAACATAATTATCTCGAATTTATTAGCCGGCAATGTAATCAGGTGCCCCTCCTTGAAAATAGTGCTGCCTCCTTTCTGCATAACAGCAGAGATATTTATGGATGTTAAATGAAAGTTCGCGAGAAAATTGCGATGCGCTAAATGCGGCAAACGGCGTGTTTGGGGACCAAACAGTTTGACATGCCCATCATTTAATGAATCCATGCAGGCAGCTGCCAAACGCTAATTACACTACCCAACAAAGCAATCGAAAAGTGGTTTGAAAATAATCGAAAAAAATGTGAAGGAGCGGAATTTTTATAGTTAATCAAGTAACGAAAAACGCATAACACAAAAAGTGTGAAATCCTCTTTGTATAAATTAACGTATTTTGTTGCACAGTGCTAAATGTGGCTGATGCCAGTTTGGGTTATTTTTACTGTTGGCAAATACCTTAACTAAATATATAATGTTGAAGCAGACTAACAGAGTCGCAACTGTGAGCCTGTGTGTGTGGAGTTAGTCTGGCGCTGCGCGACAGCTCGTTCCTACTGTTCTGCCCGTTGCCGGTGCACTATGCGCCCCTCGCCTGTCGCCTGCAGGCGCAGTTAGTTAATGTTGCACATTATTTCGACAGTGTGCCCAAAACAGCAACAAAAGCAACAATATCAGCGAAGGGTGTCTTGGTTTTTCGCTTGTTTGCTTGGCACTTTTCTTTTGCTTTGGCTGCCTTCTGGCTGCTGCTGCTGCTGCAGCTGCTGCTGCTGCTACTGCTGGTTGCAGGACTAACTACGTTTTTGACAAGCTCATGCATGTGACTTTGTCGTTTATAACTGCCATCCGGTGTCTCACTGTATCTGTATGATCGTAACGGGATGCTCATGTCTACATGCGTGTGTGTGTGTGTGTGTGTATGTGTGTGTACGTGTATGTGTTAGCTGGCGCTTGTAAACGTCTGTTGGTGCAAAAGTCTTGTATCCTTTTTAGCTCCGCTCGCCTCGACAGCCGTGCATTCATTTTAATTTTGAAACTTCTACGCCAGTTTGCCAGGCACAAACACACACTCGCACACACACACACACACCGGCTGATATGGGCTCAATTTGTGTCTGCGCCATACTACTTCCGTGGCACGTTACGTAAATGCCGCATGTGCCGCTCGAGCTGCCTAGCATCCGCTGCTTGCCACACAACTAATTATTTTTCGCTTGACAATGAAAATGTTTAAGTTTAATTAAATGCAACTCTTGCTAGCTCGCTGCCTGCTTTCTTTTAGTTTGGTCTTGCCTCGCCCGACAGCTGGAACTACTATTGTTGTTGATGTTAATGCCGCACCTGATGCTGCTGTTGCTGGCATCTTGGTTGCATCGTGTGACTGCAACATTTGCAGCACTTGCCAAATTATGTAGCCGTCGCCATTGCTAGTCCAAATATGTATGTTGCTTGTTTTCATTCGGAAAGTGTTAAATGTGCTTTGGATTTTACCAGTTCCCGTTCTTATTGCTGCTGCCCCAAAAATTATTTGGCGTCGCCAAGATAAATTTTCTTGCAACTGCCGGCTAATTGCAGCAGTTCTTTTTCGGGCTTGGGCGCTATCAGTGGCAGATAAAAGAGAGCTGCTACACTTGTCTGGTAAAAGCGTTGCAGCTGCAACTAAAATCCGCATTTAAAGCATGGCATTTAATGCTGGCTAGCCGAGACAAGCATAATACTTAACATTATAAAATCTTAAAGATCTTCAGACTGTTTCTATTTCGGTTTCTTGGCCATGCCTTTAACTTATTTTCTTATCTGGCAAATGTATTCGCAACAACGGAAATTTAAACCATTTTGGCATTTGCGTTTTCTTAAGCCGTCTCCTAACTGCTGCTGTGGCATTTTTGGCAATCTTTCCACGTCATTTGCCACAACAACTTGACACGCCGCACGCTTCAGCTCGTGCCACTCTCCCACTCCGCTCACCTGCCGGGCCTACTTGGCGTATACATAACTCTTTGAATTGTAGCATGAAGTATGCTGGGGAAAAGTGCTTTGACAAACAAAACTATTTGTCTTTGGATGACTTTCAAGCAAAACGGTTTGCTGCTATGCCATTAGGAATCGATAATCGTAAAAATGCTTGAAAAACGATGCGGGCGCCAAATTATTTGCTACCCCAAAGGCGCCAGCGCTAGCAGCGGCGGCGACGTCAGCGCTGACGCCCTGCGGTCACACTTGTCATGCCATTGATAAATTTTTAAGCAAGCACCAAACACTCTCTAAGCACAACTCATACAGTTTATGCCTAAAAAGACACACACACACGCCAACGATAGAGGAGCAACAAAAAAAAGCAACAAAAAAACAACAAAAAAACCAAGAAAATTATTCAAAAATGCTTGCAAACAATTTACCCAGCAAAAAGGGCGCTGTGGTAAGAGGCGTGGCGACTGCTTAACAGCGTATATGTGTATAGTTGTGTATCTGTGAGTGTATGTGAGAGTGTGTGTGTGTGAGTGTGTGTGTCTGTGTGTGTGTATGTGTGTGTAAAGGGCTTGCTTGTGTTTGCCGACTTGCTGACTGGCTGTGTGACGCTTTTTGGGTTTTGTCATTGCATACATTTGGGCGCTCACGTTCGCCGCAGCGGATGGAGTTAAAAAGTGGAAGTGGGGGCAAGGCAGGGGCAGGGGCAGTGGCAGGGGCAGGAGGGCATATGGGGTAAAGGGTGTCAAAGGGGCGGATTGTCGCTTATGTTTGCCAACGCGTTTTTGGTCGCGTTCATGTTTGCGTGCTAATGTTTATAAATGCTTAGCCAGCTTAGACTCCAGCTTGTGAGGAGAGCAGCCTTTTAAATATTTTAATATGATTTAATATTAAACATCACAGCATCGGTGTGTAAGCTAGTGTGCCTCTCTGTGTGTATGCGTGAGTGTCTCTGACCGAGAAGAGATCAAGATAACAAGGGATTACCAAATGCTTTCATTTGGCGCGTGTGAGCGCCCATTTGCTTGTCTTTGCAGACTCTTGCCACTCTCAACTCTCAACTCGCGACTCGGTGTCCTCTGCTAGGCGCCGGCCCAGCATGCGAATATATTAAGCAAACGTTTTGAATAGTTTCCAAAGTTATTTGGGTTAAGATTTTTTCACAAGACCCGCTCACCCCGTCCCTCCTTCAATTGGCAGAGTCGGTGTCGTTCCATTCGAAGCGTGCTAAAAGCCCAAATAAACGCATTTTAATTCAAAGTTTTTGGCTTCTCCTTGTGCAATATGTGTGTCTGTGTGTGTTTGTGTGTATGTGTGTGTGTGTGTGTGTGGTTGTTATTGTGTGTGTGTGTGTGTGTGTGTGTGTTAGTGTGCGTGTGTGTGAGTCTGTGTGTGTTTGTATAAGTGTGTGAGCGCCATTTTGTGTGCGGTTGAGCGTGTTTGTTAAAAGCTTTGAAAAGATTTGCCTTGTAATCGCATGCATAAGAAGGACACGGGTTGGCAGGAAAGGCTGGCGGGTGGGCGGAGTGAGGAGGGAGGAGGGCATGGCGGCAGACGGGCAGGCAGGACATGGAGCGCCAACATGTTAAATCTCTTTGATGACATTGTTAATTTGACATACTTGGGTTTCTTTTTGTTGCCGTTCTTCTTGTTGTTGTTCTGTACCGCTTGACTTGATAGCATAGGCCTTGATTGGCTCATAAAAGGAATGTATAAAATCTGAATAAAAACTTTTTGTAGTGCACAGCTCAGCAAAGCACAGCACAATCATAATGATATAAGTTTGACAGGCCAAAGCAGCCCATAAATGCGATATCAAAAGCGCATAATCATTGCGATTTATGAACAAAAATGTCAACGATGAGCGTACCCAAATTATTTGGAAAAGACCAAAGGGGCAACATCTTAGCACAGATTGTCGAAAAAATTCATTTAAAAATGTAATAATAAGCAATGAAATTTCTTGTTACTTAAATATATAAACAAATAAAATAAATAAATGCGAAAAATAAAAAAATGTAGTTATAATTGAACTAAATTCAGTGATCAGCTTTAAGACCATAATACATTTTTTATTTATAGGTTAGGCCAGATGTCAGGTGTAGAGACTTACTTGAGCCATATTGGCTTCTTGTACCTATTTATCAGATTAAAGACACCATCCATCCCGCAGTTTGCATGAACACAGCATGTTGCCTCGGTTGGATATCGACAGAATTCGCCGTATACTCGATATATGTAAAAAAAATATCTTTAATCGACGATTACCTAACATCCTTGTAATCTAAGTCTTTTATAATCGACGAGCCAATTTAAATTCTAAGTCTAAGGCAAACTATTGACAAAATACGTTAATTAACATCTATAAATATCTATATTCGGTGATAATTGCCAAATCAATTAGGCATTTATTAATTTAATTGGGTGGATAAAAATGGAGTAGAGCCCTAATATACTTAGATATTTTATTTAGATACTCGTTCAATTAAGTTGAAATATTAAATGGTTTAGTTATACTTAAGTTAGCTAATATTGACCGAAATATTTCTAGATTTCTTAGCTACAACTCCATCCGCATTTTATACTACAGTTATTTTTAATGCGTTAAGTAAGTGGAAAAAGAGTATGTTGAATGCACAGGTACAATCGGGCTGAGACTGAACTGAGACTCGGAAATATACCGACGACAGAGGATGCTTACAAGCCAGTTAGAGGCACACACACACACACACACACACACTCAAACAGACACAGACACACAACCACACACACATACGTGAACAAGTGAATTAAAAGACAAGAAGACGAAATGTGGACAAGTTGTAGTCATGTTGCCGATTGCAGTCTGTCGCTCGCCGTCCATCGCCTGCAGCAGGTAACAACTCCGTGAGCAACGAGCAACAGCAGCAGCTTGAGGCAACAACAACTAAAACAACCCATCACATACTTGGCTGCTGTTTGAATAACGCACATGGACGGACACCTTACAACGTCCACAGGCTTTCACTTGTTGTAGCCTTGTCTCTGGCCATGTATGCTCATTATGCTCCCCTCTCTATGTGCATGTGTGTGATTGTGTGTGTGTGTGTAACAGCTGCTGCTTATTCGGCAACAAGTTCCACTTTTGCTTGGTGCAAATTCGCTGTTTCTTATATTTTTATACACTCACTGCGGGTATTTAAATGTTGTAAATCACTTTAAAAGTATCTTCTGCTACACAGAAAGAATATTTATATGTGATCAGTAACATTAGACAATGCAATATAGCTGTCTCATTGAAACTTGGTATATTATCGTATATTTGCTGCAGTCTGAACACTACCGGCTCATAAAGCCCCATATTTTCAGAAATGTACTGTTTTGAAAATTAGAAAATAGTAATGAAGTTGGCTGGTGCTGATGACTTGGACATACATATATTAATATATATATTTATTTATTTTAGAAATATATTTTTATAAATAAATATGCTGCCTGATTATTAAGTTACACTTGGCGCAAAAGTATACCGGTTTTCAGAAGAAGAAGCAATCACTCGGTTTATATTTTTGTATACTTATTTTTTTGTAAGTCTCCGATCTAAAAGGGTATTTAAACTTCGGCGTGGCTTAGAAGTCATTCTCCCTTCTCTAATATTTTTTTCCAGCCTCGAGGACTTTGCTCGAGTGCAGCTCAGCTTTTTAGGGCGTTGGGTATTTTGGCCAGTGGGCGTGTCTGCAATGGCGTTCGTGCGCTGAATTCTTCTTAATGAGCGACATCAAGTGTTGTATTAAATGTCAGTCTGTGTTTATATGCAGCTATCTGGCAGTGAGTGCGAGTATCTGTAACTATGTGAGTATCTCTCGCTTGTGTGAGTGCGGATATCTCTCTGTGTGTGTATATAACTGTATCTGTGTGCTGGCAAGTATCTGTAATAAAATTTGTAATGAGTTGCAGGCACGGAGAAAGGATTTTTGAGTGCAATTTATTTTATTTCCAGCACTTTTATTTTTATTTCCTCTTTCGCCCGTTTTTCTTTTGGCATATTTTTATGGCACACTCGCACACACACACACACACACACATTGAGCGGCAGTTACACATAGCAATACTATTACTATAAAGATTTGCAATGCCCGGGGATGTGCAATTTTATGCTCTCGGTGCTATGACATGTTTATTTCTGTTTGTGTTTCATTTCTTATGATTTTTAATTACGCTGCAGCGCTTCGTATTTCACGCGCTCCATAAAACGTGGCGCACTTAACAACGCACGCCGCTGCAGGCTCCTTGTCTGGGGTAAAGGGGCAGCGGCATGGAGAGGGGCAGGCGTTGGGTCATTGTGAATTGGATTGCGAACGAAGCGAAAGCCAAAGCTGCAGCTGCTGCTGCAACATCATAGAGTCGCAAATTTATCGAATGGCCAAAAGACAATTCATTACGTGCTTAGCCATTGCCACGCCCCTTTGGCCAGCGCCCTTGTGCGGAGCTGAGCAGGGCACAGCCGAGCAGAGCAGAGCAGAGCAGAGCAGAGCAAAGCATTTGCATTTGAGATAATTGCCGCAGCGTTTTGTATGCATAGCCGCTGGCAGCTCCTGCAATGGCTGGACAAGTGCGTCACGAGCTGTGTGCGCTTCGAGGTGGCCCATAAATTTTGTAGGGGCCATCGGCATCGCTCCCTACCATTTCCCTTTCCCACTGAGCGAACCGAAGCCGAAGCCGGAGCTGATATTGAAGCTGTGAAGCCTTCAGTGCCATTCTGTCTGTTTACAGTCATTGCTGCAAATTGACAAATTCGCTGTTGCCCGTCAGCCAGGCAGAGAGTGTGGCCGGGGGTGGTTAGGCAAAGCCAAGCGTAAAATCCTTGCCAGGCGAAACGAACAACTAGCAAACTGGACAACAAACACTCTGCAATACAATATGGGCGACATATTGGAGCCGAGACAGCCAAAATGGCGGGGATGGGGCAGTTGCTGCTGGGGCATAAATGATAACAGTCGCAAAGCGCTGATTCACTTACTAAATATTTACATAGGCCTTGTCGGGACTGGTGTTAAAGGACAAAGCGACGCCGTCGGCCATTTTTTCCAAGCCAATTCCTCGTTACTCGCCCCTATTGTTCGTGGGTTGAGGAAGCGTTGCGCAAACATTGCTCAGATATGTTGGTCAAGATTTACGATTGGCGCATGTCAAAGGCTTAATGCGTAGCAGTTGCCCTTCCCAACCCTCCCCCACCCCATTTTGCCAATCGGGCGTTCAGCTGTATCTGGAATGTATCCTATTTGCTCAGCCTTATTAAAAGTACGCCCCCTCCCCATCCCTCTCCAACGGCTTCTTCATTAATTAAATGCATTGCCAAACGCAATGGTTGTGGTAGCTGCTGCTGCTGCTTCGTATGCGAAGCGCTGACAAAAAGCATAAATATTGAAAAGCATAAAAATAAATAATAAAGACACACACACACACGCACACACATATATACTTACCCATATATTTGTGTGGATATGTGCCTGTTTATTTTATGCATACAAATTGTGGGCACATGTAGCTCTTTGAAGAGTCCTAGCAATGGGCAGCTGGGCAAACTGATGTGAAATCCGATTTGCTTGTGGCACTGTATTTGGTTCTTAAATGTGATGGTATGCAAATTTGATTCTCTTTCTCACTCCAAGTCAGTAATATATAATTGAATTCTCATATTTGCATTTGGTTGAGCAACTCAGCATTTTAATTGCATTACATTTTGTTAGTGGCACATCACTATACTTACAGAGCCACTTAGTTCATTTTGAAATCCAAAAACATTTATGTCTACTTAATAATGAAGTTTGACCATGTTTGATTTGGCAAAAAGTAGTTTTATTTATTTACAACATTGAGACTTGCCATACTCTAAGAAAAATTCTCGGTATGCCTTCAATAATTTACAAAGAGGTTAAGCAACATGGCTATTAAAAATATTTCACTTTAGTATTATACATGAATCTTCAAAACTAAATTATGACAACAAGAATAAATAAATGTTAATATCTGTAAGCATTATATTTATAAATAAGTAAATAATATTTTGGAGATTGGAAAAACAAATTCTGTTATTTATACATTTAAAGCTACACAAGCCTAAGATCCGCAAGCCTACAAATCAAAGCAGTCTATTGTTTAAAATGATATGGATATTATTATAAGGAGCTTCACTCAAATTCAACATTCAAGTGTGAGGTGTCCTTTTACTTACTTTTCACTGATCACACTAGATCGACAGTTGCTATCCGATCTTCCACTTGTTTCTAGCACATAGGTTACAGATTACCCGACTAGCTCACAATCTCCTCCTTAAAAAAAACCATCACGTACGCACACACAAGTATTGCTGAGAGATCTATCTAACGCCAAACCACAATAAAAAAGGGACTACCATGAATCAACACTTTTTGAGCATACATATGTGTCTGTCACTTCCCCAGCCAAAATAGATAAATCAACTTAAATTATGCAATTAAAAACAACAGCAACAAGCCACTTCCTGTCGTAGAAATTGAATATCCTTACTAATTTAATGATAAGCGAAAGCTATGGCAAAGCTATCGAAGTTCGATTCCAACTTTGTCTACATTATCATGTCACTATAAAAATTGTATAAGACTACTATATATAAATGTAAGATGGTTTGATCTGAATCGTAAACAACTTGTCTTATTGTCGATCACTTTGTGTTTTTATCGACAACCTGAATGCGTTGATTGAAAAGCTCCTCACGTGCTGAATTAATATAGGCTATGAAGAGATTCGCAATGGCTCTTGTAATTTTTAATTACATCTCTTTTGTGAAGCAATGCCCGTTATTAATAGCCAACTCCATTAAAACGTGAAAGTATATTTATGATATAATATTCCCGCAGACATATTGACACAATTTTTATACTTAACTGATTTTTGCTGCTCGAGGACACACGCTTCAAATTTGAGCTCATTAAATGCTTCAACCTTTGTCGAACACACACACACACCCAGACACACTAACATGTCAAAGGGCACAACAAAAAAATGAAGTAAAAAGCAAAAGAAGCAGCAGCAGTATAAAAGTGGCAACCATTCTGAGTCAATTTTATTTTGCCAGAAAAACAACGACCACCAACTCCCCGCAGGCACTGATCACAGCAACAATGTGGCAAAAATGGGGGAAAATAAAACGAGCAAAAAGCATAAAAAAAATGAAAGCAAAAGTTAACCACGTTGTCATGTTGCCATGCTTAAATTATAATGAAAAGGACTCTAGTTGCTGCTGAATACGCCCTGCTGCTGCTGCCAACTTGCCTTTAAGTCACATCCACACACACAAACACACACAGACACACACATACACATGGGCCCCTGACAGGCAACGTTTTTTTTTTTTTCTCAGCTGTAGCCTTATATTACCCAGGAGGTGCTGGGCCCATGTAGAGCAAATGCACAGCTCGATTCCATCTCATTGAAGGCTGCCAGTGTGTGTGCCTACACATTTTGCTTTTACTGGACCATTCTTGCAACTTTTGTTGTTGTTGATGCTGCTGCGGCTGGTGTTGTTGTTGTTGTTGTTGCTGCTGCTTGCTGGTCCTGTTGTGACTGACTGACTTTTGGCATCACTTACCGCTCGGAAATGGGATCATCAGCTTGCCATTTCCTTGCGAGCTGCTTCACTACACACGGTCTTAGATATTTGTGGAGCCAAATGATTGTTTATGTGCGTTTGTGTGTGTGTGTGTGTGTGTGTGTATGTGGTGTGTTGTGAGGTCATACATATTTAATATTTCATATGTCTGCAATGATTTCGTAGGTCGCTCGATTTTTTGCTGGTTGTGCTGTCCCTTGACTACTCGCTCAGCGCGTCGCTGCGTATTACATTAAATCCAAAATGAAGCTGCTGATGACGACGAATTGTCCTCGTTCTCATCCCCACACCCATCCACATCCTCATCCCCTTACTCACTTATTCTCGTTTTGGGCTCTGCCGCTCTGCAGCTGTTTATTTGTCACTGCCTGCCCTAATGCGTCGCCTGCCGATTGCTGTTTGCCATTTGCCGTTGCCGTTGCCGTTGCCGTTGCCGTTTGCCTTCTGTATCCTGTTCCCGCTCATGTGTATTTCATTTTGTCTTTGCCAGTTCCGCTCGACTGGCCTACCATGTTCACTGCAATTTGTATGGAGCACAGTTCACGTTTCGCTTGGTTAGAGCCTCAGTCTCAGCACCAGGCGAAGGCCAAATGCGAATGCCGTCCTTTTATTTGTTTCTTTGCAAAAATATTTTACTTGAAACAAAAGCTGCAGCTTTAATGTCATTCTAATTAGGCACCAGACCCGAAGGCAACCAAATTGTTCAAAATCTCTAACAAATTGACCGTTGCTTGACTTGGGCCATAAACTCTTACCGAAAGTCGAAAACTTTTAGCCCAGACGCTGCTGGACTTTAGTTAAACGCACCAAGCCAACACACACACCTTAAGTCAACGCAGAGCGTGGCCCACTTTTCAAAATATAGATATATACATTTATACACATACACAAACTACCTAAACACACACATTCACACTCAACACCCCACTTGCACTTTGACCATGCAATGCCTGAAGAGAGTCGGCCAAGTGCCTGCAGCTCAGTTAAGAAAAATATGTTGGCTGCTTGCTTGCTGCCTCTCTTTGGCTGTGGCTGTGTCTGTGTCTGTGTCTGTGTCGAAATCGTGCAAAACTTAATCTAAAAGCCAACTAACTAAAGTCAAAATGTATAACGTGCCACGCCCACCCACATTGGCCGCCCGTTGGCTTGCTTACCTGTTTACCTGCTTACCGATGCAAGGGCGGGTCAGTGGAGGCGTCGGATGGCACCACTTATGAGTGGGGCAAGTGCACTTTGCACGTTGTCGTAAGCATTTTGAGAAAATTTCATTGGTTTCGGCTACGCTTTGCAGTCCTCGTATAAATACTTGAACAATTCGGCCACCCACCCACCCACTTAAACGGCAATAGTCGGAGGAGCGTTAGAAGGGGCTGGGCACAACATATAACCTGTATAAAATGTACACAGCTTAAATAGTTGATCAAAAATTTGTCATAAGTAGCCGACTTGATTTGACATGCAACTATAAACGATTAATTATTAACTTGGCTCCATGCAAAATCTACTAACATAAACTTGCTGGAGCTGAACTCAACACACATAGATGGAATATATTTAACTAAGGGTCCGTAAGTTCAATTTGAATTGAATGCATTTCCCCTTGTGCTGACGTTGCATATTTGTTTGTTTATATTTTTAATTATCATATTATAAATAATTAAACAATTCAAAAACATTTAAGAGCCCCTGCGACTAGAAATATTTACAAAACTTGAAAATGTACACTTCAAAATACTTATATAAAATCAGAGATAAGATAAAAGCATAGACAGAGCAGTTTATCAAATTTTAAGTAGGTAATCGAATTGCATATCTCCGTAAAAAAAAGGAGAAAAATTGATTTTAGTTTATACAGCTTACATTTATACATTTTACTCCTGAAATGCGGAAATGTAACTGACACTGTGAGCACACCAAGAAACAGACTCAAGTTGTATTAAGTAGGAGCATAGAGCATGTTACGATCAGCTCTGAATATAACGGATGCTGGTGACTTTGCTAAATACCGTTGACTTTGAGGCGAAGGGCTGCTAAAAATGAGAAATCCGTAAATTCAGCTGACATACTTAGACCTTCCGCACACACGCACTCGACACACTCACACATACAAACATTGGGGGGCTTCCGCTGTCCAAATCCTGCAAGAGATGTTGGGTGCTAGAGCAAGGATTTTGACTGTTTACTCTTTGCCATAGTGGGGAATGAGGCCACTAAAAAATTCCATTTGTAAACGGCAACCACATTAAGCCAAACTCATCTCCGGCTGTTAATGACTCGCTGAGAGAAAGAGCCTTAATCAGCCCAAAAGCGAGCCCGACAACTGACAACCGACAGCCGACAGCCGACAGTGGACGGGCGGAGACCTTTTAGACTTTAACCAGCTGCAGCTAACAATCAACACACTGAGACAAATGAAATCTAACAAACGGGGCCGATAACTGTTTTGACACAAGTGCCTGGCATTGATGGGCATGTGTGGAACGGCATATGTATCCGATTAGAATTGGCCAGGTTGCCGCCGCTTGATGCAACTGTTGTTGGCAGACAGTGCCTGACAGCAGCATCACAGCGACCGCAATTAGCGCTAAGTGCAATCCACTGTGAATTTTCTTTGCATGCACTCAACTCCTGCTCCTTGGCAAACGTGTGCCATTTGTTGTGGCAAGATTTGAAAGTTGATTAATGAATTCAAAAACATAGCGATATCCGTACAGACACCAACAACAATTCCGAGTCCGAGTTGACCAGACATAACACAGCATTTTGCCGGAGTGCGGAAATGAATAAAGTATGAAGTTTTCTGTTTTTATTGTCATCTCGCTCCTTGTGCATCTCACTCTCGCTGTGCATGAAGAATGCCATTTTGTAATGACGAAAAATTGATTGTCGTTGAGTGGAAAAGCCACAAAAAAAATTAAGAAAAGTATTAAAAAAAAAACGAATAAAAGGAATGAAAAACACCGACGAAGTGGTAAAATAAAAGAAAATCACAGACATTGCAGAGCAGATTCACGAATAAGGCAAGTCCTATACCAAGGACGACAAACGGCACAAGCTATGGCAAAAAAAAAAAAAATAAACCAAGCAAAATGAAAAGATTTAATATTTGTTCAAATTGCGGCAAAGAAAATCGTTCATTCCAAAGTTCAATAGTGCGTAAAATAAATTGTTTCCGTTTTTAATATGCCTGCCAGTGCGACAGCGAGTCGCGGAACAGAACTCAATGCAGAATTTGTCGCTTAAAACGAGAGACTCACTTGTCACATATACATATATATATACATACATATATATATATATATATATATATATATATATATATATAATTTCGATTGTATGTGAGGGACTCATAGTTTATGCAGCAGCTGATAATCAATTTGTCACTTTGGCCCAATGTTTTGCATACCAAAACTCAATTAAACCCCTCACACTCACACACACACACACTCGCATGCAATTCTACTTGCTTCTGTGTATATGTGTATGTATATATAGTTATAGTTACATTTACATGTACAGTTACATTTAGATTTTGCCGCTTACCGCTTGCAGCTGCGACCGTCGCGAATACAAATGCACAGATTTATGCCCTCCAATGTCCAATGCACAGATACAGATAGAGATACATTTATGTTGCAAGTATATACATTCTACAATATTTTCGCATGAATTATGAATTGTGTAAATTGTGAACATACACACTCACACACACACACACACACACACACATACACAAATGCACACACGCACACGCATCTATTGAGCCGTTGCTCGTTGCAAGCTTTTTGGGGTACTGGGGTACGTAACTTGTCGCCCAGTGTTGCCAAGTGGCGTGTAGGCAAAAACCGCCGCGCCATCTGCGCGCTTTTGCCAGAGTTATCCGAACAAGGGACACATAATTTTCTAGAGCCGGGGAGCCTACGGAGTACAAAAATTTAAATCACTGCGTGGCCTCGAGTGCTTTCTGTTACAATTTACGCTTTATGGCTGACATTTTACAATTTACTTTGTCGCAAAAGCACTTTGCCAATGTGTGTGTGTCTGTGTATGTGTATGTCTGTGTGTGTGTGTGTGTGTGTGTGTGTGTGTGAGTGTGTGTGTGCATGTGTGTGCCTGTATGCGACTCAAAGCGAAATGGGCAATATAAATTATACAGTTATGTGCAGCTACTGTAACCCTGTGTGTCTATTGCCTTTGCAGCTGCAGTCCGTTATAAGCCTCGTTTTCCCCAGCATGCCAAAATATTTGCAGTGTTGTAAATTTTCCACAAAAAAAATGTAAATCACAAAAAGTGAGAAATCAATTAAGAGCCATATAAACTGTTGGCCAGATATTCGCAACTCGCGTATGATCTATGATATTAGGTAAAGCTAAACTTTTAAAAAATTATTGAAGATACATTTTATAAATTATTACTAGTCCAATATTGCAACTAGAACTTGACTCACTTTAACCCATTTCAATTCACATCTGTCCGAATGGTCTGCAAATATTCACACATTTTCTGTTGGTCATAATTTATGCTGTCATGATAAGATATATGGACACACTGACCATGAATAAGACTTAAGTATTCTATTTGAGTTATTCAAGTTATTTCGCGGTACATTAGACTCAGATTTGAATGTCATAATTCATTAAAGCATTTGTCCGTTCAGCGATGCCTTCAATTTGAGTGCCACCATTATACACAGAGGCAAGTGTGATCTGAATTGATGAGCATATGTCCTGTGAAAGCCCTAACTGTAACCATCTTCTTTGCAATTTAAATGCTTGATAAAATGGTACTTTTAATTAGTTAATTGCTTTGGCGCATTCTACGTTCATTATTTTTCTAACTCTGTTTGTATTTGTCTTTTTAAACTCGGTTATAATGAGCTGTGCAAAGCTTCATAGAAAGCATTTCGACCCCATAACACATCTACATTATTTATGGGTTCAGTACAACTATGGTTTTCATAGCCTGCATTGTTTTCTCACAAGAGACATAAATTAAAAATCGTACAGTGATTTGAAATAAGTTGTAATGACAAATAATAAAGATATAACAATATATATTTGCTATATATATATATGCAATAGGTGTCTTTATAATCTTTGTAAAATTGAGCTCACAACAACCGTAGAGCTGTTCGAATATTTGAAAATAAAAAAAATATATATGAATTCTTGCTCGCATTATTTGTAATGTTATTTTTCGATAGTTTTGAAGAAGTAATTTGCATTTCAGTTTCTCTTTTTGCTCTATTATAAAATCTAACTATTTTCTGCAAGTGTATTAAGTAAGCTTCCTTTTTTTCTTCTCTCTTTCCCTGACACTGGTAGCCAAAAACCTTTTCCGGTTCTCTTTTATAGTATTTAATTGTGTTGTGCTTATATTTGGTTAACGAGCATGTTTGTTTTTGTATGTTTTTAAATTTTCTTGTTCCTTTTGATGATTAGAGCATATTTTAATTAAAAAATATTAATAATTTGCATAGTTAAAAACCTAAAACGCCAAGCTGGGACTTAGGGCGATTTAGGCGCGTTTGAAGAGGGGCAGCTGTTAGCTGTTTGGTCACATCGTTTCATATACGAGCAAAATACATTAAACGCGCATAAAAATTCATTACGTCGGCTGCAGTTGCTAAACAAATTATCGTTAGCCAAGTTAAAAGCCAAATTGTGGCGGCCTACAAGCAGCGACAACAAATGAAATTGTCGCACTGCAGCCCAAAGAAATGAGCTCCAAAATATAAACAAGGCAGCAAAACAAAAGAACAAAACATAGCACAAAAACACAAAACTCGACTACGATATACCCTAATCCCAGTTATTAAATATGTTCTATTATTATTGGCAAATTCCCCTTTAAAAAGATTGACACCGAAATGCGAGCAGTTCTGCAAGCGCCCTCTGCCGACAAATGCGTGAAACATGCAGTACACACAAAAACATATTGACGCTCGCCTCGATTATCAATCCATCTCTTTCTCACACATATGCACACATACTTATGCATACAGAAAATGCTTGCGGCTGCTTATAGAAATCAGATCAATATAAGAATATAACTCGGGTCTTTCTAATCCGATTTTGATGAAATTTGGGCCGATGATGAATAATATGCATATGCCAACAATGAATTAGTTAGAAGCTTGTGCCTTTAAAATTGTGGCATTTATTGCTAAACGGAGGCATTTAAAGATAAAGGAAAACAAACTTGATCTGCTCCGGGTATACGAGAACCAATATTACAAATTTGAATTCTGTAGCTCTTATAGTCTCTGAGATCTGCATGTTCATACAGACAGACGGACAGAAGGACAGACAGACATGGCTATATCGACTAGGTTGTTGGCCCTGATCAAGAATATATATACTTTATGGGGTCGGAGATGCTTTTTTCTGTCTGTTACATACATTTGATCAAAACCATTATACCCTTTTTACATATTTTTAATGGGTTCAGGGTATAAAAAAAAAGTCAGATCCGAAAATGTTGGTCCACAAAATTTTCAACAGGAATGCCTGAGAGAGAGAGAGAGATGTGGAAAGAGAGAGATGGAAATATATGGACACTGAATACGTGCTGCGGCTCTTAAGTCTTCATATTGTATATATTTATATATATATATATATGAAGCTGAAGCACATCAAGCAGGTGAAACTCCCCGGTTGGGTACTTATGTATTTCCATTATCTGACACACCTATTTAAACATTTAAAGCGCCGAGTGAGTGTGACCCCCATTAGGCGCCACCTAACCGAAGAGCCACTCGCCCCAAAATGTGCATAAATATTTCACTTATTTCGTTTTTACTGCGCTCCATTGTTGTTGTTGTTGTTCTTGTTGTTGTTCTTGTTGTCTGTTGGGTCTTCTTGAGCATGTGGACATCAATTTATTTAGTGCGAGCTCGAAAGCAACCGAAAATTTGCACATTCCGGATATAAGTGTGTGGGGCAAGGGTTTGTGGCATGCTCTGCTCCCATCGCTGGTTGAAAGTGTCTCGGGTGGCGCTTAAAACTGTTGCCAAAAAGGTGCTTCGGTATTTGTCGTGGCCAAAAGCCATCGTCATTAGGACTTGGACCCGTTGCTGTCGTCATTTTGGGTCTGCCTATTGTCTTTGGACACTCTCGCAGACTGAGCAATGACTCGGACTCATTTAAGCGCACTTGACAGTTTTTGGCTCTTTGCTTGGATACGCCTTAATTTATTGACCCGTCTGCATGAAGTGTGTGTTTATTAGTGCTGTCTGTGAGGGGTTTGAGAGTGTACTTTTCATATTGACAAATCCGTTAAGCTGCATGAAAAGCATGATGCTTGAGCCGAAAGCATCTTCAGCATATCCTTGACCCAGTCTTCAATGCTATTAATGTCTTTAATACATAGCTACTTCAATTCTCTCCATCTCCCTCTCTCTCTCTCTCTCTCTCTTTCTCTCTTTCTCTTTCTCTTACTTACTTACTTAGCCATTATATATGGAATTATTTCTTTTACGCCCCATATGCGGTAAATAATCTAATTGGCTTAAATAATGCATTAATTTTCTGCTCAGTTGCCAGCAAAAAACTCACAATAAACAATGCTGTTTGGTTTCGTCTTGCCACGCAGACATCAACAATGGTCACACGCACATACACACACACACACACGTACACGCAGGCACACACAATTTCAATGCATTATAAGGAAATATATATTTTTGTACTCATTTTGGCTAAAGACGCTAAAGCACGTTATAACTTTAACCCCACACCCCACAACAGCTCTATTGTTGCTGTTGTTGTTGTTGTTGATATTGTTGTTATTATTGTTATTATTGTTGTTGTTTTTGTTGGCGGTGCTGCTTCTGTCGCTAACTCTCTGCACAGTCCAATTTGACGCTGATTTACCTAACAAGCGCAGCGCCAAGAACAAAAGACTCAACAAAGAGGCAGCGGCAGGGAATCCACTTTTTGTTTTCATTAAAAGTGATTTTAAAAATTCAAAGGGCAATTGTCTTGACATATACACATACATCATATACACTAACACACACACACATACATATACAAAGAAGCTGTCCTTATGGGCTGCAAAGAAAAATGGCCCTTGGCTCGTCTTTGCCTCGCTGAGGGCTTCCATGGCTCTCAATGTTTACGTCACTTTTGCTATTATGCACACTGGTTATTGTTGCTGTTGATGTTGCAGCAATTGTTGTTGTTGCTGTTTCTGTTGCTGTCACCGCTGTTGCATTTAAGCACATGCAACATGCAGTAATTGGACTCCGTGGCAGCAAGAAACAAAACGCGCTTACCCTGGACACCAACTCCAGCAATTCCTTGCCTCATTCACATACATTCTAGCTGTGTGCGTGTGTGTGTGTGTTGTTGCGCGTCAGTGTGTGTATGTGTGCGTGTGTGTATTGTTGCACTCGCTCTGGCTCTTATGCTAAGCAGAACAATGATAATGTCGCATGCTAAATTGCATGTAATTATGTAATTTTCTTGTTTTTGTTGGCGCCTTTTTTCCTCAACTCCATGGCGACCAATGCTCCCTCTCTCTCTTTTTTAATGTTGCTACCTAAACGCTCATTGACAACAACTACAACAAAACATGCCACAACAACAATCAACAACAAGTCACAACAAGAACAACAACTGACATTGTTGTCTTCGTTTTCAGTTCGCTTTTTTATTTCACGTTTGGATTATGTTTCTCAGTAATTATTGTTTCGAAATGCTGCCGATGAGCAAAAGCAGTGTGTGCATCTGGGAGTGTGTGATATGATTCTTGATACACGTCAACACACACGTTGACGTATGTCAGTTTTGATGTGAACACAATACCAATTATTACTTAGAAAAAATTGGGTGTTATTTTTATATTCAATATTTACATCACGTATCAATCAAGAATTTCACAAATGCATTTATACTTACGTATACGTATACGTAAGTATTTAATTAGATTCTGATAATATATAGTTAAATAACAATTGTAAACTTTCTTAAGTGTCAAAAGTGAATTTACTTAGTCTTATTACGTTAAATACATTTTAAAATCAACTTTAACTCGGATTTACACAAAAATGTTGAAAATGCTTTAATAATGACTAACTGCAATGTATAATTAATCAGTGGGAATATATATAATAATAAAAAATTAACAAGAAAAAATATACAGTATATCAATAAACTTGACGTTCAAATCGCTTCAGTGCGATTTGATTGGCCGTCTGCATCAGTATAACAGTTTGTCACTTCTGGGTATAAAAATACTGGGAATTTCCCATACCGGCTTGACCAAAGAACATTTTTCGAATTTGCCTCGACGGCTTGTAGACCAAACTAAGTGGAATTATTAATTAAGTAAGTACAATTTAAGCATTAACATTGCCTAAATATTGTACATTTAAACATAATTTTAAATTAAATTATAATTATAATTTGTATACATTCACTTTTATAGAAGGAATTAGACAATTTTCAAATATCTAACATCGTTTGAGTAGTTTTTGCGCCCAACTAATCGGGGATTCGGCGCAGTGGCCCGAATCGATGCCAGTCAGTCGAAATTGAGTAGCGAAAAAGAACGAAGTGGAACAAGCAAACACACACACACACATACACACACACACACATATACACACACGCAGACAGCAACAGCAACAGCAACAGAAGCGGGAGCGCAGCGCCAGCCACGAAGAACGAAGAGCGAGAACAAGAACGAAAACGAAAATGACAACGGCAACGACGAAGACGAGGACGAGGACGATAACGGTTGACGACGATGGAGAGAAGAGCAGCGCAGCTCGCGGCGTCACTAGTCACTAGTGAGAATGAGAGCGAGCAATTCGTAAATATTTTATGAACGAGGGGCTCGCTCGCTTAGGCGACACAAATAGCGGGACTCTGGCAATTGGCAGCGTCGGCTCCAACCACGTCCTCGGCCTCATCGTCATATATATTTGGTTCGTCGTGGCGCGTCGTCGGTCGCCAGAGAGAGAGAAAAATGTAGGGAAACGCATCACGTCGTTTTCGTTTCTATCGTCGTCCTCATCGGCGCCATCGTTGTGTTTACTGCCTACGCGGATCGCTCGCTGGCAGCAGCAGCAGCAGCAGCAGCGGCTTGTTCGCCTGGCATGTTCCTGGCCAGGATAGCGGCGTCGCCGTCGTCATCGTCGCAGCAGCAGCGCTTTTGCATTTTTGGCCAATGCGTGTGCTGCTGGCGTTCAGTAAGAAAAGCGTCGCCCAACGGTCTAGTACGAAAGCGTACCGCACGCTTTGAGTTCTTTCTGCTCTTTGGGGTATCCAGCGACGAATAGTCGTAAAGTCGCCTAGTCGAATAGTCGTTTAGTCGTATTGATATATAAAGAGTGTCTGTGCGTTGCCCTTGTCTCTTGATTCGTGCGTTATTCGAAACAGATCAGAACACAACATTTGAAAGTAATGATATTTGATTTTGATATTATTTATCTTAATAAACAGAATGAAACAGAAACCTGTCTGTGAATTATTTCATTTCTATAGGGAATTTATTTTATTGAATTACGATCCGTTGTCTCTGCATCTACGATCCCCAATGTTTGCAGTGAACTTTGCCTTCGTCTCTTTTATATTTTTATGAGAGCCCATTTGTTTTTAGATAAACACCATAGACAATTTCACGCCTTTCAACCCACAAACTTTTGCGACATTCATTAAAATTTAAGTTATGTTTGTTGATGTTCTTTGCTGCTCCTGCTGCTATTTTATTTTACTTCTGTTTGTAGTCAGTGACATTCACTGACTTCTAAACTTCTAACTGCTTCAATCTCATCACAGCCAGCACCCAGTAAAATAATTTCCCAACTGCTGCTGTTGCTGCAATTGTTGTTGTTGCTTTAATTGTTGTTGTTTTTGTTCTGACAACTGAAAGAAACTTCAGCAGCGACATTGAGCCACGACTCTTGTTTGGCTGTGGGTTGATTCTGTTGTTGTTTTTATCCAAATCATTGAAATTGAAGTAGTACTCGACTGCTTGGCTGTCTGTCACATATATGACAGCGATATTTATAATTTCCGCTGCTACAAACTGCAGATAAAGCAACAAATATACTAACAGCAACAACAGCAGCAACACGATAAGCAGCAGCAGGGAGAATAATTTGCGATTACTGCCAGGCTGGCAGCCGAACACATAAAACCATATCCCATATTCCATATCCACAGTCGAATGTAACGTAACGAAAGACAAGAAAACGACGGCAGGGACAGCGAGCAAAAAAAAAAAAAAAGAAAAACAAAAAGGAAAATTACAAGCCAAGTGCGCTCGTGTTCGTGAATTTCCGGTTGAACAAACACATAAGCAAAACGTAAAAGAAAAGCGAGCAAAAATTATAAAAATAATAATAAAACAACACACACTCCTGCAACAGCAGCAGCATCGAGTACATAAGCGAGGGGCGAGCCAGAGGCGAAGACGAAGCCGCAGTACGAAAAGTGAAAATATACACGGAGGAAAGTTGCACAGAGCAGCAAGCATATTTCATAAGTTTACACACACACATACACGCAAACACACAAACACACACAGATATATATAAAGCCATATAACATAGCCCAAAGCCAGTTAGAGCAAGTCAAAGTCACATATCTATATATATATCTCTATATACATATATATATATATATATATATGAGAACAGGAGGCGGAAACGGAGGAGACAAAGGCTAACGCACGACCTTTGGCACAGAGTTCAGCAACTGCAGCTGAGGACGCGAACACGGACACGGATACAGGACTCACAGCGGCGAGGTCAACAAATCAATAGAAACAAAGCGCACACAGCGAGTAAGCAGCAATTGGCCACAAGCATTGCCACAGCAACGGCAACTGAAACTGCATCTGCAACAGCAACCCCAACAGGAACCCCAACAGCAGCACCAAAATTCACTCGCAAATTATGCTGGCCATGTCGACTTTAATGATGCCCGCCCCAACTATAGCTATGGGGGCCCCGCAGATCACGATGGGCCCCCACAAGCCGCCGGAAACGAAACTACTTGCCATACATCCAGCAGCTGCAGCGGCCGCTGCTGCTCAGCAACAGCAAACCGTGACAGCTGCACATCTGCAGCACAATGGTCATCAGCAACATGTCCAGCAACAGCAACAGCAACAACAACAACAACAACAACATCAGCTGCAGCAGCAGCCAACAGCACTACAGCATCAGCAGCAACAGCAGCTAATTGGCAGCAACATCAAGCCAGGTGAGTTTTTTTTGCAGTAGACGTTTTTAATTTTATTTTAACAGAAATGTTAATTAAAAGTAATTTTAAATAGGCATATATTAAAAACAAATCATTTTTTTTGTAATATGTAATATATTGTATAAGAAAAAAATTTAGGCATATTTTATTTTCTTTTAGCAATCAGTGCAGATTGCATTTAACTGATTGCAGTTTGAATTATTTTATGCTGCCTAACATAAAATACCATATACTCTTAATTGATTCATAAATAATTTTTATGAAAATGACTTTGGGAAAAATTATCAAAAATTAAATAGTAATCAAATGGATTTAAAAATCAACTCGAATTGCTAATGATCAATCTTCAAATTGATACATAGAATAAATACCGATTAACTGATTATTAATAATTTTTAGTCTTGAGAACTTCTCAAAAATTCTTAACTTTGCTATATGAGGCAAGTTTTTCACTTTAATTTTGCACATTGCATGACAAAATTATAATTCTGTCATAATAAAAAGGCAACTATAGATTTTTCGTATGCAACCAGGGCAACCATAGAGCCATAATGTGAAAGTTGAGGCAACCAGGCAACACATTCAATTACAGTTCTTGCCAGGGCCACAAACGACGTAGCCTAGCTGAGAAAATACCAATAAGTCGACATTTTAAGTAACATTTGCAGTGTGTCTATTGTGTTAAACATTTGTGAAAATTCCAACTGAATCAGGGCGATTGCGTATATTCATATATATGTATATGACATGCCATGGAAATAACAAAAATTGCACACGCATTTCTGAAATGAATTATTGTGGATAGATCCGGAATACGAAGTACAAAATACGGCATACACGTGGGCAGAAGGGCGGGTAGAATGGTAGACGGGTAGACGGGTAGAAAGGCGGACAGGCTTGAATATCAAACGATTGCATTACAAGCATAAATATCATTTACAATTTTCATATTGCAAAACCACAAATATACAATTTGATACTGTAAGCAGCCTACGACGAAATGAGAGCCTACAGCTTACAGCTCAAGTATTTTTTGGTGTCAAGTGCTTGGGGGGATGTGGGGCTTGGGAAAATTGCACAAAACGAGGGGATTTACAACTTAAAAACAACTTTAGCCAAAACTTGCTAACAAAGAGCTGGGCGCAGGAAGGTGGGAGGTTGCTTCAATTGCTTTGGCCAATTCCTATTCCTTTGCCGCGTCCTGCTCAACATCCTGACTACGGTTGCTAATGGCAAAAACTATACGAGTACACAAATAGACATAGCTCAGGCACAAAACCGGAAACAACGGCTCAGGAAGCTGCATGAAAATGAAGCGTTGGCAACGCCAGTCATGGCCGGTGGTGCTGATGGGGCTGGGTTTCTGGGTGGCGCTGTCGTGCTGTCCGACTTTAGACTGTAATGAAAATGAAAAATGGAAAATGTATAGTTAAACTGGAGCAAGCTCTCGGCGTGTATTAGTGCGTCTGTCTGACAAACGAGTCAAGTTGAGGCGAGGCGAAGGAACTTGAAAATGAATTTAATTATGGTAAAAAAGTGAAAATTTCCACACTTGAGTCTGGCAAGTTTGCCATTTGCCCAGTTTAAAGCAAGACAGCAACGAGCAACGAAGGCGTGGATGAGCCTGAGAAGTGCGGGAAAGTTGTTAGACAACACAAGGAATAAATAAGGAAAAGCAACTATAAAAGAAATCTCAGTTCTCAGCATGAAATTTAAGTGTCTGTCTACGCCTGCTCGGAAATTATAGAAGTTGTCTTAGTTCGCAAGAGCCAATGAGGCATCCAAACCAAAACAAAAACATTAGCTACTAACTATGGTTACAGGGGCTAATCTTAAACACTAATTAGCAGTGCTGGGAAAGGAAAGATGGACCAGGCATTGATTAACACTGCACAAGTGTCGAGTCACAAATGATTGCAAATTGAAAATTAAGCACAGTGCACACTGCCAATTTATATATTCAAGCCACAAGCCAAGGCACCAGTTCCATTCCAAGCCAAGCAGCAGCCGCTGCGCAACTGAAACTGAAACTGTGGCCAACTGGTGCTCCACATAAACAGGCAGACAGACACATGCATTTCATTTTATACAGCATATCTGCAAACACAAATGAATACATACATGTATGTGTACAGGAGTACACGGTGCATGAACTTCTGAGCATCACTTGCAAACATACACAAACCCACACACACACACACACACACATACTCTGGGAGAGACAGTAGTTACACCTTTAGCACGCAGCAAAAACAAACTGAAAGATTTGAAGTGTCGCAGCAGCTGAAGCTGGGACTGGAATAGGGCAGGGCGGGGAGCGGGAGCGGGAGCCAAGCCAACAAGTGCCAGAGTTGCTGACTAAAGAAAGAGACACTAACCGACAAAAACAACAACAATTACGACAACAACAGCAAATATAACTGACAAACTACAGTAGAAGTCGTTTACAAATTACAAATTTACAGAAATATCCTACTAGAAATCAATATTTGAGCTTAAATGAACTTTAGCTAATTTATTCTCAATTTTATTTACATTTTAATTATATGTTTGATTATTTATCTAAGCTTGATTCTATATTTAAACTTTGAAATGATACTTTTACTAATTACTTAAATCTCTTGAACTCAAACACATTTGTAGACTGTGAGTTTCCATCAATATTCGGTTGAATACATTCATTTGTATGCATGAATTTCAGCATATTCTTATGTCACTTTTTGCCGCATAGCTTAACGTAGAACACGTGATAATGTATAATTTCATTATTGCAATTTATAAAATGTCCTAATTAACAAACTAATCGTTCAACTGTTATTTATTAACACTGCCGAACGAACACTGTGGAAGACTTATGCTTCTTGACTCGCTCGTATTCTCGACTGTCAAATGTCTTGCAACTTTGAATGATTCTTGACTCTGTTACTGCTATGAAACGCACTCTAGCTCTGCAATCATTTTGAAGATGATTTTTAATTTTGTAATTAGTATAATTATTAAAATACATGAGATTTTGAATATCAGTCAAATAATTTAGCATTTGCTTTTCATTGAAATTCACATGCTTTGATATTGTTAGTTTAGCTGTCACTATTTGGCGCACAGCTCTCGCTCTTGACTGTCTTAGGCAATTTATACTGTATTTCGCGACTTCCTCGCATGCTGCTGGCTGCACTTGGTTTTCTTTGACAGCAAGCGAGACGGCGTGAACAAATGAGGGGAAGGATGGTGCCACACTTTCGCTTTGGCGCTGTAGACGGCGACAGCAAAACTTTTAAATTGGTTGGCAACACTTACCAAACACACACAGATATAGTAACACGCAGACGCACACACAGACGCACACACACACACACACACACGCAAGTGGAATGTCAGTCGCTACACACACAGATGCATGTTTGTTTTGGAAATGAATTTGGAATTTTGTGCAGTGCACTGCGCGAAAATCGGGTACAAAAGCAGCAGCACTAGGAACGCCAGAAGCGGTAGCAAATCTGGACGGGAGACAGAGAACAGCACCTAAACGTAATTTGCCAGCAAATCATTGGAAAAGCGTTGAGACCAAGCAGTAAGAGGCAAAGAAGCGGAACGGTAGCATCCGAAAAGTATGCAATGGTAAATGTGATACAAAAATACATACATACGATATGTGTGTGTGTGTGTGTGTGTGTGTGTGTGTGTGTATATGGGTTTGAGTGTGCTTGTGTGTGGGAGTGGGTGTGGGTGTAAAAACCACTAAAGTGAAATGCATTTATCGACCGCAAAGCGTTCGAAATGAAATCTGTTTAACGGATTTTAATACCCTAGCGAACGTGCTGCCAGTGTGTGACTGTAGAGTGGTATGAAATGGGCTTGTGTGTGTGTGTGTGGGTTGTATGTGTGAGGAAAGGACTGGCAGGCGAACACAAAAAGTCAATGAATTCGTTTGGCGAATTGAAAAATTAATTCAGTTGCCGTCGCTGGCGTCGATAAGTAGAAGAAAAGGAAAACTTTACACGCTGTGTCTTTATCTTTTGTGTGTGTGTGTGTGCTTTTTACTTACTAATGATTTCTCATTTCGCTTACGGTATTTCTGTGTTATTTGCGCTTTTGTCTTACTCTGCGTTTTACAGCCAGCCAGCAAGCAACCATCCAGCTTCCGCCCACCCGCTCCGCTTTGTACAGTACCAAATTACTCACTGCCGTTGTTGTGGATTTTCCTCATTTCGCTCATTTCATTCGACAACAGTAACAACAACACAAACAGCTCGGCAGCAGCAACACAAGCAGCAAACGAAGAGAAGGAAATTAAGCAAAAAGCGTAAAGATTTATTTCGCTTTGATCAAAATTAAATGAATTGATTTTAATACGCCCCGTGGGCAAGATATTTCCTACGTTGGCCAAATGAAAACGCATAAAAAGGTACTGCCGGGCATGGGCCATGGGCGTGGGCGTAGGCATGAGCGTGCCAACAAGCTTGGTTCCTTGGGTTGGCTTGCTTGACATCACTATAATCGCATAGCACTGGCTTTGGCATCCTCTCTGGACTTTAAAATGCACAATGAATGCTAGCTGATTTAAGCACTTGATGAGTGGAATACAAAATATAAAATGGAGCAAAAGTGTTAAATGCTTCGGAGCAGAGATGCGTATGAAAAATACAATTGCTTATTATATTTCTTAAACAATTTATAAGCAAAAGCAACAACCAGATAAATGCAAAGATTTAGTGCTTCAGAGTTTAGAAGCAAAGAGTTTCTATAATTAATGGGGAAATTTATGTGATAATTTCAAATAAAGAAAGAAATATGTGGAAATTGAAAAAAAAAATAAATTTTCAAGTATATTTTTTGGGTGCAAGACAATTCTTGCAATTTTTCAAACACGGCAGAAAATGCAATAAAAATATATATATTTTAAACTCAGCTTTGATATGCACATATTGTGGAAAAATTGTCGAACACACAGAATTCTTTAACCACTCATCCAAAAAATCGAATTTCGTTTACATTCATCTTTATTGAATTTGAGTAAATGAAACGTTTTTTGGCATATCTTTGTCTTCTATTCGCATTTGTAAAAGTCATATTTTTGGCTGTCAAACGGTAATATTTGAACAATTTTTTTTTCGTTGCAAATGAAAAGTTAAAATTTTACTGTCGAATTTGTTTGACATTTGGCAGTTTCAGTCGCATAGAAAATGAGACTCAAATTTGAGGCGACATTTGGCTGCCTGCAAAATATTTCTTATAGCCACAACAGCAACAACAACAGCAAAATGAACTCAATTTCCAGAATTCAGACATTTGACAGCGGCGTCAGTGCATTTGGGCTGCTGCCTTTGTCTGTCGAGTGACGCCGTTGGCGCGCAATAAAAGTGTCGATGTGGTGCAGATTGCTCTCGCTGTCGAGTGTGGGGAACACCCACATCAAACAGTGGAGTCTATGGCGTTGTTGTGCTTTTCTTCTTTATTTTCTTTTTTTTTTGTGGACCTGGTCAACACTTTGGCACAATTTAAATTTCATGCATTTTTCATTAACGCCAAAAAAAAAAGGCAACCACTTGACTTGGGCATCCATTTTGGGGCAGCAACAACGACGTGCTCGACGCTGTGTTGAGTCTGTGGCATCGAGTTCGGCTCGAGAGACAGCCGAGTCCGTCTTAAATGACCATCTATTTTACGGCTGGCAATACTACAAACACAACAGAATACAAAACATTTGAGAGCTGAATGCCATTTACATTTTGTACTCTCTCGCATTGCTCGGTCAGCTCAGACTACCTCCTTCACCACTTATTGGACTGTTTTGTATCGATTTTGAGTGTCGCCTGCCATTCAAATGCCTTTTATTTCGTATTTATGTGCGGCCAGACTTGTGTTCCTCGGATGACCCCTTCACAAAATGCTCGTCGCTGACTTTGGCACGTTTTAATGCATTGGCCACAGTGGCAGCAACAGCAACAGCAGCGACTCTTCGATAACGTGTGCAGCTTTTTTTTTTAGCTCGCATTGTTTAGCTTGTTTGGTATTTTTTTTCCGAGCTTCTCCCTTTTTCATCCATTTTAGGTTTTTTTTATGCCTTTCTTGGCCTTACCATAAAGTCATTTGGCTCGCGCTGATGGAATTTTAGAGCAGTTGAGCTGAGTAATCGGGACGAACCCAATCATATATTGTATGTGATACAAAAGTGTTTAGTCGTAAGCCGAATTAAATGGGCTGTGTGTTATTTTAGTTTTACAGCATCAACAAGATGAGCGGCTCTCAACCGAAAATGCATACAACAATGTTATGCAAATAATAATTTATGAAAATCCAAATAGTTTTAAGACGCAGTAACTGTTCCCCCATCCAAAATAAAGCAAACAACAGCCAACAAAAACAAATACAGAAAATAAATATATTATTCTAAATAAAATAAAATGTACGTAAATAAAACATGCAGTATGAACGATGGACTACAGACTACAGACTACAGACTACAGACTACAGACTATATGGACTATGGGCTATGGACTATGGAATATGGAGTGTCCTGCCATGGACATGGACACAGCACATAAAAAGTGCTAAGTAAACACATGTGCGACTGCCAGACCCAACCCCCTCACTGCGCCTTTGAGCCTGCACATAGTGTAAACACATAAATTTATGCATTTTCAATGGAGAACTGTTAGCATAAATTTACGGCCCAAAAAAAACCCACAAAATCAGGAATATGGCGGGGGCGCTGGGCGGTTGCTTGTTGCCTGAAAATGAGAATGTGGCCAAGGCGGCCCAAAGTCAAGCAAAACAGCAAAAAAAAAAAACAAGAAAAGCGTAACAAAACAAAACAAAGTAAAAATAGCGTTAAAGCAACGCAGAGCAAACAGTCAAAAGCTCGAGAGAAAAAAGCAAACAAACAAAAAACAAACACTGCAAAAGGCAACTCACCAAAACATAAAAAAAAAAAACAGGAAAGCAACCGATGGGTCAGCTGGCCGAGCAGGGGGCGGATGCAAAGTTAAGGATGGGGGCAGCATGAACTGTTAGCCGTGCTGTTGATGGTGGCAGCTGCAACAACTACAAGCAAGAGTGCCAGCAAATTTTTGTGCGCTTTAAAAAGGTTCACTCAAACCCAATCATTGAATCAATAAACAGGCGACAAGTGCCCCTGTTCTGGTGTGTGCATGTGAGTGTCTGTGTGTGTATTGCTTGTGTGTGGTTGCCAATTGCAACACACAAAATGGTCGCCAACAAAATGCGCAATGATTGCATGACGAAAACTGGACAACAAAAGTTGGCAGGATGCGTGTCCCAGCGTTGTTTCAGTCCGATTGCATACAAAAACCGCTTGTTAGCAGCTGAAACAATGTGGCGACTTTTGAAAGAGAGAAAGTTGCACGTTCTTTTTTTCTCTTCTTACTTTTAACAAGCTAAAGCTGAACGTTAAATTGGGTTTTTATTAACGGCATTGTGCGAGTGAAAAAGTGTTCTGACTGCTGCTGGACTATTGAATGTCAGGGATGTTATTTAAAAGCTACTAAGGCTAATACATAATAAATAAATTGAGAATAAATTGCAAATCAATTATAAAATTAGATTCACAGTATATTATAACTATTTTATAGATATATCATATTGCTTATGCTAAATACGCAATGCTCAGATACACATAGAATAAATGATTGAGTTCGTTTTTTATGTACGAAGCCAGAGATAGAACTTTGAAAATGCTTGGCTGTTGCGTAAAAAGAAAAATAAGTAGGATTATGAAAAGGACTGCTCAATACACATAAATCTAAGTAACCCTAAATTCAATAAGTATTATTGCCAATGCTTTAAAGTTAGTTGCTGAAATAGGAAACCACGTTTTGTTGGATGCGCAGGGTTCTCTTTACAATTGTGTAAATTCAGTATGTTTTAATAATATTGTCATTTACTCCTCAAATGTGTAAAATGCAGAGTAGAACTATATTTTCTGCTATCCCAACAGCAGCTATCTTTAAACTATGGACAAACTAAGTGAGACAGAGAGTCTTCCTGTTCAAGCAAGACACTTGGGCACCCAATTTCATCCAGAAAGCTTACTTTACACAATGGCGAATGGCACTGTGCAGAGCGCAGTAGAGCTGGAAGTGAGGTGGGGGAAGGGAGAGAAAGACCGACTCGTACTTATATCAATTGATAAGCGGGCTGAAGAGCAAAGGGATGTATAACTTTTTTGTGGTGGGCATGACAGAGGTAGCCAACAGACGGATGCACAAACCTTTGGCTAGCGGCAAGCGCAGTCAAAGTCAAAACGATGCCGGAAATGCCATTGAAAATTGTTTAAAATTCTAAAACGAAAATGGGAAATTGAGCTGAGCCAGTTGCACGCAGCAGCTTACGAGGGAGCTATCGCCCTCTCACTTCGTACACCAACTCCCACTTAACTCTTTCTCTTTCTGTTGCTATTGCTGTGTGTATTTGTGTACCACATGCACTTCCTGTCTGGCTTCATTGCATTTTCTTTTCGAATGCTGCTGCTGCTGCTACTGCCCTTGCTTGTTTTTCTATTTGCGTTCGCTGTTCGCTGTCTGCTTATGGAAATCCGCATGATGATTGCATATCCTTGGCTGCATTAAAACGGGCACACTGTCATATCCCTAATTCCGTTGACGACGACGAAGACGAGCGCCGAAACTTTGCGTTCATTTGGTTGCCTTTTTTTCGCCATCAGCTGGCAAAAGTTTTACTGTGCAGGGGGTTTTTCCTATTTTCTTAGTGGCAGCGCAGCCAGCGTCCTGCCCAAGTGTTTCTCTTCGTGCATTTGAACAGCTTTTTCTTAATGTCACTTATGCATAAGTTCCTATGAGTTTGCCCACACACAGAAAAACGCACTCACACACCCGATCCAGGCGGGAGTTTGCTGGTGTTTGCTTGCGGATAAGTGCAACGAGCACACGCCACATGCGTCTTACAGTATGAGTGTATGTGTGTTGGTGTTGGTGTTGGTGTGGGTGTGGGTGTGTGAGTGTGTGTTTGTATTTGAGACTTACTTGACGACACATCCTCTGTGGGGATTTACAAGTGCTTAGTTCTATGTCGCAAAAAAACGCTTTAATATTATTATATTTTCTTTTCTATGCACTTGGTATTTTGCTACATCGCAAATGTTTTTTCAGGCTTAGCTGCTTGTGCTTTTCACTGTGTCTGCAGCCGAATGAAATTAAATTAAATGAAATATCTGCTTGCCTGTCAAACTAAGTTATAAATTTCGCAAGCAGTGCAAAAGTGCGCGCCTCCTGAATGCGATGAGGGGCGCAATACAAATTGACTACAATGCCGCTTATAGGACCTGCCTACCACAAGAATCATAAATAATCAACAGCACAACAGCAACAAACACACACAAACGCACACTCGCACACACCCCCTGGCTTGATGTATTACATGTGTTGGCATTATTTACTTAACTCTCTACACTATTTTTGCCGCTCCAAAAAGTCAAAGTCTACTTTTGTGCGGCAGCCGCAGCTACTACTATTAGTGCAGTAGAGAAACCAGCGACAGCCGGAAAATAACAGCAGCAACAACAGCAACAACAACAACAACAACAACAAAAACAATAAAAACATCAACAACGACAACAACAGGGCGAGTGCTACAGACCATGAAGAAGACATTAAGACACAGCATGCGTTACTTACTGTAACAGAAACACACAAACACACTCTCATATATAAATATATATATGTGTATATATATATATTAATGTACATGGACATGGACTTGGCCAGGGCGGACATTGGTGGGCGTAAAGAGAAGGAAATATAATGCCAACATAACATTTAATCCAAGAAATTCCATATAGTAGTCAGTGGGGAAGCAAAACAAACAAAAAATAATGCACCGCAAAAAGGCACAGTCAAGAAATTATCTGGCACCGTGGAATACAAGCACATAATTAACGTTATAAAATGATATGGAAGATCCTATGTGAAACTATGTAGAAATATTCGGCTGGAATTTCAATTTGTACAATTTGCAGTACAAATTAAAGGTTGAACTGCTGCACAATGCCCTGGTGCACAATCACTCTGAGCCGTATATCTGACTACCTTGGCTTATGTAACGACTTTAATCACAATTTGCAGTCCCTCAGTGCTGTCTGTGGCACAATGGGTCGCTCATTGCTAATGCTTGGAAGATCATCGCAATGGCCGCAGCTCAAAGAACATAATGTTTATTTCCACTGTGCTTATCTGGCCTGAGCCAGCATCAACTGGGACAGAAGCTGTTAGCTGTTAGCTGTTTGGGTCTGGCTCTGACTCTGGCTCTGGCTGTGGATGCTGCGCACTTAAATTGCGCCCGAGAAAATAGAAAAGCGCACCAGAAACGGTGCTGCTAAATGCGCTCACACATACTTTTAGGAGCTGAGCAGCGTAAAAGCCAGCGGAAGGAAGAAATAATCATAAAAATTATTTCAGCACACATACGGACACATAATGCACACACACATGTCTGGTTATGTGTATGTATGTGTGTTCATGTTGATCATAATGTTGCAAGCAGGCAGCGAATGTGGCGTCCGCTGGGGAATTTCTTATACTTTCGATGCCGTCGCAAGATTTTCACTTTAATGACCCGGCGCTGGAAGACTTTTTAATTTTCGTGCTTCATATTTTGCTGCTTACCAAACATCGAGCTACTCACTTTTTCTCTCCACACTCACACTTAAACCCCCCAACTCCCCCCCCCCCTGTTGCTGTGGTTATTGTGGGGTGTGGAGGAGTAGTAGAAAAATGCGAAAATTGATATCCCGTCGACATTTTTAATGCCTCCTGAATGTGGTTAAAGAAACCGTGTTGCCTTGTTTGCGTCGCTGTGCGCCGTTATTTTTAAATAACATTTAATGCTCATTTTCTGCTCATTTTATTTGCAGGTAAGCAATATTCACCTCTGACCTCTGAGCTTTACTTTTATATTTGAGATACGGAAATTATTCAAAGTTCGACTTTAGACCACAAGTTGCCACAAAAGCGAATCTGATTTAGTTCTGCTGCAGTCACAGTGCCAGTTTGCTATCGTTATGCTGAGAATCTCATTAACATTTAATTAGATCATTTTCGTAATCGTAATGAAATGAACTTGTTAGCCAAAAGGAGCATGCTTTGTGCTCTAATGCGTCGCGTCGGTCAAGCAAATTGTCATTGATTTTGCTGCTTAATCTGCTTAGCTGGGCCTATTGCCCGGCTGGACAGTTGCTTACCTTCGTTGCGTTGAGTGGAGCATTAAATCGAATTAATTTGAGGTGTTCTTTGGCCGCATCTTACTTTGTCTTCGGCTTTGTATGCGCTCCCTCGCCGCCCCATCTCCCCCTCGCCCACAAGACCCGGCTGTCTTGACGCGCCTTTTCTGTGTTTCTCTGTTTCTGTGTTTTGTTTTTGGTCCGATCCGTTGGCCAACGAATGGTCATTTGACATTTGTCGACAAAACGTTTACATTAAATGTTTTGCCATTTCTTTGCCTGTTTTGGTCTCGTTTCGCCTGGCATTCGTTCTTCGTCCCGGTTGCTCGCCCTGCTCCAAAGTCTTCGCCTGTCTACGGTGACATTCTTGAAATTGTGCACATTGCCCTGGCAATAGTAGAAGGCAAAAATATTGTGACAACGACAGCCGTTGGCCCTGAGGGGCATGGTGTGGGAGCTAAGCGTTCAAGTTGAGACATTTGCGTTGACAAGTGTTTCTATTTCTGTTTCTTTTCCAGTTCGAGCTTAGTTGCAGTTGGTCATTGCATATTCCCGCATCTGTGTCAAAATAATGTTTCCGTTGTTTATTTTTTTATTTTAATTTATTTGCGAAACAATTGCAAAATTAATTATGAACAGCAATAGCTTTCTTGAATGATTGAGAAAGAGGAATTAAAGTCTAGATTTAGATGTTGATGTAGATATTTTAACTATTTAACTTTTTAGCTTACAATTACTTATTTTGAAAGGCAACTGACAACTTTAAAAAGCATCCGTTGAAATGTAAATTTCAGTGAGTGATCTTTTCAACCGAATCTGAAAACTTTTGCGACTGTCAAATTGAACCAAGGAATTCAATTAAGCACATCGGCTTGTTGATTTGGCACACGTATCAAAAATCACTCAATTTACAATTTATGGTCCGTAGCAAGACCACACACTCCATTAAACTGTAAACAAATGCCGTTGCAAAACCCAAAATGCGCTACTCTTAACCCCGACCTGCCCCCCCTCCCTTCCGACCCATCCATTTCAGCCCGAACCATTCGTCTGCAAATGTTGCCAGCCTGATGTTTGTAAGCAAATTTTTTAATTTATTGCATAAAATGTTTTGGGTTTCGACGCTGGCAAGCCACAAAAGCCAAAGAAATTGTTTCAATTTGTCATGACAATTTCTTTGAAATGTGCGCCTCGTCTCGAGAGGGGCGAGCGGAAAGTGATGGGAGGCGTGGCAAGAGCCAACATCTACCATCAGAGCTCTGAATTCAATTTGGCTTTAGCCGCTGCTTCCTTTGGCAATTTCCAGGACTAAGTACGCAGGTCTATGTCGTTGCCTGTTTATTTACTTTGATGTAATTTGCAATTTGCACCTTGGCACCGCAAAAAATAAATAAGAATCGTCGGAAGGAAATTGTCGAATGCGAAGCTATTATCAACGTTGGCGGACTGAGAGTTAACAAATCAGCCGCGCCTTTCCAAATGACATTAAGGCCGGTTAGACTGAGGCTGAGAGAGATAGAGAGAGATATAGAGAAAAGACGCTTTGGGTGTTGGGCTACGTAATGCTTGGCTGATGCCAAGGATAAAGATAATGGAGGGTGCATTGCAATTTGGCAAGAGACTAGCGCTACACTCGTAAATCTGATATTTCCCCATGGCATAAATAAATAAGTAATGGCACAGACGCAAAAGCGATCGCTATCTGAAATGGCTGTGCAAGTAATTGCGCTGTGGTCGGCATGAGACAGAATTTTGCAGATAGCTGGATACGACTCACATGTAAATGGGCCTATATTAATATTGCACAAGCTGCTGCGGTGCTGCTGCTGCTGCTGCTGCTGATTTGTAGAAACAATTGCGGCTACCCTGCCAATTAACTCGTGTGCAAGTCATGCTCGAAGGAACGACATGTCAGTGAGTTGTGGCCTGTTGCTCGAACGCTTGACTTAATCACTGGCAACTTATGCTTAAACATTTAGATTTGCAGGCATGAAGTGCTATTTTGCCACTCAAGTGGCTGCCTCCAGAATTGAAAGCAGGCAGCAGCGCGGCTTATAGGCGACCTGGCTAAGAGCAAGGAGCAAAGGGGACGTCGCTTAAGGTACATGCCTGAGCTAAATGGCCAAAACAAAAGCAATGCCTGAACAGGACAATAAATCTTCTTCTTGTGTTGTTGCCAGCTCGCTCCGCCATCGATGATGCGGCTTTAAGCTGCTTAGCCGCGGTCTACACCCCACCACCTTTCAATATCTGGCTTGTGATGCAATTTCCGCTGTGCCTCAGGAAGAGGAGGGGATGGGTTGCGTTGCATATTAGCACGCCCGTCCTTGGCTGCAGACAACGGAAGCTTGCCACAGAAAGCACTGAGCCCGGGTTGGAGGCAGGCATCTTGCATCTGCAGTTGATGACTGGGCGCCGTTCACGGATGTAACGATATGATTGGATTATTATTATTTTATTATTTATCGAGAAGCTGCGCCAAGTGCTGGCAGACTTGAGAACATAACGAACATAACGAGAGTTAGTGCAAAAAAAAAAATAATAATCTTACTAAGAAATATAAAGATAGGGGAAAACAGAGTGCAGTTTTTTCACTTCTCACACACTTAGCAATTTTTTTTATATATATTTTTGCCTTTCCTTGGCGGACTGAAATGGCGCCCTGACATGCAAGTGGCTTTCGAATCTGGCAAGGGGCTTATTGTAATTGGTGCCTTTATCTCGTTCACCGTTGCCCAATTAAAGTTAGTTTGTAAAGTAATTAGGACGATTATGTGGCGCTCAAGTATCAATAAACGCCAATTAGAAACACTGCGCGAATCGATTGTTTTAGCCGTGTTTTAGCACTTGCAAATTCGCATCCGCTTCTGATTTTATACGCTTGTTAAGTGATTGCTTCTGTTTAAGAAAATATTAAGTAGTCGGCAATCATGTAAGAGCTTTTCAGATGGATAATATCAAGTGCCTGCTAATGATTGAAGTGACAGCAAAGTAACTAATTGAATGAGCACAAATGAGAGTTGTTGCACATACCTCTATTATATGCGTATGTAGCCGCATTTAACTTAATTAAATCAGCTCAATTCTTCCATAATGTGTATTAAAAACTTGCAAAAAAAGAAGGCAACAAGAAACGCAATAACTTTGAAGTAGATGCAGTGCATCAATCAACGAACTTTTGCCCTTTGCTAATGAACTTCAATGTGCATCCACTAATTTGAAAGTCACTCGGCTTAATCCGCAAAACACAGCCACGCCCAGTTTCCTCATTCTCACACCCTCTGTGTACACACACCGAACTAAGTCAGAGATGTTGGAGTTAAGACGAAGCAATGCCAAAAAGTTAAATTTTAATCTGTGATGTGGCAAAAGTTGATGAGGAAAGTTGAGTTCGGGGCGAAACGAATCGTTTTGAGTGTGCCACATGTTGATACAAACATACCCATACACACACACATACACACACACACACAAAACACAGTCAGTTACTTACCCAAAGTCCTGCATGCACTTTGCAATCAGAGAGTAGACTTGTGTGCATTTTGGTGCTCATCAATCCAACATCCTATCAAAAAGTAGAGAAGAAAAAACACTAAATAAATCTAAGAGTTTAAGAGTGTAAAGTAAAGTTATGGATTTTTATTTTTTTTTTTGTCGGTGGGGTTACCAAGTGGGACTGGTGCTAAAAAGCATTTGTTATCGCTGTTCTAACATAAATTCACTTTGTAATTATTTCTCGCATTAGTTGCTGAGGTGGCGCCCGGAAAAGTCAGTCAGCAAATGTGCACAGACCAAGCAGGCACCATCATGGTCCCCCTTAAAGATCCACTGAAATGAATGGTCGCTGCTCTGGATTATTTGTTGAAGCACACAGCAGTCGACTGCTGTTTTAAAACAGCACACTCATTCACACACACACACACACACATACACACATACACACTCAAATACACAGAAAGACACATACATGCATTCGCACACTCCTACACAACTTTAAAATTGAATCAATCATTCTCACTTTGATGCACATCAGCAACAGAAGCTGCCTTAACTGCTGCTGCAGTTTTACCCAAAGAAAATGCTTTCTACTCATTGTGTGTGTGTGTGTGTGTGTGTGTGTGTGTGTATGCGTTGGGGAAGGGGGAGAGGTTTTGGCTGAAAACATAAGCTGTAACTATAAACAAGCAGCTTATGTGTTTTAGACGCTCGCTCGTTCGTTCTGAACGTCATTCGCTTGCTGTGACTCCATCTTTGCACAGGGTGTTAATTTTTGTTGGTTTATGAAGTCGACTCGCTCTCGTTGCTGCTGTTGCTGTTGCTGTTGCTGTTGCTGTTGCTGTTGCTGTTGGTGGACTGTGGGCCCTTCTCGCTTAAACACTTCAGGCACGGCAGCTGTGCGCAGTTCTAACGAGCAAAAACTAATAAATCCCCACGAAAATGGCTGCGGAAACGGAAGCCGTGTGTTGTGCTCAGTGTTTTTTTTTTTGCTTTTTTTTTTTTTGCTGCAGAGCAAGTAGAAAGCAACACGAGCCTTAGTCCAAGTCCAAGCCCAATTCCAATCCCAATTTCAAGCACAACAATCCCAAATGCTAGGTCCCAACTCAAACCCAAATCCTGGATGGGCAGAGCAAAGCAGGGCCTGTCTACCCGTGTCTGTGATGTGTTTTCTTGCTTAATTCTTATTATTATCCCAGGCATTATTATTATTGTTGTAGTTGTTGTTGTTATTGCTGTTGTTGCTGCTGTCGTCTTTCACAGATTTCTTTTAGCTTTATACTCAAATATAGAGTATATATACATCTCCTTCCATTTTTCCCTCTTTTTCTTTTTTGTTGTGGGAGCTTCTTTCATTTATTTGCCTGTTCCTTAGCACTTCTCTCTCTCCCGAACTCACCCACTCAGCTGGTTGTATCTTTTTGTTGGCTGTGCACGTTCGTGTTGCCTATCGTTTGCTTGTATTATGATTGCCGTTGCCATTGTTCAGTGTCGTTTGTTGTGTTCTTGTCGCTGTTGTTGTTGCTATTCCAGTTGCTTGTTGTTATTGTTGCCATGCAATAGTTCATTTTAATCTACAAACAGGATAATGCAAGAAGGATTTCGTAATGTGGCCTCAACGTTTTCTTCGCCCTTCCTTACCCCATTTCCTTTACTCCTTCGCCCAGTCATATTCCCACTCCCACCACCACAACTCCCACTCCCACTCCCACTCATTGCCTTCTTTGTCTTCTCTATCGCCTGCTTTTTATTAATACATAACTCAACGATTTGCACCCTCCATTTTGGACTGTTGTTTTCGTTGTTCCCATTATTGCTGTTGATTGTGCAAACTTTGCTCTGAACTCTGATGTCGTACAATAAATTGCATCACTGCTGATTGCTTAACATTTTTTTGTTATTATTTTAAGCTGGCTAAAAACTTTCGCCGCATTATTATAATAGTTTTCATCTTTACATTCCTTCGTTGGCTGCGTGACAACCGCCCTTGTTGTTATGCTTGTGGTTATTAACAATAATATGATTATTGTACCAGCTTCTACATAGTAAGAGATAAGAGATTTTCGGTTAACCGCAACTTGAAGATCTTAAGCGTCGTGTCTCATAAATTCATTGCAAATATAATTTCGAATGCAACGAAAGCTGGCAACATTCAGTCACGTCTGCAACTCCCACATGCAAGTCCCGAACGCTTGCATCCTGCTTAAGTATTTAATTAATATGAAAATCCAGCCATATTAAATAATGTTAATAGCAGAGTTTGCCAGAGCTTGAGTTATGTGCAGTTGGGTAAATAATCTGGTTTCATAGCAGCCATATTTGAACGTTATTTTCAATGGAATCCCTAACTAATGATCTAACAACGAGAAGATAAACTTTACAACAAGCCCATCGAGGCTTTTTAGATGTAAAAATATAAGAGAATTGGACGATATATAAAATGTTATCAAACTTAAAAACACATGTATAAGTTTACTTAAGACTATACTTAAATTATGGAATAGGAGTAATAGAGAATCATCTACATATAATATGTGGGTTTTCTTCAAGCATCCGATGAGTTCTCGAGGCGCACAGCATTGACATCCATATGCAACTAATTGTTACGACTTCCTTGCGGATTAAATTTAACTTCATATTTTGATTCTTTCTATTCTATCTCATAAAGTGATTGTCAGATTGCTATATGACTCTGGCTATGGTCTTTTTGGGGCGCATCTGAAAAGTTGTGAGAGTGAGAATTGCATTCAAAATATTCCCCAAACGGGTCAGCAGAGTGGTCAGTGGAGAGCCCGGCACAACGAATGGTCATTGGCCAATGCAATTGCCAAAAGTTGGACAGCAATTTAAAACAGGAAAAAAAATAATATAGTTAAAACTTCAGTTGTGTGTAGTCTATATGTGTGTGTGTGTGTGTGTTTGTGCGTGTGTATGTTGTGTGTGTATGAGTGTAAAACAACAAAAATCTAATTGTGCACAAAGTGAATTGATGTCGTTGCCAAGCGAAAATGAATGGATGACAATGGGAATGGGAATGGCTATTGGGATTGCATGTTGTGATAGGGAAAGGGGGGAATGGGGAACAGACTTCTACGCAGACGATGCTGCTAAGGGCCGCTTTTGGGGATAGCCTCTCGAGTGTTTTATTAAGCGCATATATCCAATTTCGTAGTAGGACTCAAGTGGCCAAAACGGACAGCGGCGGACGCAACTAATTTATGGCGCTCCATTAAAACTTGAGTTCAATTGCCAAAAATTTCATAAAAATTTTATTTAAAAAGACAACAAGGACAGCTATGGCAAAGCCAAATACAAATACAAATATAAAAAAAAGAGAAACGAATATACTAAATACATAAATATATATATATGTATATAAATATAAATATACATATATATAAATATATATATATGCGTGTGTACATAAGAGATGCGCAATCAAGTTTATTACGTACTCGCAGTCGTCGGCCTGGCGGCGCCACAATTGGACCCCCCTCAAGCCTTTGCAAGGCTGCGCTTTGGCCATGTCCTGGCTGGCAGGACTCGCCCCGCTGCGCGCATTGCGCAGTTCATTTGTGCTAAAATGAAATAAATTTAAATATATTTTTAGTGCATTTCGCATAAAACAAAAAGATGCCTTGCAGGGCCGCTGCTCGTCCTTCTCACTGCCGCCTGTCGCCCAGCTTCTACCGCCTGCTGGGCTTCTCTTGGCTCTCCTCTTGGTTGCTCGCTTGCCGTTTGCCGTTTGCCGAGCCTTGGGCTGCTGGCTTGCTGCTGCTTTCTTTTTATTTTCCGGCCGTTTGCCATCTCAGCGTTAGCAGCGCCGTTTATTGTTGTAGTTTAGTCCCCGCCAACCTCTCTCTGCCATTGTCTCAGTTTACGTATTTACTTTTGCGCTTTATTATTCTCCATTAACTTGACAAAATGAGCAGAGCAGCAGCTGAAGCAGGAGCCGCAGTCATCTTTAGTTGCTGATTGCCCATAGGCCAGCGTTTGTCCTTCAGCATTCACACAGCCCCCTCTCGAAAGAACAAAAAAAAAAAAACCAAAATAAATAAACGAAAGCCTGGTGAAAGTCTCATTTAAGCGCAGTGCTATGTGAACAGTTTATGCCACAGCCAGACTTGCAGTAAGTGACAAAGGACAGTTGAAAAATGCAAAAGGTGGGTTTGGAGCAGAGCCAGATGGCCCAGGTGGCTCTGGTGGCCCAGTTTGAGAAAGCTCCATGAAAGGCAACAAATTTGCATGGCATCGTGTTCCTAGACATTTCTGTCAATCACACAAGTCACTTTCGGCTTAACTTTTCATTTTTTCCATCTCTTCATTTCTCATTATGTGAATATGCACACACATAATCCACAACCACATCGCCAAGTTACGCAACACGCTCATTAGGGTCGTTCAGCCAATTTGAGAAAATTTGCAGCAATTCTTTTGTTAGCTGCTAAGCAGGATCTTTGCAATTTATGCTCGGGACATCTTTTGCGGCAAAAGGCTTAACACAAAAAAGAATAAGTAGCAGTAACGTCTGGGGACTGTGTATGTTGTTGTCGAAATTGTTGTGAGTGCTTAGCGCCTTAAATTAATTTCTGCTCTGATTGTGCTTAATTTGAGTGCTGTCTCCCTCTTGGTTGAACTGCTTCTCCAACTGCTCCACTTATGCAAAACCAAAGCTGTGCAGGAAATTAAACCAAAGCGAAATTTCCACAGAGCATGTGTTAACTCATACGCCAACTACGAGAGCTTCTTGTGTATCAGTCCGGACTGCAATTGGAACTGGGACTGGGACTGGGACTGGGACTGGGACTGGGACTGGGGTTGGGATTGGGACTGGGATTGGGATTGGGACTGTGACTAGTACTAGCTCAGAGATTATGCCAATTAGACGAATGGCAAGGGATGTAGCATTGCTCTTAACTGATGGCCTTGCTTGGCTCTCGTCTTAGTCTAATTGCCAATGTGATGCAAATTCCATTCACGCAGTTGCAATGAAAGGTATGCTCTTATGTGTGTGTGTGTGTGGGTATGTGTATAAGCAATTTTGAAGCATTAATTAGCCGACGGCTAGTTAACTTTGTATTCACTCCAATCCCTCTCATCGCATATAGCCAAGTGCATTTCATAGCAATTCCCCTCCTATCCTTCTCTGCCACACAATTTGAGCTTGGCTCGCATGTTATTTTGCCTGCATGCACCCAATTAAGAGGTTTGCCCTCGGCCACGCCTGCTTGTATGGTATGGTATTATGCAGGGGGAGGATGGCATAAGTTTTTAAGTGAAAAATACTCAGTGCGATTTAACTTATTTAGTATGTAACTGCAATTTACTGCATCTGCATATAAAATGCATTTCATTTTTTTTTTTTTTGTTCTTTCTACTTTTTTTTTTCGTTTTCCGTGTTTCGGAGCGGAGGGCGTCACGCCCATTTTTTGCGCCAACTGTAGACTTACACACTCACAGACTTATTATTTATATCTCTATGTGTGTATTTGTGTACTGGTCCTCTCCACTTCTTTTTTATGTACTGGCTACTAGCCTTGCCAAAAACAAAAAGCAAAAAATTTGTGAGAAGAAAATGCAAATAGCATAAAATACAATGCAGAAGCTCCACTCATTGAACCGCCCAACCCTCCCCCATGCATCACCGTACATCTGTCCCACTCTTTCTCTATGCTTCTCTGCTGCTCACACACCCCTCTTAGCTCAACGACCGCTTTTTCACTTAGCTCCTCACTGCGGATTTTTGTAAATTTTAAATGCATTTTCAACAAGCAAACACACACACACACACATAAGTACACAGACACACTCTTGCTCTTCTTGCCCTGACTGGCACATACCAGCGAGCGTTGCATACTTTTGGGCCAACAGAAAATCCTGCCAAAAAGGGGGACTGCTTTGTTTGTTTTTTTTTTTTATTATTACTATTATTATCTTTATTTTTTGTAGTTTCTGCGCTTCCTTAACATTTGATTAATGAGTGCAGAACGCGATGGCAGATCATTTTTTTCCCGTACCCAGGCCGACGTTAGCGACTATCAGCTTTCTTTGCGAACATTGCGCATAAGCAGGATGGTCTCCATCAAGCGAATGTTGCAATTACGCCATCATCGATTAGATGAAACACGAATGACATTCAATATAAGACAAAATGAGGCCGCAGAAATGTGAAAAAGTAAAAGTCGATAAACCAGCAAAAGAAGAACATCTATTTAATTTTAACTTCTTTCGGAAATTCATTGTTCTAATCGATGCAAAAAAGAAAAAGAATCAGCTTCAATTTGAATGTTCAAAGCTTGAAAGGAAATCTTAACTTTCTTATGGGCTTTCCTATATTCAATTCGTGGCAAAAAAGGCAGGCGGATTTGCGTTCTGGCCACATTCAATGTCTGCTCAGAAATTGAATTGTAAGTAAGGCTGAAAATGCCGTCGCATAAATACAAACCAAATAAAAAACATAAACTATGACCCGCTCAGACGGCAGCTGAGAAGGCAACAGCAAAAGCAACAGCAAAGAGAGAAAGGCGGCGGACACCGAGCCGCAGTCTGTGCCACAAAACGAGGAAGCCCAACATCAATTCTGGGATTAAGGACACTGATTTGATATACTTTTTATTACCATTAAGTATAAGTTGACAAAATGCCGCCGCAGCTACGATATAATGTTGAAGACCCGTACGTCAGCAGGCACTACACCAAACCAAACCAAACCAAAAGCATCGAACGCTGAAATTTAAAGCTTAGCGTACTTTATGAAATAGAACCGGCTCTCGGCTCTCGTCTCTCGGCTCTCCAGTCATTAGCTGTGCACCATTAGCGCCGGCGACAGTCAAGCAAACCACCCAATCCGCCTCCGAGCCTCATGCCGACCCACCTCCTGCGCCACGGCCCAAAATCGTGGCTCGTTATTATGGCTGATAACATTTTTACGATGCCGACAATGACATGACATGATTTTTTTTCTTTTCCATTTCTTTTTTTTTTTTTTTTGTATTTTTTCCTACTTTCACTCAGCGTGTCTCAGTTTGTATGTTTCTCTGTCTGTGTTGCTGATGTTAACTGTTGGGGGACAAAACGATTTTTTATGCCACAAAAATGACGCAGTTTTATTGCGTTTTGGCCAGATTCCCGTTACGTTTTTTCCACGCGCTCAGATTTTCATTTTTAAATCATTAAAAATGGCTCATAAATTTTGTGTTCAAGTTGCCAAAGACGCCGTTACAATCATGCCAAAAAATATGCCTCCCAGAGGCTTATGTTTCTCGAGTCTGACTAGTCCAATAATTTCTTGACCAGGGTGTCCATGTCTCATTATTACATTTTTTATTTCAATGGAAAACATATTTTGTCCTTTTGCTTTATGATTTTTAATAATGTAAATGGAATGGAATGAAACATTCCAAGTTGTTTCCAATGGAAAACATTTTCAAATTTATTTCAAACTATAAACAGAGTAAAGACCTTTTCACTGGGTTTTGTTATCAGACTTTAGCCAGAGAAATGTTGAAATAAGCGAGTCATTGGCCGGAGAGCCAATCTAAGTATTAACTAAATATGTGGCTTATGCATAAATTAACAACAAATTATTACAGTAATAACAACAAAAATAACAAAAAGGCTAACAAAATGGGCCATATTAACATGTGTATTAAATATGATGTAATTAATTGGCATTAAAAGCAAAACAATGCCCCAACAAGAACAGCAACAACTTAATCCAAAATTAGGGAAAAATCCAAACCAACCAGAATATTGAATAAGCCACGAGTGGCGCTTACCTCAGAATTATCGAGATTGGGCCCACTTATTCTGAGTACTTTCATGTTTGGCTTATGTTTTATTAATGAATGGGCGCGTGTGTGTTTTCGTGTGTATATACGTGTGTGTGTGTGTATGTGTTCTCGCATAATTAATAATAAAATAAGGATTTGCTGCTATTATTTTAATTACGCGCATATCAAGTAAAATTTAATGTTTCCACACAAGTAGCTAAAGTAAAAACAATAAAACAAGATTACTTCAAAGAAATCGAAACAGAAAGTAAACCATGCTTTACAAACTCAAACCCAAAACTTACAATCTTCGTATAAGTGCTACTGAAATATGTAAAGGAACTAAATAAATAAATATTTTCCACTCATTTCAACTCACAATAAATGGTTTGAGTTCAAAGGAAGCACACAATTTTAATTGCATTAAATCATTCAAAGTTGAATACTTTATCAATCTATTAACTTAACATAAAATGGAAAACAATCAAGTTCTGAAAATATTCTCAATTATTATTTCTGAAACTATTTATGAAGAATTCAAATAAGCAAAGAACCTGTTCTGATTAACGAATCGAATTTTCAACGCGCAAAATTGATTGCTGTTCTGAATTTCATATACGTTCTGAAAAGTTATTAAAATCCAGATTCCTATTTATGGTACTTAGTAAACGCTTGGCTCCAGCCCCAATACCTATCACATAACACTGATAAGTCCTTATATCAGCATCCTAGTCGTGGTTTAGAAATTGAATTGTTTCAATTTTCAATTTTTGGATATAAATCGAATTAATTTGGAATTACTTAAATAGTTAGTTAATACATAAATGCGAAACCTCACATTAAAATAAGTGTAGTCTGATTTTGGCCAAATTGTCACGTACACTTCGTCTTTGACTATTTGCGACATTTCCAATCAACTGTCAGAGGCAGGTCAGTCATCAGCAAGTGCCTGGTAATTGCCAAACTAAACCACAAAAATGCACACACCACATTCGGGCCCTCAACGGTGGGAACGTGGCAGAGGGTGTCAGGTAGAGGGTGTGAGGTGGAGGCAAAGGAGTGGGTTGCTGTTGCCTGTTAAATGCGTCATCCAAATCGCCTTTGCATGACTTTGAGCCACTTAATGCTATTTGCATCCCATTGCGGCTGGCGACAAGCGAAGGACATTCCCAGTAACGGTCCGTTGCACATGTCGGTCAGTCGTGGCAACCGCCCGACCAACCAACCACCCAAATACCCAACCACTCAACCACAGCCATAGTCTGAAGCCTTGTCGAGCTGCACGTCATTATTATAATTTCTGTATTTGCACAAATGTCGCCCGGCGTCGCCAGCCCGTAAATTGCAATAGCCAACGATTATTGAATTTAGTTAAACAACGTTTGTCGTCGTCATTCCCTAAACCTCGATCTCCGCCGCAATCACACAGTCCCTATCATATATAGCAGGTCGTGCGGCACCTAATCACCAGCTGCTCTTGTATGGCTGTCAGTCGACGCCTGTCGCCAGGACGTTCGTTGAGCCCTGCACTATTCGTCTGCCCGTCGCGTCGTTGTCAAGCAGGACGTCGCCGGCTCATTGCAGCAGAACATCCGGTGCGCTTGCGTATCAAAGTCTGTCTGCTTGTCTGATTGACTTCCGTTGTCTACGTTTGTCAGTTTGGCCATTTTGGTTTTGACTCGACCCAGACAACAGACAATCGACAACGGACAACGGCCAACGGCCAACGAACAACGGACATCAGACGACGAGCGCGCAAGCGAGAGCGAAATAGTACAGAAAGTGAGGGCCAGAATGAGACAGAGTTTGATTGAGGCTTCTGCTTCAAACTGGCGAGCTTTCTGCACTTATTTACACTTTAAGTGAATTGTTTGCTTGCGTTTTAACACAAATGCAATTATGCGCTGCCAACAACGCTGTCGACGTAGCCGCAACTGCAGCAGCAGCCTGACTTTGTGCTTGTTGCTGTTGCTGTTGCTGTTGCTGGTGCTGGTAAATGTAAATTAAAATGTAGTTGTTGCTGCAGCTTCCATTGTTCTTGCCTAGCTGCCTAGAATATAAGGCGTGTTCTTACTAATGTTTGAGCATTTGTTGTTGTAATCGTTTCTCTTACAGTTTCCCATTTGTTATTTGTCGAATATATCACATACATACATACATTTGCTGTTTGCATCCTTGCTGTAATTGAAGTGTATTGGTCAAGTGGTTAACTGAACCTCGCACATCAAACTGTAAAATATCAAATGAGTTGAATTACTCTAAAGTGTGCCCCTTAAGCACTCTACCATCCAGGCATATCATTAAGCCATCAACAATTTCATATTACCATTTGTGTCACAGACCTGCAATTAAACTGAAGAAAGTTTATCAATATGCAAATGCATAAAACTTACAGTCGCTGACAGCAACTTCTAATTAAATGCGAGTGCGCGACATTTTCCAGCCCCACCCCCCCCCCTTCCTAAGGGGGTAGCGGTTTAGGCGGTGGAGTAAAGCATGCAATTAGATAGCCAACAAACGAAACGCTGACGACTCAAGAGCAACATCAACAACAACAACAACAGAACTTCTAATAACAGAGAGTAGAGCATACGTATGAATTGTAAATTTAATTTAATCAGACTTAAGTGCAGCCACTACGCCACATGTATGTATGTATGTGTGTGTGTGTGTGTGTGTGCGTGTGCAGTCGGGCATAATGTATACGCCCTGTCGCCCAAGCAAATATAGATAGCATATTGAAAGTAGACATGGTCTGCATTGGGTTTAGTTGCGTGTTTTCACTTAGCTCGGTAATTGTTTACAATTTATAAAATTGTCAATTGGCCAACTGTCTACAGAATTGTAGCAGTAACTATAACACACACTCACACTCACACACACAAACACATATAACCCTTGGCTTCTCTATGGGCCGGCCTAATTATATATGGAACCACTGGAAACACCACATCGAGTTGTGCGTAATTCGCGTATCCCCCATGCAAACATACAGCTCCACCTGACCAGCGAGGTGCGCAATTTGAAGCTGAAACTCAAGCGTTGTAGCAGTGGGGCAAAATGGGCGTGGTCCACTAAATATACACACGGGTACAATTAATGGCGATTAAGAGTGTGTTGGCCAGAGTGTGTTCACCATACGCGCAATGCATTCAATTAATGCACACCCTTCAAAACAAAGGCCAGCTAAGCACACATTGTTGCCAAGCCAACTAACAATGAAAACCCTTCAGACAACTGCAAGCTAAGCTCACACTCTGTTGCCAAGACAACTTATTAGTCGGAATTTGTATCAAACTCCATAAGTCCCAATAGATGCTACATTTTAAATGAGACTTAGTTCAATAACAAGACAAACACAAACACAAACACAAACACAAATACAACACACCACAACGCTCACAGACAATCATTCGATACTGTGGCAATAAACTTATTGCTTATCAATCAACACAAAGTGTGGTCATCAAGGGGAGCTAAGTGAATGGCGCAAAACACTGGCTGCAGCTGCTGCTCATCACACACACAATATGAATATTTACGAATAAAAATAGTGACAAAAAAAAATACCCTATCCGTTCACCAATTTGAGCTATTGCCAAAGTTAAGACAGGCTGTCGCTTTGTTAACCAATCACATCGATGACCCAAAAGGTGACTTCTTAGCATCCATTTTAAGGGTTTGCTAGTTTGTGTGTGAGTGTGTGAGTCCCAATGACCCTTCCGACATGGGCTTTATTGAAAGAATAAAAACAAGCTTAGCATGGTTAGATGCAAAGTTACCTTTAATTGGCACAAGATAATGTGAATATAAGTCAATACATTTCTTTTTTAATGCACGAAATGCCAATAACTGAAAGGATCAACAAAGTTAAGCAACTTTTACTTCCCATTTTGGGCTTGTTTTGTTTTTCAGATTCATATATGTATTTCGAATTCAGACACGTGTCGAGAAGAGGCTGTTATATCAGAAGGAGCGCTTATAAAATTATTGTTGCGCTGTGCTAAATGCAAATTGAAAACTTTTGCAATAAAATTACATTAAAGAACAATTTGTCTAAGAGAGAGAAAGCGAGAGCCAGGCAGAGAGAGAGAGAGAGAGAGAGAGAGAGAGAGAGAGAGAGAGAGAGAGGGAGAAGCGAAGAGGTGGCTTAAGTGCTGCCACGCCCTGACGGCATGTGGCTTCAGCCGATTCGATCTGAATCAATCAACTGCGGAAATTATGTTAACAGCAGGAAAAGTTTATTTCTTTTTCTTCTTTTTTCGCCATCTGCGAAACAATTGCGAACAGTCGAAGAGCTCTCAGTTCAATTGTAATAGCAAAAGCACACTTCGTGTGTATGTGTGTGTGTGTGTGTGTATATGTATAATATATCATTGAGTGACCGCAAATGGAACTCAAGATGGTGCCTGACAGCAACAGCAACAGCAGCAGCAGCAGCAATTGTGTCAGCGCCAGGACTTGACAGAAGCTCGTGGCACAGGCTAATTATTTTACATTAAATTAAATAATGATACACTTGCCAATGCGTCACAAAATGAGTGGCAGCAAAGGTATGAGGCAACAAGCGCCGACTCCGGCTCCGTCATCGGCATATCCGTGCCACCCGGTTGGCAATGTTGGGTTTCGTGCAGCGACAAAGAAATCAGTGGGGCACGTGACGCAATTTGCATAAATTTGAAGCAGTCGCAGCGAAGCGATGAAACGAACCAGCGCCGAAACGGAAGCCAGCGCGTAATTTCAATTGCGGTTAAACAGCAGCCAAGTAGAAAAGTAGCAAAGTGCCAAAGTGGCAAAGTAGCAAAGTGGCAAGCTGCAGGAGCAAGCAGTAAGAGCAAGAGCAAGAGCAAGCAACACAGCCAGCATCAAAAACTACATAGTCAACGAAGACTTTGAGCTGCACGCTCGTCAAAGGCAAATGTAATGCGCACATTATTGAATACGAAGCCCCCGGTTATTATCGACATAAATGTCCTCGAACGTGTCCCCTAATGGCAGTTGAATTTATTGAAAAATTATGAAAAGGGCTCGCCGCTCGCTCGATGGCCACAGGTCAGGTTGTGCCTGGTCAGAGTGAAGAAGTCAAGTGATGGCTGGCTGGGCTGTTGCGGAGCGTCGGTTCGGTAAAATTATTTCTGTTTGGGTACATCCTAAATAAACAATTTGTACGCCACGCCAAATGTGCGAGATATATTTTGCTATTTGCTGTTAGATTTCTAATGAATTTCGGTCGGTCTCGTTACTCGATTCTCGTTTGGTTTCGTCCTTTTGGAGTGCTTGGCTCTGCTTTTGCTGTCAGTGTTTTGGTAGAGATAACGAAAGCCACTTGAAGTGTTTACTTGCGACAAATTGATGTGTTTGCATTAGTCGAAAATAATAAATTAAGTTTTCTCCAACACCCGACCCCTCGTCCCCTAGTTTCGCCAGCCCCTTGATATACTTGTTTTGTTACAAGGACGGCGTTGTACGGCAAGGATTATAGCTGCTCTCAAAAACATATACAGAATATAGATTTCATCATAAGTGATAAATAATAGGGTATCTAATATTATCTTGAATCGAAAGCCATCAAATATGTTGAAACAATGATATAAAAGATACGCTCCCTAATTAATTAACCATTTCCTCCATTTTCTCTCCACAGGTAAGCAACCCACGCAACAATCAACATCAATGTTAATCCCATTAGCTTAGCAGCAAGGTGAGCGACTAGATTTACAGTATATATATGTACATATCGCCAGGTGGATTCTCAGACCCACTCGAGTCTCATTTCGATTTGCCTTGGGGCAACAGGGCAAGCCGGGCGGAGAAGCAGGTTAAACGTTACACCGCAATTCCCTCTAAAGTAGCGTATAATGCATGGTAAATCTCGAGCACAAGCTGGAGCTACGGCCATACTGAAAGTGGGGCTGAATTGTGCCAATATTTTGCTAAAAATAAAAACAGACGCTATTCGCTTACCTGCAGGCAGGCAGGCAGCTAGATGTGGCATGCTTCCACCAATATGCGGCAGCTAAACGTTTCCGTGCACGCGAAAAACTTGCACGACTCCAACTTCGACTTCGACGTCGACTCTATCCCGGCTGCTTTACATTCTGGAGGGGTGTTGCCGGTTAAGAGAGCTGTGTGCTGGGAAATGCAGTTGGAAAGCAAGACAGGCAATTTCTTTACACTTTTCGTGTGCTTTCATATTTTTCTAACGTTAATGTGGCCACAAATTGAAAAAGAACAGCTAAAACGCAAATGTAGCAAACAAGTGGGAAAATTGAAGAGACACACCATGGGCAGGGTAAGGAATAAAGGGAAGGGCCGGAAGCGCACCTGAACTCAATAAAAGCTTCATTTTTTGGGTTGTTCAAGGAGCAGAAAAGCACAATGAACAGCAAGGCAAAGAAAACAAAAACCAAAAATAAATTATTTAAGAAAAATATGTTTTACATAAACTTTTGAAAGTGCGGGCAAAGGAAAGCAGAGAAACAACAACAACAAAAAAATGAAGAGGCAACTGCGAGAACAAGCACAGCAAAAAAAAAAACAACAACAAAGAATACTAGAACAAATGGCATGTAGTTGGAGAGTTGAAAATTGCAAAAGTAAATAACTGAAGGTTCCCAGCAGGGGTTTTCCTTTTGGGTCGTGTGCACCCCTGCCCCGACCCCTTCCCCGACCCCTATCCCGAAAAATATAAAGAATGAAATTCGCGTTAAAGCAGCGCCATCAGGCAAAACAGTTGCATAAAGTTATAAAAGTATTATGAAATTCCAAATAATAACTGCATCTACATAGCCATGGCCATAGCCAGAGTCTAAGGAGCCACAGCTGCAGCTGGTAGTAGTAGTTGAAGGCCAAGGAATTGCAATAGTTGGCTGGCTGGCAAGTAAATAAGTTGAAATAAACTAGCACGTAAGGTTCTTAACTTGCCTTTTACCCGCTGGCTGGTTTTTCTGCGTGGCCGGTTTAATAAAGTAAGTATCCATAAAAAGATATGACCACAATAAAAATGTGACGGCTGTAAAGCTCGTTGTTACCAACAACACCAACAACATCGAATATATAAATCTGAAAGCTGAACCATACATTGCGCCCTGTAAGCATGCAACAGTGTTTGCCACTGTGCGGCTCATTTGAATGCAACAGCTGAGCAGCGGATAAACGGAATCTATGGCTGCACTAAAGTCCTTCAGGAGCCGTTGCCTGACAATGCTTATCAGCTTTAAGAAATTATCAAACGCCAGTGCAACACAAATTGCCATGAATGCTGTAAATAGTATTGCATTTACGCGTTGTGTGGCAGTTGCCGTAAAATCCGCGTTACGTCATGAATTGGGGTCGCTTGCAACAAAATTGCAATGAACCATAAATGTTGCAAATGTCAAAAATGTCAAGCCGCCAACACAAAACGGTCAGCAGTCGACGCATTCGATGCAACAACAACAACAGTTGCAACTGGTTGCTATAGTAACTGAAAACTGGAAACTGGACACTGGCCCTTTGTCAGAGGGCAGCAGCACTCTAAAATAAATGTCACACATGTAAAATAAATAGAATGGAAATGAGCATCATAGCACCACAATTGGGAGGTGGCTGGACTGGCAGCTAGAATACAATTGGAATCAGTTCATGTTACCAACTGGCAGGGTATGTGCCATGTGGAAGGCAGTTCAATTCTTTTCATACGTATTTATTTACTTTACATATTTTTAACATATTATTTTATTGATTCATCTCTTTTAAAAATATCCTATTAATCATTCATTCTTATTCATTTAAAATAAAACTAGTAATTTATTCCATGTTTTTTAAATTATAATAGTTTATTTTTTTTTGTTGTAATATTTACATAATTTAACCAAGTTTCCTTTGGGGAGGATATATAAATCCTCAACACGATAAAGATTTGTGCAGGAATTGGAGTTCATAGAACACTTAAGGGCCCAGAGATGACACTATATAATATTAGTATATCTTCTTTTTGTAATTAAACAAGCAATAGAATTGAGAAATTTGCATTTTCCCTCACAAGCTGGCTGGCGAAATCGTTATGCTCATTGTATGCAAAATGTGGTGCTCACAGATACATATGTACATATGTGAGTATGAATGTATATTCATTTGTGCATTCATAGTGGCTGACATTTTGTGCTCATCTGTACGCCTCCAACGCTTTGTCCACTCATCTGAAACATACATACATATGTGTTTCCCCTTCTGTTGCAACCCACACGTTGTGTGTAATAGCTGTGTAGTCGTCTTTGCGCTCATTTTGTTTTTGCCGCTGCATAAATTTAATATTTTGACATATGTAAGCGCAGCAGCAGGAGCAGCAGCAGCAGCAACACCAACAGCAACAATAACAGTAGCAACAACAAGAAATACAACAACAGCTGACGCGGCGACAGAGGCAACAAAAATGAGCACAAATAAATTTACATGCATGCATTTTGGTTAAACTGTCAGACCACAAATCAGAAATACACTAACACCATGACATCTGTACCCAAGTCCCGCAATTGCTGACTATCTCCCCCTCTCTCTCTTTCTTACTCTTGCCTTTCATATATACAAATATATATATATATATATATATATATATATATATATATATATATATATATATACAAATATATATATACAAAAGTGTGTGTGCGTGTGTCTTTACTTATATGAATAACTACTGTCATGCGTGGCGTTATGGCCGTGAGCATGCCAACTCTTCCTCTTATATGCCACAAAGCGGCGTTTTTGTTGTGGCCCATACACACACACACACACACACACACACACACACACACACACACTCACACGCATTCACACACATACATATAAGAGATACATGAACGGCAACGGATTTTAGTTGACGCTCGGCTCCCTCAGCTCAGTTGGTGCTTATCTGCATTTGTGCCGGGGCTGTTTGGGCCTGGTCGGGTCTGGTAGGGTCTGGCCTGCACTCCACTTTATATTTAATGAATGCCATAATGACTGCAATGCAACGCATGAAATATTTATAGATGTGAATGGATACGATGCAGCCAGCCCCATACCCATACCCATACCCATCCCCAAAAGCAATACCAACCCTAGCTGAATATAGGTTTGGTCTGTTCACATTCAGTATTCGCTTTAAAAATGATATGTATATCATTCGTAATTGTGGATATGCATGTATTTAAGACAAAATGATCACTTCTAAAGCTGAAGCATTTTCAGCGCGTGCTGTGTTGATATTATTTTTGTCATTATTGTTTTTGTTGCTGTTGTTGTTATTAATGCAGCGGCTGTTGCTGTGGCATTGCAAGCCGCATTAAAAAAATACGTAATTTCCTTTAATAAAGCCGCACAAATTTAATTAACCAGCATGCAAATGCATTTACACCTTAATTATTAATTGAATTTAAATACATAAATACACAGGCAAAATTTCACGAGGACATCGGATGCCGCACACACAAATTTAAAACATACAAATTTGCATATACTCTTTTATAAATATATTGCATTCATATGTAAATCTATATATATATATATATATATTTATATAGATATATCTATATAGATATAATTTCCTTTAACTATATCAATGTGCTTTCCCTTTTCGCCTTTTTTATATTTTTTGCTGTAAAAATGGTTGACGTTGTTCTTTTCGCTGGCAAGTTTTTGTTCGAATTTTTAAAAAAATTTAAATATTTATAAGGTTATTATGCGCTATGAAAAAAAGTAGAATTATGGTGAATCGTGTTTAACTTAAATTATTGTTATTTGTATGGTCTCTGTGGTCACAATTCAATGCATATGGCCAATCAATTGGCGCAGAACTGCATAAGGTTTATTTGCAAATTAAAATGCGATATATTCGTCCATGTCAATTTCTTGCCTTAATTAAAATGATATTCACTCATTCTTATTAATACTAAATGAAATATGTAAGCTATGTAAATTTAAAAGCATTTTGATTATACATCCGAATTATGATTCATTTATAATTATGCTTAAAATATGTACTGTGTTCTCCAGCAATTGATAACTATTTATTACACAGATATATTTTATTTAGTAAGTGATACGTAAATATGGCAACTTTCGATCAAACTTTAGCTTACAATATTAAACAATTGGCTTCATTACGGTTTCTTTAATCGCAAACATATATTTTTCCCCGCATATTAAATGTAAGAGTTTAATGTACATATAGTTCCACTTCTTAATAGCTTATTCAACGGTTGAAACAATTTAATTCAATTTCGAGTTGTGTTTTCTTAATTGTAACCAGCTGATATGATTGGCTATCTGGTCGATTCCATTTTAATCATATGAGTATGTTGCAGGTAATGCTGTTGGTCTTTAGTTCTGAATACATCTAATAGATTCTGTGGTTTCTGCTCATTTTGATGCTGTTTCTATAATTGCACTAAACACACACACACACACACACACATTTTATGGCTTGCATCAATTGTCTTTTGATGAGTATGTGCTTGTAGAGAGAGAGAGACATAGAGAATGAGACAGAGATTTATTTCAACGCGAATCATGCAACAATAAAATGACCAATTCTCGGGTCATTCAATTGCAGCAGAATTCCGTTGCGCAAAAGTCTGTATGTAGAATAGTGTATAATTAACCGAAAATCGCTTAAGTGCCCCGTAGACCCCTAGACGCCCACGTGCAGACCGCAGCATGCAAATTAAAAACACAGCGATTGCTTTGGGGGCATGACAGTTGCAGTTTATAGTGCGACAGTTGGGAGCTGCATATGTTTACTTTGGCATTAAATAAAGTTGTTTGGCCAGGCTGGGTTTTTAATTTACAACACAGTTCAAAATGGGAGTGCAGGTGGAGAGGTGGTTGACGTACTGTATGCATAAATAACAAATAAATCATTTATGGTCACAGCGAAAACATTTATTGAGGTGCCCACACACACACACACACACAGAGAGAGCGAGAGAGAGGCACAGCCAGAGAGAGTGGGAGAGAGAGTGAGAGAGAGAGAGAGAGAGAGAGAGAGAGAAGGACAAGCTGAGCAAAATAAATTAATTAAAACTTCGAGTGCGTGGCGCAATCAAACTTTGGCTTAAGTTGGTGTCGCCAGGCAGTCGCCATTTTAAATACGCTCACACACACACTCACACACGCACATACATATGCACAATTGTCAGGGCCAGGAAATCGCTTCGATTGCTGCTGCTCTGTCTGATGGGGCTTGGGCTGGCATAAATGTCAAATTGAGGACACAAGTTGGACAGAATGCAGATCACATCGGCGGGTGAGTGGGAAGAGGGACAGGGAGGTGGGAATGCAGAACGAATAGCAATCAGCAACGAAGTGCAAAGCTTTGCACCTGCTGCGCATTTCGTTCCATATTTGCAGTAGGCATTTTTAATTTGTATTCACATTTTAATTGCAACAGCGCGCAACATTTTAATTTCTTATTGCCGTGTCAATGTACCGTTATACGTTGCACTTAAATATGCCTAAAAGCCTTTGCAGCAAATTCTATAGCAGTCGTCAAACTTAATGAAATATGCTGCTGAAAAAAAGGCATACAAACAACTTTGCTCCAGTTGTTGTTGACTGCTGTGTGAATTGCAGTCATTTTGTTCTTATTGCAATTTCAATGCATTTACAAATTTCAAAAACCCCGCCAGCCAACAACACCAAATGTTACCCACTTTGATTGCCACCGAGTTGCTCAGTCCCCGTCCCCGTCCCCGTCCTCGTTCCCGTCCCCATCCGGTTACCACGCCCACCTCGGCTCTCCGGTCCCTGCGAAGAAAGTTTGTTGTTTCGTGCTTATTTTAGCATACAACTTTTGACGTTTTCGCTCTATGCCAGATGCTTATCAATAATTTATTTATAAGCTTCACCTCAAAACACATGTTGTCAGTATGCCATGTCACTACGCCCAACCAACCGCCCCAGTTCCCTACTCCAACCCTCTCCAGCAACTGGTTGGGCCTGCTGTTTTCTGCTTAGTGTGTTGCTGCTCACTGTAATAGTTGCGTTGGCAGTTTGGATAACAAGCCGCCGTTGCCGCTTGACACCTGACAACTCCCTCTCCCATCCAACCAAACACACACACACACACACACGTAAAGGAAATATTGAGGTGACTTGTTCATGGTCCTAGACCTGGTCCAGCTGCCAGATGCCAGGTACTAATTTCATCTCCATGCTGCTGCTGCTGCTGCTGCTGCTGTTGCTGTTGCTGTTGCTTTCTGTGAACTCTCTCGACGCGTTTGCATAATTTATGATTGCAAAATGTGTTCATTTAGTTTTGCAAATTGTTGACATGAACAATCATTAGGGCCCTCTGTACTGATTTCAGCACCATTTTATCCATGTACAAATTCATATGTGGCAGATAAGGTTGCCAAATTGGGTTGCAACTACCTGCTGACAAGTTGAGCTGCCAAGAAGTGAATTGGGCTAATGAATTTGCAAAAGCTATTAATTGAACACAGAAGTTACAACTAGAAGTTGGGCTTAGTCCAGTAAATCTGATGAAGACGCAAATGATGATCAAACATGGACTTTTTGTGGATTAAGAATTATATTGAATATCAAAAACTTAAAGCCTTTCTGGCTATTGTGGCTAATGTTAAAGAAAGAAATAGGAAAACCTATCCATCTTTATTCAAAATCATACTTCAATTAATTGACAGCACTTGAAAAAAAGACAGCAAATAAAAACCTACATTCATTATGGTAAATATGAAATTTACATATTTGTACAGTTGTCGAGTTGACAGCACTTGTTTTTGTCTCTTCAGGCTGAGGGCAAGTAAAATTCCAATGTTTGGTTGCTAAACAACTTACGAAGTTGACACTGGCATGCAACAATATTTTCATCAGCAACACGACTAAAATTAGCAAGTGTCAAAGATAAATAAGAGACTATACCTCTAAACACTCTTCCATCCGTTCCCCGACCACTTTTCTTAGCACTGTCTATGGCAACTGTCTTCAACTTCAGATCTCAGTCCAAAGTATCTATTTGCCTGTAGAAATAGTGCCAAAGTGAGTGGCTCCTCACATCCTACGGGATGGGGGCACAGGACCACAGGCAGATACTTGACTAACTTGACTAAGTGTGGCATGTGTGCCACGCCCCTTTTATAGCCATCCTCCGTGTCACACGCTTCCCGCTCTTCCCACTTCAGGACAGTTGGCGCTCTGGGTAAGTGCAGTTGGCAGAAATTAAGTAAGTTTGTAGCTGCAATTTTTGGCTAAAACTATGTCAAGTTTGGTTTTAGTTGCCAGCAAAGTTTTTCTTAAGAAAATTGTACCAAGTAGTATGTATAAGTATATCAAATGAGGGCTCATGTGGATGGAGGAACGGGGCAACGGCTTGGTCTTAAGCAGACTAGGCAAAAACCTAATGAATTTCATGCATGACATGCAATTCCCGCGACGAGTCGCTTAATTAAAACCATTAGTCGTTGGCCCAGAGTCATTGGCCAAATAAAATTTGATGGTCCCAGCTATAAGTCGCACTCCTTTTCTCTCCCATTCCATTCCCTCATCTAGTAAGCAGAGCAAGCCCAGAAGCTGGAGTAGCAGCAGCGGCAGCAGCAACAACAGCAGCATCCAATTTACATAGTTTCTTTAATGTTTACTGCATAATTTTCACATTTTTCAATGTCATACTGTGGTGCTGCATTGTATTCAGCTAGCCTGCTTGCAAGCAAGAAATCTTTTGCATGTTTTGGTCATATTCTAAAAATAATAGCACCAGCTATATATATATATATATATATATATATATATATACGTGTATACGTTGAGGCTGGTCAAGCGACCCACTTTACTAACCCGGTACTGAGATTTTTACGACCCTATGCCAGCGGCAGCCACAGCAAATCTGCAGTGAGCGAGAGAGAGAGGCTGGGAGTGTAAAATTATAACATTGGGTTAAATAATGTCACTTGGCTGCAACTGAAAGCGAAAGCTTAACAAATTTGCTGCATGGATTAGAATGCAATAGAAAAAAATATACCTCAAAAATGGGACGCAATTTATGTGCCGCATGGAGGCAAAGAGTGATAAACAGAGAGCGAGGTGGAAAGCAGTTAAGGAGAGTTGATTAAATCTGCTGCAACTTTTAAAATAATGATGCTTTCAAAAATGAACTTGCTTCAATTTTCAAACACAGGCGCAGCGAAGGGCCAACTTTTCTCCCTTTCTGTTGGACAAGATTACAAAACTATAAGGGAAAGGCAAAGCAGCGGCAACGGTATCTCAACGGTAAATGGCAAACAGCACCGCAGGAAGCAACGCCACGCCCATGCGCCCCAAAGCAGCTGAGCTATGGCCAAGTCAAAAACTTTAATTCAAAAACTTGTACAAAAATGCACATTTAATGGAAATTTACTACCTGCAGTCGCGTCAAAGGCAGCAGCAGCAGTCGCAGCCACAAGAACAGACCAAAAAAATAGAAAACAAAATACACAAAAATTACAACAAAAAAATAACAACAGCAACTGAAACCAAACAAGTGCCACAAAGTTGAAGTTGCAGTTGAGTGAATAAGGGAACGGAGGGTCGAAGGTTCTAACAGCAAGCGCCTGGATATATAGCCAAAGTGTTAACGGTTTGTTTGCGCGCCAAATGGCAGGCAGATGAAGTTAAGGAGAAGAAGGTGGGGCATGCGGTGCATGCGGGGCAAGTATGCGCTATTTTTAAAGCGACTGGTCTCCTGCAGTTGTCTGCTGTTGGCTGCGCTGCGACAAGCAGCAACCGGAAACGGAAATTGCGTAGCGCGTAGCCCAGTTGCATGACTGCCAGCCCCAGTTACAATAACCGAAGCACGAACCACCGCACCAGTACCACACACCATTTGGTAGTAGGGGAACGTAACGCAGATGGCGGTGGCTGCCCCGCTAGTAATGCGTTCCCAAAGCGGATCATGCTACCATGGTAGGAAGGAGCGGAAATGGAGAGCGATTGTTTTATAACCTATTCGAAAATGTCAAGGTTATGTTAGCTCGTTGGTAGCAGTTAAAGTACGTGTGTATATATACTGGCAAACTTCGATGTTGTCCATTATTAAGATGGTGGAGGTGGACGATTAAGGGGTGTAGCCAGCACTTACCTGGCTCAAATGCCTGAAGCTCCTTTTTCGAGCATCATCAAATATCATAGCATCAACTCAAAGCGGTTTGAAGCTCGTTTTAATTTTCGAATCAGAATGAATGAGAATACCAAAAAAAATATATTAAAAATGAAAGTAAAAGGAAAACTTTTCATGTGCAATGCTGGCTGCAAAATAAAACCGCTAGCAGCGAAATGAAAATGGAAAACTCCATTTGCTGGCCAACCACACGGGGGGTACCTTTGTGTGAGTGTTGTTGTGTGTAACTCGAAGCACTAGAGCCCAACAAATAAGAAATTAGTTGTTGAGAAATTGTTGCAGCTGGCTGCAGCCGTAAGAGGCAAGCACAAAACTAGCAACAGGGGGAAGAAAAAAAACTTTGCGCTAATGTCTTAATGCAAAAGTTTGTTAACGACGGCGGTTGAAGAGGGACGGAGGAATTACCTGGCTTGAAACTTGTGTGTGGCAAGTTTAGGCGAGCACGTTTGATTGAAATTTGTGGCATATTACTCGCAGTTTGCAATTTGCTGCCATGCTGTGAGCGTGGCAATGACATAATACCATGATCAAAGCGCTATCAGTGAAATTCCAACGTGTAACTAAAATGTGGCATCAAAACTCGCACAACTATCAATCCAGCAGGTACATGCACCTTATAATAGCTGTATTCATTTAGCTGAGAACTTAAAAAAAAGAAGAAGAAGAAGACACATACATACACTTTAACCGTTTTGCAATGCCAAAATGGTTGCAAAGGCAGCAGCAGCCAAACAAATTGTTAGCCATTACCAACTGAAGGGTAATTTTTACCAGACGCCCTGTTTGCCAGCCAAATTTGTACGAACTGCAATAGCATTTGTAAGAATCACCAAACCCATCAAAGAGCAGCAGCAGCAGCAGCAGCAGCACAAGCATCCACCACGAGCAACAACAACAACGAGCAGCTGCCAGTTGAATCCTAATAGGTGATTTGCCGAAAGGAAATTGAGACATCAATAAATGTGGCTTGCCTTGGCTCTATTCCACATGTGTATGTGTGTGTGTGTGTGAGTATGTGTGTTGTAAAAATGTTCAGGGGGCAATACACATCAAGTGTATGCAGGCAAGGGACACAAACACATAAAGGGTAGGAGAACTGCAGCTATTCAAATAGAAAGGTAAAAGAGTTTGGATATTAAACCGTATGCAAAATATTGCGTATGCGCCACATTGAACACAGACACACACACACAGTCGTAGTTTACACTTGGGATTGTGTACACGATATTGCCTTTGTCGTCGGTGAGTGCAGCACATAGTCTCAGTCCTTTAATTGACTTGAAATACTTCTGCTAAAAGTCATGGCAGTTGCCAACGCTTTGCTTCTATTGATTGTGCCCCGGCAAAAGCGTATTTGACAAAGCTTTGTAATACCTACCAGTATCCATACGTATGTTTGGATGTTCGCTTCTATTTCTGTTCTTGTTGCTCCCTTTTACACCCTGATGCAAGGAAATTCAACTTTATTGCCGCGTGTCTCCAAATCAACATTTGATAAGAGATTTGACCAGACAGTCAGTGTCCATGGTGACGGCAATAAGGGCAACAACAATATCGCATGCCTGTTCATTTAACAAAGCCTCACCCTTAACCGCTAGCACACACACACACACACCACATGCTGTCAACATAACAAAGCACAAAATGGCAATCCAAACATTGATGTAGACACACACACACACACACACACACACTCACACACACTCTGCAATATAACACAGAAACCGATGCAGTTGACCGCAAGTCTCGGCACCTTCTATTTGGAGTGCTGTATGTGAAATCAATTGCATATCAACTGGGCAGGGGGTAGCTAATTGGAAATGAATATTTGATTGTAGTTATAAGTCAAATGTTTATTATCTTATCGCATAGTTTGGGTTCTAGAATATTATATTGCACTTTAAGCCAACAAGCAACTAACTAATTGGACTGCCGCTACAGGCACACACAAGTACACAAAGAAAGGAGCTAAAGCAAGTGGTAAACAAAAACGTTATAAAAATATTAATAATTGCAATGACAATAGCCGCAGCAACAGCAGCAGCAGATACAGTAACAATAACAACTGCAACTGGCGCAATAATAATAAAAAAGCAACTGCTGTAAAATAAAAATAGGTCGTAATATAGGCAACACGGCTTGGGGCACAATGCAAATATAGTCATCATTTGCACCTCACACTTGCAGCTGAATTAACACACAACACACTCAAACACCCACAGACAGAAACACACGCACACACAAGTTCATAATCAGCGTTTATTTTGCGCCTAAAAGTTGGCTGCACAAATGTGCGCAAATCACAATTGAAATGACGCCTGGATGTGTGTGTGTGTGTGTGTGTGTATGGGTGTGTGTGAGTGTGAGTGTTAGACAAGCAGCAATGTTTTTCTTGTCTTTCACGCTGCGAATTGGGTCGGGTGTTGCTGTTGTTATATGTTAACCGTTCATACATAATGTAAAATACATACATTTTATCGTTTGGCGGGCTAGCCAAAATTTTGGTTAACAATTTTCTGGGCCAACATAAAAGTGGTACGTGTTTGAGTTTCACAGTAGCAGCAGCAGCAGCAGCAGCCAAAAGTTAACAATAGCACACAAGACAAATATATTCAAAACTTACAAACACACACACACACAGATATACATATACAGTAACGCATATGAAAATGCTTATACATTATTTGCAGTCAAATTAAATCTAACGGCTGTGCATTTTACACACACACATATATATATATATATATATGTACGTATGTGCGACCGAGCTAAAGCGCTCAACTTTGCACACCCACTCACCTCCTCTCTCTCTCTCTCTCTCTCTCTCTCTCTCTCTCTCTCTCCATTTCCCTCTTGTTCACACACTGCATCCGTTTTTTTTTTTTTACAGCTTGTGAAAACAAATTTAGGCAAATATGAATTTTTAATACAATTTGGTGTATGTTGTTTTTGTTGGCTGCTCCTCAACTTTTGGCGCATTGAAACTTTTGTGCAATATTTCTGCTTAATTAAGAATGCTTCAAAAAAATGGGCGTGACAAGCGCCCAGCTACACATCCACACACACACACACACACACACACACACACACACACACACACACACACTTATATGTATGTACATATGCATGCAATCAGTTGCGACACGATGCGAATAATCAAATTAAATTATTTATATTAAATTGGACATTGCCCAGCAATACAGAAATAAAGTTTTAAAGCGACCACAAAGCGAACAATCGAATCGCATCGAATCGCATTGCCTCCAATCGCAATCCCAATGCGATATCCGATTTGGTTGCCATTCTTGTGCCACTTGAACTAATAATTTACACAAATTGGCAATTTTGCTTGCCGAACAACGTCAGTCAAGAATCGTAAAATGCTAAAATTTGGTCAAAAGTTTGTCAGGCATCTCGCAAACTTGTTCTCACTTTATCGCATCTTTATCGCTTCAGCTCGACAAACACGTCGAGAAATTCAAATGATAAGGCACTGAATTGCCTTGCCTATGAGGGGGGGGGGCAAGATGGAGGCGATGGCTGCTGGGCATTGCGCGTTATGACAACATAAACGATATTTACTTTTTGGTTTGCTTTTGCTTTCCTTTTCGTTTCGTTTCGTTTCGTTTCGTCTTATTTTTCATTTTTCATTTTGGTTTTTTGCTTTCGTCAGCCGTTGCCAGCCATTTCTTTATTCCTCTCTATGGGTTTTTATGCGCGTTTTGCTGGCTTTTGCCATTTTAGTCGAACTCCAACTCAAACGCAAAACTTTTTGACTGTGTGCCATTTTCGTTTTGCGTATTTTTGCCCATTTTTTTCCCTTTTCTTTTCTTTTCTTTTCATTTCATTTTGTTTCTTTTCACTTTTTGCTATTTGAAGTACTTCAAAGATTTTAGCATATTTTATTTGAATACTTTATTTCGCTGAAATGCGTTTGCCTGTGTCTCATTCAGTATGTGTCTGTATGTGTGTATGAGTGTGTGTGTGTGTGTGTGTGGAAGGGAGAGGTTAAAAGAGAGAGAGAGAGAGAGAGAGAGAGTGGGAGGGTGGAAGACCTTACCACTCCCACACTCAGTTTTAACTAGTTTGCTATGTCTTTGGCATAAAGTTTTTCTTTAGACATTGTGAAATGAAATTTTTGAAAATTTTTCCGCGGGGAAATGAAAAAGTTTGTCCTGGCGGACATAATGCGGCTGGCAGCGTTTTCCTCCCTCCAGCTTCTAGTTACCCATTCTCTATTGGCAAGGCGATTGCATCCGATTCACGAGCAAGACAATGTCGTAGTTAATATTACGCATACGCCGCGTTGCCCTTTTGACTTTTCCCTAACCCAAAACGGACTGACTGTCCTCGTGTCCAACTTCAGCCATTTGCCAATGTGCCAGTGTACAGAGCGCAGCTGTCGGCAAAAACCCAGAGCACCAGCCAACCATCGAGCAGCGAACATCGAGAATCGAGCACTCAACACCGAGCAACGAACATGGAGCATAGAGCGCAAAGCGGGATAAGTGGGATAAGCAATAAAGGATAATGTCATTCAATGTTTTGTGTGTCGTGCACACCGAGCAGTAGCAGCAACAACAATACCAACAAGAAGAGCTACAAGAAAAGCGGAAGCGCTTGCCATCATCAACGTCTTCCTCATCGCTGTCGTCGTTGTTGTCCTTGTCGCTGTTGCTGTCGTTGCCGTTGTTGTCGTTGTCGTTGTCGTTGTCATTGGCAATAGTTTCGCAGAGACATTGTTGCTGTTTTGAGCTTTCTGCTCTTCGTATTGCCGCGCGGCAGACAATAGTCAAAAATGTCTTCATGCTCATCGCGATGCGCATAACGGAAATTCGCATTTGAAAAATACTTTCTTCATTTAACAACAATGTCGTGGAGTGGCGCTGGCTGGGTGGGGTGTGCGGCAGGGCAAGGCAAATGTTTGGGTGGCAAAGTGTTGGCATTACTGTAAATCGCTTTCGTTGTACGTTTCATAATGATGCCGACTGAAGAAGCAATGATACTACTGACAGTGGTCGCAAACGTATAAAAATTGTGTATGCAAATGTAAAACAATTAACATCTCCATCAGATGAGATAAACTTATTTCATAATAATATTTATTAATTGTACATAAAAGCTTACTTCTTTAGCAAGCATACAGCTGAAGTCTGAAAACCACTCAAATATTTGACAGAGTATATATCAGGAAGATGCATATGCTGCCTGCGCTATTTTGAAAAGGATATCGAAAACACGATTCCCTAGAAATTCACTACCCATATTGAAAACTAGTGAAAAGTTATTTTGTAGAAGGATCAAGCTCTTAAAAAGTGTATTAAATAGTTTTTATATTCTCCTATCAAGACTTCAAGGAAAAGTGAATTATCGGACTTAAAAATAATCAAAATTTTTGAGCGCATTTCTTGAAATCTTGTCCATTATACGGTGCTCATTTTTTGGGTGAGTTGCCTCGAATTTCATTGAAAAACTTTTCACATAAGCGTAAATATGAAATCGAATAGATTTTGCTTAGATTGGGAGTGGAGGGCATATAACACATCAGAAGCTGGCGTCATGGAATCCACCCAAATCTACCCAACAATTGATGGAGTTTTTTTCAATTACATTTAGTACCAGCTTCCAACTTTTCTTTATTATGATATTTTTAGGAAAGTTTCGCGCTAACCAGAAAGAAACATTTACTATGCTTAATATGGACAATTGCACAGTCTTCTTGATATCCTGCAGCCAGTACGTCAGCTCATTTTCATCAGCAGGACAAGCGCTGACATTTCGCCAGAAGCTGCACCTACAGCTACAAATACAGCTCTGGCAAGTGGAAGCGCTGCGGGTGCTCCATATTTAAATCTAATTTTGTCACCAAGCAAATAACGACACATTTACGCTCCAGAGACACATGATGTACTGCCCTTCCCCCACTCCCCCACTGGTCCTGCTCATGCTGCTGCTTCTTCAACAGCTGGAACACCTCACAGATCTCTTCCTGCTGCTGTTCATGTGTGTGGTGTGCTTTTGACTCGCTGTAATCGTGATTTCCTGCGCAACAGACGCCGTCAGTGTGAGACCACACACACATTTATGCTGACACTACGGGGTAGGGGGAGGAAGGAGGGCGTACGATGTGGGGCAAAGGCAGATGGCGCTTTGGTTAGAAGGTTAGGACATTGTTGTTGTTGCCTTTGTTGGCAGCGTTAAAAATGTCACAGCGCATTGCATACTTATTGGCCCGTGTGTTAATGCACCGCCCACCCACACATTCACCCACTTACATACAACATAGTACATGCAACATACATAGCAACATAGCTTTTCATGCCGCAGGCTAAATGTTATACGCCGTGTGCATTTGCGGCTGCTGAAATCCTTTTGATTTCATTGTTGCGCTTGTTGCTCCTATTTTTATTGTTGTTGTTTTTGCTGTTGCTGTTGCTGTTGCTGTTGCTCCATTGTGCGCACACCGCATTCGACGTTTGAAAATTCAGTCTCCACACACTCTGACACACACACACACCCACTTGCATACAGACACCCACACACATATCTCGTCAGTTTTTGCCACCTTTGTGCCATGTGTTGGAATTAGCTTTCAGTTGGTTTGCGGGGGAAAAAAACACGACTGCTGGCAATTGCACAAAAGCTTATTAGTTTTTCCTTCTATTTTTTTTTTTTTTGCTTGCTATGGTGTGTGGCGAGAAAGTAATATTTTTTACAATAAATAATGCGCTTTGAGGTCGCGCGCCTCGTATGCATCAATCCTTTGGTTGTTACATGCTCAGCTTTTAACTTTTCATTGCGCTGTGCGCTTTTGATGCCAGGTAAAAGCCAATTTAGTAAATTTGCTATGCCTGGCGCCAAAACACGATATAATATCCATTAAGAAAACAAGTAGTAAAATGCTCGGATAACTAAATGCCATAAGCATTAAGGAAGACAATATTAGTAGATTTAGCAATGCATCAATATTACTCATAAATATCCACCACCACAAGCATTATATCTTATAGCTGCACTCTTAGATAGATCTAGTTATATAGTTTTCCAATATTGAGGCACTATGAATCTTATTCCAATCAATATATTCCAAGTATCTTGTGGCATTTCAGTTTAACTTTCAGACTTTTACTTTTCTGCCTGAATTTCGAAATTATTTCTACAAACAAGAAAAATTATCTAGTTTTCAGGAAGAGCAGCTCAAAAATCATAAATTCGGTTAAAAGTGAAGGTTATTTCCTAAAAAAAAAAGACACAACTTGTCTAAGTCAAGATTACTGTTACTGTAGAAAAACATTAACGCGATATAATTTCTCATCAAGAACCATCGATTAGAAGATCTTTTGATATAATATCAATACAAAATCACTGATTTTTTTCGATAACAGCAATAATGCTGAAATTGAAATAGATATAGTTATTAGTAATACTAAATTTATTTATGATTAACATCAAACTAGCTATAAAATCTATTTTATGGCACATCCAGGATATAAGCATAACATTTTGCAGTCGGCGATAGTTTGCAGTGTTGGTGACCAGTCGAAAAGTGTATTGAGCATGTGTCTTAAGGCCACATCGATAACAATGACAGGCAAAGCTGGGCAGTGGTGTGAGTGTTGCCAATGCCAATGTTGAATATATTTTGAGCACTTTCCGCTACTTGGTGATTCTGTTGTTGTTGCTGCTGTTGGGCATGAGAGCATTATTCAGAGCATTTTCAGCTTGAGTTGTTGTTGATTTAATTCAAGGGGCAATGCATTTTACAGTCGAGTGTTCATATGAAAAATGTACAGCAATTCGAGTCAGGACTTCTGCCCACTTATGCTGCTATCCTTTTTATCAGTGCCATTGTTGTTTTGGATTCTGCTGGGACAGGGGGAGTGTGTGGTAGAGGCGTCTACAGCACTTGGACCAACAATGGACTCTGATAGCCCTTGCTTTTATTAATGTCGGTGTTGTTAGTAATGGTGGTGTTGCAAATTGTGCTGCTGGTATTGGTAGAAGGTGGCACAAGTGCTATTGTAACATAATTTTCGTTGAAACACATCAAAATGCGCCAACGTTGTAATCCAGCTTTGCATATGCTTGTATTGCCCGCCCAGGACTCCGTGAGTGGCACACACACACACACACACACACAGGCAAATACAGACAGCCAATTGCTGTGGTTAGTTAGCATCTGTGTTTATATTTGTATTTGTATTTGCATTTGTTGCCACACTCATACCTATGCTCTGACATTAAGAGCGATGATATAGAAAAGGACCGAACACACACACACACACACATTCATGTCAGCGTCCATCAGTTCCCGTTGTTCACGTGTATTTGTGTTTGATACTGCCCACTAAAGCTGTTTATATATATATATATATATACATATATATACATATATACATGTAGCGTGCATGTTTCGATATATATATATATATATATATATATTTATTTATTTTTTTTGTGTGCAAGTTAGCAACGATTTGGCCTGGGCACATTTGTGTTTGTTCAGCTACTTTTGCGGTTTGCCGCTTTTCCCGTACATTTCAACCACATTTGTAGTCACTCTGGTTTTAGTTCGCGTATTGGACATATGCCAAAATATGCGATGCACACACACACACACACACACATACATATATCTATACAAACACACACGGAAGATATTAGTGGGAGTGAGCGAAAGAGAAAGAGAGAGAGTGGGGATGGCTACCGCAACGTTCTATTACCACATGCTTCAGTTGAGTCCACTTTACACTGACTGCGCCCTAATGAAGGTAAACACATGCCACAAAATTTATGCATACTTCAAGTGCAGATCCAGCACATCCAAACTCTGCGCCACAAGCATTTGACATGGCTCTCGAAATTTATGCAGCTGCTTTTGGAAAACAATCAAACTTTAAAAATAAAACAAAACTTGGAAATGATAAAAGACCTTTAGACTGTTCTATTATTTAAGTAGTCGAAACGCATGCTACGTTGTGGGTTCCGCTGTAATCAACGCGCCATCTAATATTCAGTTAACAGGTTCATTCGATTTGGTCGCGAACACGCAGAACAAATGGCTAATTAATGCCAAAGAGCTGCCAAATTTAAACAAGTTATGAAAACAATTCAATGGCTATTCAACAGCATGGGTTGTATGCGCAATTTGATGTGATCGCAATTCAATTAAATGTGGCAAACTGGCAGCAACAAACTTAAAGTGGACTGGAATGCGCTGCACTGACATTTAATTTAATAGGGCGTGTGGAGAATCACGCCGAGTCTCCAATAGTCCCAGCGGACAAGCTGCTGCACGTATTTATTAGCTGGCTTGCATTGATGAAGATAGCCCCCTCTCGTTGTCATTCCATCAGAAACTCGCTCTTACGGTCTCAGTTCGCTGATTGACTCACGATTATGCAATAAAACAGCAGACTAACAGACTAGGACAACAGCAGCGGAAATGAATGGTAATGGGAAGGGAATGCGGAATGGGAAATGGGCAATCGGGAATGGGACTAGAGACAATGCCTAACAATCCCAGTGGTGTGTCTCTCATTGGCTTCATCTCGACGCCAGCATTTCAAAAGCTAAAACTTTTTTATGTCTAACTCATTAAAAATGTGCGGCAATGGACCTTATGCTGATCCGGTCTGGCCACGCCCTCAAATGCCTTTTGCTCTTGGGCATGTTCGTTGGGATATACGTTCGCTGTTCGCTGGTTGGGATTTCAAGTAAACAACCAAGGCAGCAGCAGCTAAATGCAATTTCCAAGTTTTTAATGTGCCAAATTTCTAATTTAAGATTTACGATATTTTTATGTTGAATTACAGCTACAAAACCCCCTCCAAACACTCAGCCACCCTCATCTTGATGTTCGCTCATTTTCGTTAGCTGGTGTTTGGCTGCGAAATTATTTCTCTTTTCTTAGCATTTCCTCGCCTTATGCCCCCCGTTGTGAAGTTTGCTCTGACTTTTTAATGTGTGACTCCATCCCGGTCCTCCATCCCCGTCCTCCTATCACTTTAATTGTAAGCAATGCGCTGCCTAGATTGCACGCGATTAATTGTTAGCCCCACATAGTATTCGTAAAAATTTCAACATCATTATGGCAAAAAAAATAAAAGTTAAGCGAGCTGACCAGGATGCATAGGTCATTGACCGCAGTTTATGTACTGGAACTTAATTGGCCAACAGATCAAATCCCATAGCAAAGTCCTTTTGGCATCGCGGTTGCATTTAATAAAATAACACTGATTAAATTGTTTTCGGTTGACCAATTGACTAAATTTAGAGCGCTCGAAAAAAAAAACAGCACTCTTTGTTGTGTGAATATGTTCGGAGTTTATGGCTGGTAGTTTATGGTCGAGCTTGTTATTTGGTGTGGGGGAGGGGGAGGGGGAGGCGTGTTTTTCAAGCTATACAGCTGCAGTTTATTTGCCTGGGTGCAATAAATTGTAGGTTGAAACAGATTTAGTTGCAAAGAGATTGTCCGATACAAGGATTGCACAAAATGAATTGTACAACGATTGATGAGGGGATTTAAAATACAATGTGTTATTGAGCAAATAGAGAAAATTAACTTTACAATTCCAAAAACTTTTATAAATAACTTTAATACTGGTTTGCAGTCCAATGGTCAGCCACGTTAATCGAAAATAATACAGCGTAATATTTTCAAAACAAAAAAAAAATGTTGGCGCAGAACATCAGGCGACAGCAGCACCATTGAGTGGAAAACCAAACCACTTATGCGAAGTGCTGGAGTCCCAACCCCAAAAAAGAAACCACAAAAACCGTATCTCAATTGCAATCACTCAAAACAACGGAAATGACGCTTAGCACAACTTCCTGCCGTTTAGCCGGACAAATGGACGAGCGCGTGCTCTCAGCCACGGGACAACGCGCAGCATAAACGTGGCTAAAACCAGTTGCAGACACGAAAAACCGAATGGCAATGCAGGACCGAAAATGGTATGGCCAAGAGAGCTGCTGCTGCTGTTGCTGCCGCCACTACTCCCTCGGCAATTCTGGCCAACTCATGGTTTATAGGAGGAGGTAGTTTTTTTTTGTTTTTTTTTTTTGGCATATTTGTCAACGCTGTTTCCACACTGCTCATGTTCTACAGAACACCCACACACACACACACATACAGTGGCAGCAAATGAGTGCCACGCCCACCAGTCCATTCATACACTTACCCGGCTGACGCTGGCTGATACATTCAAGTGCAATTTCCTTGTAATACGAAACTCTGTCATTTTGGTACGGGCAGCAGCAGCAGCAACAAAAGTCGTCCAGCTGATATGGGAGAGATTTGTTTCAGATCCGAAAGTTCCTTGCGTCTAGGTACAAACATGACACGTCGCCACACTTGGTCTGCACTCATGTCCACCTGCACAACAGACCACCAACAAAACAGCACCACCCCCACCAACCAGCACGGTTGGCACGTTGCAATCGGAGCGACAAATCCTGTTCTGGGCGTGCGACTATTCATATCCCTGTATCTGTGACTGCCGGCTGGTTCGCCAAAAGTAGCAGCAACAGCTGCAGATGCAACAACAGCAGCAGTAATAGCTCTCAAGTGTCGGCCAGAAATGCCGCTTGCCAAAACGAGGAGACAACGCAAACTAAGCCGGATGGACGTGGGAACATGGGGACAGCAGCATGACAAGCGGCATTTGATAATGTCAAACCCAAAATCGGCCACGGTTCGGGCTCGAAACTCAACACACATCCTTACACTGACTGCCCAATTGCACGTTGCGATTTCAACTGGCAATCTGTGAGGAGGAATCTGGGAAGTGGAAACTGCCAACTGGCAACTGGCAACTGGCAACTGGCAACTGGCAACTGTTGCCGAGAATTCTCATGTGAGTCTCAAGTGTGCGTCAAGAGTTTCAGCCCCAGGCCTAGGCTGAAGATGAGTTTTGGTTTGCCAGCCACTTAATTAGTTTTAGTTCAACTCGTGAACGATCTTTCAGCAATTGCCTTTGTATTTATCTCTCTCTCTCTCTCTCTCTCTCTGTCTTTGTCATTGCAGAACAGTTTCACATCTTTGTGGGTGATTTGAGTGCTGAAATTGAAACACAACAGCTGAAAGATGCATTCACGCCATTCGGAGAAATATCGTAAGTAAAATTTGTTGTTGTTTACAAACTTTGACTGAAAAAAACCAAATGCCTTAAAACAATAAGAAAAAAATAAAAAAATGTTGGCAAAATTATAGGAATATAATGAACTTAAAAGCATTTGCAATAATGTGATTTTAATCAAACATAATCTTAAATTGAAACACTTCGTTAACCAAAGCAATTCTCAAATCCCACTCTTTTTTAACCAAATGGTAAAAATAACAGCTTTGCTAATCCTAAATTGACCGGAATGGCATTTGTGTTTGCACTGGTTTTGTTGATAAGAATAAAAATAAATTGAATTTGGTTATCGGCATTTGGCCCTGTTAATTACTTTTTTATTGGTGTCTAAATGTAGGCCAAGAACCTAGTTGGCCAATTGGCTGTTTTGGCAGCAGCATCTAATCGCTGTCCGGTGGGCGCATTAACTTCAATCAAAGAACATTTTGCGGCACTTGTGCAAATTATTAAATAAATAAACAAGCGGCGCATGAAATGCCCTAGTCGAACCAATTCCCCAGCAGCAGCGTCATCCGCTGCCTATGCACGCCTTATTTATGAATAATTAGCAGGTCGAGGGGGCGTAGGCAAAGAAAAGCCACAAAATGTGGCGCCACAGCAACGTTCAGGTTATTTTGTTATTTAATTTTTTTTTTCTGTGTGATTTTTCTTCTTTTATTTTTTTATTTTGGCCGGTCTACAGAAAACGAGGCTGTCGAGGCTTCCAGCTACGGGCAATAAATTAATAATTTAATTTTCGACTTTTTTGTTTGAGTCGACAGCAACAAAATGCAGCAACCCCAACGCTGGTACGATGAAAACCGCAAGCAGCGACGCGGCAGCAAACAAAGCTGGCGAAATGTGCCCCCAAAACGAACAAAAAACAAAAAGAAAGAAGTAATACACCTAGAGAGAGAGAGAGAGAGAGAGAGAGAGAGAGAGAGAGAGAGACAGAGAGAGAGAAATTAATATCAGAGTAGAACAAGTGAAAGCAAATAAAACCTGATTTATTCGTAGTACGAACGGGCTTTAGCTACCTCTTGCCACGCCTACAGTCAACCGCCGCACGCTGCCCACAGCCCAGCTGCCTCGCCTCCAGTCCACAGGTCACTGGGAAAACGAGTCGTCCGCATTGATGTCGCTGTCGTCGCACTGTGAAGCCCCTTAATTTGAAGCGTGTTTTGCTGGCTTTTCATTTGCCACTTTCTTAATTAATGAGCAGCAGCCGAGGAGCCGGGCCGGGACCCGGACCCGGATCCTCACCATGCCACGCCTGTCACGCCTCTCACGCCCCCTTGTGCCGCTGTGCACCTGTGCACCTGCTTCAGCCCGCAAGTTGTTTGCGCTAATTTCTTTGAGATTTTGCAAACGGCAGCTACAAAAGTTGCTCTCATTTGGGCCAATGCTCTGTCAGCCACTATTTATTTATTTAACATTTTATGGGCCTTTTTTTTGCTGTTGTTGTTGTTGTTGTTGCCTTTTTAAGTTTCTTCCATTTACTGCTTGCTCATTAGGTTGCAGCCGGCCCAGCCCCGCTGGCCCCACGTCCCTGATGTAAAGTGTACCCCGAGGCCAACAAATAGTCAAATTTTCCGCGTGTTTATTTTTGTGAACGCAAATCTACGAAATAATTACATTTTTCATTTGCACCCGAAGTGGCTGCCTGGGGGCATAAGAAAGCCGCTCTGTTATTTGATTTTTAGCGTCTTGAAGGACGTCACTGGGACCTCCTTCATCCGAATCCATGATGTCGTTGACGTTCTTTCCTCAGTTCCATCCACGTTTTCAACGCTGTCGCTGTCGTACTTAGTTGTAGTCTCTGGCTTTAGCTTTTAATTTATTGCTCTTTATGTTTTGAGTGCCCGCGTGGGAAATAATCGCAAATGTGCTGGCGCTGCCAGCGTTGCCAGCCGTTGCCTGCTCGGCTTCCGGTTTTACCTACTTTTCATCAGGTTAACAACACTCATGGGTAGATTTTTCATTTAGCCGGGCATAAGGAGCTAAATTTATACAACAATTTTGCACAGCTTCTGCTTCTTCTATTTTTTTTAATTAACTGAAAGTTTCTTTGCATCCACTTTTTGCAGCAAACAAAAGCAACAACAGCAAAAACTTAATAAGTATAGATGTGTGTAGCTGTTTGATATATATGGGTGTGTGTGTGTGTGTGTATGTGTGTGTGTGTAGTTGCGTTTGATACGCGTGCGAGTTGATGTGGTTTTAAATAACGACAGCACAAGTTGTTCCTATGTAAATGTATAATGCCTTAAAGTTTCTGTTGGTTTTGCGTTGCTTGCTAACTCATTAGAAGGATCCTAAAGAAGCTGGATAAGTGTGATTTCATAATTTCGAGCACATCGCCATTGTTTAATATCTGAACAGTGTTTTAGCAATTTGCTTTCAAATCTAATCAAAAGCGCAATTAATTAAGCAAATTACTTGACCAATATCGATTATTAGCTGCTCATTATTACATAGCTGGCTCTCAGTTTGCTGATTAAATGAACCACAGATAAATATGTATATGTATGTATGTATTTCAGAGCAGAATTCAGCTTAGATAAAATAACAGTCATCATGGAATGTAGCATCGGATATGGCATATAATGGCCCTAAAACACATCGCCTAAATCTTGCACATAAGTACGCAAGCAATTTGCTCTCTCTCTCTCTCTCTATATATATATATATATATATATATATATATCTGTATCTCTCTCGCACGCCTCTTGATGTGGCAAATAAATAATTTAGATATTCAATGAAACTTGAGTGGATTGCAACCTCATGAAACAAAGTCCAGACGCTGGCCCATGCCAACAATTAGGCAAACCAATCGAGGGGTGCTAAATGGCGGGGTGTGGGGCGTAAGTCTGAAATTCAATTATACGCCCGAAGCGATCCTCAGCCAAACAGCCAAATTACCGCTGCTTGAGTTGAGCTACGTACTTAAGATTGATGCAACTGAGACGCACTTATCGACAAGGCATACTTCGGGCGTTGCTGCTGATTAATTACATGCAATACATTTATGTGGAGCAGCATCTTCCACAGCCCTAGGGAGATCGGGGTGGTGATGGGGTTTGGGGGAGTACTCATAAATCGGCGTATCATAAATAAGCAAGTCAGGCAAATAGCAGACACGAACGCACACAATGACAGCGCTGATTAGTGCCGGATACATAACGGCCAGTCACTCTTATATACACATACACACACGTACATACATACATTTATATATATGTGTACGGTTAGCAGGAATATTAGTCGCACTGCTTATGAATCGCACACAATGGTGCTACAAGAGGCTGCCTCATTTCTATGCATTAGCGACGGCTCATAATTGAATTACGTTTTCTGTAACATACTTTTCTGTGCCTCATAATTGGCAGTCGCCACAGTAGTTGCTGGCATTTGCTGTTGGCTTGTTTATTGTTGGCAACAAAAGGCTTAACTTGGCTTTTGGGTAAACTTTGAAACATATTTCAAATGCGGCAGCATCGGCTGGAAACACAAAACTTGCCCGTGCCCGTTGCACAAGGTGAATGAATTTGTGCCACACCGTGGAGAATATAATAGTTGGACTGAGACTCTGCCAAATGGATATAAAACTCGCTCGCTTACTCAATTACTCTCTCTCTCTCTGTCTCTGTCTCTGTCTCTGTCTCTGTCTCTGTCTCTGTCTCTGTCTCTGTCTCTGTCTCTGTCTCTGTCTCTGTCTCTCTATCTCCTTCTCGCTCTTGAGAGGGTACTACAATTTTGTCGTCAGGTGTGTAACGCAGTAAAGGACTCCATAAAGTGTATATATTATATATTTGATCATAATATGCCATGGAAATGAATGATTAATCGAAGGATGAGTTCTTCTTATGACAACCTTTATTGTTCAACATAAATCTATCTCAAAGTCATTGCACCACTGTATCACACAGCCTTAAAAGGAGCCATCGGTTTGCAAGTGTATCTAATCTTTGGCTTGCCTAAGTTAGCCGTTATTTCTTCTTCTTTTTTTGGTTAGTTTTAATGATACTTGAGAAAGTTTTGATTTTGCTGCAGCCGCTGCCGTTGACATCATTACATTGATTTTTCTTGGCGAACGTGGATTCATATGGACATGTATGCGTATGTGTATGTGTATATGCATGTGTATGTGTATGTGTATGTGTTTGTAGATGCAGTTCGACGACGACACGTCGCTTAGGCAACAGCTCTCAATTGGGGCAATGCTGAAAATGAGCAAAACTTTCCACTTAATCTATTCAGCAAAGTTGGCTTTGTCAAAGCCACCAATGCCAACACAGTGCTCGCTGTTTCATAAACTTCAAAATGCGCTTGTGCACGTCGCGAAGAGTTGCAGAGAGTTTGACTTGCAGCTGTTGGCTGGAAACGGAAACCAATGATCGACGACAAGTGGGCGGCGAGCGTCGTCTGATGGCGGCGTTGCTGCAACGGATGTGGAAATGAAAATGGCTGGAAAAAGTTGTGCTCGTCGCTTTAAGTAGGCGTCGGCTTTTGTTACGACGCGTCGCCGGCGAATGACAAATCAAAATCGCATTCAAATGCGACGCGGCGTGCAGCGGAAGTTAATGCGAAAAACTTTTGCCCCAGGGCCCGCACAATCAGTCAGCCAGCCAGCCAGCCACTCAGTTTGGTTTCTTCTTCACCAGTCCAAAACCTTTGAGTGGTGTGAAAAATGAGTCTTGTGACTTTTGATGCAACAGAAGCAGCAGCAGCGGCAGCAGCAGCGAACAGAGTAACCGCATAAGCCGAACACTTTTTCACGCTGCCGGCAACAATTTATATTTGTTGGCAAGTGTCAAAAGTTGTTCAATGGTAATGTGGATGCTTCCCCCAAATACCCATCGGTCTTTACATTTGGATACATATCCATTTCAGCTTTAAAATGCCACTTCATTAAACGCAAATTAAATGTATTAGCCATACCCCAAAAGTGTCAGCATTTAAATTGAAATAGGCCAAACGGCTGCCGTGCAAACTTTTGAATATAATTTTAATGGGCGCTCGTTGAAAAGTTCGCTCCGAAAGCAGACCCGCCCGGCCAGCCAAGTCATTTTCTATTTCCCAATTTCAATTTATACAAATTTTGTATCAATAACGGCACCGTGCTCGCTCTCTCTAATGCTTAGATAATAGACAACAGATACGCTTAGGAAAACCCTTACTGCTATGGAGTGACTCAGAGGGGTGGGGTGCAACATAAAATTTATTTAATTTACTTTTGTGCGGCAGCAACTTTATGGCAAAGAACTTTTCACATAAAATACGCATTAATTCATTAAAATTGACAAAAAGGCAAAATACAAGTGCCGAACATGGTCGGTTGAGTGTGTTTTTGGGTCGGTTAGTCTGTGCCAACTTCTGCAACCGGCTAACTGAGTGACTACTTGACTGACTGACTGACTCTGTGACTGACTGCTACAGATCTAGCTAAAGAGCTGTGTGGGCAGGGGTAGACACAGCAGCACTGTCATTGTCTTCTGCCAGAGGCCAACTAAACGGCTCTCAGTTGGCAAGCCAAACAATTTGCATGCGCAACGCCTCTAGCCCAACTCCTCTCTGGCAACGGCTAAAAAATATATAAATAAAATTGCTTCGGTGCGCAATGAAGAGGCTGACGATGGGTGCCGTCACCATTTAAAATTAAATCAACAGAGAAACAGCGAACCAGACTGATGGAAGAGCGGGTAGGGGGGGGGCAGCTGCGGCTAGAGCAACTTTTTTTTATCGCGCCAACAAAGCAGCAGCAGCAGCAGCAGCAGCAGACATTATGCTGCAATGAAGACGACAATTTTTGGCTGCCATTTAAAATGGCACTTTACGTCCCAGCATCAGTTCCCAGCTACCAGCTAACTTCTAGCATTTCCAAGCCTCGCATTACGCCTGTCATTTGCAGGCAACGCGACACAAATTGAATTTAAGTGCAGTTTTGGCTTTGTCACAGCAGTAAGGCCCTTGGCCAGCAAGCATCTCAATGTTGAGTCGCTGCCAAAAGTGGCTGAGCAGCATGGGCCTACAAAGCGGGGGCCCGGGTCTCGGGTCTCGGGTCGCGCAACCCGGCTCTCGCACATATGTTGCAAGTTTATCACTGGGGCAAATAAAATTGTTTGATATTTTTGCTGCTTTGCTGGCCTTGCTCTAAACTTTTTGGCTACAAATTTATTGGCAATAAATTGACTGCCATTACAGTAAGCGTCGTTGCCGTTGTCGGGACGGGGAGACATAAAAAATGGCTGCCAACGCATAAATCCCCAAAATAATTTGACACAATGAGTCACACAGATTGAGTAGGCCCAACCTTGTGAACTGACGAGCCGCAGGTGCAGCTGCGACACGGAAATGTAATTTTAAAGCACTCAGAATGGCGCAAAATAAAGAAACACTGAAATTAGCGGAGCGCACAACAACAAAAACATAAAAAAAATAAAATAAACAAGAGTGAAGAACAGTGTTAGGCAAGTCGACTATTACATATTCTTGCCCTGACTTAGTAAACCTGCTGGCATCTAAATTTTAGTATAGCATTGAAAACCCGACCGACTGCTCCTATTGGAGGTACATGATGACTTATTATCCAAATCTTAGGAGTATACTCAGTTTGGGAAGGATATATTTACAAAGAAATAACAAATTATTCATACAAAAACTAATCTTTCGACCATGTGTTTCTAAGCAAGCTTTATGCTTAAGTGGTCTTAACCGACTTGGCCGGACATATGAGCCTCTTGCCTGTTGCTCAAAATAAAGATCTATTACAAGTACCATCGCGATAGCTTTAAAGCATAGAGGCTGGGCGAATAGAAGCAAATATATGGTGAGTTATAGTGTGTAGAGTTGAAGGGTTCTTCCTCAATGCGTTACAAGCTTCACGATAAAATTATAATGCCCTTTACAAAATGGATAAAATTATAAAGGAGACGTCACAGCAACAGTAATATAATCATGGACCAATAGAGTCAGGTGTGTTCGGTCCATTGAGTGACACTCTGTGGCGCTCGTTGTCGTTGTCCTGGCAGTAGGGCAAACAGGGGAAAAAAAGAATCTAATCAAAGCTAATCCAACAAAAAGCGAACGACGACCGATGTCAAGAGTCTGAGTTCTTTTTGTTTGCTCAAAGTGGCGTAAGCGCTGGAATTTGCACAGCTGCGGCGTGGTAACTACCCAACAAAGGCAGAGGCAGAAGCAGAGGCGCACACGTTCAACATTTATTTAAAATACAAGCTATAAAATGAGATGCCCAACACACACCCCACTCCCTTTGAGCACTGTCGGAGTGCCGAGTGCCGCGTAATTGCAGCACAAAGGTGAAGCAGCAGTGGTGGGCGAGAATGGGCAGGTGAGTGCGGGCGGCCGGTAGGTAGATTTAAATGAATTTGATTTACGTTTTTAAAGCCAAATAAACGCCTTTCAATTAAGTCCAAGCGCCAGCCACAGTTGCGACCCTCTGTGGCAGCCAGCTGCGCGTCCTTCGTCCCCTCCTCCCTCGACCTTCGTTCTGTGGCGTCTCCTATTGACTTTGCTGTGGCGTTGACAACGCTACGGTTGCTTGTCCATTCGCGCGCTACTTTCGGGCAAAAATACTCGAAAACCACCGCAAACACCTAGCAAGCATTCATTCAACTACCCGCCTCCTCAAACTGCCCTAAGCATGCAGCACTCATACGCCCCGTTGCCTCGATTCGTTTGTCGTTACATTTAGAGCTCTCTACGCTTTGCTCGTTGTCGTTGTCGTTGTCGTTGTCGCAAGGTAGCAGTGTGGGTGTTTGGTGGGGGATACGAGGGTCGTGTTCACTGATTTCACTTGCAAATTAATGAGAAATTAGAGACAACGGCAGAGCCAGAGATATAGACAGAGGCGGAAGCAGAGGCAGAGCCAGAGCCAGTGGGGCAAGCATCGTTGCCATTGACATTGCCGTTTTTCGCTGGCCACTGTCAAAGTCGTAAAAAGAACATTTGTGCTAATTTAGGAAAAGGCCAATTTGGACAGGACTTCATTATGGGCACGTAACGGCATTGGCATTGCCTTTTGTTTGATTGATTGAATTTGTCTGGATTTTGGCTTGACCGAACCTGGGCCACACTTCAATGTTGGGCTGCCTTTCACATGGTGGGTGAGGCCCCCTTTCCAACCCCCCCCCCCCCCCCAACTTTTATCATTTTATAAAATACATTTAAATTATTCTCGTGTTCGTAGATTGATATCAATTTGATGTGTTTTTGGCAGCACCATTTGCATAATGGCTTTTTCATTTCCAAATTGTTTACATTTGTATATACATACACACATTCATACATACATACATATGTACATCATAAGTATGCTAAAAGCGTGTGTGAGAATTTTATGAACATTTTGATTTTAGTATCTATTTTATAACGCTTCGTTAAATGCAATGTTATTACAATTTATTATTTAAATTCGCTTTTTAAATGGCTTTACATAAATACTTATTTCAAATTATAAGTGTGTTATATGGATCGATGTGTATTTAAATAATTTAAGGGCAAACATATAATTTAAGACAAATATAATACATTTTAAATTAATGTCAACAAGTGAATTTCGTTTCAAAAACAATTCAAACAAAATTTCCGTTTCAACCAGCATTATACCAAAATGTGCAATATTCGCTGGATATACACCATTATTTCTAACCGGAAATAAATCAAATTAAAAATAAACAAAAGGAATTTTTCATTGCATTAAATCAGTGCAAACTGAAGAGACTATTTGACGAATTAAGCACTGGATTAATTTTAAGCTATACTCGCTGCTTGTACCGTAATTCAATTCAATTGAATCAATTGCCCTTGCACGCCACGCCCCCTTCAGCGAGGTGTATATATATATAAAGAGAGAACGAAAGAGAGAGAGCGAGAGAGAGAGAGAGAGAGAGAAGAGGTCGCCAGCAGAGGCCAAGCCTAGCTATGGAAACTGGCGCACTGCATCGCGTTGTAATTTCAGATTAATTTGCATATTGAAAGGCATGACATGAACAACAAAAGCAACAACAAATGCAACAATAAAAGCAATAAAAGCAACAACAGCTACAGCTACAGGAGCAACAACTGACGCAGAAACAACGACAGTTGCTTGCTTGTACTTTATCAAAACAGTGACGAACCGATTAATTGCGTTAGATTATTCAACCAGCACACGCATACACAAGCACAAGGCTTCACACAAACACACAATCACACACACTCACACACACACACTCTTAATTTGCGCTTTGAGTTAATTTCATTTCTTTGTTGTTAGTGCAAAACACACGAAGGACATGGCAGGCACATGGAATGAAATTATAATTGAGCAGCCGTAGCAAAATCCTCGAGCGCACGCGCCCTAATGAAATCACCCATAGATGTGTGCAGGATGTAGATTGAGTTGGAGCTTGTATGGTGTTGAGGATTGGGGGTATGGTGTTATGTTGGGATAGAAAGGTATTATAAAAATAAGGCTGCATATGTGCGTTGCTTATATGGCTAAATATCTATGCATGCTAAATGTCTGTATTCAACTGGGCATGAACAGTCCGTAATTATAGACATGCGAGCAGAAGCTACTGCCTCTGCCACCACTGACATGCCCACTTTCATGCACAAACCCTCTCTTCAGTCCATCTACCATTGTCGGTTAATAATCAACTTATGCATTCGTACATGAAACAAACCCTCTATTCCCACGTCTCACACAAAGATATTTTCGTTTTGTCTCTTTCACATGGCCACGCGCTTTTTATGATTAAAATAACAAACATATATGTATGTATGTGAGGGTGTGTGTGTCTATGTTTGTGGGATTATGTGCGTGTTTTTCTGTTGAGTGCTTAAATTAATTAGGCAAAACAAAAACGCCAAAGCGAAAACCACAGCAAATTTAATAAAGGGTCGACAATTTACAAAGTGCCACAACTGGAACCCCAACCAGATTGTGCGACCCATTTCTGAACCTCACAAAATAAAAAGAGACAACTCTGCGTAATTAGCAAATTATATTTGACTTTGCACCCGGGCCCTAAGATTTCCCAGAAAAGCTACTTACGGAACAACACTTTTTGATTGATGTCAATTGAAATCGGTTAATTGATTTATTGTTCCATTTCGACAACAACAAAAGGATATTATATTCTTTAAAGCTTTAACACCAACCGGGGATTCTTACATATTTAAAGTCTACACTTAAAACAGAAAAAGACTAGATCACATTACTTACACATAAGACATAATAAATGAAATACAATTTTTTCATAGCTATTTTTTTGCACTTAAATGCTTATTAGCATTTTAAGGCATTCAAATGTTATTCACACTTCAAAATAATCTTGCTCAATGATTTATATTCAGGTAGTATAAATCTGAACATTTCTTTGGTAAATGCGTTGTCACCAATGTCAAGAGAATGTTACTCTTGCCAGTTCCCAGTTGCCAGTTGCCAGCTGCCGACAGTGGCCAGATGATGCTTGATTAATTGTTGATTTATCGCGGACAGACAGAATGACAGGCACACAGAAAAAGACTGAGAGAGTGAGGCAGTGGGAGGTGCAGCTTACACATATCACGTATACGTACTCACATTTATAAATATAACAAGCGGACAAACTGAGGACATAGCATATGAATAAAACGAGCAACTTGAGAGCTGCCACACAAACTGAAAAGATTCTGCCAAATGGTGCGAAATTTATATTCCTGTAAGAAAACAAGCTGGCACCGTTAGGTGGCAGTTCATTGGCATCCTTGAGCAGCTGTTCAGCAGCCGTATAACCAAAGAGAAACAACGAACAGGGTCAGAGGGTTCTCTTTGTTGTACAATTAAGTGGTAAATCGGATGAGCTGTATGTGTTCTCCGCCAAGCCATAAGCTGCCAGAGAAAAACTAACTTCGTTGACTTCTTGTGGCTTTTGTTTGACTAAATCCAGCAGCTACTATTAAGTCATCAAACGAGATTTCAATTATACTTTGGCATGCGCCACACTTTCACACATATTCATAAATACATACATATATATATATATATATATATATACATATATATATATATATTTCGGGACACACCTCTTGAGTAATTATGTGCGCAAATGCTCAGGTTGAAATCATGTTGTGTATTTCCGTAGCAATTTCGAAATTTTAAACTTGTTAACAGCAAATTGAAGTCATTTCCTGCGCCAACAGCAGCAACAGCGCCAAGGAGTCCTGCAGGAGGCAATACTAGAGGTTGAACGGACGTTTGGTTGTTGCTGCACCAAATAAATGAGAAAACCGCAAGTGCAGCAACAAAAAATGCACAAAAAGGCAAAGACCAAAGAAAACAAAATGCCAAAAAGGTATAAAAGCGGAAATAAATGCAGCAGGCAGCAAGCAACAGGATGGCTGCGGAAGGGTTGGGGAGAGCAGAAGAATGGCAGTCGTATAGCACTGTCTGCTCAAGGCGCAGTCAGGACTAACAGGCAGTCACAGGATAACCTGTTGACCACGTGCATACTGCAATTCGAAGAACCAACAAACACACAATCACCCGAATATACACCCACACACTAACACACTCACACACAACAGGAAAGTAACGAATAGAAAGTTTTCGGCAAAAGTGCCAAGAAAACTGAATTTTTGTATGCCAAACCAAAAAAAAAAAACAAAAAAAAAACAAAGCGAGAGAGAGAGAGAGAAAAAGCTTGTATACGGAAAGTGAAGAAACATGAAAAAGGTAGCAAAAGGTTGCTGAGAAATAAGCTGGAGCGCTTTGTGCTTGTCGACAGCAACTGAAATGCGCTCATCGCGTGCTGTGAATGCAATTTTGAAGCAACCCAATAGCAACAACAACAAAAGAAACACAACAACAACAGCAACTCATACTCATGCCAGCTTTTGTCGCTTACAATTTCACTGCAGCTATGGACTGTATCTTGAGAAGGGGTGCAAGGCATTGTGGAAGTGTGTGTGTGTGTGTGGGGAAAGGGGAGGGTGGCGCTGCGACTCATGTGGCTGGGCGACAAATGCAATCTACAAACAATGAAATGAATTGTCAAGTGCAAACATGTCGCAGTGTCGTGCAATTGCAGCAACATCACTGGCTCCACCCGCTCCCAGCCTGTGACCAACAACAACAGCAGCAACAACAAGCTTTCATTGGCTGCAATTGTAGTCGGCCATCAACCCATCCATCCCCTAGCCACCAACCGTTGTTGCACAGCAGCAGATGCACACACCCATTGCTTGTTAAGGCGGCGCGAAGTCAAATTTGTTTTGCATGCAGCTGGCACTTAAAAATCATCCGCCCGAATTTGCCGCGAGTGTTAGCAGTAATAACATTGAATACTAAACGACAAAGCACAGAGTAAATGTCAGCTGTCACTTGGGCATTTCCGACCCACACTCAAGTCAGGCAAATGGTCATATCTGACCAAACCACAAGCCTTTTTTTTTAGTAAATCAAACTGTCTATAAAAATAATACAAAAGACACAACATGTCCAATTTTTCAACGTTACTCAGGCAGCGACACGTTTTAGGTATGTCTGGAATGACCTTGAGTTGCCATCATGCAACCTGTTGTTGCAATATTGTTTGATAGTTTGCAGTAGTTATAGCCATTTACTTCAACGGATACCTGTCATGATGACTCTCCAGCCAAGTGGCGGCTTAAATGACCCCTTTTACTTGTCCGGATTATAAGCAATTACTGTAATTGTTAATTATGAGTCGAATGAGAAAAAAAAATATCAAATTAAGAAACTAAGCACGAAATATTTTATTAAAATGTACATAGAGAATAACTTATATGTGCTAAATTCATATGAAACACAATATTAAATAGAGTTATAAAAGACAATATTTTTATTATTTGAGATATTTACTATTAACTAATTCCTCAAGATTTTAGCAGAATCAATTTCATATTTCTAATTTCGTCTTTAGAGGAAAATTGCTTTATTTTAATGTAATATTGATGATAGAAATTTTCTCTGTTGCTTCGAAACTCAACAGTGTCAGCTCCCAATTGTTGCTCAGCTTGAACTTTTGTATTTTGTTGATTTGAACCTTCATCTTTTGCCTTTCTTATGTATACGTATATCTTTTTGGGCTGCCGGACGTTCTTTTGGTCATCTAGCTATTCTGTTATCTTCTTGACATGCCGGACGTTGACATATCCATTTTTTACGAGCCTGTTGTGGGTTGCCTTGTTTATGTTTTTGTGTGTTTTGTGTTGTGTTTTTGTATTCAATTCAGTTGCAAATAACAACAATCATTTATTAAAAGTTATTTATTACTTTTATTTAAAGGCAGTGTATACCTTGTATGATTTAATTAGAATTGAATCAGCGTGATGTCATTATTAAATTGCTATGGCAGACACTCCCGCAAATGCTTAAGTGACTGAGTAAGTGACAGAGTGTGTGGGTTTGTGTGTGTGTGTGTGTGTGTGTGTATGTGGGTGGCTATTAGGTTGGTGGCCCTCATACAACAATTAACACTTGGCCATTACTTCCATTTGGCCATTACTTCCATTTGCGGCATGTTAATTTGTTGGCACATCAATTGCTGCTACCAATATGCGAGGCACATACACTTACACCCGCTTGCATCCCAGGCGGAAGACACACGACTGCCTGAGCCTCTGTGCATGTACCTCTGCCTCTGAATCTGTCTGTGTAACAATCTCACCGACAGCTGACGTTGTTGCGGTTTGCAACTACAACTATCACAACAACAGCAACAGCAATGGCAACACATACAGCCTGCTGACAATTGCCTGACACTCGGCAGCTGGTTTATTTGCCACACACACGTGGACACCACACGTATACGAATGTGTACATCCAACCACCCCAGCCACCCACTGATTTAGTCAGCCAAGTCAGAGCTACAGCCACACGACCGATGGGCGGGGCTAGTAGGCGTCGGCTGAGCAGTTGAACAATAACGCTTGAGTGATTATGCAATTGACAGCTAAATCAATCAATGATGTCAACTACATGCCGACAACGGCCAAACCAAACTCACACACACACACACAGTCAGTATGAAGCATAGGCAAACACAACACAACACAACACAACAACAAGCACACTCAATGTTTATTTTTTGCGTTTTGTGCGACACACAACAATAACAATAACACACACAAACACACACACACACAAAGGCGGAGTGAATTCCGAATTGGTAGGACGCTTCATGTTGCTTTTGACATTTCCAATTTTTATGACAAAACTGGAAATTGGTGGAATTTTTTTTTAATATTTTTTACTTGCTTTCTCTGCACTGTATAAAAAAGTCTGGAATAACGGCATTAAATTTGTGCATTTTAAAATGCTATCATATGAAAAATGAAAAAAAAAAAAAAGGAAGCTCTGCAACAATTAAAAGTTCAGTCGAATATAACAAATCAAATGGCCTTTAATATTGTTGATTTAAAGGTATGTATTATAGCATAGAAAAACTAATCGAAAAGTTTCGATCGCATTACGAGCTGAGCGACTTAATATCAGAATTATGACAAATTTTGACAGCAACCACAAAGCAAACGACCAACTCACATACATATTTGTCAATTCTCCAAGCTGATTGCTGCCAATCGTCAGCTTGACAAATAGCCAAAACGCCAACGCACGTCCCATTCGCATTGTTTGACTGTGGAGTCGCAGTCGAATTGAACGGAAGTCAGATGATAAATATATCAGTGTGTTTTCTTTTCTTTTCCTATCCTCTCTATCTTATCTTCTTTGTCTCTGTGGCAAGTAAACATAAGCGACACGCACAGCTTCTCCTCATCGGTTGTTTTATATATGTACGTATTCCGTGAGTATTGATGACGCTTAATATACGTATATAATGAAGTATATGATAGATAGACGCGTCTAAACATGCAAAGCAGTCAATCAACCCAAATTCTAGCTCCGAATACGTACCCTAAAACCAAACGAGGCAAATGGATTTGCACAACTTTGCATCTCGTTAACGGAAGTGTATCTTTTGTGCGTTATTGGCTATGGAATATTTATAAGGTATGCAGTAGCTGCTTCCGGTTTTCTGTTAATATCGAGCACGGTGGAAAATAAGATAGACTTCGCACAGTACGATGGGATGAACTTAAGATATAGGTAATGGCACAATAAACTATATTGCAGATATTCACAATTCTTAATATTTGATAATAACAGATAAATTAAATTACTCGCTTTTAATTTTATATTTAATTTTAAGCTTAATTTTGAATTTCTATTATTTTTTTTTTAACGAATTTTTTTAAAATTTTGTTCTGTAGATTGCAAAGTTTTATTAAAGAACAACATAACTAGCGCTGCAAAAACGCAGCAAGTGTTTAACAAAATTGATAAATACGTTATGTGAACTACAACAAATCAAAGATTTGTTAATATTTGTAATCCAATTAGTTTATTTTAGTTAGATTTTATTAAATCAGATGTAAAGCTATATTTTAAGCTATTTCATAGATACTGCAGATAGAAAAATTGGCTAAATAATTAACATGTTTCATTTATTTTAATTCATAGAATTATTTGATTTCTCAATGCCCAGAAGCTAATGCTTTATATTACAAAATTATAGAATGCGTAAAGAGTATATGTTAATGCCTATACCAAGAACACATCCAATTATTCAATAACCGTTACTTGGAAACACTTAACAGCTAATTCTACTTATGATTAATTCCATTTATTCCATTGTTTTATGTATCAGCGTATGTGCAAGTAGATGTTGGTATGTGAGAGTGTGTCTGCTGCTGTAACATATCATCAATTATGGCAAACGGAAGTTGCATTGTTTTTTTTTTTTGTATCTGTTGTATCTTGATGTTGTTTTAAAAAACAGCAAGAGCAACAACAACATAAAGACAGACAAAACGCTGACTATTGAGACTCGCCAAGTGTCTGCGGTAGGTATTGGCGATGTGAATGTAAATGTGAATGTGAATGAGAAACCAGAACGCTGATTGTTTCCCTATCATTGAATAATTGATACTTGGGTGCAGACAAAATCAAAGACATCAGTGTGCATAAGCGAATTGTAACATAAATTTGTTTCGTCGCGAATATGTAAAATCCACGTAATACACTGCAAAAACAAATGAAATTACAATTGATGCAAAAGAAGCGCGAGCAAAATATTGAAATATAACCATAAAAATCCGAAGTCTTGCAAAATTTTTTCTCATTGTTCTACAACGCGTATTATGTAAATCAATGTAAGTGAATATATTTTCTGCAAATCTGCTTACGAACGAGAGACAGAACATCTGTTGAGAATCTAAAATATTTCTATTTCTAGCCTGCACGTCGCTTTGTTTGGGCCGAGTTTAAGGGTGAAGATGGGGATTTGCAGACAGCATTGCTGTTCGTTGGACTCATCTATGTTGCATTTGGAATGTGATTTCAGAGTTTGTGTTGGTTTGATTCTCCCACACACATCCCTTATTGAAAACGATGGCAGTTTTGGCCTGCCATATATCGTACTTCAATAAACATTTTTTCAATATTTGTAACCTGGCACAAAGAGGGAATTGGGGCTTCTATTGTTGATGCTGGATTATGTGGCTACACATTGTACAGTGAGTATGTGTGTGTTTACACAGGCCGGCAGCAGGGAATGCGTTATGTACCTGAAGCCAAATTGAAAGCCGTACACACTAAAAATTCCCTTAACTACAAAAAATACCGAAAATGTTGCTAACACAATAAACCAGATCCGATGAATTTAAAGCATAACATAAATATTTACCCAATCAATTCCATAATGGATAAAAAGAAATCTAAAAAATGCATGTACATTAGGAATGACAGGGACTTGCAGCACACATCACACAGATTCGATGTGCGGAATGTGCTTTAATGCAGCTAAGCCAACTGCCACTGACACATGTGCAGTTAATGAATGAAGCTCTGTTAAAGCATTTTTTTTTTGTGGTTTTTTTTGTTTTGGCCAGCTCCGTAACAAGCCACGTGCAGATAATCAGCGCACAGAGAGGTGCACAATGCGAGTATTATATCATGACCGGGCAGTAAAACAATACGTATAGCTGCACCGAAAAAAAAAGGAGACTGCTGAAATAGCAGCTGCAGTGTGCAGAGCTTACGAAGCGTTGAACAGACTGACCGACGCGTCGACAACCGGATAGTCGGACAACCGAAAGTCAGACAGACAAACAGACAGACGATAGTCAGGAGACACAGACGGACCGCAACGAGTGCAACGCAAGCCCTCAGCAGCTGGATTTGTGCTGCAGCACCCCAGCGCCATCTCTGACTCTCCGGCTTTGGACCGCCACTCGACGCTGCAGAAGTCAGAAGCATAAAATCCGATAGCTTCCGCTAAGCTAGCTTATTCAAGCGTAGGTAGGGCCAATAAAACATTTCTAAGGATTTTGCTAGGATTTCACATTGCGTCCTTGCCACACAGTGAATGCGAGCGAACCGTATGTATTTCCATGACAGAGAGAGATATAGAGTGAAAGGGGGTCGAGCGGGGGCTCTGCTGCTGTAGGTGGCAACTGGTGGCAAAGTGCACTTTTATTTGCTCAGTTCAGCAATTGGCGTGAAACGGTTAAAGGGTTCACTTGGCCAACTTGTTGGCGCTGTAAATTATTTCCTAATTAGTTGGGCAAATGTCTGGCAAATGGTTTCCTTTTTATTTGCATCTTTTTTTTTTTTGTTCTTTTCATTTTTAAAGCAAACATATGCTGCAATATGGCTAATTCAAGCAACGATTACTTATCAGCATGCCTCATCTGCGGCTCCATTCGATTGCCACAAATTTTAGCATTAGAGATAGCCCCATTGCCATTTAAAGGACAAAGCTTTATTTTATTGTTATCCTTTGTCAGAGACGCCGCTTCACTTATCTCAAGGAAGTTGCGCACAAAGCGCAGAATGGCTACAAACAAAATTCAAAGCCAGTTTGATGCTTATCCTTAATGATGCAGTAAAATGTATTTTTTTCCTTTTATTTTATTTTTTTTTTTTTTGATTTCTCTTGCCACTGGACACAGAGTTTTGCAGTTTAAAGACCGGTCCGAAGGCAAAAGTTTGCCGCTGCCATTTTCCCACAAAGCAATCAAACTTTTGCAGGCAAATGAAATGGTTGAAAAACACTTGTCGCCGCTAGTTCTTCGATTTGCATACTATCACAAAATATTAATTGGTAGCAGTGCTCATCTATCAATATATAACTATACTTTACGATATGGCAGGCAAATTAAATTGTTCGCCATGTCTGCAGAAGCTTCACATTGTTTTTCGCTGTGGTGCGGCTGGAAAACGGGATAACGAGCCAAGTTGTTACAAGTTTTTAATAGAGTAAAATATCAATGGGATAGCAGAAAAATGCAAGTTTAAATATTACAAGAATGCAAGCCAAAAAGATACCTTGTACAATTGATTAAAAATGAATTGTTTAATGTAAAGTGTTGCTATTTGTAGTACAAAATAACGTGATGTGTTAAATTTAACAGCACAGAGTTAGTACAAATTGGTAACTGGAAAAAAAAAATCTATTTCATGACTTTCTTTGCATTTGACAAACAGTTGCACAGTTTGATTACATCCACTTTAATGTGTTTTTAATAGGTACAGGGTATTGAAATGAGCTTCTGTTGAAACTGCCACACAAAAGGCAACTCCAAAGCGACACCTGACTCATCCGCCAAATCAGTGTGCTGCCTCACGCGGCATAGGCGGCAAACTGCCGCATAAACTGCTAAAAAGATGATGAATTTTCAGCACAGACAGGCGACTTTATAAAGTTCCCGGTTTTCAGCCGACATAAAGAGAGGCGCTCCCCGCCACCCTACACAACCAGCAGTGAAAGCTACTCACTTCTTTGCCGGTTGTCGGCGCGTAATAAACAAACTTTTCAGCAAAGTTTATTTCACTTCTAGTTTTTCCCGTCGTCCCTTGTCCCTTTTTTTACAGTCATTATTTGTGTGTGTAAGAGTGTGTGTGTGTGTGAAATGGTGTGCAGTTCGTGTACGTCAAGTTTAACACCCAAAAGCGACTGCAACACGGCACGCTTAGTTAGTTATGTAGATGGCCAGGTCGACAACTGCCAACCAAGCAGAGCAACGTCCATTGATACACACACAGACATAGAGAAATACAGCAGCTGCGGTCGCTCATCTCTGACATCCTTATGCGCCATTTTGCAGTGGGTCGGCAGGTGTCAACTGGCCAAATGGCAGACTGGGTGACTGGCTGGCTGGCAGACTGGCAGACTGGTGAACTGGCAGACTGGTGAACTGGCAACTTCAACCTAAGCAGAGATTTGAGCCAACAAAGTTGGCCAAGTGTATTCGAGCAGAAAGTGAGTCTCAACTTGCTGCGCCCATCTAAAGATACAAAACGAGTAATTCACTTTTATTATGTATTTCATTTTCAGTCTTGTGTGTGTCTATATGGCTATGTGATTGTATGTGTGTGAGTGTGTAACATATTTTATGAGCACGCAAGTTGCGGCTTGGGCAGTTTTTTTGGGGCCATCGTTGCAGAGATTTGTAGCGCAACGGCCATTAAAGTAGCCACGAGAAAGGTTTTGGCCTCGACCAGCCCCAACGCCCATCTCCTCAATCATTTTCCCCACCGACCGCCCATCGTAGCCGTTGCAGCCATCGAGCGCTTGTTTCGCTTAAAAACTAATTAATCTAAATGGATTTTTTGTAGTTGCATTTTGCACTTGCGCTGGCACTGGTACTGGCACTGGTACTGGTACTGGTACTGGCGCATAAAAACCAAATACACACACACGCACACTCACGTGCAACAACACCATCATGTGTGTACGTGTGTGTTGCAAAATAAAAGTCCAGTAAACTGTAAGCGAGGCACTCATTGAAAGCGAAAAACCGAAGCGAACCGCAAGCAATTTGCATGTTTGAAACGCCATGCAACGCCACGGCCTTCTCTCTGTCAGTCCTCTTCCCTCTTCCCTTTTCCCCATTCCCCTTACCCCGTAACCCTTACCCATGCACTGCATACACACCTCACCCCTTGGGCTGCCATTGGATAAAACACAAAAGGGGCCGATCCACGTAGTACAGTCGGTATCATGCACAGAAACGGGGACAGGACAGCGTTAAAGTAGCCTTATCGCCCGCCACACATCACATCAGCTTTAGTCCAAGCTTCAAGCTGCAAGCTCCATGTCCAGCTCCAGCTCCGCCTATAGCTATAGTTGTAGCTGTAGCTTTAGCTCTAGCTTCAATGTGGACAGTTTGCTGTAGTTTTATTGACGTGTGTCCGGGCGTGGCCATTGCGAGGCAGCCGCAGCAGCAGCAGCAGCAGCAGAAGCTATTGCTGGCCCACAGGGTATGTGGCTCTTGCGTTATAAATAAAACTCATTCGCTCGTTTGTCGGTCGATGAGAGATGTGGTGGGGCCAAAATACACGTATTTTAACATTCAGCCAGCGACTGCAGGCGTTTAATTGAACTTCAATAAATATTAAAACAAAACGATTAAGACTTTTCGGATGCGGAGCAATTAAATATGTTAATCAATCTATAAATATATAGTGAAGCATACAACAAAAATAAAATAAATTAAAATATAAAGGTACTGGACTAGCTCCAGTTCAAATGATGCTTATGAAAAATGTTGCTAATTTATTATTTGGTTTCGTATATATTTCAAATCCTGTCGCTATTAATTTTCAGGTACACTTGTCGAGATTAAAACTAAACAAAATGATCAAAAGCTAATTTCTATAAATAATGCCAAGCAAATGTTGCAAACAATGTGTAATTTATCGAGAAACTTTCGTATGACACATAGCACACACATGTGAGAGAGAGAGAGAGAGAGAGAGGGAGAGATAGGGAAACATTTGTGTCGTCTAAATAGCAGCGGCGCCATTTAAATTTGATTTAGTCAGTTGTTTTGTTTATATGTTTTTTTTTTTAAGGTTGCTTTGGCCGTTTTCGACGATTTTAGCTGATGTATTGTACACAAAACGGACAGTTATAAATTGCAAAATACTGTAATTTCTGTAAGCCTCAGTGAGAGCAGAGGCCAACAGTATTCGTTGTTGGGCATGACTAGATTCTGTATAGGCAAATGTCTGCTGCTTAAAAGTATTATTCTTAAATAAATGAAAGTGCATATCTACATATAAGTATAAGTTGCTTGCTGTTAGGCCTATCTTTAATCCGGGCTTAACAATTAAACTGAACTTTTGCAGTTGCCACTTGGCGCAATTCCAGTCCGCACTCATTTAACCTCCAGATAATGAATGTGTGTGCATGTGTGTGTGTGTTGTGCGGTGCAGCTGTTGGTATTTTTATTTTCGAGGCATCGGTGGTTTTTTTTTTTTTTGGTTTTTTTTGGCACATCGTTTATTATGCCAAGCGAAAAATGCAATATTTTCTCCTGTGCCGCTACGTGGCCGACAAAAATATTTACAATTTGGCAGGGCTCCCCTTTGCTCACCGCTCACCGCTCACACTCTTTATCCCTCTCCTCTCAATCCCAAAAGCCAAGCCAACAGCTGCTGCTGCTGTAGTGAAAAAAAAAAAAGAAACCGGAAGCCATAAAAGGAAGCGCCATTGAGGCAAGCCAAACAGCCAGCAACCGAGAGCCGCCGCCACTGACTGTCGGCGCACTCCATAAAAAAAACAGGCCACACACCATTCGGCTAAGCTCAAAAGCGGTAACTTCAATCTTTGAATGTTTTATTTACTGCAAAATCGATATGGTTTTGAATAAAGCGTGCGACGTTGGGAGGCGCTACTCGAGCTTAACACACAAGTGCCAGGCGTAACGAGTTGAATGCAAATTCGTGACCGTTTTTTATACCCTTTACCTATGATAGTTACAGAATGGTAGAACAGAAGTGTGTAAGCTTGCAAAAGAAATGAGTCGGCTTAGTCATTTGACCATCGGATCCCAGAGACTGACTTGCCTTCGCCTTTTTCTGGCCTTCAGTCAGCAATACAAATTAAAAAAAAAATAAAAAAAATTACACTTGCATAATTACCTTCTTGTGTTAATCGACTTATTAAACCTAACTGCCGGGATCAGGGTATCTCCAAGTCGAGAGCATTGTTACTTTTTTAATTTATTTTTTGTTGTTTTCTTTTTGTCATTTGCTCTGCCTGCCTTTGAGTTTTTGGCGCTAAAATATCACCAGAGAGCCTTGGCAGTACCTATGCATTGCGCACAAAAGCAGAAGTAAATGTGGCGCAAGTGTAGACTTTAAGAATGGGGCAACTGTAGAGGCTGCTGGGTGGAAATGTCTGTGGCAAATCACATACCACATAATTTGTCGCTGCACTGCGCACACCAATTCAAGCACACAGACACCAACTCAAACATACACACATAGATATAAAAGCCGCTGTGGAATTAGTAAAGCATCTGGCTTTGCTACTGTCTAAATCCCCCACCTAGCCCTCCCCACCCTCCGCCACACCCGTTGCTGTTACCGACGCTGCTGCGTCGCTGGCGTCCCCAACCGCATTACGTATGCATGACGTTGGCGCTGGCACTTGTACCAAAATAAAACTCCAAGACCGATGCCGACCAGCGTCGATGGTGTAAATGTTCGAACGGAATGAAAAATGTGGCAAGCAGCAAGCAGCAGCAGCAAGAGAAAACGAGGCAAAGTCAAGCAGCAGCAGAAGCATGGCTTCTGCCACCATTTCACTTACTTCATCTCTCTCACTCCATTCATCGCTCCCCACCCTCTCTTTCTCTCTCTCTCTTTCTCTCTCTGTCTCGCTCTGACTCTGCCACTTCTTTTGGCCGGTTCAATGCTGATTACGATCGCTGCTTTGGCCATTTGTTCGGCTAGAGTAAAAGAGACGCCGCAATTTGACTTCTTTTTCGTGTCCCACGTTGATAATTCGAAATTTGTATTCCAATCTTCAAATTGTCTCCAAAATTGAATTGATTTTATGCAGATGAGCATGAAATTGTCTCAATGCGAATTTACCATGTTAGTATAAATAAATGCTGCACAGTCGAGGCGAACTAGCACGTGACACGCCCCACCCTCACCTCACACAACCAACCAATCCTACCCCACACGCCCATTGAGTCATTTGAATGCAAACTCTCATCTCCTCCTATTCCAATTTAAGTTAAAGTCATGCTCTGCCTGCAATTCCAGCCCCGAATTTATTACTTAATTCTTGGCCAGCAAATCAAATCAATTCAAATAAGAGAACGCGTCTGCGGCTGTGGCAGCGGCAGCTGCAAACTCATAAAATGCTCAAGAAAATCCATTTTAAATATTTGGCTAGGCAAACAGCAAACGGCCAGACCACACCACACCACCCCCGCACCACCGCAAACCACTCTAAGCAATGCATGCCGCTTGCATTTCATTTGAATTTACAGCTGTATTTGATCTGATCGATGTTACAACGATGCTAGCAACGGAAGCCAATAAAATTCAAGAGGCAGAGAGATAGATGAGCAAATTGTAAAAAAATGTGCTGGCAAATTTGTAAAAATTCATACAAAAGCCGCACCAGCATCAGTCAGAAATGTTGCCCAGTCAATGGCCCAATATGCAAACATAAGAAAAAAAAAGAGATATATTTGCAAAATTTCAACGAATACAATAATGATGAATATGATGATGATGATGATTGTCCTGGGTCCAGTTGCTAGCTAAGCTGAATGTTGATTGAATGCCGATATATGTACGTATGTATATGTATATATATATACATATGTGCATGCATATATTTATATATATATGTCTGGGACATAGCCATAACGAAATTGGCCAAAGGAAATTGAAGGACAGCCGGAATACACTGACTCTGTGATGGATTTTGACTTTAGAACGGACGTTCAATGGGTGCGCGATATTATAGGCTACATTGTTGTTTGCATTGCTGAGTAATTTGTGTTTACTGTTTATGTGTTTAGCATGGGAGAGAGTCGCTCCCGACCAGGCAGCTCTAGACGATTGCATTATATCACATACTGAGAGTGCGAGTGCGAGTGCGAGTTGCAAATTACATGTCTGTCGAGGAAGCAAGCAGAGCTGTTATGTGAGTGCGATGAAGTATCGATAAAGTGCTGTAAGTGGTCAGGAAATTGCAAATTGCTGGTTTAGTTGACTCAGGCTTCAATTGATATGTTTCGCATTTATACTTGGAGTCATATGTAATGATAGTTTAGCTTCTCAAAATAAATATTGGCAAAGTGCGATAAGAGTTACGAGTATTCCATTACGTGTGCGTGTGTGTGTGTATATGTGTGTGTATGTGTGTGTATGTGTGTGTTGTGTTGTGTTGTGTTGTGTTTGCTTACCATTGCCTTGGCAATTTATTGTTCATGCAATCAAGCATTCGGTGCTTGTGTGATATTTCACAGTATTTCGATAACCACCAGTTCTGCCCCTCCGCAATTGGATTTCACTTTCGTTTTGTCGTGCCGCAAGAATCTTATGCAAACGTTTTCATCTTATTTACTTGAGCAAGCTCGTTGCACCAGCACCAGCAGCACCAATAGTATTGGCATCAGCACGATCTCCAATTTCTCTATAAATCATATATGCAATTTTAATTCAAACACAAAAGAATTTTCACCACACATGTCGCACAATACATACACATACACACACACACACACACACACACACGTAGATATGGGTGCATTGTTAGCATAAACCAATTTTAAAAGCCAAAAAGCGAAAAACTCCCAACTAATGCGCTCAACGCGCCCTAAAAGATACACTGAACAGAGAGACTCCGTCCGATGGAGGGGGGAAGGGGGTGGGGGGCATGAGTTGAGAGATGGGGCCAAAAGCTACACAAAGCAAGAGCCAAAGGCTTGGGACTTAAGCCAAAATATGTAGTATATATAACCGCATTTGTGCAAGTGTGTGTGTGCGAAATATTTTGTTTAACGTTTATAGTTTTATGCACTTAAGATACAAAAATATTTTGGGAAAATTTATTTTCGACGAGCAACAGCAACAGCAACAGCAGCAGCAGCCAGAAACAGATACCAAGCCAAAGCCAAAGCTAAAGTAAAAGCAAACGCAAAACTTTTGCCAATATTTGTGAAAAAGATATTGATTGGCCTGAGCTGCATATACTACTTGGCTAGCACTCACCCCAACATACACACATACACACACACACACACACACATATATATATATAAATACACACAATTACAGACATGTAGATGCACACTGGCATGCCAGCAGGTCCTGGTCTTGCTTATCGACATAAATTTATCCTTTCAATAAGACATGCAGGTTGCTGGTGTGTGCGTTTTGCGTTTGCATTTGCCACCCAACATCACTGCTCAATTCTTCGAGCAAACAGAGTGTGTGTGTGTGTGTGTGTGTGTGTGTGTGTATGCACACGCCCTCAACACGTACCCCGCCCGCAGCACCACTCCACTTGACTGCTGCATAAGTAAACGTCAGCGGATAAATTGCCACAGTTGTTCCAGCACTCATCGTCCTAGTAGTCAAATTTTTGAGTTGAGTTTTTCGTGCATGATAACAACTATGGCAACAGTTTGAGAGCCATTGAGGCGAATTGGCAAGAAGATCTGTATACATGTTTACTATATATTAAGTATATATATATATGCGTCTATGTATGTATGAGATTGGTCGACACTGGGATTTAATTCTTCGACGCTGCCAAAGGTTATGTTTGTTTTATGGTAAATGCTTAAGCATATTAGTGCAACATATGTATGTATATGATACTCAAGCGAATGCTTACCGTTATTTCCCTATTTGCTTGCCTGAAAAATCAAACAGTTTTTGTTATTGTTGCATCTGCTGCTATTGTTTGGTGTTGTGGTTGTTGTCAGCTGCATGTGGCAATGTTCGACCAAAAATGTTATGAAAATATGAACTGATGCTTATCGATTGTGAAATATTATAAGTTGCCTGTTGGATATCAAGCATGCAATGCATATTGTATCTACACACAAACATACACACACATGCGATAGACATGTATGTATGTCCCTCTATGGCATGCATACATTTGCATGCCGTTTAATTTGTTAGCACAATCGAAGCCTTGGCAAAGGGACGGCTGCATTATTTCATTATTTGTGTGCACTTCTGACGGACATGTGCACATGTATGTGGGTGAGTGAGTTTGTGTGTGCTGTGAATATATTCATTTCGTGTTCGTTTGTTTGTTTGCATGCCAGCCAAACCACAACAGCGCAGAGAGAGAGAGAGAGAGAGAGACAGAGAGGTAACCAGACAGGCCCAAACCAGACCAGACTCAAATCCAAACCCAAACCCAAACCCAAAGTGAGCTCCGAAACACAAATCGGAATCCCTAGCGCAATTCTATGGCTCCGAGCAATTGCAGCCAAATTCCTTTGGTAGCTAATAAATATTAAAGTTTAATTAAATATGCTTTTCCCCCCAATATTTATGTGCGTATCGATTACAGGGCTCGGCCAGCCTGGGCCAATGCAATTTCGTTGCTGGTCATCGCCATAAATTGCAACCTTGAAGTTCGAAAGCTGAAAGCTGTATGTTGAAACTGAAGCCAAAGGCCATTAAAATACAATCTTTTTTTCCACATTTTTTTCTTATTTATTTTTTTTTATTGGCCACTTTACATGGGCTAAAATGTGAAATGGAGTCTAGGGGATGGGAATGGGGATGGGGATTGGGCGTGGTGTAAACTAAAACTCATATTAAAAATTGACTTTTATCGTGATTTACAATCAACTTGGTATTTTTTTTAAATGCCGCGGTCGACATGCGGGCAGCCAGGCTTTCTTGCCCCCTTTACAGACCATTGTTAGTGCTGGTGTGTTGCGGTTGTGCCAAGTTTCACACACAGACTCGCATATACCACACACTCATCAGTGGGTAGCGCAAAATATTTCTTCGTGGCTTAAGCAAGACGGGCATACATATTTAAAGCTCCTCATCCCACACTCCTGCTACTGCCCACAACACACACGCCCAACATCCGACACGTGGTCTAACACTTTCTGTGGCATTTTCCAGCTAAAATCCTTTTAACTTGGCTAGGACGCCACGCCCAGCGCATAAGCCGCTAGCTGACGCTCTTAAGGACCTTCTTTTATAATTTTGCTACCGCTGCTGCTGCTGCTGCTGCTGCTCTCTCCGCACAAAAATCCAATTCTCAACACTCTTTATTCGCCTCATATGTATGTTCACATGTGCACATGTAATTCTATTGGATTTCCTGGCAAAGGACATCCATGACGTCGCCTTTGACTTTCTGCTTTGGCACTTCATTTACTGAGACTTAACACAGCTACTACACACTGCGCTGTGTGTGTGAGTGTGTGTCTCTGTTGGTCAGTTTTAATAACATTAAGAGATCATTTCAGATTGCTTAACTGCTTAACTTTAAATGAACTTTGTAGATAATTGCTTAAAGGTCAATATTTTAAATAGTTTGGCTAGCCAAATTAAAATAATAATATAATATATATATATATATATATATATATAGAGTGAATGTGTATGTAACTAATTCCCTTTCATCTGTCATTTACAGAGACTGTCGAGTTGTACGCGATCCGCAAACGCTGAAATCAAAGGGCTATGGATTCGTCAGTTTTGTCAAGAAATCGGTAAGCTTACAAAAAGAAATACTGTCTCAGCTGTCCTGAATGAACTTCTAAAGCCATCAATGTCAGAATACTCTGTAGAAACTGGTTGTATTTTAATTAAATTAACCGCGCCTTTCACCTTAAGAAATGCACAAAGAGCGAAATCTGTAAACAGCTTAACCGCCCTTAAGCACTTAATTTAATCGCAATGCAAACAAGTTAAGACGCTGCCGTATTTTATAATATTTACATCCTCTTCACATCCAGACATCTCTTTAGCTTAGCTGTCAGAAGTAAAGGCCTTAAGAAAAGTCTGTGTTGCATTTTGTTGATTGCGGCAAAGCAAAAGTTAATTCGCTTATGTAACAAAGCAATCTGTGCTAACTTAGATGCAACAACACCCACCACCTGCGTTTTAAAGAAACTTTAACGCATTTTCTCATTGAATGCATAATGCTTAAGCTACAAATAACCCACATCAAAAAACACACACGTCTCTGTGTGTGTTATTGTCTGTTTCTATTGAATTTCATGTACCTAATAGGTAGAAATTTCGACAAAGACAAAAGTGGACGCCAGAAGAGCTAGGCGTGGCCGGCGCCAAGCCAGCTCAGCTACAGTAAGCACTACGCATCAGAGCATCCAAGCAGAAAAATTCACCAGCTTAGCTCTATATGTGGAGAGACAGACGTAAAGCAAATCAAGGCTCAGATCGGCCAGGCGAAATGAAATATGAAAGCCAAGGGCGATATAAGTCAATTACGGAGCGAAACGTTGAGAGTTATTAATTAAATTTTAATACTAATAACAATATTTTCATATACAGCAAACAGATTAAGAGTAAAAGAGATAGCGAGTAAGCGAGTGAGAGAGAGAGCGAGAGAGAAAGATAGAGAGAGAAAGTTAACTTGCGGTTTGTGTGGCAGGCAGCAACGGAGTGCGCAATATTGCAAATACATACATATATAACATAATCCATGACACTTAGAAAATTCAGTGGATGTCAGTCAAACGCTTTGGCCAATGCCGAAGTCTAAGCCATTTGCACAGACTTTTTGTAGTGGGAGTTTTTGTTGTTGTTATTTTGGGTGCTCAGTGCATAGTGGCGTATACGCAATATTAATCTCAAGTGCGGCAGCGCCGTGTCAAACGCATCGCTGCCACAAACTAGTTAACTTTTTATGTTGCATCGATGCTACAGGGAAGATGGGGTTGCGCAAGCGACAAATTTTCGAACTTTCTCGATTAGTTTCGATGCCACACAGCAAAGGCAAATGAAAGAAAAACAAACGCGCTCGAAATAGCAAACTCAAATATTTCAAATTAAGTTTCTCGACATGAGTTTAGCACAAACACACACACAGACAAACAAAGATACATAAAAATACACACACACACACACACACACACATCATATACTCTGTACTAAGCCGTTGGCACGCTCACCCAACCCATTCCTCCTCTGGCTGACGTCGCTTGCAGCTGATTTAATGCAAATTTTATTTATGCGAAAAGTTTTATTAAATTTTTGTGCAAAGTTTATATATTTTCTGTGGTTTTGCGGAAATTGAAAAGTTATATTTCGAATGGCTTACTGCACACACACACACACACACACACATATCCATACACTCACACACCACATACGCTGTGCGTGTATTTGTGCATTTCGATTGCAACTGCAAACGGAAAAGGAAGAAACATTTTCTTCATTTTGCGCTTCCGAGTGTGCATGAACATTTCGCCAATCCCTGAGCTTTGCATAATGCGAGCAACGGAGCTGTAGCTGATGCTGGTGCTGGTGCTGATGTAGCTGTAGCTGAAGAAGCCCTCAAATATTTAGCGCAAATTGTTTGGCAACATGCTTTAAATAAACACCAGCCAAAACACCGCGTTGACGATGTACACAAATTGCCATAATTTAATAACCATCAACGCAGGAGAGCAGCAGACGAGACAGCAGGCGCCAGGACAGCCAGGCTGCGTGTCATTAGCATCATAAATCACAACAACAACAACGAACGCATGTAGTTGGAAAAAAATATAAAAAAAAAGGAAAGAATCGAGACCTATTCCGTGCACGCCGAACACTGCATATCCTTGCAAACCGGAGTTCAACGGTGCTTTACAAAATAGTCGTCGATGCTGATGGCATTGATGCTGAATTATTTGTCTCCAGCTAAACTAGGTAAAAATTATTGCTATGGCTGGCAGACTAACATTTCAAGAATATATGCATATATATTTGGGATTGTACCACACAAAGTCCACGACAAAATTGTTGAACCCTCTGTAAGGGTATGAAGAAACAACAACTCTCACGCAAACATTAAGAGCAATAAACATGCCCATGCAGGAGAAACAGGAGATGCCACAGGAGCCGCTTGCTGCCTGCTGCTTGCTGTTGTTGTTGCTGTTGCTGTTGCTGTTGCTGTTCGGGCATCACCATCATGCGGCTGCTTGAAAATGCTAATGGCTGCCATCGTTGGCGGCATCAGTTATTGTCACACATTACATTAACATAATATTGCACGCCAATGCGACAATGTGGCAAACGCGGTATTTGAGTAACTACAACTGCGTTCGACTGTTGCTTGCTGCTTGCATCTTAAGTGGCCGCTGTGCGGCCGTTTTATTGGGTCACATCTGATTACAGACAAAGTACAGTCACGTCTCAAGCTACTGCGCTTAATCGTATTAGCGCTGCAAGTGTTAGTCGAGAAAGCAGCCTCTGTTGCACAATGTGCCTAGATCTGATTTAAACGCATGCTGACAAAATATGACAATGTGTGCAGCGAACAAGATATAATGCTACCTCCCGCTGCCACAGCCTTGCTGATAATAGAGTCAGCATTCAGTGCGGCGAATGCGGTGCTCATTGTTGCATTATTATATCCCTTTAACATTTTTTATACGTACAAGAGTATTTTGAAAGGATCCAAAGGATAAAGGAAATTCAGCAATTGCCACCATTTTCTTTTTTTAAATTGACAATATTTTGCAACTTTAATAGTCAATTTCATTTAGCTGTTGTCATTTGTATATCGTGGCTATAACAGTCAGAGATCTGACATGTTGTCCCCTCGATCAAAATAGATCAATTAATATTTCATTTGTGGTTATAGAGAATTTTGCAATCCTGATTTAACATAGTAATAGTTGCGGATAATCCGAGGTTCTTTTTGCGTTGCATCTTGCTTTCAAACAATTTAAATAGTTTTAGCAAAATATAAGCCTCCCAACTACAAGCTCAATCAATACTCAACTATTTCCAACAAATCAGAGCAGCAGAGGATTAAAATTAAATTTGAGTATTTTGTATGCGGAAATTCGAGCAAACATATTTTCCTTAATAAATCATAATTTGTAGTCTTGAACATTCTTCAAGTTGTTTATTTAGAAAATTTCAGGGATCTCTTTAAAGCTCGACTTGCTGTGCACAAAAGCTAATTTCAAACAAAAAGCGAAATGTTCCGAGATGTATGTAATAAATTTGCTGAAGCGGACAAAACTTGGTTATAAATATAAATGGCCTGGACATTCATTTTATGTTTTCCATAATAATTCAGAAACTAGTGATTTGAAGCCTAAAACTGCCAACACACGCATAAGCCGACCGACCCACTGGACCCACTGGACCCACATGACCAGCAGCAGCATTTCGATTTGCCCCCGGGTCCGCAACTATAAAAAACAATTGAGAGAGAGTCGGTGGGGCGAGCGACTAAACGGAATGAGTAACAAAATCGAAATGGAAACAGAAAGAACACAAACAAAAATAAAATGAAAAAATGGCATACACAAATAAATCCCATGGAATTATGTCTTGACAAAAATGCGCTCTTGCGTGAAATACTGATTTTTGAGCCCATACCCGCCCACTCCATATAAATGTTGTGATGTGTGACCAGGCAATGGTCAAAAATCGAAAACGTTTTCGATCTAAACGAAATGAAAAAAAAAAACGTTGTAGCCAGCGACTGCTGGCTGCTGGTTTACACACATCGATATCTGTTTGATGCTTTAGAATGCGACAAATGGGACAGCATTTCAAGTGTGTAAACGATTTGCCACTTGAGTTATTCTATAAATATCAAGAAATCATCAGAAATGCCCATCAGAAATCATGCATTTGTCAGACGAAAAGTCCGTCGAGCCATTAGCTCGTCCCGTTGTGGTTTTTTTTTTCGTAGGGTATTGCCTTTAAGATGTGACTTTGATAATGGTTGTCCTTAAAGCTGCTGACGAGGTCAGAGAAGCTTTGGCGCTTATCTAAATAGTCACGTTAATGAATCTGACCGAAGAACAGCGCAAAACTGGATAAGGAGCCAAAAACCTTTTACCCTGATGATGTGTGTGTGTGTGTGTGGATTACGTGAGGGGAAGTGGGGAGGGGCCAGAGTTGACCAGCACTAAATACTGTGCGTCTGGTTACCTTTTTCGAAAGACAAAACGGTTGCCTTCTTATTTTTTGTGGAGTGTATTTGTGTGAGGATTATCCTCCCTTTGTGTGTGTTTGACTTTGCCTTTTTTTCACCTTTTCACCCGCTACAGTTTTTCCTTCTTCTGTTTGGACCTTTTTTTTTTTTTAATTTTTGTTGCTGCCTGCTTGCGTCAAGCACAAACCATTTCCTTATTGTTTTAATAAACATTTAAAATGTCTTGCTGCCGACTTACGTTATGTACACAAAATGTCAGCCCACCCATTTGTGGCAGCGCTGGTTGTGGGGATGGGAAAGGAAATGTGGATGCGTTGGTTAGTATCCAGATGAAAAGTATGACAAAACCCTTTTAAACCACTTAAAAATTCTTCAACTTACTTTGCTTTTCTTCATTCGCTTAATGAAGGTATTTCGCCTTTTGGTTCTGTTCTTCGAGCTGCTCAGCAACAAAAACTTTTTGTGACTTGTACCCCACACTTTCCGCTGCCGACTCTTCACCACCATTCTGCGAGTATTGCCAGCAGTTTCATTTCCCTTTTTGAGGCCATGAGGGGGCATTAAAGGATTCTCAACGCTTATCAAGTAATCAATATTTACAAAGGCGCACAGCACAAAAGTTGCACCAAAACAACTCACAATAAGTTCAACATAAAATTGAATTTACAGAAAATGTTCTTTAAATTTTGGACGTCCAGTGAGCCAGAAACTTTTACCGTCATCTTTTCGTGGAAATTAATTATCTCATTCGAAAGGCGGAAGTTGTCGTCTCTATTAAATTAACTTAGACGCGGCAAATGGAACTTGGTATTTATGCAATTTTTTGAGCAAAACACACTTGGCTCGTTTGACTTTCGAAATTGGCAACCAGCAGGTTTGAAGGCTTAAATGAAATTTAATTAATTTTCAGCTTGCTTCAGTTTGCGCTCATAGGTAGGCAACAATTTTGTCAGCGTTCGAGATGCCTTCTGTTGTTGTTGTTTTTGTTGTTGTTGTTCCTGGTCTTTGTTCCTTGCTAGTTGTCACAACCGCAAGCAGCAAACATTTGCAAAGTTTTCTCGCTATTAGCTGCAAATTTGCCATACACAATTAATTAATTTCCTGCCCGCCCACAACACCAACACAAACAACAACAAACTGACATCTTAACCATACCAAGAAAATAAACAATGGCTAAAGCCAATGAGCCTTACCAAAAAGTCATGCCCAAAAACAAGTCCACACAAAACCAAAAGCATTCAGTTTGTTCCGTTTGTTATTTGCCTCATGTTTTGCCCAGAAACTTTCCAATTAGTTTTCGACATTTTTTGAGGCTGTCGTTTGCCGTTGTTGTTCCTGTTGGACCTGAATTGGGCGACTTTCATAAATAGTTTTGCCAACTTGCAGCCATGCGATTGGGTGTCATGTTGTGGTATTTAACAGGCACTTGAGCTAGATGAATTGGCAAAATTACTTAAAGGTTCTTGAACTTCGGGTAGACACCCGAAAATGCAAAGTTATGATGGCCACTAAGGCGATTAAATGCGCATTTAAGCGCACGGCTTAGTCATAAATATCATCATGCTGTACAGCAAATTTAAAGTTTTGGATCTTAAGCAACTCTCGACAAAATGTACTTCACTCCATCTTTGTTCAGTTCATGTTCACCGAATGTTTTCTAAGCAATTTACCATCAAAATGATTGATAAAGTTTTACCCAGACTCTTCGAGTCCCCGAAATAAGAAACCGAAAAAAACAAAAACCAAAAAAAAAAATCATCAACAACTGCTTGGCCAGTGTAACTGTGCAACTTTTTGGCCAAAGTTCGCTCTGTCAGTGGCATTGCATTAGCCGTGACCATCAGATCTCTGTCAAAGTTCGTTTGCCGGCTTCAAGCTACCAACTAAGCTGACCGTTTGTTAAGACAATTTCTGTTGACACATGGAATTGCAATTGCAATTGGCAAAAGAAAGCTGAAATAGAAACAGAGAACCGACAACAAAAAACCACAGCTACATTTGTAACAATAGACTGCACTTGAAGCGCCTGTCAAATATAACCAGCAAAACGAGAAGGGACCAACGACAAGAACAACAACAGCTTCAAACTAAATATTCCATGTGGCTGTTTAAAGTTGCCCAAGTCGCCCAAGAGGCAGCCAACTGATAAATAAATGTGAAATATTTAAATAGCTTCTGTTGCTCGGGTGTGAGACGTTGCATTCTTTGCTGGCCCACCAAAGCCTGATTGTCCTGCTGGTTGTAGTTGTTGTTCTGCTGCTTCTGCGTCGCAATCAACGATGCGTATCGGTTAAAAAATGTAAAATTTATAGTTTATGCAAATATGGAAAATGCAACTGGCAATGCATAAAAATGCGCACGCACGCAAACTGCGTGACTTAACCAAGGCAAGCACACTCACACACACACACACACACACATATATATATATATATATATAAGTAATATATATATAAATATAAATATACGTATATTCCTATATATTCACTCACACCAACAGAGTCAATTTAAATTATGGACAATGTTGCGCGACAGTTGCTTGGTTTATCGCTGGGGGCAGCCACTCAATTGTTGACTTTTGTTCAAGTGGCGTAATGAAGCTAAAAAAAAAGGGCTAAAAAATACACTGAAAGACCCTCTACTATAAATGGCAAATATATATAAATGTATAGTTTTGTAATATTTCATTTCGTACTTAAAGTCAGTAAAATATTGAATTCACATAGATAACAAGTACAAAATAAATGATATAAATATTTGCAATTAAGTCTAGTATGAAACAGAGGAATTCTAAGTTAATTGTTTCTAAATTCAACATTTTCATAAAGCTCGTGATTATTAAGATAGAGTGTATTGCAATGTACATCATATTTCATGCACTTTACATAGCCTCAAAATTAAAAATAAAATGCGGAAAGCTGCAAATGAACCTGACGCATTCCATGCCTAGTTACAGTCCACATTGCACTGAACCATTACGCGGAACGTGCACCGCAAATGCCGACCAACTTCGTTAAGGCAATGTTGCGACTTGGTCTTTCGGTGTGCCACAACTTAATATTGCTTGAAACGCCAATGCGGCACACACACTCGCACACGCTCATATATACACGCACACACACAAAACTTGGTTACAATTATTATTGCATGAATCACGTTTGATCCAAAAATTGAAATTATAATTTGTGTATGCTGCTTGCTGCTAGTAGCAAGTAGCAAGTAGCAAGAGGAATAGCTGAGGGCGGGGGGAGGAGCTCAACTAGAATTAAAAAGCAGCCAAATTGTTTTTGTTCGTGTTGTTGTTGTTGTTTTTTATAGCAACAATGTCGCGTTGCGGCAAAGAGCAAGGAGCAACTTTTCGACGGCCGCAATTGTTTTTTCTTCAACACTTTCTGAGCTGTTTGTTGATGTTTTTGGTTGGCCTCTCTCTATCTCTCTCTCTCTCTCTCTCTCTCTCTCTCTCTCGGTTTGTTTTAGCTGTAAACGGATTAAGCGGCTAAAACAATTGTTTACAAACTGTGCTCAGCTTTTAGTTAATTGCTTTCCATTTAATTCGATGCATTTGCAGGAAGCGGAAACCGCCATCACAGCGATGAACGGCCAGTGGCTCGGCTCGCGTTCAATACGCACAAATTGGGCCACACGTAAACCGCCGGCCACCAAGGCAGACAGTAAGTATCTTATGCTTCAACTTTAGTGATATACCCAACTCACTTAAGCTCTAATAAAATGTGATAATTTACACTTGCAGTAAATGTCAAACCGTTAACCTTTGACGAGGTATACAACCAAAGCAGTCCCACCAACTGCACCGTCTACTGTGGCGGCATCAATGGCGCCCTTTCTGGCTTCCTCAACGAGGAGATATTGCAGAAGACATTCTCGCCATATGGCACAATACAGGAGATACGCGTGTTCAAGGACAAGGGATATGCATTTGTACGGTAAGTACGGCTTGTCTTTATTGCGTATGTGTCACATTCACCCCCTAAAAAAAATAGTGCTAATAGCAGCAGCTAAAAAAAAATATATTAAAAGCGTAAAGCGGCCGCGTGTACCACATAGACCCATTGTTTCGCGCCATTTTGATTTTGTTGGCGGCGACTAGTTACCAGTAGAATGCATTGTGGCCTGCGGCCAACGTCGTTCCCGTTCCCGTTCCCGAAGCACCAGCCACCCAACCAGCAACCCAAACCACTGCCTTGAAAAACCGCTTTCATGTTGTTGTCGTTGCAATTGAGTGCACGCCATTTCAATGTGCCTTCGTTCAGCTGCGGGACCGCCGCACCGTTAATAAATCAACTACACTTTGCACTCAACAACAACAACAACAAAAACAACAAGAACACCACCACCATCAGCAACAACAACAATAACAACAACAACGACAACAGGCAATTTTGAGGCAACAAAACAATGAAACGCAATAACAGCGGCGACGTCAATGCCCATGGCAAAAATAAAAAGGGGGATAAATGTTAGCTTATGTGCAATTGAAGATTAAATACCCTTTCTATGTAATAGATGCAGAATATTTTATTTAGATCGTCGCAAGCTTTACTACCATTACATCTAAGCATTAATTTACACAAGGCTTTGAAATTGATTGAGTTTACTTTTGCTATGGCAACTATAAAGTGCAGTCTGATCTTGTATCAGCATCAAATGTATAAATTATAAATACATATATTGAAAACACAAAAATATCTCATTCCATAAGACAATTTTATACCGATCGATTCTATGATAAATTATAGATATAGTGATCCGATTGCAGCACACGTACTGTTTGCATAAAAACGGATATTTGAGAAGATTCAACAAGATTCTTTTCTAACTGAGAAAAATGCCATTTCGTCTCCAGCCTTATCATGTCAGCCTATCATGTGATTAAAACATTTTTCTTCAAAGCTTTGCAAACGAGTGACAAAACGACAATAATCTCAGCAAGAGTATTAAACTGGCAAAACTTCCCACCAAAGAAGACAAAAAACTATGCAAAAAGCATGTGAGAAACGTGAGCTGGGGGAATGCAGCTGAGCTAAGAGCTGAGTAGAAAGCAGATCGCAGCTGCTGCCACGAATGCTGATAGGGTTTTAATGGCAGCCGTTGGCCCCTGCCAGCAAGTGGTGGGGAACTTAACAGACCCAACGCTCCCCACCACAAGGCAATCCCAAAGCAGCATCAGCCTGGCAAAGAAGGCAACGCATTGCAGTAGCAGCACAGACCAGGTTCACCCTTTGTGCGCTGTCCAAAAACTCATTTCTGTGCTATGCACAGAGCCAAAAGAGCGAGAGGGCAACTGTGGAAGGGTAGCGAGAGCACGAGTGATGATGGGAGGAGGGAAGAAGGAGAGCGAGAAAGAGCCGCATTGGCATTGTTTGGCGTTTTGTAACATAATGAGCTTGGGGACTACAAGTGGTCTCCGCTGGTGCTGCTGCTGCAGTTATACTCAAACCCCGCCACAACGACAATAACAACAACAACAACATCAAGGAGGAGGTGGACTAGATGAACACGAACAACTCTCAACTACCAGCTACTACTACATACAAGCACAACAAGAGCCAAAACAATTCCACAGACGCTTGTACCACTTTTACGCTTTGTTCTGGCTAACACAACTTGTTGTCGAGTATTTGCTCTTGTATTTGCTCCTGTTGTTGTTGTTCTTGTTGTTGCTGTTGTTGCTGTAGGCTAAATGGAAATTTAAGCAGGTCAATCTGCAGCAGCCAACTCCCCCAGCAAATTAGTTTGCTTTAACTTTGCACGCTGCTAGCTACACAAACCAAACACACAATAAAATTCACAATGATTTCCCCCCCTTTTAGATTCTCGACAAAAGAAGCCGCCACACACGCTATTGTGGCTGTCAATAATACCGAAATCAACCAGCAGCCAGTGAAATGTGCGTGGGGCAAGGAGAGTGGCGATCCAAATCATATGTCCGCCATTGCTGGCCAAGCCCTGGCACAGGGCTTTCCATTTGGGTCAGCTGCCGCTGCCGCAGCTGCTGCAGCAGCCGCCTATGGTCAGCAAGTTGCCGGCTATTGGTATCCACCGGCACCCACATATCCCACTGCGGCACCGGCGAGCGCCTTGCAGCCGGGCCAATATCTGCAGGGCATGCAGGGCTTCACCTACGGTCAATTTGCTGGGTATCAGCAGGCCAGCTACATGGGGTAAGTGTGCGAATATTGCTTCAATATGAACAAGCCTTTTCGCAACAATACGTATTTGTTATATTTATATTTCTTTAATAGAATGGGTGTGCAGCTGCCTGGCACTTGGCAAAGTGTGCCGCCACAGCCACAGTTGACCAGCGCTGCGGCCGCTGCTGCACCACAGATCACACAGAGCGTAGGCGGTGCCTTGCCTCAGACAGCTGGCGTAGTTGCCTATCCCATGCAACAGTTTCAGGTCAGTCCGCAGGTGAGTTGCTGGGTGTAGGTGGAAAGTGAGTATACTTAGCTTGTGGCATTTGCAGCTGGCGGAGGATGAGTGGCTGGCACCGAGTCTGCTCGTGTAGCTGCCATGAGCGGTGGCCATGTATCCCACACAGCAGCAGCAGCAACAGCAACAGCAGCAGCAGCAACAACAACAGGAGCAACAGCCACCGTGCGGCGATTATGTGAAGGAGCCGCGTTACCAACTACAACAACAGCTGCAACAGCAACCACAGCATCATCATCATGTACAACAACTCCACCATCAACAGCAGCCGCAGACATACGAGTTGCAACAACAGATGCAACAACAACAACAACAACAACAGCAGCAGCAGCAGCAGCAGCAACAACAACAACAACATACAACACATTATGCACCACAGTTGCATTATGCGCAACCACACTGGCTGCAACAACAACAGTTGCCCAACAGCGAACAGCAACTACAACAACAACCACCAACAGTTAATCAATTAAATCAAGTCTACGGCATGCCAGAATTGTACAAAGATTGAAATGAAATGAAAAGTAAAAGTGACACACTCTTATTAGTTCAATTCCCTCGATTGATACAGAGAAAGCATGAGAAGAGCGATAGAAGATTATCACATCAGATATGAATTCAAGCAGAACATATATAATATGATATATATATATATATACTCATATATATGTATATATAGTACTTAATAACCAATTTGTTGATGGCAAAAAGTAAAATTAAGTATAATGAGCATAAGCAAACCGCGACAGCAAACAACAACAAACAGCAACAGCAATAAAGCCAAATTGTGCAATAGCTAATAACCATAATTTATGTACAACTAATTCAATCAAAAAAAAAAAAAAAAACAACAATTGATTACAATTAAATTGAAAATATATGTATGTGTGTTTTTTGTGTCTATATTCTTACAGTCAATGGGCGCCAACAAGTATGTGGTATTAAGGAACCTTCCACAGTGAGTGGGCAGTAGGTATAACTACAAGATTTAGAATAGAGCGGGTGCTAAAGTCGAAAGGTTTTTTGTATATTGTATTGTACACGAAACCCTCAGGTTTGCTATTAGGTGAAAGGCTTTCGATTCGACAAAGAGAGGAAAACGGAACTATGGAAGCAAAGCTATTGAAATATTTAATTATGACTGAAATTCAAAACTGTTCAATACTGATTCGCCTTCTGAATAATTTCGAAGTATACATATGTATTTGTATGTATATGGGATTTGATGTATTATCACTGAGCTATGCAGTCACCACCTTTACCCCTTAGACACTGGCTATGAGTAATTTGTTTAATCAGCAGCTCATTTAATAGTCGCGCCTAATTTAAGAAATAGTTAAATAGACGGCCCCATTTGCTTCTCTCAGTTAAACCCAAAAATAAGTTGAGTTGAAAAATCAAGCAAAGGAACCAACATTAAAAACAAAAAATAATAATAAAAACAAAATAAAATAAAACATAAAAATTTAATTGAAAAAAAAAAAAATTACACTACAAAAAAAGAAGACAGAAAACACAAAATACCTTCAAAATAGTTAAATGTAAACACAAGTCAGAAAGTAGATAATTTGCACATACATACATAGGTAAAAACATAGTGATAAAGCAACACAAACCAAAAGAAATCACAAAATAAATACTAAAAATATATATAAAAAATTCATGTAGATGTACTCATGACTAGCTACAACTATTTATATAAGCAGCACTTGGTAATTAATCGATGGGTAACACATATAGAAACTTATGGATGTATCTATGTAATGTAAATGTGAACAAAGAAATCTTTATGTAACAGCAAACAGCTGAACGAGGCAAAATAGTGAAATATTTAGAGAAAGCAGAAAACAAAAGGGAGAGAAAGTGTGAACGAACACGACAACAAAAATCATATATAAATATGCAGCGACTCTGACGTTGACTGCAACGTGTAGCAAAAGCAAATTATAAAGTTTAGTCAATGTTTAGTTAAGATTGTAATTGTATCTACAAAACTATATGCTAACTGTTAACGAAACACAATTATTTATGGTATTTACAAAAAGAGTCAACCAAAACTAAATGGAAAATCTTTAAAATTGTAAAGTATTTTTTACAAAAAGCTAAACGAAAGAAACGAAATATTAGCCCACTTTGCATTGGAGGATGTGGGGAGCCCAAACAGAAAGTGCGTCTAATTTCTATAAGTTGTGATTTTATGCGATGAGAGTAAACGATGCTATTAACAAAGTAAACTGATTTATTTTTTAAACTTGGCAAAACGTGTTTTTTGAGAGCCAATGGCAAAAACTGTGCAACATTGTATGCATAACTTTACATACAAATCTATATATACTTATATACATACATACATACATTTATATATAAATATATATATATATATATATTATATATATATATATATATATACATATTATATAACTAAATGTTATTTGAGCAAACAGCAAAACTGTCTGCTATACAAGAGCAAAAAGCTATGCATAATTTTAATTAAATACATAAAATACACTACAAAAAAAAAAAAAAACTATGGTAGAGATAATATAAAGTAAGAAGCAAAAACAAATGAAATTGTTGGAAAATTAAGGACAACAGCAAAATTATAAGCAAAAAGATAGCAATCCAAATAAAGACAGAGAGAAAGAGAGAGATAGAGAGAGAGAGAGAGAGAGAGAGAGAGAGAGGAAGAAGCAGAAATATTTATAATACTATTACCTATAATATGAGATATGCCTATGTATTTAGCATAATTATATGTAATTATGTATACATGGTTACGATTTAAGCTAACTGCATATACATATATGTAATACAATAAATGATTCAATGTTGTGTATGTACATATAAATAATTATATTATAAAAAGAAATGCATATAATTAAAGAACGTCAATAAATGTATGTGTGCTTAACAAAAGCGAATAAAACACATGAAAACACATCACAACAGAAATGAATAAAAATATAAATTTAAATAAATAAAAAAGGAACATGTCAGAGATTAAACAAAGCTGCATGAAACAACAGAACATGTTGAAAATGAAAAATTCTACACACACACACACATTTACTCACACACCCACACTCATCCAGCTCCTTAATTGCATTGGAATTAGTAGCAGGAGAAATAGAACAAAAAAGTAAAACCCACAAACAATTATGAGCAGCGTGAAAGCAGAATGGAATAATTATGTTAAGGGCCCTTCAAAGCCTATCCAATCCAATCAAATCGATCGAAACACCCCCCAGAATAAACCTGCATGCATTCACAAACTAACACACACACACACACACACTCACACCAACACACACACATACACACACACAAATGCACGCAAAATGTGCATGAGTACACGTTAATATATGCATAGAGAAATGCGGAAAAGCTGGAGAGAAATAATCAAATAAAATGGAAAAATGTTAATCAAAAATAAAAATTCAAAATCATTGTAGTTTTTCTTTTATCCAAATCGAACACAGATCGAGCTTGCAAACAAAACGAAAAATGGTAAGTGATTATTAAATTGTGTGTTGTTGTGTTTGAACATTACACACAAATGCACACAAATAACAAGTGAAATATTTCAGCTGCCAAGAGGGAACTCATTGAGGAATTAACCGCATTGCAATTAGCTATTAGGAGCAATTGCCAAAGACTACATATGATATGATTCAGGCATGTTACCACCTATATATGGTATAAGTTTGTCTGCATTTCGATATATGCACATGTCGCGTTTTCACTTGACTTGCTTTGGCCGTGCAACAAGAACGCGCATTGCAACTGCCGCATGCTGGTCACGTATAACAAAAATCTCTTTGCGCATACGTTTTCTATGTATGTATGTGTGCGTGTGTAACTGTGTGTGTGTCTGTGTGTCTATGTGTGTGCACGTATGTGTCTGAGTGAGTGCACCTTTCAACTCGCTTGTAGCGTCATTCGCTGTCACCGGCAAAAACTTTACTTTCATTACGCACCATTGCACAATGGGAAACTGTACAATTTCAATATTTTACTGCATTTTGCACTTTGGGGTCAGCGCGGACGCTTTTGTCATTTGAGCTGCTGCCATTTTAAAATGGCACGAAACATGTGGCTAAAAATGAAAATTAAGCAATCATGTCTGCCAATTGGCACCTACAAAGCTACATAAAGTGCATATGTTACTCAATCGCCCAGAGGCTGACTCCCATTAATCTGCAAAGCATGAAACAAACTTCATGTGAATTTCGTACATAAACTCGACAAGAAGAATCCATTGCATCCACCTGGTAGATTCTGGCCCAGAACTCAGGGTGATTTCATGGCACACGCATAGAATGGGTCGTGAAAGTCTTATCGTAGTTTTTGAATTTATCTTTAATAAATACGCATGAAAGCAGTTCTTTTATTACGTTTTTAATTTGTCTTATGAATCACTGTTTGATATTCAAACTCTTAAATATGGCTGGTATTTGTAATTTGGAGATCTCGGTTCCTCTCTTTTTGGTTTAATGACATCTTTTTAGTAGACACTAGAGTTGTTTGTTAATGAAGTTCTCAAAGACTACGCGTCTTGCAGAAGTTATATCATTTGAAGTGGTATAATATTTTATATTATTCAGTAATTCAAAATAAAAAGCATTAAAAACTTACCTTATAAAATTTGACTGTGTTGCATGTTTTGCTGTTTGTTATTTTTGTTTCGACCTTTGGTTTTGGTTTTTTTGTGGCACATTAAAAAGCACGTCAAGACGGCAAATACAAAAGTGCACCTAAGTTTCTTTATGTATTAAATAAAACATAAAAAACAACGGACAGAGCAATTCACTAAAACATCAGTTGATCAACTTCCAAATACCCCTCTTGTTAAAACTAACATTGCTAATTTTAAAAAAGGATGTAAAATATTGGTAAATTACTTTTTAAATATATTAAATTACAGATACTGATACTTTAACAGATTCAAATTTGACATGATATACTGCACAAAATTAAATGCAATTAAAGGTATTTTTAATAAATGATTTTAGATATATATGATTTTACTTACTATTTAGTTTTAGCCTCTTCCATAACTTGCCTGAAGACGAATTCTTAGAGACAAGTATTCCAACCAATTCGCATTTTGGTTAGAGGGTATTGGAAGCATACAGCGATTGCAGGTCCTGTGAACTGCATATAGATTTGGACGGACTTATTTCAGAAAAGGTAGTACATACTACAGATGCAAACAACGGGGTCCCTTTACGACAAGCGCTGCACGCTACGAGTGCTTTCAGCCACGCCCACCTTTCACCTTTATGCTCTTTTAATAGCACTTGTTTAGCAAGCAAACAACGCTGGCAACTTAAAAAAGAGATCTCTCCCCGCTCCACGCCGTTACCCAGCCAGATATTTTTATAGCAAAAGTTTGAGTGTTTGTCTGTTTTATTAACCGCGCTCACTCGCTGGCTCCTACAACGGCAACGGTAAAGGCAACGACAACGGCAACGGCAACGGCAACTACCAGAGACCCGGCTTTGGTTCCTTAGCTGGTTTGGAAGCGTTGCACTGCGACGATAGCAACGACTATGGCAAAAGTTTCTTAGCTTATTCATAACACACATGCGACTGCCTGACAATCATTGGCAACATGCAGCAAACTTTTTTCATGCGTGTGTGTGTGCGTGTGTGGTGTCTGGGTGTGTTGTTGTTATTTTTTTTTGTTTTTGTTGTTATTGTTAAGCCAGCACTTGACGGGTTTTTCGTTGGCCTTTGTTTGGGTTAGCTTGCTTGTTATGGATTTAATTGATTGCTGGATGCGGAGCTGGCCATAAATAAGCCAACTATTTCAAATGCTCTTGATGTTGCAAGCCCCGTTCATTCTCCTCATCTCGCCGTCTCGCTTGCTCCTTAGCTCTCTGTCTCATTGTCTCTTGCACACTCGCTATGTTGCCATTAAGCTGCAATTTCTTGCCGCCACCGCAACGGCAAACAACAATCTCGCTTCTAGAATGCAAACACTAATGACACAACGTTAAAATCTAGCCGCCATCGTCGCCAGCGCTAAAAGCAAACGATGTGGCACTCGCTTGCTTGCCCCGCAACCATGTGCTCTTCGCCTCTCAAGCCCCTACCCACCAAAAACCCCCCCCCCCCCACCCCCCCCTTTCAACTGAGGCTTTCAGCAACCCTGGCAGCGTAACCAAAAACCGCACTAAAGCGAGGCATCCATTAATTTTCGCACAACCGCAAAATTCAAAATTGTTTATAAAGCTACGCAGGATGCGGCATCAGAGACACGTGCGGCATCCGGCTTGCCTACTTTCCTCCCTCACAACTATCTCTGTAGCTTTCTGTCTCTGTCCTCTTGTTGCTGTCTCTGTCTGTCTGTCATGCTGCTTGACTCGGCTTATGGCCAAGCGTCATGGCCCCGCCAAAATAACTACAACTACAACTACAACTACAACTCCAAATTAAAATGAATTTTAACGAGTCAAAGCGAAGAGTGTCAGCGAGGTAAATTTAGCTCCGGTCAGGAATACTAAATTATATACACAATGCCTGCAGGACGTATCGCCAAATGCGTTGAGCAAAGTTTGCCGACGTTGAAATCTACGCTGCTAGTGTGTATTCTAAAATTGCGAACAAATTACGCAGAAAACTATTATCGTTAGGCGCATATGTGATGGCGCTAAAGCGCCGAGATGCCCAATCTTCACTCCCTTCCGACTGCGACAAGAGCGAGTGAAGTGCCGAAATACATTTATTCGTACAGCAACTAGAGGAGCAGCAGTAGCAGCAGTCGCTTTGTCTATTTAACCCTGTCGCATATATTGCGTATGTGCATATGCAATAACCACCAGAGAGAACCACCAGAGAGATACCAGAGCCAGAGCCACCAGCAGCGGCAATGGAGCGCTTATTGTCTGGCTTGTCGAGCCTCAACCTCAAACCAAACGAATGCCAATCCCAATTCCAATCTCTTGTCCAAGCCCGTCTAAAATTTCGTTGCGCTGTTAATGTTGTTAGTTGAAATTCAGTTTTGTGTATCTCAAAACCGTTGTTGTCGTTGTTGTTATTATTGTTGCTGTTGTATTTGTCGCTGTCATTGTCGTTGTCGTTGCCATTGTCAATGCTGTGTGACGGTGGTGGCTGTTGCCATGCACTTCGGTTAGCTCAATGGGGTCATGGTTGGATTTCATTTCAGGTGTTACCAGCAAAGACCATTGCCAAAATTGTTAAACATACACACACAGATAGCGGGAGAGAACGCAATGTCAACGTGCCACACAATGGTGCACAGCAAGAGTTCTTCACCACACACACACACACACACACACACATACACAAATGCCTCTGTTTTATATAAAGAGTCTGCGCTTGTATTTATGTATTTGAGTTATGTGCGACATTTGTTTTTGGGGCGTTGGGGAGTTCGCATCCGCTTTTAATGGTAATAAAAACTAAAGCTGCTTTTGAGCACTCATGTATTTGCAGTTGTCCGACCACCTGCCAGCCTATCCATTCTGCCCCAGTTCGCCTGTCTGTCTGACTGTCTGTCTATTGCTCATCCGGCGGTACGACAAAATGGCCGCCGTGTGCAACGGAAGTGCACTAAACTCAACTAAGCCAAATTAATTGCTACTGCCAGTGGTTGTTTAATGCGCCAACAAAACATTGATTGTATATAACGTAAAATGGATGGCAATTTGCATATGACCATGATATATGATTTTGATCCCATTCAGATTTGTGGACTGAATATCCCTCATGAGCAGCAGCAACGTTTGAAATGTGCAAAATACTTCAATAATTGCTCCCCACCTCTAACAAGGGCTGATTCGTATAGCGTCAAATATTTTCATCTTGGCTTTAAGTTGGTCCAAGAACAAGTTTTGGCTTTTATTATTATAAAGAGTCAGAACTTTAATAATTAAAAATATATAAAGTGGAAAATTATTTGTGAAACCTATTTATTATGTCATTAAATTATCAGCTGTCTTCAGTATCAGTAGCATCCATGTCAGCAATATGCTTTTTAATAACAAAAAGTGTAACGCATTTTACTAAGCTGGTTTTATCTTTAATGGTGATTATTAGTAGATTTAGTTTATTAATTTAGTTAAAATGTTTATGTTGTTTGATTCAAAGCCTACGTCAATTTGTATGAATATGAAATCAGTGAATATTAAACGTATCGATATTCGAGAAACGGAGGTAGTTATCGACAAAATAAATCAAGCTAGATCTGCGCGGGGTATACGAGAACCTATATACAAAATTTGTTTCAAGCTCTTAAAGTCTCTGAGTCTCTGACGGGCGGACGGATGGACACACGGACAGACAGCAATGTCGACTCGGCTGTTAATTCTAATCAAGAATATATATGTATATACTTTATGGGGTCAGAGATGCTTCCATCTGCCTCTTATTTTTAACAGGTTCAGAGGTATTATAATAATCATCTAATAGTAAATATACACACAAAAAAGAAAAAATTGTGTCTGTAGTTTTCAAGTGGTGAAAAGAGTGTACTGAACTAACATTCTGTTATTTTAATAACAGTGTATAACCGTCCACAGGTAAATGGTTAAAGCGTCCAAGTTGCCAAGAATTAACTGCAATTAACATCAGCCCATCAGGAGAAGGAGCAAAACATCTCTAACCTAAAACGAAAGAAAATGAAATAACAGCAAAAAAGAATACCGAGCTGCTGCAGCAGGAAAATTAATGGTCCTCGCAAGGAATTTTAATAAAAATGCTTGCAACTAGATAGCTAAAGGTGGGCAAAAAACTGGCCAACTGCAGTGGCGTCTAACTGCTGCTGCTGCTGTTGCTGTCATAATGCTGCAATTGTTCATTATCCACTAATGAACAAAAAGTATATGTATGTATATGTGTGTGTGTGTGTGTGTGTGTGTGATAGAGTGTGTGAATTGCACACACAAATACTTACATAAGGAAAATGCGGCACGGCGCACAAAGATGAAAAAGCAACGACTGGCGACGAATGACAGCGTGTGAAGATAGGGGCGTAACGAAGGAATGGGGTACGGCTGATGAAGAGGGGCTGGGGAAGGAGTTGGTGGATGGGGCATAGAATGCAGCGACTTGCTTGAAACACATTGGCCTGTCAGCAGCTGAGGAGTCAGCGAAAAACCATAAACAGAATCCGGCTTCCTGCCCAGCCAGCAACTTTAATTTGCACCACAGCTCGCACGTTTTCTTATTTGCCGTCTGTTTTTTGGGGTGAGGGGCAACTCTCTATCTCTCTCACCGTCTCCCTTTCCGTGCGGGGCTAAGGGGAGGATAGAAGAGACTGGGCAGACGTTGCTTTGAGTGCATTACGTGGAATTTTTGAAGCACTTAAGCTGTGCCATAAAATGCTGCTGCTGCTGGTTCTGGTTCTGGTTCTGCTGCTGTTGCTCGTCCTTCTTGGTACACATGTGACAGTTGCAGTTGTGCCTGGGCTCGACTCGACTCGACTGTCGAGCGAGTCCTTGGTGAGTTTCGGCCTGGGCCTTGGGCCCAGGTCTCCTTTTGTCTGCGCCGTTTTTGTTCGTGCGGCATTTTCTAATGACAATTGTTTTGCAATATAAATTGCACAAGTGCGCAATATTTGCTTTTGTTTATGCGAAAACTTCAACGCTGCTGCCTCAGCTTCATTTTCCATCCGCTGCCCCACCTTCCAGCCACCAGCTTCAGACACCTGCCCACCGAAATGCGAAATGCGACTCAGCGAAGTAGCAGCAGGAACAGACGTTTTCAGCCATTTGTCTCGCTCTGCACGTTCTGCTCTCGATTTGTATGTATGTGTAAATATATGTACATATATATATTTGTATGTATTTATGTATGCTTGTATTTTGTTTGCTGCTCTGCCTGCTGTTTCTTGTTTCATTTGGGACTGCCCTTTAACCCAAAGCCATCCACCGTACGGCAGTTGCATTCAATGGCTTTTGTTCAGGTCGTGATATTTGGCTAAAATAAAATTATGTGAGTTATCAAATTAGATTTCTCTGAAAACAAAATCAACAACAACAAAATCTGTTTGTAAATGCATCCCAAGCTTTAGCGAAAAGCCTAACTTTATTTTAATATAATATGCCATATTTACAAATTCACAAATCCAAAACTTCTAGTGTAACATTTATTTAAGCCCCTAAAGGGCTTAGCCATTATAATATTATTTATAATTTTTTCACATTTCTTTGCTTAGTTTTGATTTTGCTTTTCCAAGTAATTACATCGAACATATAGCCACAATAGGAAGAATAGTGGGGTTTACTGACAGCAGCGGCAACGAGTGACGGATTTAGCCTTATTTGCATATCATTGCGCGAGTTAACGGTGAATGCGTACCGCGTTTCAGCTACTTAAACACACATATATATATATATATATATGTATATATAGAAGTGTGTGTGTGAGTGTGTGAGTGTGTGCAATTGCACCACGTTAAAACGCTGCCCGATTGCTGCTGGGCATGGGACAGGCTGCTTTTGAAATACTCGCGGCAAACAGTGCAAATATGTAACAGTTTAATGTAAATTTATTGTTGAGCTGCTGGCGGGTAACGGGTATGTAGGTAACAGAAAAAACCCCTTAACGACGTCCCCGGTAGGTCAGGCAGACGACCACTGTGGTCGAGCACCGGGGCAGAGTAGAGGTGCTTCCTATAGTGGCAGCATCAGCCACCAGCCAACCTGGCTGGCAGGTGCAGTGGCGCACAATAAATCTAATTTGCGTCGCATTTAACGACTTTGTCATGGCAGCACCCAACACCCAACACCCCCGGCTGTGTGACTTTCCTGGCACCTGACTCGTAAAAATAGTGGCCGCCTCCATTGGCGATACCGCCTCCATAGTGTCCGGTAATGGGGCACTTGGCAGCGTCCAACGCTTCTGATATTTAAGCTGTTTCCACCGCAATTTTAGCCAGCAATAATTTTAGGTAACGGTGTAAAGTGCCTCATAAACAAATTAAAAGCGCTAATTAGAATTATGTGACAAAGTTAATGCGCAAATTGTAAATTAAACAATGTACCACGACCGCAACACACGCTTTCTAACTCTCTTACAACATAATATATAAATATAAATGCCACCCCAAAGCAACTGAGAGGCAACAACTGTTGTACATAATGTGATGTGTCGAGGCCGCATCTACTCATCTACTCACAGGAGTTACGCCTTTGGTGGGCTTTGATAAAAAAAAAACTAAAGCATAATTTGTGTTGAGGTTTTAAGAATAAGTTACCCACCAGCATAATATTTATTATGCATTATACATGTTTCAATAATAAATCACAGTTAAAACATTATTTAGTACAAAGCTGCTCGACCACGACTACTTTATTGAATCAAACAATACCTCTTCCAATGCATTACACATTTTGTCTTGGATACAAAAAAAAAATATGTAGTCAACACGTCTAGCGGCTCGTTGACGTCCCTATTCTATGTTTCACGTGTCTCCGCCCGCATCATGAGTTTGTAAAACATTTGTTGGTTCGTGATTTGGCTGATTTATGCGCACTCATAAGTGCTCCAGTGTGCGACCTGATAATCAAACGCCATTCGACAAAAGCAAAGCTTCGTGCGTCTAATAAAATGTGTGTAACAAAGAATTTGGTTTTCTTAAAAAAAAAAAAATTATGGCAACGCACGCTGCAAACGCACAATGAGACAGAGAGAACTAGAGAGAAAGAGACAGAGAGCACAACAACAGAAAGCAAACAATTTACAATTTACAATTTGCATATTTGATGCTGTCTTAAACGTCACCCCTGAGCGGCCTCGCCATGTTCTCCCCAACCCTCTCTTCGCTCATCATTTTCCTCCCATACAAATTCCTTAATATTTTGCCAATGCGCTGGCGATTTTGATTTACAACGCATCCAGCGAATTTCTTGATAGCATTTCTAAAATTATTTATTTGGAAGTGAGCCGCTGGCAGCGCAACCAAGCAGCTAAGAGCCCCTAATTCCATTTTACATTTTCCGTTTTCATTTTCTTATTATTATTTTTATTTTTATTTTTATTTTTTGCCAACATTCAAGCTTAGTCGAATCACTCACTCACTCAGTCGGGCACGCATTCATTCATTCATTCATTTGATTTGATAACATTGGAGGCATCTCGTGATACGCATTTCATGCGAAATGATTTATTTAAATTCCTGCCTGTGGAGAAATGAGAAATACTTGACACAGCCAGCTGAATTCAAAGAACATTAATAATGAAAAGTACAACAACAGCAAAAGTAATAATAATAATTCCTTTGACTTGTGGTTCATTGGTTGCGTGTCGGATGCAACAGTTTGGTAAATACAATTCTTAAGATCTCATATCAGCAAAGAGTAGTCGAGCAACAATCAACACTTGCTTCAACACACCGCAAACAAAACACCAAAATTCATTTGCTCAGTCCCACCCAGAAACAGCTAAACAAACAGCAACAAATCACAGGTTGTCGCATAAAATATGCATTAGACTAACAAACTAACATCAACCACTTAACATTAGTAGCTGGCACAAGCTGAGAATGCCAGAGTTACTGTGATGGTCCAGGGGTTAGGGGGAGGGGCGCTACGAACAGTTGAGGGTTGTTTCTGGTCAAATTTAAAATCAGCTTTAAGCTGGCAACACCGACCCACTCTGCTTGCTCTGCATAAATTCCCATAAAATTATGTTGTTCGTGTCAGCCTGCGGCTGTGGCAATGTTTTGTCCACTAGCAACAGACATGTCAAGATTTAATTCTCCCGTGAAACCAAACTGAATCTTTAACGGAAAGCCAACAAAAGTGTTGGGCATTGTTGTTATTGTTCTTGTTGTTGTTGATGATGTTTTCTGGCTGCCTGTCGCACTCAGTGTTGTGGCTGTGCTTTTGTTGTGGTTGCTGCCTCATCAACACAGGTGTAGCCTCGCTTCGCATCCCCTAGCGCATTGCGTATAAATGTTACTATTTTATTTGGTTTTGCGGCACTTACATTTCATTTCTTATGCAAAGATTTCCCCCAGCGCACAAGCGTACACATTTCTTGTGTAACTATTAATTGTAACATTTGTTATTGCTTAAGTTTTTGGAAAAGTTAATAGAAAATGTAGAAACATGTCATCACTTGACCAAAAACCGCACACAAACACACACACAGACACACACGCACAGACACACACACACACGCAGACAAGCCTCATCATTATTTGATATATGTTTATTTGCATTCATATTGCAAATTACAATTTGTGTATTTACACGAAATATATTGCATTTTATGAAATAGACATTCACTTTTAAAACGCATGTAATCTTTAATTAAAATAAATAACCTAAAGGGAAATCAGACAAGTTGCAGTTGTATCACTTGCGTTGCACTTTTATCATATCCAATAAATCGTGTTTTCATGGCTATTTGCATCCTTTTAATTTTCGAAGAATATGTACAAAGCTTAACGAGACATTTAAGTTTTGCAAAATTGTTAACCAAAACTAAAATAAAACAAGTAAGAGTGAACTCGATTACGATATACTCTGCAGAGTACACTCAAAAACATATTGACGCTCGCCTCGATTATCGTGCCATCTCTTTCTCACACATGTGCACGCATACTTATGCATACAGAAAATGCTTGCGGCTGCTGATAGAAATAGGACCAACATGAGAATATGCTTATGCATACAGTGTATTAAGTAGAAGATGCTGCCATTAAATTTGTTGCATTTATTGCTTTCGGAAATTTTAAATGTAGCGATAATCGAGAAACAGAGGCAGTTATCGATAAAGTAAAACAAATCTATATGCCAAATTTGAAGTCTTTAGCTCTTATAGTTTCTGAGATCTGAGGGTACACACAGACATGGAAATGGCTATATCGACTCGGCTGTTAATCCAGATTAAGAATATATATACGTTATGGGTTCGCAGATGCTTCCTTCTGCCTGTTACATACATTTACACAAAACCGATACATTCTTTTTACGCATTTTTAATGGATTCAGGGTATAATGCAATCTTTCTGTATACTCAAAGCAGCAAAAATAATTCGTAGTGTGTAATTATTTAGCACATTTAGCACCAGAAGGCAAAACCAATACGTTAGAGAGAAACAGGGAGTAAGTTTAAAATTCAGATATCAACAATTAAATATTCAAAGCGAAACTTCTTTGTTTTGAAATAGTTGTGAGCAAAAGTCTTTTGAAATAACTTACAATTATAATCTATTTATTTATTTCCTAACACATTTCTCAAATCCTGAGCATATGAAATTTAGACCTTCGGCTGATATTTCCAGCACATGCAGATACATCCATGCTAAATAAAAAATATTTTGAGTGATGCCAGCTGGCGCCAAAGAAATGTCCTTGGCGTGTACTGTACTTTATTACAACAGAGGCGGCATCAGTAGAAACCACAAAAAAAAAAAACAACAACAACAACAACAATGGTGTCCACTAATAACACCAATGCAGAAACACAGACAAAAACAATAAATAAATAAAAAGATGGGGTTAGCTTAGCCAATGCTGATGCCTGCAAAGCCGCAACAAGCATACAACACACGTAGCAGTTATAAAGCACACACACACACACACACACACAATCACCCTGACTTACACACACACACACACACACACACACATACATACACAAGCACACACATAAAAGCACATATAGTGAGAGAGCAAAAGAAGTAATCTTCCCGTTTTATTTGTTTTTACAATTTCAACGTTTGTGCATGTGTATAAAATGGCAGTGTGTTTGTGTTATATTTTGGATCCTTCTGCGGCACACATGCAGAAATTTGTCTTCACGCGCTTGTCAAACCGTTGCAGCGCTCCCATCCATTTGCCGGCCCCTCACACCTACTGGGGTCTCGGCCAGCCACGCTTAGTTGTCATGCGCTGCCGTCGAGCAAAACTCCTGGCATCGCTGGAAGGACTCGCGTACGTGGACACAACAACAGCAAAAACAACAACATCCGCAACAGCAAATTTAACAACAACAACATTTTTCGTCTGTGTCGCTGGCCGCAGTTGTGAATTTTTACAAGGTTCGCTGTTTTTTTTTTATTTTTTAGTTGGAGTTTTTTGTAATTTTTTGTATTTTTTTTTATTTATATTTTGTAGTAAGCCGCTGACAACGTAGCGGACACTGCTTTGAGGTTGGGGCTTATTTGTTTTGTCCGCTGGGCAGTTTTGACGGCACTACTGCCTGCAACGTTGCTTTGTTTGCTGTTGCTGTGGCACGATTAAAATGTGCTCGACAAAGGAATTATTTAATACACGTTTCACCTTTTTTATTTATTTTGTTTTTTATGCGAGTGTTGTGTGTGCTTGCAAAGATTTTTATTTGCACTGTGTCACATGTGTCTGCCACACACGCGTTCCCCCTATATGTGCATGTGTGTGTGTGTGTGTGTTTGTGTGACTGTGTTTGTATAGGTTGCCTCAAGCAAATAGCGTGTTGGTTACACATTTGTGTGCCCGCTGCTCAAATATTTGGCTTGAGCAACGGCGCTTACATTACAACATTTGCAGCAGCTCAAAATATAAAGTATACGCAGCATTAATATGCATATCTATCTAGTTGACTGTGTGTGTGTGTGTGTGTGTGTGTGTTTTGTGTGTGAGCATTTAACGCTTGACAGCATGGATGGCTTTTAAATGGGGGCCAAGTTTTCACTATGACAATAAATGCAAATGACTGCTTGGCAAGACAAATACAACATTTATACATATTTATGAAATCAGCTGAACAGCCGTAGATAATAATTTAATTTGTGCGACATCGTAAAATGCAACAAAGTCGACTGATTTCTCAGGTGTTATATTGTAGTCGAATCAAACAGAGCAGCCTCACACACAAACACACACCCACACACACACAGAGATACACACACCTGCAAGCGCCACGCATCAATTCAAGTACATAAAAAGTAATGCTAATGCTCGGCAAATGGTGCTCGTGCACGTTACACACATATCTTTATTTACTCGGTGAGTCCTTGCAGCGACTTTACGCTTCACTTACAATTAGCGATAAAATAGCGCTTATCGCCAGCCACACAATTGCCGCTGGCAGACATTTGAATATGACTATCATAAGCATTTATTAGCGCCGCAAATCACTGGCGCATTTATAAGCATATAAGAAATTGAATGCTCATTGATGGGACAAGCAACCCGTTTGACCCATTTGACCCATTTGCAAGAGAGGTCCCGTCTCCTGGCCATATCGCATTACTCTGATCATTTGCTAAAAGGCAGCGCACAAGTGCAGCATCATTTCCGTTACATATAAATACACTTTTCTGCTTCAATTGAGACTGAACCATGACTCGGCCAGCAGTAGCAGCAGCAACAGCAGCAGCAGTGGCAGCACCAGTAGCAACAGCAATGGCCTCAGCAATGGTCTCAGCAACGGCCTCAGCTATGGCCTCAGCAACGGCATCTTCCGCACGGCAGTCAACAGTCAACGAGCGCAATTTAAACTTGTTACGTGCTTCAAGTGCCGAGCAGCGTCATGTTCAACGTAATGAAATGTGGCACACAAATACACAAACACATATACAATCACAATCACACTCACACTCACACATACACAGACACACACACGTACACTATCTATAAATAGGGTGGGGTTATAGCAATTGCTAGTCAGACACGGCAGCGTTTTTCTGCCTGATTTGAAGGCGCCGACGCTGCCTATCGAAGCGTATCCTTTTATGATTATCAGCAAAGCACAGCAGCAGCGTCATGCTTACTCTGAAACTGCCAAACCTACAACACACACACACACACACACACCCCTCCCCCCTCGACAGCCCCTCATGTGTTTATCTAACGCTTAAAATTATGAATGTGTTTGGGGTAGCTGTGCTCTCTGTGATTCTTGGCAGCCAAGTCATTGCCAATTTACAAGTACCTACTTTTCATTCCGAACGAAATGAATTTGCTTTCGCTTTATTTTTTATGTGTTACTTATACGCCATGTTTAGCCGTATATGTTATCAGGCATGCTGATTAAAGCAACATTTACGACTTTTGTTTTATTTTTTGTGGCTGATAACTTGCCATCACTTATTGTTTGCCATAAAACCAATGTTATCATGCATTTGCCGTGTGCTGTAATAAAATTCAATTTAATAGGAACTCGTATATTTTAAACCATGTAGTCATGGTGTACAGTAAACGATGGAAGCAGGCGACTGTATATTGTACTGTATACTGTATGGCTTAATTGAATGCAATTTATATTTGTGTTGGTCAATTCAATTACTATTCTTATAATATTCCATTTGCTAACAGTTTGCTGTGGCCAAAGGGCCAATTGTTAACACACAATGATCAGTATTGTCCTTGCATCCGACGAGTAATTGCCAATGAATAACCAATTAAAAGTAAATTCAACAACCAAAGGCATAATGGAATTTTTAAATGAGAAGCCAAGGTACTCAAGCCATAACATGTATATTATATATCCATATAGATGCATCAATCGCACAATAATTAAAATGTCAATTCGCCCAGTAATAACAAATATATTTCTATACAAGGTAGCAGGCAGTATGCAGCAGGACACAAATCCAACGTAACTCAAGCCAATAAATTCGACGGCTTTCAGTACGCTACAAACTGATTGCAGCCGTTTGATGATAAATTAAACCATGTGTCTACAGCTCCAATTTATTATGCGCCAAAACGCCAAATGGCTGTCAGACCTGGGCCCTAGGCAAGCCGCGAAACCTTTTAAACTTTAAATCCCGCTTCAATGCATCATCGCCAGGCCACAGCGACGGGCGTTAGCCAAGTTAGTGCCAAGGTGAACAAAAAAACCAGACCAAACAACGCCAAGTCCAAGACTACATACCCTTGCAGACCGTAGTTAAGCTGTCGACATCGAAGTTTCACTATCATCGCATAATAAGATCGTCTGAATATCTTGGTTAGCAAAACACTCTATCAACTCAATTTTCCAAGCGCGACTTGGTTGGCGATACTTATCAGTCATATATCTTTCATTTGGGTTAAAAGACGTTTGCTTCAATGCGTTACAAACTTCACAATGAATTGGTTATGCCCTCTTCAAGGGTGTATACAAAATCAACTTTGCGCTGCTTTTGCTTTTTGTTTTCGGTACGCTTGCCATAAATTGCAAAACTGGCTTTGCTGGGAACTACATAGAATCCGTTCTGCTGCGCACCCTACGCGGCCCATAAGGATCCACAGCTTGTTTATGCGCTTCACACGCTTGTCTTTTGAGCCTTGCTTGCTGCCTGCTGTCTTTTGCCTGACTGCTACCTGGAGCGACTCCAGCAATATTGGTTATTAATGTTTATGACTGAATTGGTCGGTCGGTGGGCATTCGATTGCCTAATGCAATTCACAATTTCGATCCGTGTTCCGTTTATAATAATTCAAGCTGTCATTGACTATCCACCCACCCATAAACACTACATATATATGGGTACTAACATATACTATGCATGTGTGTAGAGCAGTCACTATGTGCAAGTTTTAATTTGGCGCCAAAACCACATTTCCGTTATAGAGCGATTTGATTTTGTTATGTCTGCCATGTCCTTGTTGCTGCCTTTTCCTGCTATGGTTCCTGTTGCAGCTGTATTATTTGTTAGCTGTGCTTTATTGGCTTTATATTGGCTCATATTTTGCTCAGGTGGCGGCTTGCCCGGCTCCTGCCGGACAGGTTGTGAATTGTGACAAGTTGCCAATGGGTGCTTTAAATTTCAATATTGCTGCGTTCGGGCTTCATGTCATCGTGTAGCGGCCAGCCCAACCCGACATGCCACCTCCACAGCTACGTACACCTTTGTGTTCGCTGTCTGTGAACGAGTGTGCTATCGAAAATTTATGATGTAATTGAAACCGGAAACAACAACGTTTTGTGGTGAATTTTAATAAAGTTCGCCTTTGTATCCGAGTTATTTATTGACAAATGGCAGATAATTTGATTTAGCGCCAATATTTAAAACAATGCAACACACACATACATAGCACACACACACACACACAGTCGTCTGTGGCTGCGCTTTGAGGCTGGCCAAATTATCAACCATATCTCCAAAATTTATTCTCAACATGTCGATGCTTCGCAGACTTGTTTTCGCTTAAATACGCACTTTTAATTGGAAAATTAATATGTACACATAAGCCAAACTAATTATACGTAGTTGCAAATATATATGTACATACATAGATCCACAGGTGCAGAATAAAAGCTTGCCATGACTAATTTTTAACTGAATATAATAACATTTTGTCCGAGAGTGTGCAACGAATAATTGCACATTATTGGTCAAGTTGACAGTATAAAACAAAAGCATGAAATTTTATTATATATCTATCAGTAGGTATTGATGTGAGTATCTATCAGTGGGTTGTGCGGATACATAATTAGGCACTACCACTTTGTATCATAATTTTTCGCAGAATTCATCCTAACTATTTTTATCAGCTTCTATTCATAACATAACATGACAGCTAAACTATTAAGAAAAAGTAGATGTGAAAAATCGTCTCAAATTATATTATACCCTAAGGCACAAGCAAAATAAAAAGAACAAACAAAAAAATTATATTGTGGCACTCACAAATCTGTCTCCATAGATTGGGCCATAAAATAAAGCTGATGCCCACACTTGTGAATCGATCTCAAACACACAGATAAAGCTGGCGAAAAGTATCATTTCATTTTTGGAACAATAAAATTCCATTAAACAAAAGACAACTTATCATATGCCAGTGGCAATGAGGACGTTAGTTGAGCAGCTCCACCAACGAACACTACCAAGTCCCATAGGAATCCAAAATGAGACAACATTCACTGATGAGTATGATGACATTTTTATAACTGGCACTCACACAAACTAGTTCAATCTCTCATGTCTGCATACAGATAGTTGGCCAAGTTTAACCAAGGGGACAAGTTGGACGAAAATATGAGGTCGGAGTGGAGATCAAAGCTGTGTCCGAGGAACAGACAAAGGCATATTAACGTGGCTTCTGCCGTCGCTGTCCCGATGGGTAAGATTAGGCGCTGCCATCATCATGGCACATAAGTGAATGCCCATTTAACAGTCAACTGTGTAACAACAACCGGCTAAAGACAAAAGCTCTTAGTCCCAACATATGATAGTCTGTGCCTGATTTAAGCAGACGAGGGGCATTCTACAAGCTACATTGGTGAATGCCACTGTACTTTGACTTATGACTTTAATTTCAATTTCAGACTAGATGGATTCTGGTTCTTTTCCTGGCACGCTTTACAAAACGGAACACTGGGTGCATGCATCGTATTCGTCAATTGACAGTTGCCACATCCAAAATCCAATTGCCATAATTCTAAAGCCAGTGATGGATCATAAATTGGAAACTTTCTGCCAAACTGCACATGCAACGACAGAGATGATGCCATCGAGTCAACATCGAGTCAATGACGATGGCATCAAATGCGAGCGAATATTGAGTTCAACACATTATTTTAGAAATCCAAAAAAGAAGAAACTTAACGTTACGAAAGTGAATCAATATTGCAAAGTCTTCGTATTATTACATTTAAACAGTTTCCTATTTTATGAATCAGTTCTGAACATTTTCTGATTCCTTATAATATATTATCTGTAATACATCTATTTTTCATTTTAGCAGTTTTTCTGAAGAAGTTCAAGGCGTGACATTTAGATTAGTACTTCAAAGTTCGTGTTTGATTCGTATTACTTATTGTAATACCTTTTACTTTTTGTTGTTGGTCTCTGCCTTGCCAAGGGTTGAGCAGCAAAGAACGTTTGTCAGCAAAACAATAACAACGACAAGGCATGGCAGCTGCAAATTACACTTCAATGGAACATACAACAGACTTTGAATCTGAAAGCAACAACAACAATACCAAAGGACATGTGCAAAAAGGTAAGAGGCAAAGAATGCGATTGGAAAACGATTTTCATTTCTACAGCTAATATAAGCGACAAATCTAGACGAGGTTGGACTTTCTCTATCTTTCTCCCTCGCGCGCTCTCTCTCTCTCTCTCTCTCTCTCTCACTCTCTCTGCCTCTCACTGAGGAGGTGTTTTGAGATTGCCAATGCACACACACACACACACATGCAGACAATTTCGAAATCAATATTTATGACTACGCCAGCAGATTTATTACACACTCATACATACACACATTAAAGGGGTACGACTGTTGAGCTTGGTAAGAAGGGTCAGAGATTCGTTGTGGAGAGTAGTTGGTGTTGCTGCTACCATTGATTTGCACGTTGGCTCTTTGGAATCTTCTTTTTTCAGCTGCCATCGCTTTTTGCTGTGTTCACAAAATAATAATATCATTTCATTGAGTTTCACACACACACACACACACATACACAAACAGAGCACACATGTGCCTGGCTATCTGTTTAGTGTGTAGTAGTCCTTACATATATGTGTGCCTGTATCCGGTTATGACACTGCAGCATGCGATGATTTATGCATTTTAAACAAAATGTCAGCAAATAGAAACAACGGCCAGCATAAGAATGAAATTCAGCAAAGACTATGCATTTTATTTCTCAATTATTTAGTATTGTCGTCTTGCTACCCCATGGATCAAAAGCAAAGACGTTTAAATTGATGAAATTGCATTGCATACTTGTTTGACCTTTTTTTTTTGTTCTTGCTCTCATTAAGTAAAACAAAAATGCCCTTCAATTAACACACACACAAACACAGAACTGCCAGCTGTATTTACCATGATGAAAACAACCAACCGAAAATTCCATTCCCAACAAAACATTGCAACGTTTCATTTGATGGTTTGTTGTTTGGTTTTGTGCAGCTAAGCACAAGTCCAATTGAATTATGAATTCCAATTTTACTTCATAGCCACAGTGGCAACAACATCAAAATCAACATCAACAGCAACAAAAATGTGGCTACAAACCAGAAATGTTAACAAATGCATATACAAACAGTAATTGCTACCTAGCCGGGTGGTAATCTCCAAATGAGTGAGGCCTTTCAAAGCGTCCATGTTTATTTTCGATGAGGATGGCAGCAGACACAGATGCTGCTCAACGCATCAAATGCCCCCTAACGAATAAAACCATTATCATAACGATGAGAATGATGTCTGTTACCATATATATATGTATGTATACATATAAACATATGTACATAAATACTTACATACATCAGTATGTAATGTTCATTAAGACTTTAAGCCGTTCTGTCTGCCCAGCCCAAATACAGACTCAACTCACAATCATTTATGGCATTTGTATATATATACATACATATATGTATTTAGCTCCTTTGGGATTTTGTTGTTGTTGGCATCCACAAAAAGGCCGAGGCATTGCATTACATTATCGGATAAAGAGGAGGTGTGTGTGCGTGCAGGGTGATGCTGCAGCGGCTGACGTCTGAACTCATTTAGATCTATGAGTGTGCGTGTGTGTGTGTGTGTGTGTGTGTACGTTGCCCATACAATTATTGATTCGGTTTTGCTGGTATAGATTAAATTCAAACATAATATTTGATTTGATTGCTACTTTCGAAATGTGATGCGACCTGTATAAACAAACCGATAATCATTTGCTCTTCAAAGGAATATATATAAATGTATTATGAAATTGAGGCATCCGTTAAAAGCTTATTAATGGCTGCAAGGCATCAGCACGACCAGCAAAACAATCTGGGCAAGTTTTTGGCTAATGAGAAGCATTTAATGAACAACGAACAAGCCACGCCAGCAACAGCAACAGCAGCAGCAACGACGATGACGACGACAAGGCAACTGATGTTCAGTGTTGTCCCTGACGCAGGTGCACACGTTGGGAGGCGACGCATACTCTTCAAAATGGCGGCACACATGTATCTTTTGTATGACCTGCGGCAACTTTTGACAAGTTCAGGCAACAACCTATACGCGCAAAGGCGGACGGAATCGCACGAACAACACACATTTATCCACACACACACACACACACACACACACACACACACACACACACACACACACACACACACACACACACACACACACACACACACACACACACACACACACACACAGTGTGCAGCTTACTTAATTAAATGTGGCAGGAAAATGTAAGTAACATGAACATAATGCCGCCAGCCAAGTTAGTAGTTAACGTTAACAATGTGGCTTGCCAGTCACTTTTTGATAAGAAAGTTGTGCGTAGGATATCTGAGCAAATGTTAGCCAGATTTAATATATTAACAAATTATCGCAATTAACTTAGCTGCGGTCATATTTATAAATTTTGGGGATTTTTTCATTGGATAATATTTAGAAAATTATAAAGAGAATTCAATTTAAATGTTTATATAAATAACCTTCCGAACAGTTATTGTATATAGCTATCAGATATTTTGAAACCATGAATTTATTAAGCCAAGACTTATAATTTATTTAAAATATAAAAATTTACCAAAATTTATTAATTATTTTTTAATTGAAGTACTTTGCACATTTAATGAGAGTAATCTCAATGATTAAATATGCATATTTTAAATTTATTTCCCACTCTCTCTCTCCCTCTCTATTTATCTCTTTAGTCGTAATTTTAAGTCGAGTTGACATTTAGTAAAATATTTTGAAATTAATTCATATTCATAATATAGGCACAAAAGATACAACTTTGAGAAGAGATATATAAGTCAAAAGCGAATACTCAATTAAAGTGCACATTCCATTCTAATGAATGAATACAAGCATGAATGAGTAAAGAACCAATTATGCCAGCAAAAGCGACAAAGTAGCCGGCTAATACACAGAAAAACACACACACAGCATTTTATGTGCTGGCATTTTAATTAAATTATGTAGAAATTTTAAATGCTGAAATTTTAAACTGTCTACGAGCCCCTTTAGCCGTAAATGTCCCCATCAGAGCATCAACTTTAACTAATATACAACACGAGTCTTAAATATCGCTGTCCGCTTCACAACCAAACCCCTTTGATTTTTAGCTGGCAATAAGTTTTTAATTAAATTCTATTGCCTGGCAACCAGCAGCAGCGAGTTGCATATTAAATTTCACAAAAATTTGTATTATTACCCTTCCAGACTTTCACATGTACACGAAAATAAAAGCAAAAATAATAATGAATAACAAAATGCTTTAGCTTTTTACGTAGGCCAAACTAAAGGGTTATTTTGCGCAGTGTTGTTCAATGCAGTCTTAAACTTAAATGAAAGGATGGAAGGATGAAAGGATGGGTACACGCATTGGTTCGATATGCAAATCAATTAGCTTAAAACCGAACATTGCTTGAAATGAAAGCTGTGAGCTGTGAGGTGTGCACCTGGCCAGAGCAAAGCCCCTGATTCCAGTTGTTATCCCGTTGCAAGCCGCAAACAACAACAACGCATTAGGCCTCAGAGCAAAGGTAAACGCAAAAGCAGCAAACAGTAGCAGCAGTAGCAGCAGCAGCAGCTGTTTGACAAGACTCGAGAGCGACTTAGTGCAACAACAACAGCAACAATAACAAGAGAAACAACAATGTGCTGCCAACAACTATAATCCCTGCACTGGCAAAAATCTTTTACCATTTGGCGTGCCGTGCACTTACTAGCTGTTTGCTGCCTGCCTCCCTGCCAGTCTGCCTGCCTGCCTGCCTGCCTGTACGCTATTATTTAGTGCGTAGGCAATTCGGCAGTGCGAGCGCTTAATTACTTACAAGCCCATGACCATGCCCACTTTTTGGCTTGGTGCGAGTCGTCTGCCACTTGGCTAAGATTAAAATGCCAGCTTAGTGCAGACTTTTGCATGTGAAATTAGAAGCTTAAACTGTGTGCAACCGGTAGCAGAGAAAGCAGGGGAAAGCTGTGTGTACTTGTATGTAGCTGCAACTTGTTTGTGGCATGCCTCGCAACATATATGTATAGAGCAGCAGAAACACAAACACACACACACACACACATATAACTGCTAAATATGTGTGTTCTTGTTGCTGCATGCGTATGATAAAATAATTCACTCGACTGCAACTCATAAATTTACTAAGGTAGCGCATAAATTTTCGACAAATCTCGGCAAAATGCCGCAAGGCAGCCCCAAACCTCAGACGGGCAGCAAGCGACGGGCGACTACGAAGAAGATTGAAGCAGCAGCAGCAGCAGCAGACAACACCGCAAGTGAGGCCTGTTCAGCTTAGCCAACGACTTCTGGCCACGCTTGCAGTTGTCGTTGCCACTTGACTTTCACTGCAGGACAGCAAACATTAGAACATATTTGCTTAACTAAATATATTCGTTAACACGAGAGAATGGTCTGGCAGAAATACAGATTGCAACGAGCATCGAAGCTATTGTCCAAGTCCTTGGCACACTACGGTAAGAGTTGAACAGCAAATTGATTTGTAAGATTTGACCATCAAGTTATTTATTTAGTTGTAAATAATTTGAATTACTTGGCAACAGAATATGCCGTCCAGACTGCACACACATACAATGAAATGTCATTAATTTTCATTAAAATTTAATGCATTATGATCATCGATCAAATGCGTAAATACGTTGCTTAGCAAACTCTGGCAACGCCACATATGTCAATTTAAAATTCATGCCCTGCATTACTGACCGATTGCCTTGTTTCCAAACCAAATCTAGGATGTTGTTAATGTTAGTAGATAATATATAGTTATTTAATGTAACTGGCTTAGTTTTTGTAATCACTAATTTTATTTATGTCTATATTAATTTCCCAATTATTCTATTCGCATTATTTTACAGTTTAATTAAAAAAACCGATAACTTAGAGTTACGTTACAGTTATTTTATTTAATTATTTAGCAGAAAACATGTATGTAAATGGAATATGATAAATACGAATTACGACACAGCTATAGATAATGCACGGGCAAATAAATTCTATGACATGGAAAAGCACGCTCTCACACTCGGTCTAACCGTTGCCAATTTATTGCGAGAAGCGGATCTGTCAATAATTTTGATTTTTACACTTGTTAAAGTCAATGCATGTTTTTATGGACACAAGGCCAGCCGACAACAACGAAATGGAAAATAAATGCAAGCGAAACGGCAGAAAACAGAGCAAAATAGGGCACAAAAGCACCGCGAAGCGATGATGGCAAAGAGTTTACAGTATAATGTGCGGTGGTTGTAAAATAGGAGCAGTGGCAGTAGTAGCGGCAGAGCATCGAAAAAAATTACCATTTAAAAAAAAAATGCCAAAAAATGGTTGCCGTTGCATTTTGCACGCATCATTGATGCTCAATGGAGTGTGCACACACTGATACAAAATGGCGGCAGGCCATATGAGAGTGCGAGTGTGTGTACACTGTATTGTGGTGTAAGTTAGCATGCCCCGAACTCACAGCGTATACTTTCTGAATTGGCTTGCGACTCGGTGCAGCTAGCAAGTACTTTGTTTGGCAATTGTTTCGGCCACTTGCAAAGTAAATCAAAAGGTTTCTCTAATAAACGGAAATGGAAATGCGCACTTGCAACTTTTCCCAGCGAAGCACACGAAGTTGTTGCAGAAAAAATGAACAAAGAACAAACAACGAAATAAATACAAAAAAAAAAAAAAAGAAAAAAGGAAAGTTACATACATTTAAAAAAAAATAAATAAAAGTGCTCCGTGTGCGCTTAAAGTCCAAGCAGAAGCCCTCTTTAAGCACTGAGCAAACCGGCTTCGGTTTTTCTCGGTTATTGACTAACTGGAGATAAGCAAGCAGGCGACAGCTTGGGGGAAGCCGACCAGCATTGGCAATCCCTTAAGATTCTAATTTATATCAGTGGCAAACTTATTTTCTATTTCCGCGTTGCTGTGAAAATGTCGTACGTGATTCAATTATAAAATGCGGTCTCTCAAATCGTTGCAAAATTTATGTATTTCATTTTATTTGCAGCGTCCGCGTCTGCCACTGTCTTAGGGCTTGCCACATGTGGCCCACATGGGCGCCCGCGTCCGTGGCTTTTGCAGTGTACCACCATTTTAATGGACTGCCTCGTAAAATAGCACAAAAAATGTCACGAAATTTATGCGCCCCATAAAGAGGCGAGGCAAATATCTTAAACAAGAAAAACCATGCCAAAGAGAACACCAAAAAATGAATGGAGCTCTCAAGGATCGCCACTTGAGCTGCACTTTGGGATTTTGCGCATATTTGGTAGCATTTCATGCGCATTTCACGTGTATTTCACGGATTTCAAATTAATTATACACTTACAGTACAGTTGAGTGCCTTAAACTGCATCTGGTTGTCTAATGAAATCCGCTTGCGGTTAATTCCTACTCAAAGCAGGGGGTTGAGCCAACAATCTAATGCAGCTGCGACCGCGAATGCGTCTATCAATTTGCACAGTTAATTGCTGATTGACCTCAGGAGCAGCTATCAATGTTGCCGATAATGTGCACTTGCGGTCGCTACAAACGATTTAAACTTAATCTCAACACGTTCCACGATGTTCCACACGGTTTATGAAAGCCATTAAAAATGGCCAAAAAGAGAACTGTAAGAAAATATATTTAAAAAAGAAAACCGACGAAAAAGAGATGAAAAAAACTAAGAAAGAAAAAAAACAGTTCAAATGAAAGAGTAAGAAGGGACGAATGGCAAGCTGACAGAAATCCACATGAAAAATGTATTTTCATAAAACGGCGAATAGTGTTGCAAAAGAAATGACAGGCATCTCGCAGGATGTTACATTTCGTAGTTCTCTTGCGTTATTTCCTTAACATTTGCTTGTCCTGCCATCACTCAGCTCTATGCAAAAGTCATAAATCGCAATGCGTGGATTATGCAATTTTCATGTTTGCATTTGCGAGGGCAGCACACAAAAAGGGCTGACAACAATACGTTACATTTAGTATCAAGGACAGATGCAGTAGAAGCAGCAGCAGAACCAGAACCAGCACTATAAGCACCAAAAACGAACAAACCTTAAATCTATTCAGAGATAGTAGTTTGAGTGAGACAAGATCCATACAACGACAATAGGAAGCATCAGTATATATAAGAAACTTAAATAGCAAGGATATGAGGCACTTGAAACAGCAGCAGCAGCCACTCCAGAAATATCGGAAGCCATCAAACAATGACGAGTTTGTGTTGGTTGCAGTACGACAACACAGACATGTGTATGTTTGTGTATGTCCTCCTGACAAAATATAAAAATACGTGGAAAATTGAGTGGGAGCTAAGTACCAGTTAGATAAAAAGTCATACAGATGCCGGGCAAAGCTGCTTGCATATACAATGGTAATAACATAAGAGCCCACTCAAAGCACTGCAATAAATGTAACAAATGTTCATGGAACTGAGGGTAGTTTCTTCCTGCTGCATATACCATAAGACATATTAATGTTAAACTGCTCAGCACATTTTGAAAAATGCAATTTTCAAAAGTCATTTGGCGAAAAGTAGAAAATTAGCAATTATTTATGGTAGTTATTAAGCAAGATGGCAGAACAGATTGATATCAACCCTACATTGGCCTTGCAACACAGTTGCTTTGGTGGCAACTGTCCTGCGTGTGAGCTGGCCACACTAGGCACTACCTTACCTCTCCTTAAGTGGAGAGTGGGTGGGAAAATTTCCATGGTTACGGCAGAGTCATTGTAGGCGAAAGTTTTGAGCACCTGCGCAAATTTTCGATTCATCTGTAGAATCTCCCATGATAAAGAAAAATACGAGTAGTTTCAGAATTTATTCTCTACACTGCCTCCTCAGTGGGAGAAGACTAAAATATTTTGTGTCTCTCATCTTGTCAGGCATATCGGACCTCAGAAATGAAAGTTAATCAACTGGATATATTTTTCCTTCTGGTTGGAACACGTTGCCTCAAGCTAGCCATTAGTGGAGCATAAGCTAAAGTGTTGTTGAGATATAAATTAATCCACTTTAAAGAAATGCTAAATAAATGAATTTTATTAATCAAATTATATGCAAGTTGTGTCTACTTGTGAATTGTTTGGCTATTAAAAATCAATTTCAACATTATAGTGCAATACAATGTGTTGCACAAGTTGCATGATTTGCCGCTGCCGCAATTTGTTGAATACTGCCTTTAGTTGGACCTCAGGCGGCTTATTAACAATGTGTTTAATATACAATATATAAAAACGTAGTGAATTGTTGGCTGCTGTCTGGTCAGCCACACACTGCAGCGGCAACTGGCCTCAGCATAAATTATTTAGTTGGTTGTGTGGCCAGCGATGAACACAAGTCCGTGCCAATGCTTGCAGCTTGCAGCGTGCAGCGAGAGAGGGGCAACAAACACGACTCACTGACACGGCTATTCCACAGGACCGACGGTCAGGGTATCAAATGATTGCCCAGACACTTTATTATGCATGAGCCGGCAGCAACAGCAACAAACAGACAGCAACAACAGCAACAGCATTAATAATGGCAACAAATGAGGATGAACAATGAGCATGAACATGAGTAAACAAATTATTTATATTTAAATTGTTTGTGTATGCATTTGTGTTGTTGGTGCTTTATAGTTTTGCACACTCATTTGCAGCGCACACACACACACACATATATACATTTATATATTTAAACACATTCGAGAACATGATTATGTTGTGGGTGCAGCGACTTTTATGCGCCTTTGACTGTGCCAAACCAAACCAGTCAGTCAGGCAGCCAGACAAACGAACAGACAAATGGAGAGGCAAACGGGATACTTCCTCTACTGTCCCAGTGCGAGGTTTATTTATGCATTTCATTTGGGAGTGCGCTTTGCTGTGGACAGACTGTGCCTGCTCGTAGGTTCGGGGTTAGGAGTTGTGGTTCGCCTTTGAGTTGATGTATTAAAAATTTTCACACATGGCAGTTGGTTGGCTGTCAGTCGCTTGCGGGTGATGTCCCCGCCGCTGCGTTTGCATACAGTGAAATTTGATTTTCCTTTAACCAGTTCAAAAACTCCACGCGCTGCAGACATATGCGCAAAGCGCTATTTCATATCCCCCACCAAATTTCCGTCCTACTCTTCGCACCGCCAACCGACTAAAGCAACTTTGCTCTGACTGCGTATTTTTCAGCGGTTGGTTTACGTTTGGCTTGTTCAGTGATTTTCTGCTTAACGCATAGGGAGTGGCCAAGCGGCAGTAGATTCCTCTTGATTGATGTACCTCTGGGTAACGCTGCTGTTGTTTACCTAACTTCGCTGAGAGTTTTTTTTAACACCTTTTAGACAACTAGTTCATTGTGTGGAGCGCATTTAAATTAATTTAAAAAAAAAAGCAGAACAACTAACTACAAACTTAAGTGCATTCTGAATAGATATGTATGGTAAAAAATTCAGTTTTACAATGCTCACTGTATACTGTAAACTTGGCTAATTTCATAAAATAATTAAAAGAGTAATGTTTTTTAACGAATGGTTTACTGGATAAAGCAGACAACAACAAAATAGTTGGACTACTTATAAATACATAAAGTGGATCTAAGTTCATGCGCTGATATAATTGGCATTAGCTTAGGCTGAGGGCCAAGATAATATTGTATTGATTATGTTCCACGTCTTCCATCGAACGCAATACAATAAATATGTGACTGGCATTTTGGAGTCACTTATCAGTAATTTGCTGCTGACCACAATGTCAAGCAAGCGATTGGCATTTGAAATTAGCCGCATATCTTGTGTTGAATTTAATCAAAGCGCATAGTTCAGGCAAATGTCAAGCAATTTTCGCATATTATTAATTTGCATATTGATTGGAATTTGACACTGTCAACAGGCTGGCATTTGTTGGTATTCGATATTAGGAAATAACATTGGCAATTACTTGCGATGTGCGTGATGGGCAACTGACATCATGTCGGTTCAATTAACGTTAAGATTTCGCATGAATTTTTTAATAAACACTTCGTTGACAGTCAGCCAAAAGTTTATTGTTTTGCCAATGCGCAAAAGCAACGCAATAAATTGACTGGCAGTAATTGATTAATGGGATGGAGAGGGGAAGCTCACGCTATCTTATCATTGCTGGGGCAAACTGAAAACTTTTGCCATTCGCTGTGACTGAGAAGACGCATCTAATTAACACGGCCAACAACAACAACTGGCGGTTTGTTAACTGCCAAAACTTTGTACCACAGCATCGCAGAACTAATTTAAATTGATCGAATATGCTTCGATAGCAATTTCAATTAACTTTTATGCGGCCTTTTGCTGTTTGGGTCTTAAATGAGTTTTAACATTGCTGCGATTAAGGTGCAGCTTTTGCGAAGCTGCACAAATGTGATTTGGCATAGTAAGTAGCACGGCGGAGGAGAGAGTAGCCGGACCACAAAATGAGCCCCGTCTCATTGCATTTTGTGAGGTCAACTAAATCACCAGAAATCAGTTATAAATCCGTTGCACGTTGGACGCACCAGGACATTTGACATACAAATATGTATGCATAATTCCCTTTGCCGTCGGTCCTTGCCGCTGATACGAACTCCGCTCATCTGCGTGTGTGTGAGTATGTGAGTGTGTGTGTGTGTGTGTGTGTGTGTAAGAGCGCCTTTCAATTATTCAAATAACACAGCATTTGGGTTGCAATGGCTGTCAGGATATATGTATATGTAGCAACGTCGCTTTTTAGTGTGCTGTCATCCAGCAGCCCACAGCTGCCATCGCGCTATCCTTGTACGCCCAGAGCGCTAGGCAACACTCATTTGAATCGTCAGGCAACTAACGACAGTCGCACAGTTGCACAGTCGCGCAGTCGGCTACTTGGTCGGCATGGTTTGGTCGGATTGGTCAGTGATGGGGCCTGTATGCCTGGCCATTAGTGTACGCTTTGGGGCTTACCATACGCTGACTTTAATCTATTGCCTGGAAAATGAACACACACACGCAGAAGCACACAGTTGTGAGAGCTTCAGCTTGTCTGCGACATGAAAACATCAAACAACATTCGTCGGGTTTTAATTATTATTTGAAATCACGATGACGATGACTATGTCTGTCTGTCTGTTTGCCCGTTGGTTAGGTTCGTCCATCTGCAATCTAATGAAACATTAGCTGACTGCCTACAACAGCAACAAATAAGCCCTGCCACAATGCGCATCAGTCATGTGTATATATGTATGTGTGAATACTAAGCGGCAGACGAGCAGAGCATAAGGCGCGCTTAAGCATAAATTTCATTGTTTGTATGGCAACAAAGCAACAGCAACAGCAAAATCACCAGCAACAATAATTACAACATTTGTTGCTTCCTGGCATCTTCGTTGTCGTCAGGAGCAGACAGAGCAAACTCAAACAGTTGGTATAAATGTGCCAGGTAAATGCATACCATACTCTATTGCAAATACATATTAAGGAAGCAGGCAACTATTACCATGTGGCCAGCTTAGCGAATGTCTACTGTTTGAATGCACATTCATTTCAAAACGAACAAATCAGAGATAGACAGACAAATGGCCAGTTGGCATGAGAGGGAAAGTGGGAATGCAATTAGCTTATAACAGAAAATTATGGCAATAAAAGTTGTCTGGGACAACGTTCAGTTTTTGCTGCCACTATGCCATAAATTGTGTAATAGAATTGCGCTGAGCATATACAATTAATAACCCATAAGCAAATGTGGGGAACAAGCAGATGAACAACGCAATCAAACTTTATTCAACAGTTCTGTAATTATGACCAAAAGAAAAAAAGAAAAACGCAATTTGAAAAACTATTGAAGCTACTTCTAGCAGCATTTTAGCTATGAGTCCTTTTAAACAAAATTTAATTAACACAAACAGACAAATTTATTTACAACGTACATGTGTGATTAAGTTAAACACGATTGATTTTATAAAAAAATTAAGGTGTATTTTCGAAATGTTATACACTAAAAGCAGTTTATCCTGCACGAACAATGATGTTTCACTTTCATTTGAAAAATCAGAATTCAGAATTCAGATCACACGTTACTATTTATATAATACAATCAATTTCCATATCCGCTGAATATTTATGGGAAATTGTATAAATCCAATGAGCAAATCTCCTATAATCTTCCACACATGTCCTTTCCTGATGACCACAGCCAAAGGAGCCAATTTGATTGATAGCACCGCCAATGCCAGCAGCCTGTTGGCCACACTGTCAAGTGCCAATTAAACTAAAGCGTGGAAACAGGCAAAAACTGTTGTGCGATGGGGAATAGGGGATGGGGTCATCACTGTATAGGCTGATAAAAATGCCAGTTATTTTTTCACCATTCGCTCGACAAGTGTTTATTTTTTTTTTTTTTTTTTCTCGCACTAATGACACAGGACACTACCATGTAAGCACCACCACCGTGCTGGCTGGCTGGCTGGCTGGCCGCGTTGACGTTGATAGGCCACAACAATTTTCATTGGACAGCCATTTACAATAAACGTCAGCGATTGCCGGGTGCGAATGGTATATACTTTGCAAAAAAAAGAGAAAAAAATGAAAACGTCGTGTAGTTTAGGTTAAGCGCAAAATCAAAGTGCCATTGAGGCCGGCCTGACTTGATAAGCGCTAATGAATGGTTTTCTTTTGCGCTTCAATGGGCTGTGTCTATGGCAGGCCACAACCAAGGCAGCAGCAGTCGCAGCAGGACACTTGTCGCGGTTTGGGCAATTTAAGTGGCGGTTGATGTTGTCGTTCATGTCGATGTCGATGTCGATGTCGATGTCGATGTCGTTGTTGACTGAGTCGCTGGCTGAAATGGAGGCTGGCGTCGCTGCCTGCGGTTGGGCGGACGCAAATGTTTGGTTTCGCTGGCAATTAACGGGGCCAAAAAAGAAACATCGATAAAACAATTTTTTGTCGTTGACCATTTTTGGGCTTGTAATAAAATGGCAAACGTATGCCTGCAATCAATAACCGAATCGGCCAGTCCCCAAAAAGAATGCTACTGTTTTTTCTCTCCTATTTTTTGCCTGTATGTGCGTGTGTGTGTGTGTGTGTGCACAGCCAAAACCACAACAGCAACAACTCAAACAGTGACAAAGAGTAAGCAGTGAGAGAGAGAGAGAGAGAGAGAGATTGAGGTGGGTTGGGATGAACAGTGGCGGCAGCTGCCAACAAGCGACTTAATACAGGCCAAGTTGATGAAGACACAAGACAGATGGATAACGGCAGGTAAGCCACGCATACAAATAAGAAAATTTTGCAATGCCACAGCCAAACATAAAGACGATGGATAATGGGATGGCGAAGTCGAAAAGAGCTAGAGGCAAGCAGCAAAATAATAAAAAAGAGAGGCACAAATACTTTGAACAGCCTCTCCACTCCATGCACGACACTCCAAGCACAATGGCAGCCCTTTTTGTGCTGGCCATTGCAATACAAATCGTTACCAATTTTCAACCGGACACACCAGAAAGCAGCAGCAGCAAGCAGCAGGCAGGAAGCAGGAAAGAAGCAGCAGCTAGCCAGGCCCATAAGCAACGGTCAAATATATGGCCAAACATGCGGCGTACACCTTTCATTTATTGTACGCTTCATACACGATGTCCAATCCCCCTGCCTCTCTTGGTAAAGTGGGCAACTTTCATGCCCAGTCGCGTTGGGTTTTTGGGTAGCTTTCGGTCTATGCCTCTGCATCGGCTTTATGTTGTGCATGTGTCTGGTTGGGGTCTTTACGTTGGTCTGATTGGATTGCCGATGCAAATGAAGAATCCAATTTTTAAAGTTTGTTTTTCGTTATCGTTACATTTCTTGTTAGTCCTGCTGGTGTTTCACTCCAGCTCGATGCTCGATTCTGCTGCTCTTTCATTTATTTCTACACATGCATGGCGACGCTGTCTCATCCAGGTTCAAAATGTTGGCTGTGTCTTCGACTGTCCAGTACACTCCCGTTCCAAAGTTTTGTGTTTCCTGTGTGTATGTTGTTTGCACGTTTGTTGTATATTTTTTTTTTGGTTTTTGCTTACATCAACACGTAGATGCACTTATACACATACAACTAACTGTCCAGCCATTGACACAAAGCATCAACATGGCCAGGCAACAGCAATAACAGGCAATTTAAAACTGAAATGAAGCTTTCATTCACACACACACACTCACACACAAGTAAAGTACATATGTATATATATGTTTTTTATTTTTGCCTTTGATTTTTGCACGCCATTTGTCTGCTGTGTTGCTCTGGTAGTTTTAGTTGGCTCTGCCTTACCACAAAATCGAATTTTCACTTTTAAACAATTGAAGTTGCCACACTCACATGCCACTTTTGTTTTGGTGTTCCTATTTTATTTGTTTTTTAGTTGTGCTCCCTTTTATTCCTTCGATTGGTATTTCATGGCTTTCAATTTGATGATTGTTCTTGTTCTTTTTCTTGGCCCGGTCAGTGTAATTCATGTTGCTTAACTTTTGCTTTGTCATAAGACTACTTTTATTCCATGAGCAATCAATTGCTGGCTTAAACAAATATTTACATACATAGTTTGATAAAAATTTTAAATTTTAATTATCGATGGGAAAAATGAATAAATACAATTGGAAAACGGACTCATTAACTATATACATATTCACAATTAATTTGAAATAATTGTTGATATTTTATTATTTACGCATAACTGGGTCAACTGGAATAGCACATAATTTTTCATTAAAATTATGCAACACGTAACGAAATTAGCCAAATACAGTACAGCCATAAAACAACACACTTAAATTGCTTGAAATTTGATAGCCACGCTGCGAAGCTTGTAATAAAGCCAACACTAACGCGCTGGCCACTTCATTAAATAATTGAACACCAAATGCTGGTAATTTATCATTAATGATTGCTGGGAAAGCAAGAACAAGGGAACCAACAACAGTCCATTAGAGAGGTGGGCACAGGGCATATCCTGTAAGTGATGATAAATAAAAATCCACAAGAAATCTTCTAAAATAAATATGTACTCCGAATATATGTGAAATGTACTGAGAATAAAATGAGAATGTTAATATCTGAGTCTTTTTTTCAACATCATTAATAAATTAAAGCTGAACTAAACGCTGAGGGAACTTGTCAAACAAGGAATCAGTCTATTAAAATGAGAATCACATTTTGATTAAGCTTCCAGAAAACTTTTAGATAGTCTAATTTATCATTTATTTACCTGTTTTGCTACGGGGTAATAACAAGGTATGCTGTCAGTTAGCCCATGGCCGGGTGCTCGCTTTCAAAGCAAATTACTTATAAATTTGGGTGCCATTCGAGCCATTGACAGCAGCTACAATTACCGGCGAGGCAGAATATTTTAGCAGCAGGCTATGAAGCAACAGACACTCACATAAACAAGTCAGATTTGGGCATGTGTTAATTATGTGAGAGAACCAATGATAAATGCTTAAAACCATTAACATATTATAAGTAAGACATAAAAGTACATTACGTATTCTTATGTATAGGTTTTCTAAGTATATAAATAGAACGCAAGCAATTTAGTAACATAATAGCGAAATATTTTTGGGCGTTATCCACCACTAGATAAAGTTTCCTTTCCAACACTAAACGTTTGGAATTTTATTATACTAGTATATCTAACAACCATAGCGTTGTTATTTTCCCACGCTTACATATCCTAACTCCATGCATTTAGACTATTGCAATCGCTTAAAATGTTTTGAATGGTTTACTAAGGGAAAAATAGCCCAAATATCTCATGATAATAGTACAGGGAACGTTAATCTGTTTGCATGTTAAGCGGCATTGAGAATTAGCCACCGCTTATGCCATAAATCCTATCGCGAAGAGAGCGTTAAACGTTGGTCAAACAACGAATATCCAGCTTTATTGACCCACAAATAACGTGCAGATAATTACAAAAACAATGGCAACTGCTGGAGGCCAGTTGGTGGCCAAAACAAATGTACAAATACTCTTTGCCATGAAATCTATTTGGTCTCTGTGGGTAGGAGGTGTGACGGTGGAAGAACATGGCAAAGTGGAAAAACTACTTACAAGTATGTTAACATGCGCAATTGTTAGGACCCATTGCCGTTGCCTTTGTCTTGTAGCCCTTAGGGGAAACCAAGACGAGCCAAGTCTAAGCAACAACAATAGTCTTAGAATTTTTCTTCCTTGTGCGCATTTCCCACTGCTCGAAGATGCTCCAAGATGCTCGAGTTTATCTGTTGTGGTCATGGAAAAAAGTAATCCAAAAGATAAAATACAATAAAATAAAAGGCCAGGCTGTGAGTAATGTCTGTTGCTGTTATTGGTGTTTTTTGTTTTTGTTTTTTTTTTGTTTTTGTTGGTGGTGCTGTTGTTTGTGGAAGAGCTGCATTTGAGGGCAGGTCGCATAGACAATACCTTCGAGCATCTCGTGTGTGAATTGTTGTTGTTGCTGTGTGCATAATTTATACGGCGAGCTGCTCATGTTTTTGCCTAAATTATTTTCCAGGGCCCAGCACGTGCTGCGCTCTCTGCCTGGTCGGAAGACTCAATGGCTCTGGCATTAGGTCAACCATTCGGTAATAAATTTTGGCGCCTGGCCTGCGACACGCTCTATGACATTATTGAACCTGAAACGGAATATGGCCAAAACAAAAACCAACAGCAAACAGCCAAAGCCACAAAAGCCAAACAGTTGACCTTGAACATGTGTGAGGGAAAAGAGTATGCGAGATATAAATCGCTTAAGCCCGTTTTGGCAATGGAAACGGAAACGGAACAACGTAAAGACAATCAAAAGAACAGCTCAACTGTATATTAAGCAACGCAAATTAAATGTACTCTTATATGAATAAGAGTTAAGCTTTCAACGGAAATTTAACTGTAATTAAAACTAAACTATAAAATATCTTTGCTCGTCGCCCTGTTCAATGATATTATGTTGCACACCTTGTGACAAAATTACAATACCCTCGGTAATGGTATAAGGAAATTCAAACTTGTCTTTGGATTTTTTTTTTATTAGACAAGCGAGTGCTTTAGACTGAAATTTTCATTGGCCTGGCCTGATGTTCAAAGCCAACTGATGTCTTCCCTTGTTGCTATTTTTTGCAGTTGTTTCAGCTGTTGCGGTTGCAATTGCTTTGGGACCATTTAGCATTTTTGAAGCAACCACATGGGGCAAAGGCCAAGCGGCCCTAATGTCTGGAAATGGTAAATACAAGTAACATGGGGGCAACATCTAGGAGACGTTGAAGTATTACAAAACTCTAAACAGGCGCAAAAGTTTTGCAAAAAGGAAATTTTCTTAATTTGATTTCTTCAACGCCCCTGGAGAACAGTATACGGTGTCTAAATGTGCGTGTATATTTTATAAATATACATGTATATACGTATTATACACGAGTCGGACCAACAAGCCAGCAGACAACGTGTAATAAAACGTGGAAGGTTCCAAAAAAGGCTTGGGCACAAAGTTTTTAATAAAGTTTTTATACCTAGCTGTCGGAATAAAGTCCTAGGCTATAGGTTCGGGGTAATGGTGGCAAATGAAAATAATTGAGCCAATTTGTTGTAAAGGGAATAGGGAAATGGACTTGAATGTTGAAAAGGCTAGAAGGGAGATTCAGTACACTTGGATTATGCTCGACAATGTCTTAAATAAAAATTGTAAGTCAATGTAAATTTGTATATGGAAGAGCATGGCAAAACTAACGTGGTGTGTAGGAGGTGAGTTTTGTGCAAAAGCTCTCATAAATCGAAATAATGTACATTTTAAAGTTAGCAATTATTTTGCCTGCAACCTTGATACTCTGTGTACGGTGCAGAACACGTTGCACGTAAGCGGTCGCATTTGAGCAGCATATGTATATATTCAATTTAAAAATAAATAGCGAGTTACCATTTTAGCGGAATATCGCTTAGCCACAAGACAATACACTGAATACACATGGCTTTTCAATGGTGCTTGAATTTCATTTCAAAACAATTTGTAAAAGTTGCACACACTCGCTGCAATCGAAGTTTGTTTGGCAGCTAAGCAAATTTGCATTCATGCGCTTCTGCTGAGCCAGCAATGCCAACTGCTTGCCAGGATCAGGAACTGCTGGCCTCCATTTGCATCTCCTGACTCAATACCAACTCTCTGGTGCGTGCTTGTCAATAGTTTAGCGTTCGCTGGAACTGTTTTTTATTTTCTTTTCTGTTTTTTTAGTTTTGGATTTTTGTATTTTTTCCATCTATACTTTTGATGAATTGACATGCAATGCTATTTGTCAGCAGTCAATATGCTTGTTACATTAAATTGCCAGCTGACTGCTGTTGCTGCTGGTTGCTGGCTGCTGGCTGCTGTTGCTCTTGCTGTTGCTGTTGCTGTTGCTGTTGCTGTTGCTGTTGCTGCTGCAGCAAGTCTTTCACTAGTATTGTTAATATTAGACGCGCCAGTAACAAGTATTACACTGCATTTTATATGCAATTGCGCTATATGTGTGTGTATTTTATAGACTGACTGACTGACGGACCTACGGACGGAGGAATGGACGGGCGTACGCAGTAGCTGACTGTAGTCGAACAGCGCGCGGTGGCAACGACAGCAAATTGTTTTGTATTGTGCAGCCGACAGGCGACAGCTCGATTTGCATGCCATCTCCCTCTATATATATTATATATATATATATATATGCATATATATATGTAAGTGGGTGTGCCTCACTCTGTCTCTCTATTTCTGTGTTTGAAATAGGTTACGCACATGGCATATTGCGCCGGAGCGTGCCAATTGGCATCCGCACTTGCATCTAAATCCTCATCCGCATCCGCATCCGCATTCATATCCGTATTCAAGTTCGCACTTGCATTCGCATCTGCATCAAGTGGATTTGCGCATGAACTTTATGATAAATTGGCATCGAAATTGAGCATTTGTAGACGCCGTTGGAACTAAACATGAAAATATGTATACCAAATCAAAACATTTCTGTCCCATGATTGACTGACTGGCCGCCATTCGCATTTCTATCCGCTTGTCCAAGTAGAAAACTTGTTAGCGTTAAAATTTTACTGTTAGAGTTCTCAAATTATATTTCCGGACAGGTGAATTTTGAAAGGATGAAAATTGTTGGGGTAAATAGTATCTGCATGCCAGCCGTTCCCTATTAAGTTGTCCTAATCGAATGAGATCCACAACTTTTTCCACTCAACTTTGGTTACTTATTTTGTGGCTTAGTAAACCCAGCCCACAGCAGCTGGTAGCCTTTTCCTTTGCGTTATCTTTGACTTTCATTTAATTTTGCACCTCGCCACGATTTGCATGTGAATTTCTTTGCTCAGCTGCGGAGCAGCGGAAATGAGATTCTATTTGCTACGTGCCCCATACAACCCTACCGAAAGACTTGTGTAATAGAAACGATTTTGCGTCTTTTGTTTGGGGCCAGTCAAGTATAAAACGACTTGCATTTAAATGCATTAAAATAAATGGCTGAAGAATGACTCACAGATACTCTGCTAACAGATTTGAAGTACCCTAACCAAATCTACCAGGAATGTATTTAAAAATTTAAAAACAATACTTAAACGGAAACTATTCTGTGGAAGAGTCGTAGAAATAGATATAGATATTAATAGAAATGTAATTTCTAAATAGAAATAGTATTTAATAAACATTTGTCTCTATATTAATTAAAGAATTAAAGAAAACAATTTGCTATTAGCTCTTTTTCTCTTTAAATTGCCAAACAGAATTTCCCTAAGTATATTTTTCGTACAATTTATATATTTCTTCAACTATTTATTTACAAATATGATTTGATATTCCTGCTTGATCTAGTCATATATTTATCGTCTATTATTCATATTCATCTTTATACATGTGCGTATTCGAAAAGGGTAAAAAACACAGGCAAGCAATTCCAGAAATAATGGAAGCGAAAGAAATCACAGCTTGTAAGTACAATCAGAAGGGTTAAAAGTGGCTCGGTGTTGCGTGACCTCTTAAGCGATGAGAGTCCCACAATGTTGCGTTCGAAATGCGACTAATATGCAATTTGCATTAAATATTCAACACGTTTCGCAGATGTGAAGCCCTTTCGCGGAAATGCTACGCCCCAAAGTAGAAAAGGCACTCAAAAGTCAAAGACGTAGTTGTTAATGATGTTCCCCATTGCCATTCTTTCGTTGTGTTGTGAATTTCATAAATAAGTGCATGTCAACATAAATTATAAATACTCCCAGTTGATTAATAATGCACAAGAGAAATGTCACAAAGAAATAAGTTGGATTGTGCCCCTCCGCGACTTGTTCAACCTGCACGCACTTCAGATGATATGGAAACGAACAGCCAACATCAGAAGAGCAACACAATCAAGATATATGATTTTATATTTAGTAAGGCGGAAATCTAATACTCTCATTGAGCAAATTTTTATTTATATGATCAACGAGTTTAAGCGTAAATATGTCATTAGATAATCTTTTGTTTTAATTGTAAATATGTGCATCCCATTCTATAATCCGCTATTTTAGTTATATTATCCGAGGGACATAAGTAACAAAAGCTGATTGTTTGTAAATATAAACTACATAAATATCGAGTATTTTATCGATACAAATTATCAAATTGTAATCATTTTATGTACTAATTGCAAGTACCAGAATTTGTTTTAATTGTTCATTGCAAATAAAAGTAACACAACTAAATCCATTGTTAAGCGCATAAAATGCATTTAGAAACAAATTATAATTGTGTTATGCAATTATTGTTAAAAACAAACAACAGAAAACTTGTTATTTTATACAATAATTGAAAAATACATTTACACTAGCTCAATTATATTAGGGACATAAACAAAACGCCGCAGATATTTTTTTTAATAACTGTCCCTTCACTTTTTTGCCTGCAACTAATTTTTGGTGCCAAACATCAGAGATACATTTTAAATATAATTTACACCATTTTTAATTGCAATCTGAAAAATCCAAAAAACTTTAAAACAAATTTAAATGAATAACAAAAACATAAATAATAAATAAAATAATTGCAAGAGTATTCAAATATTGTATTGCAGCACACAAATAAAGATATTAAAATTGTATATATTCAAAAGAGGAATGTATGAGTTTGTAAATGTGTGTAAGGCAGAACTGGGTGGAAGCAAATGTGTGGAGATGAAGGCGGTAAGAGGAGTGGCACTGTGGTCGTTCTGCATGCGTGCAAGAAATGGAAATGCGGTTAATTTCCGTAAAGTATGCAATAATTTCTGGCTCTGAGCAACGGCAATTGTGTGAGTGAAAACATGTGTGTGCGTGTGTATATATTTATGCATGAGTGTGTGTAAATGCATCAACAAAGGCAATGTGTAAAGTAACTACCACGCCAGCTCCGCCTTCTTTCAGTATGCAGCAAGTAAATCTCTTTGGCAGTCTGTGAGGACGGAACTAACGAACAAACGGACATTCATCAATATAAATCAAGCAGCGACCACAAGGATCAGGCACAGGAGCAGCGCCAGGACCAGGCCTCTACGAGAACGCGGCCCAGCCCAGAATAAATATATAAAATATTTTTGTATAAAAATTGCTGCGAATTGGTGGGGCGAACGGGCAAACGAGGAGGGTATAGCAAGCAGCAGGCTGTTAAAATGTTGGCCAAAGAAATATATGCATGTTTTTATTTATTTGCCTTATTCGGCAAGCGGACGAGAGGGAGGCAGGCCGGCGAGAGGTGGCAGGCGGAAGACTGTAGTCGTCGAATGGCTTCGGTTGCAGTCGCCGCATTGTGCATTTGGGACCGGGGCTGTCCATGCTGTCCTTGCCACGACTGCAGCTGTAGATGTAGCTGTGGCTGTAGCTGTAGATGTAGTTGTAGCTGTAGCTGCCACAGTAGCATTTTCGTTTCATTATGTTTCGTACGCCTAAAGGATTGAAATATATATTTGCATACATTTTTATTTATTTTGTTGTGGCATTTTTTTTTTTGCTGCAAGGACAACATTGGCAATGGGTTACAGTTACATGGGTTGCATTCGCAATGGTATGCTTTGCAGTCAGTAACAATGCTTTGGGACAACGCATTTTGACTTCGGTATTTGCTGTATTTTTTATGTAATTCATGGTCATTCAATGTACGACTACAATATGTGTTTGTGTGCATGTGCACAAAAAAAATATGTATTGAATTTTTTCGCTATGAATTTAATGCTCGGATTTGGCCAAAGAAGCGTACGCGAAAATCACGTAATTTATGTGATTTCCGTGCAGTTGCAGTCGAAAGGCGCACGATGCAATTAAAGCCAAGCACACAATCACACACACTTATACACATACTGCTGACTCTATCAAACTTCAAAATGAAAATCAAATACGATCAATATGGCAAAAATCGGCGATTTAAACAGTCAAAAATTCGGACATTTTGTCGAAACAACAGCACACAGATAAAAGCAAAAATTCCAACAAAAAAAATATATATAATACATGTGAGTAACAGAACATGTTGAGCTCAATGCTCTGAAAGAACCATTCAGTCAAAAACAATCCTATTAAATGCTATTGAGAGATTCGAGTACCCAAAATTAAAATATTTTTATATAGAGTAGTTCTTTCACTTCGTTAAGATGTTGAACACTGTCTTCATTTTCAATAAATATCAGAAAATTAATGGAGGCTATAAAACACTTGACTATTTGAAATTCATAAAATAAATTGTACAAATTTGAATTGAATATGTAATTTATGTGACAATTTTCTTGTCATTGAAGTATAGCATCAAGAATAAAATAAATAATAAATTTTATAAAATTCAAAAATATTTCGTATACTTTAACGTTCTTTAATAATGTTGAAATCATTGAGACTGTCACATATAAATGATTCACAACAAAAAGAAACAAACACTCGAGTCTAAAATTGAATTACTTATGCATTTAGCAATGTGAACAAATTGAAGCCGTCTTTTGCACAGTGCACCTGAATGATGTTGCATTTTATTTGTCATTTCCGGTTTATGCAGGAAGTTTAAATTATTGAATACAAACGGAAGTACAGCCGTGCAAAAGTGTGCTTAAATCTCGACATCAGACAGACACGCCTGTCGGACCGGCCATGTCTCTGACTGCAATGCTGTGTTTGCATTTGCAATGGCCATAAATAAATATATAAATTTAAATAAATGCCTGAAACGTGAACATAGATGCACGGCTCACCCAGTTTGTTTGTCAATAAATCAGAATGCTTATCATCGTCAACCGACCACAAAGACTCCGAGCAAACAAAATAAGCGGCCATGGGCCACAAAAAACAACAACAATAAAAAAACTAGCTACTGCTGCGGCTGCGGCTGCTGTGTGTATATATTTGGGTGTGTTCAGCTGTATAAGAGCCTTGTTCGGTTTATTACGCGCGATTAAATTCATTAAAGAAATATGCCAGGCCAGCGACATCAAGCGGAATGAGAGCACTACCAAAAGGAACGAAATCAGCTGCCTGGCCCCAAAACAGGCATAACCACAAAATGGCAACAGCAACGAATATAATAAGAACAACAACAATAATAATTCAGAGTGGATGGAGGAGCACAACAGTCCGCACAGCAACTGACAGCTAACATTTGCCGCTCTATCTAAACGCCTGCAGGCATTGTGGCCGCCAATTTATGGCCCGTTCGCAAAGTTTGCCCCACTAAACCCGCTAATTGTGCCGCTTTAGACAAGTGTCGCCTGGACCCGGCCCACTCCTCAAACAACTTGACACCCGACATAATTGTGCCCAATTTGCGCCTCATCTTGGACTATATTCTCTCTCTTATTGTTTGCATTATTAGCTCACAATTTTTGAAGAGCTCTTGGCAGGCATATTGAGGCTCGTCTTGCTTCAAGCTGAATGCAGGATTAGCCGGAGCTTTCTCTGTAACCATAACAAGAAAATCAGCAGCAGCAACATAAGCAGCAGCTGTTGAGCCAGTTGCCTGATAAGCCCATTGGCTAAGTAGTTTGCTGTTTTGCTTGTACTCGTATAATCCTTGTTATTTCAGTCCAACGTTCTCTGCTAAATTGGCTCGCTGAACTATAGCAAATTTCAAGTTGGCTATATAAACTATATCTTGGTGGCTTCAAAAATATTTATCAAATTTATTTTATCCGATGAACTTAATTTTGTGAAATGCCATTCAAGTTTGATTCACGCTGTTCGACAGTCTCTTTTTATATTTGCATATGGGTTGTCATTTTTTTATATAGTATTCTCTGAATGGTGGCTTATTTATAGCATTCAATATTGTTCATTTCTATACTCGGTATCAATTAAATTTATGAATATGAGTATAATAAGGTAATTCCAAAGTGTGGGCGAACTGGAGAAGCATATATTATCGAAAACTACATATAAAATGAAAGCCTTGTCTTTGGGGTAATTCACTTGATATGCGTACTGAGCATTGTGAAGCACTCTCGAAAACGAACGCATGGTCAACTATTTTTCAATAGGTTTCTGTCAGGCAAAGTGTTGACATGTACACAGCGCTGATTGCAACACACCTATGCTGATATATCAATATATAGTGGTCTGTTAATCTGCAGGTTTTGTAAATCCTGATAGTTTTTCATAGTGATCTTTAACTATGTGGAAAAAATTGTTGCATGCATAAAAAGGTTTGGAAAATATAAAAAGATTCATCGCTGTCAACAGCAAATGCCACCCTTGCAATATGTGTGTGTTTGTAAATATATTCGAACATCATGATGAGATACATGTGAATGCACTCTTTGGACAGGCATTTAATTGGCAATACAATAATGTTTTATTAAAAATGGTTTGGTTTTTAGTGCGGTTCACCAGGCATTAAACATAATTTATGTTTCCAAACAATATACAATTATTTATATTAATGGCAAGCCTGAATGCAGTTATGCAGGTGAACTAAAAATAATTAACTGGAATCGGGTCATATCACAATATCACATCCGAATATTGAACAAATTATTCAGTCAATTATTTGATGAAATAAAACTAAAATTCTCTCACTTACGGCAATTAGTTTGTTATAATTTAAATTGTTATAATAGCTGGGTGCTAAGCAAAGCAATGTTTAAAAAAGATGATTTAATTTTTATTACTACTTTTCTCCACTTGATTTGGCATACACATTTTAATTCAATTAATAATTAAATTATATTAAATTATAATTTAGGTAAATAAAATTTGAAAGAAAATAATGATTTCAATAATAAACTCAACCGTATATAACACAAAAATATGTGCAAATATATCTAGAGGTTAATAGAAATGAAGAATCAAAGTTACCTTAAGCGAACAAACTTATCATTTAGTTTACGCTTGATTCCAATTTTGGAATATAAAAAATACATGGTATCAATATTTAAGTTTATTATTATATGCAGTAGCATACATTTCAGCTCGATAGCTACTGCTGCTGATGTTTTTGATGCGATTCACAATGCAAACATTTGTATTGGATGCGATAAGTATGAAAACGTTTTTCCAGCTGTGCCCTGCAGAGGCGCTCATCAAAATGGCAACGGCGGCAAACAAAGCGGGTGCACGGCCCGCACATCCTGTCAATCGCTGTATACTTATGCGCATCCGGTATGTAAATGAAGCAGCCTATAATCATGACCGGTCCCCATCTGCCTGTCTGTCTGTCTGTCTGTCTGTCTGTCTGGCTGACTGGCTGACTGTCTGTATTCCTGCCCGCCTATCTGCCTGTCTATGTGTGTGTATCTGTGTGCATCGACTTTCGTTGTCATTCGACCGGAAGAAATTATTGTTATTCGAATTGATCTGCCATGGCTGATGTCGCTGGCATCGATAGGCAATGTCGCTGCCACGACAACAGGACAGCAGTGGTGCGATATCGCAGCACTGCACCACCAACTGCTGGCAGAGCATTGATAGCGTCAGCGCAAAAGTCTGCAAAAGCGCATGCAAACGGATTCGTCCACATTATTTATGGACGCTCTTGCATATGCATAAATAAAATATATATATATACAAAAAAATGAGCCAGCACTCAGTGCAACGGTTCGAGGTATGCAGAATGAATTGCAAAAATATTATTTTATCAACAATAATTAATTAAATGCACTTAATTGTGTGCCACAGTCACAGTTGCTGCACTTTTCGCGGCAACGCTGGCCTTGTTTGCTGCTGCATGTGCAGTTGTTGTCGACACAAAAACAGGGTATTCGGGAAGGAGGGTGGCCGGGGGGGTAAATATTGGGGGTTTTGTTTGGTTTGCCTGATTGCAAACATGGTCATCTGCATATGCTTGAGCATCGTTGTAAGTAGCCATGTAAGAGGACAAGTGACCCAACGGCGGCAGTTGCCACCACTCTCACAGTTTCGCCACACGATTTATGTATATTTTTAAGTGGCATTAAGTGCGCGTTAACATCTTATGCCAGCGGACAGCACAACAATAACTTACGAGCAGCAGCCGTAGTTGGCTGGCCATTAAGCTCGCTATTGAAATGCCCCAAAGAATGGCTAATTGACAATCGTTGCGTCATTGAGAGCCGTGCTTTAACAAAATTTGTCACTCATTCTTAATGAGCCGTACGGCTAATTGTGGATTTTACTAGTCCACAAGCAGCACCAGCAACAGCAAGAGCAGCTGTAGCTATAAAGTTGACGCATATTGTTGCAGCTACAGCTACAGCTGCAGTTTTGCAGATTGCTTGTAAAATTTGCATTGTTTGTTTGTTGTTGTTGCATGGACATATGCGCCAAAGGAATATTACACATACGGCGTGTTCAACACTGCTGTTGCCCAAAAACTTTGCACAATTTTTGTTGTTATACATTTGCCTGGCCACTGACGTCTCATTTTGGGGTTCTCAAAGAACGAGTATCTACAAATTCAATTCATTTGCCTGCAGCCATAACAGCAGCCACAGCAGCATCAGCTTGTATAACTGTGCGTGTGTGTGTGTGTGTGTGTGTGTGTGTGTAATTTACAATCCCTTGTGAATGCCATGTACGCATGCATGCACGTGTATGGGTAAATTGTTAAATTTATACACAAAAGCAGCGCAGTTGCAACTGCCAAAGTAATTTGCGATAAGTGCGTCAGATTCTTTGGGGAAAATTCGACCACACACACACACAGAGCACTTGCAACAACAACAACAAAAGCAATGGCAACCCAGAAAAGAAGCAAAATAAAAACTGAATGTTTATTTCATTCAGATGCATTTCAACGAAACTGAAATTCGCTACTACTTCAAAGCGAAAACCTGTGAAAAAATGAATGGCACAAAATGAGATTATGCAATCAGTCTTAACTTTATTAATACCGTGTATTTACTTTAATAGCAATATACATAAATAGAACCGTATTCAATAAGAGGCAGCATTAATAAACAATTGGTTATGTAAATTAAGGCAAAGCTATAAACGAGTGATTTTTTTATGTAAATTTGCATTCAGTTCATGATAAAATCTATTAAAAATTAATAAAAATAAAGAAAGACGAATAAACATTGAAAATAATTTATTAAAAGATGAAAAAATAATCGGCGCTTAGTCTCAGATTTTTATATTATACAGCTTAGCTTTTTTCCTGATATTTTAATTTATATCGTTAATGCATTTGTAATCCTCTTAAATGGCCTTACTCCTTTCTGGGACAGGCAAATAATTTAAATTCACTTATTAAGCCTAATAGCATATAGGGCAGGCTGAATTAATCCTACTAAGGGTTTAACACTAATTAAAAGAAATATGTTGCTTTTTTGCTCGAACTCTAAGCGCTGCCACAGACAGATATCAAATAAAATGTTTAAAAGCTATTGCTATTCATTCATTTTGAGCGCTATCAATTAAATGCTAAAATTGAGATACCCCAATTGGTTCAGTATGCAATTGAATTGAGGACCAGCGGGTAAACAGATGAAGGCTGTGGCAACTATGCAAATAAGCAGCAGCTGAGAGCCAATCAGAAATGAACGAGCACACGTTTTATTTGTGTCCTGTACGCCGTAATTCCGTAATTCCATGTGTGTCTCTGTCAATAACTCACACAAATGCACGTGAATAAAAATAACAAAAAATAAATGGCAATTTGTATTTCAACTGGCGGTTTTTTTTTTTTTACATTTTTTGTTGCCTCGCATTTTAATAATAAATTTTATGAAAGTATGCAATGAAAATAAAAATGCCAGTGCGTAATTAATGAGTCAAGGTGGTGTCATATGGCGCATACACACTCACACAAACAGAGAGAGTGAGAGAGAGAGAGAGAGAGAGAGAGAGATAGAGAATACGAAAAAGCAGAGCACATTGCGTGTTAAGTCGCGTATTTCATGGCGTTTATTTATTATGCACAATGTGCCTGCCTGACCGTACAATGCGTCAGAGTCAAATTATTGACTCAATTTGTTGGCATACACACACACACACACATAGAAATACGAGAGTGTGTGTGAATGTGTGTGTAAGCCCTGTAGGCGCGTTAATTGCTTATGGAGCGCACATTATTCAACAGTCATTTGGCAGAGCGGCAAAGCGAGCGCCATTCGCCATTCGCTAAGAAGCGCCCCAAAGTTGCGGCTTTGGCAAACAATTAGGCAGCTAATTTGCAACAGGCTCAGGCTGTAGCAGCAGCCCGATGCCTGTATGTGTGTGTGTGTGCTGGTATGTGTGGCAATGCGTGCTAATCTTGTCGCACACAGATACTGCAGCGAATCCTTGTCAGGGCGCTGTCCGTCAGGAGGCGTTTGTTCGTTCGTTCGTTCGTTAGCTTGCCTTCATTTTGGAGGCCAGTTGCTAAATCACAGCCAAATCCTTTTGACAAATACCCACACAGGGGTCGGCGCTGAACTGAACTCATCTGAACTGAACTGGAGCCTGAAGGCTGAAGGAATACGTGAAGCGGAAACGGAAACGCTAATATGGCAAGTTATTCAAAAGGCGTCCGGGATTGCTGAGATAAATGCACTTGCCTGTAAAGCGAAGCCATGTCAACTGTATGCCCTTGTCAACGCCAAAAACTAAAAGGTGACAGGGATAAACGCATCCAATGACACGGCATGGCAACGCACACACATATGTCGAGTGTGTGTTGGATGGAGCAAGTGCATCTCTGCTGTGGTTTAAGTCAAACCCAATGCCAAAACTAGCCTGGTGCCCTGGCATGTGGCAGCTGTCATGCGTGCTGCGCTCCGATCCGTATTCGAATACTGGCTTGGCGCAAGGTTGGCAAAAGTTGCACTCGCTGCATAGGCAAGCACATCAATCACGCATTGCCGCCGTAGACGTCGCTTGTCAGCTGTAATTTACGCGCATTCATGACGTTCCACACGCGCCAACAAACAAAAGATTTAGACGCACCACAAATCGTTTTGATTTTGCCCCTTAACACGTGACTGAGGGTCAGACCAACCAGACAGGCAGTCAAACAGCCAGGCAGCCAGGCAGCCAAGAGTCTCTCTGGCACATCCTTCTGCTCCTGACAGAATGTCTGATGCGCTGATATTGCATTTTAAGTTGGTCGCAAGTTGAAGAAACAACGCACCTCATACCTCATAGTTCGAAACTTGCTTCAATGCTGTGTGAAACAGCGATTTGGCGGATTTTTGGTGGAATCAAGTCTTTCAGACTTTTGAATTACCAAATCAGCAATTAAAACTAATTGAAATAGAAGCGAAAAACATTATAAAGTATTATCTCTATTTTCATGGATTAAATGGTAGCTCATTTGAATGCTTTGAAAGCTGATTATGTTTTATTTTATAACATTTATTTTTATATATATATTTTTTGTTGAAATATATTTTTTAATAATAATTTATTCTAATTTAAATTTATATTAATTTCAAGGGAGCTTGCACCAAACCAATTTCATTTCAACTATCAATTATCAGTGAATTAATATCATACTCAGATAATGTGTCGAAATTGAAAGATAACTTAACAAAATGATAAATCAATTTATAAGAAATTCACAAATCTAGATTTATCATTAGTTTCGCATTAAAGTGTTTAAATATGAATGCAAATCGTTTGCCTTACTGTCAGATTAACACTTGTACGGTTCAATTTTAAGCCATTATTACTTCTATCTGTATTTTGGTTGTGGCACACACGTTCATTTTGGCTGGCATTCGTAATGAAAACAATTTAATTCAATAGACAATAGTTTTATGTGTGCGTTCCATGACGTGCTTGGATAACAAAATCAATTTCTTGGCACCCAAAGAGACAGACACAACAGCACACACACACACACACACACACACACACACACACACACAGGTGATCAATAGATTTGGCAGGTCGCAGCGATTCGCAACGAATTTACTATATATTATTATAGAATGGGTGTCTATTGAATTATTATAACAGTTTCTGCTGTCAACGTTGCCAACATTGTTAGCGGTGTGTCTATGTGCTGTCCATAGTGTGCCAATCCCTGTGTGTGTTTGTGTGTGTGTATGTGTGTGTGTCTGTGCGGTTGTTGTTGGCAAGTACGTGACAGACGCGGTTTGGCGCGATTAAATTGCGTTTATGATTATATTTTGTTACAGAAACACAATGTCATACAAAGCTAACGCACACAGACGCCGTACACAATCACTGGCTGACACACACACACACACACACACGTACACACACACGTACACAGCTGCCAGCCACAATGTATTGAAGTGTAAATGGTTAACAATTGTGGCAAAAACAACAACAAGCTGCGCATCAACGAACATTGAATATCATGAGTGTTTATGACGCATTCACATTGTTCAATTTCTGCAAAAATATTTACAAAGACATTGTTTTAATTGCATTTCGATAACACACTGAAACTGGAGAATTAAATTGCTGTAAGCACTGATTGAACAGTTATTATAAAGATATAAATGAGCTGAACACAGCTCACAGAAAATAAATTTGTAATCAGCTCTGCTTAGTGTACAATTGACATTTTGCTCCTATTTATTAATAATGACACTCAAGTTGGTTTATGTAAGCTGTGAGCATTAACATTTATTACAATCTACCTCTCTCTCCCTCTCCCTCTCGCTTCAGGTTGTTCGCAAATGCTGCTGTCTAAAATTGAGCAGCAAATGCTGTAAACCAGTTTCTCCACTCAACTCCAAGCCAGACACTAAATATCATTTGGGCTGACACTTATTGCTTATTGCAAGAGAAAAAAAAGCAATGCCGCTTTTATTTCAGCATAATGCGAAATTAATAACAATCATACAGCACGTTGCCTGGCAGCAATTCGAGTACACTGCTACCTACCACCAGTTGCAACTGACAGACGCATTCAACCGGGGAGGCGCGGAATGGATTCATAAGTTCTGTTCACCATGATTTTCTAAAACTGTCAGAAATTGCAGTAAAATTACGCGCAGCATTCAAACAGGCGCCGGAGCGCAGCTGCAAGAATGCTTATTAAAATATAAATATGCTCAAATACGAAAAACAAGCAAAAATAAAAAAAAAAAACACATAAAATGGCGTGCGGGGAGATGCCAAGTGGCAAGTGGCAGTGTATACAGCCCAACAGCAAAACTCCAGAATGGCAGCGAGCAAGCAAGCAAGCAAGCAAGCTAAGGCTAAAGTTAAAAAAGTAAAGTTTTATACTATAAAATAATTTCAACTACTCGAAATGAGCACGCGCCAAGGGCTGAGGGATCGCAGGGATTGCGGGGTGTGTCAAAAAAAAAAAGGGGGGGGGGGGGGGCGCGTGCATAAAAACAATGAAGAAAAACAACAGCAGCAGCAACAACAACAAAATACATATAAAAAATTTACTACACTACACAGCTAAAGTAGAAATTTCATGCGCTCAGTCCAAACTTTAGCACTTTTCAACCCACCCTTGGCCGCCGCACCAGCCCAACGCACCACCGCGAAAAGCCACCTAACAGACGGAAAAAGCAAAGTTGTTCTTTGCAAAACAATGCGCAGTTATTCTTCAGACGCATTTCGGACCAAGGTTATTTCTATATGCATTATGCAGTCGCTGCCAATCTGATGTTGGACGCTGCCAAGTAAAGCAAAAAGCAAAAAGTATTTGCAAGCAACATGCAACAATCAAGACTTTAAACAACAGTTGCCAGGAGTCAGCCAAAGATAAACCAAACTTGCACCGCATTAGCTATATGTATTTTTGATAAGTTATGCAGCAACAATATGCAACTGCAACTTAAGTGCATTTACGCAAACATTTAACTGGTGTTTTCAGCTGCACTCCATTATCGACGTCTGTATTTCTGCTCTCTGTATGTCAGTCATCAATCAATTAGCCAATTAGTTCAACATGCTCATCAATTTCCAACCAAAAGTAACTAATTGCCGGCAAGCAAACGCAAAACACATCTAATCGAATTTAATTAAGGCATCCAGTAAACAGACTGGCAAGCAAATGCACCTGGTTGCAAGCAATCCACCTATGCGTCGGCCTACGCCCACGCACACGCCCCAAACCTTTTAGCTGGCGTGTGTTTGACTTGCAGTTGAAATATGTGAGTCGTGCACGAAACAACAGCACACATACAACATTTTGGGTTATCAATGCAAATGCGTTGCGCCTAAAAGTATGCACCACTAAAAGGCGCTCAACGAACAATGCGTGGCACGCCCCAGATATCTACATCCGCTGCCGTGCCACACTGCCACACAAACAACTACAGTCCCGGACGCCAAGAACAGTCCCTCTCGAGTTCGAGGTAATTTTTAGAGTTTTTATGGCCAAGTTGTTGACTGTTTATTTGCGCATTATAGACAGACCCAACTGTCTGTCTGTCTGTCTGCCCGTGCGCGCCTCAAGTCTCCTCCCAATAAAATAGAGGCAAAAGCAAAAGCAAAAGCAAAACAGACCCAACGTTGTCTGATTGCATTCGACTTGGGCGCCCATTATGTGAATAGGCTTTTGCAATTGGAATTGCGAATTGTAGTGCTGCTCAACCATTTGCCGGGCCCATGCGTTCAGATAATCAACTAAACACTTCATTATTTCGTCGACGGCGTAAATTGTTTCGCCAATGCGTTTCTCTCTTCCCATTTACATACCCTGTAGCTATAAGCGAAACCCTGAAACCGACTATAATACACGCAAAGCAACCGTATGCCTCACACAAGAATCCATTCTAAACGTTTGAACTATTCGATTCGATTTATATAGAACAAGATCGTTAGATATTTATAAGTATCCATTCAATTCACCTTATAAATAAGACACAAAATAGTATTTATATTTTCTGGTTTCTTATTATTTTACGCTGCTTACAGGATAACTCCTATTTGGGCACGCTCCACTACAACATTTTTACTTGTGGAATTGTACTGTGGGATTGCTGAGCAATATAGCAAAAATTCCCCGTTTTCATTTGCCACATTTTGTATGCATGCGTTTCCTTTTTTTTAATTGAATGATAAAACTCCGATTGCGGCCAATGTAAGTGAGTGGCATTCATTTAGATTAGTGCGGCAGGTCGTTGAGTATTTGATATGGTTTCGTATAAATTAACAAACATAGACTTTAAAGAGCTGCCTCTTTCAGATGTTTATAAAGTAATTGATTTGGTTTTTCTACCTTCATCGATAATTACTTCAAGCCCTTAAATACATAAAAATAAAAATTTAAAAAGCAAGCTTATCTAAAAGCTTCAAATATATTTGGAAATATTTTTGGTTCACAGTTTTAGTTCGAATTTAATTTGCAAGCAAATATTAATATTTTGTAATGCAAACTCCCATAGGTTAATGTGTCAAAAGTCTATTCAATACTCATCAGTTCAACCTAACAACAAATAATTATATTTGCTAGCAACAATATTCATTATTATGCTTTATTGTAACTAACTGCAGCGTAAAGCACTGACATAATTTAATGGAACAATGCGAAAATTAAATAATCAAAACACAGGCGCGAATGCTGAACAGCTGAATAGGCCGCTAAAATTATACGTTCTTGGCAATTTTACAATATCAGAAAATACACAACACATCAATGTTTGAATGTTGGGAATGCTTGACTAACAATTACTCTGGACTAGTTAATATTGTGTAGTCGATCAAATCAAAAATTAAAGCAAAAAATAATAATTTGACGGAAATCTAAAAACGACGGAAAACAGTTTAAAGATATTTGATGAATGCATATATTATGTATTCAATAATTTTGCATCTTTCATACTAACCAGTCACATCCACTGCACAACTTTCAACAGAGTATAACAAAAAGATGATTTTCTACATGCCACCGTCCCTATATGTGCATAAATTTAGATGTGGATGTGTGTGTGTGTGTGTGTGTGTGTGTGTGTGTCTGTGTTGCATAACTAACAATTGTTTGGCCAAATGTACTTAGCGCTGCATTATGAACAACAACAATAATAATAACAACACTCGTAATCGTTTTAGTACCACAAAAGCAATATCACAATCGAACACCGAGGCACACACACACACACACACACATACTTAGACACACACACAACGGCGAACAGCAAATGATGGACGAATATTAAATATGAGCCAGCCTTGCTGCCGGCCAGGCACAATAATATCGAAATGCATTCTCATTATGCACAAATTTGGGGTAAAATTTAATATCTAAATAGGTTTAGCATAATTAAAACGAGTCCTTCCCTCCTTCCCTCTTTCCCTCCTCCAGCTTAATTTCAATTTCAAAAATGCAAATGTTCGCATGTTTGCATTGACTGTTCTGGGCGTTGCATGTTTATTGCAATTATATTCTTGATCATAATCAAGAGGCGAGTCGATCCATCCTTGTCCGTTTGTATGAACGTCCAGATCTCAAAGATTATAAAAGCTAGAGAGGCTAAATTTCAAATGTAAGCTCTCCTATACCATGGTCAGATCAAGTTAATTTCATTTTACCGATAACTGCCCCCATATTCACCATTTAGCAGAGACCCATCAATATAACTCATGTCACATTATAGCTTCTCTTGGATCAGACAGCTCTGCACTGATTGAAAAATTAAGTTGAAATAGATCAAATTACTACAAAACGCATTTGACATCTGCAATGGCATTGGATGTGCTCATGCCACTGGCAAATTGACGCCAAAGCAGGCTGACTTCATAACAATTCAACAGCAATTATGTTTAAGGGTCGTCGAAAAATGGATGGGGGCCGGCAACACGATGGTGCATGCCTTTGTTTTTTTTCTTGTCGCTGCTGCTTCTGCTGCAAATGCTGTGTAGATGCCCATTGTAGTTATATTGACAAATGGATGGGTTGCTGTGCTTGGTGGCATTTGCAGCATTGTCGAGCAGTCTCTGTAAATTTGTGAATTAACTTGTTGTTGTTGGCTGGCATCAGCAATCTGAAGTATTTAAGCATTTCACACTCATTAAGTTTAATTACATATTTTGCATGCTTTGGCAATTGTGGAATTTCAATTGCACTTCCGATTTGCAATCGAAGTCAAATAGCGTGAAATATGTTGAGCTCAATCAATGTGCCATATTTGTTGTAATAATCCTATTATCATAATTTCTCCAAAATTATTAAACGAATCTAACAATAATAAATATGAGTTCTGTAGTTAAGAGTTATTTTATTCTAGGCATTTCTCTAAAATTGTTAAACGAATCTAAAGTTAATAGATTAAAGTATCAAGGTAGAAATTCTTTATATGAAGACCACGTCTCATATCTAAGTAAGAAAGTTTACATTTCCACAAACACGCAATGCATTCAACAAAAGTATTTTGTCTTGATACACACAAATTAATAAAAATAATGATTTAATTTCATATTAACTATTAATTTTGAACATCCATCAATACTCACATTTAATTCATTAGTTTTAATTGATTGACAATGTTTACGCAAATCTTTATTCAATCTGTTGTCGTTGTGCTCCTACCTACAACTCTTTCATTTGCTGGACAACATTTTCAGCCGCTCACACAACGCCCAAAAGAGGCATAAAAACCACATAACAAATCATTAAGCGTCCGCTGTAAATGCACAAGGGAGTCCAATAGACAGCAAACAGCTGTGTTTGGTGATTCACCCCGAGAAGGGGGGGGGGGGGGGGGGGGGCAGTGGGTGGGCTCGTGGCTGTCACCGGGCACGATGTTGGCTAGTGTGATCGTAAAATCGGCGCTCGTTAGAGGCAAAGTTTCACGCATTTTATTGCCTGGCCAAGACCCCAATGTGGCCTCGACTCCATCAGTGGTTGTCTCTGGGCGCACGTAAAAGCAAATCAAGCAAATGGACAAAAATGTTGCGCCGACCGCGACAGAAGCGACTGGAGCAACAGCAGCGATGGAGTTGAGTTGAGGGCCCGCCTGGAGGACCCAACTGAGCTGCATGATTGCATTTTATGTTTGTGTTAATTTTTTATGTCTACTTTGCGAGTGCGCGAACATCATAAATAAAGCAACAATCAATTTTCATACGCACCGTTGTACGACAAAGTAGCGCCCAGCGCATCGAATCGTAAAAAAAAAAAATACCCGAATCGAAATCGTATATTTTAACATAATATTATTGCACAGCTGGTTGTGGTGAAAGCTCCACAACAGCACAATGACGCCCACACTCAGGCATAGGCTTAAGCGCAAGCCCCACTACTTAAACATCATAAAATATGAAAATTCATCTGCAATTCATCAATTATTTATTTATGGCAATGTTCTTTTGCGTTCAACGTATGTGTTAATGAATAATTTTTTGTCATTTGTGCGCAAGTGTGCGTTTGCATGCGTACATTTCTGCGAACGTAATCAATTCGAATCCTCTTCTGCATTTTTATTGCACATCTGCGCATTGGCTAAAATACATACACACTCGAATAGCAATAAAAAAAAATCAACCCATTAAACCAAATGTCTGCTGGCGCACTTTTATTTTGGTTATTATAACTATAAAGCACTGATGGAGACATCTTTGTGCCCATGAAGTACATATATTACACTTATATAATTAATTCATGCCACTTTGTCTGTTGCGACTTTCACATATATATTTGACTTTTTTATAGGCAGTAAATATATCATACCAAAACACATAGAGAGCTTTATATCATGAATAGTTATGTTAAACTGTAATCACTTCTATTGAAGCTGTCAATGGCAAACATTTAGCACTGTTTTCATGCTCAAGCCCAGCATCGGGCACTTGTCAAACAAACATTTTTGTGTCTACACTATTTGCAACTTGCAGCTTAAATGCTGTTGTTCGTTATGGCAGGACACAGCTCAATCGACATTTGCACAGATTTTTCAACTGACATGCATCGTTTGTCTTTTTTTTTATTGGTATTGAAATTTTGCAATTTGTGTGCATTGCATGACGAAGATGAATTGTAAAATGCATTAAAATTGTAATAAATATAAATCAAATACCTATTAAAAGACACAATCCATCTGTGCTGCATGTACGAATGTATGTGTTAAAGTGCATACTTATGTATGTACAAGCGGTCATAAGCTGATTACGAGAGGCTCCAACTTGCAAATACATTAAATGTATACATATGTATGTAAAATTGTATGCACTTAATGTAAATTAATCTGATATTTATTTGTGTTGTTTAGCATTGATGCGAACAAAAAGTATCAACGATTATAAATATCGACGTTTATATTTTGTTGTAATGAAGCTATTAAAGTATTGTGGGAAGTTTCAATAATATCTATATAATTATTACAATTGATGAATGAAACGTTTTGTAATACATGCGCTCACTTGAGGAGTAAAGAAACTGACATAATCCCTCCTTTTTGGGTATATCAATGAAGATAAATAATGTATATACAAATAATTATATTATTAGGCAATTCTGTTTTGATAATAGTTTAACCATTAAAGCTACCTTTATTATTTATTTATTACAACTCGATTTACATGTGTACTCAAAATACTTAAATTAAGCTTGGTTTCAGACAGAAAAATGAATCAAATAATTCTATAAGTATAAATTAGTTTAACTTTCTGATTTTTGGAGCGATCTAATTTTTGCCTCCACAATGCCAAGACTTGCTTTAACTTCATTCAATATTTTTCGAATCTGTTTTGCTACAGACAATCAATATCAGCGTATGTATATACTTTAGCTTACATACTCTTCTCATTAGCATGCTTGGCCAGGAGTAGTCCAGAGCAAACACTTCCGCACATCAGACAGCTTCCGCAACAAAATGCAAACAAAGTTAGCTTAAGCAACGCAAAAAGCGTGAACGCTCACATTGGCGAGGCAAGAGGAGTTAGATGCAGATGGTGGACGTGTCCACGTGCCGGTCCAGACCATCAGCCTTCAGCCAGCCAGCAAATAAGCAAAAGAAAATTCCATTTGAGACGCAGTTTCCGTACCCGTACCTGTTCCCGTTCTCTTCACGCACTCACGCACACACACACACACACACACACACATACCTGCAGTGGCGTGCATTACAAGCGAGAATGCAGGATTTTCTTTTTTTGTGTCGAGTGCAAATTAAACCGAACAGCGCTCGAGGTTAATTTCACATGCATTTCAGTGGCAATCAGTGCGTGTGGCAGTCGCCACACGGCTCCACTTCAACATTGCTGGTGGCACTTAGCCCCCAAACTACTTATAAAGCACTCTGACAGCTGCCGCTCTCCCGCCCTCTGCACTCTTTCTCTGCATTTCGATTGGTGTCCTAATCCAAAACTCATTTCCTTTCGTGCCAGCTTCACTCTTTGCTGCGGAAATGAAGCGCTGTCAAAGATTTTCAGCAAGTGCAGTCCAGAATCCCAAAAGTTTCATTGCATGTGGCCGGATAATTATATGTAACAGGTGTAAAAGACGGAATTTACAATGAACGAGGCAGCTGATATTTAGCCAAGTCCACAAATTAAGAGTTCAAGTTTGTCGCATATTTTACGCAAGCTCGCACTTTCCCCAACACTGAACCTAATGCAAATTATTATTCACGCGCTTAACGCGAATAAATAAGGACTCACTAACACACACACACACACACACATACACACATAGACACACAGAGGAAACAGTTGGTTACAAGTACAAGTAACTACCTTTTATTTATAGTTATGCTTGTCGTGAGCTTCCCATTTTAATTAACCCAAAACCGACTTTGTAGCTCTCAGCTCAAACTCAAAAGTTCACAGCATTTGCGCTTATCCCGTTGCCATGTCCTGGCGCGTAGATTCTAATTAAGCGAAATGAAGAAAAACTGTGCTAGTTTTTTTTTTTGGAATTTTTTTTTTTTGTTTTTTCTTGTAATTTTTTGCCGCCTCTGGTTTAGTAGTCGCATTATCTGGAGCCATACACGCACTGCGCATGGTCCAATTAAATTATTAGCCAAAGGGGATGGCATGTGGATGGAGTGTGTGAGAGGATAGCTATGCCCAAATGGAATATGAAATCCTGAAATGATGGCTGAAGGGGCGCAAAAAGCATATGTTAATTATGTTTAGTTCACTTGAAAGGGAATTTTTAAAAAGGCACTGTGCCGACGCTGCGGATGCGTAATCTTTGTGAAAAGAAATGCGCCGCCAAAGAACTTTTGCCATTAGCATTAGAAAAAAAAAAACAATAAAAGATGTGCAAGAAATCGCAGCAGCAAACAGCAAATGTCATGCGACAAACAAAGGACAAAGTTTTGACTTTACACAAAATTCGACAAGGTCGCAGCGCACATCAAAAATCATTCAGTTGCTGAACGCAGTCAAAATAATGATATACTGTTGTTATAGCGGCGACGTAGTTGCTGTGGTTGTACAGGGGGAGCAGTAGCGGCGGTGGAGGGGGGCAATCAAAAAGTTACTCGTGCAGCCAAAAGGATCATCGGCAACGCGTACATTGTGCAGCCAGGAGAAATGCGGTTATCAGCAACACGCCCAACTCAACCGCACACGCACACACACACACACACATACACATACAGACGCAGCGCCCGTAAGGCGTAATGGGGGGCGTACCACATTTGCATGCAATGGCGCGGCGTCGCGCTGCACACACGCATTTCATGCAAATGAAACATAATGAAATTGTAAAAGTTACTTTTACCAAAGATAAAATTTACATTTCTCACACAGACAATAGCTACACATTTAAGGGGTGCGGCGAACTTAACTTGGCTCTGGGGGTGTGGCGGGGGGTGTATTCAGAAAACTATGGCACAACTTTGACATTTTTATGTGCCGCATTTTGTACGATTTGCTTAGGAATTGTGTTAAGCGTTGCGTACTTGACATTTAATCGTTTAACAAACAGGCAAAACTAACACTGCCAGCAGCCTCCACTCTCCCCAAAAATGGGTTGTGTAGGAGGGTGAGCTGGCCGTCGCATCCTGTTTGTTGTGTAAATGCAAATTTGCAGCGACAGTTCGAGATGCACTCGAGCGTCTCCGTTGAGGATGCGAAGCGTGACAGATCTTAAATGCCACACTAATCGTAAAAGCTCAGCTTCAACACTATAAAGCCACATAGAGAAGTGAAACATTGTCCAAATACTGAAAGATAGAAGAGGTAACCTCCAATTAGCCAGAGCTGAACAAAAATGCTCTCAAGATCAGAAAACTAAGTGCATCCTCTTACTTTTAGCACACATTCGCAAAAGTGCAAGCAAAAAACCGTCAATAATTGTAATCACATAGTTTAAAGTTTGCTAAGGGTTCTGATAAGACAATCAATTCATTCCCATTTTCAAAGCAGGTACTCCCATTTGAGAAACAAGATAATATTTCCATTTTGAAATACAGCAAATAGTCAGCAGTAACCAGTGCTGCATGGATAAAAGAGATTTCAATAAATGCCAATTTATTATTTATGTATATTATAAATTGATTATATATATGTATTTAAATATAATTGTTTAAATACCCACATAAAAATTTTATTAAATTTAATGGAAGCAGCAAAATTATCAAGCGATTTATCTTTATAAATTTCCCACTACAAGTGCAACAGCCGATAAGCGATGGAATTGAAACTAATATCGCTACCACATTTGATGAATATAGTAGAAAATACGTTAGGCGAAAAATTTGTTAAAACTCATGCAGATCGCTTTACAACATGCTGCAAATTGAGGAAATATATAAATAATCAAACGCACGCACAATTTGTGTTTAAAATACATTTTTCCAACCAGTGACATTTCTCAATATCCGTTTAGATAGTGCACTGCACTAAATTTTATATAAGGGTGCATAAATAAAATCTGATTTGCCCATCCGTTCTCGGTGGCGCCACAAAACGAAATGTATTTCTATATATTAAGAAAAGAAAGAAACGCACTGTGCACAAATTATTTAAGCATATTTTGCCACAGTCAGATAATTTACTGTCGCTTGCAATTAGGTATGCTCGTAAATCCCGAGACTAGCACCAGTCTCGGGCAAGGCGGAATAAATAAAATTTGGACAAGACAAACGGATGGGCGAGCGCAAGGAAACTATAATTCATAATCTTGTATGCTGTGCGAACGTGGCAATGATTTCAATTCCGAGAACTAGCACAAAGATCAGCCAGCCAATAAACACGGAATAAACACCCCAGAAAAAAGCACACACACACACACAGATACACATAACCTAACACACACACACACACACACACAGTTGGCGTCCATTTAAAGCAAACCATGTTTAAAAATCTTAAAATATACTACTTTATAGCTATATAAAAAGGCCATACTTTCATGTGGGGTGTTTTGTGCGTGTGTATGTGAATGTGTGTTTGTGTGTGTGTGCATGTTATAGCTTAAAAGAAAGGTAGCGCGTATTGTGCAACACTTAAGCATTATATTTAAGCGCTAAACTAACACATGCACACAAACAGTGGACGAGCAGCGAGTAGGTGTGTGTGGGCTTGTGTGTATTGATTGTATTTGTATGGCTAGTTTACCTTTTGAGCAACAACAGCAACAATAGCAACAACAGTAACAATATCAACAACAACAACAAGAAAAGGCAGAGTGGCCTGTATTAACAGTACATGTTCGTGCCGTAAAGAGGAGCTCAGTTGATGTGCGTGTGATGTGTGTATGTGTGTGTTCAGTCAATGCGCCACACGCCCCACGCAAACAACAAAACGCCCATTAGGTTGCACAATAAAAATGTTTAAAATACCATACAGTACAATATGTATGAAGAAAGTGGGGCAATAATACGTTTCTGTTAGGCAAAGGTGATTTTTATGTATCCTCCCACAAGTCTCAAATAAAAACATGTGAGAACGTTGCCTAACACTCTGATACCAATGTATTACTAACTAATAACATAGGAAAAAGGGTCTTTAACCATTGAAAAAATTGCCATTAAATTAAGTCATTTTGGTTCTAAATTATCAGTAGAAAATCAATATACCAAAATTGACCAACGATATTAAAGACAAATTAACTAAATAAATAAAAAAAACAAAAAGATAACATAATATTAAGCAGATATTATATATACAATATATACAATCACATCAATAAAAAAGAATAGATTCTTTTTATTTTAAAAGATTTTGCTTTAAGTCATATACGAATTTTTAATTATAAAAAAATAATATTTATATTCACTTTATTGGAAAGCAGCTGTTAAAAACTAAATTCCCAAATAAAACAAAAGAGAAACACATTTAAGCCCGGTTAAAAAAAAAGAGTCGAGAGCCAATATTAATAGCTATATGTTGATTCCATTAAATTATAAAACTATCTTACAAAAATATACTAAATTTTAACTTCCTGCTTAATTGTTTCTACAGAAATCATAAATTTGATGTATGTGTTATATGAGTCGAAACTAAAGCCGATAAAGCTAACTGATGCAGGGTATCCTTTCAAGGTTTTCAACATTTGTTGTGCATAAATAGCCAGCTTGTTTAGCTGCATACCGCTGTATATGTGTGTGCGATTGTGTGTGAATGTGTGTGGGTGTTTATATATGTGTGCGCGTGTCTTATGGCTGCCTACTGCAGCTTAAAGTCTTACTGCAATGGCAAACACAATGCTCTTAAACTTTCGCTAAGTGCAACTAGGCAAGTGTCAAATGTTAATTAACATACACAGTGGAACGAAGTATTTTAAAAAGCCAACAAACAAGAATATTAAATTAACTCAATTGATTTTTCATAAAATAAATAAAGCATTTCATAGATGGAATTAGTTAATTATTGGTCAGTTAGTCCTTGTATTTACTATATTTGTCAACGCATATATGCATTTTTTATATTTTGGAATTACAAATATTTATTTTAATTATTATACTAATGAAAGTATGTAAATAAAATAAAAATGTACCGCAATTTATTTACATATTGGCAATATGATTATTTATCATTCATTCATTTTAAATTTAGTTTTATTTAATAAGAAATAAATATATATGTTCTGAGCATCAAAATTCTTTGTGTTATTAATATATTATAAATTGTGAATTATAAATCATGTCAAATATATAGAAATGATACCACACCGGATGTGATATTTTAAAATCCATCATCATAAAGGCGCAATTCAACATTAGAAAATGTGCTTTAAATTGAGCTAGATTGCAAAACTCGCCCATTGCGGATGACTATTTGGCAGAGGGTGGAGAGCTGCGGCAAATGGTCGACAGGCTGTCAATATAAACAGCATTGGAGTCTGCCATCCATTGGAGTCATCCACTGGTAGTGGCAACACATTTATGACATGCGCCACTCTTCTTTTTGTTGTTGTTGATGTTTTTTTTTTTTTTTTTGCCATTAACCAAATGCGACACTGATGAGCGATGCACAAAAAGGGCACTGCGAAACGCACTTAACGGCAGCAGGACACGAGTGCCAGGCATTGCAGAGGGGCCAGCGAGGGGTAAGGCGCATGGAGGATAGATAGATGGTCTTGTGACCAGGCTGGCTGGCTGGCTGGCTGGCTGGCAGTCAAACCAATGAATGTCAGCCTTGCCAGCCTTGGTGCAGCAATTGAAGTTGACTTTGAAGTAGCATCGTCGGCTATCAGCGCCATCATTGCCATCATCATCACTGCCAGGACGCGAATATTGCGAATGAGATGCCTTGTTGCTGTAGCCGGGGCTGCTCTAGCTGCTGGAGCTGCTGGAGCTGCTGTTTTTATTATTGTTATGGACCCATAACTGTCAGCGCAATAAATTTTCCATTTTGCTCGAGCACCACTTTCATAATAAATGCAACGTTGTCTGCCACAAGGAGTAGAGAGACAGCCCTGTGCAAACAGCAGCAGGCAAATAACTTGGCTATGAACATCGTATGCCAATCAATGTTAGGCTAATTAAAATGCATCAAATCAAACTTATCAAGCCTATGGTGCCACAACATGCTGTAATGCATTTTATATTTCCCTAGCACTTTTTAATTTAATTGCGGAAGTCAGTTGCAACGGCAGCAGCAGCAGCAGCAGCAGCAGCAACGCCAGTTTTTGGGCTAAGGTTGGTCGAAGGGTGGTGGCGGAAATGCTCGAAGCATTGTTAGTTTTTGTGTGCTTAATTGCGGCAACTGCTGCAGATTCTGTTGTTTGTCCAGTTGCTTCTGTTGTTGCTGTTGTTTTTATCATTCTTGTTGTTGTTGTTGTTGTTGCTTTCACGTTTCCTGCAGTCGACCGTGCAAAAACATGACGCTTTTAGTTTTAGCCGCGCGTGTGTGTGTGTGTGTGTGTGTGTGTGTGTGTGAGTTTGTGTCCTTGTTGTTTGCTCTGGCAGTGGCGCCGCCTGCAGCAATTGAATCAGGCACATGTTGCCCAGTCAGGTATGTGTGTGGCTAAATGTTTTTTGGGGACGAACACACACAGAAAACACACATACACACCAGCGTGCAGCCATCTTAAATGGCATTGTTCATAAGACATGCACGCATTTGGAATGGTCGAATGCACTTCCGGCATTTCCGCCAGCAACCATTCACACACCCCTAAACAGCACAACAAACTTTAACACACCTGCCTTCGTAGCCCCTTTCCCACCAAACCCCCTAAACGCTCTCTGAGAGAGGCTGAGGCTGTGCACACACAATATGGCGACTTCTCATGCAAAATGGCATCATTTGGCTGCAGGCGCATTAATTAATGTTGTGAGCAGCACAGCAGCAAAACAACAGCATCCCTTATGCATGTGCCGTATGTGTGTGAGTGTGTGTGTGTGTGTGTGTGTGTATGCTTAACAAATATATACAACACATGCATATTTGAATATGTAATAGGTGAAACATAATTTCAATCTGATGAAATAAATGCGAATGCTCGTCTAGTCTGAAGTAATCTAAGATATATTCGTGTCACACATGTTTGTTAGTAAGCCTAGAAGCGAAATTAATATTATACCATGGCTATCATTTCTGTGAATTCTGCGGAATGCATTTGCGAAAGTCATCAACATTTGTATCTATCGAATGAGTGTTGTGCAATTGCAATTGCCGACGAATTAATTGCTTAAGCTCTTTGAGATCCATGCGACTCATCGATCAAGATCAAGATTCAGATTCAGCTCACATCTAACCCGTCGACCGTCCAAATCAAGAGTTCTATTTTAACTTGTTGACAGGGTATCTTTGATCGTTGCACTTTGTTGTATTTACCATCTGCAATAATAAATTAATTTTAAACTGACTATTTGCCTCATATTAGTTCAAATTAGTTCATGTTAATTCAAATATAGCTTATGTCAATCTATAGAATTTATAGCAATTAAATCTACACAGAGTACAGACCACAAGCAAGCTGCAGTCAAAATACATCAATCCATTTTCATGATATATATCTTATGTACTTAATAATCAAAGGCAACAAATGGTATCGAAATGCGTAAATTTTTCCATTTGTTGAGCATTTCCCTGTGTGTACCTTAGTAGTATATAATCTATGGGTCCAGCCAAGTTAAAGAAGCTCGTGTTCTGAAAATCGGGTTTCTTTTGGTATAATTTTAAACATGAACATTAACCAAAGTTATGGCTCTGAAAACTTTTCGACTCGACCCTTCGAGCACTTTTTGATGGAATAATTTTAACATTAAGTCAGAATCGCGATGGATCCCTTCTGGAGCAATAAAATCTAACAGAGACACAGGTAACAGCAAGGAAAATGCTTTCATTGCAATTTTTATCGCAATCCATGCAGACTGATGGCATTTGGGAAAAAACGCTGTCTCATGTGTGGCATGTGTGGCGGGTTAGACTACATACATACATACATACATATGTACATACATACAACAAAGGTCGAATGGACGCACACAATAATTCTTCATCAACAGCTTAAGGCGGCGGGCAGGCAATAAATTTTGCGCTGTTAATTTGTCACATGATTTTAGTTGGCCAATTACAACTATCAGACAAGAACAGCAAGTGGGAGAAGCTGGAGGAGCAGCAGCAGCGACAACAATGGCAGCAGCTTGACAGGACTTACAACACAGACATACACAGACAAAGAATGACCACAACGTTGTCAGCTTAGCTGACCGGGGGCTAAATTGTAGAAAAATGCCAACGAGGCAAAAAAAAAAAAATATAACAGCCACAGACTCAACGCAGTGCGTGTCTTGGTATTTATCTAATTGTCACACACAGATACACACACGCATACACGCATACACACAGAAAACATTCGGATAGTGAGGACATTCGTAAATGTTTTAACGCAATTCCTGAATTTCTCGACTGCCAGATAAATGTGTACTACAGCAAAAATGTGGAAATAATGCGGCATCTGTATAAGTCTAATTGCAAGTGCGTATAATGTGTATATACATTTGTGTGTGTGTGTGTGTGTGCGCCATTGATCCTTGGCCAGCTTGACATTTTAATAAATCCCTCGAGTCGCCCACACACACACACACACACACACACACACAAAGGCACGCACCCGACTTGTGCAATAGAGATAGCAGGAGGCAAACCATGTCGCACTTCCGCTTCCTGTCTGCTCTCGACCAAATTCAAAGAGAGACAATTTTGTAGGCTCATCATTGTTGTTGTTGTTGTTATATATATATATACATGAACGTATAAGTAGAGCATGCGTTAATGTCCTTAACTTGGGAAATCATATCATTAATTTCCTTTCAGTTCTGTGCTCTCCCTCTAGCCAAATAGACACAGTGTAGATTTATCTATCGCTCTTTGTGACAATTTGTCAAGTTGACCAGTTAACTATGTGCGGCCAACTGTATTTTAATGTATTATAATTGCCTAGTAATCTTTTATGCAAGGACGCACACTTCAGCGCACCCAACTTGCAACTTGGGACTAGTCAAAATTAGTAACGCAAACAACTTGTATGATACGAATAAAAGTAATAGTAATAATTATAATAAAAATAAAATGCAATACCTAATAATATCAGTAGCAATAACAGTAAAAGAAACAAAAATAGATACTGTATAAGTAATATTAATAGTAGCATTAACTTTTACAGTAATAGCAAAACTTTAATTAAGTAATAATTATATATTTATTTAATGTGGACGAAAAATAATTAAAATTTATTTTATAGTAGTATTATAAACAACTTTTTCAATTTTCTATTTGTAGACTAACCACACCCGACTTGAAACTTTCGTGTTGGCAACAAAAACATTTGCATTACTGCAACCTCATGGAGTTTGGACATATATTTTGAACAATAATATGGGTATAACAATAAATCAATTTAGATATGGATTTACACAAGAGCCCACGTCAAAATTGGCAGACAAAGCAGCTAATATTTAATGCCCGCTGCGCTTATTTACCTTTTTAAAAAAATGTATCACCAAAAAAACATGACCGTTGAAACTCTAAAATATAATAAGCTTTTGGGCAAACACACACTCGCAGGCACACACACACGCAGGCACACACACTGGCACCTACAGTATACGACACAAATTGATGAAATATTTAATTTAATTATTTGGAATATCGTAGGAGCATTTTATCGTGGCATTAGTTTCGAGCCGATATGATGCGGTGACAAATTTTTCACACATGCACCAGGAATGGGCCCAAACTAATTACGCGGTGCGGCAAAGCGAACCGTTTCGTATTAAAATGTGGCAGCTAAAAAATGTTATTTATGTTCTGTGCAAATAATGGCGCTAAGCCGTTATGCATTTTTTGATCCTGTGGTCGCTACACCTCTCTCTCACACACACACGCAATGATACTGTCAATGCTGAGGATTGCCAAAATGTGAGGCTTTACCTCAGAAATCAAAGCCAAACATCCAATTAGGCTTTATATCCACAAAACGCAAAAATTAATTATTAGCAAAGGAAGTTTTGGGTACAACAATTACATATGTATTTGTGTGCGGCTACCTAATAAGTGGGTGGTGAATCGGGGCATCGACTACTGGGTGCCTACTGGGTAACAGTGAGAAGATCATAAAGTCTTGTAGAGATCATAAAGTCATTTGCTGATATTTAATTTGTAGTCCTGATTATTAATAATTAATATTAAATAACATTCTACATACTCTACCAGAGAGGGACAGAAGTGTGTCTACGCCTATCTTGATTCCACAACTTCAACTTAAACTTAAAATCGACCGATTGTCGATTCACATCGATAAGTAGTCCAGCAAGCGATTCCCCCCTTTTTAGCATGTTTCATTATTATTTTATTTAATTTTTAACTATTTATTTTAAATAAGTATTTCAACAAGTTGCTGCTGATGCATGAATCGAATCCTTATCTGACGTGAATCTTCCTGCTGTTTGCTTCCTTACCAATTACATAATCAAATATATAAATATATGTGTGTATATAGTAGTATATATAGAGTATACCTATTCTTGATCAGCATTAGCATATATATATATATATGCATAACTGGACTCGCGGCGTCATCTCTGTTCTTAATGAAGAGCGCACATAAATTGCACAGCTGGGTCATATGCATATTCATCCATGAACATGGGACAAGTGTGCAGGCATAGACACATCCCAGATCACACACACACACACACACACACGCACAGGATGTAAGCGTGCAAAGCGGAACAAAAGTTCAAAGACCAGTCACAGGTTAAACGCCCATTAAATTTAGTTACGATGGCTCAGAATTCGAAAGCTGTTCCCGAAGGGTCAGACGATTAGACATGTCCCGATCCTATAGGGCTGCGGTCACGCCAGCCAAAAAGTTGCGCCCCCGAAACCCCGTCGCCCATCGTCCAACCAGTGGCGCTGCCCTGCTAAGCCATAAATATTGGTAACACAATCTAAACACTGAGCCCAAGTGGCGGCCCACAGAAGTGTGAAAAGTCGCAAAATGAGTAGGGCCACACACACACACACACACACACACACACACAGAGAGACTTACACACATACACACATGTGGCAACTGGCGCTCGAATCGAACGACAGCAAACGTTTTAAATCGCTTCGAAATTGGTTTTCAATTTTTAAACGCCTCACGCTGCCTTCGTCCTTGCTATGCACATATGCTTGTTGTAGGCGTGCGGGGGTGCGAGAGGGGATATTAAGGCTGGTCTCCTACGGTGCACAGTCTTGCGTGCTATAGTGTGTTTATGTGTTTGTTCGTGTGTGTGTGTGTGCGTGCGTGTTTGTCGCTCTTATGTTTTATACATGATTTTTCCACGCGCCGACTTTTGTTGCTGAGGCGGATTTGCTGCAAAGTAGTTTGCTCCCCAGTCGGGTCGTGAAAGGGGGGGGGGGGGGGGGAGATATGTTTGCTTGGCGAGACTTTTGGTGCCACAGCGCCCATAATTCAAGTGAGACGTTAATCTGTGACACCCAGCGCAGCAAGGTGTGTAAACTCAAGAGCAGTGGCGTTCTGGCGCCTGTGGAGGGGGAGGGGGACGGGGAGGTGGGTCGATAGTGTGTATAAATTGCTCCTTTGTGTGCACTTTGTTGCTGGCTTGACAAATGGCACATAACTTCAAAGGGGTTAATTACTCATAAGGTCAATTTGTGTGTGTGTGTGTGTGTGTGTGTGTGTGTGTGTGCAGTGCGTTTATTAAGTTTACGATTACGTTTATGCTTATGTTCAGGTTAGTGTCTGCCATCAACCCCCTCCTTTTTCACCAAGAGTTCCTTGATGACCGCATATGTTGCGGCAACATTTCGCATGTTGCCAAGCATTGGAGCGCCCTCTGTCGGAATTTACGTGCAATACAACACCAAGCGCCGAAACTACCGTTATTTCGTTTCAAATAACACGAATTTAGCACCTTGGACATTTTGAAAAGCAGCAATTTTGAGTTTTTTCAAGTTTTTTATTCATTTTTTTTTTGTTTTAGTTTTTCTACGCAATTATTTTTAACATTTTTTTGTTAATTTTAAAAAAATTTTTATACTTTTTTTGTTACGTTAGTTTATAATTTTTTTATGTTTTTTTTTCTCTGCTTTATACTTTATAATTAATTATTCATATAATAATAGTAAATATTAAACTTTATGGTTTAAACTATCACGTTTTTCACAATTATCTTTTTCGTTCTTTTTTTTCTTGCTTTCTTGCATTTTCATTTAAGTAGCTTACAAAATTAATTATAAGTTGATTTTTTTTGTTTTTTTTTTTTCTTTTGCGTTTACTTGGGCTTTGCATCATTTCGTAGTTTGTATATAAACGTATCATAGATTAATTTTAATATGTATATTATATAAAAATAATCGAAAACTTAAAGGGTTCCCATACGAAGTCAATGTGTTCCCATTACGTTAATAATTATGAAATGAAATCATATTTGCGCACTTCAATGTGAAAAGATTAATAGTAAAACATTTTGGACCGCAAATGAATGTACAAATTACGAGGTATGCAACAGCCGAATTGTAAAGAATATTAGAAATGTGGTCAATTCTGATGTTTTTGATTAAGATGAGCAGGTTGAAGGAGCGACAATTTAAAAGCAGAAAAAAAATATTTACAAATAACTAATGTTAAAAAGAAATATTTAATAATCAATATGATAATAGGGGTATTGAACATTTTTGCACTTTTCGATTTTTGTATTGTTTTTTTTTTTTTTCTTCTAGATGCTTATTTGTTAGATGAGCGAAGCAAAAACCAAGGACATAATAATAGATTGGGATTAATTCATTTTTATGTTTGGATCTTGGGATTTCTCTCTACATATGTACGTTGTATGTTGTGTGTATGTATTGTGGTTGTGATCTACAGTTTTGCAAACTGAGCATCAAACAAAACTTGATCGCTTATATTTTCGAATTGTAGTTACGCTTCAGAGTCATATGTATATCGTATATAGATAATTATCAGTAGTAAGCTTACATTTGATTTCTCACATATGTTTAAGACTAATTCTAATAGCTATGCAAAACACATTTTGTTTTTATTGGTTTTCATAAGGTTAAGTTTTTTTATCTCCTTTTTTTCTTTTTTCTTGTATAGTTTCATAGGCAACAATTTGCATTTTTTTTTAAGTTTTAAACTTTTTTTTTTTTGTTGTTTCGCTTATTTGACATTAGATTTTCAGAATTTTGAATATTTTTTTTTCAGAATTTTTATATATTTTTTTTTATTTCAAATAAATGTAACAAGTGCAATAACTTAAAATATAAAGGGTTTCGATTTGATTTTTCTTTTGAACATATTTTTAAATGCTTGCGGGTTAGAAAGTGCTGAATCATTATACCAATTGGTAGCTTCTATATGAACTGGTTGTGTGGGTGTGTGTGTGTATGTGGTTTAAAGAGGGGCAGTGCAATGCTCAGAAAAGGAATCGAATCGAATAAATGATTCGTGTGATCTTTGTGAATTTGGTTTTCCCGTCACACAATAGTAGCAAATGTTTCAAATTGAGTTGCGCATTTCGGATACATTTTAAATGCTTAAATTACTAAAATTCGCTGGCAGTGGCGCCTTTGCTTGCCTCGATTGGTTTGAAGGTTAACAAACGCTGCCTCTTAAACAATAACATTACATTTGCGCCTAGGCCACACAGAAAGTATATATATATATATATATGTAGATGTATATGTTGATATATATATATATATATATATTGGTGCTATATACGTATATATATATATATTTATGTAGTTGTATATACTTGAATGTACCTTTGCGTATGCACATTTTGATTGGCAAATGTACAAAATTGATTTGCATTAAGATCATTTGGTTTCTGTATATATTAATTTCGTTTACTTTGTCGTTTTGGTAATTATAGTAGTACATTTATTTTATTTATATTTTTCTTGCGTTATCGTTATATGTTTATCGTATATAGTACAACAGTTCATGGCCTTCCGTTCAATTATCAAACGTTGCTTTAGTAGGATATATTTCTTGCTTGTTGTGTTGAAAATGTATATTCACGAATATCAAAATACACACACAAAACAAAATAAAAATAAGAACAAAATTATATAATAATAATGAAAATTGGAGCGAAATGTAGTTCATAGCGAGTGGATTGGCACTGGGCACAGACTGCCTGTGCATACATATATCTATATGTCTATATATATATATATATATATATATTTATATGTATATATTTATATATATATATATATTTATATATATATATATATATATATATATATATATATATATTAGTTAGAGTGTGTGTGTGTGTGTGTGTGTGTGCGAGTGTATTTGTGTATGTGTGTGCTAGCAAACATTGAGCATTTCATAAGCAATCGATTCAGTTAGATGTGCGTAGAGCACGAGTGAAGAAAAAATCAATTGAAACAATTAATCATAATTACTAAACCAACGCTAAGCAAATTGCAATAAACAAATTTCAAATTTAACTTAATTAGTCTAACGCTAACGGACGTCTCCCCAACATTACTCGCTTCACTCGAATACTACCACTATTGATTTAAAAATGATAAATAATAGTCGTAAACAAAAGAGAGATGAGCAATTGGACACTCCAAGGCTCCACACCAAGCTAATCGCAGTAAGTCATTATTAATCTTAATCCAACTGTGTGTGTGTGGCTGCGTTTTCTACAACATTTCTACTTCTTTGACGATGACGACGATGATGACGCTGCTGCTGCCGTCGATGTGGACGCCGCTGTCACCTGACCACCCAACAACGAGTTGGTGGCCCGCGCTGATCTCAATTGGGCTCCAATTTGTGCAGGTGCCTGTGGTTTTGCCTTGTGTTGCTGCTGCTGCTGCTGCTGCTGCTGTTGTTGTTGTTGCTGCTGCTGCTGTTGCTGCTGCTGTTGGCGCTTTTGTGGCGCCAAGCCAGAGTTGCTGCCGTTGCGTCGCAGCTCGTGCTGTGATCCTTGCTGATAATTGCGATTGGCGACCTGCGGCTTATTGCCCAGGGAGCCGCTGCGTATGCGAACAGTGCTGCTGCCAAAGGAGCCAGTGCGTCGGCGATTCTGTTGCTGACCACCATAACCACCACCGCCATAGCCGCCACCCTGATGGTGCTGATGTTGCTGCTGCTGCTGCTGCTGTTGCTGATGTTGCTGTTGTTGCTGCAGCAGACGACCCACATAGTCGCTGCGATTAGTGATTGTGGTGTTTAGGCGACGACCACCAGCAGTTACTACAGCGGTGCCATCGCTTTCGGACACACTCCGCAGCCGATTGAGCTGGCGTGCTGGTGTCAGGCTGCCAACGCCTTGTAGCATCTCATTGATCTCGGGCTCCACAACGCGAAAGTCTTCAATATTCTTGAAGCTCTTCAAATATTCGTCCAGCTTTGGCTGCACCTCCAATTTCTCGCCGTTCTTGTAGTACTTGAGGAAGGCCCAGAACTTCTCCAGGCCATATAGTTGACCTAGCAAGAGCAAAAACAAAAAAAAAAAACCAAAAAAGGTCAATTAAAATGGTTCCATTCAGATCAACATATGCATAAAAAATAAATCATATATTATAGATGTAATTATGTATTACCTGTCTCATAATCAGCAATTGTCTCGTCCTGGAAGTCCTGATAGACATTAGGGCGGAACTTCTTCTCTAGGCCGTACGAGAAGAATCGGAATAGACACTCCAGACCATAGCGGAAGCCATTGCCCGCATCCTCGAGCGCCAGCGTACGGAACTCATTGTACATGGTCTTGTTAAAGTTCTCGCGCAGGAAGAAGGACCAGAATCGATACAGTGTGTTCATCTCCTGCGATTGTCCATAGCCCAGGCGACGGCGCTCCTTTAAGCAGCGCGAATGATACTTGTGATAGGCCTGCTGTGTAAAGTTATTCTCCTTGAGCAGCGCATGCGATGGATGCTGGAACACAGGCAACGATTGCGGCACCGATGAACCAAACGAGCCATAAGACGATGTCGTCGGCGATGTGCCCGTCGATGAGCCCATCGACGTGGTCCGCGGTCGATGCTCCACAGTGTCTAGGAGCCAACCGACATGCGCCTCCACCGGCGGATTGGCGGTGTGACGCAATTTACGTTTTCTTGGCGTGCGGGGATCAATGGAGTGCGAATTGGGTGCGGCATAAAAGCGGGCACGTCGCGACTTCAGCGTGGAATTCAGTGTCGAATTCAGAGTGGTGTCAGCATCCACAAGCGTTGTATCGGCATCTTGTTCATTATCATCTATATAGTTTGGCGGTGGCGGCGGTGGTTGCTGCTTTTGTGTTTGTCTCTTGTTAAGCGCAAGCTTCTCAAAGTCGGCCTGGGAAATGACGTTGACGGTGCGATAATCATTGTTGGGCACCACATTGGTGGTTGTCCACAAATCCTCTTCGTAGTTAACCAGTCCATCATTGATGATGTTCTCCAGATCCTGAGTAATTTTGGTGCGTGAGGTGAAGTCGGCGGTGCGATCGTAGCCCTCATGTTTGGGCGCTCGTCCCACCTGGGCAACGATGAGCAGCTTGTTGATGTCGCGATCAGCAAATTCGTAATCGGATTCGTCGTCGTCGGAGAAGTTTTCGGTGAAGTTATTGATGCGTCCGGTGGCGGGTATGGGGTCCATTAGCTCCTCGTCAAATTGAAAGTCTAGTTCTTCCTTTTCGGCATGGCACTGAGCGGATGGCGCAGCAGCAGCTGTTTTGGAGGAGGATTGGGAGTTGGTGGTGTAAGCAGCTTTGCCAGAAGATGATTGGATTTTGTTGCTGGTGTTTTTTATGGTGGCATTGGTGGTGGTGGTATTGGTGGTGATGGTTGTGGTCGTGGCGGTATTGGTGGTAACAGTGGCAGCAATGGATGTATTGTTGCTGGCTGATGTGGCATTGGATGTGGCGTTGGATGCAGACGATGACTTGGACGTGGACGTGGACGAGGACGAGATGGTTGACAAGGACGTGGTGGTGGAGGACGCATTTGCAGTGACGGTATTGTTGTTCTTGTTCGTCTTAACATTTTTAACATTGTTATTGTTGTTATTGTTATTGTTACTGTTACTGTTGTTGTTGTTGTTGAGCGTTTGTGAAAGCGTTTGCTGTTGTTGTTGCTGTTGTGTTGACGTGGACGTGTTGTTGTTGATAGATTTAGTAGCGTTTTCTTTTAAAGCGTTTGTTTTGGAGCGTCTCTTTACCTCTTTCCACATGCCCTCCGGCTCCGCCACCAAAGCAGCTGCTTCACTAGCGCCACCACCAGCTGCCTTTGCCGCCGTTCGCTTCTCCGGCGTCGAGCTGCTCTTCGGCTTGACACTCTCGGCCAGGCCGCTCAGATGATCGGCCAATTCGGCAGCGGCACCAACACCGCCGCCTCCCTTCTGCACGCCAGCCCCACCCTCCACACGCTGTGTGAGCGCACTGATCGCGGAATTCATGCCCGACAAGGTCGGTCTCTGCTTATTCTCCAGCAGCATCTTGGGCATCGTGTTGCGTGGCACCGGCGGCGGCGGTATGCTGCTCAATGGTTTCCCGGCCATGGCCGAGGTCAATATGGCTGCTGTGAGTGGTGGCGATGCTAGCGACAACTGTGCCACCTCTGGATTTAATGCCGCGTCTGCTGCTATCGATTCAGTCTGCTTTTCTGGCATCATCTTTTGCTTCTGCTGCTTCTGTTTCTGATCCTGCTGCTGCTGCTTCTCTTGCTTGTCAGTTGGGGCGTCGGACTTGTTGTCAGCCTCAGCCCCGATGAGGGCCAGCTGATCCTTTGGATCGACTGCATCGCTAATCGGCCAAATGGTGGGCGTTGTCTTTGTGCGCACCTTGTAGCCCTCGAAAAGATCCAGCTTGTCCGAGTCCTTGATGGCGGTCACAATCAGTGCCACGTCCTTGGTCAGCGCCAGTACGCGATGGAACGAGGCGATCAGTGTGACCGGTATATAGCCCTCTGCGTCCATTTTGCGGCGCAAAAAGAAGTCGCCGGTAAGATTATCGACGCTAAAATAGTATTCACTGTGGCGAAAGAATTAATTAATTATAATGTGCAGAATATATAACTAAGATATAGTAAAGTGAACAAACATCTAGTTAATAAATCACTTTGGCTACAAATGTGATTTAAATTCGCCAACAATTCAAATTTCTTGATTTCTCCAAGTCTCTTATACAATACTAATTTCTATATTACTTATTTGACTGTTGAATAAAGTTTGGAATACATTCTTTAATATAATGTTTTACTCATGAAATATTTATATATTAAATTCCCTTAAGCGAATGGAAATTATTTCAAATTCGCTCCGTACAATATAAGGTTAAAGAACTGACTTTATTTAAATAGAATTGAATAATGAGATCTAACATAATTTTTGGTTACATAATGAATTTTCAACCAAAGTGTGAGTCTTGAAATTTAATCTTGAATGCCAAGAGATGTGACAGGAGTGAACTACTTACACTTGCTTCTTGATAGCCTCTTTAACGCTGGCAGCGTCCATTTCAATGTACGCAGCCGGAACGTTGCCGAAATAGTGGGTGCCCATGAGCACATATGATTGCGAAGTATCTGCGCCGGCAGCGTCTGCCGGCAAATAGTTGACATACTCGCCAGAAGCTAACAGATGGCGTGGTATGCGATTAGTTGGACGACCTGGTCCCGGTCTTGTGAATCCACCGCCACGCCCTTGCCGCCCGCCCCGATACGGCGTGCGGAAGCGGCGTGAGCCACGCAACCCACCGCCAGACCCTGTCGCTGCCCCGGCACCCGCTGCCCCTCCTTCGTCTGCACCGCCGCCTGTGCCTGAGCGTTGCTGCTCATCGTTGGCAGCGGCGACACTGGGGCCGCTGCTACGCCAGGAATCCACGCGCTCGGGCGCAGCAGACGTGCGTGCGTTGTACGCATAACGGCCACCATATGGCCGCGAATCCGTTGCACCTCCTTGCTGACCATCACCGCCTCTGGATATTGATGATGTTGATGCAGCCGATGCTGCTGCTGTTCCGGCTGCGCCGGTTGCTGCTGCAGCTGACCCCCCACTGGCGCCGCCACGCTCATTGTAGGAACGCTGCGGACGACGCTGCTCGTAGGCATCATCGGTGAACCGGCGATTTGACCGACCACCAATGGGCTTGGCGCGGCTAGACTTGGCCAGATCGATTTGCAGTGGACGCCACTTGTGCTTGGGCATTTTCTTGTTGATGGAAGCACCAGCGGCAAGGGTGCCAGCAGCAGGGACAGTTGCGCTGCCAGCGGATTGTTCGACTTCTCGCTGGCTCCTGGCATCATGACTCGTGCTGGCGTTATTTGCTTGACTGCTGCTGTTGCTGTTGCTGCTACTGTTGTTGCTGTTGCTGCTGCTACTGTTGCTGGCAACAACGGTGACCACGGTTGACTCAACGCGAGCTTCGTTTGCTGAAGCTGCTGCTGTTGTTGTTCCTGCTGCTGTGGTTGTTGTTGCTGCTGGTGTTGCTGCTGCTGCTGCAGTTGCGACTGTTGTTGCTGCGGGCTGTTGGGCTGTTGTGGTTGCAGCGGATTTGGCCGCTGTCTGTTTTCGGGTTGAGCTACGTTTGGTTTCGTTAACGGTGGCTTTGCCACTGCCAGAAACTCCACCAATTAGCGTCGGCCACTCGCCAACGTTGCTAAAATCGCTGGCCTGCAAAATGCAAATAGAAATTGTTGTACAATCGAGCCAAGAATTTATAAGATGTGAGTTCTGTTTGATTTTTTCATTTTTACCTTTTGATTGACCTTCTTTCTGTCCTTTACCACTGCAGGGGCGAGCGGATCCGCAATAGTCGCATCAACTGAAATAATGGAAAAAATATACATTTAAGAAATATAAAAATTATTTCAAATCAGGCCAATCACATTTGACACATCCGACACGCAGTTGCGCCGAGAGTTAAATAAAAGTAGACAAAATGAGCAGAAAGAGAGAGAAAGGAAATAGAGCGAAGAGAAAGAGAGCGAGAGAAATTTCACTCACCCTTTGTTGCAACAGAATCGCTTGTTGTTTTTGTTGTTGTTGCGGCGGATGCTCCTGTTGTTACTGTTGTTGTTGTTGTTGTTGTGGCTTTAATTACCGTCTGTGTTGTAGTTGATTGCTGTTGTTGTTGCTGCTGCTGTTGCTGTGTCTTTTTGTTGCTGTTACTGCTGCTGCCGCTGTTCTGTGCGCCTTGATTGTTATTGTTGTTATTATTATTACTATTGCTGACAGTCTGTTTCGGTTGCTGCTGCTGTTGCGGCTGCTGCTGCTGTGGTTGTTGTTGTTGTTGTGTCTTTGGTTGCAAGACGCGTTTCTCCAATGGCGAGGTGCTAGCTTTTGGGCTGCCCACTTGTTTTGATGATATCTGTATGTAAAAATAAAATGTATAAAATACACACATGTATTTAACAAATTTCTCAGCAGTAGTTGTACGTCATAGATTATTGAAAAATCAATTCAACTTTGTTCTAATTTCCATGAATTTTTTTTCTTTTCCTACTAGTTTACTGGCTTTCCAGAGCTCAACCTAACCTACAAAATATAGCCACAACAACAAAGCAATGCTCTTGGGAGTGTCCCTAACCCAGATTCGGTTCATGACCCGATACACACACACTTATACATATTTATATATATATAAATATGCCAGATACACAAAAATGAGCACAATTACCTTAAATTCTTTAACAAATGTCCAAATGTAGCCACTATTCCAAAAAGCAACTCATAATATGAAATTTCTTACGACCGCATGCAGCTTTTCTCATATCTTATCTCACACACTTACACAAAGTTAGTTTGTTTGCTTTGCTGATCACATATGTATATATACATGTATGTATGTATATATATACATATATATATATGGGTATAAATTGTTTCAATTGCTCTCACTCTCACAAATTGTTTAAACAAATGCTTGCGTTTATTTTTAGCGTGGAACACTTTTGTAAAGACGCTCCGTTCTCTTTAACTGCTCGTTGAATTCTGTGCACGACCAGCGACGAATCGAACGCAATGACAACAACTCTGCCGCGCTGTTCGCTGCTCGCGTCTCTGTTGGCGTTGGTGTTCACTGTGCACGCGATGACTACGTGAGCAAAAACGAATACGAACTCAAACGAAACAACGCCTGCGGACAAAGAGGGCCAAGCGACCAGCAGCAGCAACAACAACGACTGGTTTTACAACACAACAACAACGTTGAACATTAAGTATAAAAGCCGATTCAAAATAATAACAAAAAACAGCCGATGCGCCGGTTGGAATATGCGTGAGAGCGGGCGAGATAGAGATAGCAAGAGAACAACAAGAGCGGCGCAATTTGCCGTGGCCAAGGCACCCTGTATAATGGGGATAGTAGATACAGGTTTTCCTATGTACGCACACACCATAAAAATGTGTTGTTTTCATACGTATTTTCCTAACAACAAATTTCTTAATTTATTCAATATATACGAATATTAAGAGTATTTGCATATAAGCATTTTCAAATTGAATTAACAAGTGTGCTACTTTGAGGAGAAAAAAAGACAGATGAAAATAAACATTTGCCGTCTCGCTCTCTTGTAACGTCTTGTAAAAGTGTAACGAGAAAAACAGCAAAACAAACAACATGTGATTTTCGGCACGTAGGCCAAAGAGGCAACAGCAGCTCTCGCGGGTAGTTGAAAAACTCCACAGACCAAAGACGCAGAGAGAAACTGAAGAAATGAGAAATGAGAGAGAGCGCAATGTGCGAGGTGCGCGTGTTTTTTTCATGTACCAAAGTGCATACATAAATTACACATTGGTTTGTTTTTTTTTTCTCACATCAAAAACATACATATTGAAAAAAACACATTTGTCCTCGTGTGACATCACGTACTCTCATCTATGTATAAGATTCTCCATTGTTCTTCATTGGAAATTCCTTCCAAGGTTTAATGAATCATCCCAAAAATGGTATCGGGGTCAGTAGTTTTCCACTCCAAGAGCCTCGTTCTAACAGCATGTCTCAACAGTGTAAGCTATACAGTTGTACTTATGAAACCCAATACATTTAGTTATTTAACTTTAGCACTGTTATCTGCTTTCAAGACATTTGAACCCCCAGTCACCTCTCTCTGACGTATTAGCAAAATATATAACAATAATTAAATGTTTAAAAATAAAATACATATATGCTTGCACTTAGATTAGAATCATTATAATTGTTGTGTAGTAGGAGTAATTCTTGATAAGTCAAGGTCATTGATACGAAAAGCTTTTTCAAATGGCATCTAAACTTGATTAATCGAAAGCTTATTTGTGCTTTATTGCACGTCGTAAAAAACAAAGTCATTGCAAGTCATGATCGAAAGAACCTTGGCAACAATTCGCGGCTTGCGTAAACAAAACTTGAACTTGCCTCTCAAATTCGAAGTTGGAGCAGAAGCACAACAATAATTAAAGCGCAATAGAGTTGATGGTTGTTGAAACACTTTAGAATTGCTTCTAGAAAAATTATCTTTAATTGTATTTAGTTCCACAACGAACGATCGCTGAAAGACAACTGAGCCGATTCTAATGTAAATTGATAATTTTAAACTGCCGAAAGAGACACATAAAGCGGCAGCGCAGTCAACCGCGACAGCGACGCTGCCAGGCTATATAATCAAAAGTCGAGGCGGGTCTTACAAGCCAAAGCGCGTAAAAATATAAAACGGCAGAAACAAAACAAACAAAAAAACGTGCAAAAAAATGGCATTCTCTATTCAAGTTTCAACGCCTCTCTGCCCGCAGCGGTTTTAGGTTCGTTGTCACTATAAATAAATGTGGGGGGATATGAGGTGATATAATTCATATAACTACGTTTTAGTAAATTGGAATAGATTGCACAGGTATGCGATCAAAGCTGCAAAAAATTCCAGCCGCAAATGCTCGTTATGTAAAAATGAAAAATATAACTAAATCATATTTATTTCTATTGCAGGCACAAAACGTGATCCCAATCAAATCAACGGCAATGCATGTAAGTAGGGAGGTGGCGGGGGAAGCCGCGGGGCAGCTCGTTATCGAAGCAGGTTTTCGAACTGAACACGAATAGGGAACACAGAGGGAGGCAAAAATTATAAAAATGCAGCGAAATATGCAAAGTATAAAAAAAAAACAATAAGGTCAAAACAGATTTATGAGCAATTTTTATTTACTTTTTGCCATGTGCTATTTTAAGTATTTTTTTGTGTTAGTATTGCTTTTTACGCAATTTCATTAAATTGATAACAACAAATAATGTGTGTGTGTCAGTGTTCTTAGATGTCGGTGAACTGGTATTGTTGTTGTTATTTGGCATGTGGTTGTGGGGGGGCCAAACTTAACTGCGTAGCAAGTCTTTATCAAGACCCCCCGAAAGAATGAAAAAAGTGTGTTGGAGAGAGACCTCTAGAGAATTTTTAATCTGGTTTCTGATTTTTCGAGTGCACGCACAAATCTCAGTAACCACATTTGCATATATGTACATATATCACATACAATCCGAATGAGAGCGCTGAATTAAAACATTTGAATGCTAGCCGACACTTTGCTTATCATTTAAATGCGAATTTATTTTTAATATTGTGTATCATTATTTTGGGATCATAACAAAATAAAGTATATCAACAAGTTGCCTTTGGCAATCAGTCACCAAAAATTTTAATATTAAAATGATTTAGACAGAAGTATTTAGGGTGTTATACAAATAAAGCTCTCTCTGTGTAAAAAGCCTGTACCGAAAGACCTTATATACAAAATATTTATAATAGGTATCAGATGTAAGACCATAACTGACAAGCAATCGAAAATATGTTCAATATTCAGAACAAAGAGATTTTGCGTATTATTTAATGTGTGTTAAATAAGTATTGTACAAGGAAACAGAAAAAGCATTAAAGCTTTGACGTGGATGAACAGAAAATAAAGAAAGGAAAGAAAGAAAGAAATCACATAAAGAAAGCATAAATATTCAAATTTATATACATTTGTATGTACAACAGAATCGACTACAAAGAGAAAGGCAAAGAACAAACAAACGTGAACATGTATTGGAGGGGTATGCGATCACTGCGCGAAATCAGAGTACTGTGGTGAATCCACATTTTTCCATAGCCGCATGAATATCAACAATACGAAATTGTAGACAGCAACATAATAAACAGGCAGGCAGGCAGGCGGCAATGCGGCAGCAAGACGAATGCATATCGATATTATCTTTGCACAGTGTACAACGCCGCTTAATGCGCTTTCCAGTTCTACTTTGCTGATCATTCTTAGTGCTGGTCGTGTCTGATGTACATGCAGGGATGGAAATGAAAACAGAGAAAGCCAAAACAGAAAGAATGCCTAACTAATAGTTTTTATCTATTTATTTTTAAGTATTTTTAAATTGAGAATTTGTATATATTTACTTTCGTTTTCATGCTTGTTGCTATTTTTATTACTCGTCGTCGCTGTTGTTGTAATTTTAAGTCACCAACACGCAACCATATGCATATATGCGTATTTATTTGTGCATTGTGTGGCTTATCGTCGTAGCTAGTCACCTTTGATGATGATATTCAACAAGTACTTGTTTTCTAAATTATATTTATATTTGTAGTTTTGTTTATTGTTGTTGTTGTTAACATTTCACCACTATACAAATGTGGTGAATTCATGACGCACACGTGGTGGCAGTTTGAATGGGTAATAGATTAGGGTGACCCTTTATAGATTATGTTTTTATTGTTAAATAACAGGGTTTTTCTTTTAGATATGTTCTGTACAGGTCGAGAAATATCGCTTACGTTGCGAACGTCTGAAATGGCACACGTCAACTGGTTAATTTTACTTTTGGTTTTCAAATCGCTACGTCGACGTGAAGCAAGAGAAGCGACGACGCCGGCGTTGACGCGTCAGCGTCGATAGTTAACAAACAAGAAGAGGCTACTTAAAACTCGTGCGACAGTCAAAAACAGCAACAAACGGAAACAAAAGCGAAATTAACTGTTGTTTTTTTAGTCGGCAACAGCTTCTTAATTAGACTAATTTGCATGATTACTACACGAATATAATAAAAAAAAAAAACAGAATGTCACTTGTACGAGGGTAGTTCGAACCAGTTTGGTCTCGCTTTTAGGTTTTAGGTCTTTCATAAGCAAACAAATCATCATAACAATTGCTCTCGCGCTGACGACGACACAGCCGGCGGCGTCAGCACGCGCTGCTGACCTTGACATTTATTTTTAACTGTAAATTTTTACTTTTTCGCTCGCCCGTCGTCGCGTTGCGATAGATGCGCGAAAGCAAACAAACAAAAATAAATATCCAACTATTAGGCGAACACAAACGCACAGGTCCAATAATAAACGACGAACACATAAAAAGATACATATCAACAATAAAATAGAACATAACGTAATAAACAATCGAATTAGATTTTCAGATTCTCGCATCGCACGCTTTATCGTTGAAATGTGAACGACAGAGCAAAAGACAACGACCGATTGATTTCGCAGCTGCTGCTGTTGTTATTTTTGTTGTTGGTGTTTTTCTGGTTGTTATTGTGGGCGTGCTTTTTGTGGGGTTCGTCAATTCAATTCAGCAGTTGCCGGCTGTATTAATTTTTTCAAGTGTTGCATAATAGAGAAAACAACATGTAAAACAAAAAACGAAAAAAAAATCTCTTGCGCTTTTCGCTTTGTTTTGACAAATCGTTTCTATTTTCGATATTATGCAATGCGGTGGCATCATTCGTCAGTATAAGTAAATATTACATTAAAGTACAGATAATATAATAAGCAATTATATTTGATAGCCAGCAGAAACCACACGTTTTCATGCTCGTCTCGTGTTTATTTGTTTTGTGTTTTGTGTTGCTGCTTCTTCATTCGCGCTTGTTATGCTTTGCTTTCTATCTGCGCTTACGCCATTCCACGCACATTTGTTTACCAACAGCAGATCAACAAACGAAACAAAAACAGTATCTCGCTTGCTTCACCCCTCCCTCCACACTAACAAAGCATAGCTCTTTGTCTTGGTGATCTATCACAACAAGACATGCCGTCATTTTAGAGTTACCCTAACTTATGTAGAAGATATATAAATAAAACTATTTGAAGTTTAATCTGCTTTGCTTGTGCATATAAATATTGTTTTCAAGATACGCTTTTTTGGAGGGCTAAGCTAAGTAAGTTCTAGATGAAGGCTCAACATTCAATATGATAATATAACATAATATTAAATTAGTGTTTTAACACAAGCATTAGTAGACTTCTTATTTTTAATGGTTTTTGAATTGATTTCGAATTGAGAATGACTATCTACAATTTTTATTCCATTTTTTTTATTTTGTTCTAACATGTACCCGTTTTATTTAACTTGAACTGATAACTCCTTCAATTCCGATAAGCGAATCAAAACGATTCGAATTTCGGTTACGGTAAGTTTCAATCGGTAAACCGTTTCGGTTCCGCTTTGATTCCGTGCCCGCGAAACAGGGGAATGGCAAATGTAAAATTTTGGATGCGTTTCGCTATTTCAATCGTTTAATTTCGGTTAAAAAAATCCATTTTCAACTCCTTAAGATTATATAATCTTAACTTGAATAAAGCTCAAGTTTAAAAGATTTAGGTGACTTACCTTCCAAGCGTTAACCTTTGGCGGCGGTGCTGCAACAAAGCGCTTTGGCTGTGGCGCCACAGCGGTATTTGCTGCTGCTCCTGTTGCAGTTGCAGCTGCAGAAGTCGAGGAAGAGGCGGCAACAGCTGTTTGGGCATCGATGTCGCCCGATTTGGGCTCGTTGCCACTACTGTTGTTGGACGCCTCCAAAATGGCGCTGGGCGATGTATCCGATTTGCGTTCCCTTTGCATTTTGCCAGAGTTTCCACCATTGCCATTGTTGTTATTGCCTCGTGGCGCTCGAGAGCGCATCATTTGTTTGCGTCCATCGATTTCAGCGCCAGCAGTTTGACGTCGCCCCGGCTTCTGACCCGGACCCGGGCCACTGCCTCCGGCTGTCTGCTGCTGCTTGTCGCGCGTCGTCGTCGTCGTCTTTTCCTTGCGCGCCTTTTTGCGATCGCGATTGCGATGATGCGACAGCACCGGCACAAAATCATTATTGTCGTCTAGTTCCGAAGAATTCTCGGCCGTATTGTCGCCGCCAGCGGCGGCACGCTTCTCACCCACATTTGGTGGCACCACCAAATCATCGACGGCTGCTGCCTCAGCGGCTGCGGTCTCCTCGCTCCACGACTTGAGCGTCTTCAGATTGGGTTGATTCTCCTTGTTGTTGTTGTCCACACCAGCGCCAACTGCTGCTGCCCCCGTTACTGTCCCCTTCTTGCTGTCCAAATTCTGCACAACATTCGCATACGAAGTGGTGGTGGCTGTGGCAGCGTTGACGGCATCGATGCCAGCATTCGACGCTGTGGCAGCTGCATCCTCCTTGCTGCTGCTGCTGGACATTCTTATTCTTCTTTTTCTTTGTTGTTGTTGATTTTGCTCCTGCTTCTGCTGATAATCTCTCTCTCTGAGTGGGCAGCTTTCGTTGCTCTACTCCAGATTGTGGATCTTCTGCTGCTGCGACTGCTCTAAACTCGTTGTTGTTGTTTTTCGTTTTTGTTGGTTTGGTGTGGGAAACTCTTTGGTGCTTCCTTGCCAGACCCACAAAAAATATATATATAATCTATATACACGTAATCAACGAGATCGAACAAACGAGCTGCTGCTGCTGTAACTGTAAATGAAACAAGAAAATCACGTTAGATATTTGTATTGCTTTTCTTCTTTTGTCACACACACATGCACGCAGAGACACCCACGCACACAGACACGTTTGCAGCTCGACCTTTTCTTAAATGCATGCGGCTTACCATTAAAAAAAAAAACAATGCACTAGCAAAGTTCCATATTCCCGGCACTCCTCTCGTTCACTCGTTCGCTCGCTCTCTCTCTCTCTCTCTCTATTTCTCTTTGTGCAGTTGGCTATTTAAAGGCACATTGCATTTTAATATTTAATTTCAATTTTCACGCTGCTTTACGAATTTGATTTTACAATTGTATTTTTTGTCGTTCTAAGTCTCAAAAATGGTGCATTATACGCGTTCAGCTAATGAAGCACGATAAATTGACAATAAAAAAAAACAGACGAAAGGCGAAAGAAGTAGAACGGAGAACTGACTAGGAGTATAAAATATTATGCAGCCAGCCAGAAATACAAGTGAGGTTAAGGCGCGGCGGCGGCGAAGCAGCAGTCACAGAATGAATACCCCCCCCACAAGAGTGTGCGAAGCAGCAGCGCAAAGAGCAACAAGCGATTAGTTGCTTCGCCGGCCCTGCCAACCTGCTGCTAAGTTCAGCATAGAATTTGAATGCGACGCAATAGCTAAATACAAAATACAAAAGAGACTGTATTCAAATGTTTAATCAATTGCACACTAGCTCAATACACTAAATGTGTAAGAAAAAGCAGGCAGATGAGGCAGCAAACGGCCGCTTTGGCAATTGTGGTTATGCAACAACAACGCTTGCATTGTGTGCACCCCTGGCCAGCGAACAGCTGTTTATGCAGCCTGCCTGCGCTTGCTGCACCAATCTCTCTAAGCTCAAATTTCAGAGAAGCACACAATACGCACACACATACATACGCGCACATAACAAAACATTTATATAGAATATTTAAAATATTACGTACCAATCACAATGGGACGTGTACTTGTATCTATTTATCTAACAACTGCAAGTAGTAGACGAGAAAAACAACACAAGAATTGATACACTATTCGACGTTTTGCTTTGCTTTATGCTTTGCTAACGTCGTTTCACGTATGCGCCAACGTTGTTGTTTCTGTTGCTATTGTTGTTGTTGTTTTTATTTCGTATGCTTTGCTTCGCGATTTTCTGACTCTTCGCACTCTCACTACTCTCGCACTCGCTCTCACTCGCTCACTCACGCGCTGGTGGGTTGGTTGGTAGCTAGAACGATTTTTATTGTGTGGTTACGAATTAGCACGAATGCAATGATTTCACACAGATTCTAACAAATTGCAATATTGTTCAGTTAGTAGTTGACACGATTAGCACTTGTTTGTGTTTTTACAGCACTTTGCAGCATAATTTCACAAAATCTCGGATACCGAGCAAGACATGTGGTTTTTTTACCCGTCGCGGTCGAAAAGGAAAAGAACAGGGCTGTTCTCATTATCGGGGCCGTCGTGCAAAGCACATCAATCGATATATGCTGTGACCATTTGACCATTCACAGTGCAACAGTATCTGTTTAATTGTGACAACATGGCAACGCTGTAAATGCCGCTGCGCTTTAGCGTTTTTATTTAAAACACATATTTATTTATGTATTTATAAATTAATCTATTTATTAGCATTTACAGCAATGTGTAATCTATATTGCAGTTACAGCACAAGCTGGCGAACAACAAGAAGAAAAGCCGTTACAATGATATTTGTTTACAGTTTGCGCACGTCAACTGCTGATTACAGTTGCGAGTGTGTGTGTGTGTGTGTTTTGGTATGTGTGTGTGGGAGGGCAACAAAATTTATCGTTCGCAGAAAGGAAAATATATTAACATTCACTGTTTACATTCAGAAGCAAGTTGACGTGGCCCAAAATAGAATTAACTAAAGCGCAGAATTAATTGGAATAATGTGCGGTATCTTTGCTTATCTCAACTATTTGACGCCCAAGTCGCGTCAGCAGGTTTTGGAGCTTTTGGTGCACGGCTTGAAGCGTCTGGAATATCGCGGCTATGACTCCACCGGGCTGGCCATCGATGCGCCCGGCGACGATACGGGTCACGACATCCTCATGGTAAAGCGGACGGGCAAGGTGAAAATGCTCGAGGATGCCATTGCTGAGATGATGAGCGATGAATCTGGCAGTGGTGGATTGGGCAACTGGGATCAGCCGGTGAACATTCATATTGGCATTGCGCACACGCGCTGGGCAACGCATGGTGTGCCGTCGGAGCTGAACTCACATCCGCAACGCTCCGATACGGAGAATAGCTTTGTGGTTGTCCACAACGGTATCATCACCAACTACAAGGACGTGAAGACGCTGCTGGAGAAGCGAGGCTATGTTTTTGAGTCGGACACGGACACGGAGGTGATTGCCAAGCTGGTGCATCATCTGTGGCAGTCGCATCCGGGCTACACCTTTGGCGAGCTTGTCGAACAGGCCATCCAGCAGATCGAGGGCGCCTTCGCCATCGCCTTTAAGTCAAAGCATTTTCCGGGCGAGTGCGTCGCTTCGCGTCGCGGCTCACCGCTCCTGGTGGGCATCAAGGCAAAGACGAAACTGGCCACCGATCATGTGCCCATACTGTACACGAAGGCGCATCGTCCTCACAACCAAGCCCAATTCCATCTGCTGCCCAGCAGCAGCAATGGCGCCAGGAATGTGGAAGTCAGCGCCGAGTTTCAGCCGCTGGAGCACAAGGAGGTGGAATATTTCTTTGCCTCAGATGCATCGGCGGTGATCGAGCACACGAATCGTGTCATCTACCTGGAGGACGATGATGTGGCCGCCGTTAAACACGACGGCACGTTGAGCATACATCGGCTCAACAAATCCTCGGATGATCCGCATGCCCGAGAGATAATCACACTGAAAATGGAGATACAACAGATCATGAAGGGCAACTACGATTACTTTATGCTCAAGGAGATCTTCGAGCAGCCCGAATCCGTGGTAAACACAATGCGTGGACGCGTGCGTTTCGTCACCCAAACGGTTGTCCTGGGCGGCATCAAGGAGTATATTCCGGAGATTAAGCGCTGTCGTCGCCTGATGCTCATCGCTTGCGGCACCTCGTATCACAGTGCAGTCGCCACACGGCAACTGCTCGAGGAGCTCACCGAACTGCCGGTCATGGTGGAGTTGGCCTCCGATTTCCTGGATCGCAATACGCCCATCTATCGGGACGACGTGTGCTTCTTCATCTCGCAGTCGGGCGAAACGGCGGACACGCTGATGTCACTCCGTTATTGCAAACAGCGTGGCGCTCTCATTGTGGGCATCACCAATACGGTGGGCAGCAGCATCTGCCGCGAATCCCATTGCGGTGTCCATATCAATGCGGGACCTGAAATTGGTGTCGCCTCCACCAAGGCGTACACCTCGCAGTTCATCTCGCTGGTGATGTTCGCCCTGGTCATGTCCGAGGATCGGTTGTCGCTGCAGCAGCGCCGCCTGGAGATCATCGCCGGCCTCTCGCAGCTGGATGCACATATCCGGACTGTGTTGCAGCTGAACTCGCAGGTGCAGCAGCTGGCCGAGGAGCTGTACAAGCACAAGTCGCTGCTGATCATGGGACGTGGCTTCAATTTCGCCACCTGCTTGGAGGGTGCTCTCAAGGTCAAAGAGCTGACCTACATGCACAGCGAGGGCATCTTGGCAGGTGAACTAAAGCATGGACCACTGGCGCTGGTCGACGATGAGATGCCCGTGCTGATGATCGTAATGCGTGATCCGGTGTACACCAAGTGCATGAATGCCCTGCAGCAGGTCACCTCGCGCAAGGGCCGACCGATCCTCATCTGCGAGGAAGGCGATGCGGAGACGATGGCCTTCTCCACGCGCTCGCTACAAATACCCCGCACAGTGGACTGCCTGCAGGGCATCCTCACCGTGATACCCCTGCAGCTGCTTTCTTATCATATTGCCGTCCTGCGGGGCTGCGACGTCGACTGTCCCCGCAATCTGGCCAAATCGGTGACAGTTGAGTAAAACTCTGGCAGATGCCTGATGCGCTGCAGTGCATCCCCCTAAGAAGAATTCCATTCTGACCGCGCACAGAGCGTTTTATTCTATGTATTGTCCCTAATACATATATATCTATATCTATATATGTGTATATATATAAATATATATATCTTTAGTCTAGGTTCCATCAATATTTACTGCTTTTAAATCGAGCAATTTGCATTTCGTTCCGTTTCTTCGTTGATCATTATGTGCCGTATAAAAAAAAAAAGCGTTTTTTTGTGTGCAATTGAAATATAATTATTTGTATATCTCGTTCAATGTGTGTATAATATATAATATACATTTATAATAATAAAACATTTTATAATTCCAACCAAGTTTATTTTGAATAATTCAAAAAAGTTTACAATTAGTTATTTTAAATTGAATCACTTTACGAGCGAAACAAGTTGCTTTTCAGGGCTACAACATGACATGTACGACACGTTTGCAGCCCTGGCCAATAAATATTTTTCTTTTGCTGTATGCCAACCCTGCATTTGGCCGCATATGCAGAGTTAATCAGAAGTGGAAAGAAAAAAAAAAGCGTACGAAAAGTTGTGCAACTTGAGTAATTAACAAATAAAAACAGTGAAAAAAGCGATTGCGTTTAACAGCAATTATGACGGTCAATAAGCGGGACGCGAGTGCGACGCGACCGCGTTGCTTTTTCGACATAACGCTCGGCGGTTTGAGCGTCGGTCGCATCGTCTTTGAGCTGTTTAGTGACATTGCGCCGAAGACCGTAGAGAATTTCCGTTCGCTGTGCACGGGCGAAAAGGGCACCGGACTCGTCACCGGCAAGCGACTCCACTACAAGAGTGTCATCTTCCATCGCGTGGTCAAGGATTTTATGGTGCAGGCGGGCGATTTCAGTGCGGGCAACGGCACCGGCGGCGAATCAATTTATGGCGGCACATTCGAGGGTAAGTTCTGCCTGTGTGTGTGTTTTCTTTGCATATGTGTATGTGTTTGTGTGCGTGTGCTTATGCATACATACACAAAGCATATAGTACATGTAGTTGCTTGTGTGTGTGTACGTGTGTATGTGTACGTGGTATGTGTGTATGTGTGTGGTGCTATCAAATAATTCGATCTAATGGCACAGCCTAAATATTGTTATTGTTATTATTATAATACTACTACACAATCTGTGTGTGTTGCCTCTGCATGGCATGCATTAGTCCACTGCTGTTTGCATGACACGAAAGCATTAGAAATTTGTATTTATTTTTCAGTTGTTTATTGGGCGGTTTGCAGCAATGATTGTTAATGCCTTTAGCTTAATTTTCTAATCTATACTTTTTACATTGTGATTGGTGTTTCCATTTTTATACCCTGATTCTTATTCACATTTGGTAAAATCTTCTACATTGAAAAATTAGAAAAAATATGGTTGAGATTTGTGAAAAAATATGAAATAATTAGAAGGAATAATCTTTGCTTCCATAAGGTATATATATGCTTGATCTTTCAGAAATTATGTATAAGAGCTAGAAACTATAGATATAAAATATTGTTTCTTTTTAATTGTATTCGTAATTGCGCTAATTTCGAAAATATCGATACAAATCAGATTCCGCTAGCAAAAAGACACAGTCTTCCAATTGATATAGTATCCATTAATCATCCAGACATATTTTGATTCTATACATGTCCGTCTGTGTGTCTGCTTCTATGCGATATAGTCCCTCGATTTTAAATTTCTCCTAATGAAACTGCGAATAAATATTTTTTTTGCTGCAATTCCATTATGATTGAACGTAGACGTGTGAATGGCAAAATAACGGCTTGATTTAAATATAAATGTATAGATTAAATTTGTAAATTTAATTATACAATTTTTAGATAAAAACATATGAAATAATTACTGACTCTTTGTTGCAGACGAATGCTTTGAGAAGAAGCACGATCGCCCATTTCTGCTGTCGATGGCGAATCGTGGCAAGAACACAAACGGCTCGCAGTTCTTTATGTAAGTGGTTTCACTGTGGCGTCGTCGCAATGTTTTCGACGTCTCAATCTAAATCTATTATTTTTGGCTATATCTTAATCCATATGGAATTGTAATAGTTTCTCTTGCAGCGATAAAACAAACAACATGCATTCATACATAATTATTTTACTTTTGTACTTTGCATATCGATTTAAAATACTGTTGTTGTTCATTGATCTATTGCCGTATAGCAGCGAGTATGCGAGTTCTCTCTGAGACCAGTTCTCGCTCTCACTCTCTCACTCTCTCTCTGGACGACTGGGCACCCACCACCCACCACCCACCAGCCACCATCGACACCACTCACCCCCCACCCTCTCAATGGCCCAAAAGCGTGTGTATATCTGTGTGTGCGAGTGTGTTCGAGTGTGTGTGTGTGTGTGTGTGTGGGTGCAACTGGGCGTAGCTGAAATCTATGGGCAGCCTCTGCGTCAGCCTCCCTCGTCTCGTCTTCTCTCCTCTTCACTCGGCTGTCCTTGGCAACACAACAACAACCACAGAAACCACAACGAGATGATGATGATGATGAAGCTGATGCTGCTGCTGATGATGATGATGATGATGATGATGAGATGATCAAATCAAATCCTAGTCGGGATTGGCTACTCAGTTGCTGCCCAGTTGTTGTCTTCAACTTGATATCTTTAAGTTTGTTGCCTCCATCTTCAGCTACAACGACAGACAACAACAACAACCACAACAACAATAAGAACAACAACAGCATCAAGAACAACAACAACAACAACTCAACAAACAGCAACAATAGAAAACTACAACCAACAACAAACAAACAACAAACCGAACCAAAGTTTGCAATGTGTAAAGAATATTTTTCTTCTCTTCTGTTTTTCATTGTAGTACAACACAGCCTGCGCCACACTTGGACAAGTAAGTAGAGCCATCATCTTAATAATCATTTATTCATACATATATATATATATAAAGCAACAGTTCAATAATATCCAGATGCAGTCAAAATAATAATAGTAGGGCTTCTCCTAATCAAAGCGTCATATCTAGTTTATAGAAAAATTGAAGGTTCCAGTCGAGAAGTTTTTAAATACACATCAGACTTGCAAATATTATTTTATTATTATATATAAATTAATATTATATATCAATAATATGTCACAACTATATTTTCTATCAAGAAGAATGTATTATCTTAAGAATTCTGTCTCTTATCGGAAATTGATTAGTATCGAAATTCATGTGGCTGTTCTCGATAAAATGAAATCAACCTTATCTGCGTAGAGTAACTTATATACAATATCTGAAGACTCTTACAGTCTTATAGTCGCTGATGTGGTCTTGTTTCTATGACTAAATAGATTCGGCTATTAATGCTGATCAAGAACATATATTTACCTTATGGAGTCGAAGATGCTATCTGCTGCCTGTTACACAAATAAAATAGAACTTCATTCTTTAGGCAATGATTGAGTTCAGTCTGAGCTAGCTTAATTTAATACCAAGCAAATACTGAATTACTTATAAATATATATATTTCTCATCGCTTTGCAGTATCCATGTTGTATTCGGTCATGTTTTATCCGGTCAGGATTTGGTGCGTCAATTAGAGGACCTGCCCATTGATCGCAATTCGCGCCCGTTGCAGGATGCGGCCATAGTCAACTGTGGCGAACTGGTTAAGCAATCAAAGGGTGAGTTCTCCACTCAACAAACCATCAAATCATAAGCATAATGATGAAATTTCTATATATTTTCTTGGCTTGCAGCAAAGAAGGAGAAGAAACGCAGAAAGCGTTCAACGGCCACAGAGGAATCGGCCAGCGAGAACGAGCAGATGGTGGAGGCCAAGCAGCAGCGCAAGGACAAAGCAAAGAAGAAGCGTTCACACAAGGAGTCCAAGTCTAGCGACAGTGAAAAGTATGCCAAATTAACAATTATTATTAACTAACTAATTGTTTCAATGGCAACTATTTGTAGCAGCGATTCGAGACGTGCTGTCCGTGGCAATGGACGTGAGGAGCACCACCATGATGAGGAGGGCGAAATACATCCGTTGGTCACCCTGACAAAAATCGATCCTAGTGAAATACCCGAGGTACACAATTGAGCAGTGCTCCTGGGAGAGACAACTCATCCCCAAGTTCTGCAAGTGCAGCTAAAGCAAACCAAATTTCATAATTATATTTGCCAATTTACTGATATCATTTGCCCAACCTGTGCAGGTGTCGAATAAATTCCTAATGCGCGCCGAGCGATCGCGTTCCCGCGAGGGTCGAGGCGGTGGCCGCGATGTGTCACGCGATGCACGTCAGCGTGAACGCGACCATGACCGGGAGCGTGAACGGGATGAGAGGGATAGGGGCAGGGAGCGGAATCGTAACGCGTTTGGCTGGTCAAAGAAACAGGTGCCCACCTCACGCAGTGGCCGCATCGTCAAGGGACGCGGCGTCTTTGTGAGCAGTCTAAACTCCTGCCATGAACCATAGATCAAATCTAAACTCATATCCCATCTCATCTCATATCTTACAGCGTTTTCGGACACCGTCGCGTAGTCGCTCGAAGAGCATAACGCCGCCGCATTGGAAGCATGCGCAGAAGCGGACCATTAAGCTGTCGGATCTGGAGCGCATGGAGGAGGAGAACAAGATGCGGGACGAGGAGGTGCGGCGTCGCGAACAGGAACGCAAAAAGCGCCACGAGGAGGCCTCCAAGGATCCAAAGAAATCGTACTTTGAGTTAAGCCATGCCAGCACCTACGGCGGCAAAGTGACGCCCGACAAATCCTCGCCCTCGAAACAGAAACGCCAACCGAACAGCAGCAGCAAAGATGCTGCGACGGACCGTTCGAAGCAAGCGAAGGAGACGCACGAGCCTCCCAAGGAGAAGGAGCGCGAAAAGGAGAAGCCGCCCAAAGAGGAGGCGCCGCCCAAGCGTCGTAAATCGGTGGACATGAACGCCTTGGACTACGAACAGCAGACGGACAGTGAGGACTCGGAGCAGGAGGAGCAGGCCAGCAAACAGCCCATACGAAAGCTGAGCGAATCGAAGCCAGCGCCGCCAAAGGTTGTCGAACTGGCGCCGGAAAATCGCAAGAAGCGCGAAGAGCGCAAAGCAGATGACCGGCATCGCGAGTCGGATAAATCGAAGCGCAGTGAAGCGCGTGAACGTTCCAGTTCCCGCAATCGCAACAAGAGTCGCTCCCGATCCCCGCAACGTCGTCGCTCACCGGCACGTCGCCAGCAGCAGCAGCGTTCACCAGCCCGCCAGCGGCAGGGAAACAACAGCAACAACAACAACAACAATAACAATAACGGCAGCAGCAACAACAATCACAACACCAACATGGCTCAGAGTCAGTTCAGTCGCAGCCGTCGCAATCCGTTTGCGGATCGGGATCGTCGCCAACGTTCGCCGGACAACGAGTATCGCAATCGCTTCCCGCTGTCGCCAATACGAACACGCAGCTCGCCAGCGGAGAGACGCCGCAGCTCCCGGGAACGTCAGCGAAGTCGGGGTCGGCGGCAGCCATCGCCCAGCAATCGGAGGCGCGGCGGTGAGTCGCCGGACCGGAGGCGTCAGGAGTCCCCGGTGAGGAAGCGACAAGATTCGCCCGAACGCAGACGACGCCAAGAATCGCCGCCGCAGGCGCCGCCAAGGAAGCGTCACGATTCCCGACGAGATTCAGTCGAACGCAAGCGACGCGATTCGCCCAGTCGCAAGCGGATCGCGTCCGCCGAGCGACGACATAGTCGCAGTCGTGGCCGGAGCAGCAGCCGACCACGTCAGCGTCGCTCGCGGGAGCGCAGTGTGGCAAAGGTTGCAGCCGACGCCGCTGCTGCTGCAGAGTCGGAGGACAAAGATAAGGCGGCACGCGAGAAGATGCAGAAGCGGGCGGAGGCGGCGCTGCTGCTCAAGGAGCACATGCGCAAGGAGATCGCCAAGGAGGAAGAGCGGCGCGCGGAGAAGCAGCGCCAGGACGAGCTGGAGAAGGAGCGCACCACGCGCGAGCTAAACGAACTGGAACGCCTCAAGGCGGAGACGCTGAAGAAGCTGCAGGAGGAGGAGCGCGCTGAGCAGCAGCAGCAGGAGCAGGATGCGTCGGCGGCATCGAGTCGGGCGAAGCGCGACAGTCGCGGCAGCAGCCACGACGCCAAGAAGCGCAAGCATAAAAAGTCCAAGAAGCAATCGACACGCTCGCCCCGCTCCGACTTGGATTAGGAGCAGGGAGAAGAACATCTCATTGAAATCAATCACAGTCAAGCAATTTAAAATATGTAATGTAAACACATGATACAATTGTAAAAATCAGCTCACCAATTCTATGCAATTCTAGCGCCCAATAAAACCAAAATTGACTACACCAGAATGTATTCAAATATTATTATCTATTGTACATGTTTAAATTATAATTATACTTTGTATAACTTGCCGCTTCAGCGAATTCAAAATGCGCGCTCATCGTTCGCATGACAGAAGCTCGCTGCTACATTACAGCACTTATCAGAACGTACGTAAGTTGTGCGCGTAATTATCGAATATCGATACAGACCATTCAACCAAAACCAATACAATTTGACTAAATATTAATATTAAGAAATCAAGTCATGTATTTCATTAAAATATCTTGCATCGATATAGCCAAATAGCTCACCATTACATATCCTCAATTTTTTAAATTAACTTTTTCAATTTCGATTAATTTACTATAATTGACTTTTAACATAGAGCATTGCGCAATTACGAAATGCTTAAAGTAATTCGTGGTTTTTAATATACATAATTGATACGGCAACGCCAGGCGGCAATAAGAAGTTCTATCTGTTTATTGCGTGCATCGTTTTTCTTCCGTTTCGCTATGGGCAAACTTTCATTCATGGTGGCGAGCTTTTGACGCTGCCATTGAAATTTGTTTCTTCTTTTTGCAGCGCAAACAAAAACAAAAGTTGTCGCCAGCGTCGACGTCGTCGTTGACGTCGACGTCGCCGGCAAATGCAAGCTTACGAGCATTATTTGTCTGACTGCCGTATAGAGAGTATGCGTGTGAGTCTGTCCGTGTATTGGTGCGAGCGAACATGTTAGCGGCAGCGCCAGTTCAGACCAAAGCTTCCAGTACACGAATGGCGTACAAACTGTTTGGACGTGTTTGCTGCTCGGTGGCGACGTCGCGAGTCCGCATTCGCATTTAAATTCGCAGTGCAGAGTTTGTAAATATTTCGAACGGCGCTTCGACAGTAGCGCGTTGACAAATATTTTTGTAACTTTCTGCGTGTGTGTGTGTGTGTATCTTATTGTTAATGCACGCGCAGAGCACCACAAAGCAACAAACAATGCTTAATGACAACAACAACAATTGCGAAAATCATGTTCGACAGCGACAGTGAAAATACTCGTAATTTGTTGATTTAAGCGGCGGCCGCAGTCGACGTTGGCGTCGTCGTTGATGTCGCCGTCGAATGTTAAAGTGTGCGTGAGAGCGTTTATGTGTGTGTGTGTGTGCGAAAATTGCAAATACAACAACACAAAATAAAAAATTGATAGGCTGAGCCAGTGAAATACAAACGCAAAGCGAAACTGCAAAAATACACACAACAAAGGTAGTAACAAAGCAAAGTAAAGCAAAGGCTATGGCGTCAGCAGGGAGAAATAACGTGGGGGGACGGGGCAGCAGGCACTGGTGATGGCGGCAACAAAAGCCGGTGCACAAAGAGAGACAGAGAGAGAAGAAAAGTAAGCGAGAAACACATACATACATAGAGAGAGAGAGAGAGAGAGAGAGTGAGAGGAGAACCACATGGGTAATGTTTTTAAAGTGCAAATCAACTAAAATGTGATTCATTATTGGCTGCTGTTGTTGCTGTTAAAATTCCGGCATTGATGATTTCCTGTGTCCTTTTCCAAATCAATTATGACATAATAAGGCATCACAACAAAGGAATCAAGTGCGTGCCAACGTGTGTGTATGCCTGTGTGTGTGTGGATCGGGGGTAAATATGAAATGAATATTTTAAAATGAAAAATCCAATGCAAACAACACGGCCATGCCTATAAAAAAAAAGGGATATGAAACGCAATAAAGCCAACGATTGCTGCGACTACGAAAGCCGCCAAGTACAGTAGTAATAGTTCTTCTTCTTCGGCCAGGCCACAAAACAAGCAGCAGCGGTAGTCGAACCAAAAAGCACACGCACGCATACAGTGACAAGCTGGGCAATAACAAAAACAACAGCAACATCAACACAAGGCCACGACGAAAGCAACAGCGGCTGTAGGCACGCAGGCAGCAGGCAAACCAAAGCCAAAGCTCGGCGCACAAAACACAAAGCGAAAGCGTAGCAAAAACAAGGAGCAAAACAGCAGCAATGTCGCACAGTGTACCACTTTGATTAAAAACAATAGAAACAATATTCAAGAAAAAAAAAACCAAAAAAAAAAATTGACTTTTGAGAATTGCTCAACAAATTAGAATAGTTTTTAGCCCTTTAGAATATTATAGTAATTCAATTTTTAGCTATTAAAACTTGTGATGAATTAATTTGAGTAATTTCAGAAATTGAATATGATTGTTTATGAAATTCTGGCTATAAAAGTAATTGCAGTTTACTAAATCCAATATTAGAATCAGAAAGTCATCTTTTCACTTCGGCCTTTCGAGTTTTGATGCAATTTAGTAAATATTGATTGTATTATTGTATTATTGTGATAGCGAATAGCAGAATATTTATTTCCATTTTTGATGCCTAAAAAACACTGTGCAGCGTTGGCGTTGGCGTTAACATCAGCAGAGGACCACAGCCAAAGTGAGAGTGGGCTGCTGTTGAAGCGAATGTGGATGCTCAAAAAAGCTTAGTAAGCTGTGCTGCTGATGCCGCTGCTGCTGCTGGTGTTGTCGTTTTGCAAACAAAAGTGCAAAATGTATATGACGCTTAGCGTCGCTGATGATGATGAAGAATGTGAGTGAGAATGGCGATGATGAAGTAGCAAGAACACGAAGAATAAGAATAAGCATAATAGAAGGCACAACAAGGTAGAATTTCGAGGAAATCGAAATTTGCGTCGTCGTTCAATTTCGACCGGCATCCGCAGTCGCAGCACAAAACAAACTTTTATCCATGCGTGTCTGTGTGTGTATGTGTATGTGCGCTCGCTTCTTTGTGTGTGTTTGTATTTCGCATAGTCAAATTTGTTTTATATAATTCTCAACTACCCCGATATGATTTCCGTTGCGCTTCTTTCCTCCTTATCTCTCAATTGAGCATGGAATTTTATTTTTTATTTTTTGCTTTGCAGTGCTTTTAGATGGCAACGAAAGACCAACGAGAAAATCGTTGTTTGCTTATTATTAAAACTTTATCAAACACATAAATGCGTGGTTATGGCAATAAATACAAGTTCTAAACAATGAGCCAAAAACTTTACCCAATAAAAACCAATATCACATTTCAACACTGACAACCACAAAAAAAAAGTCAAATATTGCAAAAATTTTGTTTGCTGCATTTTTTTTTCATCCATAAAATATGTAGAAATGTGTATATAATATTGTACAAAAAGTTTAACAATAGCCACAAATGCCGCTGCAACAGATACTGTGACACACACACACTCGCACACACACAGAGATGCGTATGTTAAGCTTTGATATTGGCTGCTACGTTAGCGCCGCTGCCGCAGCTGCCATCGCTGCCGCTGTCGGCGTCATCGTCTGCTTTATTTGTACTTTTTTTTCGTCTCATTGCAAAGCCTTTGATAGTAGTTGAAGCAACAACCACAACTACAACAACAATAATGGCGATGTCAGCGTTGCCCAAAATATATTTTAGCATTCATTTATGCGACGTTTTCTTTCGTTTCATTTTTTTCTTCTTATTTTTTGCCGCGCAAATTCATGCACAATTCTAGCTAGAAATGTATCTTATAGAAACACGCGCATTTCGGGTACTTGTGTTGTCTTTAGAATTTGTTGTGAAATTGAAATGTACCCACTCTGTTATGGCATCATCATCAAATGCCGCTCCGTCCCACCTCGCATCGTCGCATTATGATCATGATGAGCTTCTTGAAGCCGACATTGGAGCGCCAGCAAGAGTGGGTGACTGCCTAAAGCTAGCGCAAAATATTGTCGCGCAACGAGGACAATCGGCAAACACAACTTGCATTAGACGTTGAAAGAGGAGCCAAGATAACGCCAAAAGGGAGTGCAAGACAAATCCCCGAAACGAGAAAACATGCCAAAAATGAAGTGGTCTTAAATGTGCGCATTTTGGCAATATTGCTAGTTTATTAATGGAGTATTTCTATTTTTTTTCTACTCATAGCAGCACTGGTCTTATACTGATTTTCAGTAATTTTGATAACTAATTTTTATTTCCTAAACATGCTAAAAACGATGCAAATATTTTTTATTACTTATACAAATAAAATACAATATAGATATTAAGATGCATAGTTTTCATATATATATGAAATATGCCTGGAACATATATATATATATATATATATATATAGGGTGAAAGCTTTAAACCAGCTTAAGGATATTTTTATACGCTCATCATCTCTAATAGATAATGTCTTGTACAATTTTTATTGTAGCCGTAATTTGAGTTTTTGCTATTTAGGAGTTTGTACTTATTTTGGCCATTTGGCGTTGAAAACAGTCAGCTGACGTTTAGGTTAAGGAATTCACATCAATTTGACAACAGCTCGTTATGACAAGAAATGACGTTTTGATGGTGGCTCCTCGGGCGATGGCAGAGTTTTGCGGCCTATTAAACAGATTACGTATGCGCACTGTTGCACATGTCAAATATTTACGCATGTTTCTCAAGCATAGCTAAAATATATTAGCATACTTTTGAGGATGCTTAACGACTCGCCATTTTGTTTGTTGTTTGCATGTATGTGGGTGTATATAAAACAAATTCGTTACTTTATCTTGTGCTTGAAGGTAACAGGAAGAGTCGTGAAAGTGACGCACATAAACAATGTAAGCTGCGTGTGTGCGTGTGTATTGGTGCACAAAATGCATTAAATAAGAAACCCAAATGAGAAGATGCGCCTAAGCAGACCATTAAAAATGCGAATGAAGAAGTAAGAAGAGACAAAGACTACGTGAAGCGGAGCTGCCGGTTTGTGTTAAAAAATAAATAAAAAATTTAGCTACAAAGAAGAATTAAATAGAGATTGCGATAGCGGCTAACTGGCCCGAAACTGGAAGAGAAACACCAACGGGGAAATTAACGCCAGATTGCAATGTTTTTGTTTTACAATCGACACATTTTTGTGATTATAATAATTGAAATACTGCTGCTGTTGCTGCTGACGACGACCGATGAAAATGGACAACCGACGCTGCTGACCAAGTTGCCGACAACAGGTGAGTAACTGAACGAATCCCTTGCCAAACTCTCAATAATCATAAACTAATGGCCCAAAATGTGCGGGCGTGTTCTTAGCCAAGTAGCATCGAGAACTTGTTGAGTTCGCTACAAAAGAAAATGGCTAGTATAAAATATTAAAGTTTCTAAAACACGCGAGAAAAGTTTCTTGTTTTTTTTTGCTCTTTTCTTTTTATATTCTTTTTGGTTACAGCCCAAATTTGTAGCTATGAACTACGAATATTGCCACCCTTGGCTCTGTGGCTGCTTGTATTTTTTTTCCGTTGTTTTTTGGGGGTTGATCCGTTCTGGTACGCTCTTTGACTTGGAATAGCCCTTTCGCATGTGTGTGTGCCATTGCTGCTAGCTTATTGCGTCGTTGATTTGGCTAAGCGAAATTATAATTCTAATTTATGGTAAGTGAACAAGCTGCAAGGAGTGCGCAACACGATTAAATATGTATTTATGTATGTAACTCCTTGGCTTGAAACTCACAATCACACAAACATACACACGCACACACAAAGATAAACAGCATGTTCGATTCTCACGACATTGCTGCGATACAATACTTCAATGTTTGCTTTGAAGATTTAAACGTTGTGAAATTACCCACAGCAGCAGCAGGACTAAAAGTATTTAACAATCAATCAGTGCAATCAATTTCATATGCAACCTTTTTTCATCCAAACACACACACACACAGACACGAAATCCGTAACTACTTGATTCGAAATCAAAAGTGTAGGGCATGGGCTAGTTCATAAAACTCTAATGTGAAAACTTTTGCACACATGATAGCACAGCAATAGCTTAGCAATGATGGTAAGGGGGTTTGGGTGTATGTGTGTGGGGCGAGTATGTGGCAGAAGACCAAGTCCAAGTCAAACGACTAAGCGGCGTGTCGTCAATAAATTTTCCATTAAATTCAAAGCAACCCAAAATAAAAAAAATGAAAAAAAAGTCGAGGGAAAAGCAAAGAAAAACAAGCGCCCATAAAGGAAGGTAGCCTCGAGTACACTACATAATTTCTTGCCGTTGCATACAGATGTGTGTGTATGTGTGTGTGTGTGTGGGTGGGTGTATGTTGTTGTTTAGCTTCCTGTCTGTCCTGTGAGGCCGCTGGCCGCTTATTCAATTTAGCCCTGGCATGTGGCGCCATCTAGCGCCCACTACTGGCAGGCAACCAGAGACTTGACAGTCGAGCCACAGCAACAAATGCCACCAAATGCGAAATGAAAGCATACATCGATTTCCATATACCCTTTGGCAAAAAAAATAAAAAAAATAATGCAAATCTATGCAACAGAGAGCTAGAGCTAATAGAATTCGTATGGCTGTTTCTCATCTTACTAAGAAAATATTGCAATCACTGAAATATTGAATCAATCTTGTTACCTTGTTAATTGTTGTGTTAATTGGTTAATTTATCGTGGGGATGATTTCTTACCGACATTTACAACCATACAAAGTTTGTTTAAACACCATTTTTAGAATTTTAGTGTTTAGGAAACAGAGAGGTACAGAAACCTCAGCAAGCATCACTTGGAACAAAACACATGATAATAATAAATAAGATCAGAAATATAATCTGTAGTAAAAGTATACTTTGTAAAAGTAAGCATTGATCTCCTGCTGTAGATAATAGAATAACATTGTTTGCAATATAAGGTCGCGTGAGAGTCGCTCTGTCTGAATATATCAACTTGGAAATATAAGTTCCTAGAACTGGGAAAAAAGCTTAGATTAAATTGAAAGTAGATCTAATTTTTAAAAGTACTCTCTCTAATCAGCTTATTTCCATAAATCATGCATATTTTAAAATAATGAATAGTTTCTTAGTCAAATAGACTACATCCTTGACAATCTTGAGAACTAAAGGGGCGAAGTTTATTTAATATGTCAGTTTTATGAACTGAATGAGCGATATCCATTAAGTAAATATTAAGTAATTAGGGCCTTTAAAATGTTGTTATCTTCTCCACATTTTGTCCCAAATTAAGACAATGTCGATAGGAAAACTGTACTACCAGCAAATACTATTAAATGTTAACTGGCTTACCCTTTCCACAACCTGCCCAAAGCTAGTTTATTAGGGCTTTTACTTTAATCGCGCATTGCATAGAGTGTATCTTTTAGCCAAGAACTTTCGCATTTGCTGTTTTTGTTTTTACCGGCGGCAAATAACTACAACATAAGCTATTGAAACAGCACCTCTCACATCATGCTCTGTTTTTCTACTTGTTGTTGTTGTTGGCTTATTCATATAGCAAACAACATATCATTTGCTATTGTTGCTGTTGCTGTTGCTGCTGCTGCTGTTGCTATTGCTGTTGCTGCTATTGTTATTGTAAGCCGCGTGCCGCGTAGCAAACCAAAAGCTGCCTCTGAGCGCTCTATATTCATATGCAAATTGTGTTGGAGGACCTTTTGGGCTCAGCTGCGTTGCCATTGTTGTTGAATTTTGTATTTCATATTTGTTTTTGCTTTATTTTTGGTTAAGCCCACTTCTTGATGTTGTTGTTGGTTTTGATGTTGCTGTTGCGTTGGTGGCGCCCTGCGCTTGATTTCAATTTTCAAGTGCTTCCTGTTTTTGCAGTTGTTGCTATTTGACATCTCAAGCAGGCGTTACTTGGCTGCCACAACAACAACAACATCAAACATTTGAAATAACAAGCTGAGTGCCACCTCCGTCTTCCTCCTGACCCGGCTACGTCTGCCGCTGCCCTTGTTGTTGTTGTTTTTGTTTGCTGCCGCTAACTACACAAAAAGCAAATCGGTTCTGCTGCGCCGGCATTTGGCGCTGGTCTTGACTGTTTGAGAGTGTCTGCCTATGACTATGCCGATGCCGATGAGTATGGTAATGGCTATAGCTATGACGAGCTCAGAAGAACAGCTACAGGCGCCCAAGAGCACCACCAAGTGGTTTTTGCGTTCTGTTGTGTTGTGTTTGGTTATGTGAGGGATTGGCGTCTTGGGTCTTTGGGATCGTGTACTAAAGCAACATTGCCTTGTGGCGCCTTTGCGGCTTTTAAGCCTCGCCTAAGGCTGCCCGAAATCTTGAGCCCGACCAAAGTGCTGTGTGTATGTGTGGTTTTGTATGTATGTGTTTATGTTAAAGTAGACCATTCGCATACATCCATGTATGCCTGCGACGCATTACTGTTATAGCAATTTTGTTCGCTTTATGGCCATCATTGAGTATTCCCGACAGCTTTAAACTGATTGCTCTCGCTGCTGGTCGCCAAGTCAACTTCCTGCGCGCTCTTCCGCATCTCTCAATTCCTGCTCAAGCTCCAAAGGACCTTCGTGGTACGTGCTTGTGTGTGTTTGTGTGTGTGCGACTTGCGATTCCCGGAAATCAGTTAAGTACAGCATGTAGCAGTGCCTTGGGCATTTGGCACCCAGCTAAAAGCAGCAATGATTACATTTGGCAGCGTTTCCTCTTCCCCTACCCACAACCTGTAAAATGTGGAAAGAAAAATCATATTTTTTAATGCGAACAGCGACCAGGGTCCCATCGTATATATTTGAAACATATTTTTCTCCTGCTGTAGTTGTTGTTGCTGTTCCCTCCCCATTAATAATGCCCCAAAGCTGCTCTTATCTGACGCGTGCGGGTGTGAATAAAAAACAGATTCTATTAGTTCAATTAGACAGCTGCGTTGCTCCAAAAATACTCTTCCCTCTCTCTCTCTTACTATATCTCTCTCCTCTCTCTCTCTTTTTCTCCCTCTCTCTCTCTCTCTCTGAGCACTGTCAAGCTACACTGTGGGGCATTATTTAATTTCAATTTGTACACTTGCTATGTGGACAACCTGAGCATTGAACACTTTAAGGATGTTTCCTCTTATTGAACATGTTTTGTGGCTGCAACAGACATTTACCAGGCAGGCTTGCTTGTTTTCTAGCATTTCTTTCGTTTTCCTAGAATTTCACTGCAATAGCTAACAATTGCAAAATTTCAGTATTTCTTTTGATGCTCGTAAAGATCAAAATAATAGTATAAAACAAGTAAGTTGTATAATTCAGTTTCAACCCAAAGTTGACACGATTTCTTATATTTAAAGTACAGTATTAGTTGGTATTCTATTATTATAAATTGGGATAAGTTGGCTTTTTATATTATATTTTGGTACTTCAGCGCTTGGGTCAATTGAAAGACTATTAGTTGCTCAGTGGTTTCGTTTGTTCTGACCGTCATCCGCAAACAGAACGAAACGGCTACGAGACGACTTAATGGAAACTTTTTATTCTTGGCCGGTAGGCAAAGTTACAAGGAGAAAAATACCACATGGAAAAAATCCCCTTAGTCAGCATGATGTTTGCTTTTTTTTATATGTATTTTTTTTTTTTTTAATTTTTATGTATTTGGAAGCATGTGCGCCAGCTTCTTGGTAATATGTATGTATATGTACATACATATGTACCTACCTACTATTCACAAAGAGGGAGGCGAGGGGGTCTGAACTCCATCCACATAGCGTTTACGCCATAATGCACGAGTGCTGCCGTTTGGCAATTAAAATTATTATTATTATTATTATTATTAGAAGTTAGTTGGCAGAATTTTAAGTGGACGGGGCGCCACATTAGAAAAGTTTGAAAACTTTATGAATTAGTAGAGCGGCAAGCCTAATTAAGATGCTTTTATAAATGGCAATTTTAAAAGACCATAGAAAAGTTCTTAAAAGTTCAAATTGGTCAGCTTTCCCAGCCAAACGCTTTTCTCCATTCACTTTTTATCTGGTATAAAAAACTCAATATTCGCAAAATAATAATATTAAATTATTAGTTAGCAAATAAAACAATACTATTACCAAAAAATAAAACTTTTTAGAAGTCTATAGGCTACAGAATCATTTCGCCGTCAACAATTTTCAGATTGTGTTAAAAGAAATGAAACCACATCAGAGAGAAGTATTGTTTAGGTTTTTTTGTTTGTGCTTGTGATTAACACAATTTAACGCAACGCAAATCACTGGAATGACATGTTCTTTTTCTTTATGTCATTTATTTAATTAAAAGTTCACATTTTCTTTTTATTCTCTGAATCTGCTGAGTAAGATAAGTTTACTGCAGTTAATGCAAATGATTCTTATTTAAATGAAACTCTATAGATAACGTTAAAATGGTTGAGTTTGTTCATGTAAACTTTTATTGTTTATAAAATCCAAAAGCTGAATTAATTATAAAATATTAAAATGTTGTCATTTTAAGTACGTACCAGAAATATAACTAACATATAAATTTAGTTACTATAGAAATTTGAAGTGGAATACTTAAAAATGAGAAAAGTCAATAAGAAAGCTATAATAATGATTAGTTTGCAGAGTGTTGAATATTTTGCTAAATATCATAAGTAACGTAAAGTATATAGTTTATAATTTATTGATTGCCGGCACAAAGCTGTCTGTCTGTTGGCAATCAATATCTTTTCAACACTTAATGAGCTTTGACGCATTCTGTTTAGCGCTAGACCTATGTACATATGTTAATGTCTCACCAATTTCAAATGTCTTGCCTTCACAAGTAAGCGACTTATGACACAACAGACATACACATATATGTATGAATATATATATATATATATATATATATATATAATCTATAGTATATACCTGGTCAGTGTCCGCTTTGTTGGCATAAACATAATCAGCACAAAACATTTATAGCCCCAAACAGCTCGATTGGCTTTGGTAACAGTGGCAAGTACAAATAAAATCCATTAAATGTAAGTCGACTTGAACTTGATTCTGGCTTGTTTCTTGTTTTTGGCATTTGTTTTGTTGCTGCCCATGTTTCGTCTCTTGTTCGTAATAGCATGGCCAGATATTATAATGCTCGTAAAGCTGCCAATGGAAAATAACTAAACTATTTTCTATGATCGTGACGAAATGTGGAAGTTATTTTGGAACTTTAAATCTGCTCCATAAATAACTTACACTTTGCGTGGTCATTTTCAGATTGAGACCAAAGGAACAAATTTCGGGCGTTTTTTTTGTCTGTTGGCTGCTTACTAAAAATAGCTATTGGCTTTCAAGTAGTTTGTTTTTGTCAGACACCCAAGATTACACACACACGCACTCACATAAAACACACACACACACACACACACACACACAAATAAAGCGTTATGTACGTTATATAATCGTGTCTATAAACAGGAATAGTTAATATGGAGGAGACGCTCAGTTTTGAGTGACAGCATTGTGTTCCTCCTTTGGGTGGTGTTCATATCATTTGAAAACAACATTATTACGACTATTATTATTATTATTCTTATTGCGCGTATTATCAGCAGGTTTCGAGTTCATTGAATTCGACTGACAGCCTGCCTGCCTGCCTTCGTGCTGGCCTCCCCTCGCTGTCGGAGCCTTGGCAGGCAAAGTGGGTCAGCGTAATCAACACAATCAGTGTCTAGGCATGCTCTGACTAGCACTGCTTCTTTCAGCCCCTATCCCCTATCCACTATTCCCCATCCCCTATCCCCTACACCTACTGCTGCCTCAGTCACGGTTTCAGTCTCTGTTTCAGTCTGTGTGCCGTTTTGTTCGCTCCTTGCCAGCGCCACCCACACACACACACACACACACACACACACACAGTTTTCTTCTGCTTCTGCTTGCGTTCTAACTTTTGTGCTTGTGTTTACTCTACTCTCCATGGTTGCCATGTCGTTGCGACAATGATGATTGCAATAAATGAAATTAATGCGTATTTCAAAGAGCCAGACAGGCGAATCAATTGACAAAAATGGAGTGCGCGCATTTGTCCGACACGGTTGCAAATCAAAAGCCATGAAAAAGCGCAAAATTGAAAACATTTTTCTGCCATTTTATCCACTTTGAAATCCGTTTTTTTTTTTAGTTTTTGTTTTTTTGTACCAGGTCATGTTGCAAGCTGTGAGCGTTTTCTTAAGCCGCATGTCCATCCCATGTCTTGTTGCTAATGCTTTTCGGATGTGGGCGAAACAACAAATCTGTTAGAATTAGTCCTAAAAAAAAATCATCTAAATATACTCGCAACTTGCAAACATTGCAGATTCATGGAATTTGACAGCTTAAATGAAACTTTGTTAAATTTTTCGTTAATCCTTGTTATTTAATTGGCTGTGGCCATTAGTGGTGGCGATTAATGGAGACGATGCTCAGAATAATACATTTTTAAGTAAATTTCTGAAATATATAAATAATTACATTTATTTTGATGTGGCCAGTCTTCGCATACGTTGCATGTGTCTTGTGCATTCTTCACAAACCTATCCAAGCATTTCAAGTTAGTCAAAAACATAAGAAAAACTCTGCTCTGTGTGTGCAAAGGGTGTGCCCGGCCAGCAATTAAACGCGCCGAATAAAACACAAATTGGCATAATACAGAAACCAAAACGCAACTAAACAAGCATTAAATAAATGGCAAACTAAAAAGAACCAGCAACAAAAGAGAAAAAACGTCAGCTTGCAAATTGACACGAGATATGAGCACGGACATGGATACCGAACGGGCAAAAAGTAAAGCAACTTGGCTTGGTTTTAACACTTCTTGGCTTGTATTGCAATTTCATATTAAATTTTTTTTTTTTTTTTGGCAAGCAGAGGCATACAGAGCGCACCCTTGACGCGCTGCCCCTGTCGTTGCCTACATTTTGGGGAGCAGGGGATCAAATGTTGGCGCAAGCTCGTTAAAAAGAATTTGGTTCACTTGTTGTTGTTGTTGCTGCTGCTGCTGCTGAACAAAAACAAAAACAAAAAAGCAAAAAAAAATTAAATAATAAACGCTGCACGTTGTTGTGCTTGAGACACAGGCTGTACGCCAAACTGGTTTTCGGACTGCATTCTTTTGGGCCATGTTGTATAGTCAACTAGCCTGGCTCTCTACCAGCCAGCCAGCCAGCCAGCTCAAAAGCAGGCTCCTCGCTTACTGCATCGTTGCCAAGTTGTTTGGCTGAAAACAAAATTGAATCATATGCGGCAGTGGCAGCATGAAAAAAAAAAACTACAACAATAACAGCAGCAAGGAAAGAACGCAGTTTCTATGAATTTTCAGCCCGTTGCGTTGTATCGAACGTGTCGAGGCTTACCTGCTACAGTTTGTGGCACTGAAATGCTGTCTTAATTCTTTACTTCGCCGTTGCAAGTTTCTGGCGGGAATTATTATAATTTTTTTATTTTTTTTTTTTTGCTTTCTTATTTTGCATCTATATTTAGTTTTTATAAAATTTCGTACACTTTTCGCGTTTTGCATGATTAATTGTTTATGCAAATTGATGTTTGCTCTTACGGCATATAGCTACAAAAAGAGAGATGGGAAGAGTACGAGAGAGAGTAGAAAGAGAGGATACAGTGTTAATGCTCACGTATGTATATAGTTTGTATTTTGTGTGTATTAGCAACTTGATATCGGCAGTTCATCAGTACAGTTCACTTCATTTGTTGACTCTATCCCTCATTGTTTTATATTTGATTGTTTTCAGTGTGTGGGTGTGTGTGTGTGCATGTATAAAATTCATTGCCAGGCATAATCCCACTTTTACACATGTACTGCTTATGATTATTTAATTAATACACAATTAGCTCAGTTGCTGCTTATTTGCATAATATGCGATATGAATTGAATTCGTTATTGTATTACGAACTCGTTCTTATTTCGATATTTTAATTCAGTTGGCTGCCTCAAAACGCCAACGTGCATTTCAAGATAAATCGCTAAAGTTAGTGTAAATAACACACAGCGCATAAGAGACAAAATTTTAATTAACATTACAGCTTAACATGCATCGAATTTTTTATTTATCTATTTTTTTTTTTTATCATAGTACGTACTGTAATTCACGATTCTTTAAGTGTTGCTCGAACATTGACTTTTGTACTTCAGACTTTTTTATTCTTGAGTTTTGTGCTTAATGGTCTGAAAGTTTCCGGTTTTCAAATTATATGTAATGGATTAGTTTATCCTTGGTGTGAAAATGCTCAGGTTGTTGGCTAAAAGTTCTTCGTTAAAGCTTCAGCTTTAATTTTGAGCTGAATTAGAATTTTACAATACAAAAAGCAGCTTTGTGTAGCTTTGCAATGACAGCATTTAGCTTATTTCTTTTCTTTTTAATCTTCATGTTGTAAGCTCTAGCTTGGATAAGAATAATTTTTTACTACAACAACTACACATCTATAGCTTTGCAAACATATTTATTTTTGCAAACTTATTAAATAAAATTGTTAAATTTATATGCTCCATTGTAATTAAGATATTGTGACACTGTAGCTTGGCAACTTTCCATAAATTCGAAGCATTGCCATTGCACTGAGACAACATTTCATTGAATTGTCCCACAGTTTTGCTGCACACACAAGTGACACTTAAACTGGGTGCCAGCAAACACACGAATTAGCATAGTTTTCCAATAGTTGTTATAAGGCGCTAACTGCACCGACGCTTGATTCAAATACAGATACATTATGATTATTGGTGGGTTGCATTCACTGATACATTCATACGTTTTATGGCACTCAATTCTAACTGGTTGACAGGTAATTGTAATAAATAACGCGACTAATTAGTTTTGAAGCTATCGTAATTTATGTGCATTAGGCAAATTTGAAGCGCCGTCATTAGTGCAAAAGCATGTTGAGGCAATTTGGCAACATTAGTTGCTTTTTGGTCTTTGACAAATGAAAAATGAGCCGGGCTGGCAAGAGTTATGCCATAGTCATAATCGAATCAGGCAATAGCAGCTCGCAAAAACAGTGAAAATGTATAAGTAAAATTGATGAATTGACTGACAGGAGTCGGACTAAACAACAACAATAACAATGCCATTGGCCGCTCGACGACCGGCACGTACCACGCATCGTATACATATTTTCTAATTAAATGCGAGGCCTGCTACTGCTGTCCCGGCTGCTGCTCCTGTTGCTTTCGCAAAAAAAAAAGAAGAAAAATGAACTGCACGTGTCATTGCGATGGCAATGGAATCCTCAACTTCCCATTCAGTCCCCCCCCCACTGACCACACTCTTCCTATTGTCTACTCCTCGGCACCAGGCCACATTTTTCAATAGCCGCCACCTGCTCACATTGAGTGCTGTTGCCTGTTTAGTCCTGACATCAAAATGGCTGCCATGCGGCCATGTTATGCGGTGTGTGCTTTCTGCCTTCTGCCATCTGCCCTCCCATCAGCTCCCCCCACAATCTGCGACAGTCTGTCTCCTGTGTATTTGCTGTCATTTGTAGGTATTTCTGTTGTTGCTTTGGTAACTAATTGTCATATTGCCCCGGGAGAGTGCTGAAAGCGCCACAGATACATATACATACATATACACACACACCCACATAGACACGCACACACCGAGAGCACATAAACGGGCGTTGTGGGACTCAATGACAGTGGCTGTGCTTGTGGTATATGATTCAATTGTACTTTGTTTGCACATTGAACTGTTGTCTCTATTTGCCGAGAGTGCACTAAGATTTTAACGTCATGTGCACCACATAAAAAATTGATCATAAACTTTATATTTCTGTTCCAAAGAAGCTTTCGTTTGAAGGTAGAGTTGTCCAATGAATATCAATGTTAAAAGTTAAGGCTGTTAATGTCATGTATAGATGTTTCTAATGATAACAAAAATAATACGGTGTTGTTGTACTGTCATCGGATAAACTTAATGTATGCAATGGCAAGGATGTTAAATCTTCGATGAACGTTAATAACGATGCCTACATATTTTATATGCCTATTTTTGAAACGGAAACTCTGCCAATAATTGAATAATGCGAGCCATTTAAAAAAAAATCGAAAAAATACAAATTGAACAGCAATTTCAACATATTCGTATTCGTTTCGTATCAAAATGGGAGTGGTTCTTTGCAATAATTAATGAACTGAATGGTACTGGACATGCAAGTGATTTATGCAAGCGATTTAATGCTCGCTTACTTAATAAGTGAGCTGTCCTGGCCAGCGCATACGTATACGTAATGAATGTGTGTTCGCCGCCGCAGAGCCCATTATGCAAGATCCTTTTCGTTTGATACACTTATGGCCACTATATTTGTATTTAATTAATTTTATTTTATATGCCGCAGACACACAAGGGCGGGCATTAAATCTGTTTCAACTTTCTGATAAATTGAAGGCACTTGTTGATTTGCGGCGCCAATCAAGTGTACACTAATAAAAATGTCTGTATTAAAACAAATCTCACCTGTGTGGGTGAGTGTAGGCTGATCTGTGCAGAGACTCGTTAGACAAGTTTTTTTTTATTTTTTATTTATATTTATTTATCTTTTTTGTTTATGTATATGTTAGCCACATTTTGATGCCCACTCCATTTAGTTGTCATAGAAACTAAAGACGCCGCTCGCATTTAATATGTGTCCTGGCAACGACAACATATAAATTGCCATGCTATTTGTCTCAAGTAGCCCACACAGGCCCTGAGCTAAGAAATTCAGTGAGCTATTTGAGCTATGCTATCAGCATGTGGCTCGTGTACCATTTGGATTTGGTCGCCAGGTAGAACAATAATAGAATAAAAAAATAACAACAGGCATAAACAACATACTTGGTGATTTTTTGCCTTAAATACAATCAAAAATCACATATATGTATATTTAAAGTGTGATTAACTATATTGTCAGCAGCAAGTTGCTAACTTTTGGTTCGGCTTCAAACGAAAATTAACTTATAATTATAAGTTATTATATATATAGATACAACACACAACAGATACATGGAACGCCTAAGGCTGTAATTTGCTTAAAATTTTCAAAGCTTCTTTTGTTCACTGACACTCAAAAGTACAGATCGATAATAAATATTTTGGGATATTTGATGAGCGACGTCAGAAGTAAAAGAAAAGATAAATAAAATAAAATTCTGTATGCGAAGCATCTTTTGATAAACTCGTGTAATTAATTAATCTAAAGTATATTAAACAGATGTCGCTGAAATCAACTGCCATTAATCAAAGCCGAGACACAAATCTACAGACATACATACATTTAGACATTATCAACCTGCTGCTTGTTTAATGAAGCGTTTGATTTGCATTTGTCGGTCGGTACGGCATTTGTTAATTAAATTGCTGTGACTGGCACGAACTCACTACCACCGAATCTCCGGAACACTGACATTTTTTCAAGCTTACAAATACACAAATGTGTAACGAATGCCGCCCAGCTTTCGTTCGAGTCAATGATTTATTGTTGTTTGTCGAACTCCAAACTTTTCTAAAGTAATTTGCGACAAATCATAAAAGCATTTTTTCTTCATTCTAATTTTTTTTTTTTTTGCTATATGTCGTGCCGCATGGGGCATAAAATTTATGCGCACACATGCGGCTCAGGTGATGGCGCCCACATTTGGTTTTTTTCTCGTTTTTTTTTTTCTTCTCTTTGTAACGTGTAGATTACTGCTCTTGGCAGCTGCCAGCGGCAGCAGCGACAGCAGCAGCAATAACATTAACTCAAAAACGTTGCTGGTGTCCATTTATGTTTCTGGCTTTTTCTTCACTTGGTCCTACTTCGTCGCTGCTCAACCAACATAATTAACACTTATAATATAATTTTAGAGTTTCGGTGAAGTTGTCGAGCTTGAACATCCATGCAGCATGCATCTATTAACATAATTATCATGTCGCATCCATTGCGTACCCGGCTGATTTTAATTTGGTTTGAGGAAAGCAAAGAGTAAAAGACCAAACACATCCTGTAGTACATCATCGTCATCATTAGTTCATCCTATCTGCTCTGTGTGTAGTTGCGTGTGCATGTGTGTGTGCAACTATAAATATACAGCTGTAGGTCGACTTTAGCCTTTCTGCCACTTTGCATAAGTTTAAGGTGGAAGGAACGTGAAACGGCTTCCCGCTCCGCTGCCGTTGCTTATGTTTCCTTATGGCAGTGCTCAACGCCACTTCCCTTTGCTCATTCATCTCACAGCACGCACACACACACACACACACACATTCACATACACATACAAATACACTCTGAGTGTAGCACAGACAGGACGCACATAATTCAAGTTGTGCTCTTGGCACGAGGCTCAGCTCAGCTCAGCGCTTCTCTGCTCTGCTCTGCTCTGCTCCGGTTCGTTCAGCCCAGCACTCGCTAGCCGAGTCTGGGGAACGGGCTCAGCTGTCGTAACTGGCAGTCTTACTTCACGCCAGCGTCAAAATTGTTGTTGTTGTTGTCGTTGTCGTTATCGTTGTATTTTTTTTTTAATTTTTTATTGTTTTAAGCCTGTAAAGGGTTTGTGTAAAGGGGGTCTGCTGCACCGTAGTCGCAAGAAGCGACCCCTAGCTATCCTTTAAATTTTCGTGATCTGCGTTAAGTGTTTGCCAAATTGTAATTATGCTTTTGCGTTTCAAGTTATTTGCCTGCCGTATCCTTCTCCGCCATTTGCTTCTGCTGCTGCTGTTTGTCAGTGTAAAGAATGAAAGAGCGAGCGAGATGTCAAATGTCTGGTATGTGTACATCTTTTTATTTTTGCATTTTGGCAATTGCATTTTAGGCAGCCAAGCTGTCTGCCTGTCTGCCTGCCTGCCTGGCGAAGGAATTTTAGCGCACGTACAACGTATCGTATGCGTAATGTCTTCTTTAACAGCAACTTAATCATGGTGGCCTATGTCTCTGTGGGTCCGACTATATATCTGTGTTTCGTTCTTTGTGGCCAAGTGTTCATTTCGTAAGCTAGAAAAGTTTATAAATCATTTCAATTACATTTCGCTGAGCTGTGACAGGAAGCAGAACTTGGTCCCAACTTTTACCCAAGCAATGGATGACTTTCGCAAAGTTTGTCAAAAAGTTGACTGTATGCAACTTCTAGATGATATCTGCTTAAATATGAAAGAGCGTTGACAGATTTTCTCAAGTTGCTGCTTAAAGATTGTTGAATTGTCTCCAGAACTGGCACCAATAGCGCCATGATCACCAAGGCAACCAAGCACGGATTTATTTTCCATATATAAAGTATAATAGAGAAAGAAAGAGATGGCACATTATCTGGCAGTTGACCCAGCTTATGCATCACAGCCGCACTGATATTGATGACGCTGCCAAACATCACGATGGGCAAACATTACAATTCATCGAGTTATCTGTGACAAGCTAGCAGAGCAAAAAGCTTTCATTGCACCACCGGACATTACTTTATCTACTCCATGAGGTCTCCGCTAATATGCCAAGCGTCTCCTACCGTATTTTTGCTATCGTTTTTTTTGTTTATTTTTTTTTTGGTATTTTTTTGTGTGTTTTGTTTCCACCCTGATGCCTTTGGGTGCCGGCCACTCGGCTTCTGTGCACCCACATTGGCTATGTTGCTGCCCTTTCGTTTTATGTGCTCTATACATAATCAGATATCGCATTTTATTTGCTCAGCAAGGGTAGAGCTCTGAGGGGGGACTGAGAGCAAGCTGCTGTGTCACTTTTGCGCAGCAAAACTGAACAGCAGATAAATATCAAATAGAACGTTCATTGTTTGGCAGGCTAAATCAGCCCTCTTTCTCTCCACAGATACGGTACATGCATATACAAATACATATACCCATATCTAGTCGAGTATATGTACATGAGTATACGTATACATATTCAAATACATATATGCCTTATGATATATTTTGCAACATTTATCACAAGTTAATTTGATTTTAATGAAATGAATTCGGCAAACACTCACAGAAATAAACGCGCGCGGTGTGTAGACGAAAACTGGAAACACTAAAAAAAGAAAAAGAAAACAACTTTGAAGATTACAAAGGGTAGATAATGTTAATGAATAAAATACAGGAGGGAATTGCAGGCACAAACTCACACACAGAGGCAGAAGACGCTTTTAGGGTTTGTTTGCTACGTAAATTTAACAATATTAGGCCATATTCAGTGCTGCCCCTGCACAACTGCAATTAACACAGCTACAACGAGGCGAAAAGTTTGTTTAGCTTATGTTCGCTTTTTTTTATTATTATTTTTTTTTTTCTGTTTTAGTTATTTTTTTTGGTTTGCAGCTGCCGCCGTCGCTGCGAGACGGGCAAACGTGACGAGCATTATTTTGGGCGTTTTTATAGAATTTTTACAGCTCATTTTTTGTTTTTTTTGTGCATTTTTTTGTAACGTATACTGAAAAATTAACATAAGCATCAGCGGCGCATATTTTAACTCGGTCAAATTGTTAGCGTCCGCTTCACAGATGTAAGAGCGGCGGGGAGTCCGCATCCGCGTCCGAGTCAGAGTCCGAGTCCGAGTCACTGTGACCTCAAAGACCTAATCCCGGCCCCTCCGGCAGCCGTTTGCATAAACAAATTTGCAGCGCCATTTACCGGCCGGTTTCGGTTTGCTTTTCAGCCATTTACTGGCTATGCAATTTGTTAATGAAAGTTCCCACCATTAGAAACAGGTTCAGTCGCGGACGCAGGAAGAAATCTCGCACGCTGATTACGCAAGATTTTCGCAAGCAAAAGTTTGGATTGTGTGCTTATGCAAATTTAATCGCCGTCTGCTTTAGACGCACAGCCAGCGATATTTCAAAATATTTATAATTATTTAATGGCAACTCAATTGATTTATTTGGTCATCGCTTCAACACATCGATAATTCATGAAACCCATACCATAAACAACACTAAACAATGGCATTCAAAATAAAGAAGAGAATTATAATAAAAATGACTCAGATAATCTGTATAAATGGGCCGAGTTCATTGCACTATCCGAGGGAAATTTCATTTTCGTTTTCCTTTTCGTTGGCAGCCAACGAATCGTGCCAAATTTTAAGGGTTGCTTCATTAAGCGTTGTCAGCCCCTTTGCCACCTCGAGAGCTCCTAGACTCCAGGAGAAGCTCCCATTGCCTCAACAAAGGCAAATGCCGTTAAGCGACACAAAAAATAAAAATATAAAACAAAAAAAAACAAAAAAAAAAGGAAGCAAGCAGTGAAAACAAAATGATGTTATTGCGTTGCCAAAATGTCGAGCTCAGGCCCGAGCGATGCCCCTGCCGTTGCCAGCATGTCGGCGATGTGGCATTGTTTGCTTTTGCATGCAAATGGCATTTGTCTGGCATAGCACTGCCACTGCTCTTGGCCGTTGTCCTAGTACTGCTTCTGGTCCTGGTTCTGATACGGATCCTAATACTGGTAAGACCCTTGCAATCCTTTGGCATGTGCGAGCTGACAACCATTGTTCCTTTTGCATTACGCACCAAATACTCTGGCTTAAATGTTTTCACAAATATTTCTGTAATTAATTCCCTAATTTTTCTGACGTTTTGTGTCCCTATCCCTTTTGTGTGTTCATTTTGTAAATTATGTGTTTTGTTTCTTGTTTTTTTTTTTTGTAAATATTAAACACATTTTATTTGGTATAAGGTACTCAAATTTGTTAGAGATATGGAGTTTTCTCTTAAATGTGATTCTTTGAGTTATTCATAAGATATGTATATTTTGATGTAATATTTTTCCATTTTCGTAATGATTTTCAGTATTCTACCCCCAATAGAATAAAAGCACAACAATTTATTTACTTCTTGGACAAAACTCCTAGCAATAAACAGCTGTTAAGTTCTGCATATTTCTTCTGTCAGGATTTAATTATAAGTTAGTTTTAAATTGCATGTACAATGCTTTTTTGTTGTTGTTATCTATACCGAATCGTATCTCAGAGGTCCAAAAATTGGTTGACGAATACTCTGTCTTTTGTACAAATTCAATCTTAATCGGTTAAAAATACAATATACTTTTCTTTTGTCATAAAATCAATCACTTGAGAAATAAGTTTGCTGCTAATAAAAAGATTTATATAGTATGTGCAAGAGTATTTAAAGTTCGACATCCATTAGCTAAATGGGTTTTTTCTTTTTTTGTTTATTTCTCGTTTCTTTAAGAAACTTTTGAAGACTGTTAACCTTTTTCCGTTTTTCTTTTGGCTTTCTTCGTTTCATTCTATGACAATTTATATCGACTAGTAGATTGTATTGCAGTTCAAGAAGCGACTGCTTTGTCAATTTCAATGGCAACTACATTACTTGGCCACGCCTCCCCATTACAAGCATCGATAAAGCCATAAAATTCGATAAGGCAATAAAACCCTTCCAGGCTTTCCTTTTACACTCGACACTCCCGCACTGTATGAGGGGTGGGGAGGAGTGGGGTGGGGGGGGGGGGTGGGGACAGAGTGAAACCATAATAAAGAACTGCCAAAAAGCAGCGCTCTCTCTGAAGACGCATTGTCAGCTCGCTTGGGCTCTCCACCTATAAAAAGCGTTCGTTGTACTTAAAACGTTGTTTGTTGTATGAGTGCAACACCCACACACACACACACACACACACACACACATACTAGGACTGTGGCAAACTCTGTCATTGTTTTTGTTGCGTTATTTTCATTGTTGTTGCTTTTGTTGCTGTTGTGTGTGTGTCGGCTTGAATTTGACGTCATGCTTCAAAGCAACGTAAATCACCAAGAGTTAAGCATAGTGAGTGCAACGGAGAGCATGTTATAAGTGGCATTAAAGATGAGACAGAGACAAAGTCAAAGAAAGAAACATATAAAGAGGAAAGGAGAGAACAACAGCAAAGTTTTATACGGCTGCTCAGGGTTAATGAAGTTGCAACGGAGACGACAGCAAAGTTGCAGCCGCATTGTTGTTGATGACGTCGCCGCAACAGACATTCAATTGACAGACGACCACCAGCAACACATACACACACGCAAGCACACACACACACACACACACACACACGGGCACAAACACTGGCGACACAGTAAAACATTACTAAAAATCACGTTGTCGTAGGCCATGGTCGGCGGGTCGCCAACGTCATCATCACCACATCCTCAGCATGTTATTCACTTCGCCTTGCTTTTGTTTAAAGCCGGCCAAGTTGCTGTTGCTTTTCAAAGCCTTTTGTTCTCAACTCTTGCTGTTGTTGTTGTTATTGCCGTCTTGCATTTGCTCAAGCCACTTGCAAGAGTTTTTCATTAGGCTAGTGACTGCATCACAAATTCGATTTGAATAGTGTAACGCAATATTTTCTTTAACTTTTGCTGGGAGACAGTCTGCTGTCTGCTGTCTGCTGTCTGTTGTCTGCTGTTTGCTATCATCTATAGACCCCCTTCCTCCTTCTCTGTCAGGCATTCTTTTGCATTGTGTGCGGCTCAGTTGACGGTATTATAATAATGAAGTTTGATTGGATTACATTGCAGTGGACACTGAATGCAAAACGTTAACACTGTTCAACAACATCTTGGCAATGACTAAAATGCATTGAAAGAAAAACTTTCATAATTTTCAAGCAGTTTGCGAAAGTTCTCTTCTTTGAATGAGAAGTCGAATAACGCAGCGAGAGGAAGAGAAAAAACAGAGAAAGAGAGAAAGAGAGAGAGAGAGAGAGGATGCGATAAAGATTGAGTTTCGGTATTCAGAGTTTGACGCCGGATCAAGGGGAAGTTGTCATGGCCAAAAAGTTTTTAGCTCTATGAAACGCTTAAAATTTTGTACACTTCCTTTGGGTTTGTGCGAAGTACTTCCTCTTTGAGTTTGCTGCAGCGAAAGTCAATTTTGGAAATCAGATGCCAGTAGTTTGCCAATGTCAAGGAGTTGAGCAAGATAAATGGCCCTTGGAAACATTTACAACATCAACAACATGCCGAGCCACTTTTTGTGACACAATCAAACTGTTTATTGCTCTGCTAAATATTTTCCCCCCTTTTTGTGTACAATGTATGGACGCAATTTAAAGCTTAAATTTAAGATGCCAACAAAACATAGAGAATCTGCTTTTGATTCGCATCGAATGGGAAAACCATATCAAAATTCGTATCAAAATGTTAAAAATGTATAATACTAACCGCAAATAGGAAATTACCAGTTGGTAACAGTGGTGAAAGCTGAAATACTTTTAGTTAAATGTTGTCAGGAAATCTAATTAAGTAATATTTGTGACTGTGATTTAAAATTGCAGCGTTTATATGAAGATATTTTGTTTCTAGCGGTATAGAGTCTGTTTTATACTTTCAATTCTCAGACTATAACAATAATCTTCTTTTCCTGCTGAAATATAATGTATAAGTTGTTAACAAAATAAAACTAGTTATTCTAAGAAAATATTCCTTTTAAATTTCGAATTTGCTTAACTTAAAAGCGCGTTTTCTTGGAAATGTGGGATTGTGGGATAGTAAAATATTGCAAGTGCTGCATTTGAAGTAGTCAGCAATGCACTCAGTTTTTTTGATTGGCTCCTTCTTTGCAGCACTTAGCCACTTATGTCATGAATTTGTAAATAATATGGAAAATGTGCATTTGTTTAGTTGTGGCTCAGAAGTGGCTGACGTTTTGCAACTGTTGCTCTACATTTTGTTTTACGAGTACTTTTTACTCACTGTACTCCTCTCTTGCGGTGTTTGTCACAATCTTTAGACTGAGTAACTTGAAGTGCTACATAGTTTTTGTATTTGTATCATTCAGTCATCATGTCACGCTGACTTGACTGCTGAATGTTGCTTTTGGTAGTCTGGTTGTGCTGGTTGTCGTCTTGTCGTCTTGTTGTTAGTTTTATTTGCATATTTACTTAGCATCATCTACAGCAGTCACTGGCAAAACCATAGCCATAGCCACAGTCATCACCAGATGAGAGCCAATGTCGTAGTCTAAGCCAAATCCTTCTGTTTGGTTGCTTTTCATTTTGCTCGCTTTGCTTATTTTCTTCAATGTTGTCAAACAATTTTTGTGCTGCTTTTTGTGCGACTGCCTTTTTAGCTGCTGAAGTTATCGAAGCTGAAGTGCAATTTTAATGCAAACAATTGAGGTTGAAGCGTGCATAACGCATACAACATGAAAGGGCCCTAGACCTCGATCTTAGCCCGAAAAAGAACAACAAGCAAGAAAACTCTAGTAGGAACAGGTCGACTTTGAGGATACCCTGAAATTATATTATATACATGCTAAAAGGAAACGCTCATTCATATTTGCGAAAGAGTTACTATTATCGATATAGATTGTGACGAACAGAATGTCAAATGGACCTGGCTAGATTGACGTGATTGCTCATGCCATTTGTTATCTTTAGTGTGAAAGATGAGTTCTTCTGCCTGTTACATACTTTTGCTCAACTCCATTACACCCCTTTTTACGCGTTTGAAAGGGGTTTAGGGTATACACAAACAAACACTTACAGCTTCTTGCTTTTTGAAGTTCCACGTAGTCGGTTCCAGACCATTATTTGAAGCGAACATACTTTTAACCTGCCCAGATGCAGACGTTTCCCACTAGCAATCTCTCTCTCGCTCTCGCACGCTCTCTCATTCTATTGCCTTTTAGTCTATCTGTTTCACTCTGTCTTTGTGGCTGGTTGTGTTGATTGTTGCTGATGCGGTTGTTGGCTGTCGGTTGGCGGCGTCAGCGACAGTCGTTGGCTTATTGAAATGCATTTGTTCAATATGTTGTTGAACATGTGTTGGTTGCCTGCCCGTGTAGCTAATATAATGTTGTTGTTTTTGTTGAGTTTGGAGCTGTTGATGTTGCTGTTGTTATTGTTGTTGCGGTTGTTGTTGATGTTTTATTGTTGTTAGCTTAAGTTGCCCCTGAGTGACGTTGTCGGTGGCAGCGTCATCGTTGACTGTTGCAAATATTGACAATGCCAATGTGTGCGCTAGTTTGTGTGTGCGTGTGTGTGTGTGTATGTCTCTCTGTGTGTGTTTGTTTGTTGTGGGAGTAAGTTTTAGCACTATTAGCCATTGTTTGCATTGAAATGGAGCTGGCTGCACTGACAGCGCCGTTGGCCGCATTGGCAGTTTGCCCATAACACGTATACGATACATCACGCCGCTATCCACCCTGCCACTCAAAACCGTAAGTGCTCGACTGTGCTGCGAGTGTGTGCAACCAAAGTGAAATTAATGCGTTAAAAGTGGTTTGGTTTGGCTTGGCTTGACTCATCCACATTGGTATTTGCATTTTGTATTATTTGCAAGTCGAACGTAAATATTCAGGTAAAAGTACTGCAGAGGGGGGGCGTTTTTTTCTTCTTTTTTTTTAGAAGGATGACGACTTCATTGTTGCCAATTGTCGTTAATGGTCGTCCCCAATGTTGCCACCGCTAATAGTAAAATCCCGAAACGAAAATCAATATAAACTGACAGTGTCTATGACAAATGGCTTTGAATTGTTTTCTCATTCTATTTGTGGTCTCTCTCTATCTCTCTCTCTCTCTCTCTCTATCTCTCTCTCTCTCTCTGACACTCTCCCTTTCTATCTCTCCTTCTTGATACTTGTTTATTAAGTAAAGCGACGCGCAGCAGGCAAAAAAAAAAAGCAAAAAATTGACAGTGCGAAAGGATTCATAAGGATTCCGGAACGTACGCACTAATACACGCACACGCACACATATACACTCACACATACACATATACATATACAAAAAGATACGCATATACGCATGTAGCATGTTATATAATACATAAGCACCATTGTTATTCGCCCGCTGGCGCTGCGGGCTTCAGCCAAATGCAATGCGAGCTTTGCAACCCCTTTCGCTTGGCAACAGCATGATCAGGGGCAGGAAGAGCCGAGGCTGGAGGATAGCAGCAACCGCAGCAGGAATAGCAACAACAGCAACAGCAGCAGCCGCAACGTTACAGACTTCAGACGTCGAGTGTTGAAGCTCAAATGTCGCATTGCAATAAACTTTGCTATATATGCGACTAGATGTGTGTGTGTGTGTGTGTGTGTGTGAGCGTGTGTGTGTGTGTGCGTATGCCTGTGTGTGGCATTTCATTATAATGCCGGCGCAAGGGTAGCATGCACACTGAGGGGAAGAGTGTTAGACAGAGACAAAGATAGAGAGATAGACAGAGAGAGAGAGAGAGAGACTGAGAGTGGAAAGAGACGTTGCCAAGGCAGGTAACATCATGAAAGCGCATCAAGCACAAATTTATTAGGATAGGTTTCGGTGAATGCTTGCATTTTGATGTGCTCATAAGTGTCGCTTCTGTGGCGAGGCAGAGGAAATAACAAAGAGAGAGAGAGAGAGGGAGAGAGAGAGAGAGACAGGGAGAAAATGCATTGAATCCTTACGGATGTGTCTATGTGTGTGAGTGCGTGTGTGTTTGTTTGTGTTTGTGTATAGGCCAATGAACTCTCGAGCGATACGAAAATTAGCAGCAATATCGCAGTGTTTGCAGCAATCACGAACCCCTCAACGCAACACATAAAACAGAAGAAGAAAAAAACCAAACCGAGACCCTTAGCTCTGGGCAATTGTAGTTCACAGCTCACAGTTTGCAGTTTGCATAAAACGGCTTAATGTGCCAAAGAAAGTTTTATTTCAATGGGGCGGAGATGAGGTTACCAAACACCCATTTGAGCAACTGCATCATTCATCAGCTTTTTGCGGAATAATCCAAAAAAGTGCAAAGGATGGAAACGTACTGTACCTAAAATGGCCAAGGCACCACTTGACCACTCAAATGAAACCCTCAACCTAGTTGATGGGGGTGTTTGCTATCGGAGTTGAAGACGTGGCGGTTGGCGGGTGGCTGGTGGAGTGAGTGCAATTTGTCTGATGTGTTTGGATTAGTAATGCTGAGTAAATGCTTGTTATGCAGATTGACAGATAAATTTGACATGTTCTTAATTAAGATACTGTCGAGATGAGAAATTCACATACATAGATTAATTGCAAGTGGCTTTGATATTTGAGACATGCACATTGGTTACATACTCCTAAGGCAGAATATAGTCTTAATAGCAAACTATTGTCCAAGCAACGGGCTTATTTCAAGTGTTCAATTAGTCCTATTAGAGTGGTCATTAAAGCACTTTAGGGCAAGGATAATTCCATTCCAATCCTAAAATGTTAATGAATATCCGCCTAACCTTTGCCCGCCCAGTCCATTGGAAAGCGCTTCCAAGTCTACAATTTAAGATCCTTTTTGTATGCTATAATTTCTTTTTCGTTTTTGTTTGTTTTTAAGCAGCTTTCGATTTATGCAGATGAGTTGTAATTGACAGCAGAAGAAAAAAATGAATATAACGAAGAGGTAAAGTAAAGTACGAATTATAAACATAAAGTTGATAAGACGGTAATGAGCTTGATTTAAATGCTTTGTCTGAATTTAATGATGATGTTACAGCTACTGGCATTGGTGTTGGTGTTAGCTTTGCTGTTGCCGTTGCTGTTGCCCTGGCTGCTTATCAGTGCCCTGCACTCGACATACCAAAGAACATGATTTTTAATAATGAAATTTCTCACAAAAAACTTTCAAACGAGGAATTGTGCTTGTGAGCTGTGGCACAGCAGCAGCTGCCCCATAAAAAATATGAATGAAGGAGTCGCATATTTTAACATAATGCTTCAAATGATGTGCTTTCTACATTCTATATTCTACTCCTTTTCGTAACAAGCATGCAAAATTTAGTGGCAGCAAAATGAGCACAGGACTCTGAAATTGCCACGAAAACCCTTTTTGTTATCCTTGTTTTTGGTGTTGTTGTTGTTATCGTTGTCAGTTTGCCTCGCTGCAGTGTTAGACGTAAGCTATGAAATTATTTTATCTCTTTGGTATTTTTTTTTCTATGTGTGTGTGTGGCGCTAGTGAGGTCCGCTTGCTAGCTCAATTTATGCAAATTAAATTGCAATACTTTATGTGTTCATTCTCTTTATACCCTGAACACATTAAAAATGAGTAAAAGGGTATAATGAAGTTGTGAAAAAGTATGTGAGAGGCAGAGGGAAGCATCTCGGACTCCACAAAGTATATATATTCTTGATTAGGATCAACAGCCGAGAAGATCGAGCCATGTACGTCTTTCCGTTTCGTGTATGAACAAGCCCACATCAGAGACTATGGCGACTTTAAATTTGTTATGAAAGTTCTATATATTCCATTCGCATATCGAGTTTAGTTAATTTTATCGATAACTTATCCGTTTCTTTTATATCAAATACAAATCTATTACCCATATCAAGAAAAACTACAGTTTTGCAGATTTATGTTTATAATCCAGAATTTGTATTCCTTCACATAATATTTATATTTGTAAACATGGTTAAGAATCGTACAGAATATTTACCATAAATATAAATATATGTGCTGTCAATGAGTGTGTTGTAGTTTGGTAGACCTTAGTTCAGGGTATCTACTAGTCGAGCGCTCTCTTCGGGAGCATTCTTGTTTCGTTCCTATTTTGTTGTCACCAGCAAAAAATAAAGAAACAGCAACGGCCCACATAAAAGTCTCTGTGTGTGTGTGTGTGTCTGTGTGTTGTGCATGTTTATAAAATTATTAACGTAACTTTGATAAATTATGCTCATAAAAAATGCTTAAACGGCAATTTAAGTACGCCCAAAGTTACACGTAGATTTTTTTGTTGGTTTATTTCTTTAACTGCGAGCCCCCTCTCGATTTATTAGCCATACACTCATTTGGCCAAAAAAAATAATTTGCCAACGACTCACGAACATGCACAGTGGCTACCAAAATACGCGCCACAGCAGCAACAGCCGTAACTTTAAACTACAACTGCCACCTGAAAATGAGGGCGTGGGCTGTGTTGTGTATATGTATGTGTAAGTGTGCTTGTCTGTCTGTCTGTGTGTGTGTGTGATTGTGTATTTGCATTGCGTTAGATTAATAACAGCGATGATGTTGCTACTGGGAACTGGCTGACTGGCAGGCTGGCTGGCCCACAAAGGTGGTGCCGTTGAACGAAGCCCAGCTGCGAGTGGGTGTTGCTGCTTGGCACCTTGGCAGCAGCATCAGCAGTTACAGCAACAGCAGCAGCTGAAATTGCAGAGAGTTTTGCGGCTGTCTGGCTCTTGGCCTGCCTTGCTGGTGATGACGAATGTGAATGACTTGCCTCGAGACATGCAGTCAACTTGACGCGCATTTGTCTGGCAATGCGTCTGCCCAAACCTACACATCTACAATGTGTACATGTGCATATATATATATATATATATATATATATATATATGCCATTTATATACACCTAGTAGGTCTAGTAGGTAGACGGTGTGTGTGTGTGTGTGCATACATGTAATGTTAATGCGGTTGCTGCTGCTGCTGTTTCTGCTGTTGCTGCTTCTGGTGCTGCTCTTGTCTCTGTCAAGATGGCGTCATTTCCAAATGCAACATGCAGTTGATACTCTCTGTCTGCTGGCGTCTGTTTTGTTCTGTTCTGTTTCGTTTTGTGGAACTGGATAACAAGCTGTTGAGATTGCAATGACGTGGGCATAATTTGTTTTAGTTTATGCATCTTTTTACTGTACCCCTATCCCCCATCCCCTGCCCCACTCTTTCACAATTCAAAAGTTTTAAATCAAGAACTTCTTGACTGACTCCATTTGATATGTGGCTTTAAAATGACAGCTGTGCAAGTGACATAACTATCCAAATATACATGTGTCTAGCAAGTTTGCCAACACAATGGTGTACTACAATTATTTTATTATATTTATGTGAAGTTTTTTTTTTTATTTTCGTTTTGCACAAGCCATATCTCATTTAGGTATGCCGCATCGGTCCTCCCTATCACAGAAAAAACTTTTTTTAAGTTTTAAATCTTATAAAACTTATACATCCTTTTGCAGTTTTTCATGATTCGTGCACAGATTTTGTGCAAACGAACATTTTCACTCTGCTGCACATTATTACAAAAGTTTATTTTTTCATTATTCGTTGTTTTTTTTTTTTTTTTTTTTTTTTTTTGGGTTACTTGCTGCTGGAGCTTATCCAGCGAGACGGGTCGCTTAATTCAATTAATTTTTATTTAGTTTTTGTTTAATATTTGCTCGCTCTGCACAATTTTGAGCAAATATACCAGCCAACTAAATAAAATGTTATTTGCATAAAAATTCCAACATCTTTTTTTTCTTCTTAATTTGTTTTTTTTTTTTTCATATTTTTCGGGTCTTTTGTTATGGTTGCCCACCCGCAAGTGGCCCATTCTTCTACACACTTCTTCTATCTGTATTCTGTGGTGGCTGTTGCTTTTTTTTTTCCTCTAATATATATACATATATATATATATATATATATATATATTATATATATATATATTTATTTTTTTTTTTTGGTGTGCACATTAACACGCAGTTTCTGTTGGGTTTCTTTGCCTTTTTTTTCTCTGATCCAAAAGACTAAGCGCATTTTACACATTTACCAGTCACCGGCGCAGCGCCTTTTCAATTTAGTTTCTAGCCGAGCAGGCGGCAACAAAAAGGGGAAGGCTGGCTTGCCACGTAGGTGCTGAATTGTTTTTTTGCGGCGCCGCGGCAGAAATTACTTTATTTTAATAGGACTTCATTTAATCCGAACGCATTATAAAGACGCATGGCCCGAGGGGCGGTAGGCAATTTGAGGGCGGTGGTTTTTGGGGCTGTTTGTGGGGGTCTTTCATTTTGTATAGAACACGCTGCGTATACGCAATCTGAATGTGTGTACGATGTTTTTAAAAAATGTAAACTGCACGCTAGCTGAAAGGCAGACAAACAAGCACGCCCCCATATATACATACCAACAAAAAAAGGTGGAGAGGTGACAAGACACAGATAAAACACAAACAACGTCTACTTGTTTAATACAAAAGTTTCATTTCCGCTTTTCATTAGCTCCACGGTGACACAAACATGGCAAAAATGCGTAAATATAATACATATATATATATATATATATATATATGTATACCACAGCAATACACATTTAAGGCCATAATGAGATATATGTGAGCACACACAAATATATATAAATATGTTCATATATATATATATATATAAATATGTTTATATATATGTATATATAAAAGCCGAGGCAACACAGTGGCAAATCGGGCGAGTGTCAACCTCAGACCTCGTGTTAATTTAACTCCTTTTTACCCCAAAAGCTGTTTGCTGCTTATTGCCCATGTTGCTGCTGTTGTTGTCCTCAATGGTGTTGTCTTTGTTTTTGTTTTAGTTGTTGTTGTTGCCGCCTGAACTAAAAAGCCTGAAAGGCGCTTACGTTGAGTTTTATTTTGTAGGGCTACGAGTGCTGTTTTTCTACCGCTTTTCATATGGCAAACGGGCAGCCAACTAGCTGCTGTATTAACTGACTTACTGCCACGCCCCCATTCCTTTAACTATATTGTGCTGGCTTTGCTGTGCTGGAGTGTGCCATGTGGGCGTTGCAGTGTTTCTGTTAACCCAACACGCACTGTAATGAAGTAGCCTGCGCCAAAGCCTCATATGGGCAATGGGCCTGACTGAGCCTCATACTTAATAATCTCACGCTCTGTGTGCTGCATTTGTGTGTGTGATACTCTGAGTGCGCCTGACTGCCTGTCTATTTGTCTGTGTGTGTGTGTAGGGGCGTATATGATCCTAGCGAGGTGGCAACCAGAGCAGAGAGATACAAGCAGAGGTTATTCAACTGCAGCCGCCCACCCCACACCTTCCCCAGCAGTGTGTGTGTGTGTGTGTGTGTGTGCTGAAGTGGTCAGAGGGGGATGCGATGGTGCGTTTTTGCTCCCATTTCTCAAACACTCGCATCCGCTTCACTTTGCACGCCATTTCCGCCTCGGAACAAGTTGCCAGGCTCCATCGGTATCTATTGCCCCGTAACCTAAACGTATGGATATATATGTATGTAGGTATGTATATATGTATAATCAACTCTCACATATTTTTCAGCGCCATCGTTAGTCAGTTTTATCGATTTTTGGTTTTTTTTTCCCTCCCCCCCCCCCCCCTACATGCGCATTTAATAATAATAATAATGCCCTATGCATATGCAGCAGCAGCAGGAGGCGGCACATTACTCTTCAGTTCTCCATTTCTCCAGTTCACCAATTCCTCACTTCTCTCATGTGCCAAGCTCAATTATGAGCGCACATTAAGCATCTCGTGCTGTTGTAGTTGGGTTGTTTCAACCCCCTTTCCCCCCCACACCTCTTTTTGTGTGTGTGGATCCTTTGGACTGTCGGCTTTCATTACGCTGACATTATAAATATTATTGAATTATTTGTATTATTGCATTATACCACTTGCTTCCCATATGACAATATTACATTTAGCAGGGCTGCTGCATATAAATGCAATTTGCATGCTTCTGTTTTTGTTTTTGTTTCTTTAATTATTTAACATTCATTTGTTAATAGAACGAACGGTCGACTGCCTTTGGCGAATATATTTGTACCTGTAATTCCAATTACCAGCGGTTAATGAACGCGAACAAAATATTTTATTTTATTTTTTTTGTTTCAGTCCATATCGGTTATCGCAACAGCAGAAACAGTAACAAATTGTTAGCGACGCAATTTGTACGCTTTAATAAACTAAGCTGCACGTGCAATCTGTAAAATATAAATATTTATAAATATATACATATATATGCTTATACACGTATGTGTGTGTATGTGTTTGTGTTTTTTGCTGCAATTTGCCAGCAGCTGTGGAACAAATTGCATATTACGCATACGCCGCATTGTACATTGTTGTACAAATTTCGCATATGTTAGACGCTACAAAGCATTCACACACACACACACACAGACACATGCACACATACACACATACACAAACAAACAAGCGAAACAAGCACACAAACATTTGTTTGTCCCCCGTCTGTGTTTGTTTGTCTAAATTTAAAGCACTCAGCAGCGTCAGTTGCCAGTTGCCAGTTGCCAGTTGTCATCGTCATCGTCTACAAATCCTCGGCACACGCATCGCGTTCATTGAACTTTTGGTTATATAATTTTTGCACGTCTTGGCCATGGTGGCATATTAGCTAGCTGGCAGCAGTTTATATGATTAAATGGAAATTTATCAAGCGAAGACTTAGGAATTGATTGCCTTAATTAAGCATTTGCTTTGCCAACGGTATTGGCAGGATTATCTTACAATCAGATAGCAATTTAATGTGTCTCTGAAGTTAGATTCATTTAATTTGGGATTAAAATCATTAAATTAGTCTCACTTGGTTGTATAACGATTACTTTTAGCCAATTAATAAAAAAGTACCGTTTCTGATTTTGGCTGTTTATATAAAATAATAAACACAAAACTTTCACAAATATATGCGTATTGCATTCTCAGCTGTATTTTTTCAATCACCACATTATTCTTCGTACTAAATATGTATTTTTAAACTGTTGTTTTTTATTTTATTTTTATTTCTTAATTTTTCATTTTTTTTCTACTTATTTTCTTATTTTTTATTGCAAATATAGATGTCAAATCTCGTTTACATTTTAAACGGCTTTATAAGCCAAAACCAATTTGAAGCTTAGCCAACTGGCTGCAATTTAAATCAATTTTCATTTATTTTACAAAGGCTTAAAATATTAATTTAATTATTGTTTATATATGGCAGTCCATTAAGCTTTTTACATAATCGAGTTTTAACAGTTAACTTAATTGTGTTTTATTATTATTATATTTGACCGTGTACATAATTTAATATATCAACTGAGCTTAGGTGAACAATGCTCTTTTAGAGCTCGCTTGCTTTATAATTGAAAAATAAAATATTAATAAAGTAGATGACTGATTCGACTTTCATCCCTAATGAATAACCATTTTATAATGTGTTTATTCAATGTATATTAGTCCTTATGAACTTAAGTCAAATTGCCCAAAGTGCTGGCACAGTGTTTAAATTGCAATTTAATTGATTATGCACACAAGAACTACATACTTCTACCAAGCTGATTGATTTTACGTTCATTTCTTGTATATACATACATAAACATCGTATATTCACACATCCATACTTACATTCAAACATAAATACATACATTTCGACATACATACATAGTATATATAGACACATAGCGAATGACTGTTCAGAATAACTTCAATAGCTGTTCTGCTTAGCTGCTATAACAACATGGCTATAATCGCTCTGCCATTTGCAAGCAAATCGCTTTTAAGCTCTTAATGCTGAACATAAAAATTTCATCGCTTGCCTTGCTTGCCCTCAAATACCACAACAAATAACACAAGATACACACAAGCGGACACCCGCACTCTTTAATTTGAAAACACATTACATAATACAATTTAAAGTTGATAAATGTGTAAGTCTGAAGGAGCCTCAACTTAGACCAGGCATAAGTTCTCTCTATATGTTATATTCTGGTTATCTAGCCCACAAGGCCAAATCATAATTTTCAATAAAAAATTGTCTGAAAGCTTTTCAAATATACAGCTTTAAGAAATGTGCGCAGAGTATCTCGTAGCCAAGCATAATCAACAGGGGCCTTTTTACTTTTAAATGTAATGTTCTCGTAAGTATTCTTTACTTTTAGTTGGCATGCTTTGATATTTGTAGTTATTGTTGTTGGCCAACCGTGTGGCAAGTGGTTTTCAACGGTTCACAAAATTTCATTTCGTGGAAAATAAAATTTTATTGCCATTCTGTGCAATGGGGGAAAAAGGGGTACACAGATGGCAGGGGGGGGCCCAGTTGGCAGCACTTGACTGCATTCATTAGCCAACGTCTACGTGGTGTAATTTTAAGTGTTAATTTTTATTTGTTTGCTTGCTTGCAAGTTCAAATTGAGCTCCATGTAAGAGTGTGTGTATGTGTGTATATGTGTGTGGCTGTATATATAAATGTGTGTGTGTATTTGTGTGCTTTTAGTGCTTATTAAGCGTTTTTACTTCAATTAAATCGTATAATCGATTAAATCCCGGTAATAGAGACGATGGCGGCAATGGCGACGACAACGCCGACACTCACGTGTCCGCCATTTGCAACGTCGCGGTGTTTGGCCCTGCGCACTCAGACGTGCGACGCAATGTCTGGTGCAGGACTCGCACAGCCAGCAAGAGTCAGCAACATCCAGAAACTGGCAACCAGCAACTAGCAACCGGCAGCAGCTAACAGTTAACCGTCGTCTGACCATATTGCCCACTCCCGGACACGTTGATTACTGCTGATTGCCCGACAGCAAACAACGCGCCAAATAGCAGGAATCAGACCACCGGCTGAGCTCTGCCCACACACATCTCCTTCCACATCCCCTCCCCCTGCTCGCCTGTTAGGCATTAATTGATTTGCTACAATGAAATTTCCACACTCAATGAAAAAGTCTGATGAAAATTTCGTTAATGCCAGTGCTCTGTTCAGCTTTGTAGATAAAGATAGATAGAGAGAGTGAGAGAGACAAAGAGAGGGAGACGGAGAGACACAGACATCATCTGCCAGTTTCCAGTGAATTGATTTGACACAAACAATCTATAAATCTTTGGCATTTTAATTCCGCTCTAGAAATGAGCGACTTAAAAGGCATTTTTGGGCTTGCGTTGGTCAAATGCCAAGACTTGAGGGCACTATGGCTCTGGACTGTAATAAAATGATCATAAATTTAAGAGCATATTTTTTTATTTGCTTTTTTTTATTTTTTTTTGTTACCACAATTAAATTGTGCGAATTTGGCAAATACACAAAAATGCTTGCACATTTTTTATTTGACAATTTTATGAGTCGTCGACATTGTTTGCCATTCCAATTTCCAAGTCCGATGCGGAATAGCAATACTCTTCAGCATTGCCTTACTTGGCTTGATTTATAAAGTTGATTGTCCAGCTGACTGGCAGCTGGCAATAAATGTAGACTGACCGCAGCACTCTGGAATTTTTCTTGCAGTGTATTTGCGTGTGCACGCTTTATCGTTTATTCCACATTACTCAAGTCATAATTAAGATCTTGGCAGGCGGCGGCCACAGCGGCAGCATCGCTCATAAATTGTGGAAGTGGCTCATTGACAACTTCATTTCCGCGCATGGTGTGCAACTGCCAGCAACAACAAGGGCAAACACCAACAAAAACAAGAACAACAACCTGCTTTCAGCTGTGGCATGTGATCCGCTTTAAGATCATGGAACTCAAAGTTGGCGTCATCTGCTCAGCTGCGTCCAGTGTGTCGCAGTGCACGCAACATGCCGCTAAATGACATAATGAACTGCATTATTTATGCGACACACTGTGCAATACATATATAACCCCCAAACAACAACAACAACAACAACAGCTGTTGCTGTTGCTGTTGCCAGGGCAGCCTCTGTCTCCATTGCCGCCGTAGTAGAGACGGAGGTCTTTCTGTGTCAGCGACAAAAGGCGACAATTTGTGCGTGTGCCCGATAATAAAAGTGCTGACATTTTGCGTTATGATGTCACTACAGTCGCCACAACACCATCAACAATAACTGCACGTCCAGCATAGTGTCAATGTATGCGTCTTGTGTGTGGTGTGTGGTGTAAGTGGTTGTCCTGCAGCTTGATGTGGACAGAGTCAAAGGCAGGAGCGCAACATTGATGTATGAGCCTATTAATGATCAATGAGTTGTGCATTTCGGATCTCAGCTGATCACTCAAATGAACATTGGCACTTATGGCAGCAGAGATGACTTTACACAAAAGACTACTTTAAAGGGAGATGACTATACAGAAAAAAAACGATTTTAATTTATGTGTTTGCACAGTTTGTATGGGTGCCATTATATGAATACAGATATATTATTATGTAAATGGAAAAATAAAATTAAATAAATAAACTGGCATTTGAATCAGCGAAATTATGAATTCATGAATTCACTTCACCGAAATTCACTATTGAAAATTAAATAAATACTTTTAACATAGTTAGGCAATGCTTTTAAAAATGGGTGCGCATCGATAAGTGCATTAACTCTTCACTCCAGAAATGAAAACCTTTTAAAATGTGCGCTGTTCAGTATACTTGTAAAATGTACTTAAATGCTTATGCCACATAAATAAATGATGCAAGTTTTGTCAAAAGTCTTAATTCAGCCAAAAACTTAATGTAAACGAAAGCTGAAGAGCTTTATTTTTCTAATTTTTAATGGAATTGAACGGAATATTGTCGATTGTACAATTATTCTATTTGAAAACCGTAAATTAAAGTTCAAAGTAGAAACAGTTCATTTAATTTAATCCTGTCGCCTTTTGATTATATCTAAACACACATGTACATATATGTATATTAGTTAAGATGAGGCATTTTGGTGAGTAAACAATGTAGTTTGGGTTCAAAGCCTCAATCCTCATAGCCAATGCTATTAATTATAAATGAAAAAGTTTAGTCTATTGCATATTTGTTGACGCTATTTGCAGATCACAGATGTTGGCTCAACTAGCTTGCATAGCCAATTGATATGCATCTCATTTCTATTTGAGCTAGCCAACTGCTATCTAATTAGTCTCTTTAAACATTGACAAACAGTCGTCTGTTTGTTGGCTTAGTTGGTTTTTGGCGATGGGTTTGTGTTGTGGCATTGGTTGGCTTAGTGATTTGGTTTTCGCTCGCTTTTTGGCAATTTGCTCTTTTGTGCAATCGCCATAAACTATTTACAGTATCAGCTATTTACCGCTTTTTGATTGCGCCGCATTTGTTTGTTTCCTGTGGCCCTAATTTTCACATTGCAGTCGCCGTCGTTAAGTGACAGGCGCTATATAAACAAACAAATATACACACAGACATTCACATTCATTCACACTGTCACACACACACACACACACAGTTGCATACGCAGGTGGCGTTTCACGTTTCACGCGCTTTTAATTGAGTGCTTCCGCTGCAATTAACAAGTACAACGCATCCAGTGACGTCGCTTGACTTGCTGAGTGTCTGGTTAGTTGGTTGTTTGCCTGGCTGGTCGGATAACTGGCTAGCTGGTTGGTTCGTTGGTTGGTTGGTTGGTCCGTTTACTTATCGCTTTAGTTTGACCAGCATCTGTTGGCAATTCTCCCCCTTTTTTTTTGGTTTAAGATTCAAGTACATGCTTACGCACTAATGCAAAACCATTAAACGTTTTGACTGGCACACTTTCTGGGTACATCTTCATTATTACTAGTGCTGCTTCCGTTTGTTCCTTGCACAATTAATTACCAAACACTGCTGCTGACATTCAAATCGAGTCGAGTTCAAAGTGAAATAACAAATTTAGCCCACAGCTGTTGCAGACTTAAATGCATTTAAAGTAATTTGTATGTCGATTGCCTGAACTGTTTGTTTGTTGCATGCGACGCACATTGCCAGCTCATTTGCCCATTTCCAACAATTTTCAACCATATTCCCCAGCTGCCAGTTTAGTTTGCAATTTTCCAGCTCAACGATAAATGCAAATAGATTTCACCTGCAGACGTTGTCCAGCATTTTGAGAATCTTTTTTTTTGTTATTGTAAATTATGCGCATGGCACTTGCTTAGCTACGTTTTGACTTTATGTTGCTGTTGTTGTTGTTGTTGTTGTTGTTGTAGCAATTGCTGAAATTGCCGTTGTACGCTTTTGGCTTTAGCATGTCGAGTATCGAGAATCATGTATGAGTTTGACATTGACAACTTGGCAGTAACATCATGACCCGGTCCACAGCAGCCCAAAGGAGCAGCAGAGCGAACCGGTGATTACATACAGTTCGAGACAAACGAGGAGAAGAATAGGGGGGCGGCCTCATGTTGTTGACCATAGAAAGGTAAAGACATTTTCACATTTTCACATTTTACATTTATTTACATTTGTACAGTCAGTCAAACGTGGTTGGTTGCTTACACAGCGAGAATTGGGTCTGACATGGGTTTGATGTACTAATTTATTACGTAATTGGTTGACAGCTAACAGCTGGCCCAAAGCTAAGTGTTTTGATTTGCCATTATTGTCAGCACTGCCAAATGTTCAATCATTCAAGTCATTCATTCATCAAGTCAAGCATTACCACTCAACCATTTGTCACTGTGTACGCCCAACAATTGCGGCGGATACTCAGGAGGCAGCAGCAGCAAAAGTAGCAGAAACATTTTTTTCTGCTCCTCCCCTTCAGTGTTTCCACATCCCGTCCAAGTCCATTCAATTAGCAACTCATAATAACAATAATTTTTCTTCGCAATTCACATTCAGTGAAACATTTTGCGGCACGTTCGTCGTTGTAGTTGCGCTGATGTCGATGTTCGTGACGTTGCCTCTTTCGACTATAGAGTTAAGTCGCCGCATACTCATGCAACATTCCCGAACAGTCAGAGCAACAGCCACTGGCAAAGGCGAACTCATAAAGGGAGTACAGGCAGAAAACCCCATGCTCCAGTCATTGACTGGAACAATGTTGCCTGTTAAATGATGCATAATAATCGGGAGCAAGAGCGCGCTTGCTGAGCTTTGCTGGCAAAGCGGGGAACATAGGCAGCGGGGGAACGTTGATGGGATGTAGGGCCATCCCAATCGCAATGGGCCAACGGCAATGCCAGGCGGCGACAGTGGTTAAGAAATCATAGAGTTCTTCCCCTGAGCATATAATCATGATGTACATTGGGCTAAAAAGGTATTCCTTGGGATAAAATCTCTTGTTTATTTGTAAACTTTGTCATCAATGTTTTATTAGTTCAACAATTTTTGAGCATCAGCGCAATCTTTACTCGAGACGAGATTTGAAAAATTTTTTTTTTTTATTTGTTTATCAATAAATAATCACTAGAAACACAATTATCAACGAATAGACAACAAATAAGATGCTCAAATTGCACTTGAAAATATTTTGCAATGTGATTCCGATTGGCAAAGTGGTCAAAAAAGTTGTATTCGTAAATAAATAAATATTCAATTTGACGCTGTATCTGTCCCATTGTGTGTTGTTGTGGCTCTTCGCATTGTGTTGATGGTTGCCGGACGTTGTCCAGTCTCTACTCAGCCCATACTCAGTCCCAACTCAGCACTTGTGCATTGTAACCCCTTCGTTCGCCCTTTCTACCCTTTCGCTCACACTCACACTCGCACCCACACCGACATTAACGAACACGCCCACGTGGACGCCCACCTTTACCAGAAAATTTGCTGACTGCAGCTGGTTGCGGGTTGCGGATAGCTGGTCACTTGCTGCGTGGCTGATGAAAATTCGCTTGGCTTCCGTTGGCCCCAAGTGCTCTCCGCCCAAGTTGGTCATCGTGGCCATAAGCTATCGAAACGGTCGCTAGACTCACAGTTGCCTGAATCGTTTTTGTGTGTGTGTGTGTGTGTTGTGTGTATGTGTATATGTGTATATGTGTGTGTTGTGTGTGTTGTGAGTGTTGTGTGTGTACCTTTCAATATTTACTCAGCTTGAAATGAAACATTTTTATAATTTCTTTTCCTTTCGCCTTTTTTTTTTTGCACGCTGAGTCGCTTAGTTTGACCAGTGATGGTTGTTGTTGTTTTTGTTGCTGTTGCTTGGTTCGTTGGCTATTGGCAACATTGTTATTTTCTGCTATTTGGCCATTGACTATTGGCCATCCATACCATAACGTGGCCAGAGCTCAGCACTTTTCCAACGGTTTATTTATTTATTTCGGTTTAATGCATGTTGCCTCTGTCCAATACTTTGTCGTATTGTGTGTGCTCCAACCATTGTGTATTCCTACCACTGCTCCTTTCCCCAAGCCTGCGTCCTACCCCCCCGCGGCTATATCGTTCGTTCGATTCCAGGAAGTTGTATTGAGTCATCGGTAAACGGTTTACGTTTAACCCATTTTACAATGCAAAGCGACCGGAGAAGTTGCCAAACGCATTTTCCACATTCCCCAATTCACCAATGGCATTTAGCAAACAATGTTCACCCGAACAAAAACAAAAACAAAAACACAAAATTTAAAAAACAAAACTTATACAAGAACAACAAATTTGCCTGAATTATCGACTTGAAGCTTGTTGTGTGTGCTCTTCTCTCATTTTTTTTCTTTATGTATCTCTCTCTCTCTCTCTCTCTCTCTCTCTCTCTCTGTATTTCAATTTGTTAGTGTTTGTTTACATCGCAAGCGCAAAATATTGAACGGAAATATTGCAATTTGATTTATATTGAGTGTGCAAGAGAGGGAATTGAGTTGGAAGGGGTATATACAATGTTTGCACCGCATGCTGCTGTTGCTGCTGTTGTTGCTGCCAAAATTCAACGGAAATGAATTCGTATGTGGTGTAGCATATTGTATTTTGGTTATCCGCTGTTATGACAATTCTCTCAATGCCGTAATGATTTGCAGTCGGAAGGTATTTGTACGGCATTTGCGAAAGCCTGTCCAATTGCGGGCATTTCTGTTTGCACACCGGTCTATTGACATTAATAATAAATGAACACTTCCATTTTGATAACATTTTGTGACAATAGCTTCAATTTTCATTGGAATTTGCAACAACTTATATCAAATTAAAATCTTAATAACTACTCCAATGCCAATTTATGTAGGGGATTTGTGGATAACGCCTTTGTTTGTCAAACTTTTTGGCTCTATCCCATAAGCTGGCATGGCATAGCAACAGCAACAGCAAGCCCTTTGGCATTATTTAAATAAGAATTCTTTGGCATTGACAACACCAACAATTCGATGGCCTCACAATGCAAATTGGCAAAGACAATTTATACAAATTGCTCGCTGCGAATTTTCTATAGTGCCAAAAGTTAAACAAATATGTCAATTGAATACTTTGCATTTGTGGGTGTGTGGGTGTGTGGCTGTGTGTGTGTGTGGCTGTGTGTGTGTGTGTGTGTGTGTGTGTGTGTGTGGCTGTATGCAAACAAACAAAGCTCAGGACTTTTGCTAACTAAGTCAAGTAACCAAACGGAGCTTGTAGTTTAAAAGGCAATTTATCTTTGACTTAAGCAAAGTAAATTCCTGCTATTGTTTAAGTTCGAGAATCGAGGAATACCCCTACCCAGCTGCTGGCATTCTATGCATATGTGTGTGGTTTTGTTAGTTATGCCACTGCGTGTGCGTGTATGTGTGTTTGTGTGTGTGAAAGAGTGTGTTTGTATGCCTGTGTATTGTAAGCGCTTTTAACTAGTTCGCAGAGCTGGTAGCAAATTTTCGAGCATTCTCAACGACTCAATTACACACTCTAGCCGCTCACTCTCACTCACATACACACATACACACTACACACACACACACACTACACACACACACACACACATTTAAACTTAATCAATTGAGCTGCTAGGCAAAAGGCATTAGACAAACAATGGGCATTCTATGTAGAAGCATAGCTGCTGCAATTGCGCTAGAAGGAATGGTGAAGGAGAAGGGGAAGCTGGCAAGACTTTCTCATAAATTGCTTGCGGCATTTGGAAATTGCATTGAAAAACGCACGTAAAAACTATTTGAGCTGCTAACCCAAATAAGCGGCAACCATCGTCGTAGTAGTAGTAGTCGATGCCATGCCAATAATAAACCACTGTAAACAGCAGCCGTAAAGCGACTGCAATTGGATGCCATCCGGGCAACCATGCAGGCAGGCAGGCAGGCAGGCAGGCAGACAGGCAGCCAGGCAACCCAATCCACAATCCTCCAACTGTAAAATGTGGCGAGCGCATTTTATCTCTCTCTCTCTCTCTCTCTCTCTCTCTCTCTCTCTTTTCCCTCTCCCTTTCTCTCTTTCTCTCGCTTTCTTGTGCTCTCCTTCGCCAATGAACTGTGTGGTGCTGGCAATCAATAGATGCGGCCACAACTACGAGATACAAGATACTTGCAGTGCAACCGTAGAACTTCACACATGCTTGTGCAGAATGCCATGGAATGTGCACACGCATCTTCGATTGCCATGCGAGCCGACGACCCCTCTTGCCCCTGAGTTGCGGTGGGTGTGTGACAGACCAACACTGCACTGAACGAAAATGCAATGTTCTTCAATACGCAAGAAAAGCGTGCTTCTGTTTTGCATTCCCGCTATAAATTTCTTATGTTGTAAAAAATTCAAATTCAAATTTGCAGATTAAAATTCTACATCTGAATTCAGAGTTTGAATAATATTGGCACTCAAATTGATTGACTTAACATAAATTCGACTTAGGGAATTTTGAGCTTAACATTATTATTTATTATTAAATTGATTAAATTATTAATTTTAAATTGAGCACAAAATGAAAATTGTATAAAGTTGTATAAAGTGAGCCAGTCATTTTTTGTATAGAACACATTTTTCTAAGTGTGCTGTACTCTGCTGCTGCAGCATCTCTTGGGCCATGAGTGGGAGAGGCGTTGTGGGGTATTTATATATGTATGTGTGTGTGTGTGTGTGTGTGTGTGTGTGTGTGTGTGTGCTCTTTAGTAGCTTACACTTAAGCGCGAAATTGTCGTATACATTTGCACATTCATAAATTTTCGTTGCGCGGTTCCAAAGCGGCAGGCCGCAGCACCAAAGAATGCCCCATTCTGTAAGACTATTGCAGCAAATGGTGGCAAAGTGTGTGTTGCAGCTGTAAGTTGCTGCAGTTGGTTATTGTTAGATGCTGTGCTTCTTCCTCTCACATTTAAATTTCATTTTAATTTTATTTTATATATTATATTCTTTTTAGTGTTTGTTGTTGTTGTTTTTTGTTTTTTTTTTTTGCTTCTGCCATTGCGTTTTATTGCCGCATTTTACAACAACGACGGGGCATCCTTAGAGCAGCACGTCATTAAACGATAAATTATTTCTCTCATGTGCGCTGCATTTTACAAAAAAATGTTTGCCACACTGGTCGCAAAAGTGTGCCAACAGCTGTGCTCGCTGAGCCTGGACCTGAATCCGAATCTGTGCCTGTGCCTGTGCCTCTGTCTGTGTCTGTGTCTGTGTCTGCGTCAATGTCAGTATCTGTGCCTGAATCTGGTGCAAGTGCTGCGACTGCAGCTGGCTGGGGGCATTAAAAGGATGCCAGGCAATTTAAATTTGTGAAATTCCATTGGCCGTTCAAATGCTGATGCCGGGCTTCACTTATCTATGCACAAGATGTTGCCGTTTGATAAGCGCAACGCTGCGCAGCAAGTCGGAAATTTATGTGCCGCCACCGCCGAAGTTGCAGTTGCAGTTGCATTCATCATCGACTGCAGCAACAGTTGCTGCCTGGAATGCACTGCTGCCGTCGACGTGCGTTCAACTATGCAAATTTGTGCAAGTTTTCCGCAATCCTTTCCTCTCCCACAAGCCAGCGTTAACTTGCAACTTGCTACAACTTAGTAACTGGCTGGTTGTGTGTGTGTGTGTGTGTGTGTGTGTGTTTGTGTGTTTGTGTTTGTGCATGAATTTGTTGTCAAACAGCATTCAAGCACGATTCTGGGAAACATTCTTCCCCAGCGAGTTGAGTGCAAGAATTTGTGCATTGCTTTGGCATTTGCCTTTGGATTTGTTGTCCTGATGCAGACCAGATTATAAAATAAATGAGCTAAGACTATATTGAAGATATTGCAATAACGGTAGGGCTATAATGGCTATGGCTACCCAAAGATATACATAGATATATAATCAGATAAAGTGCAGCAATAGAAAAAACAAACAGAAGACTGTCATGACATTTCAATCATTGAGATTGACCGTCTTGCTGAAGCTCTGTTGAGTTATTGCCCCAATTGGCAACATGAAAATTGCTTCACTCCCGATAGCATCCACAATCTAGATAGTAGCTCTAATAAATGATTGTGAGCGTGGGTGTGGAAAAAAAATTGTGGTAAACTTTTAGCTGTGCAGAAGTGCTGCAATTTAAATTTAATATTACCTACATTAACCCATCCCAGCTGGCCATACACCACCCCCACTTTCTGACCACTACTAATGGTTCGCTCGCGGCTCATAGCAGCTGTTGACACCGCCCCTTTTTCAGGTATGATAAATGGGCAACGCAGCGTGCGGCAAGCAATGACAAAAGCAGAAATAAATATCGCTGAACTTTCACTGCACACTGTGTGCAGTTTCTAAAGCGCAATTAAACGCCCAGTCATTAACAATTACATTTTGGTTGGACATGCAAAGAGACGGCACACACCACACCCTACACCCTACACCCTACACCCTACACACCCAATGTGCACTTGCTTTAGCGGCATGTTCTGCAAATTTGCCGCATTTAGCACAGTGACTACTATCGCTCCCTGTTGCTACCATTGCTCTGGCATAGCATTTCAGTTGTAGCTTTAGCTTCAAGTCCAAGGAATTTTCATGCGTCAAATTGCTGCCGGTGCATTGCGTGTAATTGTGGTAATAAAAATTGCAACACATTGCGTACAAACATGCAACATATACAGCGAGCGTCATCATTCGCATTTCGATCAAAACTCCCTAAACGGCATTTCAGTTTGTTCTTTTGGTTTTTGTTGTTGCTGTTGTTGTTGTTGTTGTTATTGTTATTGTTATTGTAGTTCTCGGCAATTATCTTATTTATTTTACAACATTTATCAAAAAGTTGAACAAATTCACAGTTTCCTTAGAACTCAACGAGAGTCATCGCATTATACTTGTTGTTGTGTTGACTGGGCTCGTTAGCCTAGTTGATGATGGCCACAAGTGAGTGCGCATTGCTCGCTTTGCTGGCTGCGACTTGGGTGGTCATAGCTGGAGCGGAACGCTATTTGATTGCATTTTTAGCATAAATTTCAACGCATTTGACTAATGTTTGGCGATTTGTTATTTTTGAACAGTGCAACGCATTGCTTGCCATCATTTATTCACTTCAGTTGAGTCTGAAGTCTGGGTGGGAGACTCTAAGAAAGCAAGCAGCCAGATAACTTATTGCAACCTAATAGATATATGGTATGCAAATGCCAATTTGGTATGCTACACAGAAGTTAGCGTATACATACTTTGTTACTATGAAATATTATGTATACGAAAATTACCTTGAATCATTGCTCTACTTAAACGAATTGAAACGACTTTAAGGCGTTGCTGCAACGTCAAGAGCAGCAATAGTAACCGCAGAAATTAATTTACACTCGCAGGCCGCGGTTGCATCACGTACCAGAAAATCAGAAACACCGTCAGAGACAACAACAAAGGCACCAGGCACCAGGCACCAGCAGCATCTGCAAAATCCGAGCACAGCACGGGGTTTAGCTGTTTGCCATTTTTCGCCGTCTATTTTATGGGTGTCCAGAGCAGAAAAAATAAGAAAAGAAACGAAAAACAAAAAAAAAACAACACAAAAAAAATGCTGCAAAAAAGGCTGCAAAAAAGGCTGGAACAAAGGCAGACAAGTCAACGGCGGTGTTAAGTGAAAAGCATGAAATTTACAGCAACCAATAGATTAAGTCCGAAGTACATATACAATTTTGATGGTATTCGTTTTGTTTATTGTCTGGCCAAAGTGTACTTGATTATCAGAGACAGAATTTCATTATTTTCTAATCGTATTGTTTGTTATTTGCTTTTTTGATTTATTGCAGTTGCTGCCGCCATACAACCGAAGAACTCAACAACATTAACGCCGTATCTACAGATACAAAAGCACAACCACACAAGACTGACCATAACCAATCCACACGCTACATATTTACTGGACTGCCACCCAATTTTGAATCCCTATGATTACTATCAAAGTAAGTACACAATATGCATATGCATATCTTCATATATAATATATATATTTATATATATATATATACATATATCGATTGACCCATGTGTATCCACCTTAGATGAAGTTTCCATTTTCTGCAACTGGTATCGGAATGATGAGGCCATTGAGCATTTGGCAATACGCAAGAATGAGTTTTTCATCTTTAAGAATGGATCGCTGCGTTTGCCGCCCAATGAGCGTGCCAGCGGTGTTTACCACTGCCTAATCGAGGCGGATGAAATGAAAGTGTTATCCCAAAGCATCACAGTCGAATATCCTGGTGAGCTGACAATCTTATCAACCTCAATCTTATCCACATCATTTAACCGTCACTTCTTTTGCAGTGTTGAAACGTTTAATTGTTGGCCAGCAGCAGAGTGCCAACATCAGTGTCCTGGAGCAACGATTACTTGTGCTTGAATGTCCGTTTCTAAGTGTGCCCGCTGCACGCATCACTTGGTACTTTGGCAACGAGACCCTGGCGAATGACAACAGGCGAGTAAAGATCAGTGTTGTTACATCGAGCGCTTGCAGCGGTTGCATCTTGATCATTATATGTTCTTCTAACACGCCGCCGAGCAGCTTGATGGCATCAATGACGCTTGACATTTGGACTGTTTTCTCAATTGAGAACTGGCATTAATCTCGTATTCTCCCATTCTTTATCTCTCGCAGCGTTTTTATCCTTACCAACGGCACGCTTGTATTACCACAATTGCGACTCGAACAGGCTGGCAAATACAGGTAAGTTTCAAGCTTAATTTTATCTAGCTAAAGTAAATCCGGTGTTGACCACTTTTATTATAAGTTCCAAACCAAGTCATCCCGAAATTCCAAAAATAATCTTGTAACTTTCTAATTATAATATTAAGAAGCACGTCTGTCAAATATGATGTTTTCAACCGCAGTTTTCTCACATTTATTAAGCATGTTTTTCGATTTTTTTTTTAAATTCCCCTAATAATATTGAACGGTAGACTTTGGAATTTTGGTTTTAAGTCGATTGGACTGTTTTCTATACAATAAAACACCTGCATAGATAAAGCAATCCGGTCGTAATGCTTCTTAGGTCAGAACTTTACAATTTACGCCTAACCGTTTTCTATTTTTATAAAAAATAAATTGTAATTTAAAAATGAACACAAATTAATTTCTTGCTACACGCATTAAATATAAACTACTACGAATATTAATCAAAATGCACATTCTAAATGGTGTTTTGTTGCTTATGAATATAATTAGGCACGCATGCCCAATTATTACGTGCACCACCTATGTGCGTGCCTCCATCTCTCTTGACTTACTGTTATAGTGAAGTGGTTGTGGTGTTTTTAACTGGTGATCTAAGGTGTAATTCATAATAGCATTCTGCTGCCGAGCTGCATGTACTGATGTTGCATATCAACACCTTGGCTGTAATCCATCAACTCATCAGTAGCAAGGCAACAGCTCTTTTAGAGTCGTCTCCCCTGCAAACTATAGAATGCATTAAATATCCAATGCATTAATTATCACAACCGAGCATCTAGCGTGCCAACCGACCATTCCAATTAATGTGTGAAACATTATACGTTACAGATGCGTGGCCCAGAACCCGTACACCACCAGAAGCCATCGCCAGTTTGTGTGGCTGTTGCACGTTGAATCGAATAACAACAGCAGCAGCAGCAGCAGCAGCAGCAGAAGCAGCGCACAGCTGGCAACGCATCTGTTGCCGGCCTTTCAGAATGCCACAATCTATGTACCCGCCGGAGACGCGTTGCGTCTGCAGTGTCAGGCCTTTGCGGACTATGTGCCCATCGAATGGTGGCTGCAGCATCCAAACAACTCCTTATCGCAGCTGAGCAACAACAGTATGATACTGGAAATATCGAATGCTAGCTACACCGAGCATGAGGGTTACTACATGTGCACCAGTCCGACCGATAGGCAAACGTTTCGGGTGATCGTCACCAGTCCGCCGCGAATTGTGGACACGTTGCCCGTGGAATTGGGCTACTTCAGTATGTCGACAACGTTCAGCTGTCGGGCCGAGGGAAATCCACGTCCCAAGATCAGCTGGTATCATAATGGGGCAGCGGTCAACAGTTCCTACACACGCTACATCAGCGGCAATGAGCTGTACATACACTCTTTCGATCCGGAGGAGGAGGGCATCTATCAGTGCTTTGCACGCAATGTTGCCGGTGAGGATTCGGTCACCGGCGAGATGCGTTTCAAACGCCAGACACAGCAAACGAATCCATTGCAGAACATACGCTGTTATCCGCACAGTTTTCACACCATCAATGTCACCTTTGACAGCCGTACCCTCGAGGTGATTCATCAAACATTTCGTTTCTTTTTTTTTTGTTTTAAGGTTTGTTTCTTTGTTTTTAATGTTTGTCTTTTTTCTTTAATTTTTCAGTCGATGTTTGTGGTGCATATTGTGCGCAGCAATCCGCATCAGTGGAGCTCGTTTGCACCCATGAAACTGAATCACACCTCATTTGTGGTCATCTCCACCGGCTTACCCATCTATCGACCATTTGCGCTCATCACACGCTTCCTGCTGCCCACGTCGGAAGTGCTCTCGGGGAGCGTAGTACCCCAGCAGATGATGATCAGCTCACTGCGGAGTCCAGCTGTCGTTTGTTGCACACAGGGATGTAAGTCCATTTGAATACTTAGTGGTTAGCAAACTTTCCTTATACATATACTCTATTTTATATCCCCTCGCCCACCCCCCCGTAGTGCTGCTCCGACTGGTCCATTTGGGCAACGACACATTTGTTAAGTGGTCGCAGGCAGAGCTAGAAAACAAGAAGTACTTCATACTGCAGTTCTCCACCAATCACACACATCCACATCCCGCCCAGCTGCTGAATGGCCCACTGCATGGCACTCTGACGCCCGTGGAGGAGAAGGCGGATGAGGTACGACGTCAGTTGACCGTTATCAGGTCTCTCAATCAAACCGATGCTGCGACAGTGTTGCGTAATGCAGAGCACGAGGTGCTGGACAACGAGGTGGACGATGTCACTCTCGAAATGGAGGAGGACATTTTCAGTTTGGTGGTAGATGCTAATGTCACGGGTCTATTGCTGCAGCACTTTAGTCGCATCAAGATGCGTGTGCTAATTATTACCAGCGAGAACGAGTTCCTCGCCCAGGACTTTCGCTACGTACAGTGGAAGATTGTGAGTAGACTGTACTGTAGTGGCAATGAATAACACTTACAGCGTCTTAGCGCCATCTATTTCATGCTCTAACGTCTCCGGTTGTCATCTCTTCCGCACAGATCGAGAATGGTACATCCGACCAGTCGAACATGTCATTTCGCTTGATCACTGTTGAGTCGCGCATGCTCGCATTTCAGTTCCTCGACAGCCTGAATGACACTTGTGTCTACGAATGTCATATGCATGTCCAACTGCCATTACGCAAACAGGAGCCCAAGTGCAAGGAGCGCACCATTGTCAACTCGGTGCTGCTCGTGAGCGGCCTCATCGCCAATGAGCGTTATAATTTCCACTTTTACAATTGCAAGCCGCAGATCTTCTATGGCGAAATGGATGTGCAGACGTTGCCAGATCGTAAGCATAATTTGAACTCCATATATACATATATATGTTGATATGTTGAATTGAGTATTATTTTATTGATATTTTCATACGCTTAGCACCCGGCACCATCAGCAACTCGCGACTGGTTAAGCACAATGGGCTGAAATTGGTCTGGGAGCCACCAGTGCATCCCAATGGACGTGTCCATCACTACAATATACTCTGGACCTTGGGCAATGTCACGCACGAGGCAAATGTACTTGAGTGTCGTAGTTGCTCCTATAAGGCAAGCTCCATTTATGAATATATATTGCTACAAATCTGATTATGCAGGTTTTTCATAAATTTTAATTAAGATATTTTATTTGATAATGATAATCAATTTGAGAGTTCTGAAAATTGTGTACTTATTTCCCATTTTGATATTGCAGTTTCCCAACGTTTCGGAGACGGACAAGATTCATGTGGCAGTGCGGGTGGTCGGGGAAACGGGCGTGGGAGCGCCCATGTTCTTTGACCTTGTTAATCATCGCATACTGGAAACGGTGTCCAATAATTCCAATCATGAAGTTTACAGTGGCATCGTCATTGGCTCGCTTCTGTCCACAATTTGCGTTTTTGGCTTTGCTCTGTTCATCATATTTCAGAGGCGACGCTTTAAGGCTCGCGTCCAAGGGCCCACACACCTGACAACGCCCACAGATATCAACTTTGGCAATCTGAGCAGCGCCTCGGGTATGCCAGGCGACAGTGCTGGCGGCCTTAGTGGGAGCACGCTGCAGCAGGACTGTCATGAGATGCAGACACTAATACCCCGCTCCCGCTATCACATCGAACTGCTGCCCGAACACACACTGGAGTATCAGACGAGCACCGCGACAGCCGCAACACTGCCCAATGGTAATGGTAATGGCAACGGCAACGGGCCGATCACTCGCCGTCCTGCTGATCAGGAGGTACAACTGGAACTGAGCATTGCTGGTGTGCACAATCTGTCACAGTTGCCACTTTGCGGCGGTGGTTCGCCAGAGCGAAAGACCGTGCAGGACGCGATGCTGCACGAGGCGAAGGCCTTCTACATACCCTATCGCCATACGCCGCCCAATGCAGTTGCTTTGCAGGCTGCCGCCGGCAGTGCAAACAACTCGAATGCCATCCATAGCAAGCAAAGTTCCTTGAAGAGCGGCGATGGCGGATTGGAGGTAGCTGTGCCGCCCAACTCTCTTCCTCTGGTCACAACGGTGCCAGGGCTGGGCAACGTTAACTGCCGTCGCAGCGGCAGCCTGAGCAGCAGCAGCGCCAGCAGCAACAGCAATGGCAGCAAGAAACAATTCCATACAAATTTTACGCGACACTCGAATTCAAACGACGGCATCTGCCTGCTGGCCGAGGAGGAGTCGGCAGCGACTCTCACACCCACGTCGGAGCACGAGTATGCGTGTGTTAGTCTCACCAATGGTTTCAAATTACCCGCCGATATGACAAAGCAGATGCCAAGTAAAAGCCAATACAGCAACAACAACAACAGCAGCAGCAGCAGCAGCGGCGGCAACAGTGGTAATCAGAAGCCAACCGTTGCCCACCTCAAAGATCGGCAACTGCCGCAGCTTCAAAAGCAGCCGTCTCAACAACAACAGCAGCACCAGCAGCAGCAGCAGCATTTAAATGCATCCATAGTTCCTGACAACGTGCCACAGACTCGGCACTCTGTGGGCGTTAATAACAAAAAAACCACGTCGACGACAATGGCCAAACAGGCGTGGCCAGCGTCAACGGCTCTGCCTCGTCGTGCTCAAGTTGATCCAAATGGATGAGTTTGAATTTCGAACAATTGTCGTCGTCGCCTCGCCAAGTAAAAGTATTCTATGAAGCTACTACTACACAGATAAACACACATACACACACACACACATACACACATTCACATACAAGAACATATAAACATTCGCAGCTCGACACATTCCAAACATTTTATAAATGTTTTTGGCTTCAAGAGCTGAAGTTTAACTATTGAGTAATATGAGTACATAAGCAGCATATTTATATACGCATACACACACACACACACACACACACACACAGACACACAAATATTTAAGTTAAGTTAAGTATATGACATTTCTTACTATATATAATAATACATTTGTTTTAGTTTTTGTTTGTTTTCTTTCGTTAATTGAGGCTAATTATCATTTGTAGCATACGTTCTCGTATATACATAAAATATACATTCAACAAATCATTAAAATACATTAATCAAACTGCCGTAATATTCTACCGTATATCAACACAGCCAAAAACAATAAATGCAATAGCCCAACAGTCACACACACACACACACACTTACTCACACACATATACATATTTAACCACAATAGTCACAAGTGTTCATATCGATATAATGCAAATACTTCTTAAAATTTGTATTCATAATTAAGCTTAATATTTATTTTCCGCATTTTAATTGCTGCATTTTGTGTTTTGTTTGTATTTAACATATATTTCGTTTAACCGATACATCAAATGTACCTGATTATAATCATTTTGTATTTCGTTAAGCGCTCATTTCCAGCACCAACACAGGCAACACACACACACAAATCACAAGCATATATTTCCATTCTAATTTAACCGAATTTTCATTTTCTGCCTAACACGCATTCAAAATGTACCGCAGCCGTATTGTACGAGTCTATCCCAATTACCGACTGTACCTAGTTTGTACAAACAACAAAACCTCTAGCTATGCCACATATACCAATGTATTCACAAATACACACCACACACACACACAACACACACCCAACACAGTAATTGACAGTTATATAGAAGATATTTAACATGGAGCGTATCATTGAATATTCGCTCATCTGTAATATGTATTTTGTGAATTGTTGTTCAATGTTCAAAACGAAAAGTGAAAATTGTTATGAGATACACACACATATACACACGCAAACATTCCATTTCTATAGACATATTTAATATAAAACTACATACATATATAACAAAATAAAACTCGAAATTAAATTAGAGACGAATTTGAATAAAATATGTAAATTGAATTCATCAATAGTCCATGTACGATTTAATAACAAAGGAATGCGTTTAATAAGTACTGTAACTGTATACGTATTTAGACCTAAGTGCAATAACAAATATGAACCTAAAAGATCAATGAATCTAAAACCAACCAAACAAAGTTAAAAAATAATTACAAACAATAGTACCTTTCCACATAAGCAACAATGTAAAATAATTTGCATAATGACAGTAAATTAATAAATACATCCTTAATGGCATATGTATGTACGTGCCGTATTATAAAAACAAGAAATCGAACTTTTCTGCTTATTCAGGGCACACAGCTAATAGCCAGCATTATCTCTACCAATCATATTTGTGTTCATATTGAAGTAAGCCACCAAATTTCCATAGCAATTGCTTTCCGAAACTGTTAAAACATAGTTTTAACTCATATAAAACTTTTAGGTGTTCCAAAAATAAAAAACAGACAACTGATCACAAAATAAATAAAAATATATAAACCCAATCTGAATGTATACAAATAAAAGTATAAAAATAAAAAGCATAACTAATTTGGATGGACATATAAACATTGCATTTAATTCAAGCAAAATATTCCGTAAATGAACTCGAAATTCCTAAAAGAACGCATGAAAATTTTTAACAAAAGTTAAAAACAAAAACAACAAAATAATAAAAAAGAAAAAAGAAATTACTAAAAAATATTATGCAGCAAAGGGCAGCACATTTATGTAATTATTACAATATATGAAATTAGCTTATAAGAAATACAAATAAAATAAAAGAAAAGTAAAGGAGAAAGTGAAATTATGAAAAATAACTGCGATTGTGATCGCTGTGTAAGTGGATGTGATAAATGTTTAAAATATTTAAGCGCGAAAACAATAAAAATGAAATTAATTATTTGATGGCATGGAAATGCGTATTGCGACTTTTGCATAGGTTTGGCTAACGAAAAACCAATCAATAACTAAGAGTCCACTAAAATTTTAAGCAAATTATGTTCTTAACTCTTTGGTAATGCTGATCCTAATCATTATTTTAAATAAGCATGTTTGATACGTAATTTTAGTTTGGGTTTTAAGTCCTCATTCTGTATACCTCATTAGTGGAGTGGAAATTATATAACTAAATTATAAACATATATATGTATTTAATTCGTTCCCCAATCCGCAACATGTTTATATGCGAAATTGCTTAAATGCTAAACAGAAATCGAACGATAGATAAAACAAAAAAACAAAAAACAAAAAAAAAACTAATGTATTTTTTATGTAATTTATATACATCGTATATGCTACAGAAATATTATTGTATTGTATGTAGAAACTAAGCTGGCATTTACATATATATATATGTAGAATCGTGTTAAAGTTTTCGGTGCAAGTAATTTCACATACCAACCAGCAATTAGCGCGGCTACAGAGTCTAATAAAATGTAACGATGATTTATGTACGTGAGAAAGGTGAAGAACGCTGGAAAAGCAACCTTAACTATTAGAAAGAAAAAAAAAAACAAAACACATATATTAAAACTAAGTTATGAGACAAAACATACTATACCATATGCATTTTTATTCCATTAAATTGTTTAACATATTAGTTTATTAATTATTTACAATGTCTATTGTTGCTTAGCTATAAATCATCAGTAAGTTTCAGTACTTGTCAGGTTAACATTAAATATCAAATGGGCAATATCATAAGAAATTTAACCACCCGGTTAAAATCGTTGGTTACGTTTAACAGCGGTGTTTATTTCTTTAATATACTTTTTTTTCTTCTTTATACATAGTATATAAAGGCTATGGTACATAACTAAAATCTGTATAGTAAATGATCACATCACAACTAATTGAACAAATGATCACAATACAAAATCTTATAAATTGTTATAAGTTTAATCGTATGACGTTAATTTTACGAGCTAAATGGCATGCTTAAACGCATCTTGACTGTGACTTACATACGAAACAAATTTTAAACATTTCAGGCAATAATGGGTTAAAACAAAATGTGTTTATACTTTGCACCATAGCAAGAAAATTGACCATACACTCTCTAGTTTAGGTACGTATAATTATCGGGCAACTTGAAGTTGCAAACCCATTCACATTTCGATTACATTTTATTGAGGTCGTGGTGCTTTATCCTATAGTAAGTGACGGGGAGGTCAGCACACCTTCTTTATCATTTTCACCAGCTCTGTGTACAGAATGCATTCCCGACTGCGCGGCTTGCAGATCTCCCGATGGTCCAACCGAATGCCACATACCTCCCCGAAACCGGGATCTGTTCAACGACCCAAAGCGCTTATCAATTTCGAATTGTTCAATTGGACATTAGTCAATAGGTCAACCAATAGCTTACCGGCAGAATCGACGCCTACGATACGCATAAACAACACCGACATAAGCGTCAGAGCCGTTTCCACAAAACTGAAAACCTCGATCTTCAAATGACCCAAATGATAGAGACCAGCAAAGCGTCGATGCAGATCCAGAAGATACTTGTTGTCTAAAAAAAAAAATAAAAAATAATATGCTTCGATTAATTTATAAATATATAATTTTTGATTGTTGATTGAAATATAATTGGATGACCTTCAATAGCACCTAATGGGAATTAAATTACGATTAAAATTAATGAAATGATTGTTCATAATGAATTCCGCAAGGATTTAAATGTGTATTAATAGCTATATCTTACTCTTTTCGATCTCCAGCAGCTCCACAGAGCGCGACAGCAGCGGCGCTTTAATGGAGGCCAAGTGGGAGCCACGATGCGGCACCGAGTAGAAAAAACAGCCTCGAGCTGAGCGCCAAAGAGGCCGCATTGCTGGTCGGCCGCTCTCCCAAGCATCGACAATTAGCTGTTTGATGAATAGGCCACCCTTCGAGTGGCCCACATAGATGATCGGATGACCATGGCCAACACGATGCTGCATAAGCAGCGAGGCCATTTCACGCGAACGCTGGATTAGACTGGAGCGCGGCTCCTTTCTCTTCCAGAGCGGACGCCATAGATACGGGTCCGTTGTATAGTTGACAGCGATGACCCTAACACCTGGGCAGTCCAGGGGCAGCCAATCGCCGGGCCAGCATTTGGAGTAGTTGGGATCATTGGCGGATGGTTTCATTTTGCCTTTGCCAGCCGTCTTGTGCGACTTGGCGGACTGTGAGCTCTCCGTGCTGGAACTAGCATTGACCTCGGCCTCCAGCATGGACTCCAACTCGACCTGCAACAGGTGAGTGTTGTCGTGCATGCGCACACGAAATGTTGGAAAGCTGTACTCGATGCCCTCACAGAATTGAATATTCTCCGGTTCGCCACAGACATAGGAAAAACTATTGGAAGAAAGAGTTGCAGACAAATTTTATATTTAACAAATATTTAAATCAAGTACGGACTTATTTATTTTATGTCATGGTACTCACTCTTCGGCACTGTCATCATCGGAAGAGCTTAAGGGATGTGGCCGTGGATCAGGTATTTGTTGTGGCTGTGTCTGCTGCCAGGCAGCACTATCACTTGACGCATCTGCGTACGGCACATCCTTGAAGGAGGCAAGCTTGGCACGCTTCTCCCGCGGTGCTGGATGTACGGCGGAACTGCGTAAATGACGCGGACGCTTGGGTGGACGAACGGGCGGCTTCGGCGGTCGATCAAACTCCACCGGATGCCGCTCGTTCTGCCAGAGACCCTGACGCCAAGTGTTCACCAGCGATCCGTGCAGGCCATGGACGAGCACTATGTCCGCTCGAATGGGCGTGCCCGGCGGCGGTGCGGCAAGAACGTTAAGGGTACAGCAGGTGCTGGTTGTACTTTGCAGATTATATAGCGGCGGTTGCTGCGATGGTGTGCTGCTGGGCGTTGTGGGCGTTATGAGCGTGAGCGGGGTAGATGTTGTCAGCGTATCGGGCAGACTTTCCAAGCCATCTTGGGACTTGCGCAACTTGAGCAAGTTGAGCAAAGGTCCCAGACGATTGGAAACTGTCAACGAGAGAGTTTGGGGATAGAGCGATATACATTTGATATGGAAAGCTGTGAGGTACGCTATGAGCATGACATTTCACACTGTGGATAATTGCATTTGGCATTCAGTTGGTTCTTTTCAAACACTTACCTTGCACAGAGGATAGATTCATCGATATGTTGTTTGCTGCGAAAGCCACCACATTGGTCAGCGCTTGCCGACTGGAGGCAATGTTGTGCAGCAAGTGCACATCCCGAATTCCTTTAATGCCACGGGCAACGCTATGGGCTAGTGGCAGCATCAGACGCACCAGGATGCCAAAGACAACACGCATGCTGCCACTGTTGTTGCCACTATTGCAATATAACAATTTTAAAGAGCAATTTAAAATGATTATTGTTTATTTTATTTTATTTTTTTTGGGAATATAAGCAATGGCAACTTACGCCTCCATTAACGCATTGCCGCTGGAGGAGCGCACCAGTTGGTTAATTGCTTGCTCTTCCTCTTGCCGATCGATTTCCACTTCGTTCTCAGTTGAATTGAGTGTATTTGCTGGTGCCGTGTTTTGGCCAACTTCCTCCGCAATATGCATCATTGCAATGTCACACGCGTAATGCTCATCGATTGAGTTTAGCAATAAGCCGATGTTGTTGTCTTTGCTGTTGTTCTTATTGTTTTTGTTGTTGTTGTTATTGAAATTGGCTTTTGTGTCTTTTAGTTCCGACTTGTTACTTTTATTCATATTGATTTCAGCGCTGTGTTGGCTGTGGTATTGTTTCTTACTGCTCATCCTGTTTGATTGCTCGAAGATAACAAATGGTTTTGCTGCCCTCTTTTTTCTTGACCCTGTCGCTGTCTCTGGCATGGCTGGCTGCCAATTAGCGCAAATTCAACATGTTGCCCGCCAAGAGCTGCGCGCTAAACTGTGAATAAATGTAAATCGAACTATATATTTTAATCATATGCACTCAGTACTGCTTGTTTCAATGTCAATGCTCTCATTTGTGTAATGCAACTATGACCAGTGTTGTGTCTCTTCCACATTGGATTACCATTTAAAATTAAGTGGCAATTGCCATGCTGTAAATAAATATATTCACTGGCCCAATGGCGTTCCACTTTATCACGTATGCGACGTGTGGCACGGGCAGATGTTTATAAATCGAACGAGCACCAGTTAAGTTAGCTTTTTATTTTATTGGTGCACAAAATATTTTCTGCTCACAGTTTCAATTTTTATAAAAAGTAGAAATAGTATCAGCTGACATACAAATATAAAGCTACTTAATTCTTGAAAAAGCAGGCGATGTCGGAACTTGAAATACCTACTGGCACGCAAAGTCTATTAAATTTCTGTATGTACTATATATGTATGTACTAAATATTTATGTATAAAGTATTGCTTATAGTAATATTTTATAAAATGAAATTTTTAAGTTAACACGAATGACAAAATAAAAAAAAAATTTACAATACAATACAATGTACAATGCAATAATATTTATTTTAATGACCTTGTAGAGAGTATTATAATTTTGTCGTGAAATTTGTAGTTCATTGAAGTAGACATCTCTGACCCCATATAGAATACATGTTGTTGATCAGCCACAACGTCAGTCAGTCCTTCTCTCAGTTTGTTCACACTTTATTAAAAAATCATTATCATCGGAGCACTTTATCATATAGCTGCGGTTAGTTGAGCAGAATGAGACTTTGTATAAAAGTTGCGGCATCGAAGTATCTACAGATTTTCATTTAATTTCAGCAACACGTGAAACAGGAATCATAGAAATAAAATTGATTTGAACGGTCAAGAAAATAATAATCTCCTATAATCCGGATTACAACTTGTATGTCGACAGTTTGACTCCGGGCAATAGTATATGCTATCTTTGGCTTGCCAAAGAAAACCGATCCCTGTTGTTTTAAAATAATTTAAATCTATAATTATGGTTACAAACTATTTGCCTAATTGACTAAGTACAGAACTGGCCTGTGGTGTTTGGCTACAATAATACAATCTAATAGGTATATTCTCTAATAACACTAAAAGAAAACCTAATATATATTTAAGAAATATTTTACTTATATGCCATACTTACTAATACAAATGCCAAACTTAAGTGTGATTAAAGCTAATCGATAATCCTACAGCTCTTTCCAACGTTGCACCTGCAAGCCGCTGGTCAATCATATTTTTAATTGCTTGGCTGCAATCCTATTAGACAATCAGCAAAGCACACGTCAGAATAGTTATATAAAAAGTGGTCGTTATGTTAGTTGTTATGTGGCTTGGCGCATGCCACAGCGCGGTGGAAAGGTTCAAGTTGAGGGTCGTTATGTGCCACGACACAAAAAGGGCAAAGCTTGTTGCATGTTGCTGTTAAGTGTGTGGCATGCATCAGCAACAACAGCAGCAACTGCAGCAGCAGGACCAGCACAAGGGCACACACACAATGAGCTTTGTTTATACAGCGATTGTTTTTGATATATTTAGATATTTGTGTATGTATAACAACAACAAACTGCAATATTAAGTTGCCCCATTGACTGACATTTGAACATTTGCATTTACATTCAAAACTGAGCAGATGAAGCAGCCGCACAACAATAACACAATATCTCAACTGAGCACTACTGACAATGATTGCTTACACGGGTAGTGATGGGGAATGGGTAGGTGAACCGCGTCATTCACTCATTGCTAAATGGCTCGATTTACACACACACTTGATTCTTTGGGGGGTTGTCGAATGAACCGCGCACAATGCAAATCAAAGTATGACTGTGGAACAGCACCTTCAGGCGGGAACTGAGGCCCCAGTGGCGGCTACAGTTGCGGATGTGCACGACACTCGGCACCACGATTAACTGTACAAACAGCTTCGACTGTCCAGACTGCCACTAAAAAAATGCGACAAACCCAAGTATCGAGTTATAAGTACCGAGTACAGCAAGTCGAGTGCCACACGCCGTACTCCAATTCCAGTCAATTGACTGTCGACATGTCCAATAGTTCTCGCATAACAAATACAAACAGGGAATTCAATAAAGCGATATCACATAAAAGGCTTCATCAGTTCTTATCTCTGCGCGTCTCCTACAAGTCATGCTTGTCGTGCCTAATTGGGAAAGGTCTTTCTTTATCCATTTGCTTATTAAATTTGCATACCCCGTAGTCAAGTGTTGAAAGTCTATGCATATATGAACATTATTTATATAAAGCTTCTACTGGGATTTTATAATCAAGCAAATAACAATACAATATCTTATCGGACATATTCTCGCCATATTTAAGTCCCATTCCTCGGTAACAGGTATATGTGTATCGAATTAGGTATTTCATCGTTTGCGGTGATGAAAATAACCGCAATTTACCTGTAAAAACTTGTCTGCAGGGTATTATATATTTGACTGTTTTAATTATAATTTTTATCGCTTTTCTTAGCATTGTTAATTCAATTAAAACGTGTGCGACTGATAAGAATTTTTCCACTAATCTATTATCATAAAAGTCTATAGACGTTCAATTTCTTTCTTGAACTTCAATTAATTTCTTGACTTTGGGCCCGCTTAAGTTGATTACTTAGGTGGATACGGCAAATTATATCATTATCATTGGGCATAGAAAGGGAGCAAAATGTTTTTTTGTATTGTATTGTATGTATTGATTTTTATACATCCCAGCACACAAATATCCGTTATCTATTTTGGGGTCTGTGCACTTTGACAATTGAGAGTTCTGAAGCCATTGAAGGCATATGTATGTACATTTGTAAAATCAATTATCGGTCGCCCCGAGTACGTGACATTCATTTATTGGTGTTTGCGATAAGGAGGTTAAAACAATGTTTCAATAGTGCATTTTTACTAACACATTCAAAGACTATTCAAATTGAAGCTCCAATCAAGAATTCAGATCACGATCAGCATAATAATCTAAGGCGAAAAGCTATGAATTGCCAATTGTGTTGAAACCAGACAGGTTAAGGCTGCATAGTCTTTTATATACCCTGTACCCATGAAATGTACATACAAATTTGCAAATGAAAAATTTTTAGTACAGAATTTATGTACGGGTGTCAGATGGCGTATGCCGTAGAATGTGTATATAGTTTATATTGCTATTTAGAACGGATTGTATGATAGCTACTTGTCAGATAACAACGATAAGAGCATAACTAATTCTGACGTCTTTGTATTTATATATATTAAAAATATCTATATATGAATGTGAATGCTCATATTTGCAACTAAATATATATATAAAAGCTTTAAAAATTTTAGCAATTCCTATATTTGGATTAAAGTAAAGGTATTAGTCTGGGTGGGATGATGGGGCGCTTCCTAGTTGCTTGCTGTTGAAATCACAAAAATAATCTCATTAGTTGTGCTGGGGGCAGATACGTCTATTTACCAACAATACTCATGCGTCATGTGGACTTTAAACAGCAGCCGATCTATACAATGCTTTTCCGATTCTTTGTCGAGAGTCATTCGCAATTGCAGTCGGTCTTTGTTTTATTTTTGTTGTTGAGTTTTATCAATGAATACGGCGTAATAAGGCCACTAGGCAACTGTAGTGCCAGACATTTTAACAAATAATTAAAGATAGCGCTTCTTGCGACTGTATAGTGATTGTTATTATTTATGTTAACTGATTGTTTTAATAGCAATTGTATATATAATGGCAAGCTGCAAGCGTGCCAGCAAGTACAGGCTACAAATTGACGCTCAATGAATCACGGCATGCTAATTATTTCGTAATAAGTGATAGCCACGTGAGTCCCGAATAGTATATACAAATGGGATTGCATGCCAGAGTGGCAAACAGGTTCAGATGTCAACATGCCCAAAGTCAACTTCGCGTGTTGACGCTCATAAGGAAAGGCGTCAAGTGTGCAATAAACTGGAAGCACAACGAAATATGTAATATACAGCAGTGCCACAATATTCAAATACAATTTATTCGTACGCTTGGATTCATGTAACTACGTTAGATGCATTGAATAAATGAACTGAATTTGAATATGGTAGGCATTCCTTGACCTTATGATTGTCATCTTTTTATTGGCGGCTGACTGATAACAACATGCAGTGCAAATTGAGAATTTGTGTTGATTAGCATCTTAAACCAGGAAATTCGAAAAAATATACTTTAAAATATGCATTTATGCTTAAATGAGAATTCAATTTAAATTTAATTATCTGAATTTATTTCAAGTGTCTTGCTTTGATCTTTCCACTAAATTCATTAAGTCAATAATCAATATTTTTAATACAGCTGTGAATTTATACTTGAATCAAGAGAATAGCATTACGCAGCTGTTTTATATTTTCATTCTTTTTTAAATGGTTAAATTCAAGGCAACAAAATATATATTGTGTATTTAGGGCAAAGCAAGCGAATATCATACATAAAATACATTGAAGTAAATAAATAATTCCATAAAAATATATAAATAAAATAAATTCGAATAATAAATTTAATTTAAGCTTTCAAATAAATAAGAAGAAGAAGTGTAAGAAGATAAATTAGCGTAAATGTAGACCGTACGTATGTGAGGAATAAGATAATATAAATTAATACGGATTATTTAGAGGTTAGTTGTTTCCGGTATTTTAAATAGAAGCAGCGGAACAATTTGGTTATTTGCACATTTATTGTGCTTAAATATTTATGGAAAAATATACATGCTTAACTCATTTTACTCTTGTCTACTTATTTCACATAGAAGTTGATTTGTGAGAAATCTCAAACAAGTTATGCAAAACCTGCCTGCTATAAATACATATGTAATGGGGTATGTATCTATAGGCAGATATACATATATCTATATAAGAGAATATCATACGATATAAGCAATATCATGCCACATTATAAGACACACATTAAAGTTTATGTATTTATACCTATTCTTCTTTTTCTTGCCGCCATGAGTGACAAAATCAAAAGCACTGTCCGAATGCATAATGAAGTTGCTTTAATTATGATAAAATCCGATAACGGATATGAAATCATTTTATATGTATATATGCAGCAAGCACTTAGGACTAATTAATTCTCTTATCGATGAAACAATGTAGCATATACAGAGAGTATAAGAAACAGCTGTCGCAAGTACAGCCAAAAAACATTTCAAACCATTACAAATTCAAACACCTAACCGGCAATCAGTTGCGAGTGTATATAGAAATGCGATTATAAAGGTAACAAAATGTTGTTGATAATTATGCTTGCTGTTTTTTTTTTTTTTCCTTTTTTTTTCGGGCAACCGGCACGCGATGTCTGTGGGTGCTAGCTTAACACTAGCTGGGGAATACGCTTAAACCTTCAGCAAGCGTGTTGAGTGTTAACGAAGCTCCACGCAGACGCAACACAAATGCAATGTTCATCGGTCTGCGACTGACTTATTGTAGTAATTTTTTTTTGTTTTTGTGGAAACATGTTTTGTGTTTACGAGATATGTACATATGTCTACGAACAGCTGGAAAACTCCACTATGCGATCATTTGCAGGTAAAATGCGGAGCAGACTAACTAGAAGAGCGAGCAATAACTCTTTGCCCTGATAGCACACTCAGCACAGCAGTCACTTATGCTCTCTTTGTTTTGTTGTATATCACTGTGAGGGTAAACAAAAAAAACACACACGCGTATTAAATTGATCTCAGTTGTTGCTCATGCACCATTCACCCGAGTAAACTTCTTTCCAGCTCTTAATGAATTATCTGGCTTTGCAAACTATTTTCGTGCTTAAAATGATTAATTTCTTGTAGAATTTAATTTTGAAAAAATCACACCTGTTCAATTATCGTTTAAATTTTATAAGTTCTCGATTTGACAACTGTTATACCAACAAATGATATGACCTTTGTTGTTGTTGTTATGCTACGTTAGCAACAAGCACAATAAAGTCCGCGACGTTATTTTTTTGTTGTTATTATTATTGTGCTTGTGGGCGAGGCGAAACGAAATCGACAGTGCTCAACAGATCTCAATAAGAATTTATAAACTAACAAACACACGCGTGTGTGTATATATATAACATTATATATATATATATATATATATATGTACAATAATACAGAACACTCACACTCGACTTTAACTCGAACAAAACCGAAAGCTTTTCACGCAGCGCGTCCACAGCGCTTGAACGCTCAACGGCAACTATTTGTTATTACAAAAAACACAAAGGCACTCTCATGCTCCATGCTTGCTTATCTGTGAGTGTCAACAAAAGTTTTATGCCATAGTTTTTACATCAGCTGCCGTTGCTAGGTTCAAGCTTTTAAATGTTCAGAGCGCAGTGGAAGAGAGCACAAGCATTACAAGCAAAAAGCTAAGAGAACTGTAATTTTTATACGTGCGGCTGCCAACTTGTTTGTAAATCAAGGCGCCATTTTAATTTATTTGAATTTGGGTTTAGTTTAGCAAACATATGAAAATATATGTATGTATGTTTTCTGACAAAATTTTGGACCTCACAAATGGGTCTCATAGAAAAAAACCGATAGCTTTTTATCAGCGTCGCAGCCAAACGATATTTTGGCTGTCTCAAATTTGATTGTTGCCCTAACGTTCCATTCTCATTCAAATGCCGTTAGTCGAAAAGTTCTCTTCAAAGCTCAAGACGATGATGAGGATGAGTCCGAAGTGCTGGAACTGGAGCTAGAGTCACTGATGCGGGCGCGCTTGCGGCGACGTGACTTCTTCTCATCTATAACCTCATAGCTGGGCAATGTGGAATTGCTCGAATCCGAGCTGCTGCTGCTTGTGCTGCTTGATTCCTCAATAACGGCCTCAATTTTTCGCGATTTTCTAAAAGAGCGGGATTGGAGTGAGGCACATTTTTGGCAACAGTTGATAACCATTTACTTCTTCTCAGCTTTTTCGGCGATCTTAGCCCGTTTCAGTTTCTTGGCCTTGATCGGATCGCAGTCGCTGGGTGAGCTGCTGCAGTTGCGCTTTGATTTCTTGACCTTTTTATCCTTGTTGCTAACCTTGGTGGAGTACAGATTTTGAGAGCTGGCAGTAGAGTATCCCGTATCTTTGCGTTTGCGTTTCTTTCTGCGTAATGCATTGAATACATTATTTTATTTAACATAACTTCACTTTGACTTACTTGTCCTTTTTGTCTCTTTTCTTTTTGCTGTAACTGGCTTCTTGCTCCACAAAATCTCTATCCTTGGCTCTAGTTCATGGTAAGTGTAAGTTATCGTTTTTGTTTTTTTTAAATAAAGTATTAGTTGAATTACTCACTTCTTAATCTTCTTCTTGACATCGCCACCACGTTCATTGGATATCATATAGATGCTGTTCTGATCCGTATCCTGAACCCGTCGACGCGACTGATATTGACGCGCCTTAGCCATTCTACTCTCCCGACGACTCTTCCAGAATTCAGCGTTGACTACATACAGCCTGTACAGCTGGAGTATAATGACCAAGGAGTTCTTGCCTGCCAATTGTAAAAGTATGCTTCAATAAATATTTATCATATTGGTTTTTTTTTATAACTCACAAGTAAAAAACACGTTCATATAGTTGATGATCTTATATTGAAATATGATCAGTAAGCGGAATGTAAGAAATGGTGCATCCTGGAGTATTACATTCAGCACTATGCCTGCAGAAATATATTGTTATTAGACATACAAACATACGTTTACATATATATAGATTAAAACGCATTATTAAAAAATTGAAAAATTATTATTTTGCAATTTACGAGAAAGCACTATAGATTAATTTTTGTGTATTTGCTTATGTACTTATAACGTACCCCAGACATCAATGCCGCAGCAGCAGTTTTGGCAGCAATCCGTTTGTCTGTAAGATATGTAATTGTATTGATTGTCAGGCTGAGGAGTTCAATGGACTCACTCCTCTTTATGATGGGAGCCGCTGCCACGAGGTCGTCTACCTCGCGTTGCAGACAGCACAATTGTAAACTGCATTAGGCTCCAGGACCAAATTCCCAGAGTGAGGAAGACCAAAAAACCAATGCGTGCTATCGAATCATCCTTGTAGGAGTCAAAGAACTCGATAATATCCGCCGCGGTGCCAATATAAACCAACAGCAGCTGACTAAGCTGATCGCGTGTTAGATCGCCTTTTGGCAACAGCCAGCGACCGACAATCAGGATAAGCATAAGGAACTGCTCGATGAGCGTGGTCCACGTATCTGGACTGATGACGGGAAGCGTGATCCCAGCATCATCTAACAGATCTGCAACTGGTACAATTGCACTGTTGTTTGGGGTGGTTGTGGCGGTGTGGACGGCGGTGTGGGTGGTGCTACTGCTGATGAGACTGCTGTCATTGCTGGCAAAGCTGGCATTTACAATGGCCAATGAGGCATTTATCACTTGGAGTCGCCGCTCAATCTTGTCCAGTTCGAGTAGCCAAATTGCCGGCACAATGCTGCTCAGGTAAAGAAAAACCGAGGGACAAAACCTGAGGGAAGAAGGGAGGCATAAGGATTCATAGCACAAAAGCAAATGTCCAAAACAAACAAACAGGTCAATATGAGGCGCCAAAAAGTAAACATCTAGCGAAAGATACAAACTAAGGCAACCAAAGCAAAATTCCATTAAAGTTTTTACTACAACAGAGCGTGGGTGGTTTTTGTCTGGAGGAGTGGTCGTTGTGGCAAGCTGGTCTTGAAGGGGACGTTTGGTCTGCCCATTTGGAACTGGGCACACACACACACACACACATTAAACACATGATTTCACTTTTAATTGAAAATCAAAACTGCTAACATGACGTCAGTATCAGCAGATTTTTGTTTACATTGCCTTCCACTAGATATATACACGATATAAATAGGAAATTAGCAGGATCTGCCGACTTACCAGCGCCACTCTTGCGTCTTCTTGATCATTATAGTAAAGATGCCCTCGAGTAGCAGCAGCAGCAGTGGACCACATAGTGTCCAATAGATAATATCCTTTTTGAATGTCGTCACCTGCCAAATGGCCAACAAACTGTGGGCGCTGAATATGATGCGCGTGAGAATTGCCTTAATCGTTGATATAATCTTGGCCATGATCACATCATCATCACCATGGGCCCTCAGCTCCTCTGCTAACCGTTAGAATCCGCTAACAAGGCCAAAAGGAGACGCTTAACTTCTAGTCGAACCGCACACGGCAAAGCTCCAAACGCAACTAAATTGACAAACAGTGAAAATCACACAAGCCAAATGCTTTCATTAGATGTTTAAACGCTTTTTAAGAAATTAAGGACAACGCAGCGAATGGCGCGATACATAAACGCGAGTAATTGGTGAATGGACATGACTCGTAGGGTCGCCTGCTGAAACGGAATACTCCCACGTGTGAGTCAAGTAATGTTCTCACAATAAATACCATACAGGTTAAGTAAACTTATTAAGTATTCAATACTCATTTGAGATCTCAAAAAATTTGGTTTCTTAAAATTAAATATACAAGAAGTCTTTCCATGGACAAACTCCAATTCAAAGAAAATAATTAAGGTTTAGTATCTAATATTGACAATTTATTATCCTTCTGGGCGCTCACATACTGTGAAACGCTCCTGTCCGATGACATTCCAAATGAAATTGGACGTACGCTTGGCATATGCCACACACACACACACACACACTCAAACTACCATTTATGTATGTTTAACTAAAAGTCACATGACCGTTAAATGCTTTAGATTTCGCTGTCTTTGTGACCCAGCCCTTCGTCAGACTACAAATGCAATGCAAACAAATCGCGAGAGTAAGAACCCCAGTCATCGGCCATAAAAAGACGGCGGGTATGTGTTGCCCTAAAGGTAAGTAATAGTTATCAATATACCACCCCTGTGGTTTTTACTGATGTTTACGTTTATGTGAGGAGAGTTAGGTCAATGTTATTGTGCACGTGAAGTTATTCATGCGAGTAATGAGAGAACAACATGCGACCAACTGTTGATAGTTGTTTTTTTTTTCGGTTAACACCTTTCAATATTTTTAAAATAATTAATTTTGGCGCCAACTTATCGTTTTACTGCGCTGCCAGATCAGTGAACTAACATTGAAAACAGTTAATATATATGGTCAAATAGTCGCCAAGTTAATATCGATAGTTTTTATTGTTGTTGGTGATATACCGATAGTGCAATCGGCTCGTAAAGCATAATAACAACAAAACACGTGAGATATATCTTAAATCAAAATAGTTACAGGAAAGGGTGTTGATAATGGCATCATCAAGCGAGTCCCTGGCCGCATCTGACCCCGAAATAGGTAGCGACGATGAGACGCAGGTAAGTAATTTGTTGGAATATGGCAAACACTTGAAATATCAAGATTTGATTTTGACACAGAACGCAATTCGCGAGGATCTTAAAGGTATGACTTTCGAGGAGGTAATGCGTCTCAAGGAGCGATTGGGCGCAAGAGTTTACAAGGAGGCGATACTGGGCCGAAAAAGCTCCAAGGTAAAACAGCCAAAAACGAAATTGGAGCTCAAACGATTAAATAAAAATCGTCCTCGTGAAATCAGTTCAAAGCGGCAGGTGCCCTTTTTGGGCGCAGAGCTGCGTGTGGAGCGTAAAAAGGAGACTGAACTACGCGATCCGCGTTTTGATGAAAAATCGGGCAACTATGACATTAATACTTTTAAGAAGAATTACGAGTTCGTAACGAATATACGCGACAAAGAGGTTGTCCAGCTACGGAAAAAGCTGGACGAAGTGCAGGACGGTGAGGAGAAACAGAAAATCAAGCATACCATGCAAAAACTTGTAAATAAGAATTTGGAGGAAAAAAAGTGGCACCACAAGCAACATTTGTTAAAGACGGAACGCAAGGAGATACAGAAAGCGCACGATGAGGGACGACAACCGCACTACGTTACAAAGAGTAAGTTGTTCTTAAAATATGAATAAACGGCAGCTAATCACATCTTCAATTACAGAGGAAAGACGCGCAAAGGAATTGGTTGCTCAATTCGAGCGACTGAAAGATGATGGGAAACTGAACAAACATCTGGAGAAGCGACGCAAAAAGAACGCCGCCAAGGATCGCAAGCGCATTACCATAGAATAGAATATCAGCTTAGTTATAAATGTATATTATCGATTAAAATTGTGTTTTTTACATTCTGTGTATTTAACCCGTTCGCAACATCTTAGCTTCACGTTTCTCCTGCAGCTCTCGCCGCTGGTCCTCGACAATAACTTTGCGCTCCTCGAGAAACTGAGCATATTCCGTAGAGTCAAGATCACGCACCACCTTGATGCCGCAGGTTCGTGCAATGCCAATAAGCATCTCACACATTTGCTGTGTATACATGAGAATCAATTCAACACAACTCAGTTAGTCAGAGCATCCTGCTTACCTGCATCGTAAGCAGCGCATTAGGTGGATCTTGTATTTTAATTGCCGCAATTTCATACAAATGCTTTAGGGTAATCATGCCGGCAACCTCACGACCAGGTGTCATCGTGCCCCTTTGGATGCCCGCTGCTTGTTTCAGGAAAAAAGTCGCTGGAGGATGATGTATGACCAAATCGTAGCTGCGATCGCTGTTCATTGAGATGCGACACGGCAGCGGCACGCCCTCCTTCATTTCGGCCGTTTTCGTGTTGAAGTCCTTGCAAAAGGCAGCAATGTTGATGGCACGCTGTTAAATTATACATATCAAATATGTAATATACTCAGTATAATTTGAATACTCACCTGACCCAGCATGGGACCCAATGGTGGGCCTGCTGCTGCCATGCCGGCGGGTATATTTGTTTTCATTTTGGTTGTGTGCGTCACACGGTCCACTGCCTTTTTGAGTGATTTTAGTTTACCGGCTGCTTTTGACATTTTAATTGATTTAATTTGCAAACAAATGAAGCTCTAGGATGTTATGCAAAGATGTTCAATGCGTTTGTTAAGAAGAAGACCAAACAGCTGTAGCCGACTGCCTCGCTATCGGTGTTATTTAATTTATCGATATTCAAATGAGTCTGTTATCAGTTTATTAATGTTCATATTCGTCGAATTCGTAGATTCCGGGAAAAAAATGTATGTAATTGTGTACGCCAAATTGCTTTAGCAAAACTTTATTTCTTTATGTATTTTTCAAAAATATATGAACACCGGCTCTTATTAACAGGTAAACAAACTGTTAACAATGTACTATTGAACTAGTCGTTCACTCAGTGATTCGAAAGAACTTTTTCTCATCTATGCACAGTTCTCCTAAAAAGACGCGTTTTTTATTGCAAGAATTAATTGTAAATACAACAGAACAATAGCGACTTAATACTGATCATGTCTATCGAAATAGAATCTGCAGAGTAAGTGCATAACTTAGTCCGCTGTGTAGTCTATTTTCTAAACGTCCCTTTGCAGCGTGATACGACTAATTCAACAATATCTGAAGGAATCCAATTTGCTTAAGACGCTGCAAACCTTACAAGTAATATTCCGGTTCCTTGTCTTAATTATTGTAGTAACAGGTAATATTTTAGGAGGAAACTGGCGTCTCTCTCAATACTGTAGACAGCGTCGATGGCTTTGTGCAGGATATCTCGAATGGACACTGGGACACAGTGCTCAAGGTAACGCAGTCACTGAAGCTTCCCGACAAGAAGTTACTTAATCTCTACGAGCAAATTGTGCTGGAACTAATAGAGTTGCGAGAATTGGGCGCCGCCCGTTCGTTACTTCGTCAAACAGATCCAATGAGCATGTTGAAGCAGCATGAGCCCGAGCGATACATACATCTAGGTGAGTAAATACTCCATACTATTTTTTTGTGAAGATAAATAAAACAGTTTTGTCTCTTAGAAAACATGCTGCAGCGTGCATATTTCGATCCCCGAGAGGCCTATGCGGAGGGCAGCAGCAAGGAGAAACGTCGAACGGTAATTGCCCAAGAGTTGAGTGGTGAAGTGCATGTGGTGCCCTCGTCTAGGCTGTTGGCGTTGCTTGGCCAGGCGCTTAAGTGGCAACAGCATCAGGGTCTCCTTCCACCTGGCACCACTATCGATTTGTTCCGTGGCAAAGCAGCCATGAAGGATCAGGAAGAGGAAATGTACCCAACGCAGCTGTTCCGTCAGATCAAATTCGGCGAAAAGTCACATGTAGAGTGTGCACAGTTCTCACCAGACGGACAGTACCTGATAACTGGCAGTGTAGATGGCTTTCTCGAAGTGTGGAATTTTACCACTGGCAAAGTACGTAAGGATTTGAAATATCAAGCACAGGACCAGTTCATGATGATGGAAAAAGCCGTGCTGGCATTAAATTTCTCTCGTGACTCTGAGATGGTTGCATCTGGCGCACAGGATGGCCAGATAAAGGTGTGGCGCATCATCACTGGCCAATGCCTGCGCAAGTTCGAAAAGGCACACACCAAGGGCATTACCTGTCTGCAGTTCTCGCGCGATAACAGCCAAGTTCTCAGTGCTTCCTTTGACTACACTGTGCGGCTGCACGGCCTCAAGTCCGGCAAAATGCTCAAGGAGTTCAAGGGACACACGTCATTTGTCAATGAGACTACATTTACGCCGGATGGCCACAGTGTTCTAAGCGCATCCTCCGACGGCACCGTGAAGGTCTGGTCGCTAAAGACCACAGAATGCGCGGCTACGTACAAACCCTTGGGTAACGAACTCGCCGTTAACACAGTGCTTATACTTCCAAAGAATCCGGAGCATTTCATCGTCTGCAATAGATCCAACACGGTTGTGATTATGAACATGCAGGGACAGATTGTACGATCGTTCTCGTCGGGTAAGCGCGAGGGCGGCGCATTTATCTCAGCAACTCTCTCACCTCGAGGAGAATTCATTTACTGTGCCGGAGAGGATCAAGTGCTCTACTGTTTCTCGGTCTCCTCGGGCAAGCTAGAGCGTACTTTAAACGTAAGCATTATAATGTTTCTCTCTAAAATCGCTTTAACATTTTTATATGGCATTAGGTACACGAGAAAGACGTTATTGGTCTAACCCATCACCCACATCAGAATCTTCTGGCCAGCTATAGTGAAGACGGTCTGCTGAAGTTATGGAAGCCATAGATAATTTAAGTTTTCCCGCTTGCTGAGTTTTATTTACATTTCCTAGATTTATACCTGTCAAAATAATTTAATTTAATTTAACTGCACTGCAAGATCAGCAAAGTTTAGATTTTCTCATGCCCTGCATCAATATCGTCAATCATGTTCATATTAAACAAATTGACTTTAATTAAGAATTATGCAAAACCATGACGATAACGGCTGCGGTAATCCGCTGTCTTCGTTTCAATTGGTCTCCGGACTTGAATTAGTCAAGCAACTGCAGTCAACCGGTCCGGTCCACTTGTGCCTCGATCAGTATGAAAAGCGACGAAATAATTGAGAAAATACGTAATAAGCTAAAGGAGTCAGATCCCGGCAAACGAACTGTAGTCAACACATTTCAGTTCAATTTTACGGACAGCGATGGCATACTCATCAAAAGTATGGGTGAGTTTTTAGAATTGTGTCCGCTTTGTGTTATTCCCGCTGACTGTCTCACTGTAGTTTTTGATTTCAAAGCTCTGGACATTTATGAAGGCAAGGCGCCTGACGCCGATGGTCGGGTTACCATAGCTGATGAGGACTTTTACTTGGTTGGCACTAAGCAAAAGACGTTTGAGCAAATTTTGGAGCAGGATAGGGCAAAAGTTGACGGCGATTCTGAGGCCATCAACAAAATGTTGGACAAGTTTCGTTTGAATTCACAAAATTAATACAACTAAATTTATTATTGATTTTTTGTGCGGCTATAAATCACCTATACGCGGTAAAATTCTATTCTATGTATGCCTCAAGTTAAACAAAAATTGCAGTTTTATCTCTGATGTTTAGTTACCTAAGCACGTAGTGAATATTTTATAAGTAACAAGGACAAAATCATGTTGGAAATAAATAAACGCATAGTATATTAAACTTAGTTTTTCGAATATTCTACATCATTCTTTTTACAGGCTGGGTTTAGAATAGCGAGTGCATGTACCAGTCACACAAATTGGGTTGTTGTATTGGGTTAATCGCAATAAAAATTGTAGCATACTTTGAGGAGCTTTCAGGTGATACGCGAAATGTGTCTAACTTGGTCATATACTTACTACATCAAACTAATTTCAAAGATTATGAGATCATCTAAGAACCTAAACAACTGTAATAATTTGACTGGCAGGGTCAAAGGAAATGAGGCGAAATCACAAAATTACAAGGACGATTTGGATGTCCTTGGTTAGTATGGCAATCTATTGTCCTTTTCCTGTTGGTTCAATAATATATATCATACTTTTATATTTGTTTTTAAATAATTGTCCTATTTTGATTTTGGTTTAGTATTCATTTATTTAATTACCTTTATTTATATTTAATGTTAACATGGAATTGTTTTTGTAGGTGTTTTTGTTCAATTTTAAAATTTTGCTTGTTAATCAACTATCTTTTGCTAAAGCGCAGCGCTCTATGCCAATGCATACGCTTGGGTTTGGTTTTGTTTTTGGTTTAGGCTTTACATATTGTTTAGTATATCTTATATTTCTTTTGTTTGTTTGCCTTGCTTATTTATAGAGTTAATTGTAAATTTAACACTTGCTTGTTTAATTTAACTTTGTGTTTTGTTTAGTAAACGCTTAGAACATTTTACGGGGATTTGCCGTGTGTTTCTCGAACATTTTTTTTATTTAATTTTTATATTTTTAGTAAATAGGTTTTTAATTTATGTTTGTTTTTATTGCTAAAACACAAATTCAATTTTTTAATTAACTAATTTAATTGGGGTTCATTTTAAAGTCATACAACAACAAAATTTATACACTTAAACTAAATATTCATTTATTTATATTTTGAAATTATTTCAAAATAATGTTTATTTCTTATTAAATAGTTGATCTTAATGCATTTTGCAACAATTTAACAACGTTTTACTTGTTCAATGTGTTCGTGTTATTTATTACGTTTTTATTAAACACCTACATATTTTTATTATTAATGATTTTTACGTCGAACGGTTTTTAAGTTTCCTCATTTATTTAAGCTTTTTTTTAAGTTTTTGTTTTATGCAAAACGTACGAGCGCTATGAAACCAATAACTTTTTTTATTTTCTCAAATTTTCATCTATGATTTATCATTATTCAATGTTCTCAGTATTCCAAAATAATATTAAAATTAATGTCATTTTATACTAATTGTGTTGGGAAGAATACGAAAATAATACATCAACTTAATAATAACTTATGGGGGAAAATAATAATATTTTGTTCTTAACTTTGGGCACAAATGATTAATTTTTCTTATCGGTTGTTACTTGTGTAATGTTAATTTTTGGATTTTAATTTACTGTATAAGTGTTTATTATCGTTCTCTTTAGCGTGTACATTTTTATAAATAGTTTTGTTTGTTTTTGCTTAATGTCGCTGCAACATTCCCTTTAAACGTCTATAAAAATGTGCTTAAACAGACAAAAATCTTTTGAATTTATCAATTTTTTTTCTGGAATTTGGTGCGCACGACAAATGGCGCTACTAAATTTATTTGTATTCATAAATTTATTTATTTGTTTATACATATCTCTCAATTAAAGGATTTTGCTTTAAACTTTTGCTGGAAGATACAGGTTTGATAGTCACTAATTCTTTTATTTATGCATTTTTGATGTATGTATGTATGTAATTGTTAAAAAGTTTGTGATTTTGGTTAACTTAAATTAGCTTTAAATGTAAAGCTGTGTTTGTTTGAGAGTTTTTTGCTTATTGTAAAAAAAAGTGTAAATAAAAGTTATTCTCGCCTGTATAGATACTATAGGTATTTGTGTTATTGTTTTATGCCTTTTAATAAGTAGAGTTTTTATACATTGCTTGCTTTCAAATTTATTTATTCATGTGAATGTGTATTATTTTCATTTGTTTTGTCTTGTGTTTATTATTATGTTTTTTGGTTTTGTTGTATAATTAATTCAATTTATGCCTCACCTAAATATTACTCGTATCAAATATAAAAATCAACAACTTTTTGCGGTCTCTTGTGGCTAAGAAAATGCAATGCTTTACATGTTTGCCGCTTGGTTTTTCAATCGATCTAAACCAACAAAGTGGTTTTCGCATTTTCCTGTCATACGTAGTCGCTATGTGTATAATATAGTATGTATGTATAATTAAATGTAATTATTATTTGTTGTCTGTCTTTTTTGTTCATCGTTTATCGTTAATCGTTAATCGCTACTACAATGTTTACGCCCTACTGTACTTTATACGTTTACTTGCGCCTCGATAATAGCTTATTAAATTTATGTCTTAATCAATTCGCACTTTTGCATAATTTTTCGTCTTTTAGGTATTGTTAACTTTTGAATTTGTTGTTCTTGATGTTCAAGTTCAATTTGCTGAGTGTCGCAGTCTGTATACAAACATTCAACCACTGCGATCCTCCACCAGAAGTTCGCACAGCTCTTCTTGTACTCATCTTATTCATTACTCACTTACTTATGTGCCCTTTTGCGAAGGCTTAACCTAAAGCGCTCTACAGCGGAAGTGAAACTAGCGATAAAAATGCTTAAAAAACATAGTTAAACGTTTGCCATTTGGTTTACATGGTCGATATTATCCTCGTCGAAATGCACATCATTTATGAATATGTCCGACGCCAGCTGGTCCTCGTCAAGATCGAGATCGTCATCATCGTCGTCATCGTCCTCGTCGTTGGACATCAGACCGTGTGACATATCAATTCCGGCAATACATATGTGTGGGGGCGGTGGCACACTTGTGGGTGGCAGGGGAGCGGGTGGAATGATCAAGGTGCCACTATTAATGCCGTGCAGACTGCCAGCAATACTTGGTCCGCCGCTCTGTAAATGCCGCCGACTCGAACTGAGACCAGCTGGAGAATAATTCAATAATCAGAGTGTTACACTTTGATAATGGATATGTGAAGTGAAGTCAATAAAAATCAATTACCTTTGAAACAATAAGATATTAAAAACAAATCAAAGAAAACCTAAAATACGAAAATATAAACATATGATTGAAATGGGACCCATTGAAAAATCCTTCGCTTACCCGTTGCACTCGTCTGCGAGTCATAATGTGCATTCCGGTGTAAGCCCAGTTGACGCACATGGTTTCTACGTTTTCTTCTGGAGTGACAGAGTGTGCATAGGAGACAGATTAGGGACGAGACGACGACTAGTGTTATTATAATTAGGACGTCGTGATCCTCCTCTGCCGCTTCCGTGATACCTGTTTCAGGAATTAATACATAAATAAGCCAAAGTACAAAACAAATAGAAATTTTTGTTAATAAATATGTATTTAGCTAGAAAATCATACATATTATCAGAGGCTTCTCTCAAACTCTGCGATTATGATTAATGTAAATGTTATTCAGATAATGTATGAATGAATATCTAGCTAACTGACAGATAATATTCTTCTTGCTGTACTGCTGTGCAGTGGATGTGTTGGCATTGAAGTCTTGTGTCTTTCATATTAGTAGATAGTATTTTAGGGATAATAGTTAAGAATGTAGCTCAGTTTAAGATACTGTATTTAAGTTATTGCGGGTGCGGAACATAAAAAAGCCAGAAAAATAACGAAATTTCCATAAGCATGCCTTCTAACAATTTCAAAGTGAAATTTGCAACCAAAAATTAATAAACGTTGGGACTTTAGCTTGGATAAAGTAGTCTATATTAAGTTACATTATGTCTTTTGAAAACGATGCATAATTTGAACAAGTCGTTTGTGTTTTGCGAGTGGTGGAGAGTGGGTGGAGTGGCTCATTTAAGTGGGTACTGTGCATGTGTGTCGTGATTGTGGCTGTGGACATTGTGGGCGTTGTGGGCGTGTGCAGCGATTTGAGACAAGTTTATGCAGGACTCACGTGTTATATGTGACCAAAAGAATTATGTATTTCTTATTCTTATACATTAGCATTTACTTGGCGTGTAACTTATGTATAGAAAAATTATTAAAAACTCTTGCGTTGTTTTCTTTTTTTGTTTTATTATTTTATTTTTTTTTTGGATTTTCTTTGTTTTGCTTGCTGTTATTTTATTGTAATAGTTTGCGTCACTTTTGATTTTCGTGGAAATTCCTTTGATTTAGCAATACAATTTAAAATTGTTGATTTCATTGTTTTAATTTTTCGTTTGACTTTTTTTTTTATTTTAGTTGTACGTATTCAAGACTAATGCCGTAATTGCTAAAACAAATGTCTGTAGAAATGTGGGCAAATGCGTGGAGTTTGCGTCACCTGTGTGTTTATCACGGATATTTTGATTCGGGTTGTTTTCGATATTGAGGAGTTTGAAAATGTTAGGCAGGTTAGTTGAGATTGTTAGTTTTTGTTTTTTTTTTTTTTAGTTAGTTTAGTGGAAAATCACATCGAGAAAGTATATAAAAGATAGACGAAAGAACAGAGAGAAATAGAAGAAGATATGTGAGAAAGAGATAGATTTTAGTGTGGGCGTTTCTGTTGATATTACTGAGAGCGCTTTGGTTTTAGGTTTTATTTTTTTTAGTATTGGTATTGTACGATTAAGTATGCCATTTGATATGTTGAAACTGCGACTAAGAACAACAAAAGTGTGTAGGTAGAATAATACTTATGCATAGCTTGGGGTGAGTTTTCGAACGGATGAACCTTAATTTTAAAGAATTGTAAATTGTATGTACAAACTATCTGGCCATGAAAATAAAAGAAAAATATAAAGAAAAACCATACAGAGCTGTTATAATTTTGGTGCTTTGAGTTTGTAGAACTCAAATGGTTTAAGATCTGAGTTGATTTATTTAATATTAGTAATACGTTAGTTAGCACATTTAGTTTATATAGTTTTTTAGCAAGTGTTTCGTCGGGTTCAAGTTTTCGTGGATTTTATAAACAAATGAAAAGCATAACAATCGAACAAAATATTTATATCTTGACTGCAGTCAACCGCAAATCGAAAGACAAATTAAATGGAAATCATGAAATATGAACAAAACAATTACGAATACGGTTTTCATGGTCGCTCATTGGACGCACTGAAAACACAAACTCAACGATAAAAACGGGAAATAAGTATTGTATAAAAGTAAGTAGCTCAAAAGGAAAATAAAAATTGAACTGAACCGTTCGACTCACTCACGACTCACAATGCAATTCGTCACTATCATCGCCGGGACCGCAGTTCTTGACACCATCGCAGCGCAGCTTGTCCGATATGCAGTATCCTGCCGCGCACTGGAAGTGATACGTGGACTCGCAGAGCAGCCCGATTGATGGTGGTCCCGGTCCCGAATCCTGTATCTCAGTCCATACAATGCGAAAGCCCTGCGCACATTAAATAGTTAATTAGTTTTGCAATTGCAAGCATCTGGGAATTGCCAACGACAAGCAAGCTCAAAAAAAAATATTACCACTCCCACATTCAAATAAATAGTCCCTCAATACTCACCGATGCACCAACGGTCTTGTCGCTGGTGGTGAAGCTGATGCGCGCCGTTTGGCCAGTGGATATATAATGCCAATGCTCTATGGGCGGCTTTTCGCCGCACAGCTCCACGGGCGGCTGATCCGAATCGACATTTACCCACATGCGCAGCACAGCAGCGGGGCAGCCTCGATCTAAAAATAAACAATAATAAAACATATAATAATTAAACATGTTTAAATTTCTTGTTAACTACTATGAATTAAAAAGAAAATATAATTAAAATGATGGCCATCATTTTTCCATAATTATTGTTATTGTATTAGTTATTTCACTTACTCGCTGGATCGCCCTCGAGGCCGAACTGCTCGAAGTTGATGGACAACTTGTAGCCGGCACGTGCAGTCATCACCCAGTTGCATGCATTGGAGGCCATGCCGCGACCGGGTGCTTTGTAGCCAGCTGGATAGTTCGGGGAGGTGATGATGCCGGAATCCTCGTTGCTGAAGTTGCCGCCGCAGTCGCCCGCATCGGATTTGGCTGACTCGAAGAAGTAGCGCGCCTTGAAACCGCTGGCAACGCTCGACTGATCAGTGTGCAAGGTGATGCGTAGACCGACTGCGCCACGGGGACTCTCGACGGGTCCGGGTGCAGTCAGTCCACAATAGCGGCCAAGCAAACGATCATTATTATCTCGATACACCACATACATTTCCAGCCAATCCTCAAAGCAGGCACCCGAACTGCAAGTGAAATGCGTGACTAGCATCAGTTAATACTGTAGGCGATGATGGTTAACCTACCCGTAGGAACCCGCCGTCGCGTTCACATTGTTGTCCGCCTTGACCTTGAAGTGATCGAATACAATGGTTACCTGCTCGTTGTGCTCGGCCAAGAACAAATAGGAACAGTTCGTGTCCGACGGATAGTTGGAGGGATAGCGCGGACTGTTGAGTTCACCACGCTTCTTCGAGCTGCTCACATACGTGAAGCTGCAGGTGCCATCGGGTGCAGCCGTGCCTGGTATCTTATACTCCGTCTCGAATGTATACTTGCCCTTAAAGCCACGCCCCTGCAGCTCACCGGAGCTGAACACCATCGCCAGTCGCGGACCATCGCTGATAACGCGCTGCGTCTCATTGCCGCACAGCTCGTAGTCGAACTTGTCATACGCATCGGCCGTCTCCTGGCCCTTCAGATAGACCTTCAGATAGCCATCAGTGCAGTTGGATCTAAAGTAGATTGAAATTGAAAGTGTGACATTTAATTAGTGCAAATTACGCTGGGCTTGGCAGGGATTTGTGCTTTTGCATACTCGCTCTTGTCCTTGTGCTCCACCTTGGGTATATTGAAAGACGTAAACTCGAGACGCACACGCTCCAGATGCTGTGCATCTTGCATGCCATAAATGAAATATCTGCGAAATGCAATTGAAGCATTAAAATCCGCTAACTCAATAATAAAGGGACGCGCTTTAAATTTGATTCGTTGACACTTACCTACACACAGTTTTTGGTATATATGGATAGGGATAGTTGGGTGAGAGCACAAATCCAGTTGATTCCTTCTTCGATAAAATCTTTTGATCACATTCAGAGCCACGTATGTGAATGCCATCATTTTCACCTGATGGTCGACATTTTTTTTTTATTTTTGTGTTTTTGTATTTGTTTGTGTTGCATTTTTTTTTTTTTTATTGATTAGCAGAAATTTGTATAGTTCAATAGCAGCAGTTTTCATCAGATATTGTAGTAGGTGTTTTTTTTTTCATAAATTTCAGTTAGAGTTGAAATAGGAATAGAGGCAGTTAGAGAGAAAATGGGGAAAATAGTTGAGTTGTAGGTAAATTCGATTAGTTCGTGTTTGGAAACCAATTGTAATTAGAATGCAACAAAAATGTAACAAAAAGCCAACGGGGTTTGTTTGAGGAAGGAGGTGCTTCAGACACATACACTGAGCCGTTAAATGTGTATTGGTGACGGCCATTTTGTGGCATTGCCAAAATGTTTGAGAGCGCCACAAAATGGCCGTAGTTTTGGGCTAAATTGCCAAACTGAAAAATAAATGTATATTATTTGGTTAATGGTTGGACAATACTTACGTATAAAATCTAATTTAACAAAACTTTCGCTAAATTCATAAATTCCTTTAAAGCCACGATTTTGCGTATTTGCGGTGCGCGGTAAGGTATAAAAATGAACAAAAAGGCTCGACTCGCTCGAATACAATACTAAGTTTCTTTGCTGTCCGCAATATGTACCGATTAATGCTGACGAATTATCTGGACCATCGTACACTTTCACATAGTCAAATGGGCAGCTGAATTTGTTTTATTTTGTTGTAGTTGTTGTTGTTGTAGTTATTGTAGTTGTTGGTGATGTTGATGTTGATGTTGATGTTGATGTTGATAGTTAGCAGTAGTAATTTTGTTGTAGACGAATAGATTGTAATAGCAATAGGGAAAAGAGCGTACATAGAATTTTAAAATAAACAATTCTTGCAGATAGTTTGAAGATATGAGTTTCTGTATCTGTGTGTATGTATGTGTGTGTGTGTGTGTGTGTGTGTGTGTGTAGCAGCTGCGTGTCAAAGCAAATTACTAGTTTTGTTTTCCAGAATTCGCTTTGATTTTGACTTGAAATTGTTGTTTATAGTGGATGTGATTTGTATGTGCTATGTGTTGTTTGAATTTGTACAGCATTAGGGGTACTCACTGTGGTCCACCAAAAAACAGATCGAAATCACGAAACTCTAATCTAACTCTCTGATTCGATTCACCAAGAAATTGATATGTGCATGACATATCCTTCGGATAGGCACCTGGATAGGTTGGCGATATGAGTGCGCCAGTTTTATTGATACTCATGCTAGGCGTTATCGTGTAGGAACATGGCGAACCAGCAATTGGTATACCAATTTCATATTCCGCTGCAAAAAATGGAAACATAAGTTGAGGCAAAAGTTTTAGTTTGTGTAATGCTTTAATTGTAAGTAGAGCGTACTTACATGCATTTATAAACCTAAAAGTGCCCTCGAACAGGTCCGTCGATACATTCTTGTTGCTAAAAAATGAGATGGCAACGGCGCGGTACATGGAAATGCGACGACGAGGCGGAATTGTGCCACAGTAGCGACCGCCAAATGGCGAATTGATCAGCTCCGCTGGTTCGGACGATTGCACCTCCGAGTAAATATCCATGTACTCATGAACACAACTGTAATGCGAATTCTCATTATCCCCGCTCACATCAAAGTCAATTAATTACACTTACCTTGGTAATTCACCGACGGCCGAACCGCTGTGAAATTTAGTACAATACAAATACAATTAATTAATTAAGTTTGGCTGCATGTTTTTGAGTGGAGGGGATGTGAAACTCACTCTGGCGGACTTCCTCTTAAATTAAAGGATTTAAAAACTACTTCGACGCGCTGGCCAGGTCCTGCTAGGAATGTGTAGAGGCATTGGCGCGAATGATTGCGATGGTTGTGCAGCAACGGTGCCGTGAAGCTGCCGTTCTGCGGCCCGCCAATGCGCGAGACAAACGTCTGATCACATTCTGAGAGCGAGCGATCGAGATAGATAGCGAGGGAGAGGGAGAGGGAGAGGGAGAGGGAGAGAGAGAGAGAGAGTGAGATTTGCACACACAAACGGGTAAGGTTTGTGTGTGATTTTGGAATTGATAAGTCAAATTGTTACAAGTCTCTGCAATAATAATAATGATTAGGAATAGACACACACACAATTTAATATAATAAACTAGTACAAACACATACAAAGAACGTAGCAGTAACACAATAGTTGAACCGTATGCAAAACAACTGCTGTGTGTGCTGAGTGTATGGGTGTATCGGTGTGTTGGTGTGTGTGTGTGTGTGTGTGTGCGTGTGTGTATTGTGTATATGTGTGTGTTTGTACAACTAGAAAGCATTTTCATAGTCAACTAAGTTAACTTTCAACTACAGATAGACACTTAAATGTAACTGTTAACTACAGGCTTAGGACGCACGCATACACACACAACCAACCACACACACATATCAAGAGACACAGAGACAAGAGAGAGAGAGAGAGAGAGAGAGACAGAGAGAGGGAGAACAAGAAAGCGAGAGATATTGAGTTTTGTTCGTGGCGCCACCTACTTGGCGATTTTGTGGGCCGCACCGCCGCCTCCAAGTATGCCACAACCGGCTGCATCCATGGCTCGCCCTCACCCTCGCCAGGCGACTTCAAATGCGCAGTGGCAGCCACTGAGATTGGGATATTTTTAGATAGATGGAATTGAGTTGTTGGAGGGAACGGGGGGGGGGGGGCGGGTGGGTAGTTGGGGTGGGGTGTGGTAGAGGTGGTGGTATAGACGAAAGACAAATACATGTTGTTAATGATTTGTTGTTGTCAGTGTATGAGTGTGTGAGCGTGTGAGTGTGTGTGTGTCGTGTATGCACTACTTTATATCAAGTTGACGTACAACATGGAAAAACGCTTTAGTGTTTATGACAGGTGCTCTGCTCTAGTCGCTCTGTCGATCAGCAGCGTTTTAGTGTGTGGGAGAGCCTAACATGTTTTCATCATAATAAATTTAAGCATAACATAGATGAAACTGTTCTGACTAAGCTGCATCAGCAAACACACATACACACATACACACATATACACTGCACACCCACACAGTCACACAGACACACCCATCCACTCTAGCACACACATGTACAGCAATATGAGTGAGTTTATAATTCTGAACAGTTTTCCGTTCAGTGAGTTTCGCTTTGGCAAACACGAGTAGCTCAACATACAAAACTGCAAACACACACCCACACACACACACACACGCATGCACACATAGTGTATATTTTCAAGGTGATTGTAACTAACTAAAACTTGCTCTAGCATCCTCTTCAATTCATAACGTGTTTTTAATCCGATTTGCCAGTGCAGTCGTCTATCGTTTGAGTCCTTTGATTTAGTCATTTACTCAATCTTCTGCTGACATTTGATTATGATTTCTGTGTCATTTATATCATTTGACTTCAAAGCGAACCGACACTCTGTGGTTGTGGCTCCTAATTAAATACAATTTTTGAGCACTTTTCAAATGAGCTGTGGAACATTTCCAACGTATTTCGGGTTTTTCGGTTTAGTTTGGGGTTACGAATGTTGCTCTCATTTGCCATATTGTGGCTAGCAGCTGCAGCTGTGGCACAGTTGCTGCTTCAACTAAATGGGAATAGTTTGTGCATGATACTGGTAAATGTTAAAACAACATTGACACCTACATGCAATCGAATACACAATTTTCTGTTCAAATATTGTGGTTGTCCACTGCAGCTTTTGCAATATCTGATTTATATTTGTTGTGTTATCTCGTGTAATTTTATTATAATATGTATACGTAACTTAATATAATTTGAAATATTGATCGTCCAATAAAGCGAAGCATTCTGCTAAAATGCTTATTAAGGATTTCATCAATGCGACTCTAGATCTGAATGCAACCAAAGTGCGTATTGCATACAAATTTAGTTAAAGTATACAGTTGCCAATTCGATTATACTCCAAAGAGTAAGCAGTAGTAAATTGTGAAATTGTAACTCACAACTCGTCTGATTACAGCTGACAATAGTTTGTTATTCTGAACGCTTTTAAGTTCAATTGGGGCATATACATATATGTACATATAGATTTAATTATTATGATCCTGAAGGCTTAGCTGGCTCACGATTGAGTAACGACTCCCAATGTCATTTAATTATCTCGACACATTATAGTTGAGCAAGCATTGTAAATTAATTTTCATGCAGCGGATTCGCTTGAATTTTATCTGCATTTGTTGCTAGGATGCGTGCGTCAACTGCAAATAACTGGCGCAATTGCCAAAAGTTTGCTCATTAAAATGAAAACGAATGACTGGAAAAACACCAAGGATGCCAGAATACGCTTGTATTGTACTATTGTACCGAAATGCTCCATGCTACCATGTGGCACATGGCAAAGTGGGGGTGGCGTGGAGTATGGGGCCTGGGGCCTGGGACCTGGAGCGTGGGGCGTGGCCATGGGTGTAACAATGTAAACCACAACGAAATCTGACAAACGGAAGAGACCTGCACAATGCCGCATTCAACATTCAGCACTCAGCATTTAGCATCTCACTAAAACCTGCCACCTAACCATGACAATGACAATGCGGCAGGCAGCGCTCGTAAAGTGTCAATAAATTTTATGCAGACGCCATTTGCATCGGCATATACATATTTTTGCATTTTTACTGTTGTTGTGGCTATTGTTGTTCTATTCGCTTGCTTGTCTGCCTGCCTAGACATTATGTTAATTTACAGCTTTTAAATGCAGGTTTTAATTGCATGTTATGCAACTACAGCGATCAAAAACCGCAAAATGGCTGCAATAATCCGCGCAACTGTCATGTAAACAAGCTGTCTGGCAATATACATATATTCAAAATTTAACAACGGCACCACAAACAGGTGTAACCGACTAGGTGGCAGGTGGCAGGTGGCGCGTGGCGCGTGGCATGTGGCAGTTGAGGCAACCGCAGTTTTGGTCTTTGGCAAATTGCTCTCCAAGGATGCTTGCGACTAAATGCGGGGAGATCAAAAACTTTGACGGGGACCATCATGACGACGATGTCGATACTCCTTCTACTGGCGGCAAACAGGCCCAAGGAGCCACATAACATTACGCTAATAACCACAAGTATTCATACACACGCATTACACCTCACACACACACACACACACACATATACACAGACAGAAAGGTGACTAAAGTGAGCTTTAGGGACTTGCAGACTGAAAGGCGACATGACTAAGCTATTTGTTCGGTATAACATTACTTATTTGTAATTCTTCTTGTGAGTACATTAATTGAAGATTAGAATCGTTTCGAAATAATTTATCAAGCAATAAAACTCATATCTGGTTGTCTCATATTTTGTGTACCGTCTTTAATTCTAACACTAATTGTCAGCATTGGAAGTAATCGAAAGTTGATATTCTTAAAGTTTTACTAAATTTCTGATTAATTCCAATATCTTTTCTTTACTTAAGTGGATTACTATAACTGAATTAAAAGTACTTTCATCATTTTCCTCAATAATATTGCCATTATTTATACCTTACTAAAAGAGCATAAGCGAATTCGCTTTTGACACTTTTGTCGCCATTTATAATCTTCAGCGGCGCTGTCTACGAATTGCCTGTGCAAATTTCTGCTTGTCTGCTTCAGTACACACACTCACTCACTCACACACACACACACACACACACTCACACACATACACTTGAAAATTTAATGGCTGACACTGCTGTTGGCACTTAGAGTGCCCGTCCGCATCCAGCGGCCCCTCACCCCGCATCCGCGACACCTCAGTCGAACAGCTCATGTTACAGACAATTTGCGTTAAATTTACAAGTAACGTCGTTAGCCAAATGCCAGACCACTGAGATACCAGAGCCGTACGCTTCTTATTGTTGAGGCTGCTTTTATTGTTGCTGCTGCTGCTGCTGTTGTTGTTGTTGTTGTTGCATGGGTGGGCGTAACCATCGCCGTTGACGAGCAGCAGCAGCAGCAGCAGCAGTAGCGACGCCAACAGCGATTAATGTGGATTTTCATGAAAATGAGTTTCCTAATAGTTTATTAAGCCCGAAAATAAAATCGTGGCTGTAAAACCCGTTGATTAAGAGAGACGCAATGGCAACACCAGCTGCAGGTGGGCAAACAGTTTGCATAGATGCGCAGATAAGTTGACGATGAGCCCACAGCCAACGATACGAATCAAGTTGCCACAGCTGTTTATTTTTTCTTCTGCTTCTCTTGTTGTTTTTATTGTATTTCTTTTTTGTTGTTGTTGCCATTACACAAACTCGTTATCTCAATCTCGAGTGTTGACAAACATAATTATGAATATTATGTTGCAAGGCTTTAATGCATATTTGTGTCGGCTGCCAGAGAGTAAGGGGTTTGATTTATTGCCAATTAGTTGGGTAATTAAATTCTAATATTATGACCCGCTATTAATTGGCACTTAAGCTGCAAATGGCATCAAATTTAACGGAAGATCAATATGCATGTAATGACTACACTAAATATTAAGCATACGCCTCGCCGGTCAATTATTGAACCAATGAATAACTCGTTTGCTGACTAAACGATTTACGTAACACCAACAAAATCTTTGCGCAGCAGTAGCAGCTTCTTGCAACAGCTTTAATATGCCTTAAGCACTGGCATGCTAATTAACTTTCAATTCACGCAGCGCCCAAAACAAGGCTTGAAAGGTCCTGAGACTGCAGACCATTTTGGAACTTGGCCAAGGCAAAGGACACTGAGAAAGGCAAAGGGCAAAAGCACAAAGTTTGACTACTCGTTGCTGGTTGCTGGAGTGGTCTGTATGGCAATGGCATTTCCATTTGCATTTTCGTTTCGATTTTGATTTTGAAATTCATTTTCATTCAAATATTCAAATGTATCTGAACGCCGCCACTCAACCTCAAGCAGCAGTATCTGTGCCAGCACAGATGTTCTACTTTATTTCCTGACTTCGTAGAATTTGGTATTTGATTTATATATATTAAATATATATATGTATTTATTTTTGTTTGTCAAAAACTAAATGATTTGGAAACGGCTATTGAGGAGCACTTCAAGTTGCCAACTTTGTGCACGTTCAAGGCAACTTGATCGATAAGTGGCTAATAGTAAAAGCGATTCGGAAAACTACTTACGCTTTTGGTTGGCTGGTTGGAACGTACCTGCAAGAGAGAAAAAATTAATTAAATATCTTAACAGAAGTGCCGAATTTAAATTTAATTGCAATCATGTGCAGATGATAATGAAAAACTGAATTCCCATAATATGATACGATGCGAATGTTAAGTAATGGCTGAGGTTGTGCAAAGAAGACGACGATAAGAATATTAAAGAGCAACTTCAAAGATACAATTTCGCTGCGCTTGTGTGTGTGTGTGTGTCATTAAATGCATTCACAATTGCAACACAGCTCCAGCATTCATCATTATCGGCGGAGCGTACACAAAAGGCGTCTTTTAGGAGAAACCAACACACGCAGTAAATTGATTCACGCCGTGGTATGAAACAAAGCATATCACACTGCAGAAAAATATAGCTATAGCTATAGCTATAGCATCAATTCAATAGACAGCATTATGCATTCTGGTCGTGTGTTCCTTCGTGTGCGCTGAAGCACCTCATGTTGCATGCTGCTAATCAATCATGGCTGCAGTTAGAGCGACTGCTCTTCCAGCTGCCGCTCTCAATGGGCAATTATTGATTGATGCCAAGTACACCAAGTACAGAGCACATAGCACATAGCACATAGCACATAGCACATAGCACATAGCACAGGGAGCAGCGCTCGGGGGTGGTGCTCAAGTGGCATACGTTGCAGCTGCCTTGTAACCCTGATCTAGTGCCCCTTTTCTATGGAATCTTGTGTGGCTGTTGTCGCTACAGTCAATGCGGCTGCATGTCAATGTTAAGATTTTAGACATTGAAATTTCCCTTTTAACATAATTTTTTTCCCCGTGTTTTGCTTTCCCTTTCGGCGTTATTTCTTAAGGTTTTAATTTGCTTTGATGAGTACTAGAAATTATTACATTATTATAATAGGCAATAGAAAGCGCATCTTATGGCAGAGGCCAAATAGAGTATATACAATCCAAACTACTGTTGTTTCGAACAGCGAGCATTTTACTGTATATGAAACCTGTTTTTATTTTGTGTGACATGAACGGAAATTTAATTTCCCTCTATGCTATAGTTTGCCCCGCAAATCACTCGATAAATCTTACTTCTATAAAGTCAACGTTTTAAGGTCATTGTCTTCGAGCTTAAATTTTGAACTTTTCTCAGCTGTTATCGTTTACGGTCTTCGCTTCCTAATTGTTTATATTTACTGAAAACATGAAAAAATATGTTGTTGGCATCATTTTATTGAGGTTGCTATTCGAGCCATTTGTTTGTGTTGCCAACCTGTACCTATTTCCTGTATATATATATATATGAATATTAGTCTTTTGTATTTGTGAAAAACAAATTTAAATAAACAATCAAATATTCGGATGACTTCTCTGGCAACAATGCTGCTGGAAAGTATGCTCCGAAAATTGTATTTTCTTTTTGAAATATCACACAGTTCGTGTGGCTTTGATTGTATTAGCATATTATTCAATTTAATTTGAAAGCAAAATGGATTTGAGCCTTGCAACGCCATCACAATAAATTTATTCAAATGAGTCATGAAAATTAAGCGAAACTGCCGCACAACGGAGGCAACTGAGTAGGAGTCAGAGCCAAAGTCACAGTCACAATTGTAGTCAGAGGAGAAGGTAATTCAAGAAATGCGCGAGATGTAGATAACACAAAGCTGGGAATACTACGTAAGACAAATAAAACTATAAATATGGGCGAATCTTTATGTCGCTCTTCAGCTGAGAGGTTGAAACTTATTTACATAAGTGCTGGCGCACGTGTTTGATATTTCTTTTAGTTTTATGCCAGACAATGTCAAATACACACACACACACACACATATATACACACACATACACAAACAGGGACATAAATACTTACACATATGCCCGTTGATAATTCAATAAACTAAACAAGATTCTGCACAAGATTTATGGGTTTGCTGAACCTACACTTAAGAACCGCACCGTCTGAACTGAGTTGAGGAGTCCAAAAACAGCGCTGAGAGGTTTATAAATCTTCATCTCAACACACACAAAACACAAAACACACAACAAACATCTTTATCTTTAGCTACATCTTTGTGCATGACATCAGCGGCAAGTTGGCTTAGATGATCGGGGTGGCGGCGGGCGTGCTTATTAAAATGCTATCTGGATGATGGCGGCCATTTTAAAATTGGCTTTCATAATGAATGGCACGCAGCTGTTTCAGCTGAATTGCCAACACTTATGCTCAATAAATGCCCATAAATTCACGCCACAATATGCGGCACGGCCGAGACATTAAAATGCACAAGGCATGCCACAAGGTAAACAAAACAGACAAATGTCAAAAATAAAATATGTTCGCCTCTGTTCGCTTCGCTGCGTGTCCAAGTATAACACAAATCTGTGTATTATTTACGCGGCATAAAGCAGTTTCGTTTTGAAAACCCAAACATTTGTTACACCCAGCAGCCGTACACTCCAGGTTGGGCCAACATTTATTGGTCGACGCGTCGTCACCGCTAACTCCTCTTCCTCTTGCTCCTTCTCCTCCGGCTAGCTGGGCAGTGCCTTAACGTGCGCACATAAAATTGATGGCGTAGACGGCAACATTTGCCTGGCAAGCGAATTGATTAATTGACAGTTGACTCAGCGGCATTTTCAAATTCGCACAGTCACTTTGGTCATTGACATTGGTCATAATGCTTAATGTCCAGCATTTTTATTTATATCCATTCTGCCAAATGCGATAAATGCTGTGCAGCGATTTGACTTTGTCACATTACACAAAACTGCATTAAATTTCAGTCCATTAGACTCTGGCTATCTGTCTATAGTTGGCCCTCATTTTCTTGGTTGGCTTCTATCTGCAGTTTACACGTCGCTGACTGCAATTCCTGACGCTATCTCAGCATGCAAATCAACTATTTTCGCATGCAAATGAGCCAATTCACAATTATGGTCAACAATTTTAGATCACACATAAAGAGAGGGAGAGAGAGAGAGAGAGAGTGAATATCTGGGCCTTTAGAGTATACGAATTTGATTGAGAGTAGCTAATTTGACTCTTTAGCTGACTTTCTGTTTAGTTTGTTTTCGATTTTTGCTCACAAATTGCACAATTTCCTTTGTGTAATTGGTTTTTGCACACACATCCAAACTCTGCAGAACTGTGACAAGTTGATGTAGCTGGTTTCGTCCCCATGTCACTTTTTCATTTCAAACTGTTAATAGCTAATTACAGTTAGTTTGGAATGCGCGATTACATATTTTGCAATGCGCCGAAAATCCCAACGTTTGCATAATGCGGACTTAGAACACGGCCAATAAATTGGCTATATTGAAAGCGTTAAGAGTAAACTACACAAAAAATATTGATATGCAAACGTACAATCAAAAAACGTGACATTCGATGAATTTGACCAAAAAATACAAAATAAATCGACTGTCCATAAATATGTGTGTCAAAGTAGATACGTATATGCGACAGTTACTGTGCGTTGTGCCCCCACAGATAAATAAATATATATATATATATATTTATATTCGTACACATAAACACTTTCAGGAAAAAAGGTAGACAAACTCAAAATGAAACGCAATTTACATACTGCTTGCTTGTTTGTTAGGTGAGGGTAAAGTGTGTGTAGATTTTTATGAGCACTCACTCTCACACAAATAAACACACACACACACACGTACACATACACACACGGATTCAATGCCACGCCCGCTATGGAGTCTATCAAGCCAAAGGTAAAGGTAAACCAAGCGACTTGGGCTAATCTGCATAATAATAAACCACACACCCACATACACTACACACACACACACACACACACAAACAGAGCAGAGACTCAATTTCGAGCACAAAAAGTACCAAATTGCCGCCCCAGCAGCCACTGTCTTGCAGCATGAGGCAGAAATGCCTACTCGGCCTGCCTTCTGCATGTTGTGAGTTCTCAACTTTGCCCACTTGCCATATTTAATATTGTGTAAATTGAATTTCCATCACTTTATGATTACTTGATGCTTTCAGACGGAAATATAACGGACACAACCGATTCAAGACCAGTCGACACGATACACAAAAACGCAACTCAATTGAATTGAAAATACAATAAATAAAAAAAAACCTTGTAGCCAAAGATTTTATACACTTGCTGACACTATAAGCTATACTAATCTGATCTAGAGCAACATTATTTCAAACAACTTACTCAGTGTTTTTTTTTTTAATCGAATTCCGTTTACGATTTATTATTATTTAAAATAGTTTATTTATATTGATTCATATTTGCGAAATTTAGTTTTAACTATTTATGAGAGTTTAATAGATTATCAACTGTGTTTCAGATAGATTTTAATGCAGGTTATGTGAATATACACACAACATCATCAATGTGATCCATATAGAGTAAAATAGGTTTCCTATAATAATGCAAAGATTTCATGAAAATATTGTAAGGGTATAAAAAAGTCTTAAAGAAGTAAAAATATGAAAGAGTGTTGCGAAAATCAATCACTCAAGTGAGTAATTTTAATTTCAGCTTAATTTTTCGCATTGTGCAAGGGCGACAAAGGCCTTGGCTCGTAAGACTTGAGCAAATAGCTATATAGGAGAAATTGTCCAATAAAGAGAACTTAAGCTTCGTGATAAGTGCAAAGAATGTTGTTTGGGAATGGTTATTAAACACGCATAAGTATGTACATCTCATGGATTACGTGAGTTGAGAGCTTGTAGATAAAATCTGTGCGTAGTAATCCCAATGATTTATATTTACACCTTATACCAATTATTTTGAAACTAAGTCAAGCTTAACACATTGTACATAAGTACATTTATTGGGTTTTAGCTTGACTTTCACTCATTCCATGATTCCAGATGCATTCTAGTGCCGGTTTTCTTTATTATTCTATATTATTATTTTCCCCTGCTTATCCCCAAAGGTAAGCTGCACTTTAATGCAACAGCAAAGTTTCAATTTTTTATCAATTGACTGGCAAGCATCATTGACAGGAGCTGCATTAATAAAAGATTATTGCCCGTGTGCAGGTTGCCTTTCATGCCCCTTCTTCCACCTCCTTCTCAACTACAGCGTTTTTATGGTTGCTCCTCTGGCATTGGCAATTTGCATTATCGTGGCAGCAGCACAGAGTGCTGGCAAATTTGCATATGTGTTTGCATCACAATTTGCAACTGCCATCTGCTGTATTGTCATCAAAAGAAGTCAAAACAAGCACCTGTTCGTTGATAATTGCGTGCCAAGCGATATATCTAAGCGTTGATGTTGAATTTGATTTTGATTGGGAATATTCTGGCAAGCATTTTCACATTACTTGACTGCCATTGGCGACACTCGTCTGCCAGTATTTTCAATGGCAACAAAATGTGGCAAACATTAGTAGCATTTGCTTACTCTTGCAGCATTAAGAGTGCTCCATTTAATCCCCTAACTAAGTTAATTTATTAATTTCACTTTATTGCGGCTTTACGACTTTCAGTGGAGCTTACCTTTTCATGCACTTGGTTTCGCTTTGCTCTGTTGGCCATAAAAAAATTGTTGATATTTTTTTTTATTGCAGCGATTAATAATAGAAAGTTGTACGCATTGAATTGGCTTTATTTTATTGTTGTTATATTATTTTTTTGTTTACATCTCGCGCGCGTTTTGCATAAATTGTATATACTTTAATATTTATTGCATTAATTTTTCTTTTTAAATTTGATTTTAAACATTTATTTATTTAGATATTTTTCAATTGAATTTCAAGTTAACTTGGTTATTAACATTTCTTGGGGTATATATAGGTTTCTCTTTTTGAACAGACACATACATACATAACGCATGAAAGTTAACTAATTACGTACATTTACCCATATGTATTTGGTATCTAAGTGGTATTGACTTTATATATATATATATATATATATATACATATATATATATATATATATCTATGTATACTTGAATTAATAAACACACATAAAACTTATCCAAAAGTAATTTGATATATAAAATGCATATCATTTACTAGAACTAAGCCAACAGCTTGATTACTTAACCCCATTCACATTCTATATAACTTTGCTGCGATTAACAAGTGCAGTTGTTGATCAGTATTCATCATACCAATATTTGATATCAAGTTATGCTGACTTCTTGAGCTCTTGCTATTGTCCTTCGTTTGCTGTATTTGCTCTTGGCTCATCCTCTACTTGCGGAGAGTGAGAAACTCTATGGGCTTTCATCAGCGCTGCTCCTGGCCACATGCACACATTGCGTGCTTGGACTTTGGCTTGGTTGTCAATTGAGACGTTAAAGTTAATGTACATTTACATATCGTTTAATTGATTATTTTGCCAGTGTGTGTGTGTGTGTGTGTGTGTTGTATCCGTATGTGTGTGTGTATAAGTTGAATGCAACATCAATAAAACATCAATAAAAACTTGTTAACAACACTTGTATAAAATCGCGATGCTACGACGGCTGGGTTACACATTAGCAAATGCTATATATGTATATGTATATGTATAAGTATATGTATATGTATATATATATATATATATCATGTATACATGAATATATCTAGTTTTATTCATAACAACACTTAACACACAAGGATAACTACTACTTATAGAATGTCTTCGGCGTGAGGAATGATCAAAATTTATTTTGTTAATTTTGTTCACATATCCTAATAATTTCACATCACAGCCAATGGGTACTGACGATGGGATGCGTTCTCTCGCGTTCTCTCTCTCTCTCTTTCTCTCTTTCTCTCTCTCTCTCTCTCTCTCTGTTTCGCTCTGTGTCCCTCTCTTTCTCTGTTCGCTCTCTGGTTGATATCGCTTTTTATCGCTGTTTTCCTCTTGCTTGCTCCGACAGTTCTCCTAATCCTTTCTCGTTCACTCGTCGCATATGGGATTCTGGGTGGATTGGAGATTCTACGCTAATTGTTTGATTATAATTATGTTGATGTGGATCTTTGACGGCGGCATGCTGTTTGTTGTTGTTGTTGTTGTGTAGTTGTGGTTGTGGTTGGCACTGTTTATTGGCCCGCGAACTGTGTGTTGGGCGCAATTAACAATTAGATATCCTCTGTTATCCATCTGGGAAGTTGCCAGGTCCCAGCTGGAGCATATCTCATTTGGGCTCCTCAAACTGCTGGCCAACCACAATGATGATCACAATGAACACCGCCAGCAGCACCAAGATGCAGCAGATGGCCACAGCGACCATGGCACTATTGCTCATACTGGTGCTTAATATGCGTACGTCTTTTCCTCTTTCTCAACAAGAGCTCGTTGCTCGTTGGATGTGGATGTGTTCAAGTTTTTAGCGAGTTGCGTCCAGTTGCTGTTTGGGATACAGAGATTTTGTATTTTCCTCTGAGCTACCTCTTTTTTTTTCGTTTTTTTTATTTTTTTTATTTTTTATATTTTTTTCGTTGTTTTGGGCTGCTTTTAGCCCGGTTATGTCTGTGCTCAGTTGAAATCATCCGCGGGGACTAACTGTAATGTACACCCATTGCCCAATCGCTTGTCATAACTTCCCACGACCCATCTGATGGCATTGATAGATGCCCTTACATTGCTGCGGGTGGCACACAAACAAATTGCCAACCATAAATCCCGAGACCTGCCTATCAGACGCTCGGCAATGCGTAAAACGCTCGCCGGATGGTTCCGGCTACGTTCTTGCAACAACTACCCAACCACCAACCACCCCCAATGCGCCGTGTGACAGCTTGTGGACAGCTCCGAAAACTTGTCATATGCCGCTTCTCGCTTTTGTGCAGAAACAAATTGCAAAATCTGTGTGTGGATTTCTGCGTTGGCTGGCACTTCATCAGGAAGCGCACAAGTGGAAATTTGACAAAAATCACGACCTATAATGGTGAGAACAATGACGCACCTAATGCTTCTATTAATGTGTATGTGCGCGTGTGACATTTGATGAATGTATTTGTCGATACTGCTGTCTGCGTGTGTTTTCTATCCTTGAGATAATACATATCTGACATGTGTTGCATTCCCTGACTGCAATTTGAAGTGTCTATTAACGTGTCTACTAGCGGCTGAGCCAACAATAACGGGTTGATACAATTTATTGGAATGTCAAGTTCGGCAAGCGAGCTTTGCAATAATTGACACATACGACATTTCCAGCCGAGTGAAGACGTAAACACTGCCGGAAATTCCGTTTCCGCCTAGAAAAAGTGTTTCGTGAAGTTAACGTTAGATTTTGGTGTGCACAGTAAATTTCACTAGAAACTCATGTATAATTAAGAGCTGACATTCTTAGAATCTGAAAACATGCTGTGTAATGGCACTGAACAATAGTATAGTTATTTATTCAGCAGCTATATGCCATCAAAATTTAATGGCTGCACATGTCAATTACTGAGCATACCCCATTTCGATCCTGGTAATAGGGTATGCCGGTATAAAGTGTTTGACACAAATGAAATGGATTCGCTGACATTTTTCCAATGAGAAATGAAAAAATGCAATAATAAAAATAAATATAGAGAAGAAAAATACAGTTCTTTTTAGTTTTTCACAGCTCCTGCCAACCAAGCAGACGATGAACAGAATTGGGCATAAAAACTAATGCAGCTCAACGCCATCAAATGGTCGCAGCTGCGAGCTGCCAGTCAACAAAAATAAATATAAGAAAAAAATAATATAAATAAATAAACATACAAAGGAATTGTATATTGAATTTTTGAATAGAAACGTGGCGAATGGCTGGGAAATCCCATAGCAGACATTTCAACCTGCACACTTAAGATTTTCAATTTCATTTCAATTCAGCAATATTAATACAGAAAATGGAGAGCAAAAGGCAAACACATGTTTCTAGTGTGGAGCTTCCTAAATCACCCAATAATATTTATATTAAAGTTAGCATTCTACGCGCCGTGTAACATAATAATTAGGCCGGGTCGCTGTACGCATTTTGTTTAAGCTCACTGGCAACTGACAGGATATGCGATTTGGCAAGGCGCCGGCCGCAAAGATATTTAAATATTTTGTGTTGCTTTATGTATTTTTGATGTTGTTTTTTTTCTTTCTTTTCACATGCCTTGCCCAGAAATTGGTGTTTTGTTTGCCGTTTTATTTTGTGTGTCTGGGTGTGTGGAATTTTTTTATGTTGATGTTTTAAGCGAAGCATAGTTTGAACTGGTTGGCTTTTGTTTTTGCTGTTCTGGTCCCTTTTCGCTGTCCCTTTGAATTGCTCAATTAATATTAATGAAATGGCAGCACTTACCACCGCTCAACTTTCCCATTGCCAACTAAATGCCCCATGCTGTGTGATAAATATAGGTTGTGCATAATTTATGCTGCGTTGTTTCGCCGTGAGCTGTGCCCCAAGCAAGTTAAAATTCAACATCATCATAAAATCAAAGATATCATAAAACCAGTTAACGTTTGCTGATGATCAAAGCATTTTGCCTCTGTGGATTATATTGTAATAAGTCAATTTATCAGCTTACTTGCCTACTTACACCGGTACCCGACAAGCTGATATATACATAATTACAGATATAAAATACAAGGCAAGCAGTGCGTATACGTAACGAATACTTGGCCGGGACTCGCATTGTGTGTGTTTTATGGCAAACGATAATAAGCCTGAAAAGTATTCATACTTTCGCATTGTGCTGACACACATGTGACCAGGGAATAAAGGCAAGGTTAGCAGGCTGACTTTTTACTACCAGCCAGCCACTGAATAAAACGTCTAATGGCAGACGAGGGGAGGCACTCCATAGGCCAACAGCACATTTCACTGACACATATCGCCAGCCGTTTTGTCTATGCTGGATCTTAATTAAATTAGCGCGACCCCAACAATAAAAACAACAAAAAAAAACCAAAAACAAAAACCAAAAATAGCAGCTGGCTTTGAAAGCAACGCGCCACAGGACAGGCCCAAGATGACAGCACATCAGCCAAGAGAAATGGCAATACGCACCACGTATTTCTCGTATTCTCTGGTGAAATAAAATACATTTTGCAATTTCGTTTAGTTTTTATGCGCACATTTGCTGAAATTTGCCTTTGCGGTCTGAATATGTGGACCATGATGCTGCCAACGGAGCTGCTGACTACCAGTCACTGTCGGAGGTTACAGGAAGAGATGAAAGTTGCCCGATTAGGTCGTCGAAATACATACGTAGCCATCGACATCATCCACTGCTGGTGACGTTGTCAAAATTGAAGCTTTTACACGAATTCAATTTCTGAATAATATAAAAAACATAATAAAACAAACAAAATCGAAAATGAAAAGCTCTCGTCGTTGAGTGAAAAAGTATTGCTAACTAGACTACTAATTGTCAAAATTTAAGCTGCTGCATGAATTCAATTTGTGAATAGCAAAAAAATCAAAAATTACTTTAAAGCGATGAAAAAACCAGTGGTAACCGAATTGTGGTAAATTGTTTGGCGCTCAGTTGCGTATGCATTTCAAAGGCGGCGGGTACTGGTGGGAAGGTGCACAGCTTTGGGGCCAAGTTCAACTGCAGTGCTGACCTTGAGGCAAGTGTTCGCCCAAATGGGTGGCTTAGTTGCTGTGTAGACAAACAATGCCAGCATAAATGCTTCAAAAGCGCTTTAAGATTGTTGTTGTTGTTCTTTGCAGCAGCTGGTTTCTTGCAATGTCAAAAGTCAAAAGTGCATTAAAATAATTGCACTTGCTTAGTCAGAATGCGGCAACTGCCAGCAGCCAAGCCAAGTCAGCGAACATTTCTGATATTTTAAGCACATAGAAAACGCTGCCAGGTGTGGCTGTATTTCCGTCACTAAACTACACTTAAGCCCGATTTATGCTGTAAAAATATCTTTTGTCTCAGTTTCCAGGCGCTGCCGCGTCTGCCGCTCATGTTACAAACAGCGAGCGAAGAAGGATGAGAGATTTATGTGTCTCATGGCTGATGTGTAAGTAACTTAACCTCGACACAAAGGCTGCTCTTGCCCTTGTGTCGTGTCCCAAACCACTGGACGACCCGCCCGACCCACTCCCTCTTCACACGCTGCTAGAGACATCACTTTGCTGTCCTGTTGCATGCTTCGCTTTCACTTTTTCCGTATGCGGATGCTTTAAAGATTACGCAAATGCGACACAAAGGCATTTTTTGTGCCACAAAAGATATTGTAATATGGCAGGCGAGGGTAGTCAAAAGGACGCTGGCCTGGTCTTGGCCGCATTGTGAACCAACGTGCCTCCCAACAAAGATTGATGAAATTCTTGGCTAAATGACATTCCCATTTATGTGAGACTTAGTACTGCTTATATACATATACTTGAATTCGTCGCTTGGTTATCAACACATTTCAAGTATGTTAGCATTATCCAATCCACTCTTTATGAATTGGTGTCTCAAACCGTCGTGAGAATTGCTTTCTTATCTATCATATGGTAGAAGTTGCTGACAGTTGCAACATTTTCGGGATATAGGAAAGCAATTTTCCTTTGAGATTAACTGATTCGTTGGCAATTGCTAATTAATATAGGTTTTCGTATATCATATGCAGGTTATTTCGGCGATAACTTTTTGATTAAATTTCCGATAGCAACTAAAGACCCAATTGTGAAGATACAGTTTCCGAATTAATATATAATACAAACTCTAATAACTCAATTAAGAACGGCTAATAACCGATCATTTTATCAGCCTTAATATGTATTTAACAGCTGGAGCTCGAATGGCCTGAAAATCTAAACAAGTTTGCGAAAACGGAACATTAACAAAAATACTTCCTATTGCTTATGCCTGATTTAATATTTTTAATGAAACTTTAATGCAACGTGTGTGGCAAATTAAACATGCAGGATTATTATCAGTTGAAATAAGCAATCAGTTGAATATATATTCATTTGTATTAGAAATGTTTAGCCACTTTTAAGTATTTCTCTCGAATGTTACCTTGTTGAAGAATTTACTCGCTACAAAATTCATAAAATAGTTTTTTGTTTTTATGAATTTTCAAAATAGCTTCGTATTTCGGATACTCGAGCTCATCCAATCGAGTACTGCACGCAGCTTTATTATCATAATTCTGTGCGATTAATACTTAATGGGCACAAGAAACTTTTCCAGCTACGCACATTAACGAGTTCTATTGGAATCGGCAGAAATGTTGCTGCGTTGCATGGTTGGTGCCCCAACCACCTGTCCAAATCGCTTTGCCCAGTTGCTAACCATACATTCATAATGTAGAAAAGTTTCTTTTTTCTTTGTTACAACATCGTACAAGTTTCGCCCTGTAATGCTGTCAAATTTAGTCAGTTTGCTTCGATTGAGCATTGAAATTTATTGAACGGCTGCAGTTAAGTGAAAATGACTTGAGCATCTTACGGGCTAATTGATTGGACTGCCTGAATAATGGAATCGAATTGGCATTCAGCTATAAGTATAAAAACATATCCTTGGCTGATTTTATTTGAATTTTGACTTGTGCCTTTGAATAAGCTAATGAGAGAAAGCCAATAATACGCCTGTTATAAATATTTCATTTTGATAAATAGATGTACATATAAATTGATCAATATTTAGCACACTGAGAACATTACAAATGTAACATATACGTCATCTGCCATATTCATTTGTCTTAGTCATAATATAATGCAGTTATAGTATTTTATTCATATACATACATGTATATATACATACATATACACATATATATATATATGTATATATATGTATAATGAAAATAAACACCATAGCTGATAAATACTATGACAAACCAATAAATTATGCAAATAGAAAGCAGTGTTTGTATCTGACTTATAGTTGCCGAGGCGTTTACTTAATGTATTTGCCATATGACAATTACGGCCGTTACTCTGATGCTGCGCACAATTAATAAAGTGTCAAGACTCCGATTAGGGAGGCTAAGCTGTTAGCTTGTAGCTAATTTGTATTTTCGTGGAACTTCAAAAGCCAAGACTGGTGGATAATTGGGAAATTATTACGTTTTAATCAGCAAACTCATTAGGCCTGTTGACAAACCCATTTAAGTGATGGGCGTGGCCACGCCCATCGCTGAAAACTGGCACTGTCATTGCCAGGGGCAAGCTGTCCGCTGCTAAAGTTGCTTGGCTGCAAACTTTGTGCTTGGCAGGCATCACAGTTGATAGCATTAAAAAGTTGCACCAGTTTTCTGTATTTATATATATATACTTATATATATATTTATACATATTTCACATCATATGACAGCAACGAATGTTGCAACTAGGAATACTGGTCGGAAATTCGCACAGCTAGAAGAAGTGGGTAGTGGCAAGTAGTAGCAAAAGTATAAAAATATATAACTAAAGCGCTTCTTAGCTCATGTGCTCCAAATGCTAATTAATTTCGACTTATGGCTTTGAAAACGTTGCGCATACGCAACGTGCAACCAATGCCAATGAGCAAAATTATAATAATTTCTTTCCTTTGCCGACAAATAGAAATGAAAAAGCGCAGCGTCCCGGAAATAATCAAAAAACAAAACGGAACTTACTAAAGCCACACCCACAGCATAACCCGCAACGCCCAACTCTCAATGCTCAGCATTTTCCTTTGCATTTCGTGCGGCAAAAAAAGTTACGGCAAACGTTCAGTCATATGAGAAGAGGGCGTGGCTGGTGAAAGGTTCTCACGGCTCTATATTCGAGCTAAGCGAGTACAGCTCATTATAAAATACCTACATAGTGCGTCAACTGCGGTTGTGCCTGGATTCTGGCACAGCGCCCCGACCAATCGTGATTTTAATGATGCAAACAAAAACTGAGCGACAGCAAATGAATAAATAATTTATGCGTAACAACCCAAGGACAGACGGGCCTTACACTCGGCCCACATCCATTGTCGTCGGACTGACTTCTGCTTTTTTTTTTTAGCATTTACCACACGTAGCTACTTTTATCTCTCCATTAGCCGCAGGGCGGAAGGAGGCAATGGAGGCAACAGAAGGAACGGAATGGCTCTGAGTTCGTACACATGGAAAAAGGGTTGTGGTTATCACTTCAAGCTACTGTTTGCTTATCACCTGGCCAGCAACACAAACACAAGCAAATTCGAGCACAAAACAGATAGCGATTGGCCATTGATTGACTATTTGCACAGTTGGCACGTTTCAATCTTACATCGATTGGCAAATTGTTGCTAGCCAGGCCAAAAGTGCATGGAGTTGAATGGGCTCCTCCTCTCTCCAGTCGACACCTTTGTTGACTCACTTTGTGTTCTATTTTTTTTGTTTTGTTTTTTTTTGGCAGCCCAAGCATTTTAATTAGTTATTTGACCTTAGCGTTTATTTAATGAGTAGCGTTATCAATATTGTTGCCAATTGCCTGTCAGTGACAGGCTAGTCATTTAGTATACAGCGGTCGCCATCAGACAAGACCAATTAGATTGCTTCTCAATTGCTCCCCAGGGATGCAACATTTTTACATTTGATAATGATATAGTTCTTCTGTTTGCCTGCATTCGCAATCCATAGACTCTCAAGTAATGAGTCCCTTAACAATTGCAACCTTAACCTGACAATCCAAACTACGTTGCTCTCGCATGTGTGCGTCTCCATTGTGAGGACGAATTCATGGAAATCAGTGGCAACAATGGCGAAATCTGTCGCAATTGGTTTGCTTGCTGAGTGAACTAACTAATATTGTATACCTAAGATATACACGTAGTATTCATTTATTCATTGTGATTTCGGACACAAATCCAACAAAATTGTTCGAGAAACGAGAGAGAACTATTTAGTTAAATTATCCCCTAATATTTTAATCCTAAGTCCACAGCAAGACCTAAATTCATCCCCACGTTTATCTCAACTGTGCACAGACATAAGTATTAGAAAACTTTATAGTTCTTGAGCTAAATTTTTCTTATATTTATATTTACGCTTTGTATATGTGAAACCTTATCCTTTAATTATATTTATTTAGTGCTTAAGCTCTTTTACTCAATCTTATCATTTAATGATGACCGAAAAACTCGCGCTGTAAACAAAAATCGCGAATTGAGCACACAAAAAATAAATGTAAATTATGCAAAACTGAAAATCACCAAAGCGTTAAAAAAAAAGGGCGAAACGCGACTTTAAGGAATCTTTTGCAGTTGTAAGCGATGCTTGCAAGCACAAGCCAAAATGTAACGGATAAGCTGCTGCTTAAGCTTGCCACACAATACGACTTTGACTGCTACTGCTGCTGCTGTTACTGCTGCTGCTGCTGCTGAAGCGCTGGCTGAAGCGACTTGGCGTGTTTGGCCGACAGTCATCGACTAAGCTGCTTCGTGCACTGCTACCAGCATATATAAAATCATAAAAGCATTCGCCAGCCAATACACAGAGAGAGAAAGTAATAGAGAGAAAGAGAGAGGGAGAGAGAGAGAGAGAGAGAGAGAGAGAGAGAGTGTGTTTGTGTCGGTAAGGAATGGGAAAGCTTTCGCCATAACTCTGACAGCGCTCACTGGCTGCATGCTCGACAATCGACGATGGACGCTACTCACATCCAATAAATCTTAAATCAAATTGAATTTATGTTTTTTTTATTTCGACGTTTTTTTTTTTGAATTTGTTTCTTGTTAATGTCCAACTCACTCGGCTTCATCGCTTTGGGCCATGTTTTTTGCTCGTCTACTCTTGCTGCTGGAAGTTTCTGTTTAGCTTTGGCTTTACGTTTGGCTTCATATTAGTTGTTAGGTATTATTCTGCGATTTTATTACAATTGCTGCAGCTACGGCTGAGTGAGTCTCGCTTATTGCATTTGTGTCCAGTGCCTGGCCACATTTTCATTATTATGATCGTTCGATAAGTTGCCGTTTGAATTTGCCACCATGTTGGCAACAAAGCCTGCAACAGCTGAAACACCTTAAGTTTGATTTTAGATTTCATTTTCTTGGCATTTATCCAGCACGGGACAATTGAAGGATATAAAGTTGGAAAAGTCAACGATTTGTGCGCGCCAAACAATAGCTTTAATACCCAATAAACAATTTCAATAGTCACTGATAAAAACTAAGGATGTGATAAGGTAGCAATGCAAACAAACTGCGCAGACGTGAGCTTTAAGAGAACACACAGAGAGAGCGAGAAAGAGAGCGAGAAAGAGAGAGAGAGAGAGAGATGTAGAGATAGAGAGCGACTAACAGTAACAATAGAACCAGCAGCAGCTGGATGCTGCTTAGCTGTTGGCTCAACTGATAAGGAAGTAATGAGCAGGCGAGACAGACTTGAATTTACTTTAATCGCTGCTCGGATAGCTGCGGCTAGCGATAATAATGGGGCACATTTAACGAATTGTCATTGATTTCCTTTTGAACTCGCCTCCCTTTTGTTTGCTTTTGGTTTTTTGGTACATTAAGCAGAACACTCTTCCCCTGCATACCCCGCTCCAGCTTTTGATAGCCGCCATTTGGGTCTATCGACTGAGGATCGCAAATTGAATTTGCTTAAGCAGCTGCTTGCCGCGCCATATACACTCTTAAATAATTATTTTCGCATTTAATTAATAAGTTTGCCGCACAAGCGCAACAACAACAATAACAAAAAGCGAAAAAGTTTTCCAAAAAAAAGGTTGCCGCCCATTGTCTCTGTGACCCAAACTTTATAATATTGTTTATACCCTGAGCCCATTGAAAATGGTTATAAAGGGTATAATGAAGTTGTGCAAATGCATGTAACAGGCACAAGGAAACCATTTGGGCCACATTAATTATATGTATATATCGTTGATTAGCATCAGCAGTCGAGTCTGTATAAACAATCCGATCATAGACGATATGAGTGCCAGAATCTTCGAATTTGGAATATAAGTGTATTTAATTTTAGTGATAACTGCACCGATGTCGCGCATATCGATACTAATCAATTTCCGATAGCAATAAATGACACAAATATCCTGTCATAGTGTTTATCAACTCTACAAATTTCACTCACGCAGAAGAATAATTCAGATTAAGCAACAAATATACTTCTATTGAACAAACTGGGTTGAGGATATCTCCCAGTCGAGCTCAGTCGACTAGAGCATTCTAAATTGCTTTTGATTTTTTTGTGTGTTCTATTAGGTTGTTTGAAAAATGAACAGCACAAAACCGAAGAAAGTCAAACACACCCAAAGAAGATGTTAAAAAGTTGGCGCAAGGGATTCGCGCGCGAACCTGCCCGGGCCGATGTCCAGTATTGCAGGCCATTAAATTTGTGACCTTTTTTTATTTTTAATTTTTTTTTTATTTTGGCTTTTGCATGTCAATATAAATAATGAGTGCCTGGCTGCTATTGTTTGTTTGCTTGTGTTGCGAGTGTGCCAATTTGTAAATATTGTCAAAGTTATTTAAGCAGAGCCTAAATGCTACATTTGCTTTGCTTATTTACTCAAGCAAGCCATCAAGCCTTCTTAACACCAGTGGCAAGCAAATCAATAGAAAGACCCAACAACACTTGACTTGATTGGCATTCCAAGGATATTTTTGGCTAGAACAATGGCCGAATTTGACCTCAATTTGTGCAGTGCAATGTTAAGTTGTTGTTGATGGATTGACATAGAAATGCACAATTTGTGAAACTTAATTTAGTGTGTGCTGCCGATAAACAATAAACAATGAACAATTAATAATGGACTTCAACAAATAGCACTTACCTGCATAGAACAAAGGTAGCAGATTGAAGACAATAACAAGCGGAAAAACAGTGCGTGCAAATTTTTGCATATCCATAAAGATTTTGACAGTCCGTGGGCCAAAGGAAGTGTCGGCGTTATCGCTTGTGCAGTGTTGATAGGCTGTTCGTTGTTTTGTTGTTGCTGCAGTTGTTGCAAAGTTTTGACCTTGGTCGTGTTTGATTTTGGAAGATAAGCGTGATTGTATTGCTGCTTGACATGTGCTGTTGTTTGTTGCAGTTGCTGTTCTGGTGTTATTGTTTTTGCAGCTGCTGCTCCTGCTGTTGCTGTTGCTGTTGTTGTTGTTGTTGTTGTTGTTGTATTTGTTGTTGTTATCGTGGACAGCCTGTTCAGAATGTTGAGCAGCAACAGTGGCAGCCACAGTAGCAACAGCAATACGTTGCCAGCCAATAGCGTTGTGGCCATCATTGACATTAGCACCATATGAGCCTGCGACAGGATATTGCTGATGCAGCAGCAATTGATGCTGCCGTTGGTGCTGCTGCGTTTGCTTGACAACAAGGGGTAGCATCCTGGTTTTTCTGCTGCTGCTGCTGCTGCTGCTGCTGATGCTGATGCTGATGCTGGCAGCGAGCTCATGTATTGTCCATAGCCAATTTGACGCACCTTTTTTACATCCGTTCGTTTGTACATCATCTGATGATGATGATGCTGCTGCTGCTGCTGCTGTGGTTGCTGCTGCTGTTGTTGCTCTTGCTGCTGTTGCTGTTGTTGCTGTGTCGAGTGTTGCTGGCGTGAGTGGTTGCCATGTTGTTGGCTCCAATTTACGTTGTGTTGCTGTTGTTGTTGTGTGGCACAGAAACTTTTCGCTTTCAAATTGCTTCCGTTTGCTGCTGCTGTTGACGGTGTTCTGCTGTTGTTGTTTTTGTTGTTGTTGTAAGAGTTGGCGTGTTGTGAAAGAAGTAGAATTGTTTGTTGTTGTTGTTGTTGTTGGTGTGTTATAGAAATGTCGTATCTGTGCTGAGGCCATGTTGTGCCCTGCAAACGGAAAGAGCCAGAAACATAATATGTTAAAAAGATGCGAGCAGCAACAAGAAAAATCTAAGAAGCAGAAAACGAGTCCTTTAACTGAACACAAAAGCCCACACATCTCTCCACTTGCCCAACCAACAAATGATACACAAATTGAACACATTGCGATTGACCAATAGACCCAAACTCATTGATGCGACTTTGATGGAGTTCGGGAGACGGGACTCCTTGGTACTTGCCACTATTTAATGGGGTATTCCTTTTGACTTTGTGCGCGTGCTGGGAGGATTAAGCGTACCGCTTGTTGTTCGCTGATGCTCTCTCTGTGTGTATTTAGGCTATCTGCCATCTGCGCTGCTTTTTAATCAATTTGCACTGGCGTTTGCCAGCGAGGCAATCCTTTGACGTTTTTTGTTAACCATTTCTTGGCTCGAATAAGGGTCCGTCTGGCCATTCCTTTTATATATTTGCAATTGCCAACGGCTTGTTTTCTTTACTCTTTCTCTTTTCGGTTTTTTTTTTCTTTTTTTTTTGCAATTGGAAGCTTATTTGTTTAAATCGATATGTATATGTATGGATTGAGTGCGACAGATAATCAGTTGTTGTTTTTAAATATTTAGTGATTCTAGCTTTAACGCATCTTGTCCAAAAGTCATAGTGGTATAGATAACATCATCATCACGCATTCATTAGTATTTAAAATAGTTGCGTTGGCTTTCTTTTTGAAAATGTACTGCATATTGAAAAATTATTCTATTCAAAAAAGAGAGTAAACTAAAATAAAAGTGTTTTAATTGGATTTTTTTGGATCGTTGGATCGCATAACTTCGAAAACCGAACATCTTATTTAAGGTTAAGCATGTCACCCACCAACTTTCAAAACTATATCAGAATATCAATTAAAATAAAACAGAACATAAAGTAACCTCTACTTTTAATGCTTGCTGCCTTCTAACAGTCAAACGCTGCTAACCGTTTAGAACTGTGAACAGCCATAAGCATCTGACATTTTTAACATATTATAGCAAGTCCTCTTTTTATGGCGCTGACAAACGTTAACATTCTCAAGCTTTTGATGAAAAGCTTTTAGCAAAGTTCTTTACATTATAAGCTTAAAAAGCTTTACAGCTTTCCTTTTGTGAAAGGAGAATGCTGGGATGTTTGGCACAAAGCTTTTAGCACATGTTTGTGGCTATAACTAATATTGGGCATCATAACGCTTCAGCTGTGAATAATAATAAATTATATTCAAGTGCATTAGATTAGCTTAGCTGGAGCGTCACGCCCACATTCTTAAGCCTCACACCCACACCCACATACACACACAAATATACAAACATTTATCAAATTTTTGCGACGTCAATAGCAGAATGACGAGAGTCTAACTCATTTGCTCGTTTTCCCATTTTCTCTATTGTCTTGGGGTTATCTAACAGACATTTTTGCCAATGTATGTGTACGTGTGTGTTTGTGTGTCCTTATGGTAATTACACACACTAATAATAAAGTAAAAATTGCAACAATGAACGCATAGTTTGTCTCATTGTCATGTTCAGCTGATGGTAAACAGACATTGCCACAAAACAGCGCAGAGCAGCAAACACAGCAAGAGAAATGAACGACAAACGGAAACAGAACTAAGCACAACGCCCACACGTAACACGGACACATAAAGTGCTCGTAATCAACGTAAAATTCCAAGGCACACACATACACACACACACACACACACGCATATACACGCACGCATGTCACTTGCTGTTAACGCATTGAGTGTCCTTTGCCATTCAGGCCAGTCCCCAAAATTGGCCAAAACAAAAAATTTGCTAAGGCAAGCCAAGCCCAGTTGCCCTGTTGCCCATTTGTCCAGTAAATTTTTCGTTTTGCTGTGTGTAGAAAAATGTCTGCAATGCTGCACTAATGTCATCAGGACATATGCGTAACAAGGTAGTGTGTATCTGTATGTGTGTGCGTGTGTGTGAGTGAGGTATGTGATTATGTTGTTTGTCCGAAAAGGTGGCAAGGATGCCACTTCCTGTATACGTCTATCAACTCTGCGGTTGTTTCTTGTAGCACTTCTACATTTTCCCATTAATGCCAAATAGAGTTGTATGTGCGTGTGTTTTTGTATATGTGTGTGTATGCGTGCACCTGTTAAATAGTATCCTGCTTAATAATTGATGCAAACAGCAACTGAAAGCGGACTGTAACAAGTCACAATTCCCGTCAATGTCAGTGCGCCCTTAATGCGCAGTCAGCAGTCCAGTTACCACATAATTCCTTGCATCTGGCAAAAACGCTTGAATACACACCAATATAAGCAAGGGAGACACATATGCAACATTGTGAATTTTAATTGCAACAACAGCAGCAGAAGAAAAACCAGAAAAAAATACTATTTTTGACACACTGAAGTTTAAATACTCTTATAGACTGAAGTTAAATTGCCGACTGATTATTCCTTTGAATATCTTGGTAAATAAGAACTCAAATTGCGAACGATAATTCCTATGGGAGCTATCTAATTTATTATCTTATTAGACAAAAAAGTATTTCATACAGAAACCAATTATTAAACCGATTGTGCTTATTGCGAGCAACATGATATGATAGTCTGATGAAGAATTGATTCTATGCAGCTGATGCCAAAAATTTTAAAAAAATTCATTAAACTTACTTACTATTTACACTGATCAGGATTTTACTTTATGAAATCTGATAAGTCTTCTTCAATGCGCCACAAACTGAACGACAAAATTTAAATACCCTCAATTTTACAATGGTATAAAAAGACAAGCAAAAAGCAAATGAAGCGAAATGAAACGAAATTTTTTTTTTTTCTTTTGTCATTTTGAAAGTTTGCGCTGTGCATTGATGTTGATTTGAGCCTAACAAACACACACATATACATAAATATATACATTTACGTGTGTATATTTGCTTATAGTTTATGCTTGCTTTTGCTGCTGCTATCGCAATGTGTCTATTTAATGTGCTGCTTCAGCTGCTGCAGCTGCTTCTTTCACATATGCATTTGTATTTTTGCAATTAGTTTCCATGCAATGCATTTGTACATACACACTCTCACACACTGTCACACACACTCACACTCAAACACTCTAACATACATGGAGACATTTCGAGTGTAATTATGTCACAGGACAGTTGGGCAATTTGTCAGCGCGCACTGTACGTTTTAATGGGCAAGCTTAAAGCTGAAGCCGCATCTGCTCCAAATGCATTTCCCACTCACAGAAAAAGTAATGAAAAAACACAGAAAAAAAAGGAACCGAGCTAAATTAAAAGCCAGCCACAGCCAATTAGAGGGAACTAAAGCGCAGAAACCTCTTCAAAGTGAGCGCAGAAAACAGAGACTGCAAAATAAGCAACGCGAAAAAGCGGCAAAAAAGATAAATGCGAATAAAAAGAGGAAATGTATTTCACTCTGACTATCTAAATACTCTAACCGATAATACTGAAAAGGTTTTGCAAGTATGAATATGTCTTGAATAAACAATTAATAAATAAACACATATACTCTTCTATATCTATATATATCTTTGTATACGTATATGCCCTAATGCACTCAGCCTAAAGAGCATCTAGCATCCCATAATTATATAAGATGTTGCATTTCTGCGACTTCAGACATAATCTGAACGAAGTATTTACAAGTAGTTAATCGTGGTGTATTAAGTTGCAAGCATTTAAGTACATGCATGGACTTTGTAATCGAAATCGTGTAAGAGTGCGTAAGTTATTAAAAAAAAAACATTGATTAAAGGAAAAAACAATCCAGACAGGAAAATATCCTCAACCAAGCTCAACTGAAGGCAGCCACTAAGTTCAGGTGGGGGAAAAGTGTTCACACCTGCCACAACCTCTTTGGGCAATGAGAAACCATTTTGTTAAATGGCGGGTTAATCGGCAATCAGCTGCTGGTTTTCCTCTTGCCACATAAACAGCAATTAAAGTGGAATTGAGTAAATAAGTAGGATGTATTCAAAATGTGGAGAGAAAGCTGCTAACAGGGAAACTAATCAATGCAAGTAATGGCATTAAATGTATTTGATAATTTAAAATCAGTTGATCTGACCAAGTGTGCCAATTAATTTGCGTAGTTTTAATTATGCAAATTATAAACTGAAAAATTTTGCTTAAGGGGAGCTACTGGCTACTGTGCTTGTTTGCTTTGTTAGAAGACATTTTAGTGATGCTTTTGCTTTTAGATCAAGAATAAATAAATAATTGGAAAATATCATACAAATAAATTAAGTAGAACTCTGCAGCATTTTGACTTCATTCTAAAAAATACTGCATTAAATAACAGCAAAAGCATCTACAGTTTCAACAACAACAATCGCAGCAACAGCAACCAGTGCAAATTCTATGTTTTATGTAAACTTTAACAGCCGCGAGTCCGTTGACTGACTGACCCTCTGACTGAATGAATGACGAAGTCAGTTAAGATTAAAATTGTTGCACTATTTCTGCCTAATGTTGCATAAGCAAAACCATTAGCTGCAAAGAGAAAATATATCTGTACATTATTATGAACGTGGCATGCCGCCAAATTATATATGTATATATAGCAATCAGTTCAACTTTTGAAGATTTTTTAAAGAATAGAAATTATCCCTAAGCATCACGTAACGAAAAAAATTCAACATGTTTTGGCTTTTCAAAAACTAACTTTTTTTTCGAAATATTAGGAGCAGAATATGTGAGATTGGTCGCGTTAACTTTTTAATGTTCGCTAGTCGTCTTACAAAAAAAAATATTAAAGCAAAGTTCAGATAACTAAGACAGCAAACCATTCTTAAGTTCTGATTTAAAAATAGTGATATTTTTTTTAACCGGAACTGTATATACGTATAAATAGTGAATACATATAAACAAATAAATATACATACAAGAATATATGTAAACACTTTTCATATCAGCTGTCATACATTTTTTGTTTTCCACAGACTTTTTGCAGCATTGAGTGCAATGAAATGCATTAAATGAGGGCGTCAGCCGGTGGGCGTAGCATGCAGTCATGCAGTCAGTCGAGTTGGAAGCAAATGCAATATGCATGTTACTCGCAACACAGGATGATGCCAAAGTCAAGGCACATCATCATGAGCATCATGATCATCATCGTCAGCAAGAGCAGCCTGTGGAAATTAGCGAAACGACACAGTTGTGTTCGTGTGTGTGAATCTTGACTGTAGTTGTCGTTCAGGCTGTTGTTGCTACTGGTGTTCCACCCTTTATGACAAATGGTAATTTTAATTTGGCTTTTCTTGCCACACGGTGCTTAAACTGCAAAGAATGTGTTTTGTATGTCAGTGTTAAGCAGGTGTGAGAGGATGTGTGTGTGTGCGTGTGTACGTTGTGTACTTATTTATGCTGGCAAAAATAATTTTTAGCTTTTAATTAGAAAACTGCAGCTTTTTGTCGACTCTCACACAATAAACGCATATTTGTTTGCATGTGCATAAGTCTGACTGTCTGATTATCTGTCTGGGTGCAGCTCTTGAAAACTGCTTGTTCAGCAATGTACATTATACAAATTTAAAATTCTACCTTACATAAATATGCAATGCGCTTGCTAATAGTTCTGGGCATATGCGGCGTATGCGTAATATATGAGATATGAGTGCGATGCTGTGTGTTGTGGGTTGGGTGTTGTGTGTTTTGCGCTGTGTTGTTGTTGTGCTTAGTCAGCGTAAGCATTAAGTTGCACATACAGCTTTTATGCATCGTTTTCCCAAGCGAATGTTGCCCCAAAAAGTAGGCAATATATTTTTAGCTGGCAACCATTTTGGCTTTATCGCTTATATGCATTATACAACTAATTATAAAATACATAGAATCGTTAAATTGATTTCAGAATTGTAATAAACAAATTATGTTTGCTGCCTGTTCGTCAGTATGAACGCAACTTATTCGACATCCTTGATGACAGAGATCGATAAGAGTAAATTGATAAAACCACAATCTCCCACAATTGTAAACATACACTCAAAAAAGCGCAACTCACACAGTTTCAAAGCTACTTTCTTGAAACTTGTCATATGTATATATGGATATATTTTTAGTTGAAAGTTGGAGCAGACCGTTTTGAACCAAAATAGTATATAGCGGTCATAGGAACGTAGTCTTAAGTTGTGGGATCTAGATAGGCGTAGACACACAACTGGTACAATATAACTATATATATTAAGCTAGCAGAATTTACTTACCATATCGTCTGCATTTAGAGCGCTTGGGTACACCACGTCCTAATCACGGAATTTTTGAAGTTTCTGCAAAGAGAAGGACAAAGTTATAAGTTTAACTCAATGGATTCGAGTTTGACTGCAAGAGCAGTGTACGTAAACAGTTTGCGTACTATAAGTGAGACAGGATTTAGGAGACTTAGACAGTGCAACTTTTGCCTGCAAGTTGACAGTCAAAAGTTGGCTTCTTTAAGCGGGAAGAAACGGTTGGAAGGGTAGAGAGAGCAAGAGAAGAGAAAGTTGATAGCAAAGTAAATAAAAGCCATGCGTCAAATCAATTTCAAAGCGAAAGAGAATTAAATAACGACAACGAAGCATGCGGCCAAACAGATAAAAAATAAAATAAAATAAACACACACACCCACACCCATAAATAGACACATGTGGCAAAGGCGGGTGTGAGCGGGGAGTGGAGACTGCTGGCGAGGGACAAGTGAAGCCGCAAACAAATTGTGAAAAAAAAAAATATAGAGCAGACGAGTGGGATGGATGGAGGGATGGAGAGAGGTAGGTAGGGCATTGAGGGACGCCTTTAGGCAGCTGCTCGGCATTGGCAGCACTTTGAGCCGAAATCCCAGAGCAATTTATCATCTCTATGTTTAAAATTTATTACATTTATTTCATGTTGTTTGCCTTTTTCTTGAGCTGTTCTTGCTTTTTAACTGTTTTCTTGTGCCATTTCATTGTGCGTGTCTGCGGCTCTCTAACAATTCCCAGGCAACACTTTAAAAGCCATAGTCAAGTGTAAGGTGGAAAGTAAAGAGTTTCCCCATCACCCCCATACCACTCCCCTCGCTCTACCACCCATATATTCCAGTCTCTGTCAGCTTGGAGCTGAGTTATAGCCAACGCAGGCTGGGTCTTGTAATTGAATTTATCGCCTTGGCTGTATTCATCAACGTCAGCCAACAGGACAGACGAGACAGGACACAGGACACTGGACAGATTACGCAGGACTAAGGAGTCCTTGCACAAATGACTTACAAAGATACTATGCTAGATCGAATTGAAGCGTCGCAGATTATGCAATTGCGCATACGCAGCGTTTGACAGGCAGTCAGTAAACTCAAATTGAAAATACCTTTAAGCCATATCCAGACAACAAAAAAAAAAGAAAGAAAAAAAAACTACACCGGCGCCAAACTGCTCTCGATATCAATTTGCTGGCAAAGCATTTGCTTTTGCTGGCAGCTCTGGCCGCAGCTGCAACAAAATCCGATTACAATGCCATTCTGACCCACATTCTAACCCGATCCGCCATGCCACAGAGCAAAACATTTTTGCCGTGTGTGCCACAAGCGAAAATGTTTAAATTTGTTGCTGTTTCTGCTGCTGTTTTTCTTATTTTTGTTTTTCGTTCATTGGACAGCTGCAGGAAAATCCAATGCCATCCATTGAGTGCCAAAATTTCGTCCCCGCCCATTACAAACAACCCTCCCACGCTTAGCAATTCAATTCCAATGCGAATCCGCATACCATTTATTGCCAACAATAATTATGATAAAGTTGTATGTGAATGTGAATTTATATGTCTGTGTATATATACCATATAAGTACTCTTTCTCTATTTTGACCAACGTTTAAATTGGTTTTGCCATAATGCCATTTAGCAAAGCTAATGAAATCAAAGCCAAGTCAAAAAATTTAATGCAATTCCACCATCAAATTCAATCAATTTCTCTGCCGAAATAAGGCAATGCGAGGGTGCGGAGACGGGCAAGGAGAAACGGGGACGGGGAACGTTGTCTGCCACTTTAAATTTACCAACATTTTTCTACATTATAAAAATCGCATTTAACGCTGTTATATATATTGAGGACCCTCTGCAATATTAACTTATATTTATTGTTCAAATTTTAAATATTTAATATTCTGATAACAATTGAATTTAAATGGGATTTCTACCGAATGGAAAAGCAATCAAGTTTTGAATACCAACATATTGTAATTGGAATTGCATGTGTGTGAGTACACTCATTATTTACACTCACAAATAGCTCACATTTTTTTTCGATAAAAATACCGACAGTTAAGTATATTGAGGGATAGATCTTAACTTTATTTTATATGTTGTGCCTTTAATTTGTGAGAAATATATATTTGTGTATTTTATAGAAATTATAATTTACAATTTATGTATACCTAATCTATATTGTTAAAAATGATGTTCCTATATATTTAATTCAGTTATCATAAAATTAATATTGTAAATTTGTTGACCAATTTTTGTAAATTACCACTTCGATTACCTGTTTTGTAGCATCTAAATTGTTAAATATAAATATTTAATGGCAATTTGTTCACTAACCAAATTGAATAAATCTGTATTCAGTACTCGCAACATAGATATAAAACAAAAAGGGAGAAAGCTCGAGTCGGGAGAGCTCGAGCAGGATAAATAATCGAAATCTAAACAGTTTTTCAATATGAAAATACGATTATATTGTAATTTTTACATTATGTATGTCTGGAATAGTATAATATATACTTTATTGTTGTCAGAAATCGATTAATACCGATATGCGCCACACGTGGGCAGTTACCGATAAAATAAAATAAACTTGGCATGCATATAACATACGACAACTTTCAATCCAAAAGTACAAATTGAAATACAGTAGCGAGGAGGGGACTGGGACTGAGAGTCAAGTGTGTAATCAAATTGTCTGGACAAATTGAGAGTCAAACATGCGCTTAAATCAATTGCAGCTGACAGCAACAGAAAATGCTGCTTTAATGAGTGCAATTAGCCAATCACATATGGGATTTATGGCAACCGGACGAGACGAGCGATGAAATCTGAAACCTGTATCTGTCACATAGCTGTCAGTCAGGACAATCCTACATGACTTTTCAGCATAATCCATTATTATAGCATAAATTGAAAACCCCGCCCCGACAGAGACACGCGAACATATGCATAATGCAGGGTTATGGCTGGTTGTAAGTAACATAAATTATGAAAGTGCAAGTTGCAAATTGCTTGGCCTTCGGCATTCACCAACATTGCATACAGCAAAGGCACGAAATGTGCACATAATTCCTAATTTATAACGAATTTACGTGCCGTGCCACATTATGCATGGCTTATATGGCAACAAAGAGCAGCTCGGCCCAACTGAAAACTGAAAACTGAAAACCTTAGAAGACTAACGGCTAACGAATGTTGCACGAATGCAGTACGTGGACTTTGGCTCAGGTATCCATGGCACGAAGTGCTACAGATGCAAATAAGGTCACACACACACACACACACACACATAGACACACCCATAGACATCTCTGCTCGTTACCTCGTTTAAGACAAGGCAACGCCTCAGCTTTGCGGCTACCTTTATGTCAACTTCCGCCCCATACAATGTCCACTGGCCACGCCCCTCTGTTACTTTTAGCTCGTTTCGGTTACCTGCCCCCATTTCCTGACATTTTGCATGCAGCAAGCACCATCGCTAAGTAACATAGGGCGCTGCATCGCCTGCTGGGAGCCACCAAAAGCGACACCGTCGCATAAAAGCATGTTATGCAGTTGTGTTTGTCCTTTGTGCCCCAGCTGCCACTGCTGCCGTTGATGCCCCAGCTGCTGATGTTGTGTCCTGTAGCGCCTAACTATCTTGTACCTGGCATCTTGCTAACAGCTTGGACATTCTTGTTGTATCTGCATTGTACATTCCAACAACATTATCCTCATCGGCAACAACAGCAGCTTTTGCTAAGCAGCTGAAAGGATGCCCATAAAAGATGGAAAAAGTGATTTACACTGCATCTGCCACAAAGTCAACGACATTTGCAATATGTCCCTGAAACAGAAGATGCTTACTGCTGCTGCGCTCTGTCCAAAAGCAAATCAAATTTCAATTTTAAAATATAATGTGTTAAGTGCCTGAAAAGTTTTGCTCTTGGTTGCTTCATATCAAAGAATTTAGTTTGAGTTGAGGGTAATTATTAAAGAACTATAATCGACATCTTATATCAAAGATTATATACATATCTATGAATTAATATTGATACATATCTCTATGGCCATTGAAAATGTTAACAAACAGAAGAAAGCATCTCCGACTACATAAACTATTTATATTTTCTTGATTAGGATTGAAAATCGAGTCGATATAGCTGTGGACATCTATCAATCTATTTATCTATCCATCTGTATGAAAGTAGCCAATCTTAAAGTCTATCGAATCTAGAGACTTCAAACCTGAAATATGAGTTCTCGTATGCCATACGCAGATCTAGATTTTATTGATAATTCTACGCGTGTTGTGAATATCGATACAAATCGATTTCGAATATCAATAAAAGCCACAAATTTTAAGATACAATTTTCAAATTAAGTACAAATACACACAAACTTGGATACGAAAGTGAAAGCAGAGAGAAGCATGATAAGCGAAACTGGCCGCAATAAGTGTATCTTTATTTCGCAGCAACTTAAATAATCATACCAAACCCAACCTACTATTAATACGAGCATTGAACATTTTTCTGTCAAGGAACCGACTCCAAATACAGTTTTATGCTTTTTGGAAAGGCAGTTAAATCACATTTTTTTTTAGAAAGATATGGATTCATACAGTTAGTGAAAGTTCTTCTAATAGAAAGGTTGTGGGCATTAAAGTGTGTGCTGTTTAAAAATGTTGTTGAGCAAATCGTCAAACTTACAAATTGAGAACACATATACAAGTGAAAGGTATGCACGTTATAAGACTAGAATCTCTGTTTTAATCAATTCAATACATTTAATTACTTACTGTAATTTACTTTAGGTATGCGCAATTAGCAATCACCCCTTAAAATCAAAGTGGTTCAACTGACCCTAAAAAAATAATATATATAATAAATTGTTGTTATAGAATCACGGACGTACACAGCATTTCTTAGAGAGGGGAACGTATTTTGATTTTTGATACATTTCAAGCTAAGAAACACTTCATACATTATAATCAAAGAAGGCAAATGGCCGCCATTGCTACCATTTCGTCCGCCTCTGCGTAGAACTACGTATGTCTAGTTTGAATAAATAGCCCCAAAGAAATGAGTTCAAATCAGACAAAAAATGCGATGCCTCTGTGATTCAAGCGTTTGAATCTGTGCAGTTATTCAATAAGTATGTAGCCTAGAGATATGTTCATTATTCTCTCCACCACCCCCCCCACTCTCTCGTGTGTGCCCGATTGCGAGGCGTGTGCAGCATTTAGAACAGTTGATTAGTGCAGCGCACAAAGGACGTCCTCGCATATAAGGAGGACAAATGAGAAATGCCAAATGCCTGCAGGAGTTGGCGGACCAGCGATAGCAAAACCAATGCCACTGAAAACATTCACACACATTAGTTTCTAATACCAGCCAGACTGATATATAAAATGAGAGAAAAGAGGAGAAGGGGGGGGGGGGGGAGGGATGAAGGGAGCTATATGTGGAAAGCTGAATTATCGCGTGGCTGCTGCAAATTGAAAGCAAATGAAACTGAATTGCACTTGCAACAGTTGCAGTTGCAGTCGCGGCAACAAAGCTGTCTTGTCTGCTTTCGCTGCTCAGTGTCTCTATTGACTCTTGCCGCTGCGCATAACCAAGGCAATTAGCCAAGATACACACACATACACACACCACACATACATATACAGATGCGCCCACATTTACCATACTTACATTTATGCTCGTTGCATCGCATGGCATTTGCTGTTCCACTTTGGCCATGTCCTTGCCAGCGCTACATTTTCAGTTAATTGCTTCAGTAGTACCAAAAACCAAAAAAAAAAACCAATATATATGTATATATATATCTATATAAAGTCCTTTGTTCCAATGTTGAAATTGCTGGCTGCAACGAGACAAAGAATAAGCGAATCAGAGCGGGAATTGTGAGCTGAGCATTTGTGATAAAAACGCAAAGTGGAGCAACTGCTGCCGGCCAAGCCAAGTTGATGATGCAAAATGCAAATGCAAAACTGGCGCCGCATAAAAAGCATTGTCTGCTCAATGCTGCTTGTCACTGTTGCAATCTATTTGCCAACGGGAGGGTAATGTAATTTCTGCAAAAATTGTATGTGTTTTTACACGAGCGCAATTGCATTGCATTTCTAACTGCTGCAGAGCTAAATAAATATGTATCTATCTATCCATATATATATATATATATTTATATACATCTTTAATTCAAGAGTCAACATATTCAACGTACGCGATTCGTATGAGAATCCTATATCTATAAGGGACTGCCTGTTCTGCTCTTTGGTCAATTATGCTGCTCACGTAACGAACCTCCATAATTGCCAAAAGGCTATGCAAATTGCGGGGCCAGCCGCAAAGTATGCAATACAAATGTATACAACAGCTTATGCGGTAGTAGGCCGAAAGCACAAAAAAGAATGAAACACGCATATCAATGGAATTAATTGGTAAGCCATACACAAAGACAGACAGACAGACAGACAGACGAAAGGCACAAAACACAACAACAACAACAACAGCAATAGCAAAGCGCGTATCAATCTTAACAACAAAATACACACACAATACGCAGCACACACACGACTAAATTACAACCAATTTTTATTGCTGCGAAAACAAAGGCGCAGCATATTATCACAGCAACAGCAGCAGCAGCAGCACCAGCAACAACATCTACAGCAATCACGGGCAACAAAATGGCGGCACGCAGCATAGGCGACAAGGGGCGTGGTTGGGGTGTTAGAGCTGACGTCTGCACGTTCCACTAACAATAAATGATAAAACATAAATTCGCGCGCACACACACACATAAACACACACAATCACACACACGCTCACACACATGTGTATCATATCGTTAAAAGTCAATTGTAAACTTATGCGCCTGAAGGCACAGCTAGAAACTACTCACACACACTCACACACACTTACACACACACACAGAGGCACACAGAGAGACAATGACTAGGCTAGAACGTGTTATGTGACGGCTGTAGCTGAAACTGTTCGAATCATAATGCCGCCTTATCAGCAGCATTTAAATCAGCGCCTTAAACGAACCTCAGCCTGCTCTTTCAGCTGCTGCAGTAAAAGAAACCACTGAAGCGGCAGTTGGATAAAAGTTACATTGACATTGCCAAAAAAAAAAAAAAAAAAACAATAAATAAATAAATAAATAAAAAAAAAAGAAGCAGCTACTGAGCAACTGCACACTCACACGCACACAGACACAGACATACGCACACAAACGAGGCGTAAGAGCGAAAGTCTTAGCTGTAACGATAGAATAGAGAGCGCTTCTGCGCTTCCCGCCGTACACCAACGCATAAGAGCGGCGAATATTGAAGAGAGCTGAAGCGAATTTGTATGTGCTGCTGCCAATGCTGCTGTTCTCTCGGCAGCTGCTGCTGCTGATGCTGCTGCAGCTGCCAGCGTCGCCCTTTTTGTATATTTTGTTTGTATTCATCCCGTTGGTTCGAGCGCCACATACCACAAACAGTTGATGTTGTTGGTTTTTGTTTTAACATTTACCTTTTGGCATTTGCCATTTCGCTTGGCGTGTTTACGCTTTGCCGCATATGTCGCTGCAAATTTGTATATAATACAAACGCCCAAAAGTATGCTACACGTATTTGTGTGTGCGTGTGTGTGTGTATGTGTGCGTGTGTATCTCTTTCACTATTAACTATATGTTGTATTTATTTAGTTGTATGCTGTGCTTTATATATATATATATATTTTTTAATGCTCTTGCAGACACCGCTTAATGACGTAACAATTATCTTGGCTCATCGCAGTAGGCCCCTTAATGGCACTCTCGGGTGCGCTTCTGCGGCCGGAGGCCGTCAATTGAATTGCCACACACATACACACAAACACATCATTGCACACTCTTAGAGATGCCAGAGCATATAAAGATGCTCCTTTATTGCGTACAGCGTCACTTTTTGACATTTAATTAAAAAAAAACGGCCAAAAGTAACTCGTCGCTAAACTACTTTATGTACATATATATATAAATGTTTATATATTTATATTTATATATATATATATATATGTAGCTATGTGTAGCTATGTGTGCATGTGGAATTGAAATGTTGCCTTTGGCTGTGGACTGCTGCAGCTTAACGATGCGCTCCCCTGCTGCTGTTAAACGTTTTGCAAATAACAATTTTTTATTCATAAACAAGCAACGACACACACACACACACACACACATACACACACACTCACACACACAAAACGTGGCGCACTCTAAGCAACCACTTAAGTGTGTTGCTTCAACAACAACGAGTCTGCCACAGATGCAGCACCTTACCACTATCCACTACCACACACCCCCACCCCCCCCACGTCATTCCCCACACTGGCAGCGTCCAGTGCTGCACAAGTGGAGCGCATGAATGAATGAATGAGTGACAAACTCGCCCCTCGGCAGTCGCCCACAGAGAGAGAAGTGGGCGTGGCCGCTGCTTAGCCAGTGGCCCCATTGTTAAATGCGACTGCTGCTGTCATTACTCAACGTAGTTGTCGTTGTTGTTCTTGTTGTTGTTGTCCATGCTGTCATTTTCATCTAAGTGCACACCAAGTGCGCTCCAAAAAGCGACCAGGTTTCTGTGCTTCTCTCTGTTTGTGTGTGTGTGAGTGTGTTTGGGCATTTGTTTCGAGTGCAATGCTTGTTGCTTTTGTTTGGCACCCTGTGGTTCTTGCAACTGCCGCTAGTGCTGCTGTTGTTTGGTTTTTCCTTTGTGCTCAGTGTGTCATTTGTGTATTATTTTTGCATATAGACCACTGTGTGGCCTCCCCAGCATTTTGTTGCCGATGGGCAATGAGGCAACAATCAACATATACTCATCTCATATTTATACGCGCATACGTAGCTGGAATTCTCAACTTTTTGGTTTTTTCTTGCTGTTTGCTGTGGCTGCGAACCCTGCACGTGGCTTACAAATGTAATTCGTGCTGTGTGTTTAGGCCACTTGCAGGCAATTGTTAATGCACGTTTAAATGTATGTTGTGTAGCATCCTCTTAGGCAGAATGGCTAATTATGAAATGTTTATGGCTTAGGTGAATTGTTTTTAGTAACAATTAAAAAACAATTATCAATCATTGCTGAAGAATTTTTACATAATATGTATTAATATACGAAAAGGTGAATGATTTTCTTTCATATTTGTCTTCTAGCCACACTTGCACTTAACAGGTCTTCGTAGATTTTCCAACTGAACGAATGTCATAACTTTTACCACTGTGGTAGGAAGTGGATGGAGTTGATTTCTTAAATATCCAATCTTAGTGAAAAAATGTTATAATAATTTCTTTCTTTCTGATTTCTACCTTATATACCTAGCGACACCTTTACCTGCCTCTCTGATACACCTTTCAAATTTGTAAACTATAGCTTCAGAACTATATATATATATAGTATAATTTACAAATTTAGTAACTATATCATTGACAAATTAAAAATATGCTGTGTACATCAATGGAAATTTAAATAACAGAAAACAGAAAACAGTATTGCATATATATTTCTCAAAAATACTCATCCACGGTTTCCACAACTTTTCATTCAAGCTTTCACTGCTTTCTTAAACTTTATTTCTGCCATTATGCGCTTCGCTATCTTTGCTACTATTAATGTAATCATCACTTTTCTTAGAATATGTTTATAGATTTGATCGCTTTTGCACTTTAAGGTGTATGGACTTGTTATCGATTTTTCAGCCCTGTGGGCGTGGCAACCAAAATTATAATACACAGACAGTTACCAAGTTCCACATCTCCATTTTCATACATTCAAAAAAATTTAAATCGCCCGGAAAATTAGAAAAACAGTCAGATTTTAGAATTTATGGCTACAGGATCAAAAATGTTGTAAAAATTATAATAGATTAATTTCGTTTTATTAGCACTAAATTTCTTAATAAAAAAAAGATTCAAATATTTTTTGTCTGAAGTTTAGAAAATAGTAATGAAAATGATAATAAAAATACCACCTTTCTGAACAATAATTTGAGTTCAGGGTAATTTTTTTTTCTGAGTGTATAGAAAGATGATGTTCAAATATGAAAATTGTATTTTACAGCATATTTGCCAGACTTCAAACTCCTTGAAGCCGCTTTTGAGGCAGCAGCAATACATTTGTAATTAAGAAAGTTTTGTCAGCAAAGCACTTGAATGAAATTTTAATTTATTTCTAAACTGTGCCTGGCATTGGGGCATTGTCATTGCCAATGCTATTATTGCCACAGCCACGGGGTATCAACAACAACAACAGTACAAAAAACGAAGGCAGCTGCAAAAACTTTTCTAAAGCGTTGACAGAGTAAAAAACAAATAGAATGGGCAGACAATCAGCCAGTCAGATAGACAAACAGACTAACTGACTGACTGAGAAGAACCATTAAATATTTAGTCTTATCACCAACATGTTTGTTGTTGTAGTACGTTTGTTGCTTTTCTTTCGATTGCCAAGTTAAAAGTAGCGCCTAAAGCATGCCGGGTTATGCCAAATTATGGTGGCTCATGAAACGCTTAAGCTATCAACACGATATTCGGTAATTAACCCAGCTAAATGCGTTACTATAGTCAAATTATGCGACCAGGCATACGACAAAGCCATCAGCAAGTTGCCAGCTTACAGCATCCATTTTCCATTTGAGGCCATCAGGCTACGTGCGCCATGTTAATGGCCTCCCATCATAGACAACGAAGTAAACGAGAGCTCTGTATTAGTGTGTGTATTTGTGTGTATGTGCGTGTGTGTGTGTGTGTGTGTAATATGTACACTCTAATTGTGAGAGATTAAAGCGATTGCTACAACATTTTCCATGCATTCAAATCGCCCTAAATCTACACTTCTTTGAGCAATTCATTTGTATACATTCTCTGATAAAAAATGTATAGGTCTTAGTTTTGTGAAATGTCCATCATGCTGTCCGCTGTCCATTCGCCCTTCCGTCTAACCGATTGTATGACACCCTGATATACACCTCGCGAAATGCTGTGAAACATGTGTCATGGGCCAGTCTTGAATGGTTCTGTGAGAAAGGTTTTTAACGATCAACGCACTTAAATCCACGAGAGAATACATTAATGAACATTTCACGTTAAGATTTGACTGCAGAGAGCAGTATCTGACAGTTGGAGAGCTACGCAAGAGACTGGACCGAAATTCCACCACCAAAATATGATCGCATTTCGAATGGTTGAATTTTGCAGAGCAAAACTGTATGTATATATTACCCGACACGCCCACCTTCGCCACCAAAAATCATAATAGTCAATATCTCCCAAAATGTAGGAGTTAGACTCCCAAAATTTAAAATGTACAATAATAATTATTCAATTGGTGAAAAAACGCTTATGACAACTCGTATTCGATTGGTAAAAGAGTATGCCGTAATCGGCTAAGGCCGACTGAAAAGTTATTACTTGTTGTATAATCATTTTCAAATAGCCCACGAAATATGTTTACAGATATTACAAATTATTTATTATTGTTGTGAATATATAATAAATGATATGGATAAACTATGAAACTAACTTTTAAATTGCACAGTATTGTAAAAACCTTTGGGTAGGACATCACCTATCCGCAAGCATGCTAATCGCACTCGGATCCTTATTGAACATTAAAGATTAACTTAGAAAGACAAATAAATATGTATGAATTAGGAACAGGAATTCGCTGTTCTTAATCAGCTAATTGTTTTTATGCAACTTTGTCACTAAGATAGTTTCCACGAAGTTAATAGGGATTAACTTAAATAAATATTGCTTATTTGAGCATAAGAAATGCATGTTTTATAATTAATATTTCTACAACTGGACTAAATTATTGATATTATTCATTACAAATTTTCTTTGCCCATAATTGTGATAAGGATTTTGAAATTTGTAGTCAAATTTTTCGCTTACCGTTTGCCACGTTGCCATTAACAATTGTGCAGCATTCTTATCAGCCAAGAATTTGCCAGTGCCTCGCTCCCAGACACAGCCACAGCCAATCCACCCACCCAATCCAAGCACAAAAGAGCACAATACAGAAACGAAAGAGAGTAAACAAAAAGAGAGAAAGAGAGAAAGACTTAAGGCAATGCCTCAACTCGGCTCAGCTTAGCTCAGCTCTGTTGGTGAACTCTGCTGAGCACACACACTAACACACACACACAGACACGTTGGCTCTAGGTGGCGGTGGCTGCACGGTAAACAGAGCCTCGCTCCAAACTTCAGAGCCGAAAATCGCCCATTATCCATTTTTATTTTATCATCAATTTTATTACGCACAAAGTAAGGAGGCGCAACTGAAGCCGAAACCGAAGCCCAAGCTAAAGCCAAAAGCAGCAGCAGCAGCAAGTTGATGATGTAGAACTCAAAAACAACAACAAAAGCGCACTCACACACATATACACACACACACACACACACACACACACACACACACAAACACACACACTTGGAGAGCAGAGCAGCTGAAGACACAACACGCCCTTTTTGATGTTTGTATTCGCAGCATTCGCATCTTCATTTCTTTTCATTTTTCTTTTTTGTCACTTTCGAGTCCTTTTACTTTTACTCTTTGTGTGCTTTTATTATTGTTGTTAACTAAATATTTTTAATATTTACTTACTTACCTGCTGCAATTCTAAGCTTTTTTTTGTCCTTTTTTTATCCTTTTGTTTGTATTTGCTGTGGATGAGGTTGTTTTTGTGGATGTTATTGTTGCTGAACACTTTTATTGATGCTGTTGTTGTTGTTGCTATTGTTGCACTTTGTTTGCCTTTACTGCATGCTAATATTTGCGCGTATCCTTATGTAAGGATAAAGCCGTTATAAAAAAAGGATTACACACTGCACTGCACGAAAATTTAAGCACACACATTAACAATTATACATCTCTCATATATATATATATTCATATATATGTGTGCGTGTTTGCAGGTGTGTGTGTATGTAGCTGTGTAGGTGTGTGTGGGTATCTCAGTTGTGCGACATTATTGTCATCTTAACGCAAGTCGCGAGAATTTGCAACTAAACGTGTATTAGATAAAAGGCCCCAAATTGCGCTGCGCCCAAGTCGAAGAAATCAACACTCAGCTGCCTCAATTGACCGCACAATAAACCCAATTTACAATCAAGACTTCACACACAGTATGTGTGTGTTGATTGAATCAAGAGTGAGCAAATAAACCGATTTGGATTTAGTTTCAGACAGTTTACTATTTGAACACCTTAAGTAGACCTAATGGCAAATCACGCAATAACTAAACTAAAACTATTTTTCTTCATTTTTTTCTTCTTTTTTTTTTTTTGTGTGCAATCAGTGCTTGTTAAAGAATCGGCTAGATTTATGATTTATGATGACCTCGTTGCGCCGATTGCACTTATTCAATTGAGTGTAAGTATGTGGAAATTTTCAAAATTTTTCACATGAGTTAATTTTAGTCAAAAAGCAAACGGACAAGATAAGACCAAGAGAAGAAGACCTTCAGCTAGCACTTAAATAGGTCGCACCTCAACGAAAACAAAAACTATTTAATTTTTAGTTGCTGTATTTAACACAGAATATTTAATAGATTCTTTATTTTATTTATTTATTTGCAAACCCAAAATTCGGGTCTTGACATCTTTCGCTGCTTGTTGTTGATAAATTCACATGTTGTTTTTTTTTCTGCTGCTGCTTTTTTTTTCTTTTTTTTTTGGGAGCGGCCTCAGCGCTGCAGAGAAAAGCAAAAGCTTTTCTCTTTTTCATTTGGACTGGCTGCCTTTTTGTGGTAAATCTTTTGGCCAATTATTTACACCAATTTTATATAGTATACAGTAGTTATTTTTATTTATATTTTTTAGAGGATTTGAAGGGAATTCCATTAAGCGCAAAATTAACTGCTACTTATGGCAAGCGGGGGGGATTGATTTTCTTAATTTTTTTCTCGCTTTTTTGGCTATGCTTTGTGGGCTTAGCATACTTTTGGGGGTTGCGGTGTGGTGAGCCGTCTGCCTGAACCCGAACCCGAACCAAACCGACAACAACAACAAGGTGAAGAAGAAGAAGAAGAAGCAGCAGGATAACAGCAACAACAGCAACTCGCGCATATGTAACAAGCAATAAATTTTTCAATTACAAAAATGTTGCCTTTGTTGTCTGATTTCACATATTGTGTGAATTGTAAATTGGCACACTGACCCACACACACACATACACACACACTAACACACAGAAGCCCGCACGAGGCACGAGTATTAAATAGTAGCAGTAACAGTAACAGAAACAGAAACAGCGGCAAGCATCAAAATTTTCTACTTTGACCATCTCCACTTTCCGTTATATGCCTCTTCACTTATGTTTGTTGTTTTTTTTTTTTTGCTGCTGCTGATATATTTTGCCTGAACCATTTACCGAGCCTTTTGCCGCAGCCGTTCCGTCGCTCTCAAGTTACAAATTCACACTAAATCGTGTGCCAAGCGAAAAATGTCGCCATTGGGTTCGTTTGCATCGTTCGGATGCTGCCGTCGTCGACGCTGGTATTGTTGGTTGTTCGTCATTATGTAGCCAAGGACTCACCGGCGCCCCCGCTCTTTGTGCTTAAGAGCACACCACATTAAAGAGCGGAAGGCGTGATGATGGTGTTATTAAGCACTCGAAAGCTGCAGCGTTAGCCATTCTAGTTTAGTTGCGTGCATAATAAATGCAAAGTGATACTAATGTTAATTAGCATGCACCCATCGCATTACATTACCACTTCCTGTGCACTCCCATTAACCATTAACTGTTTTAACTGTAACGTACATGAAGAATGAAACAAAAGTAAATTCAGTGAACATATTTTTCACTGAATAACTATTTTTTTTAAGTTGATATGCTATCTGCATATATGTATGCTAAGAATAAATGCAACTCAATAAAAACATATTTTCATGTTTAAACTGTGCGCGCAAATTATCGGCACATTAGCTATCGATAAGCGATTTTCGTGGGAATTCATTTTGGTTTGGAGTAAATGCAGTTTTAAATATTAATCTGTGCAAAAATCGTCATTAATTGTAATTCATATTTTTGGAAAGTGTGTCTCATATTATCGAATTCGCTTACAGCTTTGCTTAGTATATATTTTGGTATTTTTTTTAGAAACGCATATTGTGTTTTCTGACATATGCAAATTCGGTCACACTGCTGCCGAGACACAAAAAATTAAAATATTATTGGTAATTAAACGTTCTGAGCTGTGCAACTTACATATTTGACAAGAAACAACTATATGTAAGTCAAAATTAGAAGATAAGTCAACTAATTTGTGAAATAATTACGTAAATGAAATGACATATTGCAGTGAGAAATTCGTTGAAAACAACAACCGTGCAACGCAGCACTTTCTATTCACTTTTGACACACAGCGAAAAATCAATAAATCCATAAAGAAATCTATATTTTGCGTGGCGTATTTAATACTTAATCAGACCACTCTCGCAAACAGAGGGAGAGAGCGAAAGGCAAAGAACTGCCAAACCGTTTTAAATGTTAAATAGATAATTATTCAATGAATCATTGCTATTTATAATATACAACTGTAATTTTAAATATATATATGTTCTTTTGCAGCGAGTACTGATTAAAAGTTGAGCTGTGAAAATGGGTTCACTTTTCCGTAGCGAGGAGATGGCGCTCTGCCAGCTCTTCCTACAGAGCGAGGCGGCCTATGCTTGTGTCTCCGAACTGGGCGAGTTGGGATTGGTCCAGTTTCGTGATGTAAGTGTTTTGTTCAAAAGCTGCAAAATTGAGTTATGCATACCTAATTTGTGCTCTTTGCACAGCTCAACCCGGATGTAAATGCATTTCAACGCAAATTCGTCAACGAGGTGCGCCGCTGCGATGAGATGGAACGCAAATTGCGCTACCTCGAGAAGGAGATCAAAAAGGATGGCATACCCATGCTAGATACCGGCGAGAGTCCCGAAGCGCCACAGCCCCGTGAAATGATTGATTTGGAGGCAAGTTATGCCTTGCAATAAATTCATAAACAACTATAATTATATATATGTAAATATGTGCTGGAAAGATGATTACAAGTTTCTTTGTCACATACATGTATATATTATTATATTATATTATATATTGGCATTATAACATTATAGATTTAGTTATTTGATATTATTGCTTAACTGCTCAACTAGTGTATTCAATCATTAGCTTTTCTATAACTTATACGGCTGATTGATTTTCAGGCCACTATTGAGCGGCCATAAATTATGAGCATAATATATATATAAGTAACTGTGTGCTTGTAAAATTAGTACAAGCTCCCGTTGCCACATATCTATATTAGCATAGCGACATAATAGAAATTGATATTTGATATTGATTAACTTCTTAACTAGTGTATTAAATCATTAGCTGTTCTATAACTTATATGGCTTCCGATTTCTTGCAGGCCACCTTTGAGAAACTGGAGAACGAGTTGCGCGAGGTCAACCAAAATGCGGAGGCATTGAAACGCAACTTCTTGGAGCTGACGGAGCTGAAGCACATTCTGCGCAAGACGCAGGTGTTCTTCGATGAGGTATGCATGCGGTTTTTGGCTAACATTTCTTGTAGGCAACAAACCCCCCAGCAGCAGCAGCTGTTACCAGATAAGACCTAACAACAACAACAATAACATCAACATCGAGTTGGCAATTAATTAACATACATATTAATTAATTCGATAACCAATAATCCGGTCTGACAACACAGAAAATGGTGCTGAGCTTTTCTTTCTGTTTCACTCGGTTGAAGTATTTATTTAATTTATAACGCAATACAACAGAACAACATAATACAGCATTTATTATCGCCAATATATCCATATCTATAACAACGCTTTCCCAGTTGTCCAGTTATATTTTAATTTAAGACGAGTATAATTTATATGCGCATGCTTTATTCCTATTCCGCAGTCAGTTCTATGTATGTATGTATGTGTGTGCGTATTGTTTTTAAGTATGTATATAATTGGATTTAATATTTATTTACTTTTTGGTTATGTTATTTTATCTGTTTTTACGTTTTATTTTTTCATATTCAATTCAAATGCAAAACAAAACCCTATGCAAAAAACCCCAAAAAAAAAAAAATCGAACGAACTCCGAAATACCCTGCAAATGCAAATGCACAATCAACCACAAAATACACACACCAACAACAACAACACACACACATGTTTATCCGCCCGGTTGCGTTGCCAGTCGGTGCCAACGATTTACAAATCGTCCACAACAACAACAAATCGTTCATCAAACAAATATCGACGCTATCTGCAGATGGCCGACAACCAGAACGAGGATGAGCAAGCGCAGCTGTTGGGCGAGGAGGGCGTCCGCGCCAATCAGCCAGGCCAAAATTTGAAGCTTGGGTAAATATTGAAACCTCAAAAAAAAAAAAAATTTAAAAACAACAACATCAAATGGGGGAAAACTAAACTCAGCCTGCTCATTCACCAAAGACAAAAGCAGAAACAAAACAAAACGTTCGACAAAATGTTAAACAAAAGCAGAAAAAATGAGAAAACCAAACCCGACTTGCTCGCTCGCTCTCATTCTCCATGGCTATTTTTTCGTTTTTCGTTATCTATGTACAGTTATATGTGTCCTATCTGTACATAATATACAATATATATATATGTATGTATGTATGTATGTGGTTCTTAGGTTCTCTTTAGCAACAGATTTCCATGATATAAATATATATGTATATATACATGTATATATGTATGTATAAATATATGTATGTATGTATAACTGTTTATGTACAATGTGTGTATTATGATCAGTGATAACTCTGGTGATGGTTTCTACGGACACCCTACCCCAATCCACCCACTTCTCCTCCTCCTTAATACACAATTCTCAAAAGCCTAAATTACAACAATTTGGAGGCGGATAGATTTAATTAAACCAACCAACAACTAACCGCATTAACTAAGCATATAAGCACTAATAAACTGTATGATTATAAAGATACTGCTCTACTATCAAAAATGTTGTACAACAAAAACGAAACAAATCCAAACAAACCAAACAAAAACCACTTTTACAACAATTTCTAGCAAGAGGGCGGCCTAAATCACACCACAGAGTCGATGACGCGGGCCCTCATTGTCGATGAGTCGCGCACCGCCGGTGCCTCCATGGGTCCCGTACAGCTTGGGTACGTATCCAACCAATACAAATAGCTACGTACTACTTACTTGTGGCATTTGTTGCCATGCAAATTTACTTATTTGCAACAAAAAATTATTGCTTAACGCCGCCGCCGCTGCCGCCAACTAACAAATATAACAGACGCTCCGCTTATGCCCTAAAAAAAAAAAAATCGATCTACAGTGAATGAATTTTTGAGAAAATAAACCCGCATTATTCATATCAAATATTTCTATATGTCGGAGCCTCTAATCTCCTAATCCATTTCTTTTTGAAGCAATAATTTTCTGTGCAAAAAAGAGCAATCCTAAAGAACTAAAACCGTTCTCTATTCTGTTCCTCTCTTCCCAAAAAAAAAATAACACCATCTGAATTTAAACAATTGATAGTTTTATGGATAAATCGATTGAACGTGAGGATTATCTACCATGGTTGGTATCCCACAATTCAAAATTAGTCTAGGAATGCGCCTCATCAACTCTGTATATAGAGTACATTGTCATTATGTGGTCATTAGCTTCGCTCGCCGCATCAAATCCACCCAAAATTCCAATCCCAATAAAAAACAAAACGTGCTCTCCTTTTGAATGTTTCTATCGCCACGTTCCATTCCACGCTCCGTTCATTGGTATTTGTGCTTGAGAGTTTAGTTTTCCCTTTTGCCGTAAACTAACCGGAATGATGCACATTTCCACAATTGCTCCAATTACGACCGTCGATTAATTTTTGATCTCTTTAAGCTTTGTGGCCGGCGTCATTTCGCGCGAGAAGTTGCCCGCCTTTGAGCGTATGCTGTGGCGCGCCTGTCGTGGCAATGTGTTCCTGCGTCAGGCCATGATTGAGTCACCGCTCGAGGACCCCACCAATGCAAGTAGCAAACACCAAGCAGCAGCAGCAATATCAATTCAATTTGATTTTTTAAAGTTTGTCTTTTTTATTTTTTGCAGGGCGATCAGGTGTACAAATCGGTGTTCATTATATTCTTTCAAGGTGATCAGTTGAAGACGCGCGTCAAGAAGATCTGCGAGGGTTTCCGTGCCACACTCTATCCGTGCCCCGAGGCGCCAGCGGATCGTCGTGAAATGGCCATGGGCGTGATGACACGCATTGAGGACCTGAATACGGTGCTCGGCCAGACGCAGGATCATCGCCATCGTGTCCTAGTTGCAGCGGCCAAGAATCTAAAGAACTGGTTCGTCAAGGTGCGCAAAATCAAGGCCATCTATCATACGCTGAATCTCTTCAATTTGGATGTGACACAAAAGTGTCTGATAGCCGAATGCTGGGTGCCGCTGTTGGACATTGAAACCATCCAATTGGCGTTGCGACGTGGCACAGAGCGTTCTGGTTCGTCGGTGCCACCGATTCTGAATCGGATGCAAACGTTTGAGAATCCACCGACATATAATCGCACCAACAAGTTTACCAAAGCGTTTCAGGCCCTAATCGATGCTTATGGTGTGGCCAGTTATCGAGAAATGAATCCGGCCCCATATACCATCATTACGTTCCCATTTCTATTTGCGGTGATGTTTGGTGATTTGGGCCATGGTGCTATAATGGCGCTCTTTGGCCTCTGGATGATACGGAAGGAGAAGGGGCTGGCTGCACAGAAGACGGACAACGAGATCTGGAACATATTCTTTGGCGGTCGCTACATCATCTTCCTTATGGGCGTATTTTCCATGTACACGGGCATGATCTACAATGACATCTTCTCCAAGTCGCTTAACATCTTTGGCTCACATTGGCATGTGTCCTACAACAAGTCAACGGTTTGGAATAACACATACCTGCAGTTGAGTCCTGCGACCAGCGATTACGAAGGCACACCATATCCATTTGGCATGGATCCGATTTGGCAGGTGGCCTCATCCAATAAGATTGTCTTTCAGAATGCCTACAAGATGAAGATTTCCATTATATTCGGTGTATTGCACATGATCTTTGGCGTCATCATGAGCTGGCACAATCATACCTATTTCCGCAATCGTTTGTCGCTGATCTATGAGTTCATTCCACAGCTGATATTCCTGGTGCTACTCTTCTTCTATATGGTCTTGCTAATGTTTATCAAGTGGAATCGTTATGAGGCTACAAATCATTGTAAGTTTTTATTGGGCTATGCTAGTGATAGATTAAGTAGATAAAGCAATCTATATTGTCATTTTGAATCTTTTAACCCTAGTTCCCCATACGGAGGCGTGTGCACCATCAATTCTGATCACATTCATCGATATGGTTCTGTTCAAGGAGTCGAAGCCACACGATAACTGCCCCATTTATATGTATTGGGGACAATCCTTTTTCCAGACTGTCTTTGTGCTAGTCGCCCTCGGATGCATTCCAGTCATGCTGCTCGGCAAGCCCTTAAAGATAATGCAGGCGCGCAAATTGGCCAACGTATGTATATAGTGTAATCTGTAAATCTTGCTCAGACCACATCCGCATTCACTAGTCACCAGTCACATCTTCGTTACATTCATTTCGAGCTTTTGGATACATGAGCGTTTAATTAACAGACATACTTGTGTTTTCTGCACTTCTGTTCATTTATGCTTTGCCCCCCGTCTTTGCCCACCACCACTACCAACTAAACAATTAACTAACCACAAACCAAAAACAAAAATTTATAAAACACTAAATAAAACACCAACCAATCCAAACGCTAAAGGAAGAGGTTAGTCGTGTCGTTTGTTGTTTCATAAAATTACGGATTACTAATTTCTTAAGTTTATAACTAATGCACAATATTCTCACCGCCGAGCAGGTGCAACCCATTACTGGCTCATCGGATGCGGAAGTGGGTGCGTTGCCAAATGGCGGTGCTGGTGGACACCATGATGAGGAGGAGATGTCGGAGATATTCATACACCAGGGCATACACACCATTGAGTATGTGCTGGGCTCCGTTTCCCATACCGCATCCTATTTGCGTTTGTGGGCCCTCTCCTTGGCCCATGCCCGTAAGTCACTTCAGTTACAACTAAAGCTTTCGATCACTTTATCTAAATGAATTGATTTACAGAACTGGCTGAGGTCCTGTGGAACATGGTATTGGCACTTGGCCTGAACAAGGAGGGGCCAATTGGTGGCATCTTTTTGACCGTCGTGTTTGCCTTCTGGGCCATTCTAACCGTGGGCATTTTAGTCTTGATGGAAGGTCTATCAGCATTCCTACACACGCTACGTCTGCACTGGTATGCGATGCAGCAACAAACTAATCTTAAAAGGACTTAAATTATTTGCATTTCGCAGGGTGGAGTTCCAAAGTAAATTCTATTTGGGTCAGGGCTATGCCTTCATGCCCTTCTCCTTTGACAACATCATTGAAAATGGTGGCACTGCCACCGGTGAAACCGATTAAAAGCAGCAGTATCATCTAAACAGCAACCAAAGCGTGTGAAGAGTCTCATCACTTATGCAGCTATATATAATCACAATTTAAATGGAATTTATAAACATATGCTTAGTAGTCGTTATATGTGTTAATGTTTAATAATCGTGAATTTATGTACTGTCTAGCCCTATAATATCTAATGTTCTATATAGCCGTTTATCGTGTTTACTCATCTAAATATATATATATATAAATCAAGCGCCCGCTCCATGCGTTAGCGCACCAAAAACAAAACAATTGCAATTTGCTAATGGGTCATCAGATCGTTTAATGCGTTGACAAACTTTTGCATATTCTCTGTGGCCGACTGGTAGGGCTGCAGAGCATCAAAGTCCAAAGTGTCAATTTTGCCGCTCACCTCGCTAGCCCGGCAGTAGTACAAATATTGTTCGGATGCCAATTGACGTGCCAATTCCAGCTGATGGTTGTCCATCAGTTCGTCGTTGACGACAATCAGACCCGGCTTGCCGTGGCTCAATATGTCCATGCAGGTGCCAGCGCCTGCATGTCCAACGATCACATCGGCAGCCTTGATATCCTCCCCGTTTGGTCGAAACTTGTATTGCTCCACTTGAATGCCGTATTTGTCATTGATTTGCGAAAGATTTGTTGCCGACACCGGCGTCGAATTGCCGTGCTGCAATACAACTTTCTGGCATTTGTGCTTTTGCAGTGCGCACAAAACCTGTTCTGACGTCATTATATTAATGAGTGCATCGAATTTTGTGGTGCCTACGGTGACGTAAACAACTTTTAATTGCATTTTGTACGCAATATAAAGTTGACAATAAAAATAGAGATGACAAAAGATATCGATAAGTTAAGCATCGCTATAATTTGTATTGCGATTTTTAATGGCAATCGATAATTCAATGCCATAATCTGCCGTATAAAAACCGTTACGATAATTCAATAGATATTTGTGCATTATTTTTTTAAATCAATCTGTAATTAATTATCTACTGTACTACTGAGCAATTTTATTATTAACAATAGTACATTCGGTTGTGGCACTGAAACTACACAGACGGTGTTGTACGGAGACAACTTGAGTGCACAACGATAAGCAAAGAATCCTGTACATCATGGTAGCACTAAGCACATAGATATAAGATATCATTTTGTTCGGCAAGCTGCTAGTGAGGGTTACATTGTCTTGAAATAAGTTCCTTCAAATGTTATGATAGCAGACGTACTAACAAAGAACTTGTCGAATTGAATTAAGAAACATGTTAAGTTTGTATTGAACTTTTGTAAGCATATTTGCATTGTGAAAGGGTGTTGAAAATTATGTAAATTTCCATTCAATGCAACTGTGCATCAATATATATGTTAAGTCCCTTATTAATGAATCCCAATACTGTTAACTAACAGCATTACGACAGTCTTGAATAAACTTTAGTTGAGTATGCAACGCTGGTGGGACTTAGATTTATTTTCTTATCCGGGGAAACTTCGCTCCAACAATCATTTTTAATACACAATGTTTTCTACCTCTTATGAACATAACCAATTTAATTAAAAATGCAAACATCTTGGTAAACTGTAACACTATTTCAATTAAAAAAATAATCGTTCTGTTCTATTAAATAATGTAAAAAAATTATCTTATTGCTAAAGTAAAGAGGGTATTAAGTAGAATGAGTTTTATGACTTTTTTGATGATACTTTGAATACATCCGCCATTTTGCTGCAGATAGAATCGGCTGGATCTTCTTACTATCTTATGAAGCTGCCATTGTAACGAAATATGAGTTATTGTATGAAATCTTAAACAAATGTATAACTTCATAAGCCTAACAATATGTTCTGATCTAAATGGCCAGAAAGCTACGCCTGGAATCAATGTCGCAGGAGTTGCGATAGAAACCATTTTTGCGATTGCTCATTTGTCGGAAGCGTCGCATTGCTTCGTGTATTTCCTGGATACTAATGGGCTTGACCACCTCCATGCCTCGACCCTGGGTCACCTCCGGACACACATGCATCATGGCGGGGCTCCCACCGGCTGAGGTGACGCGGCTGTATGGCTCTGTGACACGGTTCTCCGAATTCAGACGCGTCAGTATCGAGTAGTCGACAATCGCCGCAATCGTCTCGTGTGCCAGATATGCCAAAATATTCATCGTCGGCGTCGGTATACGCAGATCAGCGGGCAGATCCAAGAAGCGTCTAAACTTGTTCTTTATCTTCTCGCCATGGCGGCAGTAAAATGAGGTCTTTCGTGCCTCGTTAAACTCCAGATACTGCTGCCCGGTGAGGATTTGTGAGATGCGATCGGCGCGAAACAGGCGACGCATGCGATCCTCGTCGTGCAGCTCATGCACATCGATGGCTAGCTCCTCGTCCTCCTCCGGCTTCTCCAAATCGTCCATAAAGTCCTGCGGACGGCCAGTGCGTATGCTGAGGAATCGTTTTAATATACGCATATCCTTGAGGTGCTTCCGCATGCGTGCTATCTTTACGGGATGATTGCGCATCAGAAACTCAAAGTCAGCCTGCGAGGGGCAGGGATTCTGTTTGCGTCGCATAGCCACCAGAGAGGCTTCATTGAAAATGCCGCGTAGCTGCTGTTGCAGTATCTGCTCCACCAGCTTTACGCTCCCGGTGCGCGGCTGATCGCTGTCCCCAAAACTTCGCATTATGTCCGCAATCTCAGTGAGCAATGAGACGGGTGCATCGTCCGCAATCTGAATCGTTGCAATATTTGAATTTTGGTTTGCCGCCGCAGATGTCGGTGCCTGCAGCGGCTGATGCTGCGGCTGCGGCACATTGCCACCCTGCACCAGTATCACCTGACGATGTACATGCACCGGCTTGTTGTCATCCAGATTCTGCAGCTGTGGCGTGCTGGGCGCCGACGCTGTCCCTGCCATAATCGGCGAAGCGACACCAGCCACATCACTGGCCGCTACAGATACTGAGTTTTGGCGCATTACGCGTTTTGCTTGATAGTTCATTTTTTTTTATAGTTTTGTCCTTTTGCTATTGAAGTTTGTGTATAAACAATTTAATACGAGAACAATATGAAGCTACTATAAGACCGATAATAATGAACCAGCAGTGATGAACCATATAAAACTAAGCTGGGATGACACCACACAAAAATGAATTTGTCAATGTATAAAGAAATAGATAAAAATTAATAGATTGTTTTTTAATGTTACAAATTGTTTATCGATTAAATGTGAAGTTCTTCGGAAAATGCATATTTAAATTTAACTTTATTTTTGCATTTGAAATAGACACGATTTGCATTCGAAATGTTGTGAAATGATTACACATATTATTTGGAGAACAGCATATTATTCTTGGATATGCCAAAACAAGATTTGGGAAACGAGTTTTGCAATACAAATTGCTGAAAGTTGTGATTGCCAGTTATTTGCTAGACCTTAACATTTACAATAATTGTTCAACTGGTCGAATTAAGGAACTAGTGAACTGTTTTATTCTGAACTAGAATGTCCAACACAGTGCAAACTGTAATCAGTAATCGCTTATCGAATCATTTGCCCATCGGTCGTAATAAATTCATTTGCAATAATCGATACGCTCGCACCACCATTTTTGTTTGGACAATGGATAATTATCACTAAAAATAATATATAAATCTAGTAGTAATACAATTTAAAAAAAATCGCCGAAAAATGTTCAATGGCATGGTAAAGACCATACGTGAAAGCGTTGTTGGCACCTATCCATCCTGTCATGTGAATTCACGTCTGGAGGAGCGTCGCGCCAAGCAGAGGGCAATGCGTCAGGAACGAAGGCGAAAGCCGGACAAACCAGACGATTTTGTTACCTACGAGGACTCTGGCAGCGACGAGGAGTCGCCGCAACAACAGGACGAGGTGCTTAACACATCCTACAATCTGTGCGACTATCTACGTAGCAGAGAAAATTCGTTACGCGACGTAAGTAGAAAGTGCGAAGATATATGTGTAAATTATTCCACTGAACTTTGATTAACTTTCGAACTTTGCAGCGACGCAACGTAAATGCGGAATACACTAGTCGCTATGTGCTCACCCATGATATGCTACGTGAGACGCAAATCAGTTTGGGTTACATCAACAAGGTATTCTGCTCGAAATGGCTGAGCAACCGACAAGTGGTGTTCGGCACCAAGTGCAATAAGCTGCTCGTCTACGATGTGAATATGCGTCGTGTGGACGCGATACCCACCCTATCCAACAATCGTGCCAATCATCCAGAGATCCAAGGTGGCCTCCATGCAATCGAATTGTCGCCGAGCCGCTCATTTCTAGCCACGGGTGCCCGTAACTCATCCGACATTGCCGTTTATCGGCTGCCCACACTTGATCCGGTTTGTGTGGGCGAGAACGGACATCGCGATCTAATAATGGGTATGTGTTGGCTGGATGATCAGTTTCTCGTCTCCGGCTCCAAGGACTCGCGCATGGCCCTGTGGCGCATTAACGAAGATCACATGGACTTCCCGGACGGCGGCGAGGAATCGTGCCCCACATTTGCAACCATTCATCCGCTTAGCGTTAAGGAAGTGCGCACCGCCCAGCGCGTAAGCATTTGTCCATGTAGTTGTAAAAACTCTTATTTAATTTTGGGATCTTGCAGATACGTTCACTGTGCTTCAACAAGGAGTTTAAGGAGATCGCCGCTCTCTCCCTTAACGGATACATACACATCTTTAACGCAGAGACATTTAAGCAGACGCTGTCACGTAAGCTGCCCAACTGCCAGGACAATGTGAGCATTGCGTATCATAGCGATGGCCTCTACGCCGTCGGCTGTCGCTCATATACGATTCTCTTGGATGCGCGAACGCTGCAAACGATCAAGAAGATCACATCGCGTTACAGTGGCTGCGGCATACGCGCCACATCGTTTGAGGGCAATCTGCTGACGGTGGGCACCGGACTGGGCATGTTGCTTTTCTACGATATACGGGCTGGCAAGTATTTGGAAAGTAGCGTGAATGCCTCGCGAACCGTGGCTCTCAAATGTAGCAAAGGCATTGTGGTATGTACTAGATGCCAACGAGCTTAACGTTAAATTAAATTGATTTTTCTTCTTTGGTGCAGTATCCGGAGGATGAAATGGATGGCTTCCAGCAGGTGAAATATGTGCCGGCGATTTACACGCACTGCTACGATAGCACAAGGATGCGTCTGTTTGCGGCAGGCGGGCCGCTGCCTGCCACATTGGTTGGCAACTATGCGGGGGTTTGGCAATAGTTCAACCACACGACTAGTACGAATGTTTAGGCAATAGTTTATTATTTGTTTTTAGCCCTGTCGCCGTCTTGTCTGCGATGTGCGAAATGTGATTTTTAATTTCTCTGCTGATTTTGAATAATTTCCTTTAGTTATGTATGTAAACTAAAAACATACATTCACATATATATATTTATATTAATTGTATAATTTTTGTGTTTGTCTTATACAATGATAATGTATGCATAAACTTCGCATAGGTTTAGCCAATTGCAGCTCGTATTTATACAGTCTATATAAATTATAGACAATTAATTTTTTAAGTTTATACATACACACACGAAAAAAGCAAGCATTGATTTTATAGTCTGATCTGTATGGTAATAGAATTTGAAATTAAACCATCTACAAATGCAATTTGCATAACAAAATGAGAATGAATAATGTTATTTATCGGTCACAAGGTAACTCAAATATATTATACGTATTCATATTGATTGATTATAGAGTGCTGTATAGGGCGCTCTAGGCAATGTATATATATATATTTATATACATATATATATTTAAAGGACAACACTACACATCAGGACTATTTTTTAAAAAGGACAAATACAATTTTTGGGACAATAACCATATACAAAATATACATAACGATGTAACTGGCCAATAAGGGCTGATCCATCTTCCATACACACATAGTAAGTATATAAGTAATACCAATTAAGACAAATGGCCGGAAAAACACCTAGTTTGAATTGTTGTTGTTGTTTGACGCGTTCCCAACTCCGCTCCACGCAGTGAGGAAACCAGTCCAACTGCGATTGCTGCCATCAGTGGAAACTAGACAAAAGTAACCAATGATTTACTAACGAAGGAAATAAATGTTTCGCACTTGATATTTACCCTTCTGTCCCTTGGCCACACAGTTAAGCATTTCCACTTCGTTGCGACTTAGACGAAGAATTGTATTTAGGACTGGAACAAGACGTTGCCGCTCATCCGAATTGGACAATGTTATAAACTGTAATCGAACACAATATATAAATATAATAAAATATATAAATAAAATAATAGTTGACCTTTAAGAATACGTTTTTCAGATATTCGGAGTTGTGCATGTGCTGCTCCCGTTCCTCGGACCGTTCTTGCCGACGCAGTTCCTCTTTGAGCATGTCGTTCATTTGTGTTAGCTTGGCCAAATCCTGTTCGTTCTCAGCGAGCAGCGCGGTTAGATGACGGACACGACTCTCCTGTATGTTCAAACGCTCCTTGGTTGCCAGGAGCGTTGCCTGAGCATCGCCACGAGCTTGATCCAGCTCAAAGTCATCATCCTGCATGCTGACACTGCGTCCGAAATGGGATATTGTTGTCACCGTATCGCTACTGATGGCATTAAACGATGTATTCAGCAGCTCATCCAGCGGCATAAAATCGTGCGAGCGACGCGATGCAGTCGAGATCTTTCGCTGAGCTGCTAGCTGGGCTAGCGTCTCCCCACTACTATCGTGCTCCAAGAGGTAATCGATCTTTGTCTGCTCCGGGATGCTGTTGGAAGCTATGCCAGCTGTTGCCGGAGTAGGCACGGCATGGGATTGAACTGGCTGCTTGGCACTGGCCACCTGCTCGAGCTGTTCGATCTGTTGCTCCAGCTGCGACACACTCAACCGATGTCCCTTATCCATTTGCTCGATTTGCTGGCGATGCTTTTCCAGTTGCTCTTGATGCAGCTGCAACTGCCGTTGGTTTTCCTCGTTCAGAGATTCGTTCTCGTCGCGCAAATCATCGAGCATCGCGAGCACATCCTGATTGTAACGTAACTTATTTTGATTCACCTTGCGCATATCTTCCATTTGTGCTTCCAGTTTGATGATGCGCACTGCGCTCTCCTCATTGCTGGCGCGCAATTGTTTCTCCGTGGCACGCACCATGGCCAATTCCGACTCGAGATCGCGTTCCTTGTCCGTGTCGCGATTTTGATGCTTTCGCAGCACTGCCTGTGCCTTCAGCTTGTAGTCCGAGTATTCCACCTGCAGCTGCTCACTGGCGCGCTCGGCATTTCGCAAGGCAGTTTCCAGTTGGGTTAGCGTTTCCTGTCGCACATCCAGCTGTTGTGTGCTCTTTGTGAGCAGCTCCTGCGATTGCTGCAGTTTCGTCTCGTATTTGTGTGTGTTGTCCGCCAGCTGCAGACGCATTTGCTCCGCTTCTAGCCTATGGCGCTCAACGCTCTGTTCCAGTTCCTTCCGTCCAGTGAGTGCCTCCTGTTTGCCATGCACGGCGTCCTTGAGCTGTGTCTGCATGCGATCAATTTGCTGCTTCAGTTGTTTGCTATGCGCTGCCTCGCCGTTTTGCGACTCCTCAAGAATGCTAATCTCGCGACGTAGTTGGGTAATTGTGTTCTCCTTGCTGGCGAGCGTCTCCTTTAATGCCTCCAGATCTGTGGTTTTGGCCAACAGTTTGGCACTCACCTCGTTCAGTGATTTTTCGGCCGCCTCAATTTCCAGACTTAATACATTCGAACCCTTTGACCTGTCCTTGGATTTGAGTTTTTGGTTCTCGGCTCTAGCCACATTCAAGTCCTGTTGCAGTTGCGTCTGTGCCAGTTTGATGGCCTCAACTTCAGCCTCCAACTTGGCGGCACCTGCCTGCTCCATGCTCTTAATCTGATGTGTCTGTTCCTGCAGTTTCTTTTTCAGTTTGGCAGCCAGCGCACGCAACTTGTTGTACTTCTCCTCGTAGCCATCGTCGAGTTCGCGTAGCCGACTCAATTCCTCCGCCCGTGAAATCGTCGAGGTGGATAGCACATCGCTCTGTGCATCGCCATTAAGTTGCTCCTGTTGCTCCAGCTCATGAACTCGGCTCTGTAGCTGCTCCAGCTGCTGGGTCTTGTCCGTTAGACTGTCTGTTAACGATTGCATCTCGTTGTGATTCTTGTCGTGCTGCTCCTGCATGCGTGAAATGACATCACCACGTGCCTTCAACGCCTCATTCAGTTCACGCATCTCGGCCAGCAGCTCGGCATGCTCGTGCTCCTTCAGCTGATGGCGCGCCTGCAGATCTTCATGATGCTGCCGCAACTCCACATTGTTGGCCTCCAGTTCTGCCTGCTCACGCTCATGTTGCTGTCTCATCAATTGCTGGGCGCTCTCCAGGTGTATACGCTCCTCCTGCAGCAGCTGTGCCAAGCGTTGCATTCGATTGAGTTTCACATTAAAGTGAGTGACATTTAAAGAGCTAGTGGACTTCTCAGATTGCTGGCCTTTGACGATATTTGTCAGCTGCTCTATCGTATTTAATTTCTCCAGCACACGATCTACATTTATTGTGCTCTTTGGAATTTGCTGCTGCTCCGTCTGCTTCTGCTGTTGCTCCTTTATCAGTTTGGCCAATCGGTCCAGTTCGTAGATCTTTTGAAGTAATCGTTGATTATGGCCTGAATCTTGATTAGATTTCTGTGACGCCTCTAGACGCTGCTTAAGCTGTATATTCTCCTGCTGCAATGCTGTCATCTTGGCACAGAGTAGCTGGGATGCTTTAATAATCTCTTGCTGCCACTTTGACACGGAAGCGGCATACTCGTGCTGCGTTTCGAGCAATACACACTTGCATTCCTTGAGGTTCTTCAGCTTGCGATGCACATCGATGAAGCGATCCTTGAGCGCATTAAACTTCTTGCGCTGCTCCGAGTTTAGTTGCTTGACCGCGTCATACTTTTGCTGCAGCTCAGCAAGCTCAGCGACACGTTGGTTTGCCTCATCGGCTGCACTCTCCGCCTGGTGTCTTAGAATTTCATTCTGTGACTCGGCCTCCTTAATTTTGGCAATGTCCATCTCGAGCAGCTCAAGATTCTTGCGCTGCTCGCTGCCAAGTGTGTTGACCTGATGCATGGCCTGCTCCATGCGTTCGATGTCCGCAAGCAGATCATCATTCTCGGCGCTGAGGCGACCCAATTGACGTTTGAGGCTCTCGTTCTCGATTTCAAATTGTTGCAATCGACCGGCATCCTCTTTGGTGCTGCGCTGCAAGCTGCTTAGCTGCTCCGTTAGAATTAGATTCTTGTCGGTGAAGTCCTGCAGCATCTCCTGCATTGCTGGTATGCTGCTCTGTTTGGCCGCTGCCCTTGTTAATGCCTCCTTCAGCTGGCGGTTCTCCTCGGTGAGTTCTGGTGGCAGGTAAGCATTACATTTATGATTAGATTATTACACAATGTAAACTCACCATCTTTGGCCAACTTTGCTTTTTTGGCAATGCCAAGCAGGCCTTTGTATTTGCTGATGAGTTCATCTTTGCTCAGAGCTTCGATTGGATTCTTCTGCACGCATACAGAAATACATAATACACACGTAAACATAGATTTGAGACGTCATTGTTTTGCTATTGCTTTCGTTGCTTGTTCTGCTTGCTCATGCCTTTTTCTACATACCTGAGTGTCCCTCGTTGATGTGTCCATCTTCAATACTGCCTGTCTGCTGTCTTAGGAATCAACAACAAAATCATTTATGTGCGAATCTTAATAGTTTTCAGTTCTCTTTAGCTAATTGTGCAAAATGAATATTGAACAAGTTGTTGGATGGGTAAATTAACGATAGCCGATTTTTTTTTTATCGAATTAGGGTTTGCCTAAAGGAGCTGTTATTTCGAACGCTCATTTCGAAGTATCGCTCATGTCAAAGTTACTAATATATTCAAATCATAATCAAAATAACTTCATTCTTATTCGATGTTATTAAAAATTATTTATTTAAATTAATGATTTTTCTGTAAAAAATAAAGATATTTCGAATTATCGGTATCATTTTGTTTTGTTCTTAATTTCTATAAAACAGCTGACTTGTGATCGATAAAATGTATAAAATAATCGAAATTGCTAGATGGAAAGAATTTTACTTTATCAGTTTCATTTTGCCATTACAAAAAACACAACTTTTATCATATTCAAAATAGTCAAATAATATACATAAGTAATTAATTTGTTAACAATATTATTGTATCACACCGTCCGTTCACAGAATGTTATCGGTTTTTAGTACCATCTCTGGATATTTGTGTTTTGGTATTTTTTGTGGATTTGTTGTTTTGGGTCGTTGTTGTTGGTAGAGGAGCCACGGGCCATATTAAATATGGATTTGAGCGATAATCAACTGGAGGATCAATCCTTCATGTATAAGCACGAGCAGCTATTCAGCGAGAGTTTCCCACTGTTCAAGGAGATACGAAGGCTGGGCAAACTTTGTGATGTCACCCTGAAGGTTGGTTGTCTTGGTTTGGTTGTCAATTCTGCTGTCTTTGCACTACCTTTATCTTGTGCCAGTTTCTAAATATATAAACATATGTATACATGCATTTTGCAATGGTATTCGTACGTACAGGTTGAAGATCAAACATTCTCCGCACATCGCGTTGTTCTGGCTGCCACTGTGCCGTATTTTCATGCAATGTTCACGAACAACATGGCAGAGAGTCGCATCAAGGAAATTACCATGAAGGAGATTGAGCCGAGCGCTCTGGAGAGCCTGATTAACTATGTATACAGCGGCCAGGTTCGCATCGATAACCAGAATGTGCAGAGCCTCATGGTCGGCGCATCGTTTCTGCAATTGTCCAATGTGCGCGATGCGTGCGCTTCTTTCCTCATATCTCGATTCCATCCGCACAACGTGCTGGGCATACGCACCTTTGGTGACTCAATGATCTGCCGCCATCTGACCGATGCCGCCGATAAGTATATTGATCAAAACTTTGCCAAGGTATCCCAGTCGGAGGAGTTCCTCAGCCTGGACTGTGAACAGCTGCTGGAGGTGATGCGACGCGATGAGTTGAACGTTCACAACGAGGAGGTAATATTCGAGGCTTGCATGCGTTGGGTCAAATACGCCGAGGAGAAGCGCTCTTCACTATTTCCCCAAGTGCTGGCCGCAGTGCGCCTGCCGCTGCTGTCGCCGCAATTTCTCGCCGATCGAGTGGCACGCGAAGAGCTGATACGGTCATCTCATCAATGCCGCGATCTGCTCGACGAGGCAAAAGACTTTCATTTGATGCCCGAGCGTCGCGGTCTGCTGCAGAGCTTCCGTACGCGTCAACGTTGCGGCGAATTCTTTACGGGCCAAATTTACGCCGTTGGTGGATTAGCCAGCACAGGCGAGTCGGTCAGCACCGTGGAAATTTACGATCCAGTTGGCAAGAAATGGAAAATGGGCGAACAAATGTCCATGATGCGGTGAGCTTTGATTTATTGCTAAATTATATAGTTCGACTATAAGTAATTCCCAACTAACAGTTCCCGTGTGGGCGTGGCTGTTTTGGATGGTAAACTGTATGCATTTGGCGGTTTTAATGGCACCGAGCGTCTGTCTACGGTGGAGGTCTATGATCCGCGCAAGAACAAATGGTCTCAGGGCTGTGCCATGTTCAGCAAGCGCAGCGCTGTGGGCGTGGCTGCCTTGGATGATTGCATTTATGTGTGTGGCGGATACGATGGCGTCACTTCGCTCAACACAGTCGAGGTCTACTATCCTAAGATCAATACGTGGAAAACGGTGCGTACTCAAGCAGAAAAATGTATAAAGCTGGTACTGATAACCGAAACTTTACCCTCTTAGGTGGCTCAAATGATGAAGTATCGCTCAGCTGGCGGTGTTACGCAGCTGAATGGTTATGTGTATGCATTGGGTGGCCACGATGGTCTGTCCATCTTTGACTCTGTGGAGCGATATGATCAGAACGAAGATGTCTGGGTCAAGATGTCACCCATGCTGAATCGCCGTTGTCGCTTGGGCGTGGCCACCTTAAATGGCAAGATATATGTGTGTGGTGGCTATTGTGGTAACTCCTTTCTGCGCTCTGTCGAATGCTACAATCCGTTAACAGACACCTGGAAACTGGTCACGCCCATGAATTGTAAAAGATCGCGAGTAGCGCTGGCTGCCAATATGGGCAAGCTGTGGGCTATCGGCGGCTATGATGGCGAGACGAATCTGTCCACCGTTGAGGTTTACGATCCCGAGACGGACAAGTGGACCTTTATGCCACCAATGTGTGCCCACAGTGGCGGTGTCGGTGCCGGCGTCATACGCATTGAATAGCCTGCCTAGCCAAAAAATCCCTCGTAGGTATTTGATTAGTTAATTTATGCAATTACATATTGTAGTCCTAATACATATATACACATATATATACACACATATATATATATATATATATATATCTATATATATATGCGAGTTTCTCAGTGTGCAACTAAGCTTTAGTGGTCCTTTGGCTACGGCTGTATTTTTAAAGAACAAATTGTTTATGCCTCTTTCAGGATTGTTAAGTGTATAACATTCCAGTTGTATGTATATGTTTGATAGTTTGTAACTTATCCCTAGACTCTAATACTTAATAAATTGTAACCACTTCTTCTGTTACTCCAAATTCTACAATGCAATTCAATATAAATGTCTCGTGTCAACTTTTTTGAGTGATGTTTGTTAACGCTGTTGTAATTCAATTGTTGTGCCAATTTTCAACAAATAAAAATCGTATTTTTTCGATACATATATATATACACTGCACATATGAATGTGCAACAAATTCGCTTTGTTTACACAGCAATATGACATATATATGTGTGCCTAGCAAATATGGGAAACGAACAAAAACTTTACATTTTTATCGTTAATCGAGGGTAACTACATATGTTCCTGAGCCATTCAAATTAAGTTCACTTCAACAGCTTGGATATTGTGTAATTAGCAAATTGAAGTTTTTTGTGTGAATAACAGATAATTTTCAATGTAATATGAAATTTTTTTTTTTAATTTATCCATTGTTCAACATTTTCATAATTATCTTTGACAAAAAATCAAAATATTGATTTAATATTAGGTATACATTATTTGTTGTCCATGGAATTTGAACAATAATTTAATTCAAATAGATTTCTCCAATTTGCATAAGTTATTGATCAAGCCTTGTGCATGTAGTTTATCTGCCTTTATTATTTGTATATGTGTGGCGTCTCTTTTTGATGTAATGCAATTTAAAATTGAATTTTGTGCCACCTGCTGCTGCAGTCTCAGTTGTGCTGTCTCTTACATCGAACAACAGGTGGAGCCACCTCTGCATTTCGCTGTCAGCTCAGCTTATCTTAGTGCAATAAAATATCAGATCCACAGTGTTGTACTGTAATTAATAGAAATTATTTCATTTATTGATAAATGGCAGGCACAAATAAAAAAACTGTTGGCTTTCTTTATCAATTGTGTGGGGGGCAATGATTATATTGTTCGATTCCTATAACTGTACTTGATGTTTTCATGGCAGTGTTATCAGTTGTCGCGCTATAGATATATATATATATACAATGCCAAAGGCGTGCAGACTTTTGCGGCAGCTTTATTTGATTTTCATAATCAAATCACCAATCGCTTGTCTATCAACGAAAGCATGGCGCAATTTTATTTTAATTAAATGCTAATTATGTTTGTCATTGACAGCGTAAATATTTGATGGGGTTCTGACAATAATAAAGGCAATGGGAGTTGGATTTTGTATAAGCAGCTGAAATTTGCTAATTGACACAACGCCAATCTGTAATAAATATAAATTTTACAAGGAGTACATGCCAATCTAAATGCAAATTGCAGCATTGCACAATCGAGTTTTATGGCCGCTAAAATCGTTGACTTCGAAGGGTACCAGGATGCTGGGATGCAAGGATGCGGATGTGCGATAAGCGGCCAGCTGCAGTGCCCAAAAGGAAGCAGAAACATTGCCGTTTCCATATTTAATTTTGACCGAAAAGGGCATTGTTATTTAGCGTCCGCATTCTTGCAACGGCAATAAGAGGCAAGAGAACATCATTAAAGTATGCTCAACTAGAAGATACCTAAAGTAAATTGAAAATATGAGAAATAAATAAAGAATTCATCATCATATCATATTGAATGAAGCAGTAAATAATCAAAACTGGGTGTTCAGAATTTGCGAAATTAAGGTTTTATGTTTTTAGTAGATTGAAACATGGGAATTTAAAAATCAATACATAATGAAATAGAAACAGGTATCAAAAATGCATAGTATTGGTTAAGCCTTTGTTCTTCACTTAAAAAATAACATTCGTGCAACATTTTAAATGCACGCTTTAATATGTTATTGTTGCATGGGGCACAGTAATAACCGCTTGCCTTTCGGCTACGAGCAAAGGATGTGCGGCGAATGTGGGTGGTCCTGTTTGCATACACTTGGCCTTTACAAGTGTTACGTGCCGTGTTCTATTTTGGTGCTCTGATTCGGATCGGACTGGTTCTAGGTCTTGGTGCTGCTGCTCTCCAAGCTGACCTCGGCTCAAGTGCGGCTTGCGCCTAAAAGATGCTGAAATGTTGGTCTTGATTTTTAAACACACGACATGACTGCATGATGCAGGCACTTAAATTTAAAATAAATGTTAGAATTATCATAAAATATATGCACATATTTTATGTGCTTTTTTGAATATTTTTAATTAACAATGGTTATTGTATTTAATGCAAGTTACAGCTGAAAGTTGTATTTGCCAATTGCAAACATTGACATTTTATAAAATTATGCAATTATGCATTTGAATGTTTTGCCAACTTGTTAGAGTTTTTTTTCCCAAATCAAATTTCAAAAACAAATGTTACCTCATTGCATATTACTGTTGCATGTATTTATGTAAGTATACATATATGCATAATATAGGCACACCCAATTTTTTCTTTTTAATGTTTTATTCACATATGCAAAAAGAATTTCCGTTCAATTCAATTTCGTGCTGCGACCTAAAAGTATGCATCCGTTATTCCATTGTTCCGTTATTCCTTGCGCCGTTGTATTTTTTTTTTTTTTTATACATATATATGTATTTTTTTGGTTTTCCACCAAAGTGGCGCTCACATGAAAGCGGAATAACACCAATACCAGCGCGCACTCCTCCACACTCACATATGCACATACACCAAAGCATACACGCATACACATACATGAGACCCACGCAGTATCGTTTGAATTTCTATTCGACCAATTGTTGATATGCACGAACGAAATGGACAACGTTGAAAGCGAGTGCCGAACGGCAGCCGAGCTTCTTCGTGTTTTTGTTGCGTGCGTGTTATATATATATGTGTGTGTGTGTGTGTGTGCGGTGTAACAAAGCGTATCAGCAATTTGTAGTTGCGCTTGTATTTGTATTCTTCACTGGCGGCCAGCGTCGAGCATCTATAAAGTTCATGGCTGCTTTGATCTGTCGCTCAGTTGTTGCATACTTCTCGGCGTGTTCGTTCAGCGCGCGCAGAACAAAACATAAAACAATTGTGAAAAATACAAAGAAACAAAAAACAATTAAGCTCACAAGGAGTTGTTCAAACATTTGAAATTTAAACAATTTACATTTGTAAGTGCATTATTCATAATTTTTATACAAGAAACACAATTTGGGCGTGCAGGAATATTCGTATGTGAATTTGTATCTTAAAATGTGGAACTGTTAAAGACCATAAGGAAATTCCACACTGTATATGTATATTTGACAAAAATATATAATAAAATATTTGATCAAAATGTAATATGTGTAAATTGTTAAGTGAGATTCGGTTTCATTTTGGCCTAATCGAAAAACGTTTGGCATTAAAAAACAAGTTTAAAGCTAATTGGTTAAAATCTCTTTTAATTTTGAAGTTTGAAATTTTATATTTTACTTTCCAACACACTCTTCCCTTAGACACAAGCTAGCTTTTTAAATATGTGAATGTATCTCAAACTGACAAATGTTGCGTGACTGATTGAAAGTGATTGATTGAGAAAACACATTAAGAGTCCACTTTCAAGTGTTAACCAAATGAAACAACTCAAAAAGTTTTGTTGCTTGCGCCTAATATTAACAACAAAAGTTTTTCGGTCAAGAGAAGAATAATGAATAGTGGCTAAAAATAAAATTTGGACATACACCATTGCTTTCCATTTGATGTCCTCGAAATATTTAAGTTTAGGTATAAAAAAAAAATTATCATAAATAGATTTCGTTTTCAAATTATATACTTCAGAGTCAGAATAGAATATTCACAAGTAAAACGATGGCAAACACAAAGAAAGGAAATATATTTGTAGAACGAATATAAGATATAAATAATACAGACAGCATTATGCACTAATTAGTCCATAAATATATTAATAAGCTTGCAATTTTTCCCTACAACGCTTTACACAATTTTCAAGGGCAACTATTTTAACTCTCCGCTGGCTACTGTTGAAAATGCATTGAAATTTTATAAATAGTTGGCGACATTGGTTGACATTTGAACCAGACCCGGCGGCAGAAGCTAATAAAACGCAATATCAATGCAGAGACACAATTATGACATGGCTCGGAACGCCAGGACCATTTGAAAAGCACTCACATCCGGTGTTGTGATATGTCACACGCAACACTCAGTACATTCAGGGAGAGTCCCCAAGCATTACTAAAAAAAAAAAAAATTTAACTCACATCAAAATCCACGTAAAAACTAGAAACAAACAACATGGAGGGAAGCTTTTGAATAGCCCCAGGGCCTTAACTTGTTATGTATGTCAACTTGGACAGCAAACAGTAGCAATTAGTACATACATATAAATATATATATATATATATATATATATATATATATATAGGTAGCTGCAAGTAGCAAATAAATGTACAAGTATTTGCACAGCACATCTACACATGCTGTGCGTGTGGGTGGTACTCGTGTTGCAGCTGCGCCTAAAAGATGCTTTAAGAAACGAATGTCTAAAGGCTCTAAATGCGAGCCTGCAAATCTCGGAGCTCACTAATTAACCGGAACATCAAGCACATCAGCAACTGTTGCTGGAGGGCTCATAATGCCAGCTAGATAGTCAAGTGGGGAGCCGTTCTCTGGCCTGGGCAGCCACTTCGCATTAATACTATATTAAGTAGAGTGGCAGCATTTTTCTGTAAAATGATTATATTCATTTAAAATTACCTAGGGCTTAAAAAATAAATCATATTGTTGTCACAAGTCACAGAACTAATTTATGTTTACATAAATAGCCTATTTAATTATTAAAAGTAAATCCGAATTTCTAAGCTCTTTTTTGATAGTTGGCATTTTGAATTTACGAATAAATTTTTGATCAAGAATTGTGTTAAAAATATATATGTCGATATTATATCCTCTCTCTCCCATTTTCAAAACTAATTCGTGAATATTTGCTCTACATGATATTTTATAATGCTACATGCATGCATGTTGTTCATCTAATTTGTGACAATATATTCCAGAATAAATCATGTCTGAATCAGAGCTGTTATATTTAAAAAATGGTTTGTTTTGCAGTTATTTTGTCAAATGTAGTAATTATCTTCCATCATTAACAACAAAAGGCAATAAAAATCGGAAAATCTCTGTTGAAAATGTAAGGAATATATAAAAAAAATTGGTCGTCTGTTAGATATAAAAACACTCACAAAAATGTATCGCTTGACAGTGGCTATCATTGTATATCAAAACCATATCTAGCAACACTTAAAAGCAACAAACTGAAATATGTTTGTCTATGTGTGGCATATGTGTGGCCATATTTAAACTTATGTACTCACTTATTTAAACTTGAGCCCCAAAACCAACGAGCCAAGACGTTGAATTTGGACTTTGACTGACTTTCAGTTCATCAGCTTTTCCGTTTCTGTGGACTTCAATCATTTGGGATTAATTTGATAAGGCGACAGGCAGACACACACACTAACAAACACCAGCACACACAAAGGTCACATGAGCGTCTCCCGGTGATTGTGGTCGTAATGAGTCTTTGAGCGGCAAGTTTTACAAAGGGATAAAGAAGCCATCACCCGAGTTTAATGCCTTACAAAAAATAACTTAATTCAGATAAATTTACATGATGTACGATGCACTTAATTGCTAACATTAAGCTAATCTTAAGATCTGCCATTAAGGATGGGTGTATCCCGAAACTCCAGATCCATTGCCGTGGGCGCCTGTTGATATTCCACCAGGATCAAACGGTTATTGCCCACCTTGAGCACGGGCGCGGGCACATAGAGTGTTATCTGTGGTCCCACCAGGGGCCAGTATCGCCCCAAGTTCTCGCCATTCAAGAAGACAATACCCTTGCCCCAGCCGGACATATCTAGATATGTGTCCGCCAACTGATCGGCACTATCGATGCTCAGAGATCCATGGTAGACAGCTGGTCCAGAGCGTAGCACCTTTCTTGGCCATCGGAGCTCCTCGAAACCAATGCTTGCCGCCTCCGTTGACTGGGCGATGAGCTTCTCCAGGTCCTCGTACGACTGCAGTGGATACTTGGTCATATTCCAGTTGGTCAGTACCTGCTTGTCCAGGCGCACATCCTTCGTCAGGCCCTTGAAGTCGTTCAACTGCAACCCATAGTTGAGGCGCCCCTGATTCTCAACCAGAATTTGCAATTGGCGACCCGAGCTGGCACTGAGCGGCAACTCATAGATGGGCGTCTCACGCGCCAGTACGCCCACAAATTCATTGTCCACATAGACATAGCCACGATCCGCCAAGCCGGGCACGTACAACACGCTCGGATCCCGTTTGAAGTGCGTTGGCAGCCAGGTCTCATACAACACCAGTCCGGAATATTGGTCCAGTGCCTCAAAGGTCTGTGGCTTCGCGGCACGCACAACGCCCGTGCCGAGTGTCTGCCGTCCATCTGCCGAAAGCAGCGTGCAACAGCTGACCAATCGCACTTTGCCGTAAGCTCGCTTCGGCACCGGCATCGGCACCGGCACATCCGGCAGTGGCAAATATCTGTTGATTATTCGACGCAGTGCCATATATTTTGGCGTTGGATCACCAGCTTCAGTCATTGGTGCATCGTAGTCGTAGCTGGTGATATCCGCTATATATTTACCGGGATTGTTGTCATTGGCGCCCGCCGTAAAACCAAAGTTGGTGCCGCCATAGAACATGTAAAAATTGACACTGGCCCCGCTCTCCAGCATATCACTGCAAGATTCAAAGAAATCATAATAGTTTGTTAGGAAATGTTTTTTTCATAATTCATTTACTTTCACTTCTATCATCTATCTATAATTTTAAGACCACATTAAAATGATTAATATGCAAGTAACAATATTAAGTTTAAATAAATTTGCATGATTTTGGACCTTCACAACATGATCAAAAATGTGTCAGAGAATATTATATATATATACATATTCTTTCTTTATTGCTGGGTGACCTTTTTCTTTAGAATTGAAATATGTATTTTGCTCGTCAAGTGGTTTTCTCTCCTAACCGGATTACAAATATGGTGGTAGTTGTATAGGAAAAAAACACCAGAAACCAACAATAAGCATATTTGAAACAATATATATATTATTTAAATATAGGACTCATTTTTATACCCACGAAATGTAAACATCTTGATTCGATTTTGGTTTTATACACATATCATATTTCTGATATTTCCGACAAAACTTTCAAGTGTTTCAGTAGAAATTTTATAGAAATGAAAATGAAAATTAAAATATTTCCTTGTAATTTATGTAAAAAAAATAAAAATTACGAGGCTCTCTGTACAAACTTGACTACAACTAGTGAAACTTACATAAATGTGCCCGTTATTGAGTCTGTGCTCACGTTGGCCATTGGTTCCGTCCAGTGCGTCAGCCAGCCGGGATAGTATTCGGAATTAACCAGTGGACCTTTGGGCTCGAATCGTCGGAGCCTTGCCCAAATGTCCTTCAGATTTGATGTGGCGCCAAAGTCCATTGTGGCCAAAACACCCTGAATCTTGCCGCAACGGAGCACAGAGGGTCCATCGTTGGTAAACAGCACTGCCTTACCATTGACATAGCTCTGAGTCTCGTCGCGTAACCAGTTGCGATAAGTCAAGTCGCAGGCGAAGTAGGATCCATACTCGTTTTCGACTTGAACCATGATGATAGGTCCTCCATTGCCATACAGATAGGGTGACATGCGAACCATTAGCTGTGCATACCAGATGCGCACCTCGCTGAGATAGTCTGCAAGCAATAGAATTAGTTAACTTGGCCAAGTGACGTCGGGCTAATACCCACTTATGTCGGCTGTGCGCAGTTGAATGCCTGGATACTTTTTGAGTAGCCAGTAGGGAAAACCACCCATATCGCGCTCAGCGCATATGTAAGGACCCGGACGCAGTATCACCAACAAATCCTCGTCCACAGCCAAGCGAATGAAGCGCTCCAGATCCGCAATGCCCTTCCAAACGTAGACGCCATCGCGAGGATTGTGCAGTGACCATTCTACGTATCTACATAGAAATGATGTGTGGTAATTTTAAATTCAAATGTCAAGTCAATTGTCATTTACAGCCATGGCCAAGCATATGTATATCACAATGGAATCATGTGTGTTCAATGCAAGCATATTTTTTTTTATTTACCACTGTGCTTTACGATTCCTTTGATACCTTTGCTCTAGGATTCTAATCCTTAGTTATCACAATTATCACACTTATTAGATATTTTCGAAAACATTTTCAAATAAGTAGCTGATATTTACAAGTGATTTAGTTATTGGTACTTTAACCTGAACACTGCGTCACATTTACGACTAATATTCGCCACGAGCTTTTGTCATTTGTATTTTTGTAAGGAATTTCAATAATTTTGTATTCTTTTGTGCTACTTGCCTGGACATGACTGTACGTGAACTTACGTTGTAACTGCATTGAGGCCAGCGGCACGCATTGTCCTTAGGTGTCGGGACCAGGTTTCAGGATGTGCGCGAAAGTAGTGAAAGGAGCCGGATATAAAGCGAAATGGCCGTCCATCCTTTAGAAATCGATCATTCTCATAATCCACAGTAAAGTTGCGATTAGTGCTCTTAGTTCCAGCGACTAAGGTGAACGTCAGGATTGCCACAAAACTACTGAAGAAATGCATTCTGCCTAATATTGAAGCTGCAATGCAAGAAAAAATTCTTGTCATTCTTTCTTTTTTCAAATATTTGCTTTTTTATACCCCTAGTCAATGGGGTATGGTCCTTATTGGTTTGAAAATGGTCCTTATTTTGTAATAATGTATACTATTTATTTTGTATAGGTTTTAAATATGTACAATTGCTTTCAACTTAATCAAAAGCAGAATCGCAGAATAACAGCTCAAGAAATTGTGATAATGATAAAATTGGGTAAAAATAATATATATTTTTATATCCGAAATATTTGAAATCAATCTCAAAATTTGCATTGCAAATATGCTCTAAGATAAGTGTCCTTAAAATAACTTAGTACGTAAGTAATAAGTGTCCTTAAAATAAGTCAGACCTGAACTAGAAACAAAATAAAATTATTTTGAGGAACCAGTAACCGAAGCAGATATGATCGGAGCCGAAACATTGTAGCTGGAACAGTTTCGGTTCTGAGTGACATTGACATTGACAGGAACTATCAAGAAAGCACCAACAAAGTACTGATGTCAAAGTAATAAAATCATAATTATGGATGTGGTTAACACATATTCATAAGGATTGTTAAAAAATAATATTTCTAATTGTTTAATATTGGCTAACGATATGCATTTTTTATATTGCATGCTAATTTTTTATTAAATTCTTAGTACATAAAAAAAAATAAAATAAAAATACTTAATAGTAGCTTTAATGCTAAACAATCTTTACAATTATTAACCGATTTATTTTTTAAACTATGTTGACCTTATGACCTTACTATAGTTCTTGCAACTAGTGGTTCGTTCCCAGAATAAAATGCTCCTTTGCAATATAGTTTTTCATGAACTCTGCTTAGTTATATATTCGGCTTTTGTGGATATAGCATTTTAAAATTGACTCATATTTGAAAACATGTCAGTCTCTTTCTGTTTCTTGTAGGACTAGGAAGTAACACCAATTTATTAGAGATTTGTTGCATATAACATTTAATACTAATACACAGAAAATTGTGTTACAGTTACAGAGTGCATTTATTTAATGTGGTCCTGTATTGTGTCAAGATAAAAATTAAATATTACGTTTACAATGATATTTTATTTAGTTTAGTGAAGTTAAAGAATTTAAACATTTGACGATTCTATTCAATTGCACAAGTAAAATGTAGACAATTGGTTTGGAATATTTTACAGGAAGGAAATGTACTTCCCCTGTGGAATTTCATTGCATTTCCTGCTCTAAACACACAGAATGAAAATAATTAGAAATATTGCTGCCGGAAACAAAATTGTCGAGCTTCCCATAACGCATATTTACTATTTATCCAGCGAAATCTCTTGTGACCGCAAATATCTCTAAGCTGAGAAATAAAATGAGATGCCGCAATTCAAGTTCATGGTTCAATTACTTAGTTGACATCGTTGCCGTCGCATGTCAGTTCTTTGCTGACTGACTGACCGACTGATTGACAGACAGCAAAGTGAACAAAATCTGTGTTTGTTTTGCTATCAAAATCGAGTAATTTAATGCAACGCCTCGCTTGACAAATCAATTATAAATTTATGCGACTTTTGTTTTAGGAAAATACCAAAACTGTTTTATTTTCATCAGCAAAAATTTGATGTGCAGTAATTTTTTTTTATTTTTATTTATTTAATTCATGTGTAAATGTTCGAAATGTTTCGCAGCTCAGTTCACTCTGCCGATTTCAGACAGTTCTCAAACGAGCTCTTATCGCAACATGCCAATATTTGTAATTTAGTTCACGATTCTATACATATGTATGTATGTATTTATGTATTTGTGTATGTATGTTTGTATGTACGTGTGTTTTGCGCATAACAGATTCTCATTTTTTTATGCTCAATTCATTTCTTGTCAACTTTATCATATAGCTGTGATTATCGAAATTTAGTGAACAAATAATACACCAGTCAACACACAGTATAATTCACCCAAAATGTGTTTACAGAAAGTCATTGAATTGATTTTATATATACATTTTGGTTTTTTAAATATACTTTTTTTACGGATCCAGTTCAAATATTATTTTTATTTTGCATCGAGTTCTGTGACTTGAATCTTAACCAGATTTCCAAGATTCAAGATCTTGAAATATATCAGAAAGTTAAAAATAAATAACCAGTTTATTTGGAGCCAACGAAAGACATATTTAAATTAAAAATATAATAAGTAATTGAATTTATAATTATAGTTTGTATTTAAATATGATGTAGATTTCAAGATAATTCTAGAATATAATTATGATGTACACATAACTATAAAAAATACTCAGATTTCTTATCTGAATGTTATATATGGAAGTCAATAGCAACTCTCCACAGTAAATCACCAAAAGAAATGTACACATATATTTTGCAAAACATCTGCCAGCAACCACAGATGTAATTTACCAGAAACCTACTGATCCCTATTCAATCTATTGGTATTTTGATTACATTTTGTAAATCCCAAGCGATAATCTATTATCAAAAAATAAGTACAAAAATATATGTAAATGTATATATATTTTGATGCGGAATCTGCTGGACTGTAACAAAACTAATGCAATGCGTGTACTTAATTGAGTGTGAACTAAATGATCCGATCTGAATGATCTGTCCCGACCCTGAACTTGGATGAGTGCTGGAGACTTGCCCCGAAAATTAAGGCAATCACCAAAAACAAAACCAAAAATAATTTACCCGTTATCCAAACGGAACTCATAATGTTTATGTATTACTCTGTGTGTAGCGGCAAGAACAACAAAATCAAAGGCACATTTTTAATGGGATTCAGCGTCAGGCAAACTCACTACATGAGTCAAGCATTTTAAACATTTGACCCAATTCAATTATTTTGCATGCACAAGCCCAACGTGAGGCTCACAGTTCCCCATGGTTCCCGGAGAGTTCACTGGCAAGAAAGTAGCTTGCTATCTTTTGATTTAGAATAGCGGATTGTTGTTATTGTTGCTGTGTCAATGATCGGCTTGCGATATTTCCATTCAACAGTAGGTCAACAGATATTGCCCTTAAGATAACATTAAGATGAGAATACTTTCTATCTTTTGTCACACCTCTTATGCTCATCTGGAAACCCCTTAAAATGCTATCAGTGACACTTAGCCTGTTTGTGGAAATTTATATGACATATACACACTCACTCAATGTTCTAGATATGTTTCTTCATAAATATAAAAACACATGTGATTGTATAAACACTGTACACACGTTTTCATTCAGTACTCGTAAACAGTGCAGAGGCAAGCCGTGTGTTTCGTTTGAAAGCTGAACTTAAACTGACCGATCATCGGCAACGACGTGCTGATAAGTGCAGCTAAACTCAGGCCGAGAACGATACTCAAATCATTTACACATACATGTCGGCAGTTGTGTTCCTATGTTCGTGTCGTGCTCACGCACCTCAAGCGCCTTTCTCGATCCAAGCTAATTGTGGCCAATTTAAATGGGAATATGAGTTCTTATTTCAATGGCTAATCAAATCATTATCATTGCGCTTTGTTTTGAGACTTATAATTCTCAATAATACCTGAAAGTGTTTTGGCGTGAACAATTCTGATACTTGAATATTGATTGAGATAAGTGTTTTAATTAGGACTTTTAATATTAGGTGTATATTTATGACATTGCACTGATCATAGAAATGAAATGTGTACAAATTTCTAAATATTCTTTTATTGAATTTTTATAGGAAAAGCATTCGAAATCAGTGTATACAATTTTTTTTTAATTATTCAGTGTTTAACTTATTAATTTGGAAAAATTTAGTTGAGTCTAAATTTATTTTATATCTTTATCTGATTCTCACGAAAAATGTGAATCTATTTTGTATTTGCTTGAAAAGATTTATTTATATATTGTATGCAAACAGTGTTATAAAAAAGTTGTATTCATATTAAACAGATATACATACATATATACATATGAAAGGCGAGCAGCATGATAAGCGAAGGGAGCAGAATAATGTGCATGTGAATTCTGTTCATTCAGCAGCGCAGCGAAATAAATATTTATTTATATATGTGTTATTCCGTTGTTGTTATACACTGAACCCAAAAGGATAAAAAGGGTATAATGGTTTATGCAAATGCATGTAACAGGCAGAAGGAAGCATATTCGATCCCATAAAGTATATATATAAATACTTCAAATTTGGAATATAGGTTCTCGTATACCCAACGGATCTTAAGTTTGCTTTATTCTTATCGATAACTGCCTCAGTTTATTGAATATCGATTCATTTCGATTGGCAATAGCAATAAATGCAACAATTTTAAAAGCAGAGGCATAATAATTATTATATGCATATGCATATTGTTGATAAACTCATCAAGATCGGTTAAGAAACACACAAGTTATAGTCGAAAATATATTTTCATGTTGATCTCATTTCTATTAGCAGACGCAAGCATTTTCTTTAGTTTTCAGAAGTCCACTTAATAGTAGAAAAATAAGAATTAAAATAAAAGTCAAAAATAAAATACTGTTTAATGTAAAAGAAAAAAGGGAATATGAATTTTTCTTTCGTATCCAAACACTTCATAGACATACTGTATGTCTATTTACGTGTTTGTAGTTGCTTGGTTTTTTTTTACTATTCATTACCTGTGGTTTTTAAAAGAAATGAGTGCACTTGCAGACCTGCTCACATTCGGAAAATTATAGGGAAATTCACCAATAAGATCAGAATATATTTAGCAGCTGGCTTCAGGGTATATCGTGGTTGAGCTCACTCGACTACAGCTTTCTGACTTGTTTGACATATTGTTAGTAGGAGGAAAATTGTCATTTTATTATGAAATACGTAGAATACTTATAGAATACTTAAAAAGTCATTAAAACCGGACAATATATTTATTGTACATAATTGTTATCCAAATCATTTTTTCGAAATTTGCATATATTTTTCATGTAAGCAATCAACAAGAACTCAACATAGCTGAATTGCAAGCTCAAGAGTTATTTAAATTAGTATCTTATACATTAAACATACGTGTTTATATTTATATTTATATTATACAAATTTAATTATTTACAAAAACACTGCTTTCACATTATTTGTTTTCCCATTTTGGGCTGTTTGCTGATAAGTTGGCCCCGAAGCAATTGGGGAATGTGACCCATGGATGAATTATAAATATATTATTTATATATATATATATTTATATATTGGCATTATCAATATGGATGATTGCTATGACATCGAAATTTTAAATTGGCTACAGCTGCACGCTTCATATTCTATGCATTAACTGTTGCTCGTTCTTTTTTTTTTTTTTTGATTTTTTGGTTGACGAGCTGAAGCCGCAGGCAAATTGAAACTGAAAGCGGCCAAAAAGTGAATTTTCTATTCAGTGTTGTTTTATTATTTGTTTCGTATGTTTACTTTTATTGTTGGGTCGTCGGCTTGGCTAATGGACCTTTATTACCCAAACACGCCCACACCCACACACGAGTATATCCGTGTCACGTCCTGTTGGCCGTCTTGGCCAAAATGTAAATCTCGCACTGCATCTTTAATGTGGCCCATTGGCAGTTTAAAGTGTCCGCTGGGGTTGCACAAACCAAACACGAATCTCTTCGCATACGCATACGCATACATAGACAATTAGACAACCCATACACGCACACACACACACACACACAAATATGTACGTTAACAGCTTTGCTTTGGGCCATGCCCATGCCCATATTATCGTTGGTGACACATGCGAGGACTGTTGACTGCGTCCTGTTTCTAAGCCATTGTTCGACTACTGCCTGCTGTCAGTTTCATGTCATGATGTGGCAGGAGGCGCCCATTAGCAGGGTGGGGACACGGCGCCTCTAAAACAGGAAGCTTCACACTTTTGCTGCCAGCTAATTTTGCGGCTAAAACTTTGGGGCATAGTCGTTGGAGCTCAGAAGTTGCGTTCAGCTTGGTACTTTGACATTTGCCGTCACTCGTATTATGTTTAGTATTTGAAAACTTTTAGCTCGGCTTACTTAAGCTTAGCCAAGCACAAATTTAAATACATTTAGCGATAAGTCAGAGGATCCATCATCCGTTCAGCTTGAGTTTGCACTTAACCTGTTGATTGCCGCAAATGCAACATCAATTCAATTCAAATACATTTTTGCATTCAATTCAATTGGCACTTGGCGTTGCCGCTTTCTATGCACCACGATGACTGCAACTGCTTCGGTTTCCTCCTTCCCGCCGCCAGCGGCAATCAATTGAATTACATGTTTCCAGTTTCCTGTGCGCGCATCGTTAGTGTTAGCACATCCTCAATGACCACATCTCTAACAGGGTATATTCACTTATTTCAGACGCCAACAGAATCTGTTTAATTTATTTTTTTATTATTTATTTTAATGTGGTACAAAAATTTTACATTTAATTTAAAATTACAAATTATATTCATTTAAAAATATAAGCAACTAAGCAATCCAAATCCTTGCAAATCCTTTAAGAATCTAATCTGAAGTTAATATAAAGTATTTTTAAATTAATGCCAGATTTTAACTCTAGACTGCAATATTTTATAATTGTTTTAATCATAATTAACAATTGGAACACAAGATCGGTGTTCGAAAATTGGACTTACAAGAGCATTACAAATTATCTTATTACTATAAGGGTTATCAAATTGCTTTAATACCGGCTTTTTAAACCCATTCGGGAGGATTAATTACAAGAAAAATTACCTTAATCGATTTTGGGAGGCATAATTGCAAACTAATAAATTTATATTTGTTGGCAATTTTTGTGGTGAAAATTCTTAACGTATAATCATCAATCGGGGTTGGTAAACAAAATTTGTTAGTAAAAATTTAAATAACTGGGAGACAAACAATAGAAAGTAGTTCAGCATTTTCTTTCTTTTCATACGTTAAATTTAGATTTTTTAAGTGTCTGCTCAAAATTAAATGAGTCTTGTATCTGATGAAAATTCAAAATATCGCTATAATCAATAAAAATAAATATTTATTTATAAATTAATGTGAAGCGCTAACTTATAAATTATTTTTGTATACATGCGACTTAGTTATGTATGACCACATTGAAAGTTTCCATTTCACATTTACATATTGAAGAATACTAAGCCTTAAAAAAACTAAAATACAAGGTATGTTATAGTTGCCACTTGAGTAGCGTCAACTTTCTTATTTGTTCTTATTGTTGCTGATGTTTTTCTTGACAACAGTTGCCTAGCTAGCTGAAAGTGCAACTCCACGCAGTCTTATCGAGAGTGCCTCCCAGGCGATGCCACAGCATTTGCATGGCAATTTTGCTTAACGAGGATGATGACAACTATTGAGCATAATCAATGGCAAGTCGCTGGCTAGAGCTGCATTGCGGCAGTTTTCAGCTCCAAGGTGGCTCCATTTGTGTGTTCCACAAGCATTTGCTTGTGTGACTATAAATTGTGGCACCAACAACCGTTAGCTGTTTGCATATTGTTGCAAGTGCAATTGAGCTGCTGCTGTGAAGACAACCATTATGCCTTCTACTGCCAATATTTACATGTAAATTCAGCTCCAAGCACAGACGGATAAAAAAAAAAATAAATAAGAACAAAAACAAGAGGTCGCCTTTGGATTTTGTATTGATATGTAAATTACACTTTTATATAATTTTTTGCAAATATGGCGGCAAAGGAAAAAAGCCATCGAAAACTGTAAACAGATGAATACATTTAAAATAAATTAGAACATTACCAAGCACATAGATAGAGTTTCAGGATAGTATTGGTAACCGATCAACAAATATGATATCTATGAAACTTATATTATGTCTTGATTATTAATAATCACTAATTGATCTGACATTGTTTATTTTGTTATGCTTTCATAACTTTGTGCGCCATCTATGTGTCGTCGTATAGAATCGCCCGCCTAAAAGCACACTACAACAATTTCAAAAATGAATGATCAGAAAATGATTCTGCTGCTGTTGCTGTTAACAGCTGCCGCAGTTGCAAGTGGCGACATCGATGGTGAAGCAGAGGAACGCGACGTGAACGTTAATAGCATCAGTACATTAGCACCTGGAATTGTTGCGCAATCAAGGAAAATCGTAAAGCGAGCACCGACCAACAGTTTCATTGGCATGCGCGGCAAGAAGGAGCAGGAGTCATCCACAGATGATAATTGGTTGGGACCCGATCCTCTCGACTATGATGGCCTCGTCGATGTCGATAACTATTACAATGAGAACGGACGACGCTTCAAGAAAGCACCGTTGGCCTTTATTGGCATGCGCGGTAAAAAGTTTAATCCCAACAGCAACAACAATCTGCGTGATTTACTTCAACACATGGAGGAGGAACGTGTACGTGAATATATGCTACAGGATTTCCTCGATCATCTGCCGATAGACGCCAACAGTATGGCCAAACGGGCGCCCACCGGTTTCACGGGCATGCGGGGCAAGCGACCAACAATGACTGATGCCGACGCCGTCGACCAGTATGAGGACGATGCCATGGAACTGCTGGAGAAACGTGCTCCAGTCAACTCCTTTGTCGGCGTGCGGGGCAAGAAAGATGTCTCCCATCAACACTATAAGCGGGCCGCTCTCTCAGAAGTAAGCAGAATTTACATAACTGAAGATGAGCGCGTTGTGGCATTCAATTAAGGGGAGAAACATGATTCGATAATTATTCTTTAATTAGATTTCATATGACCTATCTACTACAAATTAGGATATACACATATTTTAAATTCGTGATGAAGATTAGATTGCCTTTCAGATTGATACCTATATATTTATTATAAACAGAAAAACGACTCTTATTTATATCAGCAAGAAAGCTTAGAGGTGATTTGAGAATCATTCGTTTCTCATCATAGCATTTCCTCGTATGGATAGAATGTCAGCGATAACCAAAAGGATATGCTGCTGTTTTTGGCCGACAACTTTTTTAACTTTAACTTTTTTTTAATAAACAACAATTTTCAGTAGAACTTTTCGAACAATTTTTTGATGTTTAATATTAAATATAATTTTATTTTTCTTAACAAAATCATTTTCTAAATATTCAAAATATTATTCATTTTGAGTTATGCATATGCAAATTAATGATTGAAACTAATTTAGCACGCACCTGTCTTCAATTCTCTAACAAATTGCAATTTATAAACATTTATGGAACTAACCATGGCCAGTTGTGGCGCAAAATCTTTAAAAAGGCATACGATGTGCGTGGCAAGAAGCAACGTTACGCGGACTTCAACAACAAATTCGTGGCTGTGCGTGGCAAGAAAAGCGAACTGGATGACGACACTGGCCTGGAGCAGAACATGTTGCAGCAGCAGCAGCCTTGGGTCTACATCATTGGCGGCAAGCGTGCGCCAAACGGATTTGTTGGCATGCGAGGCAAACGTCCAGGTGAGGAATGCACATGCAGTTACCCATTTGGACCAAAGATGCTTATTATATGCATATCAATGTTCTGTTGCAGAGCTTGTGGAGTAAGCGGAACTGGTGGCAGAGATAGGCGAGCGCTTTCCTCATTTACATGTGACGAATGACAGTCGGAAGTTCCTTTTAAACTAGGCAAAAACAATGTTATAAATAATCGCTGGGCTGGAGATTATTTAAAACATACACACACACATACATATATATAGAAAAGATTGTCTCTGTTACGTAAAGCTAATCAAATTTACTGCGATTTAATCTTAATTTAATTAAAATCGCATTTGGTGCCTATATTTGCTCCAGTTGATAATTGAATTGAATTATTTCTATCTCTATTTGTGAACAAAAATAATCAAAATTAAACTTTAATAAGTACTTATGTACCTAATATAGATATTTCAAAAATCCATTATATACACCCACACACACACACACACACAAGGATATGTAAGTGAGAGCGAAATGTTAATTTACTTGCAATTAATTTATTACAACTACATGCAAAAATTATATATATACCAACATACATATATAACACAAGTGTCTAATTAAATATTGTAAATATTGTACGGTATATAAATCGAAATAAAAACTATTATTAAAAATACAAAATTCATACATATATGTATGTTTGTGTGTAAATAATCAAACTTTTCCATAGTGCAAACCACAAAATGATTATTTCAATCTTTTCAATGTTTTTGACTTTATTAAAAAAAAAAACTTGACATTAACAATTAATAATTTCAGTCCAGCTGCCAACAAGCTTCATCGAAATCTGGACAAGGGCAAAATTAAATCTTAAAATGGGAAACACAGTCTTATCAGTAATGACTAACAATCAATATGATCTGTAAAGGCAATTAACAAAAAAAAAAACAAGTATAAATTGCAATGTGTACACAGTTCGAATAGAAGATACCCCTTACAAATAACTGGACTATCATTATACTTGATCCTCATTTTCTAATCATAGTTTTTGAAAGCATTACGATAACTCAGAACGAGAAACAGACCCATTCATACATGAGATATGAGATGGCCAGAAATGTGAGATTGGACCTAAACAAAATCTTCTCGTTTTTTGTTTTTCCCTTGCTTATCTATTGGTACGGGGTATACAATAAAGAAAAGAGAAATACCAAACAGACATCTCATATTTCTTGGAATTACACAACAACAATCTCTACTCACAGAGTATTTACACATGTGTGTGTGAGTGCTCAATACAAAACACAAGTACTGCACAACAAAACTGTTTTCTAATATAATTTGGACAGACTTTTAATAAGGCGCCGAAGATGAGTGTAAAGCAATAATGTTTGTATAATAGGCAAAGACAACTGCGCATTTGAATAGAACACCCATTAGACGACAAACAGGTAGTCGCACACCAGAGGTAGAGGTAGAATTTCTGCTCCTAATTGTGATTATTAGTGAGAAGAAGAGCACAGCAAATGCATTCGCCATGCAACAGCAAAGAATTGTGTGTTGTGCAGTGTAAACAGTTATCATTGTCGCGCACTTTCACAATTATTACACGAATTTCGCATTTGACGAACCCAAATGTTCTCTGTGGCCCAGCAGAGAGCGGCAGCTGTTCGCTACTGAGAGCCGGAGCTTAAGCCGGCAATCATACAAATGTCGCTCTCTCTCTCTCTCTCTCGCTATGCGCTTCGCTGCGACAGCTGCGATCTCAGCTTATAAATAGCAGACGAAGTGCGTTCTAAGCCAGTTACTTTTCGACTGCCGCTCAAAACGTCAACATCGTCTCAGCAATTCGGAAAATCGGACAGTAAATTGTTAGTATTCGTGTGTGTGTGTGTGAGTGAGTGAGTGAGTGAGTGAGTGTAAGTGAAGAGGATTCATAAGTGGCGACTTGCTTGGATGAAAATGTTATGTGTGTCAATTTTGCAAGACAATTCAACGAAACGAAACGATTGACGTTGTAATTTTCGTATGAGGACAGTGGAAATTTTTCTTCTCTTACAACAAATAACAACTGTCCATACTCACCTACATTTTGCCTCAGACAGCTTTCCGTGGAAAACCAGTATTTTCCGTTTTTATATTTTGTCCCAGTCAGTCACAGCTGGTCCATTCGCATCAGTGAAACTCTGCGCATTTCTTTATTACATTAACTTTCTGTTTATTATTGTTGCTTATGTTTTTTTTTTTTTCTAGCTACAAAGTGTGTATTTCGTATTTGAGACAAGTACATATTGTGACAAAGATGCTGAGACTGTGGGCATGCCTGCTCCTAGTCTGCGCCGCTCGAGCGGTGCCATTCTACAGCGAGTAAGTAAAAAAAAAAGAAAACAGAAAAAATTAAAAGAAAACATTGAGAAATTATTTGTTTGTGTGTGTCTGGTCTTTGTGTGTTGGTCGTGTTGCATTGCAAAATGCATGCATATTTCATGTAGTTTTTAGATTTATCCATTTCAATCATACCTAACGTGTGTTGGCAAATTGTTCACACAATATCAGGATTTGCAATATTCCTAAATGTAGGTTAATTGTTTTAAAACTCTATTAACTGATGTTTAACATTGCTCTGCTAAATGAATACAAATTTATGACTGTAATTAATTTATCACCTATCGTACCATCAAATATAATACAAACCCCCTCGCTCCCTCAATTTAGTCTAGTTTATTTAACTTTGGCTTTATTTACTTACCCAATCGGTGATAATGCATGCCTTTTTTACAGCGTCTTTTCTAATTCAGCTTACGTTTTACCTAGCTTCTTCGACAGGCTCCTCCTTTTACATGTATGTCAACTGAACATTCCCGGCATTTAGCAACCTCTTCCCATATTGTTCCAACCACATTCCGTGCACTTTAAATATTGACATGACAATTCCAACTTTTTTTGGTTATGGTTTGACAAATCACAAAAAACTTACCTAATTGGCAGAGTTCAGTTTTTTATGACATTTGTTCTAGCAGCGTATTTGCTTGTTAGCTCAAATTTCACCATTTGCAACATTAGCTACGTAAACAAAAGCGCGTTAAGCGAATTTGCAAATAGCTGAGCCAATAAAAAAAATATTGAGTCTGCCGCAGAAGAACACATAGTGTAGCAAAAATTTGAAAAAAATACACACACAGATACACCTATGTATCTATATATGCGAAAATGCGGAAAGAAAGTCAAATCAGTGCGATGACCTCAATTTTACATCTTCGTACGCAAAAATTCCCCGTGTTGTGAAGAGTGTTCGACAGTAAGCATACCCAGTATTGTTGGCATTTCTCATCTACGTGAAACTTCGTTTCCAATGCAACTGCCGTAATATGGAGATTGTTCCATTGAGGGATAAGCGGCGAGAATCTCGATCAAATATCGCCGATGGCAACGCTTAACCCTGCAGTTCAAGTTTTTGCGAAAGACATTGCACAAATAACAACAGCAACAACAAGAGCAAGAGCAACACCAAGAAAATTAACTATACCGATGAGAACAATGCAGTTTCAAAGTGGGTCATCGACTTTAGGGCATCCGCAAGACATGCCGATGTAAATGTAGTCACGGGATTTGACAGATGATTGTTGCTCGTATCTTAGGATAGTTGCTTGCTGCTTGTTGTTTGTTGCATGTCTGAGCCGTTTTACACTTGGCTGACTACAGCAAGCAACCTTAAAAACCCCAAAAAAAAACACAAAAAATCTGTAGACCCCTTAACTATTTAGTTGTACTTGTTTAACAACTTGAACACCACCCCCACTCATTTTAACATTCATTAGTAAACTACGCAAAAAAAAAAGTACAAAAAAATAAGAAAATTGCTTTTTGACAACTCATTAGCTGCAATTTTTAGAGCCACAAACACCCTAATTTAATGCGCTGTCGGCAATTTTAAAGACCTTAAACTGGGTCAAAAAGCGGCTGCTGCTACCCACAGTGTAACTGGTTTGGTTCTACAATTTGTTTATTATATTTTATGGTAGATAGTTTTAAACCTTTGCTCATCGACTATAACCAATAGCTTTCGCTGTGTTTTTTTTAATTTCATATTAATTTATGTATCCCTGCTTTAAAATTGTTAACGTTTTGCATTCGACATGCATCAAAGACAAACGGAAAATTTTGAGAAGTTGTTTTGTGATTTGCTTAATTAAAACTTTTACGAGTATTCGAACCCAATTTACACGAGTTTCAATTAACACAAATTGAGTTTTAATCAAAGTTATAAAAAAAAACTCGTCTCAATAGAAAAACATGATTGTTAATTTGAGCACGATCAGATTTGTAGAAAAAATGAGTTAAGAAAATTCACACGTTCATGTGTTTTGATAACTAATCAATTGACCCAAGTATTAATTAACCCTTTTTTTACATCTTTAAACTACAAGTAACTCATGAATTTAAAAATGGAAACTAAGAAAATAACAATATCTTCTGTCTTCAAGAAAGTGAAAGATCTTTATTTGTTTTTGTTTTTGTTTTTTTTTTTTTTTGTAACCCAATTGCAATTTACTTGAAAACAGTTGCTAACCATTCTGCTTGAAGTTTCTCCTCTCGTTAAGTTTACGGCTAGGTGTTGAGTCGCTGTTTGAACTACCAAATGTCAGCAAGTCCAAGCCAAATTGAAGTCGTCTTAAATCTCAGTTCGTGATATGCTCGACACACATACATTTTTTTTAAAATACAGACGACTCGTCGTCTTTCAATTCCTCGTTCAACAAGCGAGTCCATGACTCATGCCACAAGATAAAGATGTTATAAAAAAATAAAAACACTAACAATAAACATAAACAGAACTGTCAGAATACTCGCCTTTAACTGAGCGTGGCCACCATTAAAAATTTGTTATGTTTGCCATATTATATATATATATATGTATATAATTTTTTTATTATGTATTTTTTTAATTGACTTCCGTGTTGGATATATGTAATGAGCACGCTAACCATTAAGGGTCCAGAAGAGTTTACAAAGACACAAATTTATATATTTTTTTCAATATTTATATAAACAAATATATGTATGCGGGTTTATATAGCAAAAGCCAACTAACAAAAGCATTTGTTATTGTTTTTTTGTTATTAGTATTCATTATAATTTTACTTTTGTCAATAGAAAGCTGTCTTAAATTTGTTTGCACAAAGCGTGCACGTGACTCATGTGAAGAAGTTTTGGAAGCCAACATTTTTGTAGGTTTTTTCTTTTTGCTTTTGTTGTATTTATTGCCAAACACTTAAAAAAACGAGATACATAAATCCAGATTGATTAATAATATTGTTTGCTCTATTGTTGCTTTTATTTTTTGGGGAATTTTGGCAAATTTGTTTCGTACACTTAAGACCCAAAAAAAAAAGAAGGTGATTTTCATTTGATTTGTATGGTATTAGCTGTTAAGTTAACGAAGTCAGGTAATTAGTATGCGGCTCACAGAAATGCTGCGCAAAACAATTACTACACAATGAGCACGATCAGCCCGTATACTATATACTATATATATATATATATACACTATATATAGGGAGAATGTCGGTTCTGGCCGGAGCTTCTTTTATGTGCGAAACAATGGTTGGCATATGAATTATGGTGGGGCATGTAGGAACTTTGGGCTTAGTTAGACTCTGGTGTGGAGTATGCATGAAATGGCACAAAACACAGCACAACACACCACACACACAGTCTACACACACACACACACACACACACACTCACACACACACTTAACCACAAACACACACACTAACCGATTCTCCGCGTCACCACCCCCGCTTCTACACACCGCTCATCGACAGCTTTATGCAACATTTAACACGACCATTACCGCTGCATCGCACGCTGTTTGCGCCCATACCATTTGCACCACTAGCACCGCTAGAACCACTGCACGCTCAGCCGTCCGAGCGTGTGGCGAGCGTTTGGGCAGCGCCCCCGCCCGTCCCGCTAACGGCCCAGCATTCACGCCACCAAGCCAGCTTAGCTAATGCGCCCCTGTTGCCAATATTCAGTAGCAGCTTTGGCAGCGATGGCATCACCGACACGGAGTTTGTGCCCCTCGAGCAGCAGCAGCATTCACAAGGTCGCCAGGATGTGGCAGCAGCAGCAGCAGCTGTCTCCACCCAGGGATTGCACCAGAAGCCATTCAGTAAGTCCACTGAATTAATTAAATGAAAACTCCTTAATAAGAGTGGTAAACTGTTTCGCACAGATGTCGATGCCATCACCACGGATGTGAATTCACCCAATCCGGCAGTATTCTTCCAGCAGTCATTCCCATTCTTTGGCAATGAGTTCATCAACTCTTTTGGTGGCTTTGGATTCGGCAACGCCCAGGAACCCTGGTGGAAGGGGTGAGTGCAATATTATGTATATCAAGTCTTTATATAAGCTGAAAATATAATATATATTTATTTTACGACTTAAGTTAAAAAAATTATTCAACATGTTTTGCAAAATAAAGCATAAAAATAACATAAAAATAACTTCATCAGATTTTGCAAAGTGCTTTTTGTGACACATTTATTTGAGAGAAACTAGCTGATAATTTATAATACCACAGTCGATAATCAGAATCTATATGATTAGGTAATCAGAATTGAGCGATGATCGCTATATATTATAGATTCTATGACGTAAGGGCTTAGTTGAAATTCCTTCCAGGAATTAGACAACTCATTTCGATTACGTCGATTTATTTTAAAGACAAGTTCTAATATACAATAAATAAAGATTCATTTTATGAGGATTATAACCGAATTAAATATAGGTAGGCTCAATAAAGGTGTGTATGTTATATGAATGAGTAGAGAAAGAAACATTTATAGATATACATTTAAAATTGATTTAAATCCAGTTTCCATCGAAATTATTCTCGAAGGAGTGTCACAGAGTTTGCACAAAGTTTGCAGCTGCGGAGTTTGAAACTCCCCAATTATATATATCTAGACATTGAAAAGGCTAAGCTCTAAGTTTTTAACAAAAATATAAATAAATGCTAATTATGTATTTTGCTCGCTGAGACAAGCAGAATACTAATTTGGTATTCTAGTAAACAAAAAGAATATTGTGAAACCAAATCGCTCAAGCTTTGTGTTGATTTCAGCTACATCGTACTAAGTACTTCAAAGTAAACTTAAGTAGCTTTTTTTATTAAATATTCCAAATATTCCATTTTCGCTATGGTCAGTCGATTTGTTTTCTTTCCTAATCGCTGCACACGACTGATTTCGACGTTCTCTTGGCATTTGGCAATTAGACAAGCACAATGTCAAGTTCATTTGGGCCATTAAATATGATTTTGATTTGTAATGTCTCTTGACTTATCACCAAGACACGAAACATGCATAATTTTTTATTTTAATAACTATTTTAATTTGAAATGCGATTAATTGCTGCAAACAATAATGGAGACTTGAATATAGACTTGGATGCATGAGCAGCAGGTGTTTGAGCAATTTGTTTGACTCGGCTTCAAGTTGTGCCGACGATTTCTCTTTTAATTGCTCTGTCAGTAACTTGATTGGATATATATATATATATTGTGCACTATATAAAATGCATATATATATATATAGTTGTCGTTTGCACTTTGCTAAATTGTTATTAAAGCGAAATTGTGAAATCAACTAATCGTGTACTCATTGCATGATGTTTTTTTTTTATTTTGCTGAACCGAGAACGAAAGTCAGACACAGCAATTGATAAATTAGCGCTAAATGTAAATAAATACAAAAGTACATATACATATATATGTGTATATATATATATATATATACAAACACATGGATATATAGTAAACATTTGCGAGCCGAGAAATTTCGAAAACTATGGGGTCTCTTTGTGGTGCACACATTCAAGTAATTGAATTGAAGGCAGGCAAAGCTGTTAGGCTGTTAATTCTATGCAGCTATATAGTATAATTCATACTCATATGAACAACTCATATAACTACTCTGGCTGCAAAACTTATCTATATGCGAATTGGTAGCGCAAACATTCATCAGTGCCCATATTGATGTGGCAGATAGCTCATGGGGTGCGTTTATTGGGTGCTGACTAACTGTAATATCGCATTCATAGAGTAAACACAGGTCTATTGACAAAAAAAATATTGATTTGCTAGTCTACAATTTGAACAAGGTATTAGCAAATGGGAGCAAATAAAATGAGTCTACCAAATACTGTAGCCAATAAATTCTTGTATAATTTTATTTTAAATATGGTAATATAATTCGTTATGAGAATATATAAGTAATATTTCAGTTTAATATTATCTAATACACTTAAATACAAAGTAAAAATACAACACTTGAACTGGATATTGAAATTATAAAAAAAAAACATGTCATCAAACAATAAGCAATTAACTAATTTATTTTAATTTAATATTTTAGATTTTCCCAATCAATTATTTTCGTATAACACTCTACAAATTAAACAGATTAAGCTCTATTAAAATCCATGATTACTTCCTAATTATTATGTTGCTGTTGTTCATGTAATTTTCGTATATCTTTTTTTCAAAGAAGACTCGATGATTAGCAAAGAAAATTGATATGAGATTTATACATTTCGTCGTAGACCCAATGTGTGCACCGAGAAGGAGGAAAACGAAGGCGCAACCACGGAAACCGATGGTGATGACACCGTTGACAGCTTTGGTCAGGAACGTGATGGGGCTGGCAGCGAGGTGCGTTCGCCGCTCTTTGGCCAGTTCCATTTCAGTGTGAACTCCTGCTTCGAGAAACCCAACAAGCACGTCTGCACCAAGATGTAAGTGGGGCAACAACGATAATAACGTTGATTATGCCACATGATCGATTGATTCATTGACTCATTTTCCTGCTTAGCGTCAATCAAAATGGCAAGAAGAAGACGCTGACGATGACACGTCAATGTTGCCACGGCTATGGTCGTCCACGGAACGCCGACTTCACCACACCCTGCGAAAAGATCGAGATCAAGGACATTGAAGCCACTGCTGCCGACATGGGCGCCAAGCAGTTCATCGAGAGTGCCAAAAGTGCCGGCCAGCTGGGCGACATGCTTGCCAGCGGCAGCGGCAAGAAGGTGACGATCTTTGCGCCCATCGATGCCGCCTTCCAGGAGTACCGCGGCCAGCATCAGCAGGAGAACGTGAGTAGCAATTACTTGGGCTGCATTTGTTTGATTAACCAACTAACGAGATTCGCTTAGAATGTGGATGATGCCAAGGCGGATGCAACGGGAAAGTCGTCGATTTACAAGCTGCACTCGGTGCTCGGCGAAGTCCAGCTGGAGGATGTGCCCAACGAGAAGCTGCTGCAGAGTGAGGTGCCCGGCCAGCAGATACGCATCAATAGCTATCAACTGCCGCCGGCACTCGGTCTGGAGCCCTATCGCTATGCCGCCAACTGTGTGCCCATTGAGAGGCATGACAAGCTCTCGGAACAGGCACTAGTCCACACACTCGGTGGTGTGCTCAAGCCACTGACCAAAAACGTAATGGATCTGATACGTGAGCGCGCCGATATGTCCATTATGCGTACCGTGCTGGAGAAGACGAACATCAGTGCCCTGCTTGAGGCGGACAAGCCAGTCACCATATTTGTGCCCACGGATGCGGCCTTCGACAAGCTGGAGCCCCATCTGCGACGTGCCCTGAAGGAAGGACGCGGCTGTGCCGCCAGTGAGTACCATTTCTTCTGAGATACCCCTCAATCATAGTTTTGAATGAGCATCTTATTTTGAATAATATTATGAAAAGAAGAAAGAGCACAGTTTAATTGGAGATTTTATATTTGTAAACCCATCGGTTTAGTCAAGATTTAATTCAGATATTAATTATTCAAGATTATTTATTAAGCTCAAATGTCAACCGATATATTATATTATCGGCAACGTATAATTTTAAGTTAGGCACAAAAATATCTTTAAAATGTATACTTTAGAAAAGTTGCTATTTATTAGTGCTATAATATATATTTTTTTCTGAATATCCCTGAACAGATATACTGAAGAATCACATGTTGGATCTGACCTTCTGTTCGCTGGCGACGCTGCCCGGTGCGAAGACCACCGCGTACAATCTGCTGGGTGAACCACTGCTGCTCAATCGCACCCAAGGTGGCCAGAATCAGAGCGAGGAGGCCACGATCTATATTAACAAGGTCGCCAAGATTTTGGATGCTGATATTATGGGCACAAATGGAGTACTCCATGTGATTGACACCATTCTGCCCACCGAATCGGCGCTGCCAATGACCACTTTGATGGCACAAAAGAATCTGACAATCTTCAAGGCTCTTCTGGAGGCATCTGGTTTCGATGATCGGTTCGATGATATGGACAATGTCACAATCTTTGCGCCCACGGACAAGGCGATGCAGAAATCGGAATGGGCACGTCTGCTTGACGAGCAACCGGGTTCGCTGAGGAATAACAAAGACTTGTTGGAGTTCCTCAACTATCATGTGATCAAGCCGATGATCAAGACCTGTGATCTGGCAGAGAGTTCGTTGCCTACATTGGAGGGCGGAAGTGTTCGCCTTAATTTGTACTCCACCCATGCTCTCTTCTCGGACGTGATGAACCGGGCCACAGTCAACTGTGCCCGCCTGGTCCACTTTGATGACGAGAGCTGCGGCTCCGTGTTGCATCAGGTGGATCGTCCCCTCACAGTGCCAAAGACGGTAAGATTCAACAACAACTACAATAACTAGACGAATGATTGCTAATCCTTATTTTGTGCTGCTTAGAATCTGCTTAAATCGCTGGAGGCCAATCCCAACTATAGCAAATTCCTGGAGCTGGTGCAAAAGGCCAATTTGACCCATCTGCTGGCCAATGAATCGGACAGCTTTACGCTGCTGGTGCCCAAGAACGATGTGTTCGAGGAGTTCAGCGAATCCAGCGAATCGAAGGCGTCTCAGAGCCAGTCCGATCTCGTCGTGCTGGTGAAGACCCATATTGTCAATGATGTTGTGTGCTGTGCGGGCATCATACCCACCAATTGGCCATTCGTCCGCTCCATCGAGTCGATCTCGGGTCAGCATCTACGCATCACTCGCGATCGCCGGCCCAAGATCGAGAATGCTGGTGTCACCAAATGTGATGTGATCGCCACCAATGGAATTCTGCACGAGGTCAACGACATCATTGTGCCCCGACCAGTGCAGCAGAATCGTCGACCACAGCTGATGCCCAGCGGCTATCAACCCCAAGGCCACGAATTCGAAGGCTTCTTCTAAAGATCGATGTTCTTGAATCGATCATCTTTCGCTCTGTTTTGTGTGCATCTCTTTCTATGTCTGCAACATATGCATATACAAGTACTATATACATATATATATATATACAGCTAAATATATTTATATTATTTTATAATTATTTGTCAACGATTGAACACTCACATAAAGCAACTTATAACTGCACTTGCAAATCTGCCTGATAAATAAAATACATAGTATTACAAAAACACATACACACTTGGTAAATATATTTAAGAATGCTTGATAAGTGAACAGATTACTTGTCTTTATAATTTACACTCTCAACTTTTCGAAGATTTCAAAAATCAAGCTAAATAGAATCGCACTTATAAATTTCTTAAACAGCACTCGCAGTTGAACGGTATGTATACGAAAACCGAATTGATTGGAATCTCGAAACAATCTCAGAATATTCCTTCACTAATACGTTCAAGCGTATAAGAGAGTGAGAGAGAGAAAGAGAGGGAGAGAGAGATAAGGCAAAGCTTTGAGAGAGAAATGCATCGCTTCTTATACATAAGCACAAATACATCATGAGCCTACGCATTCTCTCAAATTGCGCGTGTGTGTGTCTGTGTGTGAGCATATTCCAGGCTCTCACAATGACCCACAGATACGTCGCATGGAATAAGGCAAACTGCACGTCACCGATATGAGAGTCTGTCACTGGCGCTGAGGTATTGCAGCTCAATCTGAATGGATAGAAAAAACAGAATAGAAAAGACTAGAAGTAATAAAATGTCAATCAAATTAAAATACATAACTTAAATGGAATATAATGTTTTATTTGTATTTGATTCATTTTTCGACATCAAAGATCTTCATAGAATAAATTATATTTGTATTACTATTAAAAAACATAATAATATATATATGTTTTATTTGATCGATATCGTCTGTATTAATTAATACACATTCTGAAACTGCTTCGAGATCAGCTCAAGTTCAGTTGTTGTTCCTAAGAGTATTAAAAAATATAAGTGCCGGTAAGCTGATACTCCAAAGCATGTGGGAGAGTTCCTCTTATTCTCTTCTTCTCTCTGAAATCAATAGACTTCGCACACACGCAAGTGTCGAAAAGTTCTTGACAAGTGAAATGAAAAGTCAACGTTTCTCAATCAGTATGTTCCATGAGCTCTTGGCAAGGGAAGGTTTTTATGGTGGTTGTGAAATTGATTTAATGTCGAGTTTGATTTAAATCACAATATATACATACATACATATATAAAAAAAAGAAGAAAAAACCAATTCAATGTCTGGAAAACTACCAGCCACCTTCGTGAAGGACTTCCATGATGAGGAGCAAGTGAAGCGCATGGAATACCGCCCTTTTGGTAAAACGGGTCTGGAAATTTCGAAGCTCTCGTTCGGTGCAGGAGTGTTATGTTCGAACTACAAGTATGCTTGCAAGACATAAAAGATAAATGAAATGAAAAAAGAGATTTGTATTTTTTGTGTTATGCTGATGCAGGTTTGTGGAGGAGGAGGGCATTCCAACCTTGATAGAGGCGCTCAAGTCTGGCATCAACTACATCGATACGGCGCCCTGGTACGGCCAGGGCCAATCGGAGTCGGTGCTTGGCAAGGCGCTGAAGGCTGTGCCCCGGTCTGCATACTACATAGCCACCAAAGTGGGACGCTATAATCTGGACTACAAGAACATGTTTGACTTCAGTGCGAGGAAGGTTATCGAGAGCGTCGATCTGAGTCTGAAACTGCTTGGCCTCAGCTACGTGGATGTCATCCAGATCCATGACATTGAATTCGCCCCCAACTTGGACATTTTGCTCAAGGAGACGCTGCCAGCGCTGGAGCAGCTGGTCATAGAGGGCAAGGCCAGGTATATTGGTCTATCCGGTTATCCCATTTCGGTGCTCAAGAAATGCATTTCACGTGCCGATGGCAGATTCCATGTAAGTACATCTGCAAACAAAGAAACGTGCCTTCAAAAATTATTTCAAAAGCTCTAGTCGTGTGAGTTAAATAACTGTTATTCTACTTTTATTGCCAAATATCGTTGTGAAAAGCTTTTGCACACTCAATACCAACCAGTTGTGGAATTACTCATATTTGCCAAATATCCAATTTATAAAGCTTTTTTACACTCAACGTTGATCAGCTGTTGAATCACTCTCACTTCATATGACCGACACACACATATATATGTACTTAACTGAAATCAGCTGCTTTCTATATATGTATATGTGTAATTGTAAATATCGGTGCGCTGGAGAATACACACACACACACTTACGCTCGCTTCTATTATCATGCTATCCCATACTCACATATGCACGCGAATATTTATGTGCGAAAAAAAAATGATTGCACCTATTTAGTGTAATGCGATCAATATGGGTACTATAAGTTGTGTATTTCTCCGATTCGATCTTGATTAAGTTTTGACAGTTGATCAATAATATATCAAATAATATTATTAATATTTCGAAGATTATACTCTTAAAATTCCGGCACTTGTGGCAATCTGAAATCAATTTTCTTAGTATAACGAGAGAGAAACGGAGAAGCGTCAACAATAATAACTTATTTTGTTACATTCTATTATTATTCAATTATTTACACAAATAGTATATACACCTACAAAAGTGTGATTATACTCTCAAAATACCATAAGCAAGGTTTTGGGTTTGGACGGCTTATAGGCTTGTTGGTTTAAAGATCCTAATTGTTTTTAAAATGTCGAAGGATTTCATCCTAATGGAATGCAATTTTGTTAATATTTCCAGTTTTTAAAACAATACTTCAAAAATTAATTCTTTACATTTATATTATGTACGTTTAAGAAATGTATTTCGTAATTAAAAAAGAAATGTTTCTAAAACAAAAGATATTTTTCAGACATATTTTAAACAAATATTATTTAAACTGTTTAATTTTGCAGGTAGTGCTTTCGTATTCGCGATACACGCTGACTGACAACACTCTACTCGAGTATTTGGACTACTTGAAGTCTCAGAAACTGGGCATCATTTGTGCCGCTGCACATGGCATGGGTCTGCTCACAAACGAAGGACCAGAGTCCTGGCATCCGGCCACCGAGAAGCAGAAGCAATTGGCTCGCCAAGCCTCCAGTTACTGCAAGGAGCGTGGCGTGGAACTGGGCAAGTTGGCCATATGGTACACTATGCAGCTGGATGATGTGAGCACCTTTCTGGTTGGCATGCAGACAAGGCAGGTGCTCCAAATGAATTTGGATGCATTTTACAACGGCCTCAATGCGCAGGAGCAGGAAGTGTTGCAGCATCTCAAAGATAAGTGAGTGGCGGTCAAGTTGCATTCGCACTCGATCTCGGAAGTTGACCGAAATTGTGCAACTCGGATACAATGTTACTGTTGCATCATATCCGACGCTATTTGCAGACACACAGACAAGGAGACAGAGAGACAAAGAGTCAGAGAAAGACATTCAATTCACAGTCCCAGTCTCCCAATCGGAGTCCGGTTCCATTATATTGTCTTTTATGTGCATACAGATATTGTCAAACTTGGCCATCGGTGCAGTAGGCAGCCAAACAATCTCTCTCTCTCTCTCTCTCTCTCTCTCTCTCTCTCTCTCTCTCTTTTTCTCCGTCCCGATTGCTGTTGCATGTTGTCCAACAAGTTTTAGTTTCACATCTCTATCGATTTATGAGTTGATTACTGCAACTGTTCACTTAAGCTTTTTTTTTCATCAATTTACATCTTTATAATTAGGCATTTCCAATTTCGCTAATCTAACATATTTCCATATTTTCAGCATCTTGGTGGAGCCTTCGCACTGGGAGGGTATCGAAGTGGAACGATACAGGGCCGCCATATAAAGACGATAGCCATCTCTATGAATTATCCAAATCCAAAAAAAAAAAAATCAAATATTCATAATCAACATATCAACATTTCAAATACAAAATGTTATATGTTTAAATTAAATAAAAATATAAGGTTTATTATTGACTTTGAACAAGCATTAAGTTTAATTAAAGGGGAATTTATACTTTGATTGTTAATAATAATACAAAGCATTGTTATCAGTCTATAGATTTATTTGCAAGTCTGATTATCGTTTATCAGAAATAATAGTTAAACTGAAGTTAACATTACCATGGGAAAAAATGTATATAGATATATATGTTTATTGTTGCATAACCGGATGATTATATAATACCATAATAATTTGGTATTAATTTGGCTGTGTTAAATTTATGACAAATCACAAATGTCCAACTAGCTAATTTCCTAAGCATTTTGCAAGGCTTTTTTTTACTGGTTAGCCAAAGGAGACCAAATGTGCAACTTCCACCTTTCGCTGCCATGGTCACCAGCGTGGCACTCAGCTAATTCACTAATTAAGCCTTAATTAACGCAATTGTTAATAATATGTATATGTAATATACACATAAAAAACAAAATCGAAACAAACCACATAAATTGCAGGGAGAACCGTCGAAGCGCACAGCGGTGTGGAAAACGGGGAAGTTTAATAACATTTTGAATAATGAATACTCGCAACTGCAGTTGCAACAACGGTAAGAAAAATAACAACAAGCATAAGTGCAATGTGAAATGAATGCACAACAAAAATGCGCATGAATAGCGGAAATGCCGTGGCTGAAGTTAAAGCTGAAGCCACATTTTGTTTTCCTTAAACTGCTCTTTGCGCGTTTTTTGCCTCGCAACAATTTTGTGCCTTGTGCTTTAAACATCTTCCGTTTTACTCGCACTCACTAGTTTAGATATGCATTTTACTTGGTGGCTGGCTGCCAATAAATTTAATCTTATCAATGCAATGGACGAACGGTGTCTGCGCTCCAGCTGATTGACCAGATTCTCAGTTGCGCACGCGCTCTCCCATTCGCCCGGCGCTCTCTCTCTCTCTCTCTTTCTCTCTGTATTCGCTCTCCCTCTTTCGACGACTGCAGCCCAAGTCGAGCTTTGGGATTTATATGCGATGTGCGATCGCCGTCGAAGCGTCAGTTTTGCTTTCAGCTTTGAATCGTTGGGACGTGTTTCGCGCTTCAAATTGTTAACCAATTTTTAATTAAATACCAAAAGTTGTGGTCAAGTGCAATAATGTTCAGGCTGCAGAATATGCTTTTGCTTTTGTTGGGCTGCAACATGTTGCTTGCCGTTTACGCAGCTGGTAACAAAAAACAACAACAAAAACAACAACAAGGTAGGTTATCGACACGCCACTAAAAAGAACGGTGTGAATCATGCAGGGAGTGGAGAAATTTTCAATGGCAAGTTGGGGCAGTTCTATGCGGACCAAAACATAAGAAACCGGTTTAAATGTACTCGTAGCCGGCGTAGAAACAAAAAAAAAACAGTAAATACTGATGAGCTTAAGGTCGCTTAAACTTCTGTGTTGTGGTCCGCTGGTCACAGATAAAAACTCATTTATTTATAATCATTTAGGTGGCAACATAAAAAGCAATTTTCTAAACAGAAAACTGGTTGAGAAACATTAAATTCAGTAAAAATACTTTCCTATAACAAAGAACGCATTTTGTGAGTTTTAAAAAATGCTTTACTATTTTCAATAAAAGTAATGATTGCCACGTTTTTCGATTGAAATAAGTCAAACTATTGCTTGTTAATGTAATAGAATATCCTTCAGACTCAATTTATTCATTGGAAAATTTAAAAAAAAAAAATAATTTGGAACTAAAGGTTTAAGAAATCAATAGGATTAGTTTTTTATTATTTAGACAAAAATTTCTCTGGCTTAAGGGAAAGACTTAATGCCATTGAAATATGCTCCAAAATTGAGAATAATGTCAACATATTTTTCAAAACAAAATGAATTGACTAAGCTACATGTTTATTAAAAATATTTGCATCGAAACAAGAAATTGATTTAGAATCCCGTTTGCCTTAAGAAATGTTTTAAAGCAGCCCATAAAAAATATATTTCCTTCATAGTAGACAATGTGGACAATGTTCAATATTTTATTTCTTCTTGTAATTAAGTACTTTTATAAGTTAGATTAGGCAGGAGAATTGAATCGTCGATTGCGATCTTTAGATATATTTGTAATACTATCCCAATTACAATTTCCAATTATTTTGTCAATCGTTGCAGACATCTGGGAACAAGACCTTTCGGATACCTTTAAAATCGAGGGCAGCGATCAAGGCATACAAAAGGTTAATCTGAAATGTGGTGCGAACTCGATGAATGTGGTGCTGGAGACGGAGAAACCATTTACGGGTGTGATGTACACTCGGGGAAGTTTCTATAAGCAATCGGCGCCATGCTTCATGAAACCGAATACGAACCAAGGAATGCGCACACTGGAGATGAACTTCCAGTTGGATCAGTGCCAAACGCTGAAGGATGGTGATCTCTATTCGAACATTGTCGTCATCCAGAACGATCCAGAGCTAATTACTCCTGGTGATTCGGCCTTCTCGCTGGAATGTGATTTCCGTCAGCCACGCAGCCTGGATGTGGAGGCCAGCATGCAGGCCAGGGACAGGTAAGATAAAAGCCGAAAGCGCAATTACTCGAAAATAAATACAACGGAACATAAAGATATGTATGTATATATAAATATAAAATACGGATATGTTCTAAACATAGAAATCCACAAAAATTGCGCGGAGCACGCGGTGGAACCCGCCAGCGTCAATAGAACTTTTCCCCTATGACTACACATTAAGTTCTTCAACTATATTCACTTCCAATAGCTGTGTACTTAAGGTACAAGTTCAAATTTCAACTTAACATCAAGTTCTAATCCTAAACCCTTATGTAGAGCCTTACTAACCACAAGCATAAACAAAACCAAGAAGCACACAGAACACTGAACTCCAACATAACCTACGTGCAATCCACGCATACATTCCACATTCCACAGAGTGGCGACCAAATCAAAAATAACCCTCACAAGTCCCGATCCCGCGGCACCAATGGACAATCTACACAACTCGGTGTTTAGCAACAGTGATACAGTAGAATACATACCAAAGTTCTCAAAACCAAATGAAACCATTCGACTGGGCACGGTTGAGGAGGTGGCTCTGCCGCAGTCTCACCAAAGGGATGAGCTCTAAACTCTAAAGACTTTCAACCACAACAAAAAATACAAAAAAAAAAAAACATAAACATATCACACACTTAAAAAAAAAGAAAAAAAAAGACACTACAGGTGAGACTGCACCACACGCTTTTTGTTGTATTATTTGTTGATTGTTATTAATCCCTTTTTTTACTTATCTTATTAAATTTAAATTTTTTAACATCCGTTTTCACAGGAAAAACGCACAGAACGCAACACAGAAGGTCTAAAGGCAAACGACTCGAATTCTATACTGACCTGAATGCTCTTTTTAATATCTATATCCTGTGATATTTTTTAAGTTTGCTTTTAATAAAAAAAAATCACCCAAAAAGTACAATTAATAAATTATTTTAAATTTGCGTGTGCACTTTAGAGTTGCCTCAAATACGTTAACAAAACAGCTGAGATTATATTTGGGAAAATTCTGGCAACGCCATTAAGAATCAGATGGTCTGGCAAGCTTTGGCTAGTCAAAATGTACAATTAAATTTGCAATTTTTCCTAGAAAACTAATCTTTTCAAGCTGCAATTAATTGGGTAATCGAGCTTGTTGCATTTTAAGTCGACAAATATAAAGTACAATTTAATTATACAATTTGCTTTCTTGCCAGAAGTGCATCCAAAAACGACTCTAATCGATTGCAAATCTGTTGTTTTTTTTTATCATTGCGCATCTAAAATTACACAAAGAACGTCAATAAAATTAAATTAAATTAAAATTAGACGCTAATGCTGACACTTAGTTAAGGCTACAAAATGGATCATCGTGTATTTATCACACTGCTCTTCGTATTGAGCGGGACCGTAAATGTTTTAGTGATCAAGTAAGTAACTTCAAAAACTCACAGAAACTGCGCAAATTAAAGATAAGCTAATGACAATGGCGCTATGTCAATAATAGATGGATGAACATTCAGTTGGTGGAGGGCAGCGATGGAAAACTGCATCGCTTTCAGCATCCCGTCTTCTTGACGCTGCTCATGTTCCTTGGAGAAATCCTATGCTTTGCAGTTTACAAATTGATCCATGCGGTGATGTCGCGACGCGGCGTAAGTGCGAATAAAATATGATAAATATAATTATAAATATATATATATATATGTTATATGTCTTTAGCATTTTGACAATGAGGAGGACCCCATTTTGATACGCGGCAGCACTGAGTTCCAGGCGTTTAGCATGTTGCTGCCATCTCTGCTGCGCACCGTGGCATCCATTCTGCTTTTCACCGGCCTGTATTTGACGTATGCAACCAGCTTTCAAATGTTGCGAGGTTCGTTGATCGTCTGCGCCAGCTGAGGGTTCAAATTGCTGAGCATTCCAGCTCGTTTTTTTTTTTTGTAGGTGTTGCACTCATCTTTGTGGGCCTGTTTAGCACGATGTACTTGAACCAAACGCTGACCACCCGCCACTGGCTGGCCATCTTCACCATGACATGCGGCATCATTGACATTTTGGCATTGGATGTGCAGCGCGTAGATTATGATAATCAAACTCTGCCGCATAAGGATCACAATACCATTCTCACTGGCGATCTGTTGATCATCATTGCCGAAGTGCTGCACGGCCTACAGTATGTGTATGAGGAGAAGCACTTAAAGTCATCGGATTTAAAGCCCATTCAGGCGGCTGGTTGGCAGGGCATCTTTGGCATTGTTATCACCATAGTGGCAGCATCTTGTCTAAACTTTGTGCCCAGCGTTACGCCCTTCAATGAGAGCTCACGCGGTGTCTTTGACGACTTGGGAGATATTATTCCGCAGCTATGCAACAACACCTGGTTACTCCTTGCACTTGTCGGCTTCACCTGCTCCTGTGCCATTTACAATTGTATCGGGATGTCCATTGCGAAGTTCTCATCCAGCGGCAATCGTCTGCTCGCCGATGGAATACGGGTCTATCTCATCTGGGCATTTGTTCTCTTTGCTGATTGGGAGATTTTGAATTTGATCACACTTATGGGTCTTATAATACTGCAAATGGGCATCATGTTGTTCCGACAGGCCATCTTTCTGCAATGGTATCGCTCCGCCTTGGCTCGCTGGCAACGCATTAGATACATGGATATGGCCGCGGATGCTGGACCCACTCCTAACACCCAACCTGCGGACGTAGTCTAACCAAATTTTAGTGGGAAAAGTATAGATTTCTTTTATAGATTGTGATATGAGAGGCGGGCTGATATACGTAGAGCTATCCAGTTTTCGGATTGATCATTAAAAATTACTTATCAATTGACTTTAGCATACAAATAAATGTTTAAAAAACCTATTGTACTCAACAACAAATGCTGGTTTTTGTTTTCTTAAGTTACATTTTCAGCGGTCAAAGATGTCATAAAAAAGTATACTTTTAAGTTGCTGTATATTTAAGGTTGTATAGTTACTGGACTTATCGGAGATGAACCATGATAAGCCTTTAACAACCATTTTACATCCTTTCACATCTTTTCTGGATTTATATCTTTGAGCAATGCTCTAGAGAAGAAGTACAAACTCTTCAAGAAATTATAAGGGTAAATATAAAAATATATTGAGGCAAACATTTATTATATATTTTTTTTATTCGATTTTGATTCAAATATCTTATATCAGTTTGCTTATATAGTTGGTCTTCTCAGATCTGATAATCATAATTTATATTACTTAAATTAGAAAACATAGATTACGAAACAAAATTCAATTCTAGTAGACCAAATTAAACGAATCTGGAAGATTTGCATTTCTTCAAGGTTTTGTTAAAAACTGCTAGCTAAGTAGAATTCAAAAATATATTACGATTATATACTATAAATAAGAAAGTCCGACAATTTTGTACCACAAACATTAAACAGACTTCTTTTGCTCAATACCCAGAATACGTTCGCCAATACCCAGGAAATAGATCATCTGAGCAATTCCAAAGAGTGGAGCTATTACAATCATTCGACATAGGCCGCCTTTGAAAAGGGCCTTGGGTCCCTCGTACTTCAATGTTTTGCTAATGGCAGTTATTTTCAAATATCATATTGAAAGACAAAAACAAATACGAGTGATGTTGAAAACGCACCCAATGCAATCGACGATGCCATCGAACTCCTTCTCGCCATCCGCCTTTTTAATGGCCTGCAAACGCGTTTTAATCACATCCAAAGGCGTGACCGTAAAAGCAGCAGTCATGCCCGACAGCAAACCAGAAACGAGGGACCACCAGAAGACGGCTTCACCAGAGTTACCCGATTTCCTAGGTCCACTGTCATTCAACGAGGCAAACAGTGGAAAGTAGATGACGGAGAAGGTGATGTCGCGAGCACCTGTCGCCCGTACACCTTTGTATAAACCGAATATGCCATTGTCTTTGACCAGCTGTTTGGTGACAGACCATGCGGTCAGCTTTTGTAAATCCTTACTGCCACTAACACGACCGGCATCCTGCAACTGAATCTTCAGCAGCTCCATGGGCGTAGTCACAATAATTTGGAATGCACCTGCCAATCCGCCAGCCAAACACTGCTTCAGCAATGTTAACTTGCCCTCGGGCGTGGCCAGATGGTAACGGAAATAGTCGTTGGCAGCCAATTTAATGCCTTTCTCCGGAGTAATCAGTAAAATGTTTACGGCTGAGCCGCGATACATACCAAAGTATCCCTCAGCCGCGTAGGTTTTGCGGAAGCAATCAAACCTGAATGGAGGAGTAATGAAGAGATAAAGGAGATTCGATCGAAATGCCTATGATTATTGATTGTTGGACTCACATACTGGTGTACATGCGTTCGCCATTGGGACCGATCTGTTGATTTTGGAGACGCGTCTTCACCAAATCCAATGGGAACACACACGTCACGCCAATAACGCCCGCAATTCCACCGTTTATTACTCGGGGTAACACGCTGTTGGCAGCATTCAATTTGCCAATAAAACAATTGATGCAATTCATCTAACCAAAAACTTACGCAAAGGTATTGGGTGTTTTTGCAGTTGCCATTATAACACAACAAATTTCGATTTTCTTAAAATTCTATACTCTAGTAATTTGAATATGTCTGTATATAAATTTAACTGCTGTAAAGTTGTTATAACCATTCTTAAAATTAAATATAAGTTTTTTTTTTTTGGATATGCCTACTGATGTTAAAATAAAGGCAAAGCAAACAGAAAATCTGTTTTTATATGTATGCATATATCATATCATATATATATGTAAATTATTTATTCGCGCATACTAATATCAAAGTAAAGCTAAAACAAGCAAAAATGCAATTTCAATAGAAATATCTATTCATTTGGGCAAAAGAACTTAGAAATTGTAACAATTGAAGAGGCTTTATGCAGTATTACAGATATGTATCAACAAAAATAAAGACTTACTTATTTATAATAGCATTGCATTTCATTATCTTATTGTCATTGTGGTAGAAGTTCTTTTGCCTGTAATTGTTGATTAAAATAATAATAATAAACTGAATGTTTCTATGGCGAGCTATTCACTTTTTACACGCATATTGGACATCTTTAACAGTAGTAACAACAATACATACACATTTAACATTCATAGAGGAAACGCAAAAATGCTTCTGGATATATTTCCTAAATTTTCATTTACTTCTTCTCCACGCCCAGCAAGCCCTCGGCAACGCCCAAATAGTAAACGGTTTGGGCAATACCAAACAATGGTGCAATCACAATCATACGGCAAAGACCGCCCTTGAAAAACGCTGTGGGTCCTTCATGCTTCAGGGTTTTGCTATCGAATATAAAACAGAACATTAATCATTTCAATGTGCAGTGTGTACTATATATATATATACTTACGTGATGCAATCGGTAATTCCCTTAAACTCCTTTTCGCCATCGGCCTTCTTGATGGCCTGCAAGCGCGTTTTAACCACATCAAATGGATTGACCGCCAGCGCGGCCGTCGAACCAGCCGCCAAGCCGGCCAAGAAGGAGCACCTAAAGCATACAAATAAACCGGTTAGTTAATTAAGGATTAAGGTTAAGGCTAGGGCTGAAGGCGTGCATACCAAAATACCGCTTCGCCGGAGCCATCCTTGCGTCGTGGACCCAGATCATTGAGCGTGGCAAACAATGGAAAGTAAATAACTGAAAATGTGACATCACGCAGACCCGTTGCGCCGATACCCTTGTATAGGCCAAAGATGCCCTTTTCCTTGATTAGCTGCGTCGCCAACTGTGTGGCCGAAACTTTTTCCATGGTTTTGCCAGCCAGTTTGGCGGCAGCGGCCACACGTCCAGCATCTTGCATTTGAATTTTCAGCAGTTCCATGGGCGTGGTCACAATAATTTGAAAAGCGCCAGCCAAACCGCCAGCCAACATTTGGCTACTCAAGGGCAGTTTACCATCTTTGGTGGTCAGCTTGTGTCGAAAGTAATCGTTCGCCGTCAATTTAATGGCCTTCTCGGGGGTAATCAGGAGAATATTGACGCCAGAGCCGCGGTACATGCCAAAATAACCCTCCGCCCGATAAGTCTTGCGGAAGCAGTCGAACCTGAAGTTAGGCATTAATGTGGATGCATAAAATGATCGGAATGATCGATGGGCAGTTGTACTTACATACTGTTGTACATACGTTCTCCATTGGGTCCGACTTGCTGGTTCTGCAAACGAGTCTTTACCAAATCCAATGGAAAGACACATGTTACGCCAATAATGCCAGCAATACCACCATTAATTATCTTTGGGAGCAATCTATAAAAAATCAATATATATATATATATATATATATAAGTACTTATTCATTCAAATAGCGTGCGTCTTCTTTTATTGGCTAATTGTCAAATATTTGCACTGCGTTAACCTTTGCATTCATTTCGTGCATATGTCCAACAAGAACAACGACAAAAACAGACAGTTCCCGGGCAGGCGACCTTGACATTGAAAAAGCAGCGCTGCTGCATATCGATAAATCGTTAATCGGTGATCGATGTGAATGCCACACTTTCGATTTGTATTTAAATAAACAAATAACAAAACAAGAGGTAAACTTAAGCATTTTTACGCTTTTATATTATAGATGAATATGAAAAAATAGTTGGTAGCCTGCCAGCATAGCATAAGATTGCCTCAGCTGTATACCTATGGCACCTATTTTTAGTTGACAAATTAAAAGAGAAAACTTGCGAATGAATTAACTAATAAGGACTGCAATATGCAATATTATGTCATTTGCTTTGGCCCAATAAATACAAAAAAAAAGAAGAAAGAACAGTGCTAGATTAGATGGGTGCAATCCGTGCTCTAACTGTTTGACAGTAATAAATTATAAATTTATATATGTGATTAAAAAAAAGCATATATGTAGAAAACTCTTGTTACACTCGGACCAGTGTATTTATTTTAATTATTATCATTTGTTTATTTGGTTTTTTATTGTTATTATTGTTTTTCACAGATTACTTACGCAAACTGCTGCTGCTGCGGCTGTCGTAGAGGAGGTTCATAATTTTGAGGTTGACTTACGGCTGACATGTTGCTAAAATCAATAAATATGAATTAGAAAGAAAACAGAGTAAAACTGACAAAATTAATGAGACTTAGTTAAAAGTTAATTGCTAAAATTTTAAACTGACGAATTTAGATTTCGCTCGACGGCACTTCAAAGATAAATTCTCACACATTCAACAGATAAGCGCCTGTATTTGCTTTGTGTTTTCTATAATTGATATGCGGTCTTTGGCTTTGGTCTTGTCTAAAAGAGCGATATCAGTGGAACTGCCAAGGTTTATTGATGTACAACAAATACGGGCGCGAAGCATTGTCAGAGATTAGCAACTTTATAAAAGTGGAACGCTGTGCATTATGAGTAAATGCACACGAAGCTATATTTACTGAGTTACATTAGTATATATACTATACTGAATGACTTTTAGCAATTTAGCATTAACGTGTTAATTAAATCAGAAAAAGAAAAAGGCGCTTATATAGTTAAAGTGTTTTATGTAACTTTAACTGAACAGTAAAGTGGAATTCAATTACGCAATTTCCGCAGTGGGCGGCAGATAAGCACTTCTGCCATTCACATTTATTGCAACTCTTTAGTGGCATAATCAACTTTCTTCGACTTATTTTAACACTAGCAGCAGAGTATTGAACAGTCGACTATCTCTCGATGTTGTTATCTTTAATATGCTGAATATTAAAGAAGGCCAAAGTACTGGCAAGAATAAATTTTTATAACAAAATAAAGCGATTTAGATTAAAGGCCACACATCTCATTATATGTATAAGAATATATTGTTATCACATTATCGATTGCTGTTACTGCCTAAAAATTAACCGAGTCGAAAAAATTCAGCGAGACATTCGTTGATTTGTCAAGATTTTTGTTTGCCTTGCGCTGTGTTTGGCTTATTATATCTGATCTGGTTTGGCAGGTAATAACGTCGGTAAACTGATTATCAGTGTTTTAGCATTTTTGGCAGTTCTAACATTGGGCACAATTTTACGTAATTTTTTATGCATATCAAAGAGGAACAGATGACCCATTAAAAATTAAATTGATTGACGCACACTTGCGCCTCGCATAACTCTGTATGCATGCATATATATTTATAAGATGTTAATTTATTATTGGTCATGAAACTCACATAATTTGTTTTAATTGACTTGTTCACTGTACGAGTCTGTTAATTTACAACATATGACAATATGCAATAAAATACTATGTGTTTTTTGTTTTCGTATGATTTTCGGCGCTTTATCGTCAGCGTGTGGCACTCAACTTAAACGAAAGCTCGAGAAATTTATGCTTTCAGCGCAACGGAAACTCTCTCAACGAGCGTACCGGCGTGTACTATTTAATATTTTAGTTTTTTTTTTTGTAACCAGTATAAACACGAAAACTGCTGAGCGGAAAGCTCAACGAATTCTACAAATCAATTATGCCAGCGTCTGGCAACGCTCGCACTGCCGTGCTGCTCAACACTGCACAGTCAGTCTTTTCCAGCACTGGGAATTCTTTCGACTTGTTTTTTCGTTCCGTCAACTGGACGACAATAATAATAATATTCATACGTTCACAGACTCATTTGAAGAATATTTATTGTGAAAAATGAGTACGGCTCGTTTTGCCCGTTCAGGGCGCGTACGAATCTGCATACTGATGAGCATGTTTGTGGTGCTCCTTATGATGATTGTCATTTATCACATGTCCCAACAGCAACTGGACGAGACTAGAGCTTTTCGCCTACGTTGCGAACAAACCCAGGAAGGATTAAACACACAGTTGCAATGTAAGATGCCATTATTCTTGCAAGATTATAAGATTCTATTTATTTGTACACATTTTCAGCACTTACCGTCGATAAATTGACCGCACAGAAAAAGTTGGAGGCGATGCGCACCGAAAAGCAAACCGTGCAGGACGATTACGAGAAGCAACAGGAAGCGGAACGTTCTTTGCAACAGAAATACGATGTGCAAGTGAGCAAGTTCAAGCTACTCAATGACGAGCACACCGAGCTGCAGGCAGAATGTGCAAAAAGCAAGACTCAATTGCAACAGCTCCGACAGGACTCGGCTGCCCTGAACGCAAGCATTTCTCTGCAGAATCTACAGCTGTGCACGATGTAATTTTGATTTTGTCTATTTTTAGGCCAAGTACGAGGCACTACTAACGGAATCGGAGCACAAGAGCCACACGCTGGAGGCGAAGATTACCGAATTGAAGGCTCAGTGCAAAGTGGAGTCACAACAACAGCAACAGCAACAACAGCTGATTAAGCCAGTTGAATCGTTGTCGCCGGAGACGACACCAGCGCGTCGCTCGAGTCCCGCCCAGCTGGCGCACAGCATCGAGAAGCCACGCAACGAAAAGTCATTCAACGAACAAGTACAAGTGAGTCAAGGGCTGTACAGAATTGGCGGCTTTGCCGGGCCGAGCCAACAGGCAAATAACCAACAAGCAACAACTAAAATACATGGTGTCGGTGACGCTGCCGAGCAGCGTCGGGAACTGCAACATCAGCCCATGCAGCGGTTCGAGGTGCGCAACAACCACAGTCTCATACTAAATTCTGTTGAAAATTTTCAGATTGTGCCCAAGTCGCTTAAAACGTTAGCCGATGACACTGATAAACAGCATCAGCAAGAGCAACCCGTCTTAACCGGCGCCGTCGCCGCTGTTGCTGCTGCCGTTTCACCACTGAGCGCGCCACGCAAGTCCAGCTCCAGTACTCCAAATGCAGAGGCCTCAGCAAATGCCTCTGTGGCGCCCAAGGCCGTTGGCAGCAGTAGCAGCAGTGGACAGCCACCATTGGCCATGCCACCGGCAAAGCCATCGCATATAGTTAAAGTAGAACGCAGACTGCCCGAGAATGTGGCACCCATTCCATATAATTTCGATGGCAAGGGCGAGCCAGCAGCGGATATGGATACGGCAGCCGAAGAGCTGCCCAAAAACGATAACAACAATCGCTATTTGAATGTGGTCAAAGATCTCGAGTCAAACAAAAACCCAGGTGACTCTGGTGCACATGAGGTAAAGGATGCTCTAAACGAGCAGAACTTTAATTTGCCCGGCGCTGGGCATAATCTTTTTGATGGCGATTTTGTGCCGGCACATGCGGCAGAGGCGGACAACAAACTGATCGCTGCCGATGCAGCCGCCGTTGGTGGTGGTGTTGGCGGTGGTGATGATGATGACGACGATATGCTCGGCGATGTAGCGGTCAAGCAGCCCAAGCATTTGCTCGATAACTTAAATTTAAACAACGAGATCGCTGGGGATCAGGGCAAGGAGTTCGCCGATGCCGTGCACTTGGAGGATGGCATGGATGAAGACCAAGATGGTAATTCTAGTTAATTCGAAATGTCTCACCTTTATTCCTAATCGATTAATTTACTTTTCCAGAGGATGACTACAATGTGCCGGCACGCAAGCAAGGCGCCGATGCGCCCGTTAGAAATTAATAGATCGACTATAGATCCATTGTTCACAAATGTATTTTATAAAAAAAACTGCATCTCTTTTGACATACTTGGTAAAAAAAAAAACACAATATCAATAACCAGCCACTTTAGTTGTTAAGTTTAGGTCCCATTTTCATTACTATTACATTTCTTCCAAACTCAGAGGCAGAAATCAAAGCTTGCTTCTAGAAGTTCATAGAAACATTTCCAAATTCGCAGCGGCCAATAGTCAACTGCAATATTTAATTCGATTTGCTACACTCGATAGTTTTATTTTATTGAGGATATTTTAGCTCTCTCTTAAGCGTTAAACATTTTATTTGGTTTCCAAAATTTGTATAAATTCAATGAATGAAATTATTGATGTGCATAGTTATATATGTAACATATTTACAAAACTGACCATTCTATTTAATCATCTTTTTTTTTGAGACATTTTGAAGCATTGTATTGAAATAGGTAAAAAAAAATATTTTGTATATTTAAGTTGTTTTTATCAGTGCTCGCAGTTGGCTGTTCAGGCATCCATTCATCCAACTTGTAAGTATATACTTTGTTTTCTGTGATAAGAAACTTGCTGAGCTGCATTTTTTCGTTGCTTTAAACAATTGTGTCTATACTCATTCATATACAAGAATATATGTTAAGTCGATACCCTGGAATAGTTATTTAGTTAGATCTTAAGTGAAGAATTGATCGAACAAAAACGTGTCTAAAAAATGAAACACAGAACCTTTATTTGAAGCATAATAAATTGAATTGCATAAATGTTAATCGTATATTTAATAATTTGTTGTTTTTATCTAAATGAATAGGAGAAGTGCTATAATTATATTAATTGGCGCTCTGGCATAATTTAAGTAAAAATGCAAATCACTCAAATAAAATTCAAACTCAACATGCTTCACTATGTGTGCGCCGTTATCCATGGATGCAACATGATCTGATCCAGCGGCAACCGATGCTGCGGATTTAACACTAATAGTTTTGATATCAAATGAGCTGCAGCTTTAGAAACGTACTCCGGCAGCTTATAATCGACATTAAGTATCTTCTTGTATGTCTCCTCAAATTTCATCGAGTAGAATGGTGCATGACCCACCAGCAGCTCGTAGCATAGCACACCTAAACTCCAGAGATCCACGTTCTTAGTGTGTGGCTTGTTCAACACCATTTCGGGCGGCAGATAATCAACTGTGCCGCACAGCGTCATCCGCATCGAATTTGGCTCATGCACCGACCACCCAAAATCTGCAATCTTCAGCACTCCTTTATGGCCCAACAGCAGATTCTCCGGCTTGATATCCCGGTGAATGATATCCCGCTCATGCAAATACATTAGCGCCGAGCACAGCGCCTTGATATACGTTGCCGACTGGTGATCATCGAATCGCTTCAGCGGCTGCGCCTGCAATGCACTAAAGAGGGTGCCTTGAGGTGCATACTCCAGTATCAAATAGATGCGCGCTTCGTCATGAAAGTAGGCGTAGAGACGCAGGATGTGCGGATGGCGCAGATGCGATTGGATTTCGATTTCGCGCCGCACCTGATGCTCCACATTCGATTCGCCAATCTGTCGCTTGAAGAGCACCTTCAAGGCAACAACAAATTGAGATTCTTTTTCGCGTGCCAAATACACATTGCCAAATTTGCCGCGACCCAACTGCCGACCAATGTCAAAGTTGTTTAAGGCCCAGGTCTTTTTGGGTTTGGCTGTTGCTGTTGCCGTTGCAGTTGCAGTTTCTTTAAGGATATTTATTTTTATTTTAGTTGCCACCGTAAAAGCAGTGAAGCTTACCAGTCTTGGCCTTGTCAGTGCTTTGGCTGCTGCCTGCTGCAGTGGCTGACGACGCCGCTTGCTTCTCAGTCTTGGCCAAATCCTTATCCACTCTTTTGGTGGCCAAAGCTGCAGCTGAAGCTGCTGGCAGCTGCTGTTGTTTCCATTGTTGCGGTGCAGCTATTAGTGGCGCCTTCGTTGTTGTTAATTGGGCGGCAGTTTTGCTGGTGCTAGCCACAGGCGTCACATTCTCAATTGTTGGCTAAGCATGTTTGTATATAATTTTAAAACGCGATTAAAGTCATCAGTTTTACAATTTTACACACCTTTTTCGCACAAATTAGTTGCTTCTTCTGCATTGTTATTGCAGCGACTGCAGCAGGAATGCTGCTTCCTGGTTTTGGTAATACATTTTCCTTATTTTTAAGCCCAATGTTTGACTTGTGCGACATGTTTTTTTTTTAACTAAATTTTTTATTTTTGTAAATTCAAGAGCTTGTAAAATTGTCAATCGGTTAAAACTCTAATCTAGCTCTCTGTGACCTATGTGAAAATAAAATGCCGTTCGTTTGAATTGGGAAGCGCGTGCACGCGTTGCCCAGTGAATGTCGATTACACATGTGCGTGTCAACGTTGACAGCTGAATGGCATCAGCTGTATGCACTTGTGTGAAGAGCAACATCGTGATTTTGACACAAGTATTTGTATAATTTACTTTTATTTTTATTTACCAAATCAAAGTAATCGTATTGCCAAATATGTGATTTCAATTTGGCGACCGTTACTTTGTTTATGATTGCGTATGTTAGTTGTTAGTTAGTTGATGCACTTTGCTTTTGAATTTGTGTGATGAGTAACAGTTACCCGGGAATTGTTCGTATTTAATTCGTATGTTGCTGCTGCAATGCGACTGTCTCTCTGAATAGAGCAAGAAAATGGCGTAGATGTCGAAAAATCGTTTTAGAAAAATTGTGCAAATCTCTAGTGGAATTATCATAAAGTGCAGCCGAAATGTTTCCCGGTGGCAACACCAATGCCAATTTAGGCTACAACAAACACAATCAATATATGCAGCAACCGTCACATTTTCTAGCTGCCCCAGTTCGCGGTCCTGTTCCAGTTCCCAGCCCAGAGATTGTCAATCCACTGGGTGCAGCGACGGTCATGCCATTGAACATGCAGGGCAGCATAGACTGGGCGCAGCTGGCACAGCAATGGATACACATGCGCGACACGTCAACAGCGCCGCCCATGGCTAACTTTAGCATGAATATGCCGATTGCGCCTCCGCCGCCGATCATTAGCAATGCACCAGAGTATCACCAACATCAACACCATCAGCAGCAGTCGGCAGTGCGGCTGCAACAGATGAAAACAGCATCACAGTACGAGGAGCATGGTGAGGCGGAAATGGATATGGACATAGATGAAGAGGAGAATGAAAATAATGTGCGTGCTCTTCATCATATTGAGAGTCTGCCACCACCTCCCATTGTTACGCAATCCCAATGGATGGCTGGCAGGGCCAATGATGTGCCCATCACAGTGCCATCTAGCGATGCAAGTGAGTTAATTGCTCCACATTTAGTTTTAAGCTATTCCTTTAAAACATCTCTTCAATTCTTATGCTAGTCGGCTCTGGCACTCAGAAATGGAACGATTGGTCGACGCGTAATAATCCCACTTCGCATATTCCATCGCTTTTAAAACTCAACGTTTGCAATCCCAATGAACCACCACAGATGCCGCTGCAAACGCATCAGCCGCCGCACAATAACATCAGTGTTTGCGGTGGCGCCGCCGCCGGCTCAACGAGCGATATTGATGCAAACAAGCGTAAAATGTTACCAGCATGGATTAGGTAAGTGGAAAGGATAGTAATCTCATCCCAGTCAAATAAAGGCGTTATGTATTTTGCAATATTTGTTCCCCATATGCCATTTCTGATTTTTTTTATTGTTGCTGTTTTTGTATTGCAGAGAGGGTTTGGAGAAAATGGAGCGTGAGAAGCAGCGTCAGCTAGAGCGACAGCATCGCACAACGCCGGAGCCCGAATTGCCAGCGATCAATGTTAAGCAAGTATCAAGCAAAACACTAACAACACCTGTTAATCAATTGAACATGTCGAACGTGGTAAGTAGAGAAGTGCGTCTCTGGCTGCATTTGACTTGAATTTTGACTTGTGCAAGTGCCGAGTGCAATTGCAACATGAAACTCAATTAGTTGCCCAAATGCACACAAATAATGCACAACAGACCAAATTGTCAACGTACTAAACAGAACGCCCTGCCATTTACATATGAAATTGACCACACTCAGGCAAGCGACAGCGAAGATTCAATTGCCGCTGAGGAGGCAACGCATGCGCCCGACATGGCTCAGCTAATAGGTAATGATGTTTTGAGTAAACCCACTAACAGCGATGACGAGCAGGACCAGGATGACGATGATGACGCTGAGGAGGGCGACAAACAGCAGCAGCACTCGCAGCTGCAGCAAGATTCAGTCAGTCAAGACAATGTTGCAACTGTAGCAGAGGCAAGCAATGCTGAAACTGCATTAAGTGGTAAAAACTACGAAGAAAGACTAGCCGATTTGGTAGGCATCACAATTTTGACACAAGGTGCGCTCAGCCAGGCAATGAAACCTAAAATCAGTTCGTGGCCCAGTTGCTGGCAATACAAGCAGAATATTTCACAGAATAATATATTCTAATTTTAAAAATGGTTGTTCCCAGTCAATCAATCAATCAAGTGGTAGATTTGTATATATGTATATTAATATAATATTAATTTATTAATTAATATACTTACTATATTGTCTACTTACTATGTATATTATATATATATTTTATAAATTCTTAAAACCCAATTTCTATTTTCAAAAGTGCTTACAAACTAGATAAGAAAAGTTAAACTCAAACGTTCCTTTCTATATTCTATATATGAAAGACATATTTCTCAAGCGACTACTGTGTGTGGAGAGAAAATTTAGAATATGAATTGAAATAAAAAATATGAGGACACGCCTAATGGTTAGCGGATTCATTGTCTGGCGCCACTTTGTTATTGAGAGGCATTTGAAATAGCGCAATCCAATCTATCCAAAAACCAATCTATAGATGCTTGTTGTGCGTCGCACACTAACCGAAATACTGCTGGAAACGACAAACGAAGAGATTGCAGCTATTGCTACTGAAACACTCAAAGCGCATCGCGCTAAAGGTACATTTATATTAAAACTATAGAACGTTAAGCTTATCGCCACAGATCTATTACAGGGAGCAAATTTTAGTGTGCGTCCATTTCTGTAAGTACAAATATGTCGGCTCTGTTTTTTTTTTTTGTTTGTCACTCAATGCTTGTGTGACAAATGCTCAAGTAAGTTGGGCGCAACTTACAAAAAGAATAAAGGCGCTGAAAACGTTTGGAATTGTCCACAGGAAGTCGGGAGGAAGTCGTCTTTAAATTGTGACGATGATCGAGTTTTGCGTTGATCAGTTTGAAAAATGTTAATTTTAATTTTATGTCACTGCTTTACACTACTTGAAACAATCAATCCAATCACATGCTGAATTTAACTATATAATCGTAATATATATAATATATATATATGTGTGTATGTAAATCAAAAGCGTCATCAGCCCAAGTGATTCGCAAAAGCGCCTTGTCCTCCATTACCGGCAACTTGGGTAAGTAACAAATTCCAATTTATCTCGTAAGATCTTGAACACTTTTGTTTAATAGGTAGTCTGAGTTTTTTTTTTTTGCTTACCCCTACTCCCCACCACTCCCTTGGCAACCAATACCCAACCCCAAACCCCACACCCACAACTCCCCCTTTAAAGTATTCTATCCAAATGTTGTATACCGCGGACGGGATTGGCTAACTAAACACATTTGCTTCACATATGCGTAAATTTTGCTGAATCTGTCCAAGCTAAATCGGTCAGAAAACTTAAAACCAACGAAGTAAAATTAAAACGTTCTTCGGTCGGTCAAGTTTGGTACCCTGTTCTTCGTCACTCTTTCTCTATATCTGCTAAACTATCTATTTAACTCAAAAAAAAAAACAAAAAAAAATCAAAAACAAAAAAGTATATTTAAAAAAATAAAAAACAAAATTAAAGAAAAGCGCGCCTCTTTCAATGTACGCTTGGCAGCAACAATTAGCACTTGATTGATTTGAATTATAGGCTTAGCTGTCTACGGCGATTCCTCGAGCGATAGCGAGAACGATGAAGCTGCTGATGGCGCTAACGACGGCGCTCAACTCGAACGCATCGATGCATCTTCTAAAGATGATGATACTGCAGAGCTTAGCATGGACGAGCTTAAGGTATTTGAGTGATTTACATATATTTATAACTCATAAGTAATAACGTGTTTTTTGTAGGCACGCATACGCAAAAGCAAACGTGCCTTTGAGAAAGTCATTGATGACATCGAGGAGCGTGTCTCGCAGCAGGAACAATTGGATGAGCAAAATCTGCAGCATCACCGCAAGCTGGAACATGAGAAAGCCGAGGCTGCCAGGCAGTCCGCTCAGAGCGATCAGCAGCATACAGATACGCTAGCCGATGAGACTGCAACAGCAACGACGACAGCATCTGCTAATGACAAACTACATCAATTTAGTGGTATACTCAAAATTAACCCCATCAGGCAAATGCTTTCCAATTTACTGACTCTGAGTCTCTATTCAAAAATTCCACAGTAAAACGTCTGAGTCGAAAGGAGCGTACAACGCGCTTCAGCGATAACAAGGACGGGAAGCCAGCTCCGAATTATGTGAGCCAAGTGGTTGCAGCTGCGACGGTGCCAAGTAGCAGCATATTGCCACATAAACCAAAGCCTGTTCCCAATCCGGCCACCAATTTGCTACAGATGCCCCAATCAATGGCTAGCATGCTGAATGCGGCAAACAAGGCGCTCGACAAGGCAAACAAAACGTCCAAAAAATCGAAGAGCCGTCGTCGTCAGTCCACCTCATCCTCGTCTTCCAGCAGCGGTGATAGCAGCAGTCGCAGTTCAAGCAGCGACACCAATACCAGCTCCAACAGCTCTAAGTCCTCCCACAATAGCAATGGGAGCAGCACTCGTAGCAGCGCTGCTGCTAAAAAACATGGCAAGAGCAGCCACCGGCAGAGTAGAGGCAGCAGCGGTCACCGACAGCGAAGCGGCTCCAGTCGCAAGGGGCGTCGCAAGGACCACTATAGTAGCAGTCGCCATAATTATGACCGTCATCGAAGTAGTCACAAGAGTCGCGAACGCGATCGTGATCGTGATCGACATCGGCATACAGTTCACTATAGCAGCCAGCAGCAGCAGCAGCATCGACGACAAGGTGGTCGCCACCAGCGAGATTCGAGCAACTCGGCAGAGGAGGAGGGCAGCAGAAGCTATAGACGCGGCTCGCGGCACAGTAGCAGTCGCAGCCACCAAAGCAGCAGCTACAGCAAACATCGAGAACGGACTCGATCCCGATCCAATTCGCGAAGTACACACAACTCCCATTCGTCTGTTTCCACATCGCATCCGCATCGCAAGCGTAAATAAATAAATATGCAATACTTGAACAGTCTTCTGTTTATGATGATACTCTTTAATGCAGTTTAAAAAATATACAAAAATTATAATAAATGTTTTCATTGATGTCTCCTATCCGTGCAGTGAATTTAATTGATGGTGACGCAAATCGTAAAGATTATAAAGTAAATATATGTTTGCTTGCATTCTTCAGTCTTCTGTTATGAAATGAGTAAGTGCTAATCAATTTTCGAGTAGAACAGCTCCAAACTCCCAATGAGGAAAATCAATTTGAATTATGAAAAGATTTGGTCGATGCGTGTTATTTCAGTTAAAGTAGACTTGGCACACATGCTTATTTATTAAATATCTTAAAGACCTTCCATACATATTCGTTCATATATTTGTATATAGCAAGCAAATTGAGATGTTTTGCTTTATTATTGAATTAAACATAGAACTATTTGTTGCATTCAAAGTATGGCTTAATTATACAATTTAGTAAAAGTGCAATTTTTTTTGTCGACCAGTTGATGTAAAAATAAATTTGTTGCTGCGGAACTAACATGCATATAAACAATATTACGAATAGAAATTTTTCAAAAATTGATCACTTTGTTTAAGACAAAAACTACACGTTAAAACTTGTCCACTACCTTTGGCAATTTTAGCCAACATTAAGCGACTGCTATGGCCTATCGTGTTAGTCGACAGTTGAAAAATAATACAAATAGCTAGTCTAGTCTAGGTTTAGCGGCGATTAGATTGACTCTTGTTGTTGTTCCAGCGAGATTGCTGCGACCGCTGAACACGATGCGACGGCTGAGCTTGATGCTCACAGGCGTCTGCACGACGCAAAACCTCAGCGTATGACAAATCCAGTCTCTTCAGCTTGTGGAACTCCTGCGACACCGTATTTGGATGGAACTCAACACCATTGACTTCGATAACGCAACCGTTGCGCTTGGCGCGATTGGCGCTCATATTACGATTATATATAACCATTGGCGAGCCATTCCATTCTGTGCTGGAGCGTTCCGCTGGCACCCGGCGGCCTACAACGCGCTCGGGCGCAAACATTTCCGGTCGCATGGGCACAAAGTCTTTGCGGGTGCGACGAGCACTGTGAGTGGGACCGGTTTGTGCAAGCGGTGAGGGTTGTGCTAGTGGTGACTCAACGCGACTACCATTGATGTGCAGAGTACGATTTTTGCGACGATTTCTCTTCTTAATGCCCACGCCAACAGTCAAATACTCGAGTGGTTCACGCTTAAGTGGAGTCAGGACACGACCGTTCTCCTCGATCGATTTAATGGCATTCGTATTCGGATTCGGTGTTCCCCCAATCTGGGCAATGGACGTGGAACTTGTCTGGGAGACTCGATTCTCCTGATTCTTGCATTCGGTAATATGCTTCTTGGCCGTCTTGCGTTCCAGCTTGGTGACGCACTCAGACATCGCAAATGACTGATCGGAAAACACCGATGAGATAATACTCTGCGTATCATCACCAAAGTCAACAGAGAATTCCTCGGTGGCTAGTGCATCATTGGTCATTAGAGTTGGATCAATCTTTGGCTGTGCACCTTCCTCGTCGGACAATTTCGGTTTCTCGCCATCCTCTTTGTTGTCGGCGGCCTTCTTCAGCACACCAAAGATCTCCTTAAACAGCTCCCTGTATTCGGGCCGACTCTGGAAATGTGTGTCGATGGGGGTGACATCGTCGTAAATACTTAGCTTGCATTCCTCGCCATTGCTAATTGAGCATAAAAAGTAACCGGGACGCTCGTCCGTTTGTGTGTACTTATTGCTGGTCTCCTCCGAAAACCCAGACGACGAAGTCTCCGCCTCGGAGAACTCTGTGGATGCCCGACCACGAGCACTCTTAGCATCCTTGCCATGATCTGCTGCAGTTGCAGTCTGATCTGAACTCTTCTCCTGGTTAGCCACTGTGTTGAGCTTCTCAGTGGTTGATTGCACATTGTTTTGCAGCTGGACGGCAGTGTCGCCATTGATTGGATTAGTTTTGCGCACATTTGATGTGCGCTGCACCTCCAGCAGAGCTTCATATTTCTCGACCAGATCACGATATGGATTCGGACTACCAGCGCTCTTTAACTCCAGCAATTCCGCCGAATTTTCAGCCAACTGTGCGCTAAACTCACTGCCCAACAGGCTCTGTTCGTCATCTTCGGCCACGTCGTCGGTCTGAGCCACAGATGATTGGCCGTCATTGTTGGAGGCCTGTTCCTCCATGATGCGCAAGCAGCGGCTGCACATCTGCCCTTGCCGTACATCATCCAGAAGCGAGAACTCATCCTGCATTGACATCACCTCCTCGTTTGTGCTTGTAATTGCATTACGGCTCTGAAGCGTTTGGTTCTCTTGGATAATGGCCACCAGCTGCTCCTCCAGTTCAACATTACGCTGCCTTTCCGCCATAAAGTTACGACGGAGTACCTCCAAATCAGTTATCAGACTCAACAGCTCCTCATTGTCCTCACCCTTGATGCCGGCGGCAGCGGCTGCTTCCATAATATCCTCCGGGCTGCCCATATCGCTGAAGGTGATCGATCGATCATTGGCATGCGGTAACTCCGCGATGCCCGTTGAGTTTGCGTTTGCAGCGAATGAGTTGTTCTTAATGGGCGTGGCATTCATGTCGGGAGTGCTGCCCGCTGTCCATGGTTTGGGTAAGTTAAGCAGATCGATGTTGCGCTCCTGCGGCTGCTGCGATGGCTTTTCATTTTTACGCCGTTCCGTACTTAGGCGGCGACGTGTCTCCTCTAGCTGCTGATTGAGCTCCTCGCAGCGTGCCTCGAGAGATTCAATGTTGGCGCCCAGCGATTTGATTTGCTTCTTGTCGCGCGTCTTCTCTAACGTTAGCCGGTGATTGCCACGCTCCAAATCCTGTATGCCCACCTCCAACTGCTCGTACACCTTCAGGCGCGTATCGTTCACCTCGGCCATGGCATTGATCTGCTTGCGCAGATGCACAATTTCGCGCTGTTGCTCCTCGTTGCGGCACTTCTGCTCCTTCAGCATTATCTCCAGATCCTTGTTTCGCTCGAGCAGCGTTTTTCCCAGCTCCGCTGCCAGCTGCAAATCATTGAGCATGAACTGCGATGATACATCCATATCCGATTCACCGCAGGTGTCTTCCTCAAGCTTGCTGCCGTCCATTTTCTGTTTTGTTGGTGTTTTTTTTTTGGCTTTACTTTCTTGGTTTGTTTCTGTGGTGGTAAGTGAATTTTTCAGAAATTATTATTCGCCTTGACGACCACAAATCGTGCAAATCATATGTTTATTGATTTTTGCCTTACGTTTGGGTTGCTGTGAGTATTGGTTCTCTGCGCATATTCTGCACGTCAATAATTACCAGCTTAGGCACTGAGCTCGCCTTTTCTTTATGCTATCCGATACACTGATTTAGATTCGCTTTCGCCTTGCTATTTACATATATATATAGATAAATATTTTGCTTGTTACGTCACCGATTTTAAAGCAATCGCCAATTGCATAAGTTAACGACAAAAGTTTTGCTTTTATGCTCGCTTTATGCTCAAGCGCAAGTGCAAGTGCAGTGCAACCCTAATGTTCGAAATCGACAAAAACCTACCCCTTGTTGCTGTTAAAGCCAGGGACGTAGACAGGGAGGCCTGCGAAACACACATATAAATACAAAATACACATAAAAGTTCATGTTTATTGCAGCCATTATCAATTCGTATTTGTATTCATTTAACTTACGTCGGCTTCTTGAATTTGAGCTGTGTACATCACACTTTTATATGCATGCTATAAAGATTATTTAATTATAGAAAATTTGACTTTAGACATTATATTTTAAATACATATATATATATTTAAATATGAATGCACTGCGTGTAATATAGGCTTGAAATAAGTCAACAATTGAGTCTTATTTAGTTTGATATGTGATTGTGTGCCGCAAACCTGTTTGGTAAACGCTTCAGCTGAGACTAAAAGCCATACCACCAGCCACGACAACTCTAAAAAATTGTCGGTTTTCTTTGCTCAAATATATATATATATATATATATATTTATATATATATGTATTTATACAAAGCAGTGTCTTGACAAAGAACACAGGGTCAGCAGCAACAGATAATAAAAATAAGCAAGTTCACCTTTACCGCAATTTGTCTAGTGTTATGCAAATATAAACACAAGTGGAGATTTGTGGTTAAGCCAAGCCAGTGTTGTATTCCCCATTTAAATAAACTGCCTACGCGCCTAAGAAAAGTAAAAACAGCTGTTGTCGTCTAGGGTGAAAATCAAACTGTAAAAAACAGCTCTCATGTTCAAAGTACGAAAAATATTTATTAATGTATATGAATACATATACCAATTTGAACGAAATAATAAATATGTATATGTGGTACAATATGTACATATAGTTATAGCTAATATTAATGTTTTAATTATGTTTATCATAACGAGTGTATTGTTTAAACTTAAATTTAAATTTGTATGGACATTGGTAAACTTGTACAATTTTGAGAAGCTTGTAGAAGCGCATTTAATTTAAATCAAATACGTTTAATCCTCGCTTTGCGCTGTTATTAGGTGTTGATGCTGTTGCTTGTACCGCTGCTCATAGGGATCACCGTAGTCCACCTTGCCGATCTCATAGTGTGCCATTTTATTACGATGAATCGTGAGCAAGGCGCCACTCTTAAAGTTGTCCCCGCAGATGCCACAGTTGTAGGGACGCAGCAACATGGGTGTCAGCGATTCGCCCTCCCGCTGGAGTCGCATCCGTTCAATGTCCTCGGCACGTCGCTTGTTCACGCGACTGTTTTGATAGGGATCAACGGGATCGAGGTAATCCACGCCTTCCCGCCCAGTCTCATGGTGTCGCTTCTGATTGCGATGAATGTTCAACAGAGAACCGCACACAAAACTCTTGTCGCAAACGCCACATGCGTAGGGTCGTTCGCCCGTGTGTCGTCGCATGTGAATCTTCAGATCGTTGGACTGCACAAATTTCTTGTCGCACTTGTCGCAGGCGTAGGGCCGATGGCCCGTGTGGAGGCGCATGTGGCGTGCCAGTTTGTTTTGCGAAATGAATTTCTTGGCGCAGATTTTGCATTCGCTTGGACGCTCGCCGGTGTGCTGGCGCTTGTGCAGATTCAGATCCTGGCCGCGTGGAAATGCCTTGTCGCATTCGTCGCATTTGTACGGATTATCGCCAGTATGCCGTCGAATGTGTATTGTTAGGCTGGAGACGGGAAAGCTAATGCCACAATGGGGGCACTCACGGCGCTTAGTAGCACGCTTTGGCGGCACACTCCTGGCAACATCGTCGGCATCGCCACTTGCGGCGACCACCTCCGGATGAAATGCAATCAGATGACGACGCAGTGTGTCCTGACGCTTAAATAATCGCGGACAGTGTTCGCAGATGAGGGCGCCGCTGCTGCTGTACTCTCTGGCCAGCTCCTGGGCGGCAACATTTGCCGCTTGCCTGTGTGCGGTGGCAAAATGGCGAGCCAGTGATTTATTTTTAGCAAAAATCCGTGGACAACTGGCACATTTGTACATATAGTTTTGGGAATGCGCCAGTCGCATGCCCAGCTGTGAGGGTCGCTCTTCCAAAAGATCGGGCTCAATACTTATCTCTGCATCGGAGTCTTCTTGTACAAGTTCGCTCGGTTCGTCATTGCTATTGTTCAGCATGGGATTTTCCTCACATGGTATTTCCTCTAAGTGTACCAGCTCTGCCTCCACTTCCGCCTCCTCCTCCTCTTCCTCATGTAGTTCAATGACGGATTCGCATTCATCCAATTGCATGAAATGACCTTCCTCTTGCACTAGTTCCTCATACTCGTCCACATTCACATTCACAACAGTAGCAGCTGATTGCTCCCGCTCCAGATGGCTGCACAATTCCTGTAGTGTATCATTGGACTTTTCGACGTCGCGTATAAACTCATAGGCACTGATCAGGCGACGCGTGCAGCTCTGACACAGCCTTGTGGGTAGATTCGGTTCGTTCCAGTTGCACTGCAATTCCATTTTACGCTCAGATTACAAAAGATCGTTTTGGTTTAGTTGCAGTGTTTTTATTTACAATACCTTCACATTTGATACGTTCTCCAACAGCTGCCAGAGCTCTAAGTTCAGATCGTTAAACTCAATTTCATCGCGAAGGCATAATGTGGTTTCGTGGGACTTCAGGCAAACGCGACAAGTCTGCCCATTTACGCTTATATTAACTTGGTCTGGTGCCTCAATTTCTTTCTCAATACTTTCCATTTTATTATAGCCCCGGAGTAGGCACTACTTATATCTTTTATCAATTTTACCCAACACTAACAGCTACCCAGCAACTGTGGTCACCCTAAATCTGCAAATAATCGAGCAGTTATTAACAGAATGCATGATTTCGTTCGTTGAAGCTCCGTCGTTTGTTCTAAAAGAAAAAAAAAACTAAACATGATTTGGTAGTGAAGTTTTTTTTTTTTAGAAATAGTCTAGTTAGCGACTCAATGGTAGAAATCTTATTTCAGTTGGCGTTTACTCATCTCCAGTAATATCTGAAAAGCTTCCGTTTATATTTGAAGCTGAATTTAACAGCTGTTAACTGTTTCTATTTTATAACGCGCTGTAAGGAAATATAGGCACTAAGCTTAACTTATATATCGATAATTAGGAAGAGAAATATCAATATCTAAATCCGATTGTTTTTAGTTAAAGACCAATTTACAAATAATAAAAAAGTAATCGATAATAAAAAACTTCAAATAAAATCAACGGTGTCAGCGGAACTTTGACGGCCGGCTTATGACCGCAAAACTAAAATCCACAATGTTAACGATATAAATAAAATAAATAAATAAAAAATAAATACGCTTTGTTCCGCCTCTCTCATTAATATAATTGGAAGAGGAGAATGAGTAGATGAAATTCTGAAAAGCAAAACCTTTTTTTATGATGCTTTTATGCAATAGTTTCAGAATTTGCTCCAAAATCCGGAAACATTTTATAAAATATTGGAATTCTCTGTTTGGAAACATCTGGCCGCTTGCGATGCCGGTCGATGAAAATAAAAGTATTCGTTCCAAAATTATATGAGCGCGATTTGTCTGTAAGTCTGGAGTGCCATTCAAATGCAATTTTTTCAGTCTGAAAAAAATTTAAATTATCTCTTAGTTATTGTTTTACAGAGATTTCTATAAAACATACAAAATGTTTAGCAGCAATTAAAAATTTCCGTACGTTCGATTCTATAATTTCGAAATGCTGTAACTGAAATGTTATAATATTTATAATAATAATAATATAATAAAATACAAAATGAATATTAAATTAATTGTTAAAAGATTCATTCATTGTAGATCACAACTAAGCTCAGCACCTATTCTACATATCTGGGTGCACTAGGATTATGAGGCAGTGATAAAAGCGGCACACCCGGCATATCTTCCGTTGGTGGTGCCGTGGGTACCGCAAAATTTGTGTACATCGGATAGCGTGGTATGAAATCATCGGTGCGATTATGCTCATTAACGTCCGTATCGATGAACTTATCACCAATATGGCTGGCTTCTTCAAAGGAAGGTGGTTCTGAAATTGATGATAAATTTGATTTCTCTAGTATTGCAAGCAGATTAAAGTCGCTTACTGCAAGCATCATAGGTAGGTGGTAGATCTGCCCCAGGACCCGAGGGTGTACCCGGAGTCTGAGGAATCCACTCCGCCACATGTGATGGATTCTGCGCACTTTGCGCTAACGGTATAGTACCAATAGTAATAGGCATTTCAATATCTGAATCCGAATGACAATCTCCAGTCTTAATTGCCATTTTAATGTGGTAGGAAACGTTTATAATGCGATTATTTCGAGATGAGGGAGGCACGGGCGGTATGTCAAGGCTGGCAGTAATTAAACGCTTCGATAAGCGTCTCACATGTTCGGATTCCGATGTCTCAAAGAGAATATTTGAATGCTTGCGTGTTTTGTAGCTGGGCGTAGTAGCCTTGAACTCATAGATTTGTATTAGGGATATTTCGACTCCGTGCAAATCGTAGCCATGCGACTGATTATCTATATGCAGAGTATAATGTATCCTCTGACCTGGCGCATAGCCACCAAAGGGAATTGTGAGCGTTGAGATGACCGGACCCGAGGAACAGGGCCAGCAACAAAAGTACTTGATCTCTTCATTTTTGATGGGTATCTGAGAAAAAACAAAAACATAATTATATTATTTACAATTAAAGAAAATAGAATAAACTGAAGGATCTACCAGCATCTCCGGATACATATTAAGATTGTAGGACTGCAAGACAGTTATTGGCTGCTTGAATTCATTATTGAAGCGCCAAGAACGATCCACCACGAGTGAGACCTCATAGGCGATCTTCCCGTACTTCTCCACACATGACGTCGGGCAGTCCAGTGGCAGGGGTATTTGAAATACGAAAGTGTGCGTACCCAGTGGAAATTCGCCCTCGCCGAAGACATTTGTTCGGGTGATCAAATACGATTCGGTGCCCCGAAAATGCTCTGTATAGTGCTGGGTTTTACCGTTAACAGTGCGAGAGCGTCGCTCGTCCCATCGGACTTTTCCCTCTCCTTCGAACAATATGTACACCTCTGTCGAGATAACAATAAATATAGCATTAAGTTCTACAATATATTTCACCTTGCGTATTCCGCAAGCTACTCTTTGTTTCGGTGTTTCGCCGGCTCTGAGCTGTATAGATAAAAGCATACTTCTCTTCACCTAATAAACTTTGCTACAAATGTCGCTCGCTGCACTAATGAGCTTTTTGATTTTACTTTGTGTCGCTCTGAGCACCAATATATTTAAGCTCGTTTCTTTTTTTATGTTTGCTTGTTGTTTTATTTTGCACAGTGCGCTGTTTATCTCTATGTCATAATACTAACAAACATATAATATGTAAATGTGCATATTTATGTCTAGGAAAATATTTTAAATAATTGTTGTTGTTACGAGAGCAATAGTGAAAAGTATACAATAATTTTAAAGCAAATATTTTATAATTTTTTCTTTCAAAAACTTGTTTTTAATACGCCCTAAAATATTTGGTTGCATATCTTATCAGTTCGTGTAGTGCAAGCAGTAAGATTATTCTCAGTATAAGGCCAAGTTCGTGATAATTAACATTGAGTAAAGAGCAGAAGCAGCATTTCAAAATTTCAAATTACCATTGACAGACTTGTTGCTTGTGGTATTTAAAACAACACGTCCATTAATTGTTTCGCCGCTGTAGTATACCGGATTAGGCCGATCGAATTCGAAAACACAAGTAGAGGGCATAATTAAAGTAGATACAATCTGTCACTGTTGAAACCCACGCAATTGTTTAAGTACTGCCAACTTTAAAGTATATATATATATACAAAATTCGAAATGATTTAATAGAATGCCGCACGCTACTCAAATAACCACGACGCCCAAACGTTCCAATACAAATGAAAAGCCGCACATCTAAATGCGCTAAAGAGCAAACTGATTGAGAGAGCGAGAGAGTTGAACTTACGTGACATCATCAATTGAGAACGTTAAAGCAAAAGCTCTCGCAAAGAGAAATGAAATGTTCTAAGAGCTCAGTTATCGTTCACATTTTTTTTTAATGATAACTGCAACCGGTATTAAGCGGAGTATTTGCTCTTATACTATGCAGAGGAGAGCTTTCCGTATTTCCAATTTCAAAATGTTGGAACCGAAACACTATAAGAAGCAACCTATTAACAAACACATATATTACGATTTTTTATGTTTTTGTGTTTTCGGTCTTAGTTTTAGTTCGTTCTTCGCACTGTGCGACAAGGATAATTAACTAAAAACATAACATTTCAATTTCAGCTCCTTATAGTGTTGTCGCGCTTAATTATACGATTTTATTTTTTGAGACTACAATGTTCCGTCTTTTATTCCACCAGGATGCGTGGCGTCTCTGCTGGTGGTCAATTCAGCTAAATTAATATCGATCCTTCTTACTATCAGAATCATAATAATCGAGTAATAGTGATGATCAATGACACAATGACAACAAAAGCATCGATTAATATACTGTAGAAATTACACTAATATAAAACAATACTCATGATACGATACAATACAGCACTGACCGTAACAATATATGCCATACGCCATATTTAACATCTTTCCATACAGTGACTAAATTAGATGACTTCAATCATAAAACGAGAACGACGGGATTATTGTGAAAAATATTACAGGAAACATGCTAATGTTGGTTATATCCAAATTGATCGACGACATTGTATTAGGATTGGATTCCAGATTCCAGATCGGCAGTATGCGTATACCATTGGCCGATTTGCCAGAGCGGAGTACGTACAGATTAGTAGATACAGATCTCAACATAATTGCGAACAAATCTGAGTCTAAAGCCAAAGGCGATGAAAGCAGCCAACAGGTATGTCGAGGAAAGATCTGTCCGAAGAAGAAAACACCTAGGTAAGTGTCTGCAGTTCCAAAAAGTCGACAGGTGCCTCAGCGACAGACGCTGGATGCTCAGTTAGTAGTCGTTAATGGAATAATGATTACATTTAAATAAGTTTCTTAAGTTAAAATTGTTTTTTATATTTTCATGCTCTAGTCCTGAGAGAACTATTTACTTTAAATTTAAGTATGTGTCCAGCTAAACTATCATTGCCACCGAAAAAATAAAGTGGCCGTAATTAAATATATGTCTTTTTACATATTGTGTCCTTAACGAGCTTAGAGAGCTTTTTCGAAATTAATAAAGTTATATTTAGCACAATTTGTTTATATTTCTCTAATCGATTTAAATTTAATGCAGTTATCACTTAAATATCAGTGGAATCAGTTCAGTTATACGAAACAAACTGTTTTGTTCTATTAAGACTTTGATTTTTTAATATGTTACATTTTTTTTTTTTAAATTCGATTAAAGACATTTAAATTCCCAAATGCCCAGGAATAATGAATAACTCAACTTTTACTTCAAAGATTTTTATTATAAATTTCGACACTTTTATGGGAAACTACTACAAAGAAACAAAAGAAAACATTCCAAAACAGAGTTAAGAAAGTGCTCATCAAATTAAAACAAAAAACTTAACTCATTATTTTCATTGTAAATGTAGCTTTTGATTATGAGTGTGTGGCTGTGTGTGAATGTGTACATGTGGTTGCCAAGATGGCAACGAGTTGTGGCTGCTTTACTTCTTCAGGGTCTGCACAAAGTTGCCCAGATCGTATTCTTCCTCATATTGATGTTCGGACCACAGCTCCGGTAAGTTCTCAATGAATGTGTTCATGGACATGCCACCAGAGCTGCCAGCGGCTGCAGCTGCGCCTGCCGCTCCCTGCGTCTTATTATTGTTGCCGCCATTGAAGAGGTCAAAGATCTGCGAGGTACCCATGGTCTGGAGCGAGGCATTCTCGGCACTCACCACCGTATTTGCGGTGACAATTTTAAACTTTTGCAGGCTCATGATCTTCTCCTCGAGCGAGTTGCGTGTGATCAGGCGATACACATTGACCACCTTCTTTTGACCAATGCGATGCGCACGATCCATGGCCTGCAGATCCTTCATGGGATTCCAGTCGTGCTCCACAAAGATGACGGTATCGGCACCAGTCAAATTCAGTCCCAAGCCACCCACCTGCACATGACATAAACAAAACATTTAACTAGGTTCCAAGGTGAGGATCAGAAATTCTTGGCTTACCAAAGTGGTCAGGAGCAGGACATCGATGCTGGGATCGCTATTGAAGTTGTTCACAATATCCTGTCGCATAGAGGCTGGCACGCTGCCGTCTAGCCGCAGATACGTGACCCTAGGCAAATGTTTGCGCAACAAATCGTGCTCCACAATGTCCAGCATGGCCTTCAGCTGGCAGAAGATGAGCGCCCGATGCTGACTGACTGACTCCGTCTGCACCCCAATACCGCAGTCCAAAAGCAGTTGTCTGCAAAAGTGAGGCGGATTAGAGTTTATCATAAGAAGTGGTAAACTATAAACTTACTTTAAGGCAGGCAGCTTGGCCGAGTGCTCGATGTCATCAAGAGTGCTATTGGTAAGCGCCAGCTGAGCGGCGACACTACTGCTGAGATCATCGCTTGGCTGGCGCAACACCAGCTTGGGATGATTGCAGACGTTCTGCAGATACCGTAGCGCCTGGAATATGTGCGACTTGGTGCCGAGATTCTCCGTATCATCCAACTTATCCAAACAGTCTTTCAGGTGTTTATTGCTAAAGTCTTCGTAGAGGCGCAACTGCAGCGGACTCAGTTCGCATAACAGATCCTGTGTGATTTTCGGCGGCAGATCGGTGAGCACATCCTCCTTGACGCGACGCAACAGGAATGGCAGCACCTGGCGATGCAGCGCCTCCATGGCCAGCACACCGGCCTCCTGCTCCTTTGGTGAGGTTTTGCCGTCACGCGACGCGAGAATAGGACGGGAATAGCGTTGAATGAACTGTTTTTCGGTGCCGAGGAAGCCAGGCATTAGGAAATCAAACAGGGACCACAACTCCAGCACATTGTTCTGTATGGGTGTGCCAGAGAGGATTAGCCGATGTTTGGCTTTTAACTGTTTAATGGCCTTGGAGCTCTTTGTTTTGCCGTTCTTGATGATGTGACCCTCGTCGAGGACACAGTAGTTGAAGTGTATGCCACTAAAGTAGTCAATGTCTTTGCGTACAGTGTCGTACGATGCAACAACCAGATTGCAGGTGGTACCAATTTGGCTGCGCAACTTCTCGCGTCCAACGGGAAAGCCAAAATAGTGCAGCGGTCGCAACACCGGCGACTGGGGTGCCAAAAATTTCTCCACCTCGTAAACCCAGTGGCCGGTGAGGGTCGGCGGACAAATTACCAGGCTGGGCAGCGGTGACGCATTGGCTTCCTGCCGCTGCACATGATCGCCGGCCAATATGCAGATGGTCTGCAGTGTCTTGCCCAGACCCATATCATCGCAGAGGATACCATGCAAATTGTACTTGTTGAGAAACCACAGCCAATTGATGCCAGCCTGCTGATAGCCGCGCAACTCCACGCTCAGCGCCACCGGCACCCGGTAATCGGGTATTGTCTTGGGGGCAAACAGATAGTCGAGGAATTCGCGATCGCGTGTCTTGCGCTCCTGCAGCGGCTCGCTCTTGATGATCTGCTGTGACGTCGTTTTTCCACTGCTGCTGCTGCTGGTGCTGTCGAGTGGCATTAGTTGGATAAGTGTGGCAAAGGAGTGGGTGGCGAGCAGGCGTACAGACTCATCCGAATCGCTCATGGCACCGAGCAGCGGCACCACGAGCAGCACAATATATGGCACAACACGGATTTGCAAACGATTCACGACACGCTCAATCGTTTCCACGGCGCCCTGTCGTTCAATGGGTCGCTCAATTTTGAGCAGCAGCGCCAGCAGCTCGTCAACGACAAATTGCATTGTGCGGCACGCATCAATCTCGGCCAGGGCGGCAATGCAACGTGCCGCCATGTGACGCAACACCTTCAGCGGATGCCGCACAACAAAGCCCAGATGTGGCAGGAGTGCAAAAAGCTCGTCATTCAACGATGCGTGTAGATGCGGTGCCGCCGTCTCGATCAGTTGCATTGAGCTAATCAGCTCATTGCAGGCCGCCAGATCGGGCAATGTGTTGGCCAGTGTCTGTGCATCCGTTTTGGTCACAAACTGCTCCAGTTTGTCGAACATCAGATGCTGAAAGATGGGCACCTTCTCCACGATGCGCTCCCCGAACGCACTGCACAGCTTGGCAATGGCGCTGGCGGAGCCCAAACGTTGAATCCGACACTGACGCGCCTCCGCCTCTTTGGCCTGCTGAGTGCTAATCTCAACACTGGCCGCAGCTGCGGCAGCAGCAGCCAGAATTTCACTGGCCGGCGGTCTGCCAGGTCCCCGGGGTGATGGTGTCAGTGTTGTCGTCGCTGCTCCTCCAGCTCGTGCATTGGCGCCGCAACTGTTGCTGTTGTTGCTTGTCGCCTGCTGCTGCTGCTTGAGCGTCAGAATGCCGTAGTAGTCGCAGAGATCATTGCCACTAACTGTGGCAGTGGAACGTGTCTCCATCAGCGTGAGAGCAGGCATCAACTGAATGGAATAGATTTAAGCACAGATAAGCCAAGGGATTACATACTATCATCATTTTAATTTACAATAATATTATATTGAATGTCAATACTGCGAATTGATTTCAAGTACACAATTTTTTTGATTTATAACGTTGACTAAGTCAATTTCTATTTAATGATTAGATTTGAAATGTGGTCATTTCTTATAGAATCGCATGAGACCATGCACAATTTGGAAAATTGCAAGTTAGTTAATTAAGAACAGTCCAATGGAATCTGATTAGCTAAGTAAACATTTTCGTATTCCAAATGCAGATCCAGTTTTTTTTGTTCATTATTTGGCGAGTATTGCTAAACATCGATTGCCGACAGCAGTAAAAGACACAATTGTAAAAATACACAATGCCAATTAAGCAAGCTCCCTCAACTAGATCATTCTAGCTAGTTTTATAGAGTTGAGAAATCGCCCTTATTTGTTAGAAATGCCACTAAAACCACAAATCAGTCTATTAAGCGAGTTTTTACTCTAAAACTAGATGATTGCAAGAACTTATCAAATATATGGAATATATTTAAAAGATCTGTTCTTTAATAAAATAAAAAATATGTAAAAATTAGTATAAAATAAAGAAATTATCTCTTTGCGAGAAAAATTAAAATTACAATAAAATATATATATATATATATATATATAATTTTAATATTTTCTCAGTGTTTAAATTGAGAGAGATCGAGAGAAAGAGGCGTCTTACCAGCTTGGGCGTGTGGTCCGTATCGCTGCGGAGCAGAGTGCACAGATTGTTTAGGATTTTGCTATTGGGACTAGGATTCCTATCACAGACTTGGTCCATGAGATGCACCAAGAAGTCGGCGGACAGCTGCTGTAGTACCAGGCACTGTTCCCGCTTTATTGACTCCATGAGTGGCTTGACAACCGGATTCAGTTTGTGCGGCAAGCAGTGCAGGGCACAGATGGCGCCGGCCAGGGCCGCCTGTGCGCTGACATGATAGGCGCCCTGTTCACTGGTCGTCTGTTGATATGACGCTTGTAGGCTGCGTCGACGCTCGAGGAGCGTGTCCAGCACCTTCGGTTTTAGCGCATAGCTGCGCAGATTGTCACTAAGTGTGGTGGCCACCGCTTCGATCTGGTCAAGTGTCAGAATCTTGGCATTGTTGAAGTCATTGATGGGTATTTTGCTCTGCTTCAGCGTCGCTATAAAGTCCTGCGCCTCCTGCAGCAGCCGGGTCAACGACATGGCCACCTCATCGTAGTAGAAATACTCGGACACACACTGATGCAGCTTCTCCTGCAGATTGGGCGGACCGGGACGCACAGGTTCATCGTCTAGCGCCCAGAAGGCGATGATCAAGCCGCACACAATGCGCTGCACTGCCGAATGGGCGTTTAGGTGGCCGAGCAGCACTTTCGTATAGCAATCTGTGGGACTCTCCACCTGCGGCGTATAGAGCACACCCGGCGCTGGCTGCACCAGATAATGGGAGAGGGCGCCCAGTGCTCGCGATGCCGTGATCCGGGCACGCACAAAGTTTGCCTCGCGCTGCTCCAGCGGCGTCGCCTCGCTGCCTCCCAAATACAGCTTCTGCATGGCATTGCTGTGGGCCAAGGCGACACCGCCCAGATCATCACCAATGCGCAGCGGACGCCGGCGCACATTTGTCGCGGATGCGTTTGTTGCTGCATCTATGCCACCGCCGGCAACGGCTCGAATGAGCACGGCCGGATCGAAGGAGAGACGTGGTGGCTGCATGGCCAGGCATATCCAGGACGAAACAAAGGGGCAGGCGGCGTGCAGCAGAGCACCCAAATCGGCGTGCTCGATGAGATTGGACCAGACACGATGCGCCAGCGTTTGAATGTCCGCCTGCGGCTCAACAAGCATACGCTGATAGATGTGACGCAGCGCCTGCTGCAACAGCTGCGCGTTCCAGTCGACGACGCCAAAGTTGGATTCGTTGCTTGGCTCGTCGCCACTGTTCGTCAAGGTGAGCAGCGTCCTTAGCGTGGAGCGACGCACCGAGCTGGTGCTGTGCGTTAGGAAGGGAAAGAGGCGCGGCACCAGCGTGCCCATCGGATCCATTTGTATCCAGCTGGCCGCCTTCGGCAGACAGAGTATGGCCGCCAACAAGCCCATGAAACTATTGCAGGCCGAGGTCAGCTCATCCTGATCAACGAGCAGATCCCACAGCATCTTTACAATTGACGACACCTGTTTGGTACTCAGTAGCTTGGGCAGCCACATGGCAACTGGTATTAGAGTGGCGGCCGCCACAGCTCCCACATCATCGACGGGATCAAGGAGACCCGGCAGTATGTCCGATATGGATTTGGGCAGGTAAATGGGCAGGAGTTCCTCGCGCACCACGAACACATACTTTAGGCCGAGCAGTCCGCCATGGCGCACCTCCCATTCATTTTTGTGTCGTATCAGCTGCAGCAAAATTTCGACGATGCGATGCACCTTGGGCTCATCGATGGCTTTAACCAGGGTGCCGAGCACTTGGGCGCATGTCTCACGGACCGGCGCCACCACCTGATCGGAGACAAAGTCACCGAAACGATCCAGGCACAGTACGCAGAGCAAACGGAGTGCTGCATCCTCCAGCCAGCGACCATGTGCCTCGTGCATTTGATCGTGACTCTGTTGCACACACTTCCCTGCCCCCTTGCCATGCAGATTGATGAGCTGGCGCAGTGCCGTTGCCGCTCCGTGACGCACCTCCCATTTGGCGTGAAAGAGATCAATGAAGAGCCGGGCACAGAAGTTCTCCAGGGGCCAAGACACAGCATCGACCCACATCCCCGTCACATCTGGCACAGCGGCTGCAGGTAATAATATTGAAATTATTAATTAAAATCATTAATTAAAGTACGCCTCAATATACCATTTATATATATAAAGCTGCTAAAAGTTCCCCACTGCTGATATAATAATTCCACTATAATAAATCGTTTATAAGTTATAATTAACACATCAACTCAACTCAATAAACCGCAGCCGGCATCTAAATATACTTTAATTTGTTAATTGCTCTTGTCAAGATATATGTGAGATCTATTTGGAAATTAGACACAATTATTATTGCTTTAAGTTTTGCAGCTACAGGTAAATTATGTAGATCAATTGTCAGTGCTTGAATTTGCGTATTCCATTAACAATTACAAATAAATAAAGAAATCCTAGCCGATGTTTCTGACATCATACTCCAGAAATACTGCTCCGCATCTTAATCCTATATATGTACAAAGACATGTTCTCCTCAAATGAGCCTCTGTGGAATTTACAACACATTGCGTTCGGCAATGTTTAGCAACATCTGTGCGCAATTGGAAAAATGTAAAGGAAATAGAGCATATGTCTTAACATTAACTTTTCTAGGCAAATGATTTAATAGGAAATTAGACTGAGTTAAATATCAAATACAGCTACATCATATCTAAGGGATTTAGCGCTAGTTATTTAAGAAATTCAAAAGAATGTAGCTTGATGCAGCGAATTAAATCTGAAGACAAACAGCCTTTAATAAATTCAATAAACAAGAGCAGCCTAAGACTAAGACTAAGATGATTAGCTGCATTGCTAAAGTGATTTAACTACGTCTATTTCAAAATGAATACTTTGGTATGCGTTCAAAAAAAACAAAAAACAAATGAAATACACTGTGCGCCCACGCACCGTTCAAGCTGTAGAATATCTCTTGTCTGTCGTTTGCCTTCAGTTTCTTCTTCTCTGGCTCATCCGATGTGCTGTTGCCATTGCTGTTGCTGCTATTGTTGTTATTGCTGTTGTTGCTATTATTATTGTTGTTGTTGTTGATGTTATTGTTGTTGCTGCTATTGCTGCTACTGCTGTTACTGTTGCTGCAGCTGGTGTTGCCAGCGCCGATCCCGATGCCAGCTGTTGAGTTTCGTCGACTACAGGTGGGCGTCACTGTAGTGACGCCGCCGCCACCATTGGTGGAGCTGCCTTGTCGCGCTTTACGCTTGGCTCGATTCATTTCACGACAGCTGAGCTTGTGGCCAGCAGCAGCAGCAGCTGCGCCTCCTTTTCCATTTGCCGGCTGAATGTTGAGTAGATGCTCCACGGGCAGTTTCTCGGCATTGATATTGTAGCTGGTGCCGGAGCGGGCCAGAGCAACATCCTCGTCGCTGATCATGTCGGTGAGATGGACGCCCAGCTTGGCGGCAGTGGTGAGTCCCAGCTTGTCATTGAGCAACGCTCGCTGGCGACTTAGGCGTGCGGCGACACTTTGATCCTCGGCACCGCCGCCACTGGCAGGCTGCTCCTCTTGGACATCGAACTCGTTGCCCTCGGATCCGATGAGGCGGGCGCCTTTCTGTAATATCTGCTGCAGATCGAACTCATCGAAGCTAAGCAAACGTTCGCTGCCGCTGCGGCAAAGCGTGGTCGTTGTTGTGGATGAAGAGGCATTCGATTGGCAGCTGTCCTCCTCGGTGACATCGCTGGCCGTGCGCTCCTTCTTTAAATTGAGAATGATGCCCAAAGGCTCTTCTGGTTGCCATGGCGGCACCTGTTTCAGTATCGCCTCCACCGATTGCGCCGCCGCAATCCGCGTCTCCCACGACGCACTGTGCAAATAGCCGACGAGCCGGTTGAGCAGCGCGTGCAGCTCATGTGGATACAGCTTTTGCACTTCTCCAATCTGCTTGGCGGCCGCTTGCCGCGTCGCCGCCGTCGAGCCCGACTCGAGCAGGATGAAAAGACGATCAAGTCTGCAATAGAAAAAAAAACATGTCATAAATACCTTACGAAATGCATTACTTAGTAAAGAGTCACACTTACCGGGATGTCATTTTATAGTTGAGATTTGTAATACGTTTCAATTTATTGTGCAATCGAACTCCGGACTGCTCTAATTACTAGAAGTACCTAATCTGCAAACACAATGGAATAAAAAACCATCAAATATTAGTTGAATTTGAATAATTTGAATATTGCACAATGTAAGTTAAGAGTACAAAATATTCGATAGACCTTAAGTGGTGTTTCTTTCTGGTTTTCTCTATTTTGTATATACATGGTATGTTAATCTAAGCTAAACATGTTAAGTTGCCTAACAACTTGCACATACTTGATTCATCCGATTATGGAAAAGATTGGATATCACAGACTTGTGTAAATAATTGTAATTACATTTAAATTTAATTCTTAAAAGCAACTAATTTAATCAAGTTAGATTGCTGTAGTAGAGAGAGGAATACGATGTTATACCTTAAATTCATAGTCGGTGGGCTGATAGTAACAGAATCTATGTTTCTTATGCGATTTTATTGCAATTTTCACACTTGATCAAAGTCTGTATGTCTGTGTGTATTATATATAATCTGTCGGATATCGCTAAATCGACTCTGCAGTTTAAGCAAATCAAAACATGTATATCGTTATGGGCGGCAAAAATTGTTCCTTCTGCTTTTTGCATACGTTTGCACATAATTTAATTTTCAGGTTATGACAAAATGTATGATATGAATAAAGATCTCTTTAAAGAAAATATATTCAAGCAAAAATAAATGGATTTATATAGAACAAAAGAAACATGTGCTGTTATTTAGACAATAGAACAACTTGAAAACTCTAAACTTCAAAAAATTCAATTGAAAAGAGACATATCAAAATTCTGCAATTTTTGTTGCTTTCCCGTTGAAAATGTAAATTTTCATATTAAATACAAATTTGATTTATAATAATAATTGCAAAATGGGCCAGCAGTTTGGAACCCTAGAAACCCCGGCAACAAAACAAAAAAAAAAACAATACAGCAAAAACAAAAAACAAAAAAAAAAATAAAAGCATCAAACAAGAAACTCGTGTGTTGTGTGTGATTTAAGTTAAACGAAAAATGTTTGATTCGTTGAATTTGTTTCTTATTTTTTTTTGTATAAGGAAGCTTAATCGCCGTGGCAACCTTGAATATTAATCAAGTATTTATATAACAATATAGACACAACAAACATACATACATATATAAAATTTTGTGTGTTTGTTGTGGTCGGTTTATTTATTTTTATAACAAGCGCTTTTAAAACGAGATACGTTATTACGATTTTTTGGTCGCATTCACAATTTTCTTGCTTTTGTTTTTGTTTTCGGGTTGATTAAACACGCAAACAAATAATAAAAAAAAAAACAGCGACAGCTAGAAATCGATTAGTAGAATGAACATATAGAAGTGATTACATGTGAAACATTTTAGGGGTAGATTCGAATCCGAATATTGATTAAATTGTGATGGTAATAGTTACAAATACAAATTGACGTGACATTTAGGTTTTTTTTTTTTATAGTATTTATGAAGTTACGCAATACAGTAGAGCTCAATTGAGACTATTTATATAATAAATTAAGTTTAACTTCAAACTACATACATACATAAATATGTATGCCGCTCAGTCTGGCATATTATTTTCATGTCAATTTACATATATGTATTTAGTTACTTATGTACACAAATTTAGATAAGCTAATCTAGAAAAATACAAATAGCGGGCAAAAAAAATAAAAAATTTATATATGCATATATATAACATGATATATATGATGAGTGACTGTGCATAAAACTAAATGATGTAATATCAGTATATTCATACGCTGATCCCATTAAAAATGGGAAAAGGTGTAATGAAGTTATGATGCAATTTGTAACTGGCTGACGAAAGCAACTTCGGTCCCATTAAGTATATATATTCTTGATCAGCAGTCGATTTAGCCGATCTCAGAGACTTCAAATTTATCAAGTTTATTTAACTTTATCGATAACTGCACACGTTTTGCAAATATCGCTACATATTGATTTCCGATTGCAGTAAATCACACAATTGTAAAGATAAGACAATCCCATTGATATATAACATCCACAGACATGTAATTAATCTGCAAAAATTGCATTAAAATCGGATAAGAAACACAGAGTGTTAAGAGTTAAGGTTATCCCCATGTCGAGTTGTTTTAACTAGAGCTTTCCAATTTGTATTAAGTAACATTGCATTAAAGGCGTATTTGAATTAGTAAATGTATACTACTTGTGCTCACATAAGAGATCAATTTGACAAATTAGTTTCAGTTTTTGTTCCAAAAATCAACATTTATTTTAATTGTAAGGTGGCACATTTCAAGCTGAGTTGCGGAATAGTAAAAATAGAGAAAACTGTGCGCAATGAAGATAAGTTTAATGAGTTGGATTGCTCGTGATTGTGTACAGTTGATTAGTCATATTATTATTAAGGATGAGTGGCATTTACAAAAGTGCACAAATGCAACGTGACTATTAACCGATTTATAGATTTAGAAATGCCAACACAAATGATTGCACAAAATCAACAAAGCACAAAAACAAATTTAAACATACTTCAATGGATACAGTTTTACTTGCGCATATCGCGTTAAATGTATTTATAATAATTAAAAATATTCACACATATAAATTGAGGGACATTATCAAAAATAAATTTAAAGAATTCCCTTGCATTCCCACACACGTGTATATATGTATCGAATGTTGCCTGTACAGTGTACATAAGAATAATGATAAAAAATACAAACTACTCACATACATTAGAAACATTAGGGAGAGGGGTTCACTAACCCCAAGGAATACACTGATAGTGTTTAGAGAGCGCGAGCACTGAATAATCATAAGAAATACGAATGAAAAAAAAAAAACAAATACGCCACATGTGCAAAGCAATTGACAGACAATCAACATGTGTAAAGATGTGTGTATATTAATTTATCTATAGCAATAAAAACGATAGATTACGTACAAAGATAATGAACGTTGTTAAAGTTATAATGAAGACATTTGTATGACATGCATTGTTTGATCATCAATGGAAGCCAGTTATAAATAAAGTATTTATCGATAAGCGCAACAAGAACAACGACGTTCCACGTACAACCTTGCGTGAGTGTACCCTAAGGCCATGAGGGTGGGTGCGGATCAGGAGCAAAGCAATTTGAGTTCTGCTACGATTGACGACCACCATTGACAATGTTTGTAGAGAGCTCGATTTAGACCAAGTGCAATGAAATAAAAACTGGAACTGGAAACAAATAATTTATACTCAATTTCTTCTTACTCTCTCTTTTTTTTCACTATAATAGTGAAGTAGAATGAAAAGGAAAAGTACATTGGTTTTGTGCATGTGCAATCAGCTGTCATCCAACGGTAATCATACCTAAGCGAACTATATTGGACTCAAACGAACGATAAGCGAACTAAAATCGGCATTCATTGATCGATACTCGGACTTAGATGAAGAATTAATCGGGGCATTAGTTCGTTTAAACTGCAGTGATCTCAATTAAAATTGTTTAGGATGTTTTGCTGTATTTATTTCCATTTATGTGTATAGGAGAATCGTTTTGTTGCCGCCGATAAGCAGTTCATTATCAGTAATGGACAAATAATGATTAGCAACACACACACACACACAGAGAGAGAGACTTATATGAACATACATGCATTGAGAATTACTCGCATATTCGCTCGCTGCTTAGATTCATTTGATGTACAGCAGAGTGCTGAACTGAAACTTTTAAGAATTGTGTGTAACAATTCAAATTGCGGTCAATCATTGAAGTCCACGTTGACTACGCATGCGACATTTAATAGGTTCCTCCCACGTACCATATCCCTTCACCTTATTTCAGTCAGCATGCTCGAATTGCTTGCTATATATTTATAAATCAAAACATTATTTTGTGGCCTTAAATTTTTATTGATTGAAGATGGATTATTTTTATCGGCTTTTAAGTCGTATTTAGTTTAGTTTTGTTTGATGTTTGCTGCGTAAAATTTTCCAGATTCTGTCGATTATCATAATTATCAGTCATTAAACAAAGAGAATTTAAATGGATATTTTATTGTCCAAGATTGACGCACATTCTAAGCGGATAAGAATTATATGCAAGTACAGAGGATTTCGTTAGAATTTTTTTCCACAAATCTATTTTACACACACTTCACCACTTTTATCAACTTCGCACAACTTCAGAGAGTTCAGGGTTACAAGGTTCTCTCAAAACCGGCTGAATTTTTTTTTTTAGACTGTCAAGTACACAAAGATATGGTTTTTGTGTCTGATTGTATATAAAACGAGATATTGTAGACCGACTGACTCTCTGAACCACGTTAATGTTACCAAACGTGGCGTACTCGATTGAAAATGGTTTTTTTTTTTCGAATTTCGCACAAGTAGAAATCCAAATGTGTTTGAATGTTAAACAGTTCAATATTTGCATACATACAATGATAGCAACATTTAGCAAATATTATAACAACTGTTGTTGCATATTTCATTGCAAACATTGTATCTTAAAACAACTGTCTAGAAAATTATTGTCTCCTATTGAAAAGCTACAAATTATTTGCCTAAGTGGGTCTGTGCTTTATACATCTGGAGTGCATGCTCTGGGGAAAAATAATGGATAAACATAACGAGTTTTTGTTTTTGTCTTGTTAGACCCAATGACAAATTGATTTAAATGGCAGTTAAAACATAAATCATCTAGAATCCAGATCTAGTTCTTTCTTTTTAAAGGTTATTCCAATTATTTGATAATTTTGTTTGTCAGCCCTGGAGCTGAAAATGAATGAACGTAAATTAATCATGCATAAGAAGCATTAAATTGAACACGCATACAAAGACATAATATTTGATCTATATATAAAAACAAAATCAATTTATACACTGCAATTTAGATTATGCTTACATAAATATTATTTCAGTCCAATCACAAAATCATCAAAATCAATCAGTTATATGTGATTTATGTATGTATTATTTATTCCAGTCAAACGGTCAATAAAGTTATGTATAAAATGGCAAAAACATAGCGAAAGCCAATTACATACATATGTATGTATACAATATACAATATATATATACATACATATGCATGTTTCGTTTATAAAACTAGTTCAAGTGCCCTACCCCACTACCAGGCAATCCACACATACATACATGTATCTGAATAAAAGGAGAGAGAGAGAGAGAGAAGTATATGTCTGGGCCAGGCAGCGACTGCTTCATTCGGTAAATGTCGATTACGGTAGCAGACCATAAATAAATATAAATGACGCCAGCTGTGCCGCTGTTGGGTCGACGTCGTCGTCAACGTGGACAACAACCAAACGCAACGCATATTGTCGGCAGAGAATTCGACAGCGGCACTTGAACGTTAGACAAGGCAAAAGCATAAAACCTCGCTTTGTGCTGTTATTTCGACAATTGGTTCATTTGGCCGACCCAAAAATAAGCGAGTTAGTTAATGAGCGGAGTGGAGAGGTGAGGGAGGGGAACGACAATGGCCGACGCAAATACCGATAAAGCCGAAAAACAAATAAAAGTGCAAATAAAAAAAATAGACAAAAACCGAAAATAAAACAAACAAGCGGCGAAGTGTATTGGGAAATGGTTGAGACTAAAAATACGATACAGACGGGGGCACATTTCAAGCGGTGCCAAGAATTAAAACGAAATAACTCCACAGCACAAAAATCAAGCCAATCAAAGAATGAAAAAGTAAGGATTTTTCTATATAAACATACATATGCATACATCCAAGCACACGCACACACTTGTGTGTACTTATAAAATTTCAAAAATGTAAGCTTATCAGCACCACAGCCCCCGCCCCAACTTCCTCATGCAAACGTATGCAGAGTGTATTAGAGAAAAGGCAGCGCAATCACTCTCTCACACACACCACACACATGTGCGCATATATTAAAAAGTTGAACGAAAGACGCGTTGCGTCGGCAGCGCGTCAAGGAAAGCAACGCAGTCGGCGTTAAGCGATAAGCGAACGAGGGCTGCGTCTCCACAGAATACTCAGTATCCAATACTAATGGAATTAGTACGCACACAAACAAACATATTACATGGCACTTACCTTTGGCAAATGTTACGTTTCGGCTGTGCCGTCGCGGCGTGCTGAGCTAGCAACTCTCTGCTTGCTTTACTGCAGCATGCCTATGATGGCGTCGGCGTCGACTCCTGCTGCGGCAGCGCTGCGACTGCTTAATTCAACTCATGCGCGCTGCTTTAGCTGATGCATTTTTCTCCACTTTTCACCAACAGCTAATGATTTTTGTAAAAAAAAAAAAATTCCCTATTTTATGCTTTGTTTATTTGCTTTCGAATGCACAGTTCACTTTTGCAAGCGCTACTATTTGTGTGTGTGTATGTATGTGTGTTGAGCTCTGCTGCAGCGCTGCTCTGCTACGCGTTCACTTTTTTTCTTTTTGCAAGCGTCACAAAATTGTTCTTATTCGCTCACACGATTAGCCAATTTGTTCCATTGAATTTTCAAGCATACACACACACCGGCGTAGGCATTTAGAAAGCGCAACAGAATATATATTGTAATACAATTGTCGCTTGGCCGCAAAAGTCACTGTTTTATTTTAACATTTGGTTTTACACAGACACAAATGCACTCGGTAAGTTCGATGTTCTCAAATTTTCGGATATTAAAATTACCAGGGAAAGCCATGTTCGCGACGTTCAAGTCACATTTATACTGTGCGGTGCTCGACTGGCGCATGAAATAAAATTCAAATAGAGTTGCCACTGATCAGTTGATGACTGCTTTTATCCGATAGTGTAATGAGATATGTTATTACAATATCTACAAACAAATTGTACACTTTTTTGCCAAATTATAGAATGAAATGCAAGAATGTAGAAAATTGAAAAATAATTCCTTGTACATTAGAATGGTCCATCGAGTGAGCTTAGAATAAGCGACAACACTACTTAGTTTTAGAGATGGAATTTTTGCGTTTGGAACTAGAAAAATTGAACTATTTATATGTGTTGAGAGTCTCAAAATTTCTAGAATAGTCTCTCTTCTAAAAAAGTCCTCGTTGAATGATAATAATTTAAAGTACTTCGCAGAAGTGATGGAGAATAAAATTAACGACAATATGAAATTTTTTGAAAAAATAGTTATGTTCTTGCGAACTAGACCTACCTCTAGTTAGTCTCGAGAAGTGCGTGTGTGCCTGGCATCGAGTACATTTTATATCGATGAGAAATAAGACAAGTACTTCGATGGTATCGATACTACGCAACCCCAATTGTGTGCGTCTATTGCGGCTGCAACATTTTCAATTTTCGTTTTCGTCGTGAAACTGTGCACCAAATAAGAGAAAATCATTCAAAAAGTGTTGCACAATGAACACACTCGGTCCTAAAAAGGACGGAAGTCCCAACATTGACTTTTTCCAATCGCCAGAGACGCTACAAGGCTTTGAGTCCATACGACAATGGCTACAAAAGAATTGTAAAAAGGTGAGTACAACAACGCCACCGTAAGCGAAAACAAAAATGGCGCTTCGCGCAATTTGAAAACATTCGACAATTAATGTACATTTCTAGTACTTGGCGCACAGCTCAGAGCCAATCACAAAGGAGTCACTTGCCCAACTCCTAATACTTTTTCTGCAATATGTGGAGGCGAAATTGGGTAAAACCTCTGCTGAACCGCCGGCGACAAGAATCCCGGTAAGTCTGTGTATTTGTGTGTGTGTCTGTGCAGAGAGAACAGGGTGTTTTGGGTGTGCAAAATGTTTTGTATGTACACGCGCGATAGAGATGCGCTCATGCCACAAAATGCAGGAAGCACGAGTGTGGACGTCACAAGCACGATAATTAATATAGTTTCTATATTTACATTATGCTATAATTTCATTTACACTGAAAGCAAATATTATATATCTAATTATAGCAAAACAATAAAAATTAAAAAAAAAGTTCATTCTATTATGGAAAATTTTACTTGATTTGAGAATTTTTAAAGAATATATTTCTGCATGATCTGTAGTACGATCGGTTCTTAATGATAATATATTAATTACCGTTTTCATCTTGCAGATGCGTTGTTTTCTGGATTTTAAAAACGGCGGCGGTCTCTGCATCATTTTCTCGACCATGTTTCGCTTTCGAGCCGAGCAACGTGGCAAAAAATTTGACTTTTCCATTGGCAAGAATCCGACACGCAAAGATCCCAACATTCAACTGCTGATCGAGATCGAGCAGGCACTCGTCGAGGCCGATCTCTATCGCATACCCTACATTTTCATCAGGCCAGAGATTGAGAAGAGCTTTGAGGGACGTCTGCGTGAAATTCTCGACAATCGACGTGTGGAGATCGTGACCGATGAGGAGGACGCGACGCACATTGTCTATCCCGTTGTGGATCCTCATCCCGATGAGTACGCTCGTCCCATTTTTAAGCGTGGCAATCATGTCATGCTCCACTGGTACTATTTTCCCGAATCCTATGACTCGTGGACTTTAAATAGCTTCGATTTGCCGGACAATATACCGGAGAATCCGGAATCACCGGCGGAACGCTGGCGAGTCGCCGCCTCTTGGATATTGGATCTAGAGCAGTATAACGAGTGGATGACCGAGGATGATTACGAAGTGGATGAGCAGGGAAAAAAGAAGATGCACAAGCAACGCATGTCTATCGATGATATCATGTCCTTTGGCGATGATAAAAAGAAGCCAACCACCACCAGCAGCAGCAGCAGTGGTGGCACCACCGGCAAACAGAAGCGACGCCGCTCGCCGTCGCCCACAACTTCCACATCGACATCGAAGCCGGGCAAACGAAAGCGCTCCCCGGCCGTTATCCACAAGAAGTTACGCAACGACGACGACGACGAGGATCTCACCAGGGATTTGGACGATCCGCCCGCTGAGCCCAATATACAGGAGGTGCACAAGGCAACGCATTCGACGCTACAATCGACAGCCAGCCCAGCGCCAGGTAACAAATCCCGTGGCGACAACGATATGATGCCCATCAAAGGTGTGTCCATCTATAAAACCAACCAACCTGTAAATTGTAACACAAACTATTTTTTAAACACTTAGGAGGCACCATGACCGATCTGGATGATGAAATGACTGGCGGCAGTGGCGCTCAAGCTCTGTCCACTGGCGACGGCGACAATTCGCAGACGGGCAAGACAAGCGATAATAGTAATACGCAAGAGTTCTCATCCTCGGCCAAGGAGGACATGGAGGACAATGTGACCGAGCAGACGCATCACATCATTGTGCCCTCATATTCGGCCTGGTTCGATTACAACTCAATTCATGTGATTGAGAAGCGCGCCATGCCCGAGTTCTTCAACAGCAAGAACAAATCCAAAACGCCCGAGATTTACATGGCCTATCGCAACTTTATGATCGACACTTATAGGTATATCCCCTCCCACTCCCACTTCTAATCCCCTCCAAAATCAAAATTGATAATCTTGATATGTTTTGCGCAGGTTGAATCCCACAGAGTACTTGACCAGCACCGCTTGCCGTCGCAATTTGGCCGGCGATGTGTGCGCCATAATGCGTGTCCACGCCTTCCTCGAACAATGGGGTCTCATCAACTATCAGATCGATGCCGATTTACGTCCCACACCAATGGGGCCGCCACCCACTTCGCACTTTCACATCTTGTCGGATACGCCGTCTGGCTTGCAGGCGATCAATCCGCAGAAGACACAGCAGCCGTCGGCGGCCAAGACACTGCTTGATCTGGATAAGAAGCCGCTGGGCAAGGAGGGTGGCGTCATGGAGTGTGACAAGGGCGCTGGAGCAGGCGGCGCCGGCGTTGGCGGTGGCGGTGGCTTGGTCATCAAGACGGAGACACTGGAGAATGGCGCCGCCAGCGGTTTGGCGTCTGGTGTCAGTCAATTTGGTCTGAAGTTGGATCAGTATGCCAAGAAGCCGGCGGCAATGAGGAATCGGACGGCGGCGAGCATGTCGCGCGAGTGGACCGATCAGGAGACACTTTTGCTGCTCGAGGGACTTGAGATGCACAAAGACGACTGGAATAAGGTGTGTGAACATGTCGGCACGCGCACCCAGGACGAGTGCATTTTGCACTTTTTGCGCCTGCCAATCGAAGACCCGTATCTGGAGGATGATGGCGGCTTCCTGGGTCCGCTTGGTTGCCAGCCAATTCCATTTAGTAAATCCGGTAATCCCATCATGTCAACAGTCGCATTTCTCGCTTCCGTCGTCGATCCGCGCGTCGCAGCTGCTGCTGCCAAGGCAGCCATGGAGGAGTTTGCCGCGATTAAAGTATGACGTTTTTTTTTTTGAGATGAAAGCCTTGGTGGCTTATAATAATTAATAAACGTCGTTTGCAGGATGAGGTACCAGCCACCATTATGGACAACCATATGAAGAACGTGGAGAAGGCCTCGGCCGGCGGCAAATTCAATCCCAATTTCGGTCTGGCCAACAGCGGCATTGCTGGCACAGGCAATGACAAGGACGATGACGAATCCAAGGATGGTAACAACAGTAGCTCCTCGGCACCTGGCCACGATGAGGAAATGAAGGATCTTAACAAGAAAGACGGTAAGCAAAGAAACCCAAATGGAACTCCAACTGAATATTCATACCATTGTATAAAATTCAAGTTGAATTTACTCGCTTTTTGTTTTTAATTGGTGCAGCTGATAGTTAGCACAGGTTTTGATTAAATCTGGTTAGTCGATTTCTGTTAGCCGATTGGCAAAAGAAAAAATGAAAATTATCAACAGTTTTAGAGGTAGAGTTTTGAAGTTCGATTGAAAGATGAGTTCTTGTACAAAAGACTTGCTTTACAAAAGTTACCTCTGGCAAACATTACAGTTTTATGGGTTCTTTATCAATCAATAATTATTAATATCAATAATTAGCCCAGAACAGTTAAACAAACAAGTAAGGCATTACAGTGATAAACTGTTTCAAAGGGTATATATTGAAGTTGGGCAAAAGTCTCCAACGAGCAGAGGAAGCACTTCTTAAACAATAAAGAATATATGTATTCATTTTTGAATTTTTTTTTTTACAATACATATCGATTTTTGACAGGTATAATAGATAAATTTGTAAAAATATAGTCATAAAAATGTTATGGAATATAAGATAATAATATTATAAAAAAAACTGTTGAAATTTAATAGTATTTTTCAATTGAAAAAACTACCATTCGCAAGCCAGAGTATCTGTTATTCGAACTCGCTCAAGTAGATTCCAACTTGTTCAAATTATGCATGATTCCGTCCAACGTTATAATATAATTCATTCACATTAAACAGATTGATTTAGTGTTGAAAACTTGATTGAAATTAACTTGCAAAGGTATGAAATATGAGTTGTCGGCATGCCGAAGAATGTTTTCGTTTTGCCACTGCTAGATAGATATATTTTAAGTTTTTCTTTTATTAACAATTCTTTTATTTTTACAAAATTTTGCAAACATGATGTGAATTTGGCCTATTTTGTATTGCGTTATTGCGTTTGTTCTAACAACGATAAAACACAACAAAGCCACAGACGACGCCAAGTCCAAAGACAAAACGAAATCGGATAAGCTCAACACAAACACCACAGACTCAAGTTCCACATCAACAACAACAACATCAACCACATCAGCCACATCAACAACAACAACAACATCATCAACAACAGCTACAACCACAGCAACAACAACAACAAGCCACACGCCCACCACCAATAACACTGATAAAAAATCTAAAGATTCAGGCGGCGACAAAGCCAACAAAACAAGCGACAACAAAACGAGCAACAACAACGCCTCAAACCAAACGGCTTCCAACTCCTCACCCACAGAGACTGGCACCACCAACAGCGATGCGGAGATCAAAACGGAGGAAAACAGCGGCGATGGCGAGTCAAAGGATGCCAGCAATGATGCCAGCGGCGGCGGCAGTGCTTCCGCCAAAGATGGTGGAGGCGCCTTCAGCGAAAACAATATGCAAACGGCAGCGGCAGCTGCTCTGGCCTCGGCTGCCGTCAAGGCGAAACATTTGGCGGCGCTGGAGGAACGTAAGATAAAGTCTCTGGTCGCGTTGCTCGTGGAGACGCAAATGAAAAAGCTGGAGATAAAGCTGCGACACTTTGAGGAGCTGGAGGCGACCATGGAGCGTGAACGCGAGGGACTCGAATATCAGCGACAGCAGCTCATTACCGAGCGCCAGCAGTTCCATCTGGAACAGCTGAAGGCGGCCGAGTTCCGAGCGCGCCAACAGGCGCATCATCGCCTGCAACAGGAGTTGCAGCAGCAGGGACAACAGGCGGCGGGCGCACCCGCTCCGGGTGCAATGATCTTGCCGCCGCAACAGCAGGCGGCACAGCAGCAACAGCAGCAGTCGCTGCCACCGCCGCCACCCCATCACCACCAGCAGCAGCCGCCACCGCCGCAACAGCAGGCGCTGCCACAGCAGTTGCAGAATCAGCCTCAAACGCTGGCAGCACCCTCAGCGCAGCATCAGCCGTTGCCACCGCACATAGCTGCTGTTGCGCCACCAAATGGTGCACCATTTGCAGCGCCGCCAGTTGCGGCGCCAACCGTTGCCGTAGCGCCTTCGCCAGCTGTTGGCGAACTGCCGCCCGCAGCTGTGGCCCAAGCTCAGGCGCCCACGCCAATGGGTGAGTACAATTCACCACTGCTGCAACAATTTAATCTCATACGCATCACTCTCACTTTTTAGACACTACACCGCCAGCTAATGCACCATCTGTTGCTGAAGTCTCCGGCGTGGCAGCAGTGACGGCCAGTGCTGCGTCTGCCCTAAGCATTCCGGCGGCAAGCGTTGGCGCTGCTGTCAATCCTCCCCCTTCAACTTAAAGCTATGAGTAAAAACTTTAGATTCTAAGATTCACGCTCTCAGTATCCTCTATCTCTATATCCGATTTCTCCTCTTCCGTTACCTTATCGTGTCTGCCTCTCCCGCTTGGGTCCTTTCACTAGTCCACTTATGTATTTTGTTGTAGTCCACCATCCACCCCCCCTCTCCAGGCGCCTGCTCATTGGACGCGCTCTTCAATATTTACACAATTTTTAACCATGTTTCCAACCCAAAACTGCATTAAAATAAAATCTATTCATATGTATGAAATTATTAATTTTTTTATTTAACTGATTTCGATTTCAAAGTTTGTCAAAATATCTGTTTCTGATATATATATATATGGAGTATACGTATAATATACAATATTTAAAACTTAATAAGAGAACAATTAAATCAAGCTGCCAGCAACTAAATTTCACTATAAGTAATAATAAACAAGTAAGAGTGGTGTAGTCGAGTGAACTCGACTACGATATACCCTGAACCCAGTTATTAAATATGTTCTATTATTTTTGGCAAATTCCACTTTAAAAAAAATTTGCACGAAACTGCGAGCAGCTCTGGGAGCGCCATCTGTAGACGAACACGTGAAACACGCAATCGTAGGTAGCGGGGCTCTGCAGAATACACAAACATATTGACGCTCGCGTTGATTACCATGCCATCTCTTTCTCACATATGCGCTCGCATATTTATGCAAACAGAAAATGCTGGCGGCTGCTGATAGAAACGAGATCAATATGATAATATATTCGACTATAACTTTGGTGTTTTTCCTAACCGATCTTGACGAAATTTGGGCATGAATATGCATATTATGTATTAAGATTATGCCTTTAAAATTGTGGAATTTATTGCTATCGGAAATGTAATATATCGATATTCGATAAATGGAGGTAGTTATCCTTTTTTTCGAGTGTATAAATAAATGAACTTCGATTTTAGCTTAGATGGAATAGTACAGGTTAGTACCGAGTCGTTTAATTCTGAAATTTTTCATTATTCATTTAATATTATTCATATTCTTCATTCACACTCATTAAAGTTGAACTTAAAATCTATAGCCTATCAGTCACTTGGATGGGATGGTTTTGAGTTGGGTTTATTGGCAGGATGTGCCTCGCTTGAGTATATTTGGGCGTTTGCCACTGGTCAAGGAGAAGGATTTGACCAGCTCGTCGCTGGAGCGGGCACGTTTGAGGTTAAGTGGCGTCTCCGCCTTGCTGAGCTTGGTCTGGCAATCGGATGCCTTGCAGATCGTGGGCATTGCCTCGGGCGTAATGAAGACATTCGTATTGAGGCCGTTGCCCCTGATGTGCTCACCATGACTATTGCTGCTGAGCTGCTCGAGCAGTGGCCGCTTGGGAGCATCCTTGGCGATTTGCTTGCAATGCAGCGAGTGCGCATAGTCCAACATTCGAGGCACGTAGCACCGATTGTAGAAGTTAATGATGTCCGTTGTGGGTTGTCCGGGCGACACATGCACTTCGCGATAGACGGCACTTTGGGCATGCGGCTGGTATCGGTACTGAAAGATGATGTCGCTGAAGCTGGTGCGAAGGCGCAACTTGCGCACGTAAAGGTGGACGGCGCACAGGAGAAGCTGGTCGAGATGACGATCCAAGAGTAGCTCGGCGCCATGCACAGTAATCGAGTGCTCGACAATGTGCCAGATTTGTGAGTGTTGCTCCAGCATGCAGAGACTCTTGCACATCTGGACGAGTCGCTGATTGGCCAGGTGATAAAATTTTCTCAGACAAATGCTGGCCGAGAAGACAGACAATTGCACGTGCTGGTATCGGGGCAGGTTGCTATAGATGAGCCACAGCGGCGAGTTGCTTTGCCAGATGAGTGAGTCCAAGCAACGCGCCTCCAAGTCACTCAGATGTTTGACGAGAGCACGCGTCAGCAAGTGCCTTCCATGTGCCACAACCAGCTCAATGATCTTCTGGAACTCGTAGGCATTGATGGCAAATAATTGGAGCAGCCACGGCAACTGCAGCGTCGATCCGAAGATGTACAACATCAGTTGCAAGCAACACGCAATCACCGTGACATTAAATCGACTCTTTTGCATCAGCAGCTGGCCAACTTTTAGTGTTGGCCGACGTTGCAACTCGGCGGCAAGGATCTTGCCCAGTAGTGTGTAATAAAGGGCCTTGCCCAGGTGCAGGCAATACTCGATGGCCTCCCCCTTCAAATGGACAGCGCTCTCGAATTTGTGGCACATGTCTAGCAGAGTGGTCTCCAAAAGATTGGCATCATGCTTGCCCAGCTTGTTGCTTATGTGGACGGGCATCGTTGGCAGCAGTTTACCCATGAGTAGCTTGAGGAGATAATCCCGCTGGTTGCTGCTCCACGCTCCGTTCCTCGGTAGCTGCTTTCCCTTAAGTGGTGCTTTTGACGGTGTCTCAACAATGAAATGCTTTAATAGCATTCGCTCGTCGATCTCACTGATGTCGGACACGTGCAGCGCATAGCTGCTGTTAAGCGAGGCCAAGTTCACCTCCAGAATGCCATCCTTGATCAGATGCCGCATGATTCTATCGTTGCCCAGCAGTCGCTGATCCATAAACATGCTCATGATGGCCTTGTGAAAGAAGGCCTTCCTCATAATCCTCGCACTCTTCGACGGCAACTCAGGAATTAGTTCACAGATGGTCTCGAGAGCGCTATAATTGCGCAGCAGATCAATGTCAAAGTCACAGCTGCTCCAATTGGTGGGCAGGCCCTTGAACTCCGCATTAATTATATCCGAATTGGGCACCTCGAGTGCATTCACATAGACCAAGTCCAGGGCACAGACGAGCACCTGGCAGCCAGTGACCAGGTTGGACGAGGTCAGGGCGGGCATGCCGTTGCGTGCCGCCAGAAACAGCAGCCATCCAAATTCGTAGACCATTTGATAATGCGAACGACTCTCAGTCTTTGTTGCCGGAGGCAGCACGTAGAGCTGCCTGAAGATGTGCTTGTAGTACTGCAGCAGGAGTCGGGTTATGCCCAAGTTTCGCTTGATATCAATGATTTGCTGCTGCGAGATCGCCGAGCTCTGCGTCAGACATATCCAGTGCTCCATTAGTTTCAGAAATCGCATAATATTGATACCCAACCTGCGCAACAGTGTTGTCAGCGAAATGTTCCAACTATTCACGTTGACCTTCCTCGATGTGGTGTCCTCGCCGGGTTCCACCTCCTGCTGCATGTCCTTAATTTTTTGCAGCTCGCTGTAAACGGCACAGCAGAGCCAATTGTCCGCTTCACTGGTTAAATAGCCGTCCGAGTTCAGTTTGTGAAATGTTTTCACCGCATTTTGCCAAATTATCGGCTCAATTTCCAGTTTATGACAATTCGCCACAAACCGTTCAAGGATCACGCAAATGTCCTCTTCAATCATCTTCTACACGAATAATAAAAACGATCATTGCTTTGCTTTTTAACACACAAATTCAGCGCTTACCTTGATATGTTATTTAATTTTAATCTTTGTTCAGGCGGGAATATCAAAATGAGATACAGCGCGGTAAGCAAAGACTGGTCACACTGCGACCGACATTCACAGTTGTCAAATTAATCACCGCTTGCAATGAAACTATACGATTCTACTAATGCAATATAATTATGCATTTATAAGAATACTATTATAAAAGTTTAAATTATATTATTTAAAGCAAATTCAATAAACAACACGATTTTATTATTCTTTGGGGGATATTGTGTGACCAAATGATTTGAAATTATTGAGTGCGCGGGTTATATTAAGAGCAATTACTTTAAAATACTTCAAAATTTACATTTTAGTTCCTATTGCTCTGTTGGCTACATTCTGTAAAGTTCGAATTCAAAAGCTATTCACAATTGTAATTCAAAATATTCTGACGGCTTAGTAACTTTTTGAGCCTTACTTAATATTTACATTTGAATTTGATTAAAATGGCCTATAATGGAGAAGCAGATATTTTTTTTTACTTTGGCGCTGTTCTTAACAGTTAATGTTAAGGGTCTGTGGCTAATAAAATGTATAGAGCCTGGTAACTCTAAATCATTCAGTGCTTGTCGGCAAATTGAGCTTATTAAAAATGTTGCAAACAAATAATTTGCTGCAAAAGGAACAAGTCGAGTTGTATGCCATAGAAAGGAAGCTGCTCAAGGTAATACCAGAAGTGCAAGAAGCTTTGAATTCCCTGAAGGTAGGAGAGAGAGCTAATGGAATTGCATTGATTTACTGCTGTCAAACAAAGATTCCTCTTGCAGGTGGAGGAATTGCATCTAAAATCGTTGTCAGTGCAGCAGGCGCTGTCGACACAAACAGTTGCATCCAGTTCAGATGTGAGCACCAGTGAAATACTACCTGCCCAAAGCATGGTCTCACATAACGAGCAGATAAACCGGCAAGAAATTGACTTGGATATAATCGGAAGCAAGCTGGATCATTATGATGTCGAAAGCGATTCCGATTAAGCGCAATTTTAGTTTGCGAATTAGTTTTATTGATACAAATTTAGCTAACTTGAAGATATTCCGAAAACACAAATATACAAATTATGGCTTACAACTTAAATATGGAATTAATTAATTTCCTCAAATAATCGTAGTAAGTCTAGTGACAAAAAAAAGTGAACTAAACTACTAAAGCTATGTATGTATATGCATAATACGCATAGTTATGTTAAAACACAATATTACACCGTATATATTAGAGTCGCTTTATGCATCGGATGACTCCGCGGAGCTGTCGCGTTTTTTCTTCTTCTTGGGTGAAGAAGTTTCTGGTTCGTCGGCGCTATCGCTGCTGGTACTGGAGTTGCCATCGCTGTCACTGCTGTCGCTAGAGGAACCTGATCCACCAGCTGAGGAGCTGTCATCATCATCATCGGAAGTGGAACTATCCGAATCGCCGCTGCTGCTCGATTCTGAATTCGATGAGTCCGAACTGCTATTCGAACTATCCGACGAACTGGACGATGAGGAGCTATTGCTGCGTTTCCGTTTCCGCTTAACGCGCTTTTCTTTGTCGCCATCGTGACGCACTTCGGAGCCGGCATCCAGCGAACGCATCTCATTTGCCGCCGAAATTGAGTCGGCGGCGGAGGCATTGGCGCTCTTTTCGGCCAAATGTTTGCTCAGTTGTTTTGTGCGCGAACTACGGTGCACAAATTTCCGTTTCTCTTTGCACTCGTAGCTCCAGTGTCCCAAATTCAGGCACTTTTGACAGCGAATGCCATTTGGAAAGGCTGCGGCCAATTTTGCAGTGCTGCGCATCAAAAATATATATTGGTTAGTTTTGTTTAGTTTGTTTTTGTAGCTATTCCGCTGGTTACCGCTGCTTTTGTGCCAGCTTGCGCGCTGCCAAGCCCACCAAAGTCATCCTAAGGTAATAATCTCTGAGGCGGTGCTTCGAGCCAATTTTGACGGCTACGTCTTCAAAAACTTTTTGTTAATTAAAAAATATACAAGAAATCGGCAGATGCTCAAACGTTTTGTTTTGTTGTCACAGACTGTGTGACCGCAGCGGTGAAGGCTTCAAATACTAAATTTTAAAGGTACTGCATTCGATTAACGCAAATTGTAGATTTACACAAATTGTTTAAAAAATTTGGAAATACAATTCTTGCTGGCGTCTTGTAAAAAGTGTTGTTTTATAAATGGCAGCTGTACAATTCGGATTATTGTTGATATTATGTTTTGTTTGCCGCAGACAGTGTGACCGCAGCTTTGAACCCATAAAATGCTTATTTTATACAAGTAAAGAGATCGACCGTAAAGTCGACATCATAATATAGATAATTTGCGATTAATAATTGTAAATAGTTTTGCTAACGTGCAAGTATGCATTGTTGCAGCTTAAAGCATTAGTTGGAAATTCTAACGCATAGTGACACTGCTTAGATGCGAGAGAGAGAGAGAGAGATTTAAACAACCGTGGGCCAAAACAAGAACAAAACCTATTTGGTGACTAACAAGCGAAAGCTGAAGTCCAAAGGCAATTGAAACAAGAGGCAGTTCGAGGTAATCTGTGCAGCCTAATTGCTAATTGCTTAACACAAAATATGAATCTGTGCACCACTTTCAGCAGTTGTAAGCGATGTCCGAATCGGATGCAACTCTCAAAAATGTTGTGACAGCTGTGGAGGTAGCTGGCGCTGCTGGAGCAGCTGGTCCTCGTCTAATGCCGCCCGAGGAGCTGGCTATGCAATCACTTACCAAACAGTTATACAAGTCACAGTTGTTTCGTGGCATTTACCTGGAGCGATGTTTTGTCGAACAGCTCGGCGGCTATCGTGATGTGGTTGTCTTGCAGCGCAGCGAAAGGGAGCTAGAGAAGCTGCTGTTGAGTAGCGCAGCCAAATTGCAATTGTTCTATCAACGTTTCGTGCCCAACATGTGTGTGGGCATTACCAAGGGCAGCGTGGGCAACTATACGCACAAACCACACGCGACACAGTTGGACACCTGCGTGTGGACAGAACTGCGAGATTTGGCCTTTGGTGAATACTGGTTCAGCATTAAAACACTACGCTTCCGGGATCGGGAGGTGCAGCTTAAACTGAAAATGGTTCGCGCCGTTGAGGTAGAGCCATTGTCAACGCCTCGACGCTCGTTAGCCATCAAAAAAGATAGCCCCAGCAGAGCGATAGTCTCTGGCGACAGAGACGCTGCGGAGATTGTCACCGAGTATCAGCAGCAGCCACCGCAAATTGGACTTGTGGACTTTTTGGCTGTGCTGCAGCAGTGGCGTCAGTCCATTGTAACGACCACATATGAGTTTCTGGCCAACGATGTGAATAAGCGCAATATAATGGGTACCATACGTTTCCTGGGACTGCTCATATTTTCAATATTGAGCGGCGCTGTTGTTGCCCTCCGTTTCATGGGCATCTTTGCGCTGCGTTTCCTTTTTGAGGTCAGCCGCTTCACACACACCGCCACACCAATCGTATTCAAGATAATAGAGTTTGTGAATAGGATTGTTGGAGCGTTTTTCATTCTGCTCACGATGATATGGAAGGATTTGGTGGTTAATCGCGGAGGCAACAGCGGCGGTGGTTCGATGCCCAGACAGCAACTGGAAGCAAACAATCGTTTCAAAAGCATAACGTTCGGGAGTTCACAGCCTCATCATAACAGTCAGCGTTACGAATCATCAAATTTTCCGAAATCCTAAATGGATCTGAATTCTATTCACGTCAAAATTGTTTGGCGTTTACTGTCTGCACTGCATAAGCATTTAGTCACTCACTTGGGCTTTTCGGGTTCAGGGGCTTTCTTTTCCCATTTCGGATTGTGTTACTAGCGTTAAATCCCTCAGATTTCAGATTTCGTTGATGTTTGTACTTCAAACATTTTGACATGAGATTTTTAATTTTTTAGGAATTGCAATTATTGGCCAGTTATTTAGATATTGTTGTCATTTTAACAATCTCATGCTCATTAATTTATAATATTAATAAATGTGTATTGTTTACAAAATTCATTATTTCAAATGTATAGTCTCGTAGAATTATAATAAATTTTTTGTGAATAAAAATGTTAGAAAAAATATAAAATGCTTTTAATTAATGAATAAGAATACGAACCGGTCTGTCTTTGGTCGAACCTTGGGAAAATTGAAAATAAATCATGTGTGTTTTTAGTTTAGTTTTAATAGTTATACACTTTCATTTTATTTATTTTACTTGATGTTATTCTCATTGAATTTTTGTCATATATATTTATGATCTATATATGTAGACTAGTATAATTTGTCGGTTTGTCACTAAATCTTACACAAATGATCTTCTTGTTGTCGTGTATTATTTATTTGTTGTCTAATATCCAAACTTTCGCATGTTGGGTTCTTGTGTACTGGTACTCCTTTAGTATGCGCATTAAATAAGTATTCTGTACTTGACTTTCAATTTCAATTTTCTATGGCATTTTGTGGGTGTTTTGTTATATTTGTTTTGCTTTTTTTTTGTCGCGTCGAACTGTGTTGTTTGTCAAACGTCATTTAACGCCAAACTTGTCGGTCTAAATGTTAGAATTAATAATTTTCAGTTTTATTATTAGTCAACTAAATTATATATTTTTTGTGATACATATATACTTTAATTAGTACATATACATACATATATGGTATTATTTTTAGTATTATTACATTGCGATGTTATATTTATGGAAATTACTGTGGTGTGTCTCTGTATTCATTATTTTCGTTCGCAAATGCTTTAACGAACTTTGCTCATAACCTTTAATTAACGTTTTGTTTAATAATAATAATAAGCATGTAAATTTTTATGCAGACAATAAAATATGGGTTTTTTGAATGCTTGGATCTCATTTGAGTCTGATATATACTGCAAAACATGTTGTCAACATTATTATTATTTGTCATTCCTTGTTATTATTATAAGTATTTATTTAATGATTTAATTTCGTTTTTTTTACTGTATTGGTTTATGCACTAGTCGCCAACTTGTTGAGAAACGAACGAAATTAAATACAAATTTAATTATTTATGTTTAGGTTAACATTTTCCTGTTATTGTAAATACTCTCAATTTTTTCTTTTAAGTAAAATGTACAATATACATTTTCAGTTAATTGTCATAACGTGTATTTAACTTTATACCTTCAAGTATCAATATAATTTGCCATTGCTAACAAATAATTACACATTTATAGCATATTTCAATTAACATGTTTTTGCCTGCTGAAAATAATTTGCTTTTTTTTAACAATTAGTTAGACATTTAGAGCAAAAACATTGATAATATAGAATGTGACTTTTTTTAAATTTCTTTTTAGTTTATGCATAAAAATTTGTCTAGTGAAATATATATGTAAATATATATATTTTTAAAGGTTTTGAACTGCTTATTGTTTATAATTGCGGTTTTTATTTTCATTTGTATTCATTTTTTGTTATTTGCCTTTTTCATAAAGTTTTCTTAAAATTTTTTTCTGCTCGGATTATTGTAATTTTTTTGGCATTTTTTTTTAAAGGATACGTGTGTGTTTTGGTGAATAGATAGATAGATGAATCAGCTTAAAGTGTGAACAAAAACTATTAAATTTGTTGACAATGTCTTTACTTGAATAACATTTAAAATTCAAAACAAATGTCAATTATAAGTTATGTGAGCATCAACTATAGTTTAAAAATATTTTATTTCAACTCAAAGTTTATTTTAAAACGAAAAACTTTAATTTTGTTTAATAATTTTGTCTTTATATTTTAGTTGAATTTTTATTTATTTTTATATTTATATTTTTACATAGTACATATAGTGTATATATGTATATATATATTATATATCTATATATTTATAATAATAATAATTTTTTACACATTAAATTCAAATGCATTAATTTATCTGTATCTGTATATATATGTTTATATATATATATATATACATTTTGTATATATATATAATTTATTTATAAATATAAATAACAAAATGTTTCCCTTTGAAGCTTTTTTTTAATGTACCATTTTTATATTGAATTTATATATGTATTAATTATATTTTAACCAGTTTGTTGTTTAGCTTGAAATTTGTATGTATGTATTTATGTATGTATTTATTGGTGTTCATAGTTAACTGTTTGCCATTTTTCGTGTGCTGAACAATTGGCGAAAGTTCTCGTTAAGCTAATCGATTTGTCTGTCATCTCGTCACCACACATCTGAGTGTGGCACAAAAACCAAAAAGAGAATACGTCGCATCGGATTGATTGAATTTTTGAATTTTGCCATAAGGTTTGAATCAATACATAAAGTACTTGGGCTTAGTGTCTTATATCATCTTTTAAGGTAACTGAATAAAATTGTTTGCTTTGCATGAAGCTTAAGCACTGCCAATGGCCAGTTCTCAACCAACTTTTCCAATAGGATACGAGGCAAACTCTATTTACATTGACGTTAGTCTTACGCCAACACTAGAGGAGAAGCGTAAAGAATGCCTCGTCTCATAGATAGCCCAACATGGTGCGCTTTAGGCACTTCAAAGTTCTGTTGATGCATGCGGCAATTAGTTGGTTGCGGATTGGATTCGGTTTGGTTTCATAACAATAGTGAGAGTAATACAAAATGTATGTAAGTAAGTAAGTAGTAAAAAGAAAAACAAGGAGTAGAAAGGAAAGGAAAGAAACGTTAAGTTATAAACTTAGAATCAACTTAGAAGAAACTACGATATAAGCTCTTAATTACTTTAAATCATCGGTGTCCTCAATTAAATCGGCATACTCCTCCCAATCGTTGTTAGACGAACGTATGCGCAAATTAGATATTGTCGGTTCCTCCTCCTCCTCCTTGTCCACGTCACCTCCATCCACATCGCCGTGTTTTCTGCGACCGCTGCGACCCGTGCCTCCATCGTCGACAACCTCGTAATCCTTGAGTTCAGCTTCCAAGTCCTTTTCCCATTGTTCCTCTGAGAAAGATGCATCAAAACTGACGATTACTATGTGTGTGGCTTACACGAACATATAGACAGTTTATCGCTTATATATGTTTTACTACTATGCATGGTAGATTCACATATAGTAGGTAGTTTAGTTTATAGCATACATTTGTGGCATATCATGGTATATTTATTATTTTGAGTATATATATATATATATATATATATTAAAGTGTCTAGCAAGCATTGAAAAATTGCAATTTAGTGACCTCCCAAGCAAGTACATGGTTTGTTATTCAATTCGGTGTCATTCATGTTTACCTTCGTGGCTAATCGCGTGGAACATAACTAAGGCATAGGTTTTCACAGACTGTTATTCGTTTAGGTATGCGCACCGTAACTGCAAAGTAATCGTCTACAAAAATTGGAAATTTTCTTTTAATATGGTAATTATGCCAATACAAGTATATAATGCACCCCCAAAAACCTTTAATTAATGTTAATTAACAAATAGCGTGCAAAAACCACGCACCAAATATATATAGGAAGGAGTCCTTTGCCATGACTTGCTTGTTGTCCTAACACCAAATCAAGTGTCATAGATGACACTAAATATTGTATATATATATGTATATAATAATAATATTAATAAAAATACAAGTATAATATGAAATAAAAATGTTGTGTGTATTTACAGCGTATATTCAACATCGAAATAAAAAGCAAGCTAATTATTCGTTATATTTCAAACAATAAATATATACTTATAGTATGCTCGCCAAATATAACTATAAAAGCTAGTCAAAAACTGCAATAATTAGTCAAAAACTTAATAACTTAGAGTTGAAAATGTGTTTTAGTACGTTGTTAGCGAAAGGATTTGTATATTTTCATTCTTTGGATTTTGTGTGGTGAGTTGGTTCTAGTACATATTAGATATGCGAATATACATTTTAAATCAGATTGTTTACAATAAAAGCTGTTGTTTGTTGTGCAGTTAAAAAGCCTTTATATATTGTTTTCCCAAGTGTCACAGATCTTAAGGAGTCTTTTTATTTATTTTTTTGTTTTGAGTTTAAAAATTTGGAAAAATATTTATGTAAAGTTTGATTCTGAACGTGTTTGGTTTGCATCTGCAACAACTAATAATGAAACAGTTACGTATGTAAGAAACTATACGGCAACTACAAACATCAAATCTAGTTATATTGTTATTTTTTGAAAAGTATACGATAGGAACTAAACTGAATACGAATACCAACAAACACAGAGACAGACAATATTATAATACTTATATTGGACACGTTGACAACAGCGATAATAAATAAAATTGAAATATGTTGCAACTATTTTGCTGAACACAATTTGTATGCAATTGAAAATCAACAACAGAACATTGAAAAAATTTAATGGATTTTTTTTTTATATAATTTTTTTTTTTGTATAAGTGAAAATTTAATTTTTTTTAAACCAACAATTTCTAACTTACCACACAAAATTTTGTTTCAGTTTTTAAGTAACATTTTTGTTTTTGTTTGTTTTGTTTTTGTATTTTTTTTTTTTTCGTTTCGGTTTATATAAATAATGTGTTTTGCTTAATTTTTTTGTCAAGTGAATATTTTATATATGTATATAATTTGGTTTGTTGCATTTGGTTTTTGTATATCGCTTAACATTTTGTTTTTTGTTGATTTTCTGTCATGTGGGCAATTTTGCTTGCGTTTGGGTTTTCTTTTATTTTTATTTATATATTTTGTTAGTTTTTGAATTTAGCGTTTATCCATTCAATCTTCTGCAAGATGATTTGAGAATAAATTAAGAAATACATGAAGAAAATTAAATGTTTATTAAATGTTTTAATATAATTCATATTGTGTCTAATACTAAGAATTTTGCATGTCTTTCCTTTATTTTGTTTTGTTGTCTTTTTGAGTGTGTTTTTTTTTTTTCTGCTTTGAAAGTGTTGGTGTCATAGAGGAAAACGCGATTTCTTGAGTATATAATATATATAAAGTATTTTTTTTTTTTAAATTAGGCCGAAGTATTGTGTGATAGGTACATACTATGAAAGAATATGTAAAAAATATAAAGTATAATACTTGAAAATTTATAAATATTAAAAGTTTTTGTTTAGCGAATTATTGAAATGAAATGGAATTGCAATTGAATAAAAAAGCACAAGATTGCAAAGAGTAAGGTAAGTAAGTAATTCATCAATAATAATAATTTGTATCATTTTGGTCATACTCAACTTGTTCGAAATTGATTTGTGGCTAGTTAATATTTGATCTTGTTAGTTGTTATAGTATTTCATAGTAGATACTTAAGTGGAAATTATTGGATTTGATTTTAATATTTTGTATGCTAGTTAGAATAGAATATGGCGGCAACAACAGATTAGACAGACAAGACTTTAGTTGTCTCTTGTGTTATTGTATTTTTATTTGTGTTGATCATTATTTAATTTATATTAATACTTAATTATCCATAAGTTGCCATACGTTTTTTGTATATATATATATATAGTTTTTTTTTTCATGTTTTATGGGGTTGTTGTTGCTTTCATTTCAATTGATATAATATATATATTTGTTCTTGTTGTTTATTTTTAATAATTAAATGCCAGAGCTTTGGGTTGTTGTTAGTATTTCGACAATAAAGAATTAAAGATTTGATAAAAATGTAATTTACACAAAAGAAAGAAACAGAGCAGAGGAGAAAAAAGAGAATTGTTTTGTTTTTACACTTTGTTTTGTACACACATTTTTCGTAAAGAGTTTTCATTTGATTTCATTTAAAATATATGCAGATAGTTACTTATATTTTTTTTTTGTTAAGATTGAGAAAATTAACTTTCGACATTATGTATTGAATTATAGATGAATGATGGTAAGAAAAGAAACTAAAAAATTCATACAGCCAAACAGTTTAAATATGGCAAGGGCAAAAGGCAAAACAAAATGTGATACGATTAAAAACTGTTCACAATGAGGCATGTAGTAAATGTTCTAATGATCCAAGAAACAGAATCATTCATTTAATGGGACATTATGGAGTCAAAGCTGTTACGGACATACAAATTCCAGGACATGTCTATACACATTCGAATTGAATACCATTTAGAAGTTTCAAATACTTGTACAAATCTATATGTTGCATTTCGGAATTATAATCGGTGAACTACAACATTTGTTTTTAATCTTTGAGTCTAGTTGTTGATTTTTATTTCATTTAAGCCCTTAGCTATTTATGCGAACAATGGCAATGTGAATGAGAATGTCACGATTTAAAAATCAATCGATGTTCTACTTATTTTGAATTATGCATGTATGTGTTAATGTTTGTATGCGTATGTATGTAAGTGTTTGGTTGGATGCAACCTCAATGAAATTTGTTGAGCTCTTTGAAATGAGAAAGACAAATTTCAAGGGCAGTGCACGTAACCAAAAATGTATGTACAAAATGTTAAAATTAATATGTAAAAGAATTTTTAAAATCAAAATTTCTCAATTATGGCCTTTACATAGGTTATCGAGTAGTCGTTTAAGCAAGTATCAATAAATAACATTATGTATTTTGTATAGGCCATAACTGATTGGGTGCACATAAAAAAAATAATGTCAATTTTGTAAAAATATTCAGTTTAACAAAAATTCGTGTTGCTCTTTTCAGCGAAAGGCCGCAAAGTAACGTAATTTTTTTGGTAGCTTAATAGAAATGCAAGAAATGTAATTAAAACATATTTGTATAATTAACTTAAGAAAATCATAATTAAATTTGCTAGCTAAGACCTCTTACCATCGGTGCTGGCGAGCGCCTGCTGGGTCATGCTATCAATGCCCAGTTTGCGCATGCCATCTTTGATTTCGGCCAAATCGGTATCATTGGATGTTTGAAATTCGTCCGAAACGAACTCGGACTCGGAGATTTTTTGGGTCAATTCTTTCTTGTTGCTGGCCTTAAGTTCTTTGGCCGCCTCAATCTCAATGGCAGGCTTCGGTTGCTCGGAGACAGCTGCATTAGCTGCTGCTCCTGCTCCAACTGCTCCAGCTCCTACTGCTGGGGAGGAGGAGTCAGTGCCTGTCGCATTTTTAGCTGGACTGGCAGTTTTATCAACATTTTCTTTAACTGGCAGCTGTTCAGCTGCTTTTATGCAAGTTGAGTTTGATTTGGTTGTATAATTTTTGCAATTTTGTGTATAAAATAACCACAAAAAACACAACAAAAAAACATGAAACGAAAAATAATAAATTATAAAATAAAGATTAAGTTCTAATAGCTAATAAGTTAAAAAAAAATGTAATGAAATAAAAGGCCTACAAAGTGAGCGGCGCTTGAAGGGCGAATAGAGAAATTGACTTGATGAAAACGCGACGAGGTGAAAAGTGAAAATGGGCATCTCAAACTAAAATAAAAATCGAATCTTTGGCACAGGCGACAGAAGCCGGTGCAGTTGAAGGACAAACACAAATTATAATCGAAACAAATTTAATTCGAACCAAAAAGAGAACTGAAATTTAAGGTTCAGAGCATTCCATATAAGGCAGTGTGTGTGGTTCAGGCGCTATCCGAAAGTTAGAAAGTTCGAACTAAAATTTTGGAGGCGTGTCCCAAAAGGAGAACTATTTGAAAATAATAAGAGAACAGGCGCGTGTGTCAAAAGAAAATATTACGGAAATTAAAAATGGAATCTAATACTTATAGAGAGATAGAGATAGATAGAGAGACAGAGCGGTTAATAGAGTTTGATTAAAGAGCGCGCGAATAGCGAGTATTTTAATGTGAGAGAGAGACAGACGTAGAGGTAGAGGTAGAGAGCGAGACAGAGAGAGAGAGAGAGAGAGAGAGAGAGCGAGTAAAGTCATAGAGATACTGAAGAGGCGAGCGCAAGAAAATCATAAACTTTACTTTGGCACTTTGGCCACTTTAGAGCCCGGCGCTCATTTGTGGGTACTGTTTGGTTTGGGTCTGCTCGGTGTGAAAGCTGATGGTGCAATTAACTACAACAAAACTTACCATCTTCACCGCTGGAAGCCTGGCCCACACCATCAGCACCCAAAGTGCCCAGCTCGGCGGCCTGAATGATCAGTGAGACACGGTAGAAATAATTCCGCCAGAAGTTCTCCTCAGTGATGCTGCAAAAAGTGTGAACAAATTCAATTCAAAATTGTTGTAAAGACGAAAGTTGGTTATTATTTTGTCAACTGACATCTTGGGCACCAATTCGAAGCGCATCGTTTCGAGCGCCTTATCCTCGGCCATAATGGCTATGGCAGTGGGATATGCGGTGTCATAGTTAAACTCAAAGTCCACGCCAGCTGGTGGTGCGCGCACAAAGTTGCGACGATCCTGTGACAAGCCCAATATTTCCTCCTTAATCTTTGACTCATTGGCATGACCGACCCAGGGAGCGGCCCCATTACCAGCACCACCTTGACCCTTAATAAACGCCTCCTGCTCCTTGTTGAACGAGTCGAGTATGGTCTGCAAAGAGAGAATATTAAATTTAAAGTATGTTTAAGTATTATACAAATTGTTTAATCCGATTACTCACATTATCCTTGACTGTTTCCTTGATCTTGCTGCCAGCCTTGCTAATAGCCGATGACAAGAATGAGCCAAAGTGTTTGGCCTGTTGTGTTACTTTTGTGGTAACTGTCGAAGCAACGAATTAGTCAATCAGTCAAAAGCATTGATTTGTTAGTAAAAGTTTAGGTAAAACTTGGTTGCAACTAACTAACTAGAAGTCAACCAAAATCGCTACGCTACAAAGTAAACATTTTGTTGAGAGGGGTCAGTGGTCAGGGGTCAGGGCAATCAGCTATTTGGAAGTGGGTATAGTAAATAATTAAATGAGTGGATTATATATAAGTAGGTAAGTACTGTGAACATAATGACTACAGGGAGTAAGTTATTATTATTAACTGCTTAGTAACCTGTCACCGCTTTCTATCATTTAATACTTTTTGTTTGTTTATTTTTAATTGGCAATTTGCAATTGAAGTATCCATTTTAGTTGATATTAATTTGACATTTGTATTGTTGTTTTTTGTTACCAATTAAACTGTGACACGTACTTTTCACTTCATCGCCCTTACCCTGTCCAATTTGGCCCTCATCGCCAGTGGGTGTGCCGCCGCCCGATGCTGGATGCGAATCAGCGCCCTCTGTAGCACTGTAATTACAAATTGCGTCAGCATGCAACATAGAGAAAAAGACAAAGAGAAAGAGATAGAGAGAGAGAGAGAGAGAGAAGAGATGAAAAGAGACAGAGAAAGAGGGAGAGAAAACAAAATATGCATGTGTTAGTTGTGGTTGTGGATACATTTTTACATAATTGGATACATATTGGATATCTGGTGTGGATATTATAGTTGAACCCAACATGCAGCGTGCAACATTCAAATCGATAACATCAAATTGGATAGTTATCCCATTGGACTCATTCCAACAGTTGATGACTTTTTACAGTGCATGCATTTTAAGGTAGAGTCCCTAGCTTGTGTGGGTATCAGAGGTAATCATAGACCAAATCAAAAGCCTCATAGAGACTATTATTTATCGCCTTAACTCGATTAACTTTTGACAATAGCTAATAATAGATAATACTTAGTTATTTAGATTGTAAGAATTTGATTTTCAGACATTTTAAATGTATAAATAAGTAGGCTACCTACCTACAAGGCATTATACTTAACATATACTTTAAAATGAATTCTAAATGAATTTAATTCAATTTAAAAAGAACTAGGACATATTAAATACTGTACAATAAAAGCACTCGACAATTCTAAAGGATATTATTGTTCGTCAGAGCATAACTTAATGCTTAACAACTTAATTGGCCTTAAAAGAAAAATAAATATAGAGCTTATTTTATTCTGTTTTAGTTTTAGTTTGAATTTATGCTAAATAACTTAATTAGGCTAAAACATAAAAATATTAAAGGAGCTTATATTTTTATATGGTTAACAACTTAATTAGCCTAGAAAGGTACAACCCGAAAGGAGATTTTAATTTTTAGTCAACGTTTGAATTAATGGTAATCAGATTAATTAGTTAATTTAGTTTGAATAAAAGGTTAACAACTTAATTAATCTAAATAGTTAAAATATTAAAGAAGCTTTCATTATTTTTTTTGCTTTAGTTTTAATTTATTCAGCAGCCAAGTTTTTAAGAACATAATACTTTCTGCTGTAAAGCTTTCTCTATACTATTTCAGAAATGAGTGCTTTTGAGTTGGTCTATGATTTTGATGGGGTATATATAGTCACATTAACGTTTATGTATATTTACACGTTTTCATAGCGTTATTATTCATTTAAGAACAATTAATATTTAAATTCATGATGATTGCGATGCAAATGTATTGTTTTTAGAGATAAATTATGTGAATGTTTAATGATTGATGATTTTAAATGGGTTAAGGATAAAAAATTATATAAAATGCGTAAAACGGAAATCAAAAGGGAAGAGAACAAACTAAGGCATGCACTAATACTCGTATAATCAATAGGAAATTGTGTTTAAGTTTGTAGAGTTTTCCCCAGCTACAAAGAGTCACAAAGAACTCAAGTACAGAGAGAGAGAGAGCAGATATTAAGAAGGAGCTGTCGAAGAGCCGAAGAAAATTATATAGTTTCTACATAGTACACAAATTAGATGGAAATTAAAGCATAAAATGAATTTCGATACAGGATGAGCTACACAACAACACAGAGAAATTATTGTGGAAGCGAAGTGGGGAAGGAGGTGGGGGGGTTTGTGAACTAATAGCCCAAAAGAGGAAATGATAACAACTAGTAACAACAATTAGTGTTTGGTTTTATCTACTGCGTAGCCATAGAATAGTTCCAGATTTGTGTGGGTTTTTTGCTTAAATCCTTGACGGTTGTTTGATGGCCCGCTCAATAATGATGGAATCTGATACTCTTCAACATATATCAAAGTCAAAGAAATATTGTTTCTGTACTAAATGCTATACATATTATTAATTTTCTTATTTATTTTTGTAACGAAACGATAATATGAAATGAATCAGTGTGAAATCAACTAATGATGGGTTTTGGTAAATGTTGTATGGGGCATAAATGAATTCAAAACAAATGATTATAATTTACTTGATAATGAGCTGTATGAAATGGTTAATTTATGTTTCCGTTTCTTATCAATCATTTTTATAATCTGTCCAAAATTGTGTCCTCTTACAAAGTGTTGAATTGTAGTGAAACTTACCTTTAGTTAAATGTTTTTCGATTACACACTTTGCAAAGGGACAAAATTCGGTTCTTAGAAACCAATTGGCAATCATTATTAAGTTTCTTATTTATATACATACAAAAACGTTTTAAGAGTTATATGTGATTGGTACTTAGGTATTTGTCTGTACAGTATTTAAGTAGTTTTTTTTTTTTTTAATAAAAGGTCAAACTTGGGTGAGCAGAAGAATTGTGTAAAAAACTTGAGAAAAGTTTCAAAATATAATCAATAGAAATATCAATCAAGTGAAAGGCGTAGCAGCATTAATTTCTTTCTCAACTAAATATTAGAGGAAAATTGGTGAGTATTTAAAGCAAACTAAATGGTTATATTTAATATAACTTGTGTTAAAAATATATGTATTTATATATACGGAATTATTGGTAGTATTTTTTTTATGTTTGAGGCATTTTAATGTAAAGGCTTAGACAAAAGTGTAAGTATAAAAGAATTTAGTTTTGTTCTTATTTCATTGGGGTGAAAACAAAAAAACCATAAAGGCGAACAATAGCCGCCAAGTGAGTGAAAGTTGGAAGGCAGCCCAACATAAACCAAAGGCCGCCTCCATTTGTTATTTAAAAGAAGTTGAACAAAAAACTTTCAGTTGAACCGAAAAACAAAATAACAATAAACTATACGAAATAAAAGTATAAAATACAAACGCGCTTTCATGTGATACATTTTTTTTTTTTGCGTTGTTTTGTTTTTTTCAGTTCACTGCCGCTGTTTGTATCGTATTTAATTCCGTCATTCTTAAGCAAGGGCCCATACCTAATATACCTCGACTTGTCGTCATCATCGCCACCACTCACAGCACCCGCAGCGCTTAGATCAGTAGCGCCTTCGGCGCCCTCAGCTCCATCGGCAGCGCCGCTCTTGCGAAGTCCAGGAATCGATGGTATCGACGGCATTGCCGGCATCGATGGCATCGATGGCATTGCCATTGCCGGCATTGATGGTATCGAGGCATTGCCCAACCAGCCCTTTGCACTGCCCAGCCAGCCACTATAATGGAGAGCAGAGGAGTGGAAAACAGTTAGTTGATAAACGTGAACAAAATGCTTATACGACTGACAGGCAGACTGTCAATCAATCTTTGCTGTCATTTGACAATGTTATCATTGCTTGATTGCTCACGAGCAGCCAATAATATATTATTACTATGTATGTTATGTATTATGTAGAAACAAAGAGCAGCCGCATCAAATTGACAAACGCACACTTCAAAGACCACCTCGCAGCAAGTAACACTCAATAATATGGAAAATATTTGGAAAATAATATAGTATAAATGTTTAAAAAGTTACCAAAATATATTTATTTAATAACAAATAAAACATAATTTATTTGGAAATTGCAAACACAAGAGAAGATAATGTTTTCAAGCGCCTTAGTTCTTATTTTATATGGTCAAATTTTAATTAATACCATAAGTTAAATATTTGAAGACAATCAATTGTTATTTATATACCATATTACCATTCCATATTATGTTCATAAAATAATCTTTATTTATTGTAAAATTTTATTATATATATATATAATGTATATATTAAAATCAAAGAAAACTAATTTGTAAATTGTACAATAGAATGTAGTAGCGAATAATAAAGCGTTGCTCACTTGGAATATCTGCGCTGCAGGCTAAGTTTTAGATTCAAGAAGGCTTGAGAGAAGTGCGATAGAAAAAACTATCTGTACAATAGAAAGTGACAGCGCCCATGTACATTTTATGACATACTACTTGATGTAGGCGTCTGTGTGTGTGTGTATGTGTGTGTATGTGTCATTGAGTGTGCGATTTTCTTGTGTTGAGGGGTCGGCGATTTATTGAGTCGGCCATTTATGCCGTCGATTTCTTTGTTACGCGTTCGCTGTCATCAATAAATTGTCACTGACAAGCTCATCTAATACGTGGCATATGCTCAATATATTTATATATGTGCTGCGTGCATCGAGGCGGTGTTAAAATGTGATGGGGGCACATCATCTAATATCTAATAACTGTTCTGTGCCTTTGCAATAAACTTCACAGTTTAAATAATCGCTTCGTCATATTTGCAGCACATTCATAGATTATACGAATTTGGAGAAATTCATAAAAATGGATGATAAAGCGGACCATTGTACGATCTGTTTGTACCCCAAGCATCGCATTGTTAGCATTGCGTGCAATCACACATTTTGCAAAAGATGCCTAACGAAAGTCTACAACGTCTGCTCCACCAAGACTTGTCCATTGTGTCGCGCCCCCTTCGTATATTATGTTGTAAGTTAGCGGCTGTCTTAAGTTAGCAGTTCTTCTAACTATCCTTTTATGCAGCGAAATCGCACATCTGGCACTAAAATCGTGTTTTTCACATAATCATCTCATCAAGACGAAGTGAAATAACTGTCCAACTACATTGTTTCGTTAATTAAATTATGCGTTATGTTCTAAATATGATTTTGTTTGTTTGGCTTTCGTTTATTAAAATAAAGTTCGTGTTATGTTTGTAATGTTCACATGCAGCTTCAGAAAATCAATAAGCTTTCAATTTTTCTATAATACTCAACGAATCCTTATGTCCACTGGATCAATGTGAGAAGACCACATGATGATCAATCACCCTAAACTGTTATTGAAAATATAATTTAATAGTAAGAACAATTTACAACCAGATTGTTAAAATGGGAAGATATGGTCTATAAACTGTAAATTTTAACTTAAATTTTTAAATATATGTTTCTTGTTTATGAATGACATAAGTTTGCATGAGAGTAAAGTGGAAAATGCTTGATAAAATATACCCAAATGGAATCTATCAAATTGTAATCCTTATTGAATCCACATATGCTGTAAAACTTGACTAAATTATACATACATATGTTGCTAGTCACATCATACATCAACTGATGCATTCGAACTAAGCGACAAATAAATATTCTACAGAACTACACAATCGATGCGAAGCGATTTGAGTTGAATGGGGGAAACATGCAATGCCATGACGAGCATATTGAAATATTGAATTCTTGGCCTGTGGCAAGTACAATGCGAGCGAATCGATGAATGCCATGTAGCCACGCCCACATGGCATGACTTTATCTCATGCATGCAAAATGATGATGACGATGATGCAGTGAAGGGTGAAAGCTGAAGGAAATAAAATAAAATTGACAAGGCAGAACAGTTTTTTTTTTGTTGCAGCCTTGGCTGACGCGTCGCATTTTATTATGCTCTATTTGCGCATTGACAAGGCAAGGCCAAAGCCAGCTCAATATTATTATATTGCCAGCACATACGGACAAACTGATACTTAACATATTAACATATCATTTACATTAAAAAACATATCATTGAGAAAGTATATATCCACAAGGCCAGGTTTTCTTTTTCTAAAATTAAAAATGGTTTTTTAATAAAAATAATTGGTTTGCATTTCTACTTTTTAATAATAATTTCCGTTAATTAGGAAAAATATTTATGAATAATAAATTTGAATATTTCTTGTTTTCAGGGTTATTTTCATGTTAGAACAGTTTACTAGAATTATACTGGCCAACGGACAAATGTGACTGCCATTCAGTGAAGCGGCAATAACGGAAATTGTTTGGAAAAAATGTGGATATTAATCGACGCAAGTGAATTAAATTTAATTGAAATATTTATTGCATTATGCTTTTGCATGGGGCACGGTCAATTTAATTATTAAGTGCAAATGTTTAGATGGAACAGATGCATATAGATAGATAGCGCATACGCCGCGTTTCGCTCAATTAGTCAGCAGCCGAGTTCATATTGCAGAGCATTTCAAGGACTCGACTCGTGGCTGTGCAGCGTCCATTGTTGCTTATTAGCCCGATAACTATTATTACCATTTCAGCCATCTCAGGGTTTGAGCCCTCGCCCCCAGCACCCCTCTTGTTATTTATGTGATTTATGCGTTTTTGGGGGAGCGATGCTTTTACGCAATTTTGTTCGCCTGACAGGCGGCAACAGCGTTTATTTATGGGCCGCCGAGGACTATCCAGCTTCCGTATCCCTCATCCTGGCCAGAGTCTGATAAGTGGCATACTTAAAGGCATATCCCCCTTGGGATGAGCTGAGCTGCACTTAAAGTTGAGCAGCGGCATCCGGTAAGACCAAAATTAAAGTAAGTAAAAGAAGCCACAAACTGACAGACAGCAAAAAAAACCATTTCTATTGCAACATAATAATAATAATACATGTTTCATTATTTCTAAAAATACTTGTATATAACAAATTGTCAATTAGCTTATCTAGATATATTCATATTTTTAATATCATTGCTGTAACGAAATTTTCAAAATTGTTCCTTATCCTTTTCAGAAATTGTATGTGTGCGTGGTTAGAAATTTCCCTGGAGGCAAGATGTTCTGTAATTTTGGCTTGCCATGTTGTAGAATATTTTTTTGGTTTGTGTGGCGAAAATTGCTTACGCATTCTGCGGAACAATTCATTCATGCTTTTATTTTTTAGGCTCATCTTTTACTCGAAATGCAGACAAAAGTTTTAATTATAAAAGTTTTTTGCCGCGTCGTTCTGCGCAACACATAGAAAATGAACCAGCAAACAAAAAATTAAGACATACCGCAAGAGGCAAAAATTTAAATCGACTCAAAGACAAACACACACTCGCACACATATCCAGACTTGACATTTAGACAATGATGTCAAATGAGTTTACTTTGGAAAGGATGGTCTGCATAAAAATTACGACAGCGAACACGAGTTTAGATTTTTTTCTTAAATGTATAGCACCATTAGCCATATAGCATACTCATAATTAAAGCGACCTCATTGCCTTTAATTTATATTTGCCACAGACTAATGAAAATTAAAGTTTTCATAATTAGTATAATATGAATCTTATTCATAAGTTTTCTTTATGAAGTTTTCCTATTGAAATATTTATTCAAATTCTGCATTTGAATTCTATGAAAATGGCTGTATATGACTTGCCTTTAATTCTTTTTAATTATTAATAAGCACTGTGCTTACTTTTTTGTACAAAAATTGTTCTTTAAACAATTATTATTTTTGTATATTGTGTAATGTCTTCTTTTTGGTAATTATATATAAATATGTACGAAACATTAAGGCAGCGAATAACCAGAACTTAAGCATAGCATACTCATAAAGTAGAGCGGCCTCAGTTTACAAAATAAGCGAAGACAAACCTAATTATTTATTTTTTATTTCTTTTTACGACAGACTTTAATGCAGTTGCTCATTTCGTGTTAAACACATCCAATACTCTTTTTTTTTTGACACAAAATCGAAACTTCTGTCAGCGAGACTGACTGCAAAATATTCTGTATGCGGTAAACTATTCTGTTTAATTACCAGAGTAGAAATGTCTTCCAAATTTCAACAAAGCGCCAAATAAATATATAACAAATGATTTGAGTGCTGTAACGTTTGAAATGTTAATTTTTGAAGAACAAAAAGAAGTGAATTAAAAAATATAAAAATAATTGATCAGAAAATGTCTTCAATAAATTGCAAAGTATTTTACACACAATATGTATAATCAACATCAATATCAATAGATAACTGTGTTGTTGTGTTGTTTCAATACCTGTGATTTCGGAAGATTGAAAAACTAATTAAAGCAAGCCAAATTAAATACAATTATGCAAATGAAAGCCAGTGCAGTGCAGTGGAGAATTAAAAAAAAACTGGTCCGTGTCCGGGATCCCTTGCGTCCACTGATGCGCAAATTGCATTAACAGCCAACCCAGTTTATATAGTTGTTCATTTTGACGCATATTCGCATAACTGCTTAACGCTATATTATGGCTTCTCTTTAAAATCAAATCAAATACCAATGTCCTCACACAAGAGGCGGAAGAGGGCGAGCGAAGGAGAGCGAGGTGGGGTCGGAGTTGCTGTTAATGTAAGTGCCATTTTTAATTGAGTCTGTATCAGGTGTCACGCGTGAAAACGTGCTTTAATTGGATTGCAATTGCCGCACTGAAATTTCGCTGTCAGGCTCCCATTTCAAAGAAGAAAAAAAAAGTCACTCAATTTTAAAGCAGAAGCTAAAGAGCAACAAACCAGCAACTCCCCCAACCTTTTTTTTTTTTTGCCATGTTAAGCCTCTGATGGATCCACGTACCCATACTCACACACAAAAGAAAATAAAAAACACATACACGCTCACTCAACTTATACAAGATAATGCTAAAGGAAATTTATTGCAGTTGCGCAGAAAAAGAGCGCTAAATGCGTATAAAAAGCTAAATAATATCACGCAGTAAGGCAGGCTGGCGGTTTAAAGCTGATGCTCTTTTCCTGAGAGCTTAGCGGGCATCGTTACACGTCGGTGGAAAGAAAACTAAGCGAAATGTATTTTTATTGTATTTAATATGCAAAATTACTTAGTAATAAGTCTCATTAACGAATACTAAACTAACAGTTATATTCAGTTGTAGATGGTGGGCTGTACAAGTCTTATTACAGAATTAAAATGCAAATAAATACTATTTTACTTAGTTACGTCACGTATTTCTACAGTTGACAATTCGTAAACATTTCAAGCTGCCCTCGCTTGTCACATACACGTGGCGAAGGCGCAACAGCCAGCTAAGGAAATGATAAAGAATGGCCTAAATCCTCATTTGACAAATTACTAGCAAGCAGGTAAACACCAAGTTAATAGGCAGCTGGGAGGTTGGCGATTAAATAGAAAGATGTTAGGATGTCCAGAAGAAATATACACACAGTCATATATCTATCATTATAACCATGTGTAGCTATTAATATAATGCGAAAGGCACACAAATGTGAAGTCCCAACTTCATAAGTTAGAATTATGCTTTTTCCTCGTCATTTGACATTTGACTTTTCGAGTTTGCTGACTTTTCTGTTTCTTTCTGTTTATTTTGTTGTTGTTGTTTTATTTGAGCATATTTCTTATAATTTTGCTTATACGCCGCCATCATTTATTTTTGCCATTTCCGTAATATTCCTTTTATATTTCGCACGAAGTCTTAAATTCATTTTTTATGTGAACGGCGGCTCTGACTTATTTTCAATTATTTTATTTTTATGTGCATCCATCGTAAAGTATGCAATAAAATATGCATTGCAGCAAAGCAGAAAAGGGAAAATTGCTGATTTGAAATGGAAAGCTGCTGCTTAGGCTTATAAGTACATGTATGTTTGTATGTGTATGAGTGTAATATGTATTTTCTTATACGGCCTGACCTTTACTGCTGCATAACAAAACACACAATAATAATCGTGTGAAGGTGAAGCAAAAGTTGGGTTGAAAAAGTCGGCCCTTAATTAAGCCTCGTTTAAGAAAGAAGTTTAGGAAAATAAAAAAATGTAAGATTCAATAAAGAATAATAAAAATCATTTCATTAATTCAATTAATTTTGAAAAAATTTATTTATATCAGATTTCTATATATCTCTCCTTTAAAATTTCAATCACACTTTTGCGTTACTTATATTTCGCTCGCTTTTAAAGCTGGCGTTAAACTATTTGACATTGTTGCAGAACATAAAAAATAGAAACACATTTTGTGACACAACCAAACAACTTAATGGCTCCCTCGCTTAACCCCCTAACGTGCTAATGTCCATTAAGCTAGGTATTCACGACATCATAATGTTGTTGTTTGCCACGTATACACTAGTTTGGAGTGCATCCTAACTGAGTGCCAGAATCATGTATTTGTCATTTAGTTGTAACCCAAGGCGCGCATCTACTCATCGTTCAGCAAATGTTAAGCTTTTTATGGCTGAAAATCCACAACATAACTGTTAACGACACTGCCACCTGGCCAGGGAGATATATAATTGAGGTATGCACCTCGCCTCACCTCAGCTGGCTTGCCTCATTTTGCGTTCCACAATCCACTTAATGTGATTGCTTTACATCTGTCGCGGCTGCGGCCGAGTTGCTACATGAAAATATACTGTGAGTTTGAAGCTGACTTCGCATGTTGCGCAAAAAAAACAACAACAACAACCAATGCGGAAACAAACACAAAATATAATTATCAAAGGGAGGGGGGCTGTTTCATGGCATGAACAACTAAAATTTGCACAAATGTCTAAAAATATCAAAAGCAAACTGCAAATGTTGCGTGCCGGTGACAGGCGAGAGGAAGGCCATGAGAGGTCCTTTACCAGTGCTTAACTAATGTCCCAGTGTGTGTGTAGAGTATAATGCCTTAAAACTTTTGACATTTGCCGTAGCACGCACACACTAATACAAACACATTCACACACACACACTCACACACACACAGAGACACACACGAGTTGTGAACGTAACGAGGCCTCGTCTGGTGTGTTTAATTTTATTTTGATCTCTCTACAATGTAATGATGTGCCATGGACTAAGCATATACTTACACACACAAACACACACAGAAATACACAGACACACACACATAAGCAGATACACAGCAACAAATAAATCGCATTAACGACAGTTGATACCTTTTGTGATATGTGCGTGTATTTGTGTAATATGTCAATAAGGGTGCCGAAAGCGAGTTCATTGCCTGCCCATTCAAATGCGCATGAATAAATCATACAAAGATATATATATATATATATATATATATTATTGCCCAAGCTGACTAATACTCTGTCCAAATAAATATCTGGATTTTATCATTCTCTTGAATACATCACATAGTTTAGTTATACTTTCTTAATTTTTTGTGCGCAAAAGTAGGCATATCGTTTTGTATTTTGATTTATATTATATAAAAATAAAGTGTTTTCTCTATCAATTGTTTCATAAAGTTCCTTTAAAACTATAGCTCATCTATCAATACTAATATCTGCAAGAATGCAAGAATTTGTATCGTGTTGTTGCTTTCTATGTCTTACCAGAGATACTATATCTTTTTCTGGGTACTAGGATTCCTTAAGTTCACTTTAAAAAAAGTATTTAGACAGCAAATGCAAATGCATTTGAAATCGATTGTTGTGGGCTATAAATCTTTGATATCTGTGATAATTACTAAAATACTCAAAATGTACACATAATTCATAAAATATTATGTAGAAATTGCAATAGTAAATAAGTAAACAAATATTGTATCGCATACAATAAAAATATACAATGCAACAACAACGCTCTATCATTGTGAAAAATAATCATGTTGGTTGTAAATATTAGGATATGTCCTAGCTGACATGAACATGCATGCATATATACATACATTTGTGTGTGTGCCTGTGACGCGATGACAAATCTTTGCATGATAAACAATCGGGACTAAGGCTACGTTTGTTGCCATGGCAGCACACTCAATCAACTGCAGGGCGGGACGCCGTAAAGGATGTGTCTGAGGGAGGCTATGTCTACCCGCACGCAAGGCACAAAAAAGGTGCAAAATGTTGAGGATTTTATGTGCATTAATTAACGGCAAGGCAGGACAAAAGACGAGCGTGCCCCAAAAAGGTGGCAACCAACTCAATGCAAATGAAATATTTAGCATGATATTTAAGCTGATTGAGATAAATTATCTTGAAATAAATAGCCGATGAATGAGCAGAACACCCTTTCAATGTGGGCAATGCTCAACACGTGGGTGTGTCGTGCGAACAGAAGAAGTTTGCTTCGAGAATTTTTGCTGCCGCGCCCGAACCTATGGAAAAGGGCTGCCGGCATATAATTACAGCAAGTCCTTGACAGTGCTGTCTGGCAAATGACACATCGCCCAAAGGGCTAACCATACCGCGTCAAAGTGTCATTACAAAATCCGTTTGCATACAGGTCGCCGGCAGGTGAGCGAGCGATTAAGTTGCGCAACTTTTCACATGTGTGTACACTCTGAAAAAAAATTTACTTTTCTATTTTTTAAAAATATATTTCGTAATACAAAAAAATTGATATTCAGAAAATTCTAATGAAATTTGCTTTCTTGACTGCTAAGTTATAGTTTAGTTGATGTCTTCTTTTAATTACTTTGATAATAAGATATATGTTTCTAAATTTTAGAACAATCTACCCTGGATTTTGAGAATGAGAAACTCTGGTTCTTATATAGACACAACATGCCGTTTTAGAAATATATATTCTGCATAATTACTACGGCGATTTTTCTAAAATGGTGGGCGATGATTTTTCTGACTGCATACGTCTAAAGTGGGAAATGGAAGTTGCGCGGCGGCAGTTACACTTACGAGCACTTTGGCGCAATTAAAGTTTCAAAATGCCATCGGGACGCGAGTCCCACAGCAACAGCAGCAGCAACTTTTTTATTTGACTTTTTCTACAATTATAAAACCGAGGGGTTTGTTGCTGCTTGTTGCTGCTTTTGACATTTGACGGTTTAAGCGCCTGGCTGTGGTTTTTACCATTTCAGCATTCGCTTGATACTTCTGTTTTATGAGTAATTCAGTGTTCTGATGGCTTTACGATTTGAGCCACTTAAGTGCAAAGTTCAGTCAAAAATGTTCAGGTGCATAAAATCAAACCTTAAATTAATGTAATGTGAATATAAATGTATGATGTTCTAAAAGAACAAAACAACTCTATAAGGTAATACCAAAGTGTCACCTTTAAACATTAAATTATTTACAAATAACATATTATATTTGAGTAAAATAATAAAGTAACACTTACGTGGCTTCGTTGACTAATGAATCTACCATGGAAACTGATTTGGGTATGCTAAATAAAATAATAAAATATAATACAAACAATTAAATCAATAAATATAAATGAATCAAATAAATGCAACAAATAAGTACATTTTAGTTGAAAATTAATAAATAATTAAATAAAGTAAAACCGGCACTAAATATAAAAATATCAGTTATACATATCTAAATTAAAAGCTTAAGAAAGCATTTTAATATTTAATAGGACTGATTGATCAAAATAAAATCTGTTTTCCTGTTTTAATTAAAATGGTAGAAAACTAAAAAATCACATTATTAACATTGACCATACAAAAAATGTTCCTGAAATTTGTTTTATTTTTAACAAACAAATTATATAAATTATTTGTATTCTATAAAAATAACACACAAATTTAACATACCTGAATACCTAAGAAATCTGAATTTTCTGAAGTAGCCTTTGCATATTGGCAAATCATTTAAATATTAATTAAATTAATTAATTCAAATTATTTTTAAACTATGAACTTAATCAAAGATGAAATTGTTATTTATAAAAGCAAGTATGTAAATTTAAATTCAATTTTACGTACAATAATGTCGAACGGCCATTGTACATACTTGAATACCTAATCCTTAGTCCAAGGATATTTTACGTTGACCTTCAAGTTAAGCCTATCAACTTTTTAAGTTTTACCATCATAGTTACCTGGAAAGAGGAAAAGTTTTGAATTAATGAAGATTTATATCGTTGCCGATGGAAATGTTAAGAAATTAATTAGAGATTTTACGCTGAGAAGGCTGCCCAAGAAATTCAAAGGATTACCTAATGACCGAACTTGGCCTGACCAGCGAAATGAATGCGTTTTAATTAAGCCCAAAGATATGATTACAAAAGCGAAAAAGCGATGTGAAACGGCGCCCCAACATGAAAGCGAGTGTGCGGAACTTGATTGTTTCCTTATTGGTACTTTAGCAAAGTAAAGTTCAAAGTTCACACGCAACCCAAAGGGCAATCGATGAGGGGATGCAACGTCTTCGACTCTGTTGCCAAGTGCCAATAAGCCCACGTAATGCCAACGTGGCTGAGACATAAATCTTTTCAAACACATAAATCAAAATTAATGGCAAACTGAAAAGATACTTTATTATTATGCTCTTAAAGAGTGGTTGTCAGGTATTTTATGGACCTTGGCAGCAAGGACAACCACATCGCAACCTTTTTCTATTTTCACAATCAATTGGCTGGACTAACAGAATCAAATCGAAGCAAAACACACACACAATGGATGAGGAAAGGGGGAGATAAAGTTGCTGTCGTGCTGCAAATTGAAATGTAAATCGTGCTGACCTTGGCCCAATGCATGCGCCATGTTGCTGCCTGATGCCTGCAGCCCGAGTCCTTAGTCCTTAGTCCTGTGATAAAGCACTGTAACACAACACGAACGGCAGCCATCAAAGGACAGGCAATATCAGCAACAAGGCAAATGAAATTCTATGCAAAAAATGCAAGGACTTTTACAATTTATGCAAAATGTTGCCCCACACTGCAACAAAACAAAGAAATTTTTTATATAATTAAACTCAAGCCCAATGCCAACATCAACCTCAACCCCAAACCCAAACCCAATCCCAAACCCAATTCTAAACCAAACTTTAAACGCTAATGAGGTACGCGGCATTTCAACTTGTTGAAGCCGCAACCATTTTCACAACGAGCCCGAACATAAAATGGTCTTCTTTATAATGCTAATTAAGTATACGCCATGTGCACAGCTAGCGTTGCTTGGATTATATGTGTACGTATACGTAGTGTGTATAGTTTACGGCCAGTAATTTGTTGTTTGTTGACGAGCTGCCTTTTCATCAGCATTGACTTAAGCATACTGCGAAACATATGGCAGGAACAGCGATGTAGTGTGATAATGATGATTGAATTAGTTTGATATGAAAACAGCTAAGAGGATTAAAAGGCGTACAGCACCGTAACACTAATCAGCTAAATAAACAGACAGAGTTAACTAAAATACTAAAATTGACAATGTATTTTCAACAATTTCAATTAGTAAGATAAACAATTGCAAATGTTAGAATAGATAAGTTTTTTTTAATTTAGTTTAGTTTTAAATGCGGCTTAAGAATACCAAAAAACAATACTACTTTTCCTTACTTACTGTGTTCACTTCATATTTTCATAACAATCCTTCACAAATGAAAACTTATTGCTTATTATAACATGTTTTCATTGATCTCAGGGACAGGAATTACGAATTTGACACAAAGAAGAGTTTTAATTTTAGAATAGATCATTCAAAAGTGTTTAGGAAACAGATCTGCACCTGGATAGAGAAATCTGAACAGGTACCACATTAAACCAACATTTTCTTTTTAAAATAAATGATACACAAATTGTAAACATCCTCTGTCTTAAAAGCTATATAAGGCTAGTATTTTAAGCAACAAAATTGTGTTGTATTACAACTTAAACAATGCAGGACACATCAATTATCTTGAAAAGCTGAATTTAAAAATCGAGTTAATTGGAATATACGTTTATATATACATATATTATATTCGAGCTGAGATAGAAAATAAAGAGTCAAGTGTGCGTGTTATTGAGTATTTGGTTATTTAAATGAATTAAATGAACAGCCTGCTTGACCTCTGAGGGTTGTGTATAAGTTTTTATTATCGTAGTTGATATACAAGTGGCGACTAGAGGCTGAATGGTTGGATGGATAATATTGCTCAAGTTTGTGCGCACATATTTCATTACTCGATTACAAAGCAAACAGTTGGCAAATGCTAAAAGCAGCTGGCGCTTACAATATTCAATTAACGATTGAGTGGCAGACATCAGAGCTCATGCAACATCCGCATTCAACTCAGGTCGCAATGCAAAGTCATGTCAGTCAGAACACAAAGAGCACTATAGATAATCAATTGAGGTGCGCAACACCCATCCACACACACACACACACATATACACAGACATGTGCAGTCAGTCGATGGCATCAGAGAAACATTCTAATGAAAGATGCAATTCCAGAAATAATGCAAGCAGTTTGACGTGGCTCTAAGCATCAAGTATTTAATTAAAAACGAGGTAGCAAAGTATAATTGAAAATTGTGTTCTTCATATTTTTTTATATATTAAAAAAAAAATAGCTCGTAATTGCAATAAACACAATAAAATTAAGCACTAATAACTTTTGGATCACATAAACTATTTAAAAATTGAAACTAAATAAAAATCCAACTTTATGCTTTTGAGTAACTTTAATGTTTGCAAAAATTGTGGCGATTTAAACCAATGTCTTTCAAGTGCCCTTTAACTGAGCGACTCTGTAAATAAAAGTGGGGGAGATGTAGAGAGATACAGTCAAAATTACAGCTTAGTGTTAATTTAATATGAAAAGAAAAATTGTGGTAAAAGTTCAAGTTGTGTTACTACTTTAAAGTTAATGGAAATAAACATCAATATTGTTTCAGAGTAAATTAAATTGAACTCAAAAACTTTTATTTAATTGCCTACTTAAATTGCCTAAAAGTTCTTTGAAATACAAATTGTTTCGAATATTTGCTAATATTATTGTTGAAAACAATTTTGCATTTATAATTACAGCTTGCTTAAAGTTATATAAATACCAAAAGGATTTAGAATTTTGAGAAAAGCTCAGGGTTTGTTCATATTTTATAGTCAAATTTAAGATTAAATTAAATTGAAGTTCACAAATTTCATACTCATGTCGAACTTTTGTAAAATGACGCTGAAATATAACATTGTCTTAGCATGTTCTTATTATTTGCTTTGGATTTATTTATATCTAAAATGCTTCGCACAATTGGAGATTTATAAAGTGCTTGGCAAAAATGTTGTGTATTTTGAACATCTTGCCACTTTCTTTATGAGTCAACAATTTGGCCGCTCCCCGAGCACACATAATGCGACGACGATGCCAAAAATAATAAGGAGACGCCAGGCAAATGGCACCCACGTTTCTCATAGATTGGTCGAAAGTAGCCCGGGGCGGAAATTGTGTTGGCCATAAAATGTTTGGTGGCTTTTGCGGCTCAGACAACGTGTGTGGAGTAGTGTGTGCTCTGTGTGTGACCCACTCCAGCAGAGCTGTGACATCTATTTTTAGATAAAGTCAAAGGTCGTGTCAGATTTGGTTTGTGTCTGGCGCACGAAGATGCCCGCAAGCACTTTTTAGGTCAGCATGAAAAATTTACAAGTTTGTTGAAAATTACGACAAAGGTTTGCAGTTTTCTTGACTTGATTGCCTGTCAAGTGCACTAAACTAAGCAGTTCGTCGAACATTTTGCCGCAAATAATTCAACAACTTCACGAGCTAAGCATTTGCAGTAGTTGCTGCTGATAACTTAGACTCAGGTAATTTTACGTTGCGTATACTTTATATAAACTTTGGTACAAGTTATTAAATAATCTTAGTATGTGCTAGAATGTATATATCCATACCAAGGGAGAAAGCAACCGATTAAACTTTAAAAGAGTTTGCTTTCAAAGTTAATACAATTTTAATAGAATCACATTTTTGCTGTAATTTTTTTAACCAAAATTTTACTTTTGTATTTGGGTGAACGGGTTGATTATCATCAAAAAGGATATACGTCGTAGCAAGACGGTCCTTAAAAGTTATGCGAACCACATTCGAAAAGGTCGCCAATAAATATTGAGAGCATAACAATTAGATTTGACGAGCGTCAAGAAAGGACCAAAGCAAAATAAATGTAAAATAATATAAGTAAGAATGCTGCAATGGAGTGAGTTCGACTACGATATACCCTCAACCCAGTTGTTAAATGTATTATAGTTTTATTGCCAAATGTCACTTTGAAAAAAATTCACACACTCAGATGTAAGCATGCGTGAACGTGCTCTAATTTCTTATGGTCGGCACAGGGAATGAACAGTAAAAAAAATATACTAAGACAGCCGATAGTAATGAGATCAAGATAAGTTTTGCACTAAAGTTTGGATGTTTCTTGGATTAGAACAGTAATGATTTGAATTTATTAGTTATATGTGTAGATATATTAAATATAAAAGTTGGAAGGTTTTTGCTATTAGAAATTGATGAGAAATGCTGGCAGTTATTGATCAAATTATCTGCGTGGTCTATACGAGAACCTATATTCCAAATAGAAAACCCTTAGCTCTTGTTGTCTCTGAGTTTGGTTTATTCATACATACGGACGTGGATATACCGACTTGGCTGTTGTTGCTGAAGAATATATATAATTTATGGAGTCGGAGCGGCATCCATTATACCCTTTTTAGACATTTGTAATGGCTGCAGGGTATAAAGAGTTACGATCTTGGGCAACAGAATTGCAAGGAAAAGGAGTGGGCTTCCCACATAGCCTCAAGGTGATTTGGTCGTGGCACTTTTGGCTGCTGGCTGCCTGTTGTTGACAGAATTAATTGCGCACGTTAGCGTCGAAGCGCGCAGCAGGAAATTAAATTGCAAAACGACGTGCCGACAGCAGAAGGAGAAAAAGGAGCAGGAACAGTAACGGTAGCCATAGCTAGAGGGCCTGTTAAAGAGACTTGGGTGCTTGGTGCCTTGCAGGCATTTGAAAAGCGGGAAAATTGAGTTAGTCGTTGTTTTTGTCATGGCCAACCATAAACACATTTGCAATGCCAACACAGACGCTGCGCAGTTGTCGCCGCGGAATTACATTAGGGCTGGTAAACAATAGATAGGAGCATATACAAAAATTACGTATACGCAGCGAGAGCCGCATATAAATATAAAGTTTGTTGGTTTAACAATTTTTTAGATTTACACTGATTAAAACTGGTCTGGCATTGTTATGATTAAAATCCATGTCGTGTTTAACGTTGTGTGAAATGCATTTGCTTTTCAATGTTTGCAGCAAAAAATGACCAACGTTTACACAGCCTGAAGCATGAATGAGCTTTTTGTGCCACTCAGAGAGTCACACATGGGCATTAACTGACGCAGTCATCAGTCATTAACATTATGCAAATAGAACGAAGACCAGACCCAAAAACCCAAACACGAATCCCAACCAACCCTGGAAAGCAGCCCGAAGGTTAGAGGGGGTCACTGTGAATAATAATTTGAAAATTTTTAGTGAGTGCGCGCTTATCTAACTCATTTTGGCATTTTATACAGCGTGCGAGTTTTATGTTAATTTTTAAGTATTCCGTTTGGCTGCCTCTTAATAGATGAGTTGACTGCGGGCCGGAGAAAAGAGACTGCTGGCACTTGATTGGGACGTGGCTTGCTAGATTATTCGCCAAAGTCATGTTTTAAGCCATTTATCGCTCTGCCTTGATGGTTTATTATACCAAGCAGAATTGTGTAGTTGAATAAACAAAGTAGATATGCCAAATTAGACACAATTTGCCCGATATACACATTTACATATCTGTCGCCAGCCATCAATATCAAACATTATGCATTCCAATGCAGTGACACATAAAATCCATAACAATTTATGAAGTACATATTTTAGAGCGAGACGAGCCTAGTCTGGCAAACATGTTTAGAGAAAATAAATAATAGGTAGATGAAAAGGCATATTTAATCGATTTTAGAGCAAAATATTTTTTTTTTAGAAATATCTGAGAAACAAGTTGGACTTACTATAGCACAATTAGCAGTGTGTATCAGATTTTCGGCATTCGACTATCTTTGTCAGCTTTATTCATTAGGCATAAAAATAAGAACATGTATATTTTATTTTTTAAATAAACTATTTTAAATTGGTTTCAATTCGTATATCTTTAGTCCAAATTGGTTTTTTTTTTTCATATTTGCTAGCTTATAAGGTAAAACATTCAGATTAGCTTTCAATTAAATTGGCAAGTTCATCCAATCGACTTTTCGATAAACTTCTGCAAATATCTTAACTTGAAACCTATAAAAAATGTCGAGAACTTGTCCTTTTCGTTGTCTCTCTCTCTATCCATCCATCTCCTCCAAAAATGAAAAACAGAACAAAATAAAAGCCGCAACCGTCGCACTTTTACGATACGGCGTAATTTGCTATTTTGTATCATTTTGGCAGCCGGAGATGTAACACTTTTTATGTGTGTGCATGCATTGTCTTAATACCCACCCACATCCACTCACACACACACGCACATACACTAGCACACACCCTCACACACTGTTATAGCTTGTTGGAGTCGCCTCCTTTTTTCACTTTCACATCATTTGTTGGCATTACTTTGGCTGCCACTTCCGCCGTGCGTTTATATTTATGTCTTGATATGCTCTGCTCTGAGACTCAGACTCAGTTTTGTTATGTATCGTTCCTTCAGTGCTGTCAAATAGCACAAATGTATACATAGGATATATATTTATATACTTATGGATGGTTGATGTATATATGAAAAGAGAAACTTTTGCCAGTTTTTTCCGTTTCCTGTGCTCGTCCTCGCTACTTCCGTGCACTTTGCCCTCTTTACCTTTTATTCATTTATCTTTATTTCTGCCTGGCTCAAAGACAACGGTATATGTTAGCATATGTTTCTATAGTATCGTCCATATGCTCGGACTTAATTTCATTTGGCTTTGGCGAACAAATCACTTAAAATTGGCTAAAAATAGCACTAAGTTATTCAAATTCCAGCCTAAAATGGTTAAAAAGATTCCAATTTCGATAAGTAGGCATTTTTTATGAGTGGAAATAAGTTTTGTTTCAATTTATAATATATCCAACACAATAACTGAAATTTAAGAAAATAATTCGATTTGGTAAGAAATCTTTAAACAACGTTTCATACGATTTTCATATCTATAAATAAAAATTTCAAACAAAACGGAAATACAAAAAAATATGAATACAATTATTACAAAAATTTGCATATCTCCTTAGCATCATACTAAAGCATATATATTACAAAATACTAGGTTTACCAAAACAAAAATAAGAAATTGTTTCTGCATAGGTATAAATATTTAAAGTGAGGGAATAAAAGAAAAAGTTCAAATAAATATTACAAAAAAAATTGTATTTTCCATCAGCGCAATTTTGCTATTCAATTGTACTATTCACAATTCGACTTGAAATAAGTTGAGAAATAACTTATGCAGATTGGATTAGAGCAGCATTGCTGAACATTGTAGCAGAAAACTATTATCCTAGTTAATTGACAGGAAAATAATAAAATCAAATTCAAGCGAGAAATACATTCGCCTGAAAATCTATTAGTAAAGTAAATTCGGCCATTCAGATCAATGGCCAAAGTAAAAAACAGCTGCCAAAAGCTGGCTGGAATTTACTGTTGCGGCATATTTGACCGGCAATCGATTTGGTCAGACTGTACAGTAGCTTACGAATAAAAAGTAGGCTAAAATCGTATTGAACTTAAACTCTGCCCATAAAAACGAGCAAGTTTAAATTGATTGAACATTTTGTGTTTTGACCAAAAGAGAGTAAAGGACATCGATTCCAAGGCTGCTACAATAATTGCATTGCAGAACTCACAAATTAACAAAGTGTTAGTTGAACTTCTTTAAATTCGATTATTTTGAAAATACATGTCAATATTTCAATTAGTAACTTTCAATTAAATACTGTTTTAAAGATAACTTATGTTAAAACTCTGAATATTTCAAAATTTGCACGTTCCGTAAATATCGATAAATGTCGATTATCGATAGCAATGGAAAGTAAAATTGTAAATATATAGCCTTATAATTGATATACAACATATATTCAGATATATTATTGATAAACGAATAAGGAACACAGATTCCGTTAACCAAAACGTATTTTCATATTGAACAAACTGAAATCAGCAAGGATTAACTGGAGATCGAGATCTACCGACTCTATGCCTGACTTGTTTTCATTGAACAAGTACGCAAAATAAAGCCAAACTACTAGTGAAATTTAAGTCTAGCTAATGGTGAATAAATGAAGAAGAGCCAACAAGTAACAAGAAGTCCAAGAAACCAATTACAAAACTGTTTTCGTATATGGGAAGTTATGAATAATATAGTAAGAGGGTCGAATTTGCATTCATTACTTATGCTGCATACTTAAGGGCAAGACAGGGAGGAAGGTGGGGCCTGCAATGGCAATTAAGTGTGAATTATGGGCATGGTGACAACGAAATGAAATAAAAACCCAAATTGCGCACACATTTCTCGCACTCCACATTTGACACATACACAGAAATATTGTCTGGTGCAGGAGCGGGTCTCCGGGTCTGGCTGCGGCTACGGCTCCGTTGTCGTTTGTCGTCACCACGTTAATTTGCCTGAAATGCCAAATAGCGAAGCCGTCGTTAGCACCCACGCCGATAGCGGTTACGATGGTGGCAGGTTCTGTCCTGTGTCCAGTTTTCTGGCGTTCTGCCGTTTGCCATGGCATAAAATTTTAACGTCGTTCTTAAATTTAAATAGCTTCAAGTTGTCGGTGGTCGGTCTGCTTTTGATTTGCCACCATTTCAATTCAGCCCAAAACTTTTTTTATTTTATTTTTTATTTATTTCATTGGCAACCGTCTTTTGGGGCCAGCGATAAATTCTCTGCCTTGCCGCCTCTTTATTTAGTTATTTATTTTGAGGCGCTTTGATTTGATTGTACTCGTTCTGCGGACAAACGCCTCCTGTCTGCGGACACAGCGCAACCCCAGGTAGCAAAGCCACAAATAAAAGCAGCCGCACTCCCACGCTGCCTTTGCATACAAAGTCGACTGCCGCAGAAATGTGGCCGGTGCAAAAGTGCTCGGGCAGCCTTGACGCCGTTGACGGATTAAAATATGTAGATATTTAAAAACACATAGCTTATTATCAGACACCAGCGAAATGTGCGGTTGTCATTTTTTTTATATGCTTAGCAGCCCAATTTCATTTCGTTATAAGTTAGAATGCACTAGTCGAGAGAGATCGACACTAAAAGTCATTGCTTTTTTTTTGATTACCAAAATTTGTGTTTCCTATTCGATCTGAAAATCTGAAATCTATACAGTTAAATAATGTTATGTATTGGTATGTTATTTATCAATTGGAATGCTTTATCTTTATTATCGACAATTGTTAAATCGACTCGGTTTTTAATGCTGATCAAGATTATACACACTTTACTACCTTCTGCCTGCTACATAATTTAGTCCACTTTTTTGTACTGTTTTCCCCGTTTTAATGGGGAAATGAAGTTAAATTTAATAAATCTTCCAACTAAGTTGATCAGATTGCATTTTATTGGTTAAATTGAATTTGCTTTAAGGTACAAAGCAAAAATGTCTGCAAATAATGATTGTTTGATATTCGTACCCAGGCAAAGAGTTAATAAAAATTTCCATTCAGAAATATTTATCAATAAACTTTTCAATTTCAATTGGCTGTTATGAGATTGGTAAGCAATCCGAATCAATTTCATATCGAATCAAATGCATATATTTGTGAGTTTTACATTCATGACAACCCCAAAAGAAAAAAAGAAAAGAGCTAGTATTGCTTTTTGTGAGGCAATCAAAAGTTTTCATGACTTCACACATGGAAATAAAAGTATATTAAAAAAAATAAATAAATATATATATATATATTTGCTTTTCGTACAAAGTTTAATAAAATGCTGTAACGAATGGAATTTAAAATGCATATAGAGCACTTATAAGGCTAGCTCTGTGTCCTGCTTATTTGCGGAGCAATTTGAGCGCAGGTTTTGTGTTCAGGTTGTTTGGCATAATTTACAAATACGCAGTGGAAATAACAACAAATGCAAGGGCACACACATTCGCATACACATACACATACACACATAAATATAAATATATGTACAGACAGACAGAGAGATACGCAGTCACACAGAGAGTAACTGCAAATAGTGAAAATGTCCTTGAAAGCGCGCAAATGGCAAAGCCAACAATGTTGGCCCTGGCAACGCACATATGCACAGGTGAAGGCTTTGCAGGACGCGAATCGGGGCCAACAATGCCTTCATTAACAAATCCATCTGCATTTCGCACAAACAAGTCGCATTTTGAAAGTTATAAATAGTATACATTATAAACTTATAATTTATATAACGTATATGACCTGTGTTTTAAGTTGCAATCTCAATTTAAGTTCTCATTGTTGGTTTCTTCATATTAAAATAGTTGCAATGACAATTTAAGCTCCTTTTTTTTGTTTCTTTTAATATTAAAATTTTAAAGTACAAACATAATGTCCTACTGAATATGTGCGTTGTACAAAATACCTGAGTAGAGTTATTCTATTTCGAAAATTGACAATTTCATAAACTAGATTTACATTTATTCATTTTGTTTAATGGAGGAAAGCATCATAGACTTAAATTCAATAATTTTAACAAATAATGCTCGAAAATATATATTTAATAATGCCCAACTTCTAAATTATTTAGATTAATTGACTTTCTTAATATTTTCTGCAAAACTTCCAAAGCGAAATCCAAATAAAATTTGTTAACGACCGGGAATATTCTTATAATTATAATGTGAAATGTAATATGTATGTATGTGAGTATGTCTAATTTGACTATAATCCTACAATAAGGCATATTATGTTCATGGAGGTGATGCTTACAATTGTCAGCTTAATGAGCAACATTTATGCATGGCAGCTAAAATTAAATAAATTAATTCAACGAAAATTATAGAGATTTAACGTTGATTGCTGTTTTGGGGGCGTCTGATTTTGTAATGCCTGGCCACGTTTACTGAATGCACAATTATTAAATAGGCTGGCAAAAGGACAACAACAACAACAACAACTGCTCGAACAAGAGAAGGCGACGTTGGCGTCCTCGGTTTTAGTTTACAGTTGGTGTGGGCAAATCACATGTGCACATTTTGTTGTTTTGCAGACGCAACAGAGCCAAAAAAATAGAGAACAAATCAAGCTCTCGCTCTCTGCACTCCCACGGCGCTCTCTCTCTCTCTCTCTCTCGCCGTTTCTCACGTTGTCTCTCTATTCTATCGATCTGTACAACAAGCAAAAGTCAACTGGAAACTGGAAAACAACCACCAGAATCTTGTCCTGCTGCTGAGGAAATGTCTCTGACATTGGGTGACAGCTTTTCTTTCTTTTTTACTATTTTTTTTTTCTTGACATCTTTGTGCGAAGTGTCCAAAAAAGTTGAATGGAAGCGGCGCGCGCGTGTATGGAAGCATGACTCAACATTTTGTGGTTATGCACGTGCAATTTGTGAAGAGCGCAAAACAGCAAAAGAAATAAAAAAATAAGAAAAAAGCGGAAAAGGAAACGGTGCTCGCGACGACGACATCTGTCATTCTCCATTTTATCTTGTCAATGTCAGTTGATAGTGAAAGGCAACGGCAACGGCAACGGCAACAGTGGGTACAAAATTCTACACACTCATCGACCACACAAAAAATAGGTATAAAGGAAAAAGAGACGCACTTCAAAGTCTGGCAGCAGCTGTTGGCAGCTGGCGAAGACTGCTCAAGTTACGTGCTCAGAATTGCTAGACGAGCAGCTATCTTCCACGTCCCATGCTCCTCCATGCTGCATGCTCAAACTTGATCTCCCACACACAATTAAATATTAATGTGCCAAATTAAGTGAAAAATGGTATTTTGACTTTGTGAGGGAGGTCGCTGTTGAGGGGTAAGCGGTTTTATTGGCTAGTTGAATAAAAGTTAATGCGACTGGGCTTCTTTTGATTGTCTAAAGGATTAGGCAGCAACTTGTGGCATTAACACAGACCTTCAGTGTGGCTTAACTTGTCTTTCATTATGTGCCCGATAAGAAAATATACATAGTTTCTCACTGCTCTTCAAGTTTTTTTCATGAATTTTTTTACTTTGATCAAATTGTTTGTATTATGCATAAATTAAGAATATGCGAATAGTTTTTTTTTTATACTTTTGGTTGTATTATGTTTAAATTAAACAAATGCAAATACTTACTACCTTAGTAGAAGACATAATCGCGATTTTGAGTTGGTCTTTGTAGGTATTGTTTAGTGAACAACTGAAATTTTGAAGGACTCATAAAAGAAGCACTGATAGCTGCAAAACAGCTTGTACAAATTTATTGACTATTGAAATACGGTTTTGTATATTCTAAAAAATGAAGATATTATTTTTTTCTTGCAACAAAAAAAGAGCTCACCAAACACTAAGTAAAATATGCACCTAAAAATCAATTTACAAAATTCAAAAAAGATAATGCAGAATTCAGAAGCATTTCTATGGAAAATTCGTTTGTTGTATTTCCTTTTACCCATTAATGCACCTCCTGCATAATTGTTTGAAATCAAAGTAAGCTGTTTTTTACATAAATATAACACATAAATTCAAACACATCATTCAGTTCTAGCAGCAATAAATTTAAATTTTCATAAGTTGTCAATATAAAAGCTAAAAATTATATTCTGACAGTAAATTCCATTATCAATATTCAACAAATGAATATTCAAAGGAAAGGATTTGCGAATAACACTTTTCAAGGAAAAAACAGTATAAATTTTAAAGATGGTTGGAGTAGAATACTCCGACAATAATTTTGACTTAGCCGATATGCCTTCTAATAGAGTTTAATGGTGGCACAACACATAAATAAAATATCTCTATAAATGCACAAAAATGAAAGTGCTAACACCATTTGCTACCACCATTAATGGGTGACCACACATCAAAACTGTGGAGGCAGACAGGCAGGCAGGCAATAAATCAACATTTTTGCACTACGAGAATTGGATTACAAATTTATCAGCTATTCTCGCTTGCAGTTAAGGCAATTATGTTCGGTCACGAAATGCGACTTGCAATGAAATATGCACGAGCAGAACGCGCTGTCTAAACCAGGCCAAAAGCAGCAGGGGGTGTGTTGGTTGCCCGAAAAATATTGCTAAAATGTACAAATGGCAAGGTCAAATTGGCACGCAATAAAAATGGGTTTAGGTCGCGAGTTGAATTGAATTGCCAAATTGGTTTAGAACAAAGCATTTCCAAAATACATGCAGTAGTGATATTGGAAGTTGGCCTTCAGCTGATAACGCTTATCAGTCAGCTTTAGAAATTGACAGAAAAAATAAATAAATCCAGATGTAGAAAGTTGACTCACCTTTTGGCAGCCTCCTCGCCCTCGAGCGCTTGCTCACCGCCGGCAGCGGCAGCAGCTGCAGCAGCATCCTGTTCCGCTGTTGTGGCAACCGCATCGGCGGTTGATGTCGCTGCGACGGCAGCAGCAGCAGCATCGCCTGTGGGTGCTGGCACATCCTCGTCGCCAGCGCCGCCCTTGACGGCGCCCACCAGCGACGTGAATTGATTTGTTAGACCCGAAAACATGTTTGGCTTATTTTATTGTTTTTGCTGCTGTTGTTGTTGTCGTTTCTCTTGCTCTTGTTCTTCTGATGCGCAGCGCTTGAAAGGATTAGCTTGGCGTCGTTGTCGTTTTCGTCGTCGTCGTGTATACACAAAACGAATGCGACGAACACGAACACAAAACACACGACACAGAGACGAAAGCCGAAACGTGTGCAGATGTGCGCAAAAGGGGAGGCTGGGTGCGGGCGGGGGGGCGGTGTGCGCGTTTGTTTTGTGGGGTGTTGTTACTTTTGTAGTTGCGCTCTCTTGCTCCCACTCTTCGTGCTCTCACTCTCGCTCTCGTTCGCTCTTTCGATGACTCTCTCTTTGGTCTCTGGTCGTGTTCTGCAAACGTCGTTGCTACTGCTGTCTCCTTCCTCTTCTTAACTCTTACTACACTTGGCAGGAATTTTGTAATAGGTTTTTTCTTTTCGTTAAGTTTTTTTTTTTTTGCACCAATGTAGTTTCACTTTCAATGGTGTTAGTTATGTAAATTCTTTGCGTTTTTACAGTTAATTATTTTAGCACTCTGTAAAATGATTAAACAAAGAGGCGAAAAAAAAACAATAGATATTAATGGGAAGTCGAATTGAAAATCAATAAATGAGCAAACAAATAAATTTAAACTATCGCAAAATTAATCACTGTTAAAAATGTCGCGTCAAATTGATGTTTGTTTCACGTGTTATACTATCTTAATTGTTATAAAGCGTAACTTTAAAAATTACCACTTTAAATGGAGCTAATATTTCTTTTTTCTTTATTTTTTTCTTGTCTTGTCTGGTAAAACGAGCAAAACTTGAATTTTCGGCTGCCTGTGTCGAAGGTCCTCTGAAAACTGACGGAGCAACGGAATTTTCTTTGCTCAAATACCGTTGTGGGCTGCGTTCTCTTTCACGCACACACACACTCAGAAGTCGACAGTGCTCCAAGAACGATGATGCTCCGAGTTGAAATTCGGCGTTGATGTCGACGTTGCTTTAGTAGGTGGTTGATTTCAGCGTTATGCTTTTTGCTGGAATTTCTGTGTATTTTCGCGCATGTGCCAGCTGTTTGCGTCGTTTGGTTCTGTCGCAAGTTAATCAAACAATTGCCACGTTTGTCGATTGTACACAAAACGCAAAATAACAAACAATGATATCTGCTGCGTAGCGATTATTGTTTCCGTCTTGTCGACTTTTTCCAGCACTTCTATGCCTTCCAATGGCAGCCCAGCAACAGCTGTTTTGGCGCAGCCAACTTTGTGTTGTAGCCAAAACAGGGCTGTTCTACACCAAACAGCTGATGACAAAAGTTTCGAACTATTTATCTATTTACAGGTAAACGACAAAAAAGCGCAGCATTTCCACTTAACATCTATTTAAATCGATTACAATTTAAAGCTAATTTTGTTCGACGGTAGTCTCCTTAACGCCGCTGCCTCGCACGACTTTGGGGCGCCTCCTCATCTTGTGGTTCATCTTTGGGTTTTTGCTGCGCCTCCAATTCGTGATCGAGGCGCTCCTTGGCTCGGAACACCTTCGACTGCAGATAGAATGAGCCGCCTTTCGCGCGTTCGTTCACATTGAACAGATGTTCGTAGTTTTTGATAATCGTCTCCTTGTTCTTCAGATCCTCAATGTTCAGGATTTGTTTCGCCTCCTCCAGTGTCATGCCTGCAAAAGGAATATTTTTAATACTGTGTGTTGGCCGTTAATTGAAGACCAATCGCACCCGTTCGCATGTTAGATTCGGCGCTTTGATCGCCTTGCCTGCCGCCGCCTGCGCGCTTGGCGGCCTCTTGCGAAGCGTTAATCTCTTGTCTCAGCGCCTTGGCGAAGGCGCGTCCGATTGCCTGGCCGCCCAGCACAATAATCTGTGCGATGTACTTTGCCATAACTGCTGCGGTCAAACAAAAACTGGTGTCTTGTCAATTTTGTTCAATGTTTCGTTTAAACAAATTTACGATCTCATTATACAACGTTCCTAACCTAACAAACAAAACATTCGCCACATATATCAAGCGGCATCAGCTGTCTGCATAGTGTCGGGCAGCATTTTGCGTTAGTGTGACCGTTTCGTTGTTGGAGTACCAAAATTCATGTACGTGTTGGTAGTCGCTTGACAAATACTTGATAATATTTAATGCAAGTCTAAATTTCTAATTAAACTTATTTTTCTACAGTCCGACAAACACTGCTCGTCCTTATAAAACGTTTATACCCTAAGAATAGGAAACATTCGCCACATATAGTGTGACCGTTTCGTCGATATGGTGGTGAGTCAATTGACAAATACTCGATAATATTTTATATCAAGTCTAAGTTTCTAATATTTCCCGGAATTAGGGAAAAACATGTGCCTTATGGGAAGCGATGACAGCAGTCTGCAAAGTGCTTGGCTGCACTATATTGTAGACAGTGTGACCGTTTGCCTATTTAAATTATTTACAGTATATTTCGGCCGATAGAAAAAAAATCGAAAAGAAATTTGAATACCAAATTTACAATAGGTTGGTCAGTTGAGATTTAAAAAAATATCGAATCGAAAAATGAACAATGCGAGAAAGATTTTGAGAAGCTATGCGTGCAACCCCAAATTAATAAATAATAATTATCAATGGGAAAATGCTGAGCGTTACCAATTCGCTAATGGATCGCAACTGGGTGGAATCCAGAAAATTCCACAGCAACTGTATTATGGCAAGGATACTTATCGACTGGAAAGGCGAAAGCGTTCCTCAGTGATTATTTAATTTATAAAGACTAAAAAACCAAAATTTAATTTTTATTATACACTTAGTCATTTACCAAAAATTATGATATATAACCCGGAATAAGAGATCAGAGCTATGGGGGGGTTATATGAAATAATTTATTATGCAAGAATTAGTCTAGAAGGCGCGCTACTTAAATGCAAATTCTAACTAAACTCGAATCCTCTCCAGCGAAACTATTTACAAGCTGCCTAGGTAAATATGTACAATACACTCGTCGCTCAACAATTACAATTTTCTTATGAAGTTTCGAAAAACATTTTAAGTTTACACTATTTAATTTTAAATTTAGTACAGTGAAAACTCTCTTGAAAACACTTTTCTTCATTCACAAACAATTTGTTAATTTAAAATTGAATATATAAAAATAGAATTAATTTTGAGAAATGAAAATTATAAACCAATTATTATAAATATAAAATCCAAAAGGGTTTCAATTAGCGAGCGACTACTGTAACAGCTTAAACTAAGGGCATTTTGTGTGTTGTGTGTGTGTTTTTTTTTTGATTTGTTGTATTTTTTTTGTTGTTTTTTTTTGTTTAGAACAAGTTTGCTCATATGGCCTGCCTCTTTGCTTGAACTCGAACTCCGTTTGCGTAGTGTCAACAGAAGCCCGGATTTGTGTGCTCGATGATGCATCGCTTGCAGTATTTCTTGACTGCCCGATAGCCCTCGATGGATATCTGGCAATCCTGAATGTTCAGCTGCTGCAGGCCGCGACAATAGTAGGCAATGCATTGAACGCCCCGATCCGTAATCATATCACAATTGCGCAGACTCAGCTTCTTCAGATTGGGGCAACTCTCGGCCAGGGCGCGCAGTCCAGCATCGCTCACATCACACTTGCCGATGTCGAGGGCACGCAGACGGGGGCAGGAGCGGGCGAGCACTGTGATTGAATCATCGCTGACCGCCTCACAGCCGCGGGCATTCAAATAGCGCAACTTGTAGCAGCGACGTGCTATCACCTTTAGTCCCGCATCGGAGACCCGTTCGCATTTCGCCACGGACAGGTAGCGCAGGGCGGCGCCCAATTTGGCCAGCTCGTATAGGCCAAAGTCGGTGATGTTGACGCAATCCGAGACGCTCAGCTCCTTCAGTGAAACACAAAAACTGGGAACGAACTTCAGACCCGCATCTGCAACAGATTTGATATTGGCTTTAATAACAAAGTATTCCAAATTTAACGAGCGGATTCTGATCGCTTTGATTTCAATTTCACAGGATTTAGTTTCTGTTTTCGATTTGGGATTTATATCCCAAAAATGTAATTTTTTTTTTATTGATTGCCCAAAATTTATGAATTTAGAATTCGCTCATCTGAATTCCTGTTGCATTTGTAATTATTTTAATGTTTTCTTTGCAGAATTTTTGTTACACACTGACTGCTTTTAGTCGACATTAAATAAATATATAGAAAAGTAAATTGGACATATTATTAAATTAAATTTGCTAACTTTATAGATTGTCATCTCACATCAGTAAATCAATCAATCAACTAGCTCAGAGAGTGTTTAATGTTTAGATTGCAGATTGCGTCTTTCGCATTCTCACCTGTAATTTGTATGCAGCGTCGCAGATACAAATACACCAGCTGTGGACAGTTCTTGACGACAATCTTCAAGCCCATGTCATCGATGGCCATGCAATCGGTGAGGTCCAGATATTGGAGCAGTAAGCGACGCTGTGGCTCCATATGCGGATTTGGACTAATGCTGCTCACCTCGCTGCAGCCTAAAAACATATATATAATTAATATAGATATATAATATATATACGAAAATCAACCTACCCGTCACATCCAGATGCTGTAGATTGCTGCACTTGGTTAGGGCCTCGATGAGCGCCTGATTGGATACACCCACACACGTCTGCAGCTGCAGATGCGTCAGCTCCGGACACCGACGGGTGAGCAATTGCAGACCCTTGTCCGAGATGCGACAGCCATCGGCGAGCATCACACGTTCTACCTCGGGGCAGGCGCCATTGCAACTTTGGCCGCACAACTGCCGGAAGATCATCTTCAACGTTTTGTCCCCGTTGAGGTGCTCGCCCCGCAACGTGATGCACTTCCAGAGGACGGGTCGCCAGGCCAGCTGCTCGAAGCGTCGACAGACCCTGGCCACGTTGCACAGCTCGCAACTGTCCAGCCAGCTGAAGATGCGCACCACAGCCTCATCGGGCAGCCGATCAAAGTAGGGACCACATCGATACGGACCCTTGCGATTCCAGGGCGGCGGACCAATCGACGTGCCCGTCACACGTCGCGGCGTTGTTGCCGGCGTGCTGCTAGCAATGACACCACCAACACCAACACCAGGACCACCAGCAGAAGTTACCACACTGGAGCTGGTGTTCTTGTTGTTGTTGCAGCTGCTGCTGCTGCTGTTGCTGATGACCACAGTGCTGCTGCTGTTCGGATGATGGCCAGTGGGCGATGGTGACACCAGTGTCGCATATCCCTGATCCAAACTGGGCGAGAAACGTCCGAGATTGCACAGGCCGTCGGATAGGCTTTGCACTTTGGTGTGATGATGGTCCAGCTGGAAGGCATTGGCGGGCGAGTTGGTGCTGCGATTCAGCAGATAGCGATCCGAGCCACTCGTCTCGCTGGGACTGGAGTTGTGCGGATGATGCAGTCGCTCTATTAACCAAGATAAATCTTAAAAGTTAGATCTCTCTGTGGAGTATTTTCAATTATCATTATAATTACGACTGTAGCTTGACTAGAAGATACTCTAGAGTCTGACTGATATTAGTTTATTCAATATATATAGAGAAGTCTAGATCGATTAGCTGATCAAGAATATATATGTATGGGGTCTGAGTTGGTCTCTTCTGACTTCTACATACTTTTGCACAACTTCATTAAACACCTTTATTTAAAGTAATCACAATAAATTGCTTGTAATTAAATTCTAAGTTTTTCTCTCAGAAAGCCGGCTAAATTACTTAATTTAGTTAAATAAACAATATTAAAACATTAATAGCAGAGCTGAAGTCAATTGTAGTTTATTTGTAGTTTTAAGTGTGTTAAGAAAACATAATTCAAAGGCAATAAGCACATTTTAGTGTTTAGAAAAGATAGGAAACAACAACAAAAACATGATAAAAATAAATAAATAAATAAGAATAGGAATATTATTCAAGAGAAGACTAACAAAGTACACCTGCCTTGTGAAAGCTTGAAATATTAATATTAATAAGCCATCCAAATATTATGTATTCACTTAAAAATGTTATTAAGAGCTTAAGAATTTCGTGCAAAGGTAACTTTAAAATCGTGACACGCCTTAAAATACCTCAAGGCAGAGCTAGAATTACCAAATTTGGAAGAAGACTGGTAAAAATAAGAATAATTTCTGCGCACAAATTTTTAGAGCAAGAGTCACGAAATGGAAAGGGTAATTTAATAACTATTGAATGGATTCAAGTTTGTTTATCAAGGTTCCACATTAAGGATGAATTGAGGGTAATATAGACTCTCACCAGGTAATCGCTCATTGCCACTGCCACTGCTGTAGTCCTCCAGATAGTAGCGTTCGTTTTGGTACTGGCTCGCCTCGGCGCCCAGTGGGAGAGCACGCAGGGCATTGCCCAGATAGATGGACTCCATCTTCTTGTCGAGCAGATACTGAGCACTGCTGCCATTGCTGCACGGCACCAGTACGGTGGGCACACTGCAGCGTCCGCCCTGGGCTTGGCCGCGTCGTCTGCCATTGGCGCCACCCGCATTATTGTCGCTGGAATCTTCGGTGTCGGCACTGTTGCCATGCAACCAGTCTAACGTTAGAAAATTGCGGGGCTGTGGCACTGGCGCTGTCGTCCGGGTCACCGGCGCTGGCAGCGTTTGTAGCTCGGGCGATTTCTTGGCCTGCGCATGCCGACCCACCGAGGCGGTGGAATGGGCACCAAAGGTGGACGGATCGTGACGTGTGTGCCTGCCACGCAGCTCGAATGTGGCTGCCTTCTGTTGCACCATGTGCAGCACAGCTGCTGCCGTCGTCGCTGCCGCTGCCGACGCCGCCGCGGTCGCCGGCGTCTGCTGCTCGCTGTGTTGCGGTGTGGAGCTGCGCGATCCCCGGGGATACAGCTCCACGCTGCTGGCAACGGTGTCGTTCACATTGTGGCCAAGATTTGGCGACTTTCGTGACATTTTGTACGCCTGCGGATCTAGCGGGCTGGAGCTCAATGGATGCGGATGATGGTAGTGCGCCGCCGCCAGTTGATCCCGCACCGCATTGCTCGTCCGTCCCAGCGATGCCAGTGGACACTCCAAGTCCGGGGCACGTCGCGTGCTCGTCTTGTGCGACATGTTTTTGTTTGATTTGTTCTGTTAATGTGTTTTATACAGCGACCGCCGCTTTTAAGCCAGAAGTCTGCAACGACAAACATAAATACTTAGTTATTACTAAATTCAATTGTTTTACAATAATAATATAAAATCAATATTGAATTAAAGTTAATTGTTAAAAGTCAAAGTTGAGCAATATGCACTGAGAATGAGAATTGTAGAAAGATTAATATAAAACACACATAATATAAAACACATAAGAAATGTTGGTATCTTAAGGCATTTATGTTCATTACTTTTATACTTTCCTAGTATTAAGCCCTAAATTAATAGCATTAAATGCAAACAAAAATAAATATGTTTATTTGAGTCTTGTGTTGAAAATACTACAGAAATTATTTTTTGCAATATCAATGAAAGACACAATAATAATAATGACATATTTAATTAAGATCGGTTAAGAAGCACAGATTTTGTTCCCCTGCATAAAGTAATTGTAATAATTAATAAAAAAAAGAAAGCAGCTGTTCAATGTTGAGTGGAGCCGCCTTAAGCATTACAAGTTCATATTCCAATATAATATGCGATGTACCTGGATGTTCTCAGGGGGCAAACGCCAAATAGAATTTGGGTCATGGATAGTCACAAGACAAAGTAAAATAAATAAAATAATAAATATATGTGTGTAAATAAATTGTCTCTGGCCTGTGCCCAGCCGCGTTTTTGGCCATGGGTATGGATGAATGGATGGTGTGAGCTGTTCAAAGTGGGTTGCCAGCGACTTCAATTTGCCAATTATTATTGAAGAGATATTTTTGTGTGCGTACAAATATGTTTGTGTTGGGCGCGCCACGCCTTGAGTGCAGTGTATTTGACCTTTTGGTGAATACATAGTTAAATTCTAGCCAATTTAAAGAGATTTTCTTAAAGCCCACGCTAGAGCACAAATGATTTGCCCAACATGATTAGCTATTAAAATACGGCGCCAGTTATTTTAATAGCTGGCAACCAAAAAACTTTGTCTGGCATTTTTCACGATTTAACAATTAATAAGCGGAACGCCCACACTTCTACCAATTATTAAGTTGCTTTATTTATTTTTTTCTATGTTTGTATATTTTTATTTATTTCGTATTTTTGTCGACACACGTATGCTGTCATATTTCTATTGGCATCAATGGATATTGTAGCCCCAGCCCCAGCTCCGGCTCCATCTCCATCTCCATCTCCACTCATTGGACACAGTTTACATTTATGTATATACATATGTATATTTATTTGTATTGTATTTTTTTTTTTTATTCATTTTTGGCAGGAAACCAGTTTGGAGTGTCTCTTGAAACATTGGAAACTCTAATCATAAGCCAGGCGTGGGCTGTTCTAATGTTAGTCTCTGGCCATCTGCAGCTTGGCCTGGCCTGAATATATCGACGTTTGCTGCTGGCATTGTTTGTGTTGCTGCTGCTGCTGCTGTTGTTGTTGTTGGTGTAACCTAAGACCTTAAGCAAAAAATGATGTTGAAAGTAACCCAATTGGGCAAATAGAACAAGGAAACACATATTGCCATGAGCATATAGGCATGTGCCTCTTTAGTTTAGCCCGCCTTTAATATTTGTATACCAACACCAACTATCTAAATAGAAAACAATAAATTTATTTGAAATTTGAATTGTTGGCGTGGTTAAATCTTCTTTAGCATTGTTGGCATTTTGGGTTGGGCCGTCACGGTACACACACCTACCACACCAGACTCCGACTCAGACTCCGATGCGGGAATTTGTGATGCGTCTTTCATTCCATTTGCCTACCTAGATGCTGTGTGTGTTTTTTTTTTCTGTTTTTTTTTTTTTGTTTGTGGCGCGTAAATCAAATGCTGCTTACAAGTGGCTCGATTTCGGTGTTGTGCGTGCGTGTGTGTGGCTCTATTTTTATTGTAATCAAATTTGAAATTAATTTTTTTTCCTAGCTTTGCCATAAATAAACATAATAACAATAATAACACCACTCCGCATTCGAAAGGCAACAAGACCAAAAAAAAAAAACAAAAAAAAAACAGCTACAAAAAAATATGTCTTGTCATTTGGCTTATGGCAGCTGATTAATCTTAGCATCTCCGAAATGGACGCCGCCTGTCGCGCCTCAAATGGAATGTCGCTCAACTGGTTCGCTGCAAATGTATCCGAACAAACAGAAACACCAAAGCCAAAAGCAAACCAAAGGAAAATGACCCAGAGGCGTCCACAGACTCCACAGACTCTACAGTCTCCTCAGTTAGCTTGATTCGAGAGCTTTTTTGGTATTTACTTGCCATAATTCACAATACTTAGACAATAAATAATTAATAATCAAATCAGCCGCGTGTGGACAAAAGTGTCAAATGGCTCATTGGGCAACAGAGCATGCAATTTGCATAAATTTGCATTTGAAATTTGTCACTTACAGCAACCCATATTTATTATTCAGAATTCCAACATTAGCCTTTAAGGCTGCTATCGCTTACACATCTTTGACTTTTACACATATTTCGCCGCAATATTTGTTATGTTTGACAACATTTAAATCAAAGAAATCTTCAAATATCTTTGTACGAACACAGATCTTTGGCACTCAATTTGTTTTTAGCATCAAGTATTGTGTAAATTTGTGGGGATCAAGATAAATTCTCAATTAATCAATCAGCTAGCTGAAAAGCCGAGCTATTAATGGGTATTATTAAAAGTTGTTTCGCTTAAATCTAAATATGAGTATATTTTTTATAATTAGGCTTTATATTGAGTGTGAATTGAGATATTAAAGTTTATGTTTGTTAATAGTTGTATTGAATTTAGTTAAGAGAACATAATAATACAAATATAAACACTTCTATTATTACAAATATAAATATTAAAAAAAAAAACACAGTTCTGGTGTCTTGTGAAATTTAGTTATATTACTTTCGCAACTTTATATATAATAAAAATACAAAATCATAATAGGAAAAATCATGATTTAATTCATGTTTGAGACCCTAAAAATTAATCACTCTTAATGGAATTTCATTATAATCCTCACAAAAAAAAATAAGATAAATTACATATATATTGTTTTAAAATCCAATACAACTTATAATTAATAGCAAAAAGTTTGTAATTGATTTATGATTTATTTGTTTATTTATTTATAATTTGTTGTTTGGTTATTCAAGGCTTCTTTTTAATTGGTATTTTTTGCTGTATTACAAGTATTATTTTAGGTCTTCGACAGGGCAGGTCAATGGCTATTCAATTAAATCGCATTCGTTTTGAACGAAGCCAAAAGGCAAACACTTGAGTTTGGAGCTACAATGTTGCAAACTGGTCATTCGCTATGTTAAAGCGGTTTATAGACAAGACCAAGCCTCTCAGCGTGCTCAACAAGCAACGGGCTCATAAAATATGACAACAACAAGTACTAATTATTTAATATGCTTAATGAACAAATGTCACCACGATGGTGCTCACAGCGGTGCAGCCAGCAAAGTGATTCACATATATGCAAACAGCACAGTGGTTGTAAGTCAAATATCGGTTTAAAACAAGCTGCGATTACAAAAACTGATATTATTATCAACAGAATTGGTAATTGGTCGCAAATTGAATATTCTACATTTATTAATTAATTAGATACATTTAATGTGTTCACTTCAAAATATTCTCTGTATTTGCAATATGAGATGAGCGAAACTTATTTATAATTTCATATTTATCGAGCCTATTAATTATATTTAAAACCTGTGCTCAGCATTTTACAAGTGGTAATTAAAATGGAATGAGTATTAAAAGTCATATTTAATTAATTTAAGCATCATCATTTGCACCACTGTACGGCTTATAAAACTAATAACTGGTGTGCTTGCTGTTTGCGTGGTGTTTGCTGTCTGCACATGGCTGAAATCTAACGCTAACACAGAAATTACTTGGCGCCACAAAACTACAATAACAACAAGTGAAACAACAACAGCAACACACATGCCAATGGAGTCGGGCAACAGGCACCTTTTGGCCTCTGTGGCATGGCACGCTGAGCGCCTGGCCCCAGTCTGGCCCGACAATCAACGACAGAGTGTGTGTGTGTATGTGTGTATGTGTGTGCAGCTACCGTGTTGCAATTTTGTGGTCCGTGGGTTGGCTTTTTGCATAGTGTCAATTTTGATTTAGCAAAATGCTGCAATTGCCGCTCTTGCGGTTGCAGCGCCCCGCCCCTTGTTTCACAGTCAAATAAACTCCCACACACACACACACACACAGACACAGACAAATACATACAGGTACACTCTCACACACACATACACAACTACTCACACAACCAGTTAAAGTGGACAGAAAGTGGGTGGCGCTGACAACTTTGAGCAACAAGAAATATTTCTTGCAGCAAAACATAAAATGGGTGCAGCTGCTGAAGTTATTGTTGATTTTTTTATTTTTCCTTCATATCTATAATAAAATACCATTTGTTTTATTATGCATTAAGCTATATGTCATTTTAGTTTATTATATTTGTTTTGTACAAAATCAGTTATTTTCTTAAGGCACTGAAATTTGAAAATATTAAGTCTTATTTGATTTATCATTTATTTATTTAATGTCATGTTTTATTTAATATTTATTTATTATATTGAAACTGTTTATTTTATTGTACACGTTTAAATTTATATATTTAATAATTTCTAACTTTGAATTTAATTTAATATTTTATTTAACATTTGAATTTTTTAAAAATTGTGCACAGTATTACTAATCAATGTAATATAAAAGTATTTAATTTTTTTTATTTATGTCAAATATCATTTTCTATTCATTACTAATTTTTAATATACATTTGTCTTATTGTTGTTTTTATATATTTTTTATTTTATATTAAACATCAATTTCTGGCGAAGAAATATAGATCAACCGCATATATTATTAGCTCTTATTTGAATACCTGAGATCTTTATTTATTATTTTTAGTCCACATGAATAATTTAGTTCCAGTCATTTCCAGTTCCAAATATTAAAACAAACAAAATTCATATATATTCTATTATTTATTTATTATAAGATAGAAAACAATAGGGAAATTGAGAATGGACTTATATCACAATATCTGTACATTAAAATACAAATTAATAAATATTTAAATTTCTTTACTGTTCATTTTGGTTGACAGAGCTCTGAGTATAGACTTTATGTAAAATAGACATATAAAGAATTGAAAGTTGTCTCTCAGCTGACATAGTTAATGGCTCGATAGCGTGCAAAAATAAGCTCAAAGCGCTGAGCTAATGAAATATGCATAGGCTCAAATTGGAAATTTGTGTGTGGAGATTGATTTGTGAACGTGACAACATTTTGCGCATGATTGCCTATGAATAGTTCATTAGAAGAAGATCTGAGGCATTGTTGATAAGTGTGTGAACTTCAAAGGAAGAGAAAGCATATGGATAATAGTTTTGGTATCAACACCGTGCCGCATAGAATAGTTATGTATCAATTCATATAAAATATCAAAACATAGTATGTATAATTAATAGATTATAGATTTTCTCTCACTATTATTATTAAATTGTATACTGAAGACCATTAAAATTAGTAATACCCTACATTTGAAGATCCAGTACTGAATTTTTCTCTAATGATTCTGCACCATTTGATCATTATCTAAACTCAAATATCACTCTGTGCCGGCAGATTCATTATAAAATGCAAAATTATTATTTTTTTAGCAAAACTAATTAAACCGAAGCTTATATAATGAAGCCTGAAGACGAGGCGAATGCCCTTTGCAGGTATATGTATATGTGTATGTATATCTACATGCATATGTGTATATATTGGATGAAAATTACCAGTCATTAATCAAATAGGAAAATAGTAATGACTCCATCTCTTTCTCTCTCTCTCTCTATTTGTCTGCCTCTTTGCTGTAGGAATAATTCAAATTCCGATGCAAAGTCAAAGCAGACGAACGAGTTCGTTGCTTAAGTCTTTTGTTTTATGACCCAAATATCCAACAAAGCGACAGGCGAAACAGTCAACTGTGCATAAACGCCACTTAACCTAAAATGTAATGTCCAACCAAAGAAAATAAATCACAACAAGCCCAAAAGCAGCAAAAGAAGCAGACTTACCGCAAATTACATGCTGTGCGACAGCAGAAACAACAACAAAAACAATAACAACAACAAGAAAAGCAACTGTAGACGTGAATGATGGCGCATCTAATCCAAGACGACGCGTAAATCTAGGCCAAACTTAATCCAATAAAAATGTCGACTAAATGCAAACAGCGACAAATGCTTGACGAACAGAACGACGGCGCTAATTTATTTAAAAGATTTGCCCGACTTTTGCCAAGCATGAAGCAGAAGTTAGCCAAGCAAAGAGACGCAGTGCTTGGCAGCAAAATTTTAATTAAGACAAAATATTTGAAATTCTAACGATGATGATGATGATGACGTTGAAGTTGATGATGATGACGACAACGATCTGCAGCAAACAAGTCAACAATTTGCCGCGCGCAATTTTTCAAATTACATTTCATTAAAGCGCGACAGCAAGAAAGCAAGCAAAAAATATATAAAGAATGAAGAAGCCTGCCTGCATGGGCAACTGAAGAGATAATTTTTAGAAAGAGAGAGAAAGAGAGAGAGAGTGAGAGAGAGAGAGAGAAGGAGATAAAAAAAATCCGAATGTAAAGCACCGTTTTGCCTGATTTCTGCTGCTCAGTACACAACGTACTGAGATTTACTAGATGCCAGCGAACAACAACAACCACAACAGGTTATCTGTATCTATGTATCTCTGTATCTACGGGCTGTTAGCTGTTAGCCCGCATGCAACATCAACGCCCGCATACGTTGACGTATTCTGCCTGCTTAAAACGCAACTCTTTCTTCTTCTAATATGCCACACATAAATTGTATTCTGTTCTGTTCTGTTCTGTTCAGTTCAGTTCAGTTCAACAAATTAAATTTTAAAGTTCAGGCCACAGTTGCCCTGCACAAAGCAGAACAAGAACAAACCAGCAACAGCAACAGCAGCGGCAACAACTATGTCAGTCACTTGGCAACATTGCCAACTAGCAGCGACAACATTCCAGCTAACTTCGCTTGCCTGCCCGCAAACCACCTCTCGACCACTCAATGTGTTGTTCGGTAGTCATCAAGCCCGTAACTAGCTGCAGCTACAAGTTGCCGTTTCTAATACAAAACTGTCGCTTGTGGCCGTGAGAGAGCTGCACACAACTGCAGTGCAACTCTTTGTGGTTCGGACTCTGGCTACGAATCTGGCCGACAACAACAGCAAAAGACTGCCAAAGCTAAAAATAATAATAAAAAAAAAATACATCGCAATGCATTTTAGTATTGCTTATTGCGTTGTAGCCTGATCTATGAAATCATATATTGTATGCCTGCATACATATTTGTTTACATGTACATATATATACATTTATAAAAAAAGGTAAAGGTAAATCAATAGTTGTCTCACAACGAATTAAGCATTACTCTGTAAGCCAATAAATAATTAATTCGATTTTTACAATATTGCATTACATATGTTATATCTAAAATAATGGCGGCTTCGAATTTTTTAACCCGATAAATTTAAGATAATTTTATTCAGATTTATTTAGAATCGATGTCAATTGTATGTAAATTATCCAGAATATTGATCATACTATTTTAATTTTCAAATTTAAATCAATCATTTGATTTTTAAATTGTATAGAGACATCTAGAAGGTTAATGTGGTTTGTGTTCAGTAATCTCTGCTAATCTCATTATTTAAATTTACTTAGAAGTCAGATAATTGTTTGGGAAAAACAAGTGTCATAAGTTTATAGTCGAAATCAGTTGCTGTGTTAAATAAATAAATAATTTGAAGAAGTATTATTGAGAGTAATCTACAACCAATTTCTCTTGATTGACAATTTAATCAATTTTATATTTACAGGGAAGGTAAGTCCCAAAACATGTGTGACAATAGTCATAAGGGTATTGGCCAGATACTTGCAGAGTTTAGTATAAGACATTGTTGAATGTTTGATAGTAGTTGATTTTGTATCTTTATGTCTGGGTATTAAGGCACAACTAAAGACAAGATTTACATTTCCTTAGATTATAATCATTTTTTGTTTAACTGTGATTAATTGGGAATACAAGTATATTTATTTGTCAGTTTTTCAGCTAGATGGCATAGTTATTATACCCGTCTAAATTTTTAAAAGTTTGCTGGAAATCTCATGAAATCGACGCGCGGCTTTTTCATGTCTGTGGCGGCGTCGTTCACGATGTCGTCGGCTGCTTTTGGCTTGAAAGCTTTTTGGCTTTGATTGGGGTGAGTGGAGTGGAATGGAGATTGGGCAGCGACGGGGGTATGACTATGATTGAGGCTGCGGGCCATAGCTGACTGGACTGGAATGGACTGGGCCTGAGTTGGGCTACTGCTGTTGGACGGCTGCTGGTTAGCTTACATAGCTGGCTTGTCATTGCAATGCGCATATGATGACATTTTTGTTATGTTTTTTCGTTGATTTTTTTTTTTTTATAAAAATACTTTAAATTGTTGGTAAATGCATAAAATGGCTGTGTGGCAGGCGGCTGGCAAATCTTTGGCGCATGATATTTTTGTGCAGCAATCAAGTTTGCCGCCGAAGTCTTTTGTTTTGCCACAGACTTTTAGAAAGCGATTAAATGGCAAGCAGCAGTTGTCGTTGCAATAAGGAAAGTGCTTTGCTCAAATGTCATAATGTTATTCGAAATCGTTGACAGATATCAAATTAACAATTTATTAACATTTAACCTTTCGTTCCAAAAACAAAAAGCCACATGTTGCCGGCTAACAGAAAACAACGGATACCCCCCAGGCTCTCATTCAATGGTAAATACACACCTCGATAAAAAAAAAAAAAACATTCGTCACACACATGTGCCACACACTCATATACTGTGAATGCGCAATAAATATGAGAATAGGCATTTTGTAAGAAGTCGAAAAGACATACGATTAACATGTAATTAATGCTTTTTTTCCACCCATTTTTTTTTTTGCAAATAAGTATTTATAATATTAAATGCAATGGCAATGATCATCCGTTTCACACAATCTGCTGCCCATAATGGCCAATAATGAGATACTAACTAGCATTGGTGGCTGCGTTAATGTTTATAACTTTTTCGCTAATATCACTGGCTGGTATGTATGTGTGTGTGTGTGTGTGTTTGTGTGTGTGCGTGTGTGTGTATGTACGAGTTATGAAAGGAAAAACGACAAAATCAGCATGCAGCAAGCAGCATGATACTTATAATGGGCGTCTATGCAGATCAACTAGTTGCTACAACAAACAGCAACAACAACAACTACATCAGCCATTGGGGCTGACTGACTTCCTTTACGTATAATTTGCATGCAACCAAAAGCTGTTGTATCTGTGTGTGTGTCTGTGTGTGTGTGTGTGTGAGTGCGCGCGCGCGTGTGTGTGTGTGTGTCTGTGAGAGAGCGAACGAGTTATGGACAATGTGGTGCAGATATAAAAACCACAGCAGCAACTGCAGCAAAAAAAGAGGTATAAAAAAAACAACAACAATAAATATTTCTTCGAAGGTGTGATTTTAATGTGACAACTTTGCAACTGGTTTGGAACTGTGCCCAGCCACTGGCAATGCGCTAAAAATTTGCCAATTACAGAAGACTCTAGGATATATACATACAAATATTATTTCCTGGTAATTTTACGAGCATGCACCAATAATAAAAAATAAAATATATATGCATATGGAAATTGCTTGGGCATAATTTTGCATTGGCTGAAGCCACACAAAAAAAAAAGGCAAGCCAACACACAAAGAGAGAGAGAGAGAGAGAGAGAGGGAGAGAAAGAATGAGCTAGAAGGAAAGATGGAGAGGGAGAGTGAGCGAGCGAGAGAAAACCTGAATTTGAATTGCAATTTAATAAATAGCAGTTGCTACCTTTTTTATACACGTCACTCGTTTAGTTTTCATTTATGCATCGCATATCTTTTCATTATTTGGCAGTTTTTGCGGCTTCATTAAACTCCGTTTTATTAAATATGTATGTGTATGTGTGTGCATATATATATAAATATATATATACATATATGTTTTTAATTTCCTTTTGCTATTCCATTTCACACAACTTTTCTCTACTTTATATTTATTGCAAGTTGGGCTTGTATGTGTGCATACATACATATATATATATATATATGTATATGTATATGTATATGTGTGTGTGTGTGTGCGCGCTGATCTTTCACTGTGGCTCTTTTACTTTGCTTTATGTTATCTCTTTTTTTTTTGCTGCCTTTGCTTTGAGCACACACAGCAGCAGCACCACTAACACGAACGCACTGTACACTTTACACACACTCACATTCACACTAACAAAAACACTCTCGCAGGCACACAGAGACGCGCAGGCACGCAACGTAATGCGGCGCCTCAAGATTCAGTTTCATCCGCTACGACACTGGACGAATTACAGCGCACGGCAACAGGTAAATGGCAACTGAGGCCACTGAGCTGTGCCCGACCCTCTTTGAGCTGCAACTATGCTCTTCGCATCATGGTGTGTGTGAGTTGCTCTGTTGTGCTGCTCTCTCTCTCTCTCTCTCTCCTTCTCTGTGTGTGTGTGTGTGTGTATGTATGGCTCATGGATGGTCGAGCGTGTTCTCTTTACAACGACGGATGCGTCTCTTCACTCGACAGCATTGCCAGTAAAAATATAGGACTTTAGCAACGAACTTGCGGTATTTGAATTTAATAATTCAATAATTAAATAAAATTAAATTAATGCGGTATGTCAAAAAAATAATAAAATAGATGAAAAAAAAAATTAATCATTTGAAAACAAACCATTATATATTATTAAACAAGTTAGAGTGCTGTAGTCGACTGAACTCGACTACGATAAACTCTGAATAATAAATAAAATAAATTCTATACAATATATTCTATAATTATTGGCAAATTCCCCTTTAAAAAGATTTGCACTAAAATGCGAGCAGCTCGGGAAGCGCCCTCTGCCGACAAACACGTGAAACACGCAATCGTGTGTAGCGGTGCTCTGCAGAGCACACACAAAATAATATTAATATATACAAAAGGGTATAATGGTTTTGTGCAAATGTATGTAACAGGCAGAAGGAAACATCTTAATGTTTAATTAAATAATAAATAATAAAATTAAATCGACATTTGATATTTGTCTAACACATTCGTAACCAAGTTAGCGAACTTTGTCAAATAATGCAACAAATTCTGCCATAAGGTTGCTGCTTATCAATTCGTGCCTAAGGAATAAACTCCAGTTTTATCGCCTTTACCTGATTAAAGTGTACAACAATATCTTACTCGAAAGCATGGGGCGTATGACTGATTAACTTTATGGCAGGCGCCATAAAGTTGCTGCTTGTCAATTCCCATTAAAAATTGGTAAAAAGGGTATAATGGTTTTGTGGAAATGTATGTAACAGACAGAAAGAAGCATCTCCGACTAGCTAGCTTCAAATTTGGAATATAGGTTCTCGTATACCAGGCGCAGATAAAGTTTGCGTTATTTGATCGATAACTGTCTCCGTTGATCGAATATCGATGTATTTAAATTTCCGATAGCAATAAATGGCACAATTTTAAAGGCAGAATCTTCTAATTAATATATAATATGTATGATCAACTGCCCAAATTTCATCAAGATCGAATAAGAAACACCCAATTTATAGTCGAAAATATATTCTCATATTGATCTCATTTCTATCAGCAGCCGCAATCATTTTCTGTATGCATAATTATGCGAGTGCATGTGTGAGAAAGAGATGGAATGATAATCGACGCGAGCGTCAATATTCTTTTGTGTGTATTCTGCGTGTGTTTGTCGGCAGAGGGCGCTTCCAGAGCTGCTCGCATTATAGTGCACATATTTTTAAAGGGGAATATGCCAATCATCATAGAATATATTTAATAACTGAGTTCAGGGTATATCGTAGTCGAGTTCAGTCGACTACAGAACTCTTTCTTGTTTCTTTTACGATTGATAAGAACAATTTAAAAGCCTAAAGAGTCACGATTAATTTTGCTACACAAACCATCCTTTTATGACTACAACAGTGTAAGACAAGAAGAAAATAAACAACTGTTTATTTTTGAGAGACATTTTAATAATCTTAAAAATATTAAAAAATGCATACACAGTTGTCATAAGCCACAGATTTTCTATGCAAACATTTAGCCTTTTTCGTAATGAGTCTATCAAATATAATTGATTTATATGAGAATTTCGATGAAGTAGTTCACGCAAAATTTATAGATTTTATTTTGATAACCTTAATACATTCTGATTGAGGAATATCTGTCAGCTTATAATGAGCTTATTTATTTTTATCTTTAACTTCTAGAAAATAAGCCTTTGTTGCATTTCGATTCGTCTTTCCATTGGGGCTTCTCTTCAGATCGTCCGCAATTATGGCACCTCCATGTAACTGCTTATAAATGGCACTGCAATGATCCTTCACAAAGTCAACCACATCCTGTGCCTGGAGTTTAGATCCAATCTTCTTTACCACAGCAGCGGCAGCCTCGTCGCCGACGAGTGGATTCCAGATGCCAAAGACACAGACCTCAGCCACGTTTGGCATCTGAGAAATGACCTCTTCGATTTCGTGTGGGTAGTACATTATATTGTGGTACTTGAGCATATCCTTTTTCCTGTCCTTTATGTAGAGAAAGCCATCATCATCCATATAGCCCAAGTCCCCAGTGTGAAACCACAGCTCCGAGTCACGTATATTGTTCGACTCTTCAGGATTACCGTAGTATCCGGCCCAATACTGTCCATTGTAGGCACATATTTCACCAACTTTGTTTGGTCCCAGTGCATTTCCCTGCTCATCAAGTATCTTCATCTTATAGTTTTCTGCCAAACATCCGGCTGAATCTGATTTCTTCTCAAAGTTACCGTTAAAGGTCACTACACTGCCTGCCTCTGTGAAACTATACGTAAAATACAAACAACCGAACTGTAATCGACTCCGAATTAGTTGCTGCACCTCCAAAGAGCACCGACCACCTCCGAAAATGTAGTATCGTATGCTATCAAGGTTAGCATGCTCAAATTCCGGACAGTTTGTCATCATAGCCATATGAGAAGGCGCTTGCATCAACCACGTGACTTTGTATTCCTTAATGACACGCAACAATCGTGCTGGATCAAAGGGATTATCAGCTATAATGCGTTTAGTGCTGTAAACTCCCGAAAATACAGTCATCGTCAGGCCTGTGAACCAGTCTAGAGTACTGTGTGTATACTGAACGTCGTCTGTGGAAAGATTTCTAAAATTTATCGGACATTACTATATTGAATTTTTGTATAAAGTTTTGTCAATTTACCTGCATGCGATAAATATATTTGGATTGTTCGATATGGCCACAGCCTTGGGAATACCCGTTGTCCCAGAAGAACAGAGAATGGCCAAGGTTTGATCATTTCCCTGTTCCAGCCGAGCAGGTTGAAAGTTCGTTTCTATAGGCGTAGCTAAGACTTCCTCAATGCTAATTGATCCACTCTGATGGTTACGCATTGTAATGATCTTCGCGTTTAAGTTCTCCGTAGCTGACTTTACTTTCTCGTAATCTTCACCATCACAGAAAATCAGACATGGCTTCGTTATATCGAAGAGCTTTTCAATAGTTGATTGTTCATAGGATACATTTAACGAATGAAAAGCAATGCCATTAAAGAAACATCCATATACAACGGCGAAGATGTGCGTAGTATTTCTTGCCATAATTCCCACAATATCCGATTGCACTAATCCCAACGATCTCATATAGCTTGCCACACGCATTGAGTTCAAATTGAGCTCCTCTCTGGTTAATACAGTGTGCTCAGTGTCTGAGATCTGTTCAAGAATACAATTTTGTTAGTTATGTAATATAGACAAGGCACCTGTAGTGTACCTGAGCTATCAGTTTCGGATGACGTCGCATCTCATGGAATATAATCTCTCCTATGGATAGATCAGGAGCAAAGTAATTACGGCTCTGCGGACCACTCCAAATTCTGTGTTCTGCATCGTAGGTCCTATCCATATTGCATGGCATTGCGAATGTTTCTTATCGAGTCTGTAAATGCAACTAATGAAATGAATGCGAAATTGGTTGCGCTTTATACTGCTCAGATAAGAAATGTTCTTTCCGCTTCATAATTTAATCGGGCAATGTGATGATTGCGGAAGGTTGGGTTGGGAAATGCGATAGCTTTTTAAATATATTATAATATATTCACTGGTCATCATTTCGCAGCATTTAATGCAAATCGTGAAAATCGAAGCGCTTTGGACTGTGTATAATTTAATAAAAAAAAAGTTAGAGTGCTGTAGTCGACTGAACTCGACTACGATAAACTCTGAACCCAATTATAAAATATATTCTATAATTATTGGCAAATTCCCCTTTAAAAAGATTTGCACTAAAATGCGAGCAGCTCGGGAAGCGCCCTCTGCCGACAAACACGTGAAACACGCAATCGTGTGTAGCGGTGCTCTGCAGAGCACACACAAAATAATATTAATATATACAAAAGGGTATAATGGTTTTGTGCAAATGTATGTAACAGGCAGAAGTAAACATCTTAATGTTTAATTAAATAATAATTAATAAAATTAAATCGACATTTGATATTTGTCTAACACATGCGTAACCAAGTTAGCGAACTTTGTCAAATAATGCAACAAATTCTGCCTTAAGGTTGCTGCTTATCAATTCGTGCCTAAGGAATAAACTCCAGTTTTATCGCCTTTACCTGATTAAAGTGTACAACAATATCTTACTCGAAAGCATGGGGCGTATGACTGATTAACTTTATGGCAGGCGCCATAAAAATTGGTAAAAAGTTTATAATGGTTTTGTGCAAATGTATGTAACAGACAGAAAGAAGCATCTCCGTGTTCATACAGACGGACGGACGGACAGACGGACTTGGCTATATCGACTCGACTGTTGACCCTGATCAAGAATATATATACTTTGTGAAGTCGGAGATGCTTCTTTCTGTCTGTAACATACATTTGCACAAAACCATTATACCCGTTTTCCTAATTTAAAAAAAATATATAAATATATATAAAAAATATATAAAAATAATATTTATTTACTAATTTGACTTATCATATCCTAGTTGTATGCGAATGACCTGTTAAATAAATGTACTATAGCTAGTTTTAACTAATTTTGGGAATCTAGGGTTTTACCTAGCTCTTTAGTTATTGTTATATAAATAAGATAAGGCAAAGATATAAAAAACGTTGTGACAATTTTAATTTTCTTTAATAAATATTAATTAATATAATGTGTATACAATCAACCTAAAAATCGGTAAACTAATATTTGTACGTAAGACAAGCATAGTAATTTTCATAACATCGATTCTTCGAATTCTTAGTCTTGCTTTAACTTTGAAATAACTGAACACGAATATTTTATAGTTTGTTTGAAATGTTTTTTCTCGCATATCGTACAGTTTTCCTAATTGAGTTTGATCTATAGCCAAGTCGTACCAGCTACAAAATATTTAATCAATTGTTAATAGAATAATTTTTTTTATTACATAGAATTACGATTTTAATTAACTAATTATACTTTAATTCATTAAATCAGTTTAAGTTCGAAATGAAGGAAACATAAGTTAATTGATTTAATTTAAATAGCTTAGTAATTACTAGATATCTGCTCTGATTGCTGTGTTTTTTGTTGTTGATGCAAGTGCATAATAAAATATATATGTTTATATTTTTTTTTATTGACTTAATATGTTCATGTTTACAAGTATTTCAGATTATTTATGTGCTATATATTTTTTTTTATTGCCAGTGCTCTCAACGTTCAGAAACTTCCCACAAGTGTGGCTCCTTTAAGTGGGACTGGGACGGTTTGTTGCCTGGTGAAAATTCTGTGCTACTTTTTGCAATGGTCACACGTTTGTGCTGGCCACTCCGATGGCCAAGACATTTCACCATAGCATAAATAAATATGCCCACAGGCCAGGCAGCCATGCTCAAAGAGAATTGCTTACGAGTGGGAGAGGCAGCGAGCGAGAGAGAGCAAAAGAGAATGATTGAGCTGATCAAATGCGTGTGTAAGCAGATACTCAAAAAAAGTTGTTATTGTATTCTTCGATACAATGGCGCACAGCAATGGGCGAAAGAGGCTAAAGAGCACACATCAATATGTAAATGTTAGCTGTGTGTGTGTGTGTGTGTGTGTGTGTCTGTATGTGAGAGAGTTGGATTACATGCGAGCATGCGCAGCGTAAGCCTCTCCTCTCTCTCTCTCTCCTCTCGCACCGATCAGTTGGTCGCCTGTGTTTGCCTCTTGCCTCTTTTGTTTGCAATGGAATTTCTTTCTTTTCATAAACATGTTTCGAGCGCACATTCAATGCTATTGCTGCTGTTGTTGTTGTTGTTGTTGCTGTTGTTGTTGCTGTTGTGGGCTTATTACAGCATTTATGAGGCAGGCGGGCAGCTTGGCCAGCATTTGTTGTCGTTGTTGAAGGAGCGCGCGCTCAACCACACACACACACACACACACACACACACACACACACACATATATATACACTCACTTACACTTAAGCCAAAGTGGCATGAAACAAGTTCAGCGCTGGCTTGAACGGCAAACCGCAGCTTTTGGCTTTGTGTTTCTGTCTCTGTCTCTGTGGCTGGCTTTGGCTTTGGCTTCTTGAATGACTGCGGCGCAGGAATGCAGTGTTGTAAATAGTTGCAGTAACGTCGGCGGCGTTCGGCATTGTTGGCTTGGCTTGGATTGGCTTGAACGAAGCAGAATCAGAGCAAGTCACAGCCAAGGCAGTAACAAAAACAGCAACAGCAACAGCAACAGCAGCAGCAGAGCAGCAGCAGATCGCGACAACGATCAGAGGTACTGCATACAGAGCCACAGACACAGCCATAGCCATAGCCACAGCAAGAGTCAGAGCCAGGGCCAAGACAACGACAACGACACCAGCAGCAGCAGCGGCAGCAGCAGCAGCAGCAGCAGCAGCAGCAGCAACAGCAGCGACAGCAATGAAAATTGCTGAGAGCGCCCCGAGGGCTTCCACTTGGACTTGGACTGGACCTGGATCTTACCAGGTCTTGAGTCCGGGCCGTTTGCTTTGTTGGCAACAACATTGACCACGATCGATAACACTTACACATATTCACACACACACACACACACACACGCACACACACACACTCGTACAGACACACAAATACACACACACACACACACGCACACCTACACACTCATGAGTGCCTTAAATTGCTAGTCACTGTTTATGTTTATGAATTGTACTGCAAGATATTGGACATCGGGTATGGGATGTACGGAATTATGCGTTTATCTTAGAGGGTTTTTGTACTTGATTTGTATTTGTAGACCCCAGTGTCTTGTGGTCTCTGGTAATTAAATCGCAAGAAGCCGATAATGTTGCAAAACACAAGCGGGCAACAGCAAAAGGGTTTTCTTCACTTCTCCACACTCACTCACAATTACCGCCACAAATATGCCCCCTAGGAAATTATTCATGATAACAGAGATTGCATTGATTGATTGCATACGCACAGCGCTGTGCTCGCCTGGGCTTGCCGACTCCGACTCCGACTCCGACTTGGACTTGGACTTGGACTTGGTCTTTGAGTTGGTCTTTGAGTTGTACATAGTTGGACTCGGTTCGGCTGCATTTGCCCTCTTGGTAGCTGCCTCTGAGCCTGAGTTATTTGAGCTATTAAATGTCTGTGATTTGCTCATAAGTTACTGTTCCGATCTCTAGATCAATTGTTGTCAGCCCGCCAGGCTTCCACATGTGTCTGTTGCCCCCGTGGTTATTGTGTTTTCACCGCACAACATATCAACTACATAGTTATTGGCAACTACATTTTTTAAACTTAATCTCACTCGCTGCTCTCTTTGAACAATTCCAATTATACCTAATAATTATAATAATATTATAATATAATTTATTAACAAAAAAATAAATAATTATTGATATGTGAAAAATCGATTTTATAAAAGTAAATGAAAAAATGAATATTTATTTATTTTTAAAATTCGAAAATCAATCAGGATTTTTCTCTTATTTTAAAATTTATAAATAAATAATAAATAATGTTATTATGTATAAAAATGATTTTAAAGCAAAGTGAATTAAATTCAAAACTTGTTTTATATGCTCACCCTAAAGAAACGCGTTCTTTTTAAGACTTCTTAATCTTCATGCTACTTATACAATATTTTAATGTTAATAATATATTTTTAATGTTTCCTTTAATGAAGGTATGTACATATGCATACATATACCAATTTGAATTACCTCCTTTGGCCAAATTATTAGTTCAGCCACAAGAAGTTCCTCAAAAAGTTTGTTTGAGCTGTTAAATTATAAAATATGTGTATATATTAAATTTGACCTTGTTAAATATTATATAATGCCTTGATTCCGCTTCTCATTTTCGCTATCATTTATAAGGCTTCACAATGCCAGTCATAAACAGAAACATAAACATAAATATTGTTGAAGGCACTAATTTGTTAGTGGTTAGCAACGGATTCCTTGCGGGCTTGTCAATATTTTGATTATACAAAATAAAGCAGTCAGTGAGTGGCAAGTGTAACTGTCAATGGCAACTCACGAGTATTTATAAACCACTCGCAAAAACCCTAAAAATATGTATTCCTCTTCTTTACATAAATGGTTTTGGCCCCGTTTAGTGCGAGTTGAACAACCGAAAGAGGGGCGGTGAGGCGTAGGTAAACAGAGACAGAGAGAGACAGGAAACACAACCCAATATTGGCACAAATATGTCTGAGCGTGCTTTCAATACATTGATGGCGACAAACGTCGACCATTTCAACTATCGATCAAACAGACGCACCGCCAAATTGCCAAAACAGCGGCGTCTGCCACAAGGGGGTTCTTGGCTTGTGCACTCAGAAAAAAATTTAACTAATATTAGAGTTTTGTTTCTATGCGACAAAACTGTACCTGGAACCCTGGGAATTTGAATAATGTACACTGGAGTTAAGAAAAGAAAATCCATGTTTTTTATGAACATACTTTCTGAATAATATAATGAGTCAATTTTGACGCCAAAAAAAATGGCGCATTGCTAAAATTCAGAGCGATATTTTCGCTGAGTGTATGCATTGGCCCCCACCACAAAGAGGCGAGGAACGCCACTGGGCGCAATTGCATACGAATTTTGTTAACTATATGCTGTGGAATTTTGGATTGCTGGGCACGCCATGGCACCGAACACATTAAAAGCACACTAAACTATATACATAAGCAGATGCCCCTGCAGGGTGTGTGTGCTGTTGTAAGTTTCTGCTGCCTGTTGGGGTTGCAGTCAACGGATGATGTTTGTGAAACCGAGTCTATAAAAGCTTTGACTTGCGAAAGCAGACGTTTCAGTTAAACTTCAACGCGTTCCAGTGTCCTGTCATCCTGTCGTTCTGTCGTCCTGTCGTCCTGTCGCCCTGCCGTCCCGTTCGCGTTCCCTTCTTAACCGCATCCTGGCGGCTGCTCAAAGAAACAATTAAAGCATAACTGCCAAACGGAAGGAAGTGCATACCACAAGTGCTTTCCCCACTTATCCTTGCATGCTGAACACAAATCACAGCGAAAGTTTTTCAAGACTCGCCCCACTTAAAAACTACTTTTTACTATTGTTGTTGCTGTTGTTGCTGTTGTTGCTTGTGTTTCCTTTGTAACCCTATGTTGGCCACGCCGTTTTGTGTAAAATGAAAACTGAAAATTTGCACAAGTACAGCGCTCCTTTGTACAACTTGAAAAGTACTCGCGCTCATTCACAGGCCCAACCGCAGAGTGTCGGCAACAGCAATCCACATAACTTAACATCGCTGCTGACAAGCGAGAACTTGCGTAATCTTGCGCAAAACCGTCCATCCGGATACTCCGATAGGGAGAGCATCTGCAGCGTCAGCAGCGCAGGCGGACGGATTAAGAGGCGATCGAGGTAGGTTATCTCGATCAGTTGGCAATATCAAATTAATCTAAATATTATATAACTTGGTTTCGTTCTATATATCTTAAACCCTCTAAAAGTATGCAACACAATGAAATAAATTATTATTAGTATCGCAGGGAAATCAAAATAACACTTTGCTGTTGGGAAATTCCAGAAAATTGTAAACGCTGTGCTTTAATTAACAGATTTTCATATCTCTTCTTTATAATCGCTCTCATTTTTTTTTCTCTGTAACTTCCTTACTTATTACTTTCCTTCTTAATCATGTTTAAACAATTTCATGTTTGAAATAAATGTTGCAGCATCATGGCATTTTAATCTATTATTTACTCTTATTTACTCTTCTTTTACTTAATTTAAATAAAGCTAACTTATAGACTAAAACCTTAAGTTAAAATATCTAAAAAGCAGTCAAAAAAACTTTAATTAATATTATTAATATTAATAATATTAATATTTATTGACTGTTTTCAGTGAAAATAAGTTAAAAATAAATAATTACTCTGTATTTAATCGCATATTTGGCTTTCAAAGAACTGTCGATATATATTTTAAACATGAATTCTCCGTGACACAAGAGTCAATATATTAATTTAATTAAATCAATTTAAAAATGAATTCTTGTATTTGTATCTTTATATTTAAAGAAGACTGCATTTCAGAATTTAATCCTTATTACTATTGTTATTATTGTTAACTACTTGACATTTCGTTAAAAATAAAATAATAGTATTTATTTTATTATTATTATATTTTATTTACATATTTGAAAAAAAAAAAATTAATATTTTTAGTGCACTTTTTATTAACTCTAGAACATACAGACATTGAACTTGGTATGCATATGTTTGTTTATTTATTAGTCAAACAATTCCACTCTGGAATGTTATCAAAAGTGTTATAACTATTTATTTTAAAGCAATATAAAGTAAAGGTCAATAATGTGCCGCTAGGACTGATTGTGTCTTCAATAGATAAGGTTTAAAATTTGTGCCACTGCAAGTTTCAACCTCGGTACAAAGATCAAATCAACCAACCTGCTTTGGGTATTAAAAAGCATTTATTAATTGAATACCAAAGTTTTATACATATCTAATATTAATACCTACATGACAAAGCATAATTAGCACATTAAACAACAACCCTATAAAAACTGCAGAGCAGCTTCTGCTTGTCGAATTTGATTTACACTTTTCGCAATATTATTAATATAGGTTGCTGTACTTTTACAATCTATGACAATTGCGAAGATAGTAGTATAACTATTTATTTTATTATTTCTGCTCATGTGCGATTCTTTCAAAATAATTAATTTTTCTTATTATTGCGATAAACAGAAAACCATTTATATAAATCGGGGACATAAATAAATAAACAAATTAAAAGCAAAATAAAATAAAGTTTATATAAAAAATATGATTTTAATCAAATTCAAGATGCCCTTATTAAAAGCATCACAACTTTGGTGACAAAATCGAACTACCCTACTACAACTGCAGGAATATCACTATAAAAGTAGGCATGCCGAAGATGGCATACCCTTAAAGAGATACAAAGGGCATTGTAGTATTAGAACAAAAACAATTGAATTGCCGTTTGGTGCAGATCAATAATATATGTATATCCTTAATGAGGTCGGAGATGCTTTCTTCTGCCTGTTACATACTCATGCACAAGTTTGTGTGACTATATTATGGTTTAAGGGTATGACAAAAAAAAAACTATGCGAGTCCGCTGAACCGTGACGCTTGTACATATGGTCAAAAATACGGTTAGCGTGTGTGTGTGTGTGTGTGTGTGTGTATTCTCAGCAGGGTTAAAGGACTGAACACATTTGTATTTTGGACAAATCGTTGTCCCGGCAACCAGTTCATAGTCCGTGGCACAAGTGCAGCAATTGTCACCCCCATGGAAAACAAGGCAGCCTCAGTTTCTGGCCAACTCGCGCTCAGTGCGCTTTTCTAGGGATACACTTTTTATTTTCTATTTACTTCTTTAATGGCAGAGTAAAAACTATTGTAGGATGTGATCGATTATAGATGTGAAGTGCTCAACTCTCGCGTTTTTCATTCTTCGTGACTTTAGAAATTTCTCGATGAAGTCCTCGAAGGGCATCAGCAAGAAGAGCAAGACCATGGATTATACCAACTATGCCTACAACGAGGCAGTGGGCCGTTTGAAAGTAATGCTAGCTGATAACTCCTATACGGCCACGCCCAAATTGGTTGTCAATCCGTCGGCTTATTTGCGCAACTTCAACGAGGACTCTGGCGATAATTTCTCGGATAACTTATCGGTGGGTTAAGCTCAGTGATCTTTCTTCTTTTATTGTTGTTGTTATTGTTGTATTGCTCGTATTTTTGCTTTGTAGGTCATTGAACGACCTGTTTTCTCGGACATTTCCAAGTATCTGTCACCCAGCCAGAAGTCGCGCATTAGCTCCTATCGGCCCAAGAAGAGCTACAATTCCGGTTATCTCTCCGTTTCCAAGGAGAACCTGGCCACGAATCCTTCGCTCTATGCGAGCAGCAGTGTGCCAGTTCCCCCTTTGCCCACGGACAGCGTTCAGGCACCGGTCGAGATCTTCAGTTTCATTGAAAAACAGGAGGATTACATTGAGCAGCTCGAGAAGGAGTCCAAGTACTGTCGCAACGAGCTGACCAACTTGCTCGGCAAGGTCAAGGACGTGATCAATGAGAACGAACATCTAACGGAAAATGCTCGCAGCGAGCTGGCAGCCCTTGGTGGTGCCACTGGCACTGGCACTGGCACTGGCAGTATTAAGCCGATGGTGCAGACCACCACCAGTCCCTCATCGGACAGCGATGAGCATCGGCTGTATGCCGGCCGTAAGACGCCAACAACGCCACGCAAGAGCAACATAAAGGTGCAATCTCCACGGTACGCCAGTGCCCCCAACATTGTCTACGAGGCACGCATCAGTGAACTGGAGGCGGAGCTGATGCAGGCCAACATCGATCTGAAGCGTGTTCGCACCGAGAATGAGGAGCTGAAACGGAAGCAGGCCCACACCGATCCTCGCAGCGCCGTGGCCATTTTAGGCAGTGTCAACTGCGAGACTCATCGCAAGCAGCTGGAACTGCTGCAACAAGAGAAAACCGGTCTCGAGGAATCGGTGCGTCAACTGCAACGCATGCTAGACGAGGCGAAGTCTCTGAATCATAATAGCGCCAACAACTCCAAGCGCTACATCAGTGACCTAGTTCAGATGGAACGCTCCCAGGCGGAGGTAGGTTCTGACACAACTTTCAGCTAACTAAAGGGATGCTATAAGCTCAGCCCAAATTGCCATATACACTGAAAAAATCCAGATATTCGTACTTGATTTCTTGCCTAGCTCTTTTTATTATAAGTTCGCTTAGCTTAAGTATTTTCAGAATTTCTTATCATACTCTCTTAAAATTCAAAATAAATTATTTTGACTTAGACTGAATAACTTGAATACATTTACTACTTACATATATATTTAAGTACATGTTGGTGATGTTGAATGCCTTTGAAGACTAATCATTAAGCATTAATCTAGCAAAAGACTTTATACTTATATTTGTAACTTATGACTCAGTTGGTTAACCCATTCCATATGCACTGTAAACATAATATTGTGACCTCATTTCAGTTGGAGGTGCGTCACCTGCGGGATGAGCTTGACCGGCAGCACGAGCGGGTCCGGGAACTCCAGCATGAGATGGCGCGTCGCTTGGCCGATGAGCGAGCAAGTGCGGAACGGCGTTATAATAGCCAAGTGGATCAGCTGGGCGGCGATCTGAGTAGTCAGTGGGAGCAGGTGGCCAAGCTGCAGCTGGAACTGGAGCGCCAGAAGCGCTATGAGACCGATCTGAAACGTGATGTGGCCAATCGCAATTCCCAAATCGAAGAGCTGAAGATGGAATTGCGTGGGAATCGCACCACATTCCTCGCAGACATGGCGCAGGCAAACGCCGAGAAGCAATCTCTGGAGCAAGAGATTACCTCGTTGCGACTGCAGCTGGACCGGGCGGCACGCGAGACCAAAACGGAGGCAGCTCGTCTGACGGCAGAGATTAACTCTCTGCGCCAGCGACTGGATCGTGGCGATGCCGATATACTCCACTCGAAGCGAGAGGTTTTGCGTTTGAACGATGAGATTGCAAATCTGGAGAAGGAGGTAATCACACTCTCTGGGAGAGTTGCTTTCATAAGCCTGGCCATGCAAATTGAAATTGTATTCTTATTTGCAAATCATTATATAGTATAATTTTCTTAATTTTTTTTTGGAATTTATAAGTTAAAAATTGAATACCAATTTTTATTTCATATTTTTCAAATGATTCTTAACTTAAAATAATGAAACTGTAGATGTACAGAAATGTAATTAGTTAAATAATATTTTCAGCTAGCTTATGGTGAGCTGAAGAACGAAATTCGACCCACCAAAAAAGATTTGGACAAACGCATCTCCGAGATGCAGGATAAGCATGGTATGTGGTTGTAGTTGTAGCTTTTATTTAGTCAATCAATCACTTTGACACACTTATTTAGAAAGTTCGTCAACTTAATCGACAATTTTTCCAAAGCACTTTAATTATTTGTTATCTTATCAATTTCTCTGAACTCTGGTTAAGCTATTGATTTTCATATTGTGTCTGTGTGCGCGTGTGCGTGTGTGTGTGTGTGCGTGTGAGTGCAATCTGTTTTGAAATTTTAATATACCGAAATTTTGAGTGGTCTTGAAAATCCGATATTCTACATTCGATAAGCAACAAAACGTCAATAGTTTATCCATGAGTTTGTTGTCTTCCCATAAAGATACAATATATTACATATATATATATATATATATATATATATATATATATCGCACCTGCAATGCACTCTAATAACCCACAACAATTTGTCTGTCTGTCTACTCTTTGTAGCGGAGACGGTAAATGAGCTCGAAGAAATGATAACGTCTCAGAAGCAACTCATGGATAAACTGACGAATGAGTGTAAAACGTTAACCGGCAAATTAGAGGATACAACCTATAAGCACAAGTAATTATTACCAGCATCTGTCAACTACAACATTCTCTTTTGTATTCAATAATTCCCATGCACAAATTGCAATCTAGTTTTGTGCAATTGTTCGATTTGTAGGGACAAGTGTTTGGTTAGTTTAATCAATATGAAATATGATCACCCTTTTAGAGAGCAACTCAAATCACATCATATGAAAATTGAAACACAACGCAATATGAAATTCATGGCCAGCCTCAATCAATTGTTTTTACCTAATACATTTGGCCAACACGCAGTGCAATTTATTTTATCTTTTAAACCGTAAACCACAAAAAAACAAAAAAAAAAAACATATATATATATATATATATGTCGACAACAACAAGAACAACAAACAACTATATGTGCTTTTGACACTGGATTAACACGCTGTACTTCTTCAAACCTCCCCTTCCCCTCCCTTTTTTTGCTGCTCGCCTGCCTGCCTGAAAATTTTGTTAAATGTAGAAACAGTGTGCGATTTCGCGATGCCAACAACAATACCAACAACAACAACAACAACACCAGCAATAAACGAGCCTATGGCCATACAAACGATGCCAATGATAACAACAACAACATCACCTGCAACAACAACAAGAACAACAACAACAGCAGCAGCAGCAGCGACTGCAGCAACAAACGAAAGCGCAAACGCGTTCACTTTGCTGCCTGAATTGGATATTCTAGATAATGTTGATGATGTTGGCAATGTTGATTATGTTGCTGCTGATGTTGTTGACAATGGTGATGAGATACTGCAGAACATAATTAAAAGCAATGCGCGTTTGGCTGAGGAACTGGCGAAAATGCCACCATTGCCAATATTCACAAGCAATAAAAAGTACAGAGCAAACTACCACAACGCAGAGACAACAACTGCAACAACAACAGCAATACCAACAGCAACAGGAACAACAACAACAGCAACATCATCAATGGGCGCCAAGCCGAAATGTTTTTGCCCCAGTTTTATGAGACACAAGCACGAGCATGAACACGTTTATACGAGGCCAGCAATGCGACAGCGCACTGCATGTTGCAGCAAAAGCAGCAACAGCAGCAACGGCAGCAATCAACGCAATCGCAGCAGCGGAAAACAAACAACAACAACAACAGCATTAGCGCGTACACAAACCACGCACAGCAAGAGCATGCATTGTCACGCGCATGAATTCACCCTAGACACAAACCACGAACAACACCAACAGCAAAAATATCGCACTGCACCAACATCAGCATCAACAGCAGTAACAACTAGTTGCTGTCATCCATGCAAAACGGAACTGTTGCCATGGCTGCAACAGCATCTGGTTTTGAATCAGACCATCAGCAGCAGTGCCAATAGCTGTCAGCCCCCATGTCAAACAACGCATTTGACGGTGGACGCTGAGACAACAGCAACAACCACAGCAGCAACAGCAGCAACAACAACAACATGTAAGGGTCGCCAGAGCAATGCACTGACTGCCAGCATTAAGCCGCAACTCTACTTTGAGCAACTGTTGCAGCGCGATGGCTGCCACAAGAAGCCACGCCCCCCAGTTAAAGTGGATGTCAATGTGCGTCTGGTGCCCAAACAGTCAAAGCCAAAAGTCAACGCACTCAATGAGACATTCGTGAAAGAACTGGACGAAGTGGCTAATGCTCTGAACGAGACTTTTGTGAAGGACATATCGCCAGAATTGGCGCAAATCGATGAGCAACTGGCCCAGCTCGAGGATGTGGCTGATGATGACGATGACGAGCAGCAGGAGCAGGCTACCAAACTTTGATAATGTTATTATTCCATAAATAATAATAATAATAATAGTAATACACTATCACGAACGAACATATTAACAGCAAACAGCATCCCAATTAGTTTTCAATTTTCATAGATGAAGAAGTACACAAATTATTTGTATTTTGACTATGGTAAAATATGGTGTAGCTAATTGAATTGAATTTAAAAATTGTACAGTTTAAGTCACGTTCTTTCTATAAGGTATATTTTATTTATATGCTTCCTTTGCTTGTTCTTGTTTTTTTTTTAAGGGAAAAAGGTTTTATTTTTGGGGTTAATCGAAAGCTTGCTTTGCAGTTGCATCTCATTTATCTGCGTTACAAAGTTACAAACTTTTTAGATTTTTAATAATTTGTATATCAGATCAATTCTACCACTACGGTTTTCTGTAAAAATATATTAATTTTCGTAGAAGAATACTTAAATATAACTATGAACATCTTATATAAGAGGCAGTTGAAAATATGATTTAACTTTTATGTATATATATATTATGTTGTTAGAAAAGAGTCATTGTAAGTTAAAAGTTTTAAATAGTTTAATTATCGTAGGATTGAAAATTGTTCAAAAATTAAATCAGATTTTTAACTATATATATATACACATATATATATGGTATATTTAATTATCTCTTAAAGAACGAGAAATGTTAACATCGTACTGAAACTGTTTAACTTATTAGAATTTTAAACTTGAAAAAGACTCTCATTCAAAAACAGAATATTTATAAGTAAGTAGTTGACTTCAGAATAACTTAAGTATCGATTATTAAGACTTATAGGTTGAGCATTGTAACTTGCTGATCGAAATATTGTTATTTATATTTTAATTTGCATTTTTATTTACATTTCAATTTGTTAACTTAATTTTCGCAGTCAAGACAAACAGCAACTTCGTGCTACAAATGAACAGCTAATGGCACGTTTGAGGCAAATTTGGTCAAAATACAAGTCACAATTAGTTCATAATGGCAATAGCGCTAATGAAATTAGCTCCGAGGAGGCAACAGCAAACGATGATTGCATTTTCTTACCTAAAGTGCACAAAATAGAGTCCTTACAGGTAAATGTGAATGATGAATTTGAAATTGACTAACAAGCTTTTTTCCCCCATTCTCTTTCTCTTCCTCTCTCTCTCTCTCTCTCACTCTCTCTCTCTTTCTCTCTCTCTCTCTCTTCCTGTCTCTTCCTAACTGTCTTTCCAATTCTACTGGTACTTTCTGCATATCTATCGACTGTCGCCTTAGAGAGGAAATATCTGCTTTACAATCGAATCTAGAGTATTTGTCTAATCGCATGTTGAGCAATGAAGAGCATATGAGTAAATTAGATACCACCCCACATGATTATACTAGCTTAAGCGCCGGCAAAGGTAAATCTTGAACTTTGAACTCCATCCATTTGAAGCCCATCATCAGCATATATACATACATAAATACAAATACATATGTAGATCTACAAAACATAACTATCTTTGAATAATACATTAGTTTCCATTTAATTTCTTACATTTGTTGTGCAATTCACATATTAATTATATTGAATACAACAAGTTAGTTAAGCATTTAATTACTGATATTATTTTATTTTTTAAATAAAGATAATTTTCTCTTAACAACTGATTTATCCAACATTGAATATTTTTTAAGCTTAATTTAAATAAGTACAATTTACAATTATTAATCTTTTCCTTGTTTTAATAAGGTCAACACCTGAGTCGATATAGCCATGTCCGTCTGTCTGTATGAACACGCAGATCTCAGAGACTATAAGAGCTAGAGATTTCTTATTTGCAACATAGGTTCTCGTATACCCGGCGCAGATGAAGTTTGCGTTATTTTGATCGATAATTGCCTCCGTTTATCGAATATCTATACATTTAAATTTCCGATAGCAATAAATGCCACAACCTATTAATTAATACATAATATGCATATGCATATTATTGATCAACAGCCCAAATTTCATCAAGATCGAATAAGAAACACCCAATTTATAGTCGAAAATATATTCTCATATTGATCTCATTTCTATCAGCAGTCGCAAGCATTTTCTGTATGCATAATTATGCGAGTGCATGTGTGAGAAAGAGATGGAATGATAATCGACGCGAGCGTCAATATTCTTTTGTGTGTATTCTGCGTGTGTTTGTCGGCAGAGGGCGCATTTCAGCGCAATTCTTTTTAAAGGGGAGTTTGCCAATAATAATAGAATATATTTAATAATTGGGTTCAGGGTATATCGTAGTCGAGTTCACTCGACTACAGCACTCTTACTTGTTTAGTTAATTATGAACTCCATTATTAATTTTAAATGATTTACATTTTTTGTTTTGCACCATTAAAAGGTTTTTAATTTAAGCCAAAATGTTGAAGTGTGTATCTAATTGCCTTCATTGATACTCATAGCATTTGAGCCTGGTCCAGCGACAGTGCGTGCAACAGCGTCTAGCGACTTGGAAGCTGCAGCAATAGCTTAGCTAAACAGTTACATATATAGATATATAAATATATTTATATATATATAAATATGCATATATATATATATATATATATATATATATATAATATAAAAATCATACCTACACAATAAACAACAACAGCAACAACAAGAAAACTGCACTGAATTGGCTTGCAAACACTAATCAAAATTTCTGTGACTACTGCAGCCGCATACGATTACCAGCCGTCCACATATGGCACAACAATTGAACCCATACAAAGCACCCCACAACAACTACACAACAACGCTGACGACAACTACGGCTACGATGCAACAGCAACTGCAACAGCAGCAGCAGCAGCAACAACAGCAGCAACAGCAGCAGGAGCAGGAATCGACAGCAGCAACAGCAACACAATTGCTGGCGCAGCTGCAGCAGCGCGCAAGAGCAGCATCAGCCATGACAACGGCTACGGACTCAACGATAACGATGACGAAAATCTCAAGGACAACCTTGGCATGGGCGAAAAGCAACAGCAACAGCAGCAACAACAAGAGCTCGAGCAACAACAACGGGAGCGACAACGCGAACGTGAACGCGAGGAGCGAGATCGAGAGCTGCAACAGTTGCGTGAGCAACGGGAGAAACGTGACCGTGAACGTGAACAAACCGAACAGCAGCAACAGCAACAGCAACAGCAACAGCGACGCTACAGCAATGCAGAGCCCGAACAACAACAACAGCAGCAGCAGCAACAACCCCTTGGCGATGGCAGCATCTCGAATGCCGACAGCGCAAACCTTGCCGCCTACAACACCGATTACAGTGCCTACGATCAGCAGCAGTACGATGCCAGTGCCTACGATCCGAGCGCCTATGCACAGCAGCCCTATGGCGATGCCCAGCAGTATGGCTATGATGCCAATGCCGGCTACGATTACAGAGGGGCGGACTATGCACAGTCCGGATATCAGTATGATGCCGCGCCAGATGCAGCCACAGCCAACAGCCAACAGCCATATCAGTCCACAGCGGACTATAATCGATCGCCACCACCGACGACAGCAGCCACACCGACGACGACAACAACGCCAGCAGGTGCAGCAGCAGCAACAACAACAGCCCCAGCAGCAGCAGCAGCAGCAGCAGCAGCAGCAGCAACAACAGCAACAGCAGCGAGCCGACCACAATCGCGCCCGAGCAGCGGAGCTTTGGGGCCAGCAGCTGCAAGTGGCAACATCGCCGGCAGCCGACCCGCTGTGCCACAACAGTCTGCCACGTCAGTTGCCGGCAAGAAGTAGCTGGAGTCCTGAGTCCACGGAGCTCACGTCCCTCGATCCGCTGCAGCTTGAATTTGGCATTAGCAGTCCCAGCCTGATGCGCTCCAGCGATACCTCCAATCTCGATGATGATACCACCTGTGATGACTTGAGTGAAACGTATATCCTGCAGGTGGACGACTCCGATGCCAGTTTATCGCCAGCACACACCACCATTGTCACAGTGCGGCGAGCAAGTGCGCCAGCTGTGGTGCAGCAGAACCTCAACGAGACGGTCATTTTACAAGGTAAACAGGAGCAGGAACAGCAGCAGCAGCAGCAGCAGTGGGTGGATCATTGAGCGTGACCAACGTGACCGATTGTAGTTGTAAGCACAAGTTTTCCAGTTGCTAGTCCAACTTACTCCATTAGGGAGACTTCCATCATAAATATTATACTCATATGTTTCCGATTGGCATTTTTTCTACAAATAACCAATATTTGATATTATCGTTTTTGTAATTTAATAAATTTGAGATGCAATATAAACTCAAAAATAACTCATTCAACAAACTTTGTGTTTTTATTTTGAATTGCGACTTATATGAATGAAATATATCCCTGAATATAATGTAAAAGTTATAGATTTTATTCAACATATTTATGAACATAATGTTAAAGTTCTAGTTTCTTTTTTATATATACAGAGTTTTTATTTGATTAACCAAACCTGACGAAATAAAACCATAAAATTAAACAATTAATTAGGTAAATAATTGAGATATTTCAGAGATGAATTTTTGACTGCAATCAAAATTGACCGATTTTAGGAGATTTAACATAACTGGACTCTAGCAAAGACTTTAAAGACATGGATAGGTGTGTCTATAGTCTTTGATGCTACTCATAGCTGGCAAACAAAAATAAAGTGTCGAAAACATATTCAATTATAATTCAATTAGTCAATTTTGAAAAGTGCCTGACAATGTTTGGCGTTATAAATAATCCTTAATTATTTAATTGCATATTATTCTTTTGTTCGTTGTGGATAAAATAAGGCATAAAGTTTCAATGACAAGTAAAACCTTAGAGGTCACAAGACTCTTCTACAGGCAATCGATAAACATAAACGTTAAAACTAATAAGCAAGTGGATGATATAACGGCAAACGTCTTAATACCATGCAAAGCTGTCAAAAACGCTCAACTCGAGCTGAACTTGGCCGAAAGCGAGTAAAATGACTGACAGCCACAGAAATTGAAGTTGGCACGCACTTAAGCCGACAACAACAGCCCATTTAATATTCACAAAATATTACTTTAACAATGTGCTTCAGATCTATGAAGGTCTATCAAATTAAAATATGTGCAATTTAAAAATACAAGCATGGATCATTGTAAGTACTTCTAGTCAAGCTATTGTTGAGCTATAGCGCAGATATTGGAATATTGATTGAACAAAATACTGGTTTCTTTTCTACTTTCTCCATTCAGCTGAATTGTGTCAATTATCGGGGGGACTGCAGTGAGTAATTAATCATTGTGCACTTCAATATAATCAATCAGTTGCTTGTCCTTCCATTTCCAGGCATGCGATATAATGGAGAGCCTGGCCTCACCCAACTGTATTTCGCATGGCTCCTTCTCGGCGTTGGCCAGAAAGCATACCGTATATATGCTCATCTCCAGCTCCGGTGAGGTGCCCACTAGGAAGCCATTGAAGGATTTCTGTATGCCATAGAAACTCATGCGAAAAGCCAATGAAAATTGCAGGTGCTGTAAGTGTATAGAATTTTGAAATTTTGCAGGCAGAGTATTTCTCTCATCTGTAGTTTTTTTTTACCCGGCCGGTGTCCGCGCGATTCATCCAGCCCTTGTAGTCCACATGGCCCTGCTGCTCCTGCTCGGCAAAGTATAGCCAATTGTGCATGCTGAGCACCTTTTGATCCCGCAGCTCCGCCATAAACACATGCTCGAAGCTGGAGCTGCCCACAATGCCTCTGCCGCGTGAATACGGTGTGAACCAGAACTCCTGCAGCAACTTCAGCTGTGCATCATAGTCGCCATTCACGATGCCTTTCAGCAGATGGAGAAAATTTAGTGAGCACTAGTATAAAACACATGCTTAAGTCTTCGTAAGCATTAACTAGATATGTGTTTTAAAGGATATAAGAATACTACTAGATACATTCTTATTGTTCTTAATGTGGTAAGCAATCTGGTGCTTTTTAATCAGTTAACTTTTCCAATTATGTTGGTTGTCTTACAAGAACTGAACAAATCATTGGCAAACTAGATAAAACAGTTAAGTGTTGAAAAATTGAAATTGTTGAAAATTGTCAATAAGTGATTATTATATGGATCATTCTATGAATGTTCTATGAATGTTCTTTGCTGAATTGCTATGGAATTTATTAACCGATGAGAGAAACGCATATTCATAGATATGTTGAAAAGAGATGCTTAGATAGACATGGTTGATTCGTTTGGGAATCTAAATAAGATCCTCCTCATCTCTTTGATTGGTTTTGGCTAATTCAGAGCTATAAATTTCTATTGAAATTCATATCAACTGTGAATTTTTGTAGAATCTATAAAACCTGTTTCTGCATACCTCTTTTGACCAGCAAGAGCATTGACAGTTTCATGACACGTGTATTCATCACGGCATGCAGAAAGTCGAGCTGCTCCTGTTCGTGCTCGGGTGTAATGTGATCTGGGACGGCGACATCCAGTTCATAGTTGTTGAAGAGGCGCTGCAAGAGAGCCGTGGTCGAGTTGCCTTGTTGCACGAGCAGATCATTGTGCAGCTCAAACAGACTGATAAATATAAATTTAAATAAATATAGCTGAATAGGGCACATACTAATTCAGCTACTTACGGCTGGGATGCTCGATCATCGTGAGCTCCAGACGTTGTCTTGCCTTGAAGATTCACCTTGTAGAGATACGGATTGGTGATCGCTTCTTCAGCGAAGAGCGCCTGTGACAAATTCAGCACATCGTCTGGCGTTTTGGGCAGCGGCTTGCTATGAAAATACTCTGAAAATGTGTGCAAATTTGCATAAGTGATTATTTGTGGTGTGTGCTTGTGTGTGCCATTAGATACGCACCATAGAAATGCCAACTCAAAATGCCAATGGTGATCAGTAATCCGATGATTACAAATCTCTTTAGTTTCTGGCATTGGTCGCTGTCACATTTGTTGCTCGTTTGATTTGGTTGCTGTTCTCTGTCCATTATTATCCAATAACATTTGCCTTTTGATTTTCCATATAGTTTTTCTGCTTATCTTTGTTTTGGATTGCTCTCCGCAGCTTCGCATTTATCTTGCCATTCCAACGGGCCAATATCAACTGTCAAAAACTGCCAGCTGAGAGTAAGTGTTACGCTCCGCTTCAGGTGCCTGTGATCTGTGCGACTCTCGCGCTGAATATGACTAAAAATTTGGTTAGAAAAAAAGTTAACCAAACTCTCTTCTCCATTCAGCGCTCTCGGGCTCCCACCCTCTCTCTCTATGTCTCTCTCTCTCTCGCTCTATCTCTCTCTCTGGGGAGACATCTGTCAGATTTTGTGTTTCTCTGTGTCGTATTTTGTTCATTTCATTTGCATTTTGGACGCTGCTGTTTGTGCGTATTGTTTTTTTTTTTGGCTCCTCTGCAAAGAAAGTTTATTTCCACAAAGGTAATTACGAATAACAAATTACAAATAACATGTGCTATGCTACCAGCTGCCAAAGCGATAAAGATACATAAAGCCAATTTCGTATTATATTTTGTGAGGTGTTTTTTTGTTTGTTTTATTTTGCTTGTACATATTTGCTATGCGCTTCGAAATTCCGGCAAGTCAACGGCGTGTCCAGTGCAAAACAACAAAATAATAGAATGTTACCTCGCGTGTTTGAAGCTGTAGAGACTATATACAAATAGATATATGTGTATATATACATAATTCCTGAATGGCCAACGTGACTTGCATCGTTTATCGAGCTGTTGAGTGTTGAAAGTGAAATAAAGTCTGTTTAGAATAATCAAAATTAATAAAATAAAACACAAAACTGAAATAATAATCCACATAAAACTATTTGCCTGTTTTGGAGAAAATTCATTAGTATTTACGTCCCGACTGGTTTTTAATGACCGCTAATTTTGGCATAAACAATTGGCTCCATAAACCATAATCCATTAATCAAAGGAAATGGTGACGACACAAAAGATTTCATAACATTTTTATTTATTTATTTTTTTATTTTTTTTTTAATACTGAAAATTGATATTCAGGCGATCGCATAATATATTCTCTGCATGTTAATTGAATTAGACGAATAATTAGCAAACAATGGTTGTCAAAAATATAAATTTTGTGGTTATTGTCACCAATTGTTATCAAACATTTTTTTTTTTATTATGTGCAATATGTGGGCTTAATTAAAATATAAAAGAACTGAACCAAGGCTAAAAGTTTCCTTGATTTTTAAAGATAAATATAACTTGTGAATACACTTTTCTACTTCTAATTCAAAATCATCGAGTGGAACTATTAAAATGATTTTCTTCACTAATTATATATGATTAATTTGAGGAGACTCAAAAACAATGGAAGAATTCACGTTTTTGTAGTTTAATTTGTTAGCTCGTCAAAAGAACGCACAGTTGTAAAGTAAGGCAATTAATGGCGATATATTAAGTCGTAAATTGTGTTCAGCAATTGTCATATTTTATGTGTGAGAACCAAAAAAAAAAAAAGAAAAGAAAAGAAAGAAAAATCAACAAAGAAACATGCAAAAAATACATTAGAACATCTCGTGAAACTCGAAGAATATAATCTATCACTTAGGCGAAGGTCAAGTAAATGTGAAATAGCAAGTTCCATAGTAATATTGAAGCCATTGATTATTATAAAATTTAAATTTCTAAGAATACCACACACATTAGAATAGCAACTGCCAAACTTGCTTGGCAGTCATTCATCATTAAATTAATAGAATTTTTTAATTAACGTACAATTTCGGACAGTTGGCCTTTGCCATCGAAACTATTGAGAGACTGTTAATAATAAACAATATTCATATATATATTTCCATATATGTATGTGTAAATATGCAAATAAGTATTGGACGCGATCAAAAAGATCCAAAAAGACAGAGAGAATTTTAGTTTCCATTGTAACATGCAATAGGTTATATATTATAATGAATTTCGAATACCTAATTTCGATAACCCCCCGCGCACCCATTATTAATGATTAGACTGTTGCCGACGTCGAAGTCGACGACTGTCGCTGTTTGTTTTTCTCGCCTCGTCTTCGCTAAAGTCGTTTTACCACTTTTGTTTTGTTTGTTATGTGTATGTTTTCTTCGGCGAATCGCTTAAAAAGCCGCTCGGATCCACGATTCTGTTTAGTTTGGATTATTGCGGCGTTGAGTGCGGTTCTTGCTACGGTGTAAAAAGAAACAGTGAGTTGTGCTAATAACAAAAATAAATTCTATTCTTTTCATAATCATTGCAACTACAAATTTGATAACAAAATATCCAAATACACAGCACTGTGAGTTATTTTATATAACTGCATACATGTGTATGCAAGTGTTAAGTGCTGTGATTATATTAGAATTAGTTTATTTTCAATGAACTTAAGCTTGCTCTTTTTTGTTGTTAACTATTGATAAGCTACTGGCGCCACTTTCTGATACATTCGTCAATTGCCTGATAACAGGTACAAAAAAAACACATGATTTGTGAGATAATAGAGCTTTTAAAAATGCGTTAGCAAAACAACACAAATAGTTATGTTGTAAATTATGAAATTATATTTGCATTGAAATACATTGTATAAAATATATGTGAGCATTTATCAACTGATCATTATCAACTATATTCAACTATATGCATTTTCTTTCAAATTCAAATTTCGAATAAATTTCACATAATAAATGCAATTTTGAATATAAAACGGTAACAGATTTTGTTGCCAGCACCAAAGCTGGACTCTAAGCTTTTTGAGAATGGCACAACAACAACAGACAACTGTCACGCACGAAAGCTCATTTGCTTCCTACCACATTAGATGGTCTACAGGTGGCCAAGTGCTGCTCGTGCAGCTGCATTTTGAATATTAGCATTTTCTTAAGGGCGGCTCTGCATGACATGCATACGTAATCAGAGGCGAGCCAAATGATACGCAGTTAGCATAGGTAAACCCCCGTTCGCTACGGCTCTGTGCGCTCATTCCCGCTCTCTCTCTCTCTTTCTTTCTCTCTTTCTCTCTCTCTCTCTCTCTCTCTTCTCTCTCTCTCTCTCTCTCTCTGTTGTGTGTACGTTTTTGGCGCGCACACAACAACAACAACAACAACAACAGCAGCAGCAGCAGCAGCACACAGCGTGTGCCAAGTGTATTTGCCGGCAGAGAGCGCTGTTTGAACGAATGATTTGGTTTGGTCGACGCCGCGCTCAGGTCTCATTCAGTCTCAGTGTCTCATTCGAACGCAACACGCGCGGTTCACGGTGAAGTCGACGATAGCGAATAGCGACGCCGACGGCAGACAGCGAAACTTACAATAAATATAAAAAATAAACAATTTCAGAAAAAAAGAGGAGAGAAAGCGCTTAGTAGAAACCGCTTGCGGAATTATGAAAGAATTGGGTGCGATTATAAAATAGTAACTGTAACTGTCAATGCAACTGCAAACTCTGAGCAAAAACTGAACGCATTTCGCATTTGTTTTGTTTTTGTTCACGATTTTTGAGACTTTAAATGTGCCGCGCTTGCTCAACAGGCTACAGCTGATTTAAAGTTGTCTGTTTCTGCTTCTGCTTCTGTTTCTGTTTTTTTTTTTTTTTACCTCTTTGCCTCTGTTGTTGTTTGCTGTTTGCGCTCTGGCGCACAAAAGCATGCTTTAAATTTATGGATTTCTCGGGTGTCCTTGCGAACAAGTGTCGTTTCGCTGTTGTTGTTGTTGTCATTATTGTTAATGCTTCCGATGCGCATATGTCTGTAGCTGTCTCCCTGCATCTGTGTGCGTCTGGGAGTGTCTGTGTGTGTGTGTGTGTGTTTTGCTTGGTCGAATTTAAATTAATACGCCTCTGGGCACATTTAACTGGACTCGATTAAGCTGAAGATTTTAAATTAAATCAAATTAAATATAAAAATATGTCGATACTGATTTTTTGAGCACTGAAATATTTATTTGAATGTATTTTAATAGGAAAGGCTTGTTCTTTGTTGTTGATTTCAATGAAATTGGAAAGGTTAGTTTTACGTTGTTTTCCGTTACTTTCTTTTTTTTTTTGCGTTCTTGCTTAAATATCAAAAATATCTCAATGCTGATTGATTTTAAAACAGGTCAAAATTCCTTTTAAATTGTTTTTATTTAGTCAATGCTTTATGATTTCATTTATTATTATATATTAGTATTATATTAAGTTTATAATAAAATATTTATGGAGACTGACTGTTGTTTTAGTGTTGTTTGTGTTTTTTTAATTAAGTTTTTAATTAAGTTGTTTAGTTTTTGAAACGCATACTAATTATTTTTGTACATTTTATTACTTAAAAAATGATTTTATGTATTTAAAATTGTATACATAAAGGACTTATGTGTGTTTTTTGACTGACTACTACATAAAATTGTAACTTAAGAATGTGTTCCGCAGCTGCCCAATTAAAGTTTGAAATGAATTATTTAGAGTCTGTTGAAAGCTGAAACAGTTTGCCAACAATCGTTGCTTGAATGCAATGAAGTATATCATGTTTTTATATATTTTGTTTTTTATAGAAAATTGCAACACTCGATGACATTTGAGTGACAGCACTCCGACGCACACTCACTCAAACTCTCTCACACACACTATGATATGCTGGCAAGGCTAAAGTGGCACTTTAGCAACACCTGAATGATTGGTTAGTTTAAATGTGAGCAGTATCGAGAGAGTGTGTGTGTGTGTGTGTGTAGGGGGGGGGGGGGGGACTGTTGGCCTGGTTGGCTTGGTTGGCTGTCAGGCTTGGTGGCAGTTGCCCGCGTCTCGTTGTCTAGTAGCTGTCCATCAAGCCGCCTTAATTTAATTAAGCGCTCAATGTCCTTACAAACTACTCACAAATACACGCAAGGCAGAAGCGAGGCAACGCTTGATTTGTTGCTGCTTTTTTACTCTTGACTGCATCACGCACACACACACACACACTCACATATATGTATGTATAGTGGGGCACAGGCCTGTAACAACATCAACCACAAAAGCCACAGGACATTTTGGCATGAAGGATATTATGTATGTTTGTAGCCTGCTGCTGTTGTTATTGTGGTTGTTGTCGTTGATGATGATGATGATGGTTGTTCCAACGTTTTGTGCCTGAAGAGGCTTCAAGACAAGGTTACACAGCAATGGCACATTTCCTACACCCTGCACACGAATCGATAGTGGCGAGTTTTTTGAATTTGTGTTAATGGCCAACAAAACCATAAATTAATCACTTGTTTTACTTCTGAAAGCTACTAACTCGTCTTTAAAAAAAAATAAACTAATGCTTGCATTTGCTTGACTGTTAAAATTGCAACTGCACCTGTTCAAAGCAATTTAATTTTTACAACTAATTACTTACAGTTTAAATATATCTTTTGCAGGCTCGACTCAGGCACTACTTAATTTTTTTTGTTTTTTTTTTTTTATAGTAATATGTATTATGATATTTTTTTTTTACACATTTGAAAACACGCACAGCAAAAGACATTTTTCAATTATAAAAAGAGCTCTCCAAAAAATAAACAATATAGCTTTTATTAATATTGATTTAAGCTCTCGTTGTCATTTAACTTTACTCTATTTTTTATTTCATTTTCAATTATACTTTTTTACTATGCAACAATAATTTGTTTTATAAGTAAATAATTATTAGTATGCTAGTTAAGAAATTTTGATCAATTTTTTTTTATTTTTACACTTTGATATATTTCGAGTCGGGTCATGACACGTTTTCAAAAAAAGATTACCAGCGACCATCAAGTCAACTGCGTATCTTAAAAATTCTTTGAAATGTTCTTAAGAGTTTACAAAGATCAATGCTTACGATTATTCCAATTAATAAGTGTGTTATATTTTCTACATATTAAAATCTTCCCAGCACATTAAGTATTATTTTGAAAACTAATTGATTTATAATGTGAACTTTATGCAAGGTGTCTTGTAAATAAACAATTGTTCTTTCTACAGGGTGTCTGTAAGTCGAGTTACATTGTGAGGTGCGTCGTTGAGCGGAATGTATTATTCCGCTCCCTTCTTCCCACGATTCCACCACATTGTGGCAACAATAACATGATGGCCACCTGCTGCGGCTGCACTTGAGTCCATTTCACTGTTATGCTATCTGTTTGTTATTTTTCCCCATGATGTCTTTCTGTCTTTGTGTGTGTGTGTGTGTGTGAGTTTGTTGCCTGCGGCTGGTCTGTCAGCTTGTAAATTTTTAATAAACTTTCAGTTCACTTTTACTATTTGCCGTTTAGAACTTTTCTTATATTTTACATTTGCTATTGCGTTTGCTCTTGATGCTTTTGTTGTTTGTATTGTTGTTTGTTGTTGTTTGTTGCTTAAGTGGTTTTGTCATTAAATCAAAAATAAAAAAGATGCAAAATAGCTTATGCTATGGTTGTGTCTGTGGCTGCCACTTATTATTCATAAATGCTCATTAAATATAAATTTGTGCGACTTTTTATTTGTCCAAATGGCTTCATAAATATTTATTGTGCAGGAATTAAATTCCAATTGTTATTTGCATTGTGATGAGCTACAATTGAAGCATTGTCAGTCAATTTATATTATAATTTAAAACCCAATTAATATTAAGTTACAAGTACTTAAAAAGTTAAAGCTCCATTTATTTTCCATATTTTGCAAGCTCATTTTGCCAATACGATTTCGAATTTCCGATTTACTTTTTTTTTTTGCTCTCTCGCATATGACGTGTAAGTGTGTAAGTGTGTGAGTGTGTGTGTGTGTGTGTGTGTGTGTTTGCATTTTTGCTCTTGCTGTTTACATTTCCGTTTTCCGCATTTGATCCCATCGCCCGCTCTGCTCTCATTGTTGTCAATCTCTATTCTCGCTGCGAACGAGCAGTGAGTGAGTGGCTCACAATGCAAAAATCAACTGCCAGCAGCATTTATGTAAATGAAAGCTCTTCGCTCACTTATTGAGATGAGCGACCGAGCACAGAGAGGCGGGGCGAGGCGTCGTTCCATTAGAGCTGCACGCTTTTTAGCTGTCAATGCTAAACGTCTGCGTACAGATTTCGCATGTGATACTTTTACTATTGTTGTATAATTCAGAAGTCACTGGACTGTGCTTGCTCATAAGCATTAAACTTAAAAAAAAAACACTCTTGATTATATTATTTCTTTATTAGTTCAATTGCTGAAATCAAACTTGAACTAAATAATCCAATTAAAAAAAGTGTGTATTTTTATGTGCACCATAAAATTGTTGGTTATTTATTAGTACTCCTGATTATATTGTTCATTATATTAGTTCACTTAATTTTATATATATTTCGATTGAGCTACTTTGACGCATTTTGCTTTTAAAAATTTAGTTGGTCAACTGCCGAATAATTTTAAAGGCATCATTTCAACATTATGAATATGCCAGAAAATTAGATTCTTTTAGGTTATTATAACGTAAGAAGTAATAAATAATAAAATAAGTATTCATTTCCGTTTCATCTCATTATTTTTTAATGCAGTCACGCGCTCATCTCTAGAGTAGATTATGCTGTGCATGAATACCAACGGAGTGGGGAGGGGGGTTTGTACGTGGTGTTTGTGGTTGGTTGCCACCTGGTAGCTCAGTCGATTGACACATGAATGTTAATTGATGCAAGAATATTATTGTTATTGTGGTTGTTGTTGCTGTTCTTATTTGGTTACCGTCAGGGCGAAGGCATTGACTTTTTGCCTGTGGTGTGCGCATATTTATATAAGCCACTGTGTACTTGCGTTGAGCATTATTGTTGTTTTGATTTTTGACTGTTGTCAGCTCAGCGCTCGAGCGCTCATTGTTTGCCCGGCAACTGACAGTTCCCATGTAAGGCTGTCAATCTCAATTGTCTGAGAGAGAGCGAAAAAGAGTCTGAGAGTGGGAGAGTTTAAGAAAAATGAAGAAGAGTGCTCAAACTTACATCTAACGATACATAAATGTTTATCTGTTGCAGCTTAAAACCCAAAAAAAAAAAGGAATAAAAAGTCAAGGCTACATTTGGAAGAGCAGCAGCAGCAGTAAATATGAACAACGATGAGGTGCAAATGATCAAAAAGACCTGGGAAATACCCGTGGCGACACCAACAGATTCGGGAGCTGCTATCTTGACAGCATTCTTCAATCGTCATCCGTCCTCTCTGGATAAATTTCCATTTCGTGATGTGCCCCTGGCCGAGTTGCCCGTAAGTGAAACACAACAACTAAATGATCTAACCAATGAAATATGAAACTAAACTGAAATCAATTTGCAGACCAATTCACGCTTCCGGGCGCATGCCAGTCGCATAATTCGTGTGTTCGACGATTCCATTCGGGTGCTCGGCCAGGATGATGCCGAGGAGAAGCTGGAAGAGTTGTGGACCAAGGTGGCCGTTAACCACATACCACGCCAAATATCTAAGGAGTCTTACAACGTAAGTATATCTACAATATAAACGTATATGCATATATAAATATTTAAAAAATATATTTTTTGCTAATAGAATCTCAAGGAAGTGGTTTTGGAAGTGATCACCGCTGCCTGCAATTTAAACGAGAGTCAAGTGCAAACGTGGACTAAGCTTGTTAATCACGTCTATGATATTTTGTTCAAGTCCATCAATGATGACGGCGATGCCATCTAGACAGAGACAGCTACAGCAACAGATACAGAGACAGACGGAGGGAGCGCAATAGCTGCACAAGGGGAGAGAGCGTAGCATGCACCTTGAAATGCTAGGCACGGCTTATGTAGCTTTAAATAAATGCTTAATGATAAATGTTGAGCTACTTTCATTTTTTATTTATGAGTGCAAGTCCAATACACACAAAAACACAGACACATCTCGAGATTCACATAGACACAGGCGAACACACTTACACACACACACTCGCACATTGCTCTGTAAAGCTTTAACCCATTGTCAGCCTTAAGCACTTAATAATAATACGAATAAAGTGAAAAGGTCGCTTGTAGCCCTAAAACTGCATATTGCATATGGTTTCAATGTATGTCCAGAACCCTTTTGTTGAGCCAACATGGAATAGCAACGATGGGCAGGTATCAGCTTATATCAGTTTGTATTCCTCATTAGTGACCATTAAAATATTATAAAAACAATGAATTTTGCTTGCCTGCTTGGTTTATCAAAAAATTAATAAATATTTTATTTTTGATTATTTTATGCCAGAATTTATTTGATTTTGTTCTCTTTTATTTTTATTTTTTACTGTAAATTGAAATAAATATCATGTCAGCAACAAAACATTCCAAAATACATTTGCAAATTCTGGTACATATTTATTTCTGTTACAAATAAAATATTTAAAAGGCATTTGATACTAACACTAAAGCATTTGAAAACAAATTGCTAGATGCATATGATAAATTATAATATATAATATATATCTTAAAGTTTTCTTTCCAATATTTATTTGACAGTCTAAGCTAAATGGATACTTCATTTCTCAGTTGCAATCGAGTAAAATCCACAAGAATATAAATGCAACCAACTATGTATGTAATGGATGCATGAGCATTTAAATACACATTACGAATAAGTGCTAGCCACACTTGAAATCCATTTCCTATCGCACTACATCATAGACACAGATATGCAGGCAAGTTTCCACTCTCTGAATATTATAAAAAAATAAACAAACAACAGAATGCTCTAGTTAAGGAAGCTTGACCAGGCGATACCCAGCTAAAATATGGTGATTATATGAAAATATAAATAATAATAAAATTATGAAATTGATTTTTTTAATTTCTACCCATTTCTTGGCTTTCACTATCTGGTCAACTATAAAAGTGACTTGATCAATCATTTAGACATCATCAAAATTACAATTACAGTTAGCTAAACCAATCATAATTTTTTATAGATTGTGGCTTAATTATGGTAGTTATAAGGATAACATAAACGGGTAAAGGATTGATGGTCTACGATTTATTCTAAGAAGATTACAGGAATTGGATTTTGATAATTTCATTTATAGATACGCGAAAAGCTTTGCAATTCTATGAATAGAGGTAGGGGTATTAAATGCCGTTGATCAAGGATTTAAAAATGCTCTTTGCTGCTTGTTACATACTTTGGCAAAACTTTATTATACCCATTTTGCCCATTTTCCATGGGTTCAGGGTATAACAACCAAGCACTACAACAAGGACAATAGACTCATGCGTATCTTAAGCGGCACTTAGTGGCTGCTGCAGAATTATGAAACTGTCGCAAATGCTATTAATTGGTTGTACTTTAAACAACAGGAACTGCACCGAGTAACAAGATGCGTGTACGCTACGTTATTTGACCGCAAATAAATAAACAAATGCCGTTTTTTGGAAAAGCACAGAGTGACAAAGTATTTTTATATGTTAAGAAGTATAATAATCCTTTTTAAACTAAAGAATTTAGAAGCAAAATGACACAAATAAAATTGCAGTTTCCGAATTTTATATATTCAGCTGATAAATGTATGGTACGCTTGATAATAGTAGATTGGTCAAAATGAATATATATATAGCACCTATAGTCATTGAGATTGGTTTCTTCATACAGAGGGATGAGTGCTGATAGAAAATATAGATATACTTCTGCCAGTTACAACCTTTTTACAACTGTATTATACCCTTTTTCAGGGTATCAGAATTTCACTTCCTACATCATCAATTTGTCTCAATTCATTAATAGTGTTTACTAATCGCAAAGCTTTTAACATAAAACCGATTATTATCTATAAATTGATAACTATATAAACAATTAAGCAATTACTACAAATGCGTATTAGAAAACCAACCGAAACGCTAATTTGGGGGCGTGGCTGCTGGAGCTGTTGAAGAACCTATCAGCACCAAGCAGAAGATAACAGCATGGTTAACAGTCCGCTAACAGTTGCTCTGTTAACTCCCCTGTCATCGACAGAGTGGACTGAAGCAGTACCAGAATGTTAGCTGTTATCTGGCGCTTTCTTATCATTGTTGTGTTATGTTTTGGGCATTGGTGAAGTGAGGACAAGTACCGTCAAGCTTTTCAATATCTTTTCAATATTAGTCGAAAAATAACAGTTTAGCGGGAAGCGCGCGTTTCGGTTTACTTTAGCGGCGTAACGTAAATTGAAGTTGTCAACAAAAAAAGAAATAATAAAAAAAAAAAAAAAAAAACCCAGTGTAAATTATTTTGGGAACACGAGATTGTGAGTGGAATTGTAATATACTGATATCAGTATGAATCATCAATAAACAAAATAGCTAAATTGCTTATTAAATGAATCAAATGATGTTTGCAGTTCATGAAAGTGCTATAAACTCAAATGCTTAAAAAATAAAAAGGCTGGCTTTTTAATCGACAAATTACAATATTTACCTCAAACGCATATACGCAAAGCAATCAAAGTAAAATTCACTTACAAACAGCAGCCGTTTTGTGTCAAAGTGGTAAGAAAAAGAACAATAAAATAATATACGGTGTCCCATAGCTTATTTGGATCAGTGTCTAGCAAAAAATTTAAAGTGCTATAAAGTTTAAGCAAAGAAACAAACGAAAAATATTTAAATGCCAATTTGTTTAATGTTATATCATGTTTGAGAAAAAACTTTAGTTTTTTTTAAATATTAATTAATTAAATTAATTAATATTAATTAATTAAAAGTCAAAAACTGAAAACATATCCAAAATACATGTCAAAGCTTTTTTCAGGTAGTCTTAAAAAATTAAGGATGTTTATACTTAGTATGATATCCTTTAGCCTTAACAACTTTCCGTAACCTATTATTCATGGAAGATATCAGCTTCCGAGTAGTTTCTGGACTGATCTTGCTCCACTCATCCAGCAGAGCAGCTCAGTATTGAACTGTTGCCACACATAATGTCCGCCCGAGCCAAAAATGTTGAATTTAGACTCATCTGCAAATATGACTGTGTTTCAAAACTCCAAATCCTTGTCCAAGTGGGATTTGGGGAACGTCATCCTGGTCCCTTTATTTTTTGCGCTTATAAAACGCTTCCTCCGTGGTACTCGGGCATTAAAGTCATGGTTGTGCAGAACCAGGCGCATAATTTTTACACTGCACTTTTTCACCATTTCATCTTGCATCTATTGGCCAGTTTTGGAGCCGATAGCTTACGATTTCCCCTTATTTTCCTGATGATTCTCCTCTCCGCCTGTTCGGTGAAAATCTGGTTTGGTGCCATTCTGCCCTTGTCCTCTGTCCGATTTTCGTCAACGAAGCGAAAAAAAAGTTGATTTGCTTAAAATCACCATTTCAGTTTTTGGTGATGTGAATATCCCATTTGAAAGTGTTCCAGGATGTGATTCCGTTGATCAATAGTAGTCCGTTTGCCCATCGTCCCTGTTGGCTGGTTGCACCAGAGATGCAGGTTATAACTAAACGAACTACGAAGTATTGGTCTATTTATACCTAGAATAATCAACCTGACTTAAAAAATCCGGGTTTTATGGCACCCAGGTGTCCATAATGTAACTGCTTGAAATAAGCTCTGACCATAAATTGAGGTACTTTTTTACAGAACCCTACAAAGCTGGTGGGGAAACCCCAGTTTATTGGGGTCATATATTCATTTTGGTGGTTAATATATGTATGTTCCTGCCAAAGGTCTTGGGAATTTTTGAAAAATAATGTATAATTAATTTTTGACACGTTTAAAAATGTTGCCAGGCACTGGTCCAAATAAGCTCTGAGCCACTGTATAAAAAGACATAGAAAGTCTTCAATGAAATGATACCGAGAGAAATGCCAAGAAGTTGTCTATGAATTCCCCACTTGTGTCTTTGGAGGCGTTGCAAATAATTGCGCAACAAGCAAGTCGATAGTCTGACAGCTTTATAAGCCACAACTGTTAAATAAAGATGAACCCTTCGTTTTCGAGCAAATATTGAACTCTGGTGGCGCAACGCTCTTTACAGAAAAAAATTGATATGACATCACACATAACATTAATATCCTGTTTGGACAAAAATGCAGCTTGTGTCCTTGTGCTGTGGCTCGGGGGGAAAAAAAAGGACAAGTCATCTTTTTTTTTACAAGTATTGCATTTCATTCAAATTTCCATGATTGCTTGACAATCTAGACAGCTCTTGTATTGCAAAACCCAGTCATGTGCAGGCGAACACCGATATTGATATTATTTTTAACCACTTTTATATCTATATTGTTTCAGTTTCAGTAGCTATTCAATACCGATAGCATATTTATGTTTAATATTAAATTTTAACTTCTTCGTTTAACTTACTAGAACATTTTTTAAAAGTGTCACAACAAATAATATTTAGTTTATAATAAATAAATATACAACGAATGATTTTAAGTATTATGTTTTACTTGTACATATGCCAAAAGTACAATATATATTTTCTTAATTAATGCTGCTACAGCATTTTATAATAGAGTAGTTGATACTAATTAGATATGTGGTGTACAATTTCTATACTAAAAACAAAAAATAATTCAAATCACACATTATTTGTATAAAGGATTTACTGAATTAAACTAAATGCACAAAATACTTGTAACTTAACATTTTAGTAACATTTAATAATATTATTTTATAAAAAAATACAACTCACCGTTCTCTTAATTATCAAAAGACCCATTTTTAATTACGAACCTGCCTCGCAGCTAACTTGACTTAGATGCAAAATTCTTTCTGTGACCTAATTGCGCAGTCTAGTGTAAAAATTCAATTTTTTTGACTTAAATGCGCAGCGATACAAATTTAATTTACAATGCAAAAACGAGCATAAATTATTTACCCTTGTAGAAAGTATTATAATTTTGTCATAACATTTTTAGTACGTTGGAGGAGACGTCTCTGACCCAATAAAGTACATTTGTTCTTGATCAGCAATCATAAATAATTTAATGTGTATTGCACCAATCTTTTAAACAAAAAGAAACAAATATCGACATCGTTCGGATTATTAAAATAATAGTGAAATCTTAGATATTTTCAATTGGACACCGAAATTCGACGATTCTTGCTTTAATTCCTTTTTTGACAACTAGTCTCTATTCTGCAATTATGAAGCACTTACAAACTCCATAAGCGTAATAATAAGCTGATATATTTTCTAAAATGTTTTTGTTGGCTTCGCACGTATCCAATCAATTTCAAAAGTTACTTTGACATCGTAATGGCTTGCGACAGCTGGTAAACCGTTCAAGTGTTCAGCACTTTAACTCACACACTGCGCGTATACGTAATGTTATTATGCATTTGAATGCATGCAAGCGAACTCGTATGGCAAACAGGAGCAAACGACATGCTGTTACTGCCAGCCACATTTACTATTATTATGGATTTTTTTCTGCAACTGCCAAATCCACTTAAACACAGCCACAAGCGAAACGGTGCCAGAGAGTTAATACAAATACAAATATTTGCCCAACACACACAAGACAATAGACATTTTTGGGATTTTAGTTATCTTCGAATTTCCTACACATGTGTAAACATGTGCCGCATATGGAATAGAAATCAGATACCCTAATATTGATTGTGTTTTATTTACATAAGTATTTGATCCGACTTAAATGATTTTGACTCCATATGGCAAAGAAGGTTTCACACATTAAACACTAGCATTGCTTGAGCACCGATGCCAAAGTGCTTCTTTACTCACATGTCCGATTGCTATGACCTTGCTTACTTCCATCAATTTAGTTGATATTAAAGCTATTGTAAGACTTGTGTCCAGTAGTTGTATTTAGTTATATTTGTATTTTATATAAGCCTTAAATAAAATAATTGAGAATAAGTTTCAGACACTGTTTGCATGCTTTAAGTTTCTATTGCGTAAGTTTACAAACTTTGCTAAGTGCTTTCCTCCATTAGTTGCATCACTCAGTCAAATATAAAGAAATAAAGAAAATGTGCGTATTCAAAAATATGCTGAGTGTTGGCTTGCTTTTAATTTATGCATGAAGCAAGTTATATTAATATAAAATGTAATATTTTAAGCTTTTCATTAAAATTGCAATTATTGCAGCTAATGAAAAATTAAATTAAAATTTAATTTATAAAAATATATTTATTTTAATACTGTTGCAAATTAAACTTTGGCATTGCGAAGAAGTGATAAATGGAGGCAATGTTCTATTTAAACTTAATTATTATTGCATAAAATAACATATTAATAACTGTAACTAATATGTCCCTAACTTATACAAATATTAAACAATCATATCTCCAGGAAATCATGTGTCAATAAAACAATTAATAATTGTTGCTATGTTTCCCATTAAATAAATAAACTATCGCTGATTTTGAATTTAATTTACAATTACATGGTCGATTTAATATATTTACAATAAAATTGGCTAATTTGTTGATAAAATAATGCCATTAAAATTGTCGATAATTGTCGAGCTTACACAATTGAGTGGCACTTTTAATTTTCCTTTCGCTCTTTTTAAACATGCCTGCGACAGCAACAAATTGACTGTGACAAACTAGAACTGCCAGCAAACGGATACTTCTAGAGTGATAGGATTGGGTTGGGAATGAAAAATGAATATTCCTGTTTGGTTGGTTTCGGCAAAGGGTGTTTGGCGCTTGGCTTGGTTACGCATCTATATCTAAAATGAAGTTATGCATGCATTAAAAATTCATAAATAACATAATATTAGCTGTGACAAAGCCGGTCCTAATTAGTTACGTGGAATGATGAATGGACATTTAAGTTGCATGCAAATTATTAGATTTAAAACCGATTTATTAAAACAAAATCATTAAAAACGGAGAACTGCTGGCTCGTTATATAAATTGCGCTAAGTGCTTCCCAGATATGTCGCATCAATGAGGCTTGATATCTTATAAATTTCCTTAAATACAATTTAAAGCTTTTTGTAATCTTATCAGAATACGTAGCTCCCTGATTGCTAACTATAAATACATAAAGACCTATAAATAGTCTAAAATGAACTGTAGACGCAATGTCTTGACAATTGCTACACCGATTTTCAGTTTCAAAAAAATTGCTATCGTATCGAATAGAAGTGTCTTGGGGAAGGCTTTGTCCACAGTACTCTATGTCAACTTGAACACTTTACTTAAGTATCACACTCTGTAACTGGCAATGAAGCAAGTGGGCATGTAAATAGAAAATAAGTATAAATACTTTGTTGTTAAAGCGATCGAAGACAGCATTGAAACATATATGAATCCGTGACCTAAGCGATACAATTAATGTCGATACAATTTGTATTATTTATTTATCAAAAATATCGCAATATATAAAATAAAAACACTTGACCTGAAGCTAGCGAAAAACATAGTTAAAGCATCCTCTTTAAAGACAAAGAGAAGAAAGCGTAAATATTCGGTTTTTACTCTCATAAATCAAGACAAAATCAAATCACATTTGTCGCATGGTTTTTTTTTCTCGCTATTTGCTTTAAAAGTTGAGTGCTCGAACAAACGAATAATACGAGTAAGCCCAACACGAGCCAGAAATACGAGAACAGCTCGACGTTAAATGCACAATATTTGCTGTATTTTTTTTATTTTTTTTTTTATAAATTGTGAACATGTGTTGAGTTGTCTGAGTACTAGCTTTGGGTTATATATATACATACGAATATCTATAAGTATATATTTGTACATTTGTAGCCGTATAGCCATGAGTAAATATGATTGATTCACTCGAGGTGCAGTTGTTAGTTGTTAGTCGAAAACAAAGTGGCCCGATTTGGAACTGTCATTTTTCCCGATCTTAATCAATCAGCAGTTGTTTTATTTTGCTAACGGACTATAAATAAATTCACGTTCACCAACTGATAAGCTTTCGATGTTTCAGCCAAATTTGTCAATAATTTGTTTGATTATAAATTGACACCTTTTTTTTAATGAGACCACCTCAACGGCTATTCTGGTCTGCTGGTCTGCTTGCTCGTTGGGTGCAACTTGTATAAAAATAAGATATGATTCAGATATGGGTCTGTAGTTAATATTTTTACAAGAATCATTTGGGCCTACCTTTAAATATCAATGGTAAATACTGAACTATGAACTATAAACTACTCTGAAGCATGTGTTTCCGCAGATTAAAAAGCTCAGTAATAGATAATAAATAATAACAGGTTCAGAGAACTTATATAATTTGATAGTCATAGAAGTTTCATTACTTGTTTAAGGCTGATAAGACATAGAAAAAAAGATTTATAACATTGAGCAATTTAATTAGTTATAGCATTGAAAATAACTGAAATTAGTTCAATATTAATAGCTGCATTCAAATCGATCGGATAAAAGTAGAAGTCTCCCAATTGTTGAATCCTAATCTAATCCTAATCTAACTGTCATTGAAACAATCGGTTTGTTACATTTATACACATATATATATATATATACATTTTTGCAGGGTGTATCCCAGGAGCAAATGCTAACATGTTACAATCTGTGATTGATGTGGGGTTTTACGTATTCATACAGCAAATAGAAGTCGTTTGCCATATCATAATGAGGGGTTTTCAAGCGTTCAACTGTGTTGTTGATATCAAGCACATGACCCAAACGATTTGATATTTGGTATCGTTGGCGTTTCGGTTTTTTAGATTGCAATTGCCTTCTATTTGCACTGTCAAATGTTTGTGATGAATTCTTATTAATTACTACAAGCCCATGACGCTATTATCAGCTATACCCCTTCCACCCCCTCGCCTAGGTCAACTTTGGCGCCTCGATACATCCGATTCTGATAAGCACACTTTCCATTCCCCTATACATAGTTATGTATTCATTTGACTTAGTGCCAATATTTTGTGTGCATAAATAAACTCCAAGCCCCACAAGACAACAAGACATCAGATATCTGACTCGTGGCTTTCTGCCCGTCTGACGGGTGTTGATTACTACTACGCCGCTTAAACGTAATCTAACATTTTTTTCAATGACACCGATAAATTGAATGCATTCCATTTATAAACTCAAGAACAAAAATAAATAATAAAAGCAGCAGTTTACAATGGAAATAATAATTGCAAATACATGCAATAAAAAAACTTTCTTAGACAAACCGAAATCTATATGCTCTTGCAGATATGCTATATCTTAAAATTAAGGGGTCCAAATTTTATTCTAGTATATTTTCAACATTTTAGCTCGCTTTTTTTTCTACTTATGTCTACACAGACTAGAAACTTAAAGACTTTATTGGTATTATTTTCAGGTATATATGTAAGAGTGATTTGGACCTTTAAGGATTTCCTGTGATCTGAGAAATGCATTTCCATTGAAAATGTTTCACATTAATGCAGTGTAGGTTTACTTTATATAAATAGGTGCGTTGCAATTGGTTTAAGCAATTGGACCTCTCGTATCGCTATTTAAGTTGATTTCTGATTAGCGAGGAATATTTTCATAGTGAGTCATGCATGAAGTTCTTCAGGGCCCATAAAGTTGAATACGTCAGGCCAACAATAAATACGTATACAAATATGATAGCCGGAATGAACTGTTTACGACCATCGTAAATGATAATTGAAGTGGCAGAATAGCAATATCCAACTGTTTGTTACGGGAGGTTAGATTGATGTATTGATCTGTCGTGTTCGATTATTTAATAACTGACCAAAATGGTATTACATATATTAGCTATTCAGCGCTACGAGTTCCGCTCATCAGAACCAACTTTTAATATTATTTCGATGATGTTGAAGTTCAACAGACGATAAGTTCAAGTCGATTGATTGATTGCCCAATATCTTATAATGATAAACAATTGCAAGCGGAAATTAAAATTTTTTTTTAGTTGTAGAGTCTTTGATTTTTATTATACTGGATTTGTTTGTGCACAATTTAGATTCCAAGAAATAATGTTATAATTAGCTTAAAATTAGTATTAAAGCTTTTATTGAGGTATCAATAAAGTTAATGAAAAATTAGAATAGAAATCAAAAAGGGTTATAGAGATAAGGATAGTCCATAGGTTTAAGTAATATGGAAACTTATAAATAGAGAAGTGATTATATATGCAACATAACAACTTGATTGTGAAGTGTGGCCAACAAATTATAGTTGCTTATAGTATATAGTACATTAAATCATGGGAATGCCTTTTATATGACTTTATTTTTTTGATTACTCTTTCAGCGGCAACATGCACTTAAAGCTGCTAACATCTCTGGTCAAAGGCGAGCAATCAATGAAAACTTAGTTAGCCATTGAGTGCTGTGTATGAACCAAATTTAAAGTGGAAGAAGAAGGAAAATCAAATGTATTGGAATATTGGGGACAGGTCACAAAGTAATCGAACCAATAACAAGCAGACGCCAATGCCGAGGCAATCAATGCAACAGAATGCCAGCACAAAGAGTTGCAAATCACTTGGAACTATTACGGAAGCAGCTTGGCACCTCAGAGCCCGACAGTGGCAACGTCTATGCATAAATTGTGCAGCCATGCGGCATGAACTCCTCCTTTTGATCTGCCTACTTTGCTGGGGCAGTTGCCTGGCCAGGTGTCGTGACGAACCGGCTCGTGAGTGCGAGGCCATCTGCAATGCAAATGGCGACAACTGCTCTATCCGTGCGCTCGTCCTGCTCCCCAATGATGAGGGCTACGAGGCATCGCTGCATCGTGTGCTGCCCATCCTTAAGGTGGCCGAGCAACAGATCCGTTCCACTGCGCTGATACCGCCATTTATTGATTTCGAGTGGCTGGCCAGCGACATCAAGTGCGATGCCTCCTTGGGCGTCATCAGAGCCATGGATGGCATCATTAAGCAATGTGCACAGGTAATTTTTGGACCCGTCTGTGACTATTCACTGGGTAAGTGGACAAACGCAAAAACAACTTGTGCATTCTAGTTCGATTAAGGGTAGAGTTTTTAATCAGTTAATTAATTGTTAATTTATTCCCAACATTTTAAACATATATCGATACAAAATGAGTTACAAATTGTATTTTTTCAATTACGATAATTAGATCAGAAGGGACGAGAATTTAACTCTGATAAAGTTACGCAGAATGACTTAAACATAGTTTCTATGATTTATTAACTCGTTAACAAGTTTAAAATTAATTAAGTCGAAAGTGTCTTTCGTTTTGGGAAGATCAAAATTAAAAAGTGTTTTCCACAAATTTTACCAATTTTTCTTCAAATTAAAAATTTAATGAAATTTAAAACCAATTAATTTAAATGAATTTAGCAGGTATAATACCACCATTGAGTAAAACCAAATAAGTTTGAAATAAGTATTTATGTTATTAAATCTTAATTAAAAATATCTGAATTTCAAAATATATTTCATAAAATAAATTAATGAGCATGTGAGAGTTGCTTCAAGATTTTTGTTTCCAGTTCTGTAACATTTTTAATTTTTTAATAATTAATTGAATTTAGAACAGTATTTTAAGCAAGTGTAGCTTGACGATATATTTAGGGAATTATGTCGGTAGCACAAAGCACTCGTTATAATCTCAATCAATGACATTTTCAGCTGCCGTCAGTCGCATTACAAAATACTTCAATAGCGAGGGCACGCCCCTTATCACAGTGGGCGGCTCCACCTACGACTTTGAGCAGAAAAAAACCGATTGCGGCGATGAGTTTTATATGCTGCTCCGGACGGGTATGCTGAGCTTTGAGTCCATCTCCGAGCTGACCATAAATGTGATGAAAAAGTAAGTCACCAATTGCAAATTTTTAAATATATTTCCACCATCCTTGAAAATGTATGCCACAGGCACAATTGGTCCCATTCCATTTTCTACTACGAACGCGACGGTCAGCGAAATGTGGCAGGTTTGCACACTTGTTTTCTGATGATGAAGTCCCTTGGCAAGCAGATGCGCAACGAAAATATGACTTTTTCACAATATCCGCTCGAGCCACATAACACAAATCGCACGGAGGAAATGCGTCGCGAAATTGGCAACAAGCACTCAAGTAAGTGAACACTTTTAGCTAAAAACATACATATATAATAATAGTTTTTATTGAAATTCGGCGTGTTAACAGACTAACAGCAGTGAAGCTTCTACGCTATTCAATAACAGTGACAGCTAACAACATACTGCTATAATAATAGTTTCAACAACACTCGGCTTAGCAAAGACAACAACCATATTCATTTCAATTTGTGCTTTTAAAGTCCATCTGTTAATAACATTGCGCCTTCTTAGTATGTAAATGGTTTGTGTTTTTTTGTTCATAGTTAAAAAGACAGTTAGTTCTGAGTAAAACTAATTAGTGGGCTCTAAGAACTTAAAAATATCAAATTGATCGGGAAAAAATGTTAAATCATTATAATCTTATAACCACAATCTTAAAATAGCTTTATGCTGGAAAGGTTTTATACTTTTCTTATGGTCTGGTAGTTTTGCAAAATATTCTGTGAAATTTCTCTGGCCCACCTCTCCGTAAAACGTATACAAAGGCCACCCAAATGCTGCCCACACAAAGCTCTAAAATTGACGCTTTTCCAAAAGGACATCTAGCAGCTGATAACGCCCACACATACCAATGCAACTAGCTAAAAGCCGGCTGTACTAATGCATATGGGCTTACTCACACACCTGAACACACGCCCACAGCAGTAGTTTCGATATCGAATAGCAACTGTATTCGAAGCTGTTTGTAGTTGTCACAGCCAGAAGCCGGTAATCAACTGTTAAGTGCGGACATTTTCAATCGGACGAGAAAGAAACTCATTTTTCATCAAATTGATAAGTAGAAAATTTTACGAAAATTTAAAAAATTAAATTAGCAAGGCAAATAAGTGAATGTGGCAAACAAGAAAATTAAATAAATTAAAATTTAAATATAATAAGTTCCAGGTCAAATAATACTTACCAATTTAACGCCATAACCAAGTTTTATAGGTCAAAGTTGTGCTCTGATGCGGGATAAAAACCTTTCGTATTTTCTTCTTAGAATTATTTATATTTACCTAAATTGTGAAAAGCATTTCCCATTTCCTGCTAACCGGCTCTCCAGCAGAGTGTTTTGCTGCTCAATGAGTTGCCATACGAATTGGTGGGGCTTCCATTGTTATGCAGTTGCATTGTTATGAATGTTACACTCTTCATGGTAATATTATGCTTTATCAATTTAGCGCACAGTCTTAAACCAGCTACTGGCCACTGCCAACAGAAGCGGTAGACAAAATAATCATTTTTTTACACAAACAAAGTGACTCATTGCATTTTCTTCAGCTGAAAGTAAACACACAAATTAAAACATGCTCCAAATCTTTTTCGCTTGTAACGAAAATCTTTCATTTGCGATTTTCGGTTTTCTAAGTTACACTAAAATAAAAGATAATCTTCCGGAAAGCTTTTCCGTTTTCTGTAAATTGGATCAGACCTTTCACCTTGCACATATATTAATTAGACTAAAATGTGTAAAAAAATTTATAAATATAAGTTCAAGCCACATATTTTCTCTTTAGAAGTAAATTCTTATTTCAACTCTCCCCATATTTCGACTTTGACTTTAGTAATAAATTTCTAACTCAAGGAGGTATATGGAGTAGACTCGTTTTTAGATACAAAACTTCTCAAGTTTTCAAGTGCAGTGCTAAGTTTCTAGTCTGAACAATTTCTGCAATTATTTGCTACACATTATTATTGATAAGCAAATGAAAGTGCTGTCACTTTCTTGTTGCATGTTTATTTGAGTATCTGTCTGCGTATACAGCCGATAGAATGTCTAGCAGCAGATTGGTGAGCGAGACTAAAAGACAGAGATAGAGGTATACCAATTGGAATAAACATTTTGTGGCTTAAGGCAATAAAACATAAAAATAAAATGTAAGCTCTTAAATACAATTGAGACAACTGCAAATGCAGTTGAAATGAAAGTTTGAAAATATCTCTCAAGCTAAATAAATTGTATATTCTGTTACAAACCATAATTAATGTAGTCAAAACAAAACTTCACACTTGAGAAAATCTTAAGCTTTGTCTACCAAATTATGTAATCCCAATTGGATTATTATTGTTTGGGCTACCATTGTGTTGTGTATAAATATACATTTAACAAATTATTTGGTATAGCAATTCTTGACCCATTTGCATTTGTATCTACAAATTGTTTGTCTCACCCAGGACCGCTTGTGTATGTGGTAAGCTATGGAAAAGCAACACAAAGCTGTTAAAAGTATTTATGAGCTATCTTGAAATTTATATGAGTTATAGAAAATAAATTAGATGCTGCGTCTGAATCACTACTTGATGCTCAAGACATAAAGTAAATTTAAGAAAACATAATGTGGAAATGCGTTGATTGCATTGCATAATCGAAAAGCTATTAACCTTTAAGTTTCTTAGAGACATAGATAATCAAACAAGCCAACTGCATATGTCGATAAGAAATCAATCGAAAATAAACTACACGTTGAATAAGATGATTTGTATTAGGCAGTTGACCCCTTTACATTTATAACTGCAATATATTTAAATATTTACATATGTGGCAAGCATATTCATTTTTGGAGACCAACTGATAAGATTATTTTTCTCAGTTTTTTCTTACATTACAAGCTAAAGCTGAGTCTAAAAATCAACGAGCAACTTACATTGTGCACGCTAATTGTTCAAACTGGATAAAATGTTGGTCTATAACAGCTGGGGTGCAATAATTTTATTTCTATTTTTATTATATCCGCACGTCTTAGCATAGATCTAAGTATACAGCTGGTCAAAGCACGTCGTTAAGCAGCAAATTTCAACAAGTACTTGCGAACACAACCCAATTTGGGCTGAATACCCTGAATAAAGTTTCGCTGTTGAAATATTGACGTAGCTGAGTGCAAAGAGTGCGCAAAGAAGACTCTTTCAATTGCATTTTGCCGACTGAATGCGAATTGGGATCAATTTTTGGACTGTAACACACAATCTGTTGCCTACTTATCAGCACAAGTGTTAATGTGAATTAAATAACAATGTTGTGCATTGATAAAGTTGCCGTATTTCTATTGATTTCAATTGAAGACTTTTACTTTGGCATTGGCTGTCAGTTCTATACAAGTAATCTCTATAATCTGACACGATTATAGAGAAAAAAAGTTACATTTTAACTATATATTAGAAATATGACTTGTTTAACAGATTAGGTGTGGAATGAAAAGCATCGATTGATACATCGTCAAACTGATTGACAAGACGATAAGTGGGAGCAGATAGATATACATATATATATATATCTATATTTAAGGCAAACGGAAGATATTTGTACTGAAGATATTTGTTCCATATCATTTTGTGGTTTTAAATTTATTCCTAATCGAAATTCATATTCAAATACAATTGAATCTTTTCTTAAGCTTAAGCTTCTCTTGAAACTTGGTAATTTTTGGAATTCACTTCAATGCTGTCACCACTAACAAATGCGTTCTTTTGTGTTGAGCTAACGAAAAGTAAAGTATGCTTCTCTGTCAAAGTTTCCATGTAAAGGCAATAAAAAATGGGTTGACAAAGCATCGGACAAATTACAAATGACAAAGGGCAAAAAATATACGCACCTAGGATGCAGCTGACACTCAAATGGATTGCGATTAAGATGCCGATTGAGATAAATGTCTTGAGATATATATCTTCCATATAAATATTAACAGAACTTTAATTTTGCTTGAATATCTACCCAAAAACATATCACGAAAGTGTTATGGATTTTCAGTTAACTTTTTAATTCCACAAGTTTTAGTTTTTAATGCAGTATTTTGATTTAATATTAGTAATAATTCAATGACCTCCTGCTGGAATATGTCTTTATTTGACAACTAAAGTATACTAATTGTGGTAAAAAAAGAAGGAAATTCAGCGTGCTAGATAACAAAAATAAATATTTAAATACTTTAAATTAAACTTAAATATGCTTCGCCCAACAATATTTCACTTTCGAATGTAATCGTTTATTTATTGGGTTTTTATTGTCTGCTTCATATAGGCGATTATCTTTATCTGAGGCGGAGACAAAACAAATTGCTTTCTGTCCATCAGTAAGTTACATAAATATATACAGATACACATATATATTATAAAATGCCATGGGCTTTGATGGTCTTCTGTCTGCCCATGAACATAAAACTTGGCCGTTGGCCAGCCAAAACGGGAGTCTTAAATGAAATCTGTAAGGCAAGCGGATGCAAAATCGACATAATAATTGTGTTACTTGAATGGAGAATTTTGAGAATTTCTATAATGCTGAGAATTTCTTAATGATGTTGGCATTTTTGTCGCTTGTGCTTGCAGGAAAGTTTAAGAGTGAGGTATTCCTTAAAGGCAGCGTCAACCTAATAAATTCAACGCTATGAGCAAAGTTTTAATTTGATTAACTCATTAAACAAAACAAGTAGCACAACACATTTTAAAATGAAAAGCATGTACCAATTAATTTATTGCACATTTCTCGCAATCAAAAAGTATTAATAAAAAAACCAAAAAAAAACAAAAACAAAAAAAAACAAACATTTTTTGCTGCTACACAGATAAAAGCTCGGTGCCACTTTCTAGTTCTGTTTATGTTGTTTTTGTGCAATGGCCTTTTCGTTGTTAACATCAGCGTCGATCCCATGTGGCCAACACTGATGATAGTAATAACGATTTTCGTATGCAAATTTTGTCTAATGGGAGTTCAGTGTGGATCTAACTTGGCTGATATAACGCATTAAAATAAATTCACCCAGGAAAAGTAGCAAGCCACACGACCACTGACAATTTTGAAAACATGTTTTCTAAATGCAAATACAGTAGAGCTTTGGCAATAAAAACATAAGGCTGATTGAAAAGAAATTGACACCAATTTTGCACCCAATTTATTTATATCCATTCGATCATATCTTTAACAATGTAATGTAACATAAATTATAACTTTATTAATAATTGATATAATTCATTGAACCGATTCTTAAAATATACATTTTTATTTAAGCCCAATTCAAACTCAGCTAGAGTTTAAGCAGCCATTTAATTACTGTTGTGTATGACAATTAAAAATGCCAGCAGCATTAAATAATAAATCAACTGTGTAAATTATACTTTCACATCGCGTATTCGTAAGTAAATATTGCAAATGTCAGCCAAAAACAATGAAAAGCTCTGCAATGGGTAAAATATATTTCGCTTTGCATGATGAACAAAGTTTGCCACTATAACTAACTATAAATCAAATATAAATAAATAGTTATACTGCAAAAAAAATTGTGTGAAATTGTGCGCGTGTCACGCGTATCTCAAAATTTGCCACATAGTTTGCTGTTGCGATTGATTTCGTTTAATTTAGAACTCTCTCTATCTGTCCTTCTAATGATGACATACAATTTAAAATGGACTTCAACACATTTTAATTTGACAATGACTTTAGAGTGCTTTAAAAGAATCATACATATATTATACATAAATTACTTTCTTAATATAAAGTGTAGAAACTGCGTTAAAAAAAAAGTTTACTCAATTGACTGGATAGCAAACTTCTTTATTGATAATTCAACTAGACAATATTTTTTTTTTATCAATTTACTCACGTGTTATGACAAACGTGTTCTAAGTCTGTACGGAGAAAACTCCAACTAAAAAAATTAAGTAGCTATTTATAATGGATATGACTTGTTGCGAACGAGCTCCTCTTCGTACATATTTGTACATGTGCACTTTCAAATTACTCGATTACGTGACTACAACTAACTAACTATTTGAAAAGCCTGCAACTATTCAGTTGACCAATTCGTTTTAAATGGTAAACTAACATTTTCTAGTTTTCTGCTAAATAAATATGAAAATTACAATTCCTTACCATGGTAAACGGCATTAAAACAGACTTGATGTTAGCCTAGTATTGTGTTCCAATGGCTAACCCAATTCAGTTTTCATTTTCAGCATTTGTGTCTGCTCCGCCTTTTCGTTGACTGCACTGTGCATTGTTTATAATTGTCGTATGCATTATGCATCCTAATTTGCTTGACCAGTGTGTCCTGCATGACTATCATTAGCATTTTGCCATTCGACCAGTGTCTCGAAATGGAGGAGTTCTATTCCGGCGTCATCTGTCTGCACCATCTCGTATATTAAATATTCTCTAGATACGACAATTCCCTTATTTATTTATATACATGTTTCGGAAAAATTGGAAACTCTTTAAGGAGATGTAGAAGAATTTTAAATTAGTTCCCTCAATTTCTAAATGTTGAATTTTCTCTTCAGTTTAACTGTTTTTCAGCTATAAGCGAAACCAGTTAAAACTTAAAATTCAAAAGTCTTCTGGTGAGTTGGTTAATTTTATTAGTTGGTCGTTTTAGGAATAGGAATAATAGAAATAAAAAGATTTTCTGAACAAATTGATTGCATCCAAAATATATTTTGCATAAATTGCAATTAAGCAGAAAACAATTGACAGTCCGCTGAAGCAATGTATTCAAGATGGCCACACAATAATAATGAAAAACACAAATTCATTTAAAATTGCACTTTGAGCAGCCACTTCACTTTAAGCATAATTATATTTTTTCCATTATCCATTATTATGTTTCATGACCTCCCCTCACCAACTTAATTAACATGGAGGACATGTTCAGTGCCTGGTTGCCTGGTCCATATCCTTTTTATATAGCTATAAAAATTATGGCCCAATAAACAATTTGCAGCATCAAGCTGGGAATATGGGGAATATATATGCCACTTAAAAACATTGTTCAGTTCAATTGTGCTTTAGTTCCATTGCCATTTCTGCTGCGAATGCCGCTTCTGTTATTGTTTTATTATTTTTGTTGTAGTTTTTTTGTTATTGAGCCGCCTTACTGGTTGAGGATTTAACTTGGCATCAGCTTACCAGCGCTGTCAACACGCACACCCCAACCACCATCCCATACCCTTCACCCACGTACACATTCACTTGTAGTCAAACAATGCAGCGCGAAGTATACCAGAAAAATGTATTAAACAAAATTTATTATTTTGTGACTTGTGTTGAAAGAACTTTTGAAACGGGCCATTTCCTTTTAATTCATTTTTATTAATTCGTTATATTAACCGAAAAAATTTCAATAATTTGATTAAATGCAATGGGCTGTTTAACTCTTTTTAAATTGATTAATTAACTTTTCATATTATTATACAAGAAAAAGAATGTTCTAGTCGAGACAGCTCGACTTAATTCACTTTTAAACGTTTGTGTTTTTTATCCGATCTTAAATTTAACAGTTGTACAGTTGATCAATAATCTGTCATCGTATATTACATCTAAATTGGAAGGTTGGTTTTAAATTTGTGGCTTTAATTGCATATATATTCTCGAAATGGAGGTAGTTGTCGATAAAATTCAATTGTAATTGTATTTCAAATCTCTAGCACTCATAATCTCTAATATTGATTCTCATATATGGCCGGAGACATGTCTATTGACTCAGCTGTTGATCCTGATCAAAAATATATGTACCTAACTATCTTTTACATAGACACAAACAATATAAACTCTGTCCTACAATTTTTATACAGAAATTAAACTGAAGTGACTGTTTTGTCGATTTCTTTGCAACACATTTTCATATTCGCTTAGTAATATTTGTATTAATAAAATTACATGTAATAGTTGTACAAATAGTTTTGAATATCCATAGATTCATGGGACTTTATACGTAAGACTCTAACTCCAAAGTACAATTATATGATATATAAGAAAAATTTAAATGCAGATTTCCACTATTCATACAATTTGTTGAGCATACATTTCTGCAGTTTTCAATTGGTTGTCTCTCGAGTTTCCTTTCAGCTTACGCTGCGTCAACAGACTCTCAGAAAATCAATAAAAAAAAAAAATAGTTTTTAGTTGGCCCACAGACCGCCGAGCTGTGGCGAAGCTTTCTCGAGCCAACTCTTGGCATAAACATGGCGACAACTTTAAATTTCTGGCGCTAAAATAATTCTGTTTATCTTGCAAATTTCGCAGCCCTGCGATTAGGCAAATGAAATTTTCTGAATGACACTTAAGTTTTGTTATAAATAAAAAAAACTTCAAGCTAGAAGAAATTTTACACTGCATTGGTAACGTTTCTTTCCTTGCTTTATAAATTGAAACTAATTAAAAAAAATATTTCAATTGATGATAATGAATTAAGCTGAAGACACAAAAGTTTTTTTGTGTGGCCTTTGCAATTGCAGCTAAATGCAATGTTTATTTTAGATTAGCTAGATGGGCAAAAAATAATACAGTGAAATTGATTGGTTTAGAGTCAAAGAAAAAGAATAAGAAATATGTAATGTAGAATATGTATTCTAACTTTCACCTATTATTAACTAATGTACCAATAAGTAATCGCCTAAATAATAATGCTAATAAATGTAATATGCTTTCATTTAAAACTGGTTAGGTTTCTGCTGTTGACTTTTAATTGACAATAATCGCATTATGAAAGTATCTATTCATCCGCCCGAGGCACATTTGCTTCTATGTGCGGTGGTATTTTAATTTTGAACTAATCATTTATGATTAGACGACATTAAAATGAAATGAGGCGACGGCGTGACTCATAGCCTGACAAAAACCTACATTGTATTGGCTGAATATATATGCACATCAATTTAAATTATAACTAAATGGCAATATGCAAAAAAAAAAAAGAAAACGCTTTAAAAGTATTATTTATTTTTTTAAATTATGTACTTAAAAAACAAACTATTCTTAAAAATAAGAAATACATTATAAAATCCTAGTCATATTTATTGAACCTGTTTACTTTAGAATGAAACTAATTTAAAAATGATTAAATACATTATTGGGTGGTTTTGGTTTAGTTTCTATTTCTGGAGTTATGATTAACGGTTGCATAAGCTGAACAATTTTCAGCTTATACAATGTTTTTGAATGATAATGACTCAAAATTGTAACTAAACTGCATCTTTTGTGTCGAACCAATTACAATTATAGTTATCTGACTTGATTATCGAATCCGCATTCATTATCTACATGCCAATTTTAATTGCTCCTTTTGGATAGGCAATGAAATTTGCAACACACATGTTCCACATGCATGTGGGTGTGTGTGTGAACGTGCTTAAATGCGATAAATGGCGTCAATTAAGTTTTATTGCAGAAATCAATGATATCAATATCTGAAACAGAAAGCACACGTTCCCAGCACCTTTGACCTATCTCGCCATCTTCGCCTTGGCATTTGCATACATTTGAACTTAGTTTTCTCATCGGACATAATTCTGGAAAAAAAATGTTCTAATTTGCATAAACCATATCTGATGTGTTAATTGGGATAATTGTTTTCAGGCTACGGTCAAAAATACAATTCAAGCAACTGTTTTTATTTTTAATTACTTTTTTCCAATAGACAATCAATATTATTATTTATTTTTAATTAATATTTTTTTCAGAGGACTCAATTTGATTGCAACGATTTTAATATCAATTAATTCGTTTTAATTTAACACCCCCTGCAAAGCGCGTTAATTTGATTATGGCCAACGGCAATCAATTCAAATGAATCTAGTTAAAATTGCGTGCTTCCTGTTTTCTTGTTTAATTAACTGCCTGTCAGCGCACCCAATTTGCGAATTAAAAACAAATACGGCAAAACAGTTCTTTTTAATGGTTATTTACAGCAACAACAATAGTAAAACAAGTTATATGTTTTTTCTACGTACAAAGTTGACGAGAAATGGATAAAGTTTGAAAAACTATGTTTTATATATGTTATGTGTCATTATTGATTTTAGTTTATTTTTTTGTTTTCGTTATATAAAGTAATAGACTGCAGAATCGACTAATTGCGCCGCCACATGCAGTCTAGTGTATAAAAAATGGATCTCAATGTCAGTCAACCAAAGTGCGAGTGCTTCATTAGCATAGTCCCCGTATAATTTCGTTGAACATGACTAGGAACCAGTTCCCTTAATGTAAAATCGATGTTAAAGTTCAACGTCAAAGTAGAGTTTATCAGTGCCAAAGAGCAATCACCTGTTGTTAGTCGACCATCTGATTAAGTTACGTAAAAAGTTATTCAACATCATTTAAGCATTTTATCCTTAAGAGTGCACAAGTTTGATCTTACTGTGCTGTCAAACAATAAACTTTATTTCTTTATTGTGACGTAGATGCAAGTGTCTAAGCACTACAATTTTTTGGCAGCATTAAGCATATCGATTGTTTTTAGCTCCAAGCTTTATGAAAAATTGCTATTACGTATTTTTAAATCGGATACAAATATTCGTTAGCCTGATTAGCCGTTGAATACATCTCAGTATTGACTATCTTTATAAGCCTGTATACCTTTTATTAATTAAATTGGATGAACAACGAAACTAATACAATTAAAAAACTTAGTGATTAAAGGAAAGATCCTTACATATGATATAGGGATGTAAAAAAAGAAATATATAATAAATATTTAGAACCGATTTTTTTTTAATACAAATACACTGTTAAGTGTATCGAATTTTTTATATGAAAAATAAAACAGAAGAAAATAATGAATTCATGAATATTATTTTATTCGAAATATATATATACATATTTTGAAATTAAAGGTTTACGGTTCATATTTACATACGAATTAAATAGTCCGATGTCTGAAGGCAATGTTTATTCGTTGTATAACATTAAAGCAGAACATTGTAGCAAGAACACACTATAACCTGAAGCTGCAGAAAACCATGTTTGGTAGGCGGTTCTTGTTCAATTTGGTTTTGCAGAGGCCACAGACTCTCATTGCCACATGCACTCACTTACACACACACTCAAACACTTACAGTTGTTGGCTCGTTTCACCAACTGACAAATGCAGAGCGGTTAAGCGACTTTTGACCTTAGAAAGAAGACTGGTTGATGGCTCTACAAACTCGTACAATTTATAAAGTTAAAGCTGCAGTTGGTCATACTTTTCAACTAAATTTGTCGATTTTAATTAAGATTGAGATTTGAAAAAATTGCTTTCAACCAATTAAAACTTTTAAGAATCAGTGTTTTTTTGAAGCCTCACATAAAAGTAAATCTATTTGTCACACAAATGTAAAAGTTTAAGGCGTTGGCGGATTTCAGCATAAATTAAATTGAAAAGTTTAAGAGTTGTACTATTTCAAAGAGAGTAAAAGTTTTAACATGCTGTTAGACATGAAATTCCCGACTTTTGTAGCTCAAGCCAAGCATGTATACTTCAATAAAAGAAGAAAAAGTTGGCTGTATGCATGAATACATTTTTAGTTAATTTAATCATTGAGTTTAAAATGGTTTTATATTTGAAACAACAATAAATTCTTAAATTTAATATTTAAAATAATTATAATACCGCCGATTATAGAGAACATAAAATACTTCAAATACTACATCAGAAGTTAATTTATTTCAATCGATGAATGCATTTTAAAATAGTTGTGGTCATTACATTAAACGCGCAAATTATTTAATAGCTTAACGCAAGTCATTGTCCTTAATCACTAGTGCTCCAAATGCACTTAGCACCTTTCCCTTTTGGAACTCTCCCGCCATTCACGAAGGCGGAGACAATCACTCGAATGGGAACATGGAAACATGACAAGAAAGTAATTTAAATGAATATTTAACACGCACACACTCGATTTCTATTGACCAAGCATTTAACTCATTTAAATGCTTATTGGCAATTTGTATGAATTGCTGGAATTCATTTAACGAGAAAGTGTGCAAAACTGCTAACATTCAAATATGACAGAGATCATAAATGTGTATTATTGAGAAAAAGAATCTGCACTTTAATCCAATGGTAGTGTAGGATTATTATTTTTATTATTATTATGTGCATGTGTTATATTAAATATCATAAAATCTAGCTTAACTATCTATTAAATATTAAAAAGAGAAGATTTATAAAAAAAAGTAAATATTACAAGGTTAAGTTGGAAAATTTTAATTGATCTGATGAACGAATAAGCTTTGGCCTAAAAAAATGGACAATAGACGAATGAAAATAAAACGTAATTAAACGTTTGGCTAGGATATTAAATATTATTAAATCGTGAAATGTTTAATGCATTTCATGGAAATATTTCCATCCCCATAATTGAATCTTTTTCAACATAATAAAGACTTTCCATATTTAATTTTCTGTACAATATAATGTCAATCACACATTTTTAATCCGGTATGAATGGTTGAATTCTGAAGATTACGTTTATGATTAATATATCATTGAATGTGTCATGATTCTATGTGTGAGTGAGCCCAACTTATTCCTTGTAAATAGAGCGGAAGGACACAACACAAAGATGACAGGTTTGCATCGAATTAGCATCTTCACACGTCAGACACAGTCGATTATCCTTGAATCATAGAATCCCAAGTCTGCAAACGATGCTTATCTGTTATCCACATCCGTCACACATTTTGACGATATCGTCTCAGGAGAACAAATGGCTTCCATTGAATTTATAGAAGCAAGGCAGCACTAATTTAATGTGCATTCCCTTGTGGCAAGTGCACACAACCGTGGATGTGTTGTGTTCTAACTTAAACTGAAACACACACACACAATTTTCACGCTTTCACACACTATACAAAATGTTGTATAAACTGGCCACACTGCGATAATTGATGGCAAACAATTACAGCAAACCAATGCAGAAAGAACACTCCCAAAAATTCACAACGAGACCAGGCCGGAGAGAGAGATAGAAGTAGAGATGAGTTAGTGAAATGTGATGGGCAAGTGTTGCTTAATACACAAACACACAAACACATACAGACATGTGCAGAGATGCCATGCATGTACCAGATGGAACTCAATCCAAACCACTCTTCCAATTAACTCTCGGTATCTTTCTGTCTCTTTCTGGTCCATATGATTTATTAAGTTTAACTGCAGTGCCAAATAACACACTAGTAGCAAGCAAGACACAGAATTAAATCCTACACAAACACGCACACAGAAGCAAGCTCACTTTATGTCACATCATACAGAACGCTATATTTGCATGTGTGTATGTGTGTGTGGGTGTGTGTGTATGTGTGTGTTTCGACTAATAAGAGGAAATGAGCACGAGAGTCTTGTTTCTGTTTGCAGCTCCAATTCAAATTGTACCGCAAACAAAATGCAAATGTGGCAACAAAAATATAAACACAAAAACTACAGCGAAACCCAAATGATCCTCCACAGTATGAACTCCTCCACAGTATGAACTTAATGTTCAAGTCCTAAAATAAAAGTAATTAATGTGAATTATTATAAGGTCATCAAAAATATAAATTAGAAATATGTTTAAGTATGTATTTAAAAACATATTTTGCAGTATAAAAATACTTTCGTTTATAGTTTCAAAATATATTATAGTTTACATTTATATTTATTATGATCGGAATGCCAACACAAGGATAAAATTGTGAACAAGCTCAAATATTAAAATTGAATGATTCTGTAAGTGTGTGTGTGTCTGTGTACGTTTGTTTTTATCATTCGCTCTGTTTACATTTGCTTCTTGCGTTTACGTTTTGCGACTTGTGTTTTTCGATTTACGTTTTGCGCTCCATTTAACATGGATCATGCTGCGCTTGCGACGCTTACGCTGCTGGCAGCGCTACGTTTACATTGACGCTGGCGTTGGCTCTCACGCTCGCACTCATATTCTCGCTTGCGTCCAGCTTCGGCGTTGTTGGCGCGTCGGTTCGTCTGGCCGGTGAGTCTGCGAGAAGATTAGTGCGTTCAGTTCGGTTTTCGACTCGAGACTCAACGCATCGGTAAACGAGGCGCGCGCGTTTTTCAACTCTTCCGAAAAATAGTTATTTTAAAAATGCGACGGCTTTGGGATGCCCGAAAACATTGTGAATGTACTCGTAACTGAAACTCATGGAAACCACAAATTGAGTCGCGTACAAAAGTGCTAAAATATTGACTCAAACATTAAAATAAAGTTCATAATTGGCGAGCAAACACAAAAAAAAAAAAACTAAACAAACAATACCTCCAATCGAAAACTATAGAAATTTGTCTTTATAAATACCCATCGACTTGTGCCAACTAGAGAACGAAATCGAAAATAATTTAGATACATATATTGTCAAGTGCGTTCGAGTTCTTATCTGCCACACAACGTACTTGACATTAATGCTGACTACATATATATGCATATTTTTATCTTGTTCAATTATATACTTTTGTACATTTGCACATTTGTATGTATATTTTTTTTTATCTTAAAAAGCATTATTCTACGCATTTAAAGTGTTTATTATAGCATTAATCTATTGTCGGCTGATTTGTAATTGCAATTAACACTTGCCACCTGTAGCCGCTGCCATTCGTAAATTGATGATAATTCTGATAATGTGATAAAGATTAACCAGCTACCTATGACTTTATTATGTTCTTATTGTTATGTTCAAATTGTGTTTTTTTTTTTTTTGTTTGTTGTTTCCATAGTTTGCCTTAAATCTCTAGCATGTGTGCACAATGAATATGATTTGTGGCATTATTCGGTTTTATCATGTATGCATATCTGGTGATGATCTAGATCAAGTTCGGCATCTTTCATAAGTTTGTTTATGAATCACGTTCGCTTGTTAATTCGAAATTTATTGAGGCACAAATTGAATACGGATAAATTTCTTTCAATTTTATAATGTTTTGATATTTTTATTGATTTTTCAATTCCCCTTAGACAGAACTATTTTTTCCGTCCGTGTTTTAATGCAATTTAATTTCATTTTATTAGTTTTCACCGCGTATGTAAAACCAAATTTATTGCTGCGACAAACGTGTTGGCAAACAAAAATTGGGTCTTATCATGCATATTTGAGTTGGAATTTCGAATCGTTTTGATTCTATATATGTACTCTTGCTAATTGGTATTTTTTTATTTATATTTTCTTTTTTTTTTTGCAAAGTTAATTTTCCATGCCAATTTGGAGATGTTTCGTTTATCAATTCTGATTTCAAAGGAATCCAGAAATCTCATTCATTCCATTTATGACCATTTATACATCAACGACAAAATACATCGAAAAACGAGTCTGCTTAATTGCAACAAAAGCATTAGCAATTTAAAGTTTTAATCTCAGTTCGACCAATGAATCCCCAAAACCAAATAAAACAAATTTCAAACAAAGCATTTAAAATTCGCTTTCCCACTAGACATTTTATATATTTTTAATTTAGCAATTAATATAAAAATGTTACCTTTTGAAATCGAATGAATTATATTGTATATAATCGTTAGTAATTGAAATTGTTGGCGATTCTGTTTGGCTTGCAACACAACAAAGTCACAGGCTCTGAATGAATTAGAATCGCCATCAATTTATAAATATATTCTATTTCTAAATGTGCATGCAGCAAAGCTCAAATATTGGCTATTGATGAATTCTCATGCAGTAAGCGAATATTCACCGATGCATTGAAATAAATTATAAATATTTATAATAGAGGATTGCTATTAAATCTAAAGGATATTCCTTGAGAATATAGCAAATATAAGTCCGTATTTTGATTTTGCTCTCATCGTTTAATCAGATATCAATCGAGATTGTCAAACAATTTCTTTTCAAAAACCGTTACAATACTTAAGCGTTGCTAAGTGAAATAAATGAGAAGCTCATAAGGAATCCCTTTAAGGATCTTCTTTTAATGTCTATTTGGTTCGGTTACATAAGAATTTATTTACGATTTCAGTTGTAACAGCTTGAGCTTAAAAATAATTACCGAAGCTGCATGATGGAGAGCATTTTTAATTATTTTTATTATGTGCCAGTCACAAAATTCCATCGATCTTTTGTTATTACCAATTTGATTACCTAACTGCACGAATTGCGGTACTCGACCATATTGTTCAACTATAGCTAAAAATATCACAAAGTATTCAGCTCATATTTCGCTCAAAAGGCCAGACAGCAGCGAAAGCAAATTGCTTGAGCAGCAAACCCAACCAAAACAAAAATATTAGCCAACAAATAATGACAATAGTAATGAGTGAGGAATGCTTAAGAGACAGAGAGTCTAAGCGAATTTTAAATACCCATTAAACAGCAATACCTAAATAAAGAATATTAGCTATTGAAATCCGCATAACTAAGTGTATTTTGTATGTAGTAAAAGGAGCACGTTTTCAACTCTCGTAAACAAATTTTAATTTTTCGAAGTGCGAAATTTATTTAAGCTATATTTGATTATTTAATTAATAATTGTACGGTGACCTATTTTTATAATAAAAAATATATATTTTTCGCTAGCTAGAGGTGATGTGATTTGTGTGATTTTTTGTTTATATTTGTTTTTTTACTTTTTTGCTGCGAAAGATATAATTATATTTATGTTAAATTTTTAGCTCTTACAGGTGCAGAAGTCTAGATCAGAGCCTGCTTAGAAGAACACAGAGTATATACGTTTATAAATCATATATAAATAATTAATAAACCAGCGATTAGCTGAGTTGAGCGATAACTTGGCCAACTTCTATTGCCTTTATTATGTCAAAAAGGGGATGGTCAAAATTAAGGGCATAACTGGCAGCTCAAGCAAATGCGATTAATACTGCGTTAACTTCATTAGTGAGGCGTTAAAGAAACAAATAGTCTAAAAATGCATATGTGAATGTATGAGTATGTGAATATGAATGTGAATTTGAATACAAATATGAATATGAATACGAATATGATCGATCGCAAGGTGGGAATTATGTATCAAAAGCTCATAATTCAAAATCATTGTGCGAACAACAATTATATCGCAGCTCAGCTGTCAATAACTGTCTGCAGCTCTAACGGCACACAAACAAGCCAACTCTAATGACTGCTGCCTGTTTTTTGTTGGCTATAAGATGTTGGCTCTTAGCTGTTAGCTGACGATTGACTGTTGACTGTTGTCCGCCCCCTGTGAGGCTGCTTCGTCAACCGATCTGTTAATCCACGGCACGTGTAAGCTCTTTAGATCGGCTGTGTCCGAAAATAAGACACGACCGTATGATCGTAACAGAAATTAAACACGAAAATAATACAAATACCACATCAACAAAAAAATTGGCAACAAACATTCAAGCCGCAAATTAACTGTACTTTGGCTGTGTTCACATTGCTTGAGCCCAGACCAAGTTTGTTGGGCGACTCAAGTGATTTGACCTATATTGTGTGTCTGGCTCATTCTAAAAATATACAAATGTGGCCTACAAAATGGTAGCTAGTCCACTGACGCTGAGTAATGAACAAATTAAGTTTAATTATGCTGGAAGATTGAGTCTTCAAAACGTATGCAGCTTTTGTTCATTGTTGACTATTTGTAAGAATGTAATTTACTTGAAATCAAATGAGTTGAAGGTTTGCGTTCTAACGAGAGTTTTCAACTACATTGGGTCTGAAGTAGTTAGAACTTTATTTATATGGGAAACTATGATAATAAATTTAAAGTTTTTAGCTTTAGCTAAAATATATATAATCTATGTGATCCTTCTGCCTCTTACAAACTTTTCCAAAAAAAAATGATAACCTTTTTCTCCATTTTCAATAGACTATTTTAAAATAAAATACAGATTTTATAATTTAATAAGGTAACTTCTGGGACTTACAGATTACAATAGTCGAATAACAATTGGGGGGCCTGCAAATAATAAAAAACAGGCTCCAAATGTGGTTCCTAAAATTTGTAGATACGAGTTGAAATACTTACAATCTCTTATGCCGCATGGCATCATTAAATATACATATGTTTGGCTTTCTGTTGTTGCAATGCTTTTTGTTTATTTATTCTATTAATTCTTTTATGTATTGTGGGCAGTTTTGAATGCCTTTAGATCATTTTGTGTTAAGCCTATTTTTGGCAACAGCTTTTGGTGACTTAGCTAAAGATTATCATTGTGTGAAAGGAGATAGATAGTTTGCCATCGCAAATAAATTATATTATATATGTATTCAATTTGTCAGTTAACCTGAAGTCTTTTCTACACCTTTCTACACAATTCCACTCATTCATTTGTTGTTTAATAAACAATATTTTGGCAACAAGAAGCTTTCTGCAACATCATTCTCTCCCTTTTGTTACGCTTGGCAACATTTTACTTTGGTAATTGCCGTTAAATTTATAACAGATTTCCAATTTGTAACAGATTTCGATTAGATGCGTTCGCTAAACTTCCAATGTATTTCACACAAGCAGACATAACGTTGCTGCCACTTTCGAAAATATTTATTTGTTTTTAAATCTGTCATCTATCTACCCGTGCTTATTAATATTGTAAGCTACTTAAAAAATACGTGCCAGCTTTTAAAGTAATATTCCCCAAATACCAAAATAAAATTGAAGGTCAAAAGTATTGTAAACGTCGTAACTGGTTTATTTATAGCCCCTTTGTTTTTTGAGTTTGTCAAACCGACAAAAAAAATAATGTATATATTTATTTGGAAAAAACCATAAAATGTTTTTTGTGCTTTCTTTTTAATATATTTCGTTTGTCTTCGTCTTAGCAACAAATTTATTGGTCTAAAACGGATTATTCGATTTCTGCCCAATTAAAATGTAAATTTTCTAAAATGTTGATGTTTAATTTTAACCCACCTTCAAATTGTTGCCGCGCTAAAAATAGCAATATTTCTCATGATATTTACGAAAGACAAGTGTTTTTATTTGCAAATTTTAATGCATTGTTGCGTGTTTTTTTTTTTTTTTGCATTTGAGAACAGCGTATAAATATTTGTGAAATGCCAAAAATAAAAAAACATATCGATATAAAGAACAAATACAAGTGCAATAACATGTGCAACCAATGTCAACAAAGTCGACAAACAAAATTTGTTAATAATTAAAAGTACTGAAATGTTTGATGAACCGATTAATAATATGAAACAAGTGTTGACGCTTAAGAGCAAAACAATAAAACAATTAAACACAATTTAAAAAGTTGTATAAAATTAACAGATGTGCAATAAATTAATGCGCCTTATTGTTTTACAGGCAGCGTCTGAAATTTTAAAACAAAAACAAGGTAAAACAAAAATGAAGCAGCTGAATTAAAAGTACAAGAAACAAAAAAAAAAAAAAAATTCAAATTAATAATAAGAAAATAAAAAATCTTCATAAATAATGAGATCGAGTTCAATAATAAAGTGTTACGTTTCGGCCGAGCACAAGATCATATGAAATCACCTCGGAAATACGACATCAAAACAGAATTAACAGGAAGAGTAGCAACTGCAATTGCCACAGCAACCCATCGCAGACAATTCCAGGCAAGGAGCTGTCGCATAATGTCCAGCAACATTGTGCGGCAGCCACAAAACCATTTACAACAACAACAAGTGCACGAAGTGCTTCTGCTATTGCTGCTGCTGCTGTTCCTGGTGCCCATCCAAAGAGCAGGACCTGCGCCCGCCTACGCCTGGTTCTACGATGTGAACAGCGATGCGGCCGTGACTAGCATCCGTACCATTACGGATGTACACAGTTTCACCGTGCCTGAAACGAGAAATTCCCACAAATCGCAGGGTACACAGCTGGTGCAACAGTTTCCCAGCATCAGCAATGATCATAATTATCTTCATCCACATCGAGATGCACTTAAAGTGCGTCGTCGGCAGCTGGTCTTTGTGGCACTGCTACCATCGGTGGAATCGGATAACAAGAACGACTGCATCATGCCCAAAGTGCTGCCAGTGCTGGAGCTGGGTATTGCCCATGTGCAACGCTTGGGTTTTGTGGGTGGTGTTCAAATTGATATTACGCTGATAGCGCGGGATACGTTCTGCTCCTCCACATACGGACCACTTGGCTTCTTTGAGATCTACACCCAGTGGCCGGAGATGAACGCCATCTTTGGCCTACCCTGCGAGTATGTGTTGGCGCCCATCTCCCGATATGCCGATGTCTGGCAGATTCCATTGCTGACGACTGGCGGCAATGCCGGTGAGTTCAGCAAGAAGGCGGAGAGCTATTCAACGCTGACACGCCTCAAGGGCGCTCAGGTCAACAATCTGGGCAATATGGTTCGCGCACTGCTGAACACCTACAATTGGACGCGCACCGCGTTGATCTATCAGAATGAGAATGCCAAGATCAAGGGCAACTCCGTCTGCTTTCTGTGCCTGGCTGCCATACATGCCACCATCGAAAAAGAATCAGTTTACCAGCTGGGCTTTGATACGGCACACTGGACCAAGGCGTACATTATACGACTCCTCCGGAGCGTGGCAATGCGAACAAGAAGTAAGTGGATGAGAACAGCCTTTGGGTTGTGGATTAATTTTGAATAAAATTCCTTTTTTTTTTGGATGACATATTTTATTATTTAGCAGGAATGCACAATGTAAACATAAATGGCGCGTGTTTTATCTGGGTTTCGTGTTTAATACTTATAATATTTAAAAGAAAGATACAATTTCACAAAAGAATTATCATATATATAACATTTTATAATGTTGTGTCTATTGAACATTTTTAAGGTTGTCGTAAAGTGCGTTACTCAGAATCTTTAACAAAAAAAATGGCCTATACCACTATAGAGACTAAAGAGATATAGGTACAGAGATGTAGGATTTTCTCTTAACTTCACTTTTCATCAACTATAATTTATTTAGTTAATTTTAAAATAATATTTTTGTAGTAACAATTTGGGAGTATTTTAATATAATTGTTTTGCTTGTATTTTCTGTTCATATTTATTACACTTTTCTTTCACTTATGCCATTTTTGATAAGGCGTATAATGAAATTTCAATGAAATTTGTGTGCTACCTGTCAGCTTATCAATTTCGTCCGATCTTGCAGATGAGATGTTATTGATAGTAATGGTAACGAATATCAACTCATTGCAATTCAGCATTAAGCAGATTAAGTTTAATTAATGGAACTAAATGAGCTGCCAAACTAAATTATTTGATTATGGGATTGCAGAACTACATTTTTGAATTACAATTGAATTTGAATTATTTGCAATTATATCCAGACTTATGGACATAGGTCTATGAATATTGACTTTTAACAGGCGCTATAAATATGGAAAAACGTATAAAAACAATTGCTGCAATGATAATGCCTTTTTAATTACGCTTCCAAACACTAGAAAACCTATTAATAGCTGCCAAACTGGACCATTTAACATCAATAAAGTTATTAAAAGCTGCATAAATGGGTTATTGATCCTTCATATAAGCAGGCAAGCGATTATAAAAGCCTTACTAACGCCTGAATACGAAACGAAAAACAAAGGTTCACCAGGTATTCTGAATATGTCACATTTTCAATTTTGTCCATAATAATGTGCACATTTAAATACCATTAAAAATTTTTATTTGCAATCTACCAGTAGGATAGACCATTAAATTTTAATGTATTCATTTTATTTACATTTTAATTTATTCAGAATTATGGCTTAATGGGCAATCAATAGAAATGTATCCGAAGTTCCATTTAGATAGTTCATCCCATTATGAAGCCTACAAAAGAATATATTGCACTATGGAGAAAAGCAAAACGTATATTTTGAGTTTAAGGACAGTCCAGTTTTTAAGGTTACTATCACAAATATATATGTATATAATTGCATTAAACTCATTTAATAACATTGGTATCGCTTATTGTTTGGTGACCTTTTTTATAACTGAAATATATATTTAAAAATTATGATCAGTATATTTAAAGCATTCAATATTTAAATGAAGATCCCTTTCTTGGGTCAAATACCCATGCTTTGAACTTTAATTTTATAACATGTGCTAAAAAACTTTGATTTATTTACAAAATGATTAAGTGTATTATATATATACAATTGCAGTTGATTAATAATGATGCTGTGCTGATTACTTGAATGTTAGTATTAACAATGCAATCTGAAAACACAAAGTCTGAAAACACAAATAAAAAAAAAAAAACTAAGTATATGGCATAAATAAACACAGATTGACAAATTAATGAGCACCACATAAATCCAAAATATAAAATATGATATTATTTATTGTTAGCTGACTCATGCGATTATCAGAACATTTTTAATCTTTGAACCTTACACAGATATTGTAACCAGATTTGGCAAATAAAAATAATTTATGACTAAGTTTACAGTTTGTATTATACTTACTTATGTATAATCAGCACACATGCATCTCATATTAGCATATTTTACTACATGTGCAACATTATCTTGCATAATTTGCTTTTGGCATCTCTGTACAAGCAAATTAAGTCAGACTATTGCTCTAAACTTGACATTGATAACTTGAAGCATTGGAAAATATTCGACCGTATGATTCCCTGTATCTTATAGACTTAGAAAACTCTAAAACACAGATAGAATTTAATCACTGCGACCATACTGTATCGGTCAAATGTCTGTTCTATGTTCTATACTACAAAACTTGGATTGGAGTCGAACAGAAAATCACCAATCATTAACATATATATATGTTAGAGTCGAATATGTATTATGATATTACCTGGAACATTCATTACCTCATTTATTTACTGACGATTTTTGTAGGGTATATAAAAGTCTTAGGTTTGCCGTAGGTTTGCCAAATTGACTGGCTTTTTAATTAAATCAATTCTCAGTCAACAAAAGTCAACCGAAAAGGTGCCATTGCTAATTGTAAGGCACAAGCAACATTGCAAAAGCCAATTATCAAACATGGTTTTGTTTTTATTTTTTTTTTTCAATTGCACATAACTGAGACCAACACAAGCAAGCCATAACTGATAAATTATTTGAGAAGTAACACATTCAAAGCTGCATTTTGCATTGCAACAATATTAAACAAATAGTTTACCAGAAGAGTAAACATGATTTTGTCAATTATCGAATTTAAAATGTCAATAATTATATGTATTTCCTCGTTAGCATTTTGTTACATTTGTGGCAAGCTATTGGATTTACTTTTAATTATAGCTTCTGCAAATTGTCAGCCAGAACAATTTTATATTTATGCACATCGCTGTAAAATTCAAATTTGTATATAACAAAAAAAAAAAAAAAAAAATTATGCCATTTGAAAATGTTTAAATTAATTAGTTTTAATTACAAAATAAATGCTAAGTGGCACATTCGTCAATTGCTTAGAGCATTGCAATGTATTAAGTGGAAAAGCCAAATTAAAATATTTAAGTTCAATAAAAAATCAAAATTGTGATTATCATAATTTAACCAGCGGGAAAGAAATTTGTTTTTATTAATTAGATTTATTATTATTATTTAATTTTTTTGAATTTCAATTTGCTTAAAATTAAGAAGAATTTTTAAGCTTAAGATGTAAATTATGAATATCTAAGGGTATTCAAATGTAAAATGGTTCACACTTTCTTGCAAGGATTTGGGAAACCCAAAAAGCCAAAAGTGTTAATAGGCTTATTAGATTTTTAGTTGATTATTCCTTTGCCATTGAGTGTCGCACTTTTATATTTCATTCACCAGGATAATATCCACAAGTGCTACTGTCAAGTCAAGACACACAATTTTGTATAAACTACTTCAAAAGGTACTTCATGCCCATTGAGTCAGATCAACTACACACATGCATCAAACGCTACCAAATTATTTGCTGACGTCAAAGCAACTGACAAAGAACAAAAATCAAATCAAACAAAAAAGAACCTAACAAAGTGTACACATTTAAAATAAATTAATACATTTTTAATGACAAGAGTCCAGCGGCTTAATGCTGGAGGGCTGCTTCTATTTTTAATTCTAAGCCAAAGCAGACAATGTGGTCAAAGAGTAGCTCCGCAAATGATGTATTGAAGCTATTGAATAACTGAAATTCGCAATTTGTTGTGGTTATTTTTGGTGTGTTTTTCTATTTTTTTATATATATCATATATAATTTTTTTTTTTTGTTTATTTTGCAGTTGTCATTATGTGCGCCGATCCGCAGTCCATACGTCAAATTATGCTGACAGCCGAGGAGTTGAATATGATCGATAGCGGTGAATATGTTTTCATCAACATTGAATTATTTTCGCGGTGAGTACTCTAACTACACAAGTACAAAATCAATATATAAATTACTCAGCCAAACCAAGTGGGGAGCAACACAAACACAAACTATAACAATATTAGCAACAACAACAATCATACACAAAGTGATCATTTATAGCAATCGCTACAGTTTGTGGCCTTTCACTTTGGCAAACACGCGCACTTTGAATATTCTTTACAAAGTGCGCAAAATACATATTAGCCAAGGTTATAAAAAAGTATTATCAAAATTACCAACAAAAATAGCTTTGAGCGACTCCAAAATGCTGACCACTGAGCAATTAATATCTATTTTTAAAACGAGGAAATTCCGATTTTTGGACACATGTCTGACTTCAGCATTATTAAAAATACAAATAGCAAAGCTACAAATTCTATGCTGCCTCCCCGTCCCTCCTCACTCTTATTGATAGCTGCTGTGTAATTACTACGATGTCTTCAATTCGCCGAGTCATTGCTTCCTCGCACCCACATATGATTAGTTTTGCTTTTAGATACATTTGTGCCCAGATGTTAACTTACTAACTTGACGAATTGAGATAGATTAATCAATGTGTATTATTATTAATATTGATTTTATAATTATAGCTAAATTCGTTGGCAGAGCCACAAGCTTAAGTTCTAGTCTAGTTCGTTAAATAGATAATATTAACAAATACATTAATGGCATTAAATGTTGATGATTAGAATTTCAAAATTAGTTTTAATAGATTTTCTATTATAATTAATATTGGATTAATTATATTAGATGCTCGATTTAATATAATTTTTCATTTTATTTATCTGTATGTATTTCAATAAAAACATTTAGTTTAATTTTAAATTGCGTGTCACTAGCAATTGTTTTTTTAAAATATGAGAACCTTGGATCTAGATTTGAAAAACATAAGTGAAGAAATACAAAGTGTCCTAAGCCGTTGAAGTTGCAGGTTAGTTATTGTGGTTGATTCTTTGATGTACAAATGTTTTTGTTAGAAAGCTAATGCATTTAACTTTATCAAGGCAGTAAATATAATTTCCTTTGATCAATTATTATTATTATGTCAATACATGCACTCAGTTTAAGACACAATATATAAATTAAAAAATTACCTTTATTTTGAAAAACCTGGGCATTCAAAAACAAAATCAAGATAACAAATCATATTAAATACTCATAAATTAACACAATTATCAGTCTGTCGTACTACATCTTTGTTCTGTAATTACATCCCAAGATAGTTTCTCAAATTGTAGCTCAGTGCAATCAATGCCATTATGAGGCCAATGAGACGTACTACATTCAACTATATGTACTATACGTAAATAGTTTTCAAAACGGAGTACAGAAATAGCAAATATTTATTTTCAAATAATAGACTGAGAGAGAGAGAGTGAAAAAAATCAATCTAGAAGGGCTGATGAGTTGTGTTGGCTCCCGATGAGAGCGAATAACTATTATTGCACTTGCTCGTAAATGCAGTCTTATCTCTAACCTATGTGAACTTGTAATCAATGTAAAATCGAATGAATAAATAAATCTATGTATATTTGTGTATTCACTAAAGCATTTCCTGATATCAATTCAAAATTATACGATATTCTCTTGGGCAGCGCGAAAATAGATTTAATTGATGGTTAGCTGAGGACGCTAAATGGTTGGTGTAGTTTAAATGGAAATAAATTCATTCAGAATCAATCAATTAAGAATAATGATTATGCAAATCGATTAGTGTGTTTACGGTTTTTTTTTTTATTATAATTATTCAATATTTATTTAAAGTAAATTTAGTTTATTTTATATTACACATTAGCTGATAACTTAAAGGCCACACATGAGATCGGTAAATCATAGCTGATTTGAGTTTAGAAATTGCATTAGTGAATCAATAAATGCATTATTATCACTATAGAAGCAATTTGCTTTTATATAAAAGTATCTTCTATATATTTACCTATCTATCTGAGTATTAAGATACAGATCGTTGTGGGTAATTAGTAAGGTATGAAGGCTAATTACCATACAAATATACAATCATTTTAGCCATGTGTTCAATCTCAAAATTCAGAAACTTATCCATGTACAGAGATACAGATACAGAGTCAGCAGCAAGTGTGTAAGCTGTTTACCATCCATAATCGATTTACTGAAAGTGTCGCTTGCTGAGTTGGCAGCAACCACAGAAAAGCTGACATTGAGTTGGCAACACAAACAAACTGCCACTGATAACAAGAAGTATATGCACTTACACTGTGTACTAGCGTACTATGCACATCCAAACAGTTCACTTCAACATTGACAGCATCATCTGCACTTAAAACAAAAGAATAACATTTGAGAATGTAGTTTTTTTTTAAGAGATTTCTTAAGGAGATTTTGAAAATAGTATTCACTGCAATAAAAAATTAGTTAAGACAAGTTTTTTATTTTTGGAATAAAGTATAAACATATATAAATATATATATTTACTTAATTATTTTCTTATATTTATATATTTATTTACAAAAGTATAACTTTTAACTGGCAAATAAGTGTCTTATTAGCGAGTACAAATCTAGGCCTTCGCTTAATGCGCAACAAAAATTTACTTTAGTTTTTTAAAGAAACGACATAATGCCATTTGATTTGTTCAGTGTACGTTATCGTTTATTGACACAATTTAGATGAGAGATGTTATCGCGTAGACAAAGACAGAGACATATGTAAGCTATAACTAAGAATCGTTTCTATTTTTAAACTATTCATGACGCATATCACACGAAAAGCTAGATTTGAACACAAATTCAATTGATAAGTTAAGAGTATAAATTGAAAACTGATACTAAGCTCGAATTACGTAATTACTAACACACACAAATACACACACATGCATCTTTAAATTTGCATCACCCTTTTTTTGCAGTGTGCCATATATGACGTCTCTGCCTTGGTATGATAAGAACGATACTGATTTCAACAATGAACGCGCAAAGAAGGCCTACACAGCGATGCTAACCGTGACACCCAAGCAACCAAATGACGATGCCTACACGAAGGTGTCCAACGAGGTGAGTTCCGACGCCGTAAGCTGCACTCCCCCAATTTGCATCGCAACGAAATTGAACTGCCCGGATAAAGCGTATTTTGCCACAGTCCTACTGGTCATTTTCTGTTGGAGCCTTCTCCTTGTTTTTTATAGACATGCCAAGGATATTATGAGGTTTTTCATTAAGTGTGTGACGTTTTGAAGAAACTTTACAAAATGATATATTCCTGATTAGATAGTAATGCTAGTTAAGATAGCCAAATCCAGTACTATATAATATATTGATACTATATCAATAGGTACAATTGATCAGTTTTTAAGCTGATCTGCAAGGGTATTTCATCTTTGTCTTGCTGTGATAGCCATTGCTATTTGTTTTCATTCATTTCTTGTCATTTTTTTTAAATGTTTTTGCCGACTCATGCATTCTTAATGCCAGGGCACGTACCTTGTGCAAGCATATTTTGCATACGGGTCTATATATGTATATATGTGTATTTCTGCAGTACTTATGCACAGACACACCAGCCTGTAAGATACTGCTACCTCTGCTAGCCGGTAATGATGTTTATGTAACCATGCTGGCAAATTATAATGATGCAAATATAAACAAACAAGCACGAAGTCTGTAGTCAAGTCGAAAATACGTATATGCAAATAGCGAATCATATCGGTGGCATATTATACAAAAGGGAATTGAAGCTCCCTACATCTGCCAAAAACAAAATAATGATTTTATTGAATGTGAAATTGGTAAACCAATTTACAAGCTAGTCGGTTTCTCAGTAATTTCGTTATTTTAAATAAACATCTTAAGACTGCGTTTGCCTTAATTCTCCGTTACATTTAGTTGCCATCTTTAATAACTACATTCATTTTTTGGGTCCAGGGTATGGCAAAAAGAAGCTGAACGACAACGCCTGAAAGTATTTGGTTTGGCCAACTTTTGAGTGGCCCTTGAACCAAACCAAACAATCTAATGGAATAAGTGATTTATCTTATCCATTTTGCAGTTGTCCACTTTTGTTTGAACTGTTGTCGGACTGATAAGAAGCAAATTGGATTCCAAACTTGTAAATCGAAAAAGTTGCTCATGCACATTTGCCAGCGGAACTGAAAGCAACTGATTAGTCGAAACATATTGTATTACAGGCTTAGTGTCAAGAATTTTGAGAAAACTAGTAAATTTCTAAGCCCATATGGCCATATCCATCTAACTTGTCACTTGCTTTACAAATTTTACAGTTTTTATTATTCACATAATTTACATATTTATTTCAAATTGTTAAGGCACGAAACAATTAATATTTTAATCAATGAAAAACAAAAAATGTTGTTGGCTATATGATAATATCGACTTAAAATTTAGTTTAGTCGGTGTAAGCCTAATATGGAAATTGTATAAATTCTTAAATTTGTCAATGATCGGATTTAAGCAAAGAAATATAAAATATTATGGGACTTGGCAAAGAGGCTTATCGTTTGTCATGTCCTTTGTATAGACGACATGCTCTGCTTGAGAATGAAATGTCAAAGACTGCCGCAGTCGCAACTCAAAAGTCACTGTGCAACTGCAACTGTGGAAATGTCCTTGGCAAAAGCCGCCCAGTTGTCTAGTACGTATGTTGGGTTGGAATGCACCATGCATATGCCACACGCACAACATGGCAATGTGCGGCACACAATAATTTCCGAAGGGTTTTTGCGACAAACTTGTCGTTGCTGTTGTCATTGATGTTGACGTTTTGACTATGCCGTAGCGATTTGCCAGTAGCGTCAATGCAATTGAATTTCACGGCTGCAAAAACAAGCAATTAAAGCTGCAACATAGTAATTAAGAGAAAAATAAACATCTGACTGCTGGATGTAATTAATGTGCTCTGAAATCTAATTGCAGATTAAAGATATCGCTTCGGCCAAATATAATTATACGTTTAGCGAGAACGAACCAATTTCCGCATTCGTGACCTCATTCTTTGATGGTGTCCTGCTCTATGCCAATGCGCTTAACGAGAGCATCCGAGAGGATCCGAGCATGCTGACCAGACCCATCAATGGCACCGATATGGTCCGTCGCATGTGGAATCGCAGCTTTACTGGGATTACTGGCAATGTGACAATCGATTCGAATGGGGATCGCATCTCAGCATATTCGCTGCTGGACATGAATCCTAACACTGGCCGATTCGAGATTGTCGCTCACTTTCTACACAATCGATTGGAGTTTGAGTCCGAGAAGGAGATACATTGGTCTGGGGGACGCGAGAGTGCGCCACCCGATCGTCCCATCTGTGGATACGATGGATCACTGTGCCCGGACAATTGTAAGTAATCGCAAGTAGAGAAATCAAAATCAAAATTAAATAATTTAATTTGAGACATATAATTCAGTGATAGAGTTAAAATATAATGAAGGTCCTATATACCCCCTGAAAACATGTAATGTTTTGTCCCTCAGTGGAGAGAGTTAAAAGATTGTCTTTTGATCACAAAAGAAAAACTATTATGAAATTGATAGAGTCAAATATGAAATTAATGAGTAGTTATAAGGAAAAAACAAGCTGTGTGTTGTATTTTTTGAGTATTTCCAAATATATGCATAGTAATAACTATGTATATACATTGATTTCATAGTATACCCTGACGCTAATAATGTAATCTTTCAACATAGCACTGCCTGGCTATGCCATACTGTCGATAGTTCTTGGCACAATGGTGGTTGTGATGGCCGTATGCTTCTTCTTCGGATATCGCCATTATATTGCCGAGGCGGAGATCAATTCGATGAGCTGGAAGGTATCGCTGGAGGATGTTATGTTCCGCGATGGCACCGATCTTTTAATGCGTGGCTCGTTTCATTCGCTGGTCAAACAGAGCTCCCAGCTAACGCTCATGTCCGAGGACATGGTGTCCATCAATGGCGATCGCCAGATCTTTATACCTGTGGGCATGTACAAGAAGAGCAAGGTGGCCATCAAGCCCATCGAACTGGACAATGTGCAGGGCGTGCTGTCGCGCAATCTGATGTTAGAGCTGAAGCGCATGAAGGATTTGCAGCATGATCACTTGGTAAAGTTCTACGGCGCCTGTCTGGATCAGCGTCGCAGTTTTCTACTCACCGAGTACTGTCCCAAGGGTTCGCTGCAGGACATACTGGAGAACGAACAGTTCCAGCTGGACTGGATGTTCAAGCTTTCGCTGATGCATGACATTGTTCGTGGCATGCAGTTTATCCACAGCTCGGACATTCGCTCCCATGGCAATCTCAAGTCCTCCAATTGTGTTGTCGACTCACGATTCGTTCTCAAAATCACCGACTTTGGACTACATAGCCTGCGGCGCACTCATCATGACGTCGAGAGCGATATTGAGAACTGCAATAGTCATGCCTACTGGAAGAGTAAGTTTGCTAACCTAAAATATGGTCCTTACAAATTTCTAAATAATTATTTTCTTCAAACTTTTGGGCACATTTTATTAAACTCCTCATGATTTGTAACCCTGTCTGCTTTCAGAACGACTATGGACAGCGCCAGAGTTATTGCGACTGGAGCATCAGCGGGCACCCGAAGGCACCCAGAAGGGCGACGTATATTCATTTGGCATTATTGTGCACGAGATAACCACACGACAAGGACCCTTTTATTTGGGCAGATGTGCGCTCGAGAAAACCCCTCAAGGTAAGAAGTAAAAGAAGTAAACTTTTGTAGCCTTTTAAAATGTATAAACATGAATTTAAAAAAAATCCCTTTAACGATATATGAATATATTCTTGAATCCGCACAGTCGTCCCTGTCCCTCCATTTTTGTAAAAAATTTATATTGTTTTTTCTTTACAAACATGTGTCACCTGTGTCTTTTAATAAACCTATCTCGATAAGTTGAAGAGATAGGAAAATTTACAATCTTATCACATATAAAATATGTGAATATATGAATATATTATTAATCCCATTAGGCATTTTTCCTATTTTTCCCACTCCTCTTTTAAATATTTCGATATATTACGAACTTCGTACCTTCGTACAATCGTTAAGGAATAGGAATGGAATAAATTATCATAGTGAATTGATTTTGTAATTCTGACATACTTAACAATTATGTTATTATCTTGAATGTAAATATATTTACAAGCTTATCACATAGAAAACATCTGTGCGGTGCGAAGTATCTCCAAGTCCCCACTTTGTCCATGTTGCGTTAAATATTTCATTGTAGTTACTCAAAAAGTGAAACTGAGAGTTGAATGCGAAGCGGATTGACGATAACTGTAAGTTACACACTTATAGATCTTTGAGTAAAGGGCACATCCGAACTCCCCGTATCGGAGGCATAGCCACAGCTGCGAAGCAACCAACTCCAACAGCCTTTTCTGGCATTTGGGCGCACCTTAGTCGCCCCGTTCAATTCAATAGCTGATGGAGCTAATGATCTGCTGCGTCTGCTTGGCTGCTGCCAGGACTGGTGCTCCAATTTCCATAGCCACTGAATGCGTGAGTTTTCCCAGCGGCTTCTGCAAGATCCACGCTTGCAGAACAACTTCTCGCAATCACAGTTCCCAAATATAATCTGAGCATCTGTGGGTTCTAAGACAGCATTTAACATAAATCCTGCTTATCAAATTGATCTCCACTAACCTTTCGGACAAAAACTGTCTGTGCAAATATTACTAACGCTTTTTGCATTGTGCTTCAATAAGTTGAATATCTTGATTTCGCTCTGGCTTTGACAATGCTCACTATTAAAGGTGAGGAACAGACAATTTCTGGCATTATGCTGCCATAGTCCAAAGTTTCCATTATTATACTTCAACTGCCGTTTGAACGAATCCCTGCTCATCATAAACTGCTCACAGGAGAGTATGAAATGTTTCGACTTTGAGTAAGCCATGTGAGTTTGTTAGTGTGTTCGCGAATGCATCAGTGTGATGTAATTATGGGCCCTTAAAGCTGAATATTTTGTGCTTCTCATTGCTACTGGGAAGCAACTATTAATTTAAAAATGACAATTTTCCAAAAAGTTCGATTGAAATATAAAGCACAGTGCTCGGTTTGCATTTCCCTTGCAGAGATCGTCGAGCTGGTTAAGATCCACAAGCCGAGCCAGAACAAACCCTTCCGTCCAGAACTGGAGCCGGGCGGTGATACCAAGGCGGATGTCATTGGCATTATAAGGCGCTGCTGGGCTGAAGATCCTTTGGAGCGACCCGACTTTAATACGCTCAAGAGCATGATACGCAAATTCAACAAGTAAGTTCTTATTTAACTAGCTACACTCAGAAAAAAATCTATCAGAAATATTAGAGGATCGCCATGCTTTTAGATAAATATTTAAAAAATAAAATAATTATCCTAAACTGATTTAATATATATATTCCAAATTTATGCGCCAACAGAGACAACGAGACTGGAAATATTGTGGACAACCTGCTGAAGCGGATGGAAATGTATGCGAATAATTTGGAGGAGCTTGTCGAGGAGCGCACCCAGGATTATCTCGAGGAGAAGAAAAAGTGCGAGAAGCTTCTCTACCAGTTGCTGCCACAGAGCGTTGCCGCCCAATTGATCAGCGGGCAGCCAGTTGTGGCCGAAACCTTTGACCAGGTGACCATATATTTCAGTGACATCGTTGGTTTCACTGCCATCTCGGCGGAGAGTACTCCGATGCAAGTGGTGCAGTTCCTCAACGATCTCTATACCTGCTTTGACTCGATTGTGGAGAACTTCGATGTGTACAAAGTGGAAACGATTGGCGATGCCTATATGGTCGTCTCTGGCCTGCCCATACGCAATGGCAACAATCATGCTCGGGAGATTGCACGCCTCGCCCTAGCGCTACTGGAGGCTGTGCATAATTTTAGGATTCATCATCGACCCGAAGATCGCCTGAAGCTGAGAATTGGCCTGCACACGGGTGCCTGTGTCGCCGGCGTTGTGGGTCAAAAGATGCCACGCTACTGTCTCTTTGGGGATACCGTAAACACCGCCTCGCGCATGGAGTCCAATGGCGAGGCGCTCAAGATTCACATCAGTGAGACGACCAAGAAGGCGCTAGATGAGTTTGGTAGCTTTTTAACGACCCGTCGAGGTCTGGTGCCCATGAAGGGCAAGGGTGAAATGCTGACATATTGGCTGGAGGGTGAGGTGCCTAAGCCAGACGCCCTAATCTCGCCCAGCAAGTTGATGTTGACGCGACGCTCATCGTTGAAGCAACCGCATCGACAGGTTCCCCAGTCATATTCCTTGCACAAACAATACTCGGAGCTGAGCAGCGTTGTGGCCAATGTGATGCCACCGGCAGTGCCAGCGATAGCGTTACCTGTTGTGGACAAGGAGAAGTCACCCAATCTGCGTGTTAAACGCAAGATTAGCTCCAGCTCACCCAAGCTAAATGGCAACAGCTTCGAGCATAATGAAAAGACTGAATCCAATTACTATTTGGATGCCGGACAACAGCAGCAGCAGAAGGTACCCTCTGATATCTACAGCAGTCGATCGCTGAGAGGTGTTGAAGTTGGTGGGGATTCAGCGGACGCTGACAGCGACTGTTGGGAGCTGGCCAACTTTCGTTTGCCGTTGAGCGGCATGCTCCGCAATCACAACAGTTGCCTAGCCCCGAGCAACACCCACTCCAATTCCAATTCCAATTTGAGCGGCATACTGCAGCCACAGCCTCAAGCCAGGAGCCGCCTGAGGGCATCGCCCACGATCTCAACGTTGCTAAAGAGCAATACAGACACGGGTAGCGCCAATATTGGGCAGCGGATTAAGTTCGCCGTCTGCGATGAGACTCCACTGCTAAGCAAGCAAGTGCCTGGATTGTCAACGATGGCCAACCCCAACTTGGAGCGGAGTGGGAGCAGCTGCAGCAATCAGAACATTCCAAATCCAAGCAGCGACAATCCATATGGCTATCTAGTCAAGAACTACAAACAGCTGCTCTGCAAGCCCGCAAACGTCTCGAATAGTCATGGACATGGACATGATCTTTCCTTGGCCGAGGAGCGTCCACGTCTGCCGGTAGCTGCACGTGGAGCCGGCTCCGGCAGCACCGTAACGCAGCCGCTGTTGGCCAAAATCAACTCGTAGCTGTAAGCATTGAGACTCATATTTGACCCAGGACCCGTTTAGGTCTGAGGTACCCTTCTCTAGTACCTTGTACTCGGAATGATGCATATTAAATGTACTTGTTTGTGATAATTAGCTTAAATCCAAGTTGAACAATTTAGGAGTTAATCATTTGAAATAAATAACTAAATATATATTATATATACAACGACAATTTAAGCTCTCAAATTGTCTCAATGCATTCAAATTAATATTTTAAACTGTCTCACATAATTTATATAAAAAATATATACACGATTTAAAAAAAATCCTCAGAAACGATCTGAAAAATGTGTGAAAATTATGAGATTTGCAACAGATAACTGATAGGTGATAACTTAAATCACAATTTACATTTTAGTAGCGAATTTGGTAATAGACTTTTAAAACTCCAATAAATGTAAATATATAATTTAAAGATTCTAAATGTAGTTTCTTCTTCTGATAGATTCGTCCCTGGCGCTTTGTATATTCGTCAGCAAACTCAATGTGAATAAGTTTTAAGATTACGTATACTGTTTTCATATAAATGTAATTGTAAAGTATTAAAAAAAGAAACGCAAAAAAAAACAGTTTCGTTGAAGAATAAATATTTATTTATTTACATAAAATACTTCTGTCGTCGCTTTGTTTCATTACTATTCTAGGATATTTTTATGGTTGTACTTTCTCCCGGTCTTATTTGTAATTACTCTTATAATTCTCACACAAGATAAAATATAAAGAGTTGCAATACCAACAATTCCAGTTGTAAAAACGTTGTCAAGCTGGGACTCACTTGAATTATCAGCATACTCATCACTACCAAATTTGAATTTAATAAATTTTCGATTAACTTACTTAACAGTGCCATTTCGGGTATAACGAACCATATGAATCGACGACAGAGATGCAAAAATGTCATGAATTAATTTTCTCGCCTTTATGGCGTATATTAAAACACTTATTTCTTGGAGGATTTAATCATTTTTAATTCATGATTTCCATTTGATGCACTTGCCGCTTCAATGGTGGTTTGCCGATAACTGCCGTGAAAATACATCAAATATTATTATGACATTGTCGAACAGCTGTTCACAGAATCCACACAGGTAAAATTGTTTAAAAATTCCGCCGCAAAATATTTCGACATATTGACACCTTTTTTGGTGGAGGTGTTCGTAATCGATAACTTTTTTTTTTATCTGTAAACTGCGCTCGAATGGAAAAGCAGCTGCTCATGCTAAGGTCCAGTACGCAGACCGAAAAACAGTTTGGGCGCTAGAAAATTATGCACTTCAACTAGTTATTTTTACCAAAGCACATAGTTTTTTAATTTTCCACGGAGCCGCTCAAATATATTACAGCTATTTATTTCGCGCGCACAAGCAAATCCGATCAGCTGTTCACACAATACACACATGTTAACAGTGAGGCAACAGTGTGGATTCCAGTGTTTTTTGCAGCGTACCGACCGCTGCATAATATTTGTGGAGCTGTATTACGACGTATTTTCATATGGAGTTTATCGTGCGCCCAAATTGCTCATTGGCCTGAGTACTGGGCTTAATAAATAATTGTTTAAATCGTTATTTTTGTACAATAGTGAAGAAAAATATTCGTAGCAGCGAGTGAAAGTAAAGGTAATTAAGCGCTTATTTGTTGAATTATGTTAAATATATGAATAAATTAAACTCGAAAAACATTCGAAAGTAAATTGCATAATAAACAATGCAAATTAGCAGTATTGTGGATGAGTTGCAAGTTTTGTTTTCATATCAGTCTGGACAGTTAATTTTGTCAAGTTGTTTCGGTTGATTTCGGTCGATTTTTTCTATGACAGAATATTGTGAAATAGCAACTAGCCGGAAAACAGCCACCCATTAAATAAAGTGCTGCGACCAATTATCAAAAAATGTATAAAGCATATCTATTCGCATTTGTCATTTTATAAATTTTACTTTATCTACCAAATACCAGACTTGTTTCAGGTTCTGTCATCAGTCTGTGCACCCGGCGCCTATTATCGCATTATAGTTTATACATACAATTATCACAATTTGCGCACGCCTTTGTGTATGCGTTAGTGTGTTTGTGAGTGATTGTCACAAATAGTTTAAGGTCTCAAGCGAACCTTATATATGCATGCACTTAATACATACATTTAAACATTCGATCAATCGCAGGGCCCTCAATATGTTGTACTGTCCGCCGAACGTGACTTTCAATGAGATTTGGACGCAGCATGGCATCTCGCACTGTTTTATGGACACCGTGGGACCGGCTGTCTGTAGCGGCTTCCTGCTGCTCTTTGGCAGCATTCAACTGTTTATGTACCGGAAATATGCCACGCCCACGGATCCAACACAGATCTCCAAGTCGCGACTGTATGCACTGCAAATGTTTCTGCTGTTCCTTGTTCCGGTGCTGGCTCTATTGCGTTTCTTTTTGAACGCTCGCATCTATGTCGATGGGGCCATTTATGGCTATATGGTGAGTGTATTGCTAAAGTATGGACTCTGACCTTGGGTTAACTCATTTCATTATGTCTATTGCAGATATTCTACACATGCGTTGTGTGCGTCTCGTATCCATTTTGCATCTGCCTCATAATCAAGGAAAGGCATTATCAGTTGCCTTCCGTGCCCACACGTGGACATGGACTTATTCTACTGCTCTTCTGGACCTTGGCATTGATTAATGAAGCGCTCGCCATTGTCAATATGGATCATGAGGACTGGTGGTTCCGCTTGAAGAAGTATGTCGACATTCTCTCTCATTTCTTTTGCATATCAAGTTAATTCCATGTATTAATGTGCTCCAAAGCAACAAGGATAAAATTGAGATGGGCATGTTTGTCTCACGCGCCCTGTGCTCGCTTCTCATCTTTACGCTGGGCCTGAAGGCGCCCGGCATTATGGCGCCATATAATCCGCATCAGCGTCTGGAAAATGAGTCATCTAACGATTCGACAGGCAGTGTGCCAACGGGCTCTGCTTTCCGCAACGGTTGGCGCAAACTACGCAAACTATTCCCATATCTGTGGCCCAAAAAGGATGCCATGCTGCAATTTGCTGTTGTTGTTTGCGTCATTTTGCTTATCGCTGGTCGCGTTATCAAACTGTTTCTGCCCATTTATCGCAAACTGTTGGGTAGGTCATGTTCTTGCAATTGTCATGAGTGTCATCAATATAATAATCTCTCTCTCGCTCCCTTTAGTCGACAGCCTGACCATTGAGCCCATCGAGTTTCGCTGGGACTTTGTGCTGATGTATGTGTTATTATCGTTTCTACAAGGCGGCGGCACCGGCGGCATGGGCTTGTTCAACAATCTGCGCACTTTTCTTTGGATTCGTGTGCAGCAGTACACGACGCGCGAGATTGAGATTGATCTATTCCGACATCTGCATCAGCTCTCGTTGCGTTGGCATCTGCAGCGCAAGACGGGCGAGGTTCTGCGCATCATGGATCGCGGCACGGACTCAATTAACAATCTGCTCAACTACATTGTATTCTCCATAACGCCTACCATACTGGATCTGTTTGTGGCTGTCGTCTTCTTCATATATGCCTTCAACTGGTGGTTTGGTCTCATTGTGTTCTTAACCATGTTTCTTTATATAGGTAAGTCAGCTGTGCACTCAAATAGCGTTCTCATGAATTTATCATACATATTATTTATTTTATTGAGTTCGAGCAAAAATCACTTAAACACGATGTGTTGTACAGTTGAAATTACTGTAGTAGGTTGAAAATTACAGCTTGCAGAAATTAGAAGTATGATAACAACATTAAATCATAATAATTAAATTGAATATTCTATCACAGCCTCCACAATCGCCATTACTGAATGGCGTACCCAGTACCAAAGACGCATGAATCTGGCGGACAATGAGCAGCGCGCTAGAAGTGTGGACTCGCTGCTGAACTTTGAAACAGTCAAATACTATGGAGCCGAAGGCTATGAGGTGGACTGTTACCGGGAGGCAATACTCAAGTATCAAAAGGAGGAATTTCTATCAATGGTGACGCTAAATTTGCTCAACACTGCCCAGAATATTATATTATGTCTGGGTTTGTTGGCTGGCTCATTGCTCTGCGTCTATTTGGTGGTACACCATCAGACCTTAACAGTGGGTGACTTTGTGCTCTTCTCCACGTATCTCATGGACTTGTATATGCCCCTGAATTGGTTTGGCACCTATTATCGTGCTATACAGAAGAATTTTGTGGACATGGAGAACATGTTTGATCTGCTGCGCGAGGATGAAGAAATTGTTGATGCGCCAGGCTGTGCACCACTGCTTACGGCTGGCGGCAGCATAGAATTCTCGAATGTATCATTTGGCTACACGCCGGAGAAGTGTGTGCTGCGCAATGTCAACTTCACTGTACCCGCCGGCAAAACAGTGGCCATTGTTGGACCCTCGGGTGCTGGCAAAAGTACCATTATGCGATTACTCTTCCGTTTCTACGATGTGCAAACGGGTGCGATATCAATAGATGGCCAGAACATCAAGCTGGTGCAGCAGCAGAGTCTGCGAAAGGCAATTGGTAAGCAATTAGAACACTAGATTGATATAAATTTGCATTAAAAGAAAAACTAAACTAAAATGCCTATTTTTTTCAGGTGTTGTTCCTCAGGATACGGTGCTGTTCAACAATACCATTTACTACAACATTGAATATGCCAAAATTGGTGCAACACCTGATTCGGTTTATGAGGCTGCACGCTCAGCGGACATACACGACCGAATTTTGGAATTCCCCGACAGCTATGAGACCAAAGTGGGTGAGAGGGGCTTGCGTCTGAGTGGCGGTGAAAAGCAGCGTGTGGCCATAGCGCGAACACTGCTAAAGTCACCGATTATAGTGCTGCTGGACGAGGCCACATCGGCGTTGGACACGCACACAGAGCGTAACATTCAAGCAGCATTGTCACGCGTCTGTGCGAATCGTACGACAATTATTGTCGCACATCGCCTGTCCACCATAATACACGCCGATGAGATTATTGTGCTGCAGGAGGGCAGCATTGTGGAGCGTGGCAGGCACGAGCAGCTGCTGGAGCGCGACGAAGGCATCTATGCAGAAATGTGGCAGCAGCAGCTCAAAAATCTAAATGCCGAGCAAAGCTCAACGGAGGACGAAACGGAAGAACGACCAAAGGTGCCGCCAACTGCTTCGGGGAGTAAAACAAACTTTGGAACGGGGCACTCGCATGGTGGTAAACGTTAAGAATTGGCAAAATGTTATAAGGCATAGATCTTAGACGTAATTTTCATTTCTTTGTTGTTACATGTGATTTGTGGCACTTGTTGTGCTTGATGGGTTGATTTCTTGATTCCTAGGTCTTGTCTACATTATATTGTAATAATAAAAATATAATTCTAATTTTTATAAAATAACGAAAATATGTCGCTCTCTTTCTCTCTCTCTCTCTCTCTCTCTATCTTTATCGCTGTATCTTACTTCCAATTGTTACCGTTTAGATTTAAAGAGCATCCACGACATCTGGCGGCGAAGAGAGCCGCCGCTCTTAGCAATTGTCAGAGATTGTCGCCGCTTATCAGTAAGAACCTCCAGCAAGGCCAGAGCATCGGCTTCAATGCGGAGCCAGCTTCAGTTCGAGTGCGGAACGCGAGCTAAGCAGACGTGGAATTCAAAAGGCGTTCTGCGATACGTTGGTGATAAAGAACAAATCGGCGGCTTCTTTGAAAACATTTCTAATTGCTCTTATAGTTGATATATACTATACATATATTATATAAATCTATTATATATATATACGTGGGAGATAAGTGTGTCGTGTAAATCGTTATTAAATCGGCATCTTCACGAGAATATTTTGCAAGTTGATCATGCGGCGTCTGAAGTGTTCCGTGTTTGTGTGTATGTAGAAAGTAGCAAATAACCTAATTGATAAACCCCAGGGACATATCAAAAATGTATATACTTATTCAGGAGCATGACGTAATGTTTCATTGAATAACAATTCAAAAAAAAAAAACAAAAAAAAATAAATAAAAAATAAGACACACAAGCAATATGTATATATTTAATAATAATATTGATTAAACCGTTTTGCGCTTTGTGATGACCACATAAATATTCTCATACATACATAATTATATATACTTGCATATGTATATACATATAAACATACATGCAGACAAGTATATAGACAAAATTCAATTGATAAAGTGTATTGGATGCTGTTGCCCCCGGCACGGGATGTCACAAAGTTTATTGCCACACACAACAATTTCTTGTTGAATGCAAATGCTCAACACCATTTTCAATTTTCAGTTCTATTTTTGGTAATCGATGTCGGTCGTGCATTCAACATAATTGGAATCAATAAGCAAATGCTCTACGAATATGTGGGCAATGTTCTTGTTGGCTCCAAGCCCCAGGACGAAGGACTCCCAGCACCACCCACAACGGGTTGGATTGTTCGCGGCAAACTAACCCTCCAGCGCCCGAGTGAACTTGTCATGGCCGCTGCGGTAAGTGAACCAAAAAGGTTTTATATATGTAAGTTATATATGTTTTGGGTATCTCTTCAAATATCTAACAAAACGGCATTGAGTAAAAATATAAAAACTTTTGCCTAGATAGAAACTTGCTATTGAAAACCAAACAGTTTCTCAAGGTATTTTGATTTTTTTTGTCAAGTCATGTTTGTAAGTCGAAGAAGTTATGGCGCATTAGTTAAAAGATATCAAAAGATATCTATAAATAATCAATTTGAAGATGTCACATGATTCGTTAAGGGATATTTTAATTTCTGTGATGAATATATTTATAAACTATCAATCTATAGTTAAATACAGCTGTCTGCTAAAGCATTCGACAAGTACACACCACACACAATATATATTATATATATATATATATATATATATTAATATGTGTTAATATACTTATACTTATACATGACTTATTATTGGATGAACAGAGATTCGCAAATTGAAATGTTTTTGGTTTTTTTGTCTAAAGTAGAAAAATTGGGTATTTTGTGATTCCCTTCTACACAAAAACACACATATGCCAATACTAGAACAGAATTCTAATCATGATTTAAATTTTGCAAAATATTTGCTTGTGTTTTCAAAATAAAAGTAGTGTATTTATTCTACTTGATATGCAAATATATGTATGTGTATTTCAACATATATGTAATTAATTGAATAAAACTATAGAATAAAATAGAAAATTGATTGATTTCATGATCAACTTGTATTCAATTCAATCAAGTGTGAATACATTGCAAGATTGGCCGGCGAAGCCCCCTTTTTCCTGACCAGCAGTCTCAAGCTCAATTTTTTGCAGACACTTTGCAAAAGAATTCGCAGATGAATTAAAAACAATTTAACCTTTCGCCAGTCCCCCAGTGCACAATGAACTGAACTCGACTGTGAACTTCTTTCATTGAAAGCGCAACAGATAATATACATACATATATATATATATATACTGGTAGCTTCGTATATATATATATACATATAAACTACATACAATGTAGTACATTATGTACGCGAAGCAATCAGCTTAGATTGTTTTGACTGTAGAAGTAGTGGTGGTGGTGCTGGTGGTGCTACTGCTAGTGGTACTGCTGTTGATGGGGATCATAAAGCGGCGCTATGCTTATCAATGGACCTAACACTTAGACATCTGTTTGCCATATGTAATATGGCTCATGATTCGTTCCGCTCCTCCCGCGCCGAGGCTGACTAATATTTTGTATTAAGATAAACGCAGCCCAGACAGCTGAGCGGCTAGAGATTACAGTGTCTCCGGGATTTCCCGACATGCACAGATACATGAAAATGTACACAGACAAAAAACAAACAACTACGAAGTATTTTCTAATCAATACTTACGATGTCAATCTTGATAGTCTACTAAGATTGATATTTATAAGGTCGAGTATATTGATCTTACTAAAAGTTCGATTAATAAATAAAATATTTGCGTAATTAAAGAGGGAAGTAGAGGATCTTAATATTTACTACTTATAACAAATATATAAATAATAAAATATATAAATAATTATTATTATTATTTTTTTTTTTTGCTGAACTCTTTTTTATGATTTAAATGTGATTTTCGGAAATTGAAAACATTTTTATGTAGATTACTTTCTCTGGTACTGTCCAGTCCTATGTGAGGGAAATATCTCAAATATATCAGAACTCTCGCGGGCAACTGGTCTTGTTCATCCAAGCATTGTTCATCCCTGCAAATTAGTTACATATGCAAATATACCCAACATAACCCATGTAAATAATTGCAATTTCAATTATTATTCGCAGCAATTTGCATTACATTTTAGTATTTGAAACTCAAATATTTAAATTTAAATTAAATGTAGTATGAATAGTCTCTCTCCGTGTACTACATAATGATCTTTAGTTAAATGCTTGTCATCTGTTTCATCGTAATTTAGCTGGTCATAGACGATGTAACGCTCAATAATTCGGGTGACAAGTACACGCAGAACAAGGAAATGTATCCGCCGTACAAGCCCTTTAAGATTATACTCACGAGAAATGGCTTAATATCGCATGTGGTGTTCAAGGAGGGTGATCCCATTTGGTCGATGAACTTCAAGCGTGCCATTGCCAGCACACTGCAATTTCAAATCAAGTCTAGCGGCGCCTTTGTCGTGAATGAGGTGAGTGATCCACACTATCCGAAAATGAATGTGCAATAATGCTGAAGCTGCATATTGTTTTAGACGGGCATCCATGGCGAATGCCAGACGGAGTACTTTGTGTCGAACAAGACCAACTATATATCCATACGGAAGACGCCAGAGCTGAAGACCTGTACGCCGTACTCGGAGGCGGTGCACGTGACCCGCAGCAATGTGCACCCGAACACGTGTGAGTTTGATCACCAGAAGAGCGTCATCATTGGCAATGAGGCCATCTACGGCATATTGCCGCACAATGAGACCGGCTACTTTCTGAGCATGGCGCATGCCAAGGGCACCACACTGATTCACACCTTCGAGTCGACGGGTGAGGCGCAATATATCAACTCGGAGTAAGTTGAACTACTGTGCGTATTAGCCAAGAAATACTTATAAGAAACGAAAATCATTTTACAGACTGCTGCTCAATTTTCAAAAAGAAACACGAATTGATAATCCCATTGATATTGAGACCTCGATGTCGCCAGAGGTGTCAAATTTGCAGTTGCAACCGCTGGAAATGAGTGATCCCACCGGTGGACGCAATCCACAGCAGCAGGAGACACTGATCTCAACCGCAGCTGGACTGCTGGACAGCTTGGCCGAGGCACTGGAGAGCACAGACTTTAAATTCAATGAGCCCTACGACTCGAGGCTGTCCGATGCGATAAGGCTGTTGAGTGAAATGGATTTCGAGTCGTTGAAGAAACTCTACACAGAAGTGGACATCGGCACATCGTACAGACAGGAGACGATACGCAAAATCTTCCATGAGATCATTCCACGCATTGGCACCAAAGCCTCAGTATTCTTGACTCGCCACCTGGTCGTGGAGAAGTCCATCAAATCACAAATTGCTGTACAGCTGCTCATCCCAATGCCCTTTCACATATACGAGCTGTCCGCGGAGCTGGTGAAGGAGTGCGAGGATTTCCTCAGCATCGGACCCGATCGTCCCGATGTGCGGCAGGCAGCGATCCTGAGCTTTGCCACCCTCGTCTACAATGTCTATGTGGCAAATGGCATTGACAAGGATCAGTTTGAGGAATATGTGCAAAAGTATTTCAATATGTATTTGAGTAAGTGCTGACATATCTACAGAAATTGAAGAGCATCTGACTCTATGCCAAGGCATTCGTTTGTCTAAAAGAAGATGCAAACATTAAACCAACTCTTTCCAACTCTTTTACAGACGATCGTGACTATGAGCAGAAGATGTTGTTCCTGCAGGGACTGAGTAATTTACAGATGGGCAATGTGGCCAATTATCTGGAGCCCATTGTGCAGGAGGGCGACAATGAGGATCTCAGATTTATGGCTGCCTGGACAACACTATCATTGGCCCACAAACGGCCCGAGCGCATCTACGAGATCTACTGGCCCATCTTTGAGTCACGCAATGCCAGTCTGGAGCTACGTGTTGCCGCCGTCACCTTGCTGCTAATCTCGAATCCGACTGCGGCGCGTCTGATCAGCATTCATCGGATTATACAGAGCGAGACAGATCCTCACTTGATCAACTATTATCGCACAACGGTCACTAGCATATCGGAGACAACATATCCATGCTACCAGCACCTGTAAGTGATCAATAATAATTATTGGATTATAATTCCCACATTCTGATTGCCAAAACATATTCAATGCTTAGTCGTCGCCTGCTTTCCTATATGCATCGCCATCTGCCCCAGAAGCCAGAGCCGCGCTATTGGGTAACCGGCAATTATATATTTGATTATCGTGACTCCAAGTTCGGCATTGGTGCCATGCTGCAGACCTTCCTTGTCGGCGATCCCAAGTCCGATATGCCCGTGGTGGCATATTTCAGATTTGACTCAGAGGCCCTCGGCAAATTTACGGGTCAGCTTGCGGTGCGTTAGCGAACAAACTTATTCTAATCATTTTGATTTTAATTTATTTATTGGATAATTGCCATCTTGCAGCTGTACATCAAGGCACGCGGTCTGCCCGATGCCATTTGGCAGACGCTGCAGTCTAAGGTCAACGGCAACGATCCCTTCACACTGAAGAGCATTAAGACCTTGCTCTCCATCCTCCAGGCTCCCATTCTCAACTCAAAGAACCTACACTTTGAGTTCATACTGCAAATGGAGGGCAAAACGGTGCTCTCCTACTATCTAAATCAACGCATGTTCCAGCAGCTGACTTATGATAATAGTGAGTATGACTGATTGATGACTTAAAAAGAACTATTAAATGCCTTGCTATTTATAAATTATACATTTTTTATATTAAGCAGTCAATCAACAATAATGATTTTTACAAGAAAGACAAACTTCTGTAGTAAAGACAATTGAAAAATATTATTAAAAGTAGTAGATGATTTCGTGTGATTTAAGATTAAATGATGATATTTATCTGATATTTTGAAATAGTTTTTGTCTGCTAATTTCAATTAGCACGCTATAATCTAGTCATATTTTGCTCCCTTACCAACTGCTAAATCCTTCTAATATACTATATACGTATATATATATATATATATATATTAATATATATCTAATCATATTTCGTTCTATATCTCGGAATCGCCTGAATAGTTTTGGGTCGTATACAATTGCTGATCCGCACTGATAGCCACATTAATATGCAGACAGTGCGCTGGCCCTTCATGAACAAATACTCGGTGCCGACGGTGCTGGGCACCTCCTCCGATGTGCTGCTGCAGACAACGGTGCTGACATCGCTGCGTGGCAACATAACGGAGCATCGAACGCCGGCGAGCACGAAGCACACACTGGAGATCGATGCACGCTACTCGTCGTATGCTTCGGTGCGCAGTCGCAGCTATAATCCGTTCCTCAATCTGGATCATGAGATCAATCGGGAGCAGGGCTTCCTCATTTACATACCGTTCAGCAGTGAGCTGACCCTAAATGAGAGTAGCTGGTGTCCTCGCTTCACCTTCACTCGTCCCCAGAATCTGACAAGTGGGTTATCATTCAAGTCACGGGCGGTGACCACAACTCGTGGCCTGATGACAAAAACACCAGCGGCACCCTATGAGGAGATAATGTATCCAGATCGTGGCAACGAAGTGGTACATATATATATATATATATTGTTGGATTCAAGTGTGCCGTTCGAAATGCTTTAAATATTCCCCTTTTCCGTGCAGTTTCAGCCGTTTAGCTATGCCATTCCAGACTTGGGCGTCAAACTGAAGCTGAACATCAATTTGAATGAGATAATCAAATTTCGGGGCATGCTGCTCAAGTCCGAGTTCATAGAGAAGTAAACCACAACCACAAACAACAATAATTCGAATAGGTATCTCATATTCCAAACTTTTGTAGTGGCTTCTCTCGCAACATGGTCGTCAGTCTGATGATGTACATCTTTGGCTTTACTCAACTTAGTTCCCTCCACTTGGGACATGATCGAAACTTTACCTTGCTGATCTACAATGAGAATGCTACAAGGGTAAGTCTTATATAAGTCTTAGTTTGCTTTGGCTAATTATGCGTTATTTTATTTACTAATTGAGATCTTCAAATGCCAGCGATTTGGAAAAGAGCAAATCAGTAGATGATAAAAAAAAGTATATATATAGTATATATACATCTTAATCCGGATAATCTCGATTTTCATTAAAAAAAATTGTTTTTTCAAAATATTTCCATTTTATTTTGAAAATTCACAATTCACAGATGTTACCTGGATATATAATATTCCATCATAAATTCAGTTTAAGGTGAATAGTTTTAAGTAAAACAGAAAACTTTGAACAAATTTTCATTACTTTTGATTTCTTTTACGTCGTGTATCCCAATTCGATTGCCAGAAACGTATAATCGTACTTTAAATATTTCATTCGAAAAGTGGCTATTTTTCATTGCCAAGAGAATACCCATATTGAAAGCATGATTAATTGTTTTCAGATTGATGGCAACATATTCGTTGAGGACGTACTTAAGACATCGGAATTGAAGGGCAAGAAGATCGGGTTTACAATGGAGCATGCAGATGAGACACAGAATTTGGAATCGATGCACAAATGGAATGTCCTATTGGATGTGCAGACGTCAACCAAGTCCAACTGGTTCAAGGTTACGGGCAAGGTGCAGCGCAACTCCAAAGATGACCAGGATGATTGGAAGGTGAGCGTTTGCTTGATACAGATACTAATTGAGGGAACTGATTCTTTTCAAAGGACCGTAGGGTCAACATTTTATAAAAGCCAGATATTTCATTTTTATTTAACATTAATTCATTTTGGGGGGGTTGGACATGACTTGGAAATTCACTTGTACATATGCATACACATTTATGCCCCGGATTTGGTCTTTGTGTCGATGTTGTCTGTGCGACTGTCGTTAGCCCTCCTGACCAGCTATCTCCAGCTCCTCCTCGGCATTGATAAGCGCCACAATGCCATCCTGCAACGATTTGACCAGCTCGAATTCGGTGAAGCCTAAACGGCGCTTGTTCGATATATCCATGATGCCATCCTCGATGGCGGTGTGCTCGCCGCCAGTGCCGCGTATCTGCAGGGACAGCTCATCGGCCATTATCTTCAGGCGGTCCTCGCTCTTGCTGAGCAGGGGCAGTCGGATGTGGACCGAGGCGCGCAGTGTGGTGCCCAGATTGGTGGGACAGGCGCTCAGATTGCCATAACTGGCATGACGCGCAAACGTTAGATTCTTCTCGAGCTCCTGAATGCCGGTGACGAGACGCTGATAGACATCTCCCAAATCGCCGCACTGTGCCATAGATATGATGCGCAAGTGATCCTCTTCGTTAACCCAAATCAAAAATGTCTCAGCGGGATTATGGTAGACACCGCGTCCGGTGGGCCAAAAGCGATAGCAACCAGCTGTCTGCAGATATGGATCCCCACGCTGGAACAGTATATGTCGCTTGACCATCTCCTGTTGGGTTTCGGTATCGATATCGGCCAGGGTTAGATAGGTGCCAATGAGCTCGCCATCCATTGTTTCCGTTGCGGCACGCACCTTCTCCTCCACCTCGATGAGCTGCTTCTCCGTCAGCTTGGGGAAGAACGGCAACCCTTCGATGTTGCGTGCAATCCGTATACGTGCCGATAATATATATTTGCGTTCCGCATCAAGATTCTCGATCTCATCGACATTGCCCCAATCGATGTCCTTTTGGAGCACATCGCTGTCGTTCTCCTCCTGGCCATGGTACTCCTTGATGATCGGATCGAATAGCTTGCCAAACACATCGTATGACTCTGGATCTGCCGCATATATGCCCACATGCGAGTCATGATGCTCGAAACCGGATACGGCACAATCATACAGATAGGCATCCACTGGCGATGCAGTGGTCACCAGCATATACTCCTCGAGCAGCTCGGGTGTTAGATATTTACGCAACAGAGAGCTGACATTCTCCTCGTCATCCATGAGCGATTTGTAGCCAGCCATGGTGAGCTCCTGGTATTCCTCCGGTGATTTTTTGCTGTAAATACGAGAAGAGAAGCCACCAATGAGTATTCCCCGTTCCGTTCACAGTACTTACATTTGTCCACGCAAGCGCTCCAATTCCTGTTCCAATCGAACAATTGTTGTCTTTGCCTCCTCCAGATCATTCTTCATCAGATCATATTGAGCATCGTCCGGGCAGCTTTCGCACATGAATTTGCGCACAAACCGAATGGCATCTTCGGGCTTGTTCTGCTCCTCGTAGAGCTTGATGAGCGCCTTGCTGAGTGCATCAATGACACCGGCACGCTCCAGGTACTTACGATATTGCACACGTTTTGACTCAATCTGACAGGAGTAAAGTCAAATCAATTACAGGCATTTAACTTTCATTTGGCGATACTCTTGTCCTCAAGCCTTACCGATGTCATATTTAATCTGCTGTTAAAAAACAAGTAACCCAAAATTTAAAAACGCAAAATGAAATAAATGCTTGAAATCAAAATGTCCACAAGCTGACAGACGGCTGGCAGGAACGCACACGCCTTCAGAGATTTTTTTAATGTTTTTTGTTTTTTTATTCACAAAAGAAAGAAATAAACTAAATAGAATTTTATGCTGAATTTACGATTTGAGAAATGCGTCTGAAACGTATTCTAGCTGACTGCTTTCTAAATAAAACGCCTGCCCCACTACATATTGATCAAACTGACTACGTTTAACGCAAAGCCTGTCTGCCCCCTGTGTGCCCCCTGCTTGCCCCACCGCCTGCCACGAAATATGAATGTGGGACAGCAATTGTGGCAGGCAGACTGAGCTCGTATTCCCCTGCCGTATTGTATTGTTGTATAATAAAGTGGCACGCAGACAGACAACACATACAGACAGACAGCCTGAAGTACATATGCAGTGTGTGGCAGAGCCGTCGACAGACAGCCAGGATATGTGCAGGCTAATCGTTGCCGCAGTTGTTGTGGTTGTCGCATGCCCCACTGTTTTGTCATGGTAATCGGAGCCGCCACCCTCGCCTAGCATAACTAAAAGCAACCAATACAAGTGCCTCCAACAACGTTACTTCACACAGAAGAACACACACACACACACACACATATGCACATAAGAATACAATTCATATATGTAGGAATATGAATAGTTGCAACAAGGAAAAAAATCGAGTTCAAAATTTTATAATTTGTAAACAAAATAGAAATATACATTTATTTTTAACTAATTTATTTTTGTTCCTTCTATAAAAAGCATTTCCTTTTGTTTAATTGTTTGCAACTCCTGTCAAAATGTGCATTTTTGATATTTTATTCCATCATAGAAAATATATTTAAATTAAATCCCCGTCTAGCTTTGAGTTTTCCAATGTTTAATAGCAACAAATGGTATGTGTTATCAAAGACTATTCCATATATAAAATAAACCTACCTACCTTTTATGATTCGAAAAGAGATTATAGTTTAAATTCCTTTAAAGAAATATGTTAACTCATAAAGTAAATCAAATCTCTTTCTGATATATGTCACAATAAAACAAGCAATCCAAAATTCTTACTCATAACACTGATCAAATCAAATCTCTTAGAAAAAGGAGTTTTCTAATTTATATTTTTTAAGAAATATTGAAACAAAACCACCTGAATTATTATATATAGAATTAATTGCTTATTACTGCTTGACAAGTCGCTGATGGTATTTATATGACCAACAGTGTATTCGTATATAGTGTATATACAGGGTGCAGGTGTTGTCTAAGGAGAGCACTTGGCGCGCGTCACTGACAGCCACTTGGAACCGACTTTGCCAACTTTTGAGCTCACTTTCTGTTGTGCTGTCTATTGCAGGCCTGCTCCAAGTTAACCTACGAACCGCTTGTCTTCACCAAACGCCCACACACACTCAATGGCTATGTGGTCTTTGGCCTGGCTGCCGAAGACGGCGAATGCCCGGACACCGGCTCCAAGGTGCAGTTTGCGGCACGCGCAGGCGTAAGTACTACATACATAAGTTGCAACCATCTGTATATAGGTTAAAGCTATATACAATGTGTATAAATTACAGCCGTCGGAGCATGCAAGGGCCTTCCTTCGCTCGGATAAGACATCGCTGACGGACACCGACTTCTGTCCCAAGGAGGTGCTCAAGTTTTCGCCCATACCCACATCGAAGTACTGCAAGCGCAGCAACTTTGAGAATTTCACATCTATAACGCAATATGACATGGATCTGAAGTTTAACAATGTAAGTTGAAGAACTAATTAATTACAAAAAGCTTAACTTTTTTTTTTTTGGTTGAGTACCAAAGATGAAATGCCTTTAATTGATATTGTATAGAGGTTGATTGGAAGCCACATCTTCTTCCATATTTGCATCTTGTAAAAAGAATTTATGAACTATGCACTGATCATTATAGATGCCCGCCTGGTTTGAGCTATGGTCCACGCGTCTCGATCACTTGGTATCTGCTCTGTCCACCGATAAGGTTGATAGCCTGCACATGAATGAGCAGATTAATATATCGATACACACGCCGCATGATCAATTCTGGCGGACTGTGGAGGTGAATGGAGTCCTCTGGCGTTTCTATCACATACCCTTTTTGTATAAGCTGGACTCCAAGTTTGATGCATCTCACGAATTGAGCTACGATTCGGGCTTTAGACGTTCCTGTTCGGTGATCAATGGCATGATAAATTCGTTTGATGATTATCTTATTAATCTGGCCGAGATTGCCGCCCAGCCGGATTGTCTGACGCTGCTGGTGGCCGATTGTTCGCCGCAGCCTCAAATGGCTGTGTTCCTAACACCCTCGCCAAATGGCCAAAATCTGGCCAGCAATTACGGACTACGCGTTCACATTGGCCAAAACTATTTCAATTTCCGATCGCGTGCCGGCAACAGCAGTCAGCTGGATGAGCAGCCCGTCTTCATCTATGTGAATCAAGCGCAGACGCCGCATGATGTACGCCTCAAGCCGTATCAGTGGCCCATCGACGACAGTGACTATGCCTTCCGGTAAGTATTGAAGCGCTGAAAGCAATTCACAGATTAAGTAATAATCATTCCGGCTGCAGCGTGGAACTCAACGAGCAAAATCTCCTGATCATCGAGTGCACCAAATTGGGTGCCACCATTCAGTTTGACATGTACAACATCTTTAATTTCGAGATCTATGGCGTCTACAAGCATCAGATGTGCGGATTGTGCAGTAAGCCCCTCAATCGCATGCACAACTACACGCTCTGTGAACTGGATGCGAGCGCGACGCCAACGCCGACACCGACGCCTGCTGAGAATGTATCTGAAGTAGTTGTATCGTAGGGATGATGTTTATACAAGTATGCAAGTGACGAACTCGAAAATGTAGCTCAAATAAATGTACAGCTCAGCGCTCTGAACAAAACTAATTTAATCATACTCTTAACAGAAGCCAAAAATAACTAAAAAGTGATTGGTTTAAAATTTGAAATAAATTTCATACACACTGCCACTTCAAAAATTAAGCATTAGGCTACTTATTAAAATAATTTGCAAAGCGACCAATTATTATGTTCATATTTATTCATAACCAATATGTTCAATTAGAAAAACATAAAAAAAAACATAATATTCAGCAGAAACGAAGAGAAAACTATAGTTAAATTTCATGAGAAGCGTTTTTACGATATTCAAAAAAATAATGCCTCTAGTTTGAGGATAATATAGATAATATACCAAATATTTAATGTCAGTCTGTGTGACAAAGGCACAAACTCGTCGTCAGGTGCTCTTCACGAGAACTGTCTGAAGTACTAATTGTTTTAGTGGTTATGTTTCCAGCCAACTTGTTTTTCCCTGTCTCTATGCAGTTGGGTTAGCAAATGTAAACGTAACTGGGTCACAGACTCCAGCGTTTCGTTGCACAGTCTGCACTTGAGGGGCTGCATAACACCATCGCTGCAAGCGAATCAGGAGTTTAGAAATTGAAAAATCATAATGGAGATGGTGGAACACTTACAAATTTCGCAAGTCGTACAGTTCACTGCAATTTTCTTGTAATGCCAGCAAATTGCACATTTTCTCGTTCTCCAGATCATAGGAGCCATGCATGGGAAATATAGCACGTTTGCCATACGGCTCGGATGGCGGCTCCAAGTCAGACATGTCCTCCCAAACGTATTCCGAATTTGATAGGTGTCGTTCAATGAAGCTGCGATCCTTGTTAAGCAGTCTAAGAAAACAGAATTCAGTAAAATACAATTTCATGTTAGACTTTCTTCTGTATACAAACCGAGTAAGCAAAGTACGCAATTGATTAAATATAACAAGGCGACCCTCTAAGCCAACCGCTGGCAATTCATTAGCATCGAAATTGAAGAACATACTATCGATATTATAGCGCATTTGATTTATCTGAAATGTACGAAAAAGATCAAATTAGTTATAAACTTAATACTACTTGTGATTCTTTATTACAATACGAATATCATCCTTGAGTATGGCGACATCCAAATTGATGACCATGTCATGCTCTTCAAAATACGGCTCCAATGTGTCCGGATTGAAACCGAGGCCGGCCAACAGGCTCACATATTTCGTGCGCTCCGGATTACATTTGATCTGCATGGTGGGGCAAAAGAGCATGGTCATAAGTGCACCAAATCCATGTATATTCGGCATCAATGTTGTGCCGCGAGCAATCAAGTTGTTATTACTATCCGACTCGGCCACCGAGGCGGCGACAATCATTTGATCGTGTCGATCCTGCGGATCTGTATCCAAAAGCACGGCGTTCACCGACTCCTTCTCAATGGCCACCGACTTGTACACGCCAATGCGCAGCATTGAGTACATGCTGTGTTCGAGCGGACTAAATGGTCCCTTCAGCCGTATGCTCGTAAGGCATTTATCCAGAGGCGGTGGCTCCAAATCGGCATCCTGGGGCAGCTGGCCAAAGCGCAGATACTCCTCGTTGACCTGCTGTTGCTCCGCGGCCGGCACATAACGCTTCACCTCCTGCTTGCGTATGCGGAAGTCGTGATCCTTGCGTGACATGTAATCCTCGTCGGCACGTCGCGCCAACTGGTGCTCCACCAATCTGTCGTTGAGCATACCGTCGCGCATGTGAATGAGGACAGCGGCCACATTGTTCACCAGCGAGTACACCTCCAGCTCGATAGGACCGCAACTGGCCAGCTTGCTCAACATTTCGTTGGCCTTTTGGGTCCAGCGATTGTTGCAGCTGTTAACCGACGATGGTTGCACCAGCGCCAAGCGGCATTCGAACATGCGAGGCGGCAACTGCTCAAAGTCGCTCCTCAGATCGCTCCGCATCAGACGCAACTGGTCCATGGCCAGCAATGCCCGATCGCCGTAGTCAATGAAACGAACCAAAAACTGGGGAATCGCATTCGATTGCGGCTCCACCTTTAGCACCACAGCACGCTGAAACATCCGTCCACGTCTCGCCAACAACTGTTGACCCTTCGTTATGGCGCTCGCATTCCGCAGGTGGCAGCTAAGCTGCTGCGGCGCATTGAATATCTCCGTCATGCTGGCAATGCGCTCGGCCAGCAATCGTGGCTGGAAGTAGAACTTGCCGCAGTTCACGATCTGTGGAATGGAAAATGAGCATAATTAATTGTTAGCTGTACAACTGTTAGTATTACTTAAAAATGGAAAAACAAAAATAAAACTGCTGTAACAATAAACCACAATATTTCCAAACCCTGGCTTAATATTAAATTGTGTACGTTAAAGAGACAATTATCTCGCTTGATTTCTATATATGCATTCAGATGTGTATAAAGATTTAATGATTAATTGATAACTGTATTATTTAAACTACTACTTTAAAATATACAAAACAAAAAAGAACTCCTATCATAGTTAAACACAAAATTATCATACGTTTTTCTAAACCTTATGTAATGTAAACTTATTGCATTCATAATCTCTACATTAATATTATATTAATATCGGTAATATTCTATATACATATGAATTTATATTTATAAAACGAGAGTGATAAGTCCTGTACCACATACCCATATACGATATACGTATGCATACTTAAAAAATAACTAGAAAATACCCATTATATACACAATACTCTGTTCCCAGTAGAAATCAGATGTTAACTGATTATGTTGTTAATTTTCCGACGTGGGATGTGGACAATAAATCTAGTTTTGAAAACAATGCTCACATAAGTAATGAGGCCTGTGATCTTCTTGTCAAAGACCGATGGCAAGGTGAGCAGCTCCACATTCCATTGCTTGGATGGCGGCACCCATTTGTACTCCTGGACCACACCGATGTTACGCTGATGCACATACTTCAGAGCGCTGTCTTGACTGCAAAATAAAATACGAGAATATTAGTTACATTTTCTGAATGATTAGATTGTGTTATTAGAACTTACTCCATGACGCGCAGTAAACGATTTGGATTATTGAGACGCATCCGAATGGCTTTATAGACTTCGGCGGTGACGCGACCCGGAACCTGTACCACATCCGTGTTGTTAATTTCATCATCGTCATCGCCCTTGAACGTAACAAATATCTTCTCCGAGCCATGTTGAAAGGTTACATCGATTTTCTCCGGTGGAATTCGAGCCTCGAGAAAAAGTTCCTTGACACGCCTCGTATACAATTCGCCCATGTAGCGCGGCACAAACTGCGTAAAGTAGACGGTGCGGCATGGATCATTGCCACATATGGACTGATATACGCCGCGATCATAATCCGGCATCGTTTTATTGTTGCGCGTAAAATAATTTGGATAGAAGGCGCCAGCGATGATCACTTTCAAAATAATCGATTTCTCACGATCATCCCACATTTGGCTGGGCCCAACGGGCAGCGACACCAGATTAAAGGCCTCGCAACGCTTCTGCAACTCCTGGACCAACAAATACATCTCCTTAAGCGAACGCAGGCTGACATTAAAGCGACGTGCCCACTGCACGTCCGACTTTTTCATTAGACGATTCTGGCACATGTTCACATAGAGCTGCAAACAAATTAAATGGTTAATGTCTCGTTTTTCTATCAACTGCTGCTGCTGCATACTTTATACACACGCCAAAAGGCAACCAAATCGGAGCCGGAACCATCGGCAAAGATGTAGTGCATCCGAAAAGCATCGCTTGTGGCCTGACGGTGCCCCGAGAGATACAAAGAGCGCACAGATAGGCCAGCAGCTAAAAATTCAACATTTCTATAATTATCACACTAATTTTTGAAGCTAGTCACTCACCAATAATAATCGACTCGTCCAAGCAATTGAAGACGTATCCCAGTATGACCAGGCGACTGAGGCGCACGTCCAGCGGGAATCGTGACATGATTGTGCCCCAAAAAGTGAGATCGCCGTCAAGCTGCTCATAGACGCCATTGACCGTTGTGTAAAGGGCGCCCACCTCCTTCAGCAGCAACACTGTGTTATGGATATCCGAGAGATTTGGCGGCGACATGGCAAGCGCTAAAATTTCACTTGGTCCACCCATGTCGAGCTCCTTGGCCTTCAGCACCGAGCTCTGCAGTGGAGAGCGCAACATTTCGGGTATGCCAAACTCTTGCATCTCCTCCACATAGAAGGCCTTGGTGACCATGCGATAAACCCGACCGCTGCGTATGCGGCCAACGCGCCCAGCACGTTGACGGCAATTCACCTTGGACGCCCATTCCAGGCGCAGGCATGTAAAATTGGTCGCCGAGTCGACGTGCATCACCTTGGCGAGGCAAAAGTCAATCACATAGGAGACATCTGTCACAGTTATGGAGCTCTCCGCAATGTTGGTGGTCAGTATGACCTTGCGATGGCCAGGCAGCGGCGGCTGAAAAACATCCTCCTGCGAATCGGATGACATCAGCGAATGGCAACGCACAATTGTAATATTCATGCTGGGACTGTTTGAAGAAATCTTTTAATCTGATTATGTATTTAAAAGTCTGAGAATCACTTACTGCTCCTCCATAATGCTGGTGATGTGTTCGGCCATCGTATCGATCTCATTGACGCCCGGCAGAAAGATGAGCACGGAGCCCGTGCGCTTTGCCTCCTCATAGGACTGCTCGGATTGACCCACCGACTTGCGTTCCATATTATCGATGACCAGGAGGATTTTGACGGCATCGCGGTAGCCCTCATGGGTTATGCCCGGCTCCCGCTGCTGCGGCTCATACTTACAGTTAATGTTCTTCAGTTGATCGCGATAGAACTTGACCAGCGGATACTTGCGTCCATGGCTGGCAGTCACAACCGGTGGCACCGATATGCTGCTGGCAAAATAATTGCAAAACTCGCGAGTATCGATTGTCGCCGACATCAAAATGACTTTGACATGTCGCGAATTGAGTGCCAGCAGTCGTCGCACCACAATCAGCAGGAAATCCATATCCTGATCCCGATCGTGCACCTCATCCAGCACAATGTGCGTGTAGTGAGTCAACGTCTTCAGCCGAATCAGATTGTTCAACAGAACTCCGGTTGTGCAGTACAAAAGACGCGTGTCCGCCAAATTGGACTGCTTATGCAGGCCCACCTGGTAGCTGCATACGGTACCTGCTTGCCATCGTCGCTCCTGGCACACACGATTCGCAATCGAAACTGCAGCAATGCGACGTGGCTGTGTCACAACAATATTACAAAATTCGCGCCTTTTAAAAGCCTCGTCCAGAATGTACTGCGGCACCTGGCGGTTAAGAAGTGAACCACAAATCAGTACAGCTGGCCACACTGCGTAATGCGTTGCAAAGGCGGAATAGCATTAATTTCACTTGATGTAAAAAAAAAAATTAATGTTCGATAATGCTGATAATTTAAATAAAATAAATTAATGCATTCGCAACAAGACTTTACCGGCAAATGGAAATAGCGTACGCAAATGTCGACACTAAATGGTGCAATCCAAACGTTATCGACTTATCGATATGCATTTAATCGCAAGCGGCAAAGAGATACGCAAAGCAAAACAGAGAGAAGTCACATAGCATGGAGAGAATTGTTTACGGCGACTGTTGGCAGTTGTTGCAGCGATTTAGCAGCGCTGTCGCCGAAGCCACCAGCCAGGATGCCAAATTTGAGCTATTCTGCGAAACGTGGCATGCATTGCAAATGCAGCACATCTACTCGGCGCAAACGAACCACATCGAAGTGATCGATACGACAATGGCGGCACTGCATGTAGCCAAACGAGTTGCATGCGGCCGTCGCACCAACGGTGATGCATTTGAAGCAACGCGCGCCGAGCGCATTGGCGCCATCTATCTGCTGTATGCGATTTACAACAAACAGCCGACGAAGCGCTTCATCAAAATAGAGGTTTCCCCAAGTACCTGGCAATGCCTGACCGGCTATGTTGAGCAGCTGCGTCGAGTTGAACCGGAACGAAAGGATACGCAGCAGGTGAGCTACGTTTTCTGGCGACTAGTTCAGGATCAGGCGTTTCGCTATACAGCACTGGACTACTGTCAGGCACTGGATGCTCTGGCCGCCTACGACAGCTTGGAGAGCTTTGCGGAATCCAAGAAAAACAAGAATAAAACGGCGCTCTTAAAGCACCAACTGACGCAGAGCGGAACCAGCATCAGAGAGGAGCTGCACAGCCTGGCGGAACTGGCGCATGCAGCGCAGTCCGCTTGCCAGCTGGAAACAGAATACAACAAGCAAATGGAACCGCATCGTGCCTCGTTCCCAGCCACAAATATTTTCAGCCAACTGCGCGACGTGTTTATCGAGCTAAACGATCTGCTCGCGGACAAGGAGCAGCCGACAACCTCCTCCGGCGGCAGGTCCGACCAACTGAATGTGCGAAAGCGCATTCGCCAGAAAGCAATGTGGAATAACGCCAACGAAACGAAATCAATACTGAATGCGGAGCAAGAGGAGGAAACGGAACTGGAAGAGGAAAAGTCATCGACTGATCTACACGATCGACGGATGTCCGCGGCGACAATCTTCAAGCGCAAATTGCCAGAGGATGTGATTAGAGACTTGGAATGCTGACTCAGATAAGCGTGCGAAAGGTGACCTGATATTAAAAATTGTATAATAAAATAAAATAAATGCAAAAGGTGACCTGACATTAAAAGATTACTATTTAAAAACTAAAAAAAAATTAATTTTATAACAAAACAAATTCGAAAGGTGACCCCTGATATATAAAGATTAGTATTTAAATGCACATACCTGTGTCGTTTTTCCGCAGCCAGTCTCCCCTTTCAATATGACCACCGGATTCTCTCTGATGGCTTTCATAATCTGATCGCGTTGTGCATAAATTGGCAGAGATCGATTGCGATTTAAATCAAAATGATATTTCTCATAGAAAGCTTCGTCAGAGCGCACGGTGGGCGCTTCATCAAATTCCATTTTGTCATCATCATCGCTCTCCAGTTCATCGAGCGTTTTGTTCCTTCTATCATTACTTTGCCCATCGCTGAACTATTTTTGGAAAATATAATCAAAGCACAGATTAGTTTACAAACGAACTCTCTATCTCACTCACACATACACACCAGAGCAAATGTGCCGTTACAGCAGAATTTGTTTCTGAGGCTTACTTTGTTCATGAGCTGCTGCTCTTTTTTCACAATTTCATTGACATATTCTGTGCCGATTATCTCTCGTTTGATCGGCTTTGAGTCGTAAGATTCTGATGTGCATGCATTGGGGTCACTACTTATACAGCCTGTTGGCATAGGGCCACGCTTGAATTCCTTTGAAAAATCGAAAAAGTCCATCAAATCGTCCATTTTGACCGAAATCGGTGAAAACCACTTTACGAATTTTCGTCTACTCCCACAAAATTTCTTAGAAACGAATTCAGCGCGCAACTGGTTAAACGGTAAATGACTTTGTTTTGTACTGGCAACGCTTTTGTTTAATTCCGCATCTCTCAACACTCCGGGTTTTAATCATAAGTATAGCGATTCGAGGAATTTCAAAAATATTATAAATTTTTTATAATATTTTTTTTTATTACTATTTAGTATTACGAAGTAAACCAACTATTTGATAAACTTCAAAACATCGATATGTGGACGATAGACGATAAATAACGATATTTTATTGATAAATTCCAGAAAAATGAACTCAGTATCGAAACTGCCTCACACTGCTGCTGACGTTTAACAGTAAGACAGCGAAATATAAAACAAAACATTTTAATTGTAAGGGACAAAAAATATTCAACACTTGGGTCAAAATTATATAAACAAAGGAGTTGCCCAACAAGGAGCACACAAAATGACACGTAAGTGAACAGAACTCGAACAGTACGATTTACGATTTCTTTCTTGTTCGATTGTTCATTGTGCATTTGGTGAGAGATGAGATATGAATCAGCTTCATCAAATTTATAAAATCCAAGCTAAAGGAAAACATTCAAATTGATTAGGAGCACATTTAAAAATAATATTTTGAGATGTTGCCTCATAAATAGATAGTGGAGCCACGTATTTATATACGTGAAACTACAATTGAGTAAATAGACGGCATGTTTACTTATAACCTACATTTCGCATGCTGATTTGGCCCAGTCTAGGGGCATGTCCAACTAGACTGGCGCAAGTTGAAATGCACAAAAATATTACTTTATTATTATTAAAAATTACTAATGGTAGGTAAATGAAATATTTAATAATTTGTATGCACTCTACACGACGACAGGCGGCAATCAACGAGACCTGGCCCGAGCCAAGAACCAAAAGAAGCTGGCCGATCAGACCAAAGGCAAGCGAACCGATGAACTCACCGTGGAGCAACGTAAAGCCAGGTAAATAAAAAATGGAAAACTAACATTAAGTACAACAGAAAATAATATTTTTCTCAATTGCACACTGAATTTGCAGGGACGCTGAAGTGATGCGGGAGAAGCAAAAGAAAAAGGAACAAGATGCTGCTGCAGCTGCTGCTGCTGCCAAAAGTAAATAGAGAAGTGGAAGAAGAAGAGGTTTATTCCAGTTTACAGACATCCATCAGCTAGAAGAGCCAGCGTACACACAAATCCGTGCAGTCGTCGTAGGGTCACACAAACAGTTTCGTTAGGCATAGGCAGATACATATATATAAAGCAAACACAGTCGCAATCCGGCGATCTACAAATCGATCGACTCCTGGATTATTCAATGTAAATTAATTGGTTAAATTGCGCTAAAAAAAAAAAAGAACCATTATCAATAGTTAGGCATCCCAACAGAAAAAGGCTCGTTTTCTTAAATGTTATGCAACACTGATAAACAGTTTTCAATATGATTTCTCTATATTTACCTGACTAAATTATTTTCTGTGTGAAATATATAAATTTTCAAATAAAACATGTAAAACAATATACAGCCAAAACTACCAAAATATATGTCGCTAAATATTTGTGTATTGTAATTTTGTACCTAAGTAAAACAATAGCTCTTAAATTGATATTAAGTGGTCGAGAGAGAAAATCGGATTGAAATTGCAAACAAACAAAAAATAAACAAACCAGATCTTATGTGAACCTTCGTACACCTTTTAAATACCTACCACAATATACGAATTGTTGGGCCACACTTTTCGTCGGATATAGGATATTAACACATTTAATCAGACTTTAAAGTTATTAATTATATTGATTAATTTACGAATGGGAATGGATTTATAAGCTTGTATTTTATATTTAAGGTTAACTGGGGATCAGTTTTTCGAAGACCTTACGATTTGGCTTGTTATTCGACTGTTGATATGCGTGCTTTAGATATTTATACTATTATTTAATATTGAAATCAAATAGTTTTAAGTGTTCCTTTACTCATACACAATCTCTTAATTTTAACGTGTAAGGCACATTTTTAGCTAAGTATTTTATGAGTAAGGATACCTTTTTACCTATCTGAATTCAATAATAAATATTATAATGAAATGTAGACCTTTTTCCATTGTAATTCTCAAACAAAAAACATCGAACATATTTTATTTATTTAAATTGATCAATTGCATACTAATATTATGAAAAGCAACATGTTATGTTATGAGTAGAGGGTATAAATTGAAAGACATTCACCATTATGCATCTCGTTGGCCTTTCCAGGCGATTTTCTTTTTCGACCTGATGTTTAGCACAAATTTGCATGCAATGGATAATTTGTAGGTCAGAAAACAAAGTAGAATAAATAAAACAAGAAAATCGGTTGGCTTTGAGTTGACTTCACAAATACATTTATTGGGTATATATTTTTGTACGTTGTTTATCGAGGAACGCAATCAAACTAATTTGTCAATATTAAAAATGCAGTTTTAAGAAATGGAAACAACAGCGACATAAATAATTCGATAAATGTATTTATGAAAGTGGCAACAAACTGGCCACAAACATAAACTCGCCAGAGCCAAAAGGAAGCCAACTGCCAATAAGTAGCCAATAAGTTGAGTCTAGCATTTACCATTTCGACGTACATAGGTGAAATGGCCAATAGCAAAAGCAAAAAAAAAATATATAAGCAACTAACTGGCAAAGAGGCCAAACTAACCAAAAATGGGCGACAGGCGAGCGTGTTGTGGTATCATATCTGTGGCGCGTATCTTAAATGACTAGTCGCAGCCGCATGGATTCATGGGATGGATACGGATGCCAATTCCAATTCGGAGACTGGTAGTGGAATTGCAGCGTTAGCATTGACTCTGCTCAAGTGGAGAAGTCTGCTTGGAAATGACAACAACAACAGCAGTAGCAACAACAACAACGATGATGACCAACTGTTGCTGCCCAAGTAATGAGCAACTTTTAATGATTTGTTCGGTTTGCTAGTGCAAAACGTTGTAACTGATATCGAGCAAGGCTAACAAGGGTCCCCCAATGTAAGTTTACTTCATTTGTTTGATAAGTTTGTGCCGCGCAAAAAGAAAAAAAAAACAATAACAGGTTTGTTAAATTACCAAGCTTGCACAGCAGAGAAAGCTTCTCAGCGACAAAAGCTTGGGCAACAACAAATAACCTTTTGGGTCTTAGAACTTTAGAAAACTTAATCAACGCAGTCGCTGCCGCAGTTGCTGTTGCCGTCGCGTCAGCGTCGCAGCAGCCCAGCAGCAGCTAGCTGAGAGCGTTCGCTGCTGCCTGCTGCCAACGATCGCGGCTCTCAAGTGCGACGCGCGTTTTCAGTCGCTACGTGAAACTCGCCGCAAACACAACGCAAAACGCGCGCACCGAAACTGTGCCAAAAGTCGCGAGCAATAGAATTCTTTAAGAAACATTCAATTAGTTTTCATTAAAAAGGAACAAAAAAAAAAAAAATAGAAAAAAGAAAGGTGTACTGTGCGTCAAAGTAGAAAGTGTAAGTGAAATTGGCTAACTGCCGACATATTGATGGAAAGAAATGCTAATGCAAATGCCAAAGTGTCTGCTGACATTATCAGCAAATCAAATTGGCAATCAAACGAATGCAACTGCAATTTGAATATTGTGTCGCGGCTGCATGTCGATCGACTGATTGAGATTGAATGCAAAATGCAAATCGAGTGATAAACGATCGCCGCGAAATTGAAATAACAGGCGTGCAGCTTTTTAGCTGGCAGAGGAGCAGCTAGCCGACTTCCCAGTTCCTCAAAAGCTCACCCCTCCCTCCACAAGTCTGAGGCGATCTGCCGTTGATAGTCACAATTCGCAGTCGCAGTCGCAGTCGCAGTCGTGTGTTGCTTTATTAGTATTTTTTTTTTTATACAAAATATATTCAATATCATTCAGCTGTCGTTGTTGTTGTTGTTGTTACTTTCAATATTCAAATGATTATCATCACAACTTGACTACGACGATTGCGTCTCAACGCTCAGCAAAATTTCTGAGCGCCTGCAAAACGCAACACCCCAAAACCAATTATGATTAATATGTTAAGCAAAACAAAGGAGGAGACAACAATTAAATATAGCAGCTAATGTTTTTTTTTTGACTACCCATTTTTGGGATATGATCGCGCAGCCTTCTTACCTACATGTTGTACACATATCCAACGGCTGCTGACCCAATTTGTTGACGGCATTGATGAAAAATTATGAGCAAAACAAAACAGTTGGTTTTGTTTTTTTTTAAATTTGTTGCTTTTGCAATTGCGCTTTATACAGACATGTCTACTCCATATATAATATACATATATATGTATGTATATATATATATGTATGTATATATATTTATGTAAATAAAGTCATTCCTTAGCTGGTTGCTCAATTGCACATTCACCGGCATGATGTCAGCCAGTTGACAATGAATTTGCAAAGTTGAAATTGTATTTTTTATATTTGGGCAGACGAACTGCAAATAAAAGAATTGTTTTAGCAACATTTTCGAATCTACAAAATAACAAGCCCATTCGATTACATTCAGTCGTGTAGAACATTTTGACACGCTTGACTGCGTGGCCATTACGTATACGTAATATGCGCATAAATCATATTTTTGGCCAAAACGAGCAGAACAAAAGAGCAACGAACGATCGGTGGTCTACTTTTTAGCCATGCCAGTCAGCGATGACCAATAATAATCACATTCAATCCCAGTTTGAGATGATGAGCTCAGAATAAAGTTGAGCAAATTATTAAACATGCTTTTCAAGCACCTATTTCGTATGTGTTGAATATTTCATATGTTTGATTGCTGTTAAGGATAAAGAGCAAATATACATTTATATATAATTGCGATCAGCATTCGTACAGTCGATATTGGGCAATACAAACGCCTCAATGATTTCCCTGTGGAGTTCAATGACGCATTGACATTAAGACTAATTAAAATTAACAATAAATAAAACTCAAGAGCACAGTTTTTTGCTAAGTAGAAAACATATACATATGTATATATACACTCAGAAAAGAGTTCGGCACTAAAGTGGATAAATTGACTCAAGCATTATTATTCAGAAGTTATTATTATTATTATTATAAAATATTAAAAGTGCAAACAATTAAATTCAGATACAACGCTTTTTAAGTTTTTGATTTTCAATTGTTAATAAATATATTTTGAAGACATTACAGTCAACCAGAAAATTGTTTTAGATTTTCTTTCAAAGTGTATATACTCAAAAAGTGCCCAAGAAATTTGCACTTCTCTTATCCAGTAAATTGTTTTTTTTTTGGAATTTGTGCGCAAAAATCTTACACACACAAATATAAGTATATTTTCATATATATTAAATGATAAATATTTTATACAACGTTAGCAAAATAAATAAATATATATAATTTGAACTTTAAGATTATAGCGTATGAATATACCCAATTCAAACTTTAAATTTAAAGAGTATGTCGTGAAAATGCCAAAAAAAAACAACAAAACGTGAAGGTTAAATTTACAAGGCAATCAGGCGCTCGGCAATAAGATAAAATAGCAAAATACTAAATGGAATACATTTCTAGAAAAATGTTCTAGTGCCATAAATGAGGCAGTCTCACACACCTACGTACACCACAGTGGGCGTTAAATGTGGCACAATGGGACGCAAACATCTTGTAAGGGATATTCATAGATACCTATTAGGGTTAAATAAAAGGGCGATAAAATATTAAAGTGTTTGCATCGATTTCTTTTGCTGTTTGTTTATAGACATAGTAAAAATTGTTGTTAACAACATTTAAGAATTTTTAAATTAAATTATACCTCTGAGTTAGCTGATTGTCCGAGTCAAACAAAGTCCGACAAAAAGCATATTTAGATTTCTAGATATGAGAGCAAAACTCTCGCGACCTTGTCGTCTATTTATAAAAAATGTAGTATTTGTGCGTTTTGTTTGTTGCTCAAATGAATCATTTTGATGGCAAATTTTTTTATGATTTTCTTACTTTCGCTTTGGCGAAAGGAAAACCCAAGCGATCTAAATGCGATTTAGTTGTTGAACGCGTTCAATGTCTGTTCCATGACCATGAGGCTGTTGACAACGGACTCTGACGATATGCATCACATAAAATAGATTAGAATAGAATATAGAATAGAGCACAAGATAGTATCTCAAAGATAAATAGCGCCATGTGCGTGAGCTAAAAGTTGAAAATTGCGAAAGCATTAAATGAGAAAAAGGCGTCCATTCACCCAGCAACTTCAAAGGCGGCAATTGAGCGTTGCAGCTGCAACAACTTTAATTGATTTATACTTGTGGCATTTACCAACTCAAGTGATTGAAAGCCGTGGCAAAACCAACATCAACAACAAGCGGAAAGACTAACAAACAATAAACGTATATAGCAAATTTTATCATTCCCAAAAGCCAACTGCAAAAAACAAGTATGAATGCTGTAGGCGAGGTAGCTCGACGATGAGATACCTTAAACACAACAGATAAATATATATGTATACATATATATTTATGTTTTATTATTAAATTAAATACTAGAGTAGGCAAGCTACAAATGACTGCGACTTCTATGGCTACTCAACTTTGATTTGTTTCGAAGGCATCAATAAGCTTCTTCAGCTGGTCAGCAAAATTAAAAAATATATCCCTAAGCTTTTGAAAAAAATTAGTGAGCTCGACTACGAACTATCAACACTGCCAAAATGCTTTGCACACTTCAATGTAAACAGGTGTAGAAGTACTCTCCTTTCTTATGGCAAGCACAGGTACTGAAATGTGAAATCTTCTTACGCCTGCTGTTAGTAATGAGGTTGCTTAAGTTTTAAATATTAACTTGGGTTGTTCTTTGACGATTTTGGTGAACATTTTGCAGTTTATCAGTAATATGTCAAGTTAATTCTGAATGGTCGACCTAAAAAATTAAATAAACTTAATTTGCTTATGGCATACGACAAGTTTTACACCAATCATACTTTTTTACATACTTTGCACAAACTATTATACCCTTTTTAACCATTTTGAATGGGATCACTGAATAAAGCAAAAAGTCTCAGTTCAAGTTTTCGAAAAAACCGCGTGCTTTAAACTTGTCAAATTTGGTAGAACGATTTTTGACCGGTTTGTCCGGGCTCAGCGTATGGAGACATGTGCTCCCACTAGCCAGATCAGATCACAGCTCGCATTGATCACAGATTGAGTAATTTTCAGCTACAACAAAAGAGACAATAAGCTTTTGTAAACCTACTTTTTGGTTTTTTTTTTTTGTGCCGCGCCAATAGTAGCACAAAAAATGTCAAATTTAATTACGCGTCGATGCGCAAACAAATTGTGTGAAACAAGAGTTTTGCAATCAACAAAGCGAGCTATATACAATTGGTACCCGGCACACGATAAGTGCTCAAAGCTTAAATGATAAATTCGAGATACATGAATGCAGGTATCTAAAAGATACAAAACCTGAACACGTGCTCGCTGCACAAACAAATTGTTTTTGCCTCTGGCTTGTTGAAGTGGACAACTTTTGACGCCCTCGCAGTTGGATTTGGGGATTTTGTTTTTTGTTTTCTTGTCTATGCCCGCTTAATTTCAAAAATCAGATCAGTTGGCATGATTTATTTTGACAATATTTTCAATATGACTGCTGTTAGTCATTGTTTATTCGTTAGGCAAATAGGTCATGATTTGATTAAATTACGTATTATTATAAAAAAAAAACTGTTTTTTTCTTGTTACAATTTTTAACAATTTAATAGAAATGCTGGTTGGTTTTTGAATTATGACTCAACATACATGAAATAGTTAACTATTCACACATATTTAATAAGAATCGTATGTTATTATAAGAAATCTGACTTACTGCTATTTAGTATGCTAGAAATTTGATTGAATCATCCCCAATCTTTATTTTAAAAGAATCTTGTATTACGACTAAGATATGCGTCATGTGAAAGAGGATGTCATTATACTCTGAACTCATTAACACTGGGAAGAGGTACATTGAAGTTATGAAAAAGTATGTAAGCAGCAGAGGGAAGAATCTAAGACTCGACAAAATCATACGCTTTCTTGATCAGCATCAACAGCCAAGTTGATAAGCCATGTTTTTACAAAAGAGTACAAGACAACTTTGGAATATAATTTCACGTATACCGTAGACAGTTCAGTCTTATTTAATTTTATCAATAACTGTCCTGATAACAACAAAATATACAATGGTACAGATATAACTTTCTAATTGATGAACTTTAACTCATTCATTCATTAAGATCGCATAAGTAATACAGATAAATACATATTTTCATATTGTACAAGCTGATGTCAGCAAGCTTGCTATATATCTATAGCTCAGTTATGGTTCAAGGTATTTTCTAATCGGAATGTCTTGTCAAGAGCAACTTGTTGAGTATATGGTAGTCTTATTAGTCATTATTATTGAGATCGGTTAATTAAAATAAAATTGTTTTTATTTGAAATCACTTAATTACGAGATGGGTTTTGAAAAATACATAACTTGACAATTAAAAATAATTTATTTGGAAAATCGTTGTTGCCATTTAAAACATTATCTGTCCCTTATTAACATAAGAAATGAAATTTATAACTCAATTGTTGAATATGTTAATTTATTAATGTGTAGCTTGAGTTGTTAGAGATTAAAAGTGAAAATTTATGACAGCTGTCTCGATTAAGATATCTTTCCATTAATTTACACAAAAGCTTAATTATTTCGGTAGCTGCAAAAGCTGCAAAGACTCAAATATTTTCAAAATATTTCCACTCACGACCAAATGCAAGTCAACTTGAGCTCTTTTTAAGCATTTTTATCTGGCGAACCTTTCACAAATTTCAACATTTAACGGTGTTTTCGTTACGGCTGCTCACAACGGCGCCCACACACATGCATGCAACACGATGCAATGACAATCGCAACCAGTTGCACTTGACGAACACAAACACCACTTTCCAACTGAAGCCCACACATAACAATCGCATCGACTGAATGACAGCCGGAAATTCTTCAGAGAAGTCGCTAGCGAGACGCGTTCATATCGCGTGCGCTTTTGTCCGCCCACGAATTCGCTTGAACTTGACTCTGAGCTTTTTTTTCTCGCTTTTATTTGTGAGCTGTTTATGACTAAAGCACATGACAATTGTATGCAAGCTGAAGTTAAAGTCATCATTCGATATTAATGTGGTTATTACTTGGTTATTATTGGCAGATGCCTTTCAGCTGGTAGTGGCCAAGAGAACAGCTTTTAACGTTGTTGCGAGTCACACTCGAGGGCACTTAGTCAAGCAGACACCCACACAGATTCGTCTACGTGGCATAGTTGGCATTCCACTATTGCATTGAATGTGGGTTGCCTCACAGTGCCAAGCTAATTGGCCGCATCGAGGGCTTCAAGTGTTGTACAGACTTTGTTGCCACACTCAGAGCAATCTCTTGCCACACAGGCCGGCCTATTGTATGACAATAGATATGCACAACTTATGCGTTTTTTTTTTTTTTTTGTAACTGGAGAGAGAAGACCTAGATGTTCTGCGGCCAAACTGCGCATTTTGTTTGCCAAGCTAGTTTTCAATTTATTCACGATATTACATATTACACACAACTACTGAAAGACGCGTGCGAAACGCGTCAAAAACGCGCCATATGTCTGCTTAAATTCAAAGCCCGCTCGACGATCTCACATCAAATGTATATGTATCTGTGTATATATGTGTGTGTATGCCCAGCTTAAGCACAACGTGCTTGAGTAGTACTCATTAAAAAGTTTACTCTTCTATTCTATTCTGTTCTATTCTATTCTATTCTGCCTTCACCTCTGTGCTCCCCTCCCCGATACCCATATTAATTGCGTAATTTGTTTAGCAGTGTTTGTTGCTTTTGTTCTGTCAAGATTCTTTTTCACATCTTTGCCTAGCGCTTTTTTGCTTTGTGCAATTTTTATTTTCAGAACGGTTACAAAGAGAAGGAAATAACTTGCATCAACAATTCTAATTGAGCTACATGCCAACAATTCATATATACTATTAGTTACTATACAATTAATAAACTTGATGCCAATGCTAAGCACATTTTAGTTTTCCCTTGGCTGCGTATTAAAGAGTCAACAAACTGTGAGCAATTTCCCCTTTTGTTAGTTGAGTTTTATTTATACAGCTTAATCTTTGTTTTGATTTTTTTTTTTTTTTTGTTTTTATGAAGTGCGAACAAATTTAAACGCATCGGAAATTTGCTTTGTTTTATTTTACGGGCAGCTATAAAAAGCGATTTTTACAGGTATTCAACTGCAAAAGAAGCGAAGTTAAATTTCTTGAATGTGATTTTTGGGTTTTGGCGATTGTTGTAAAGTGTTTCCCATGTTTAACAAGACATTTTGGCGTGTGATTATCTCATCAGCTTCGTATTGCCCCAGGCCCAAACTTGTTAGCCAGCACGATCGAGCTGTATATGCATCCGATGGATAGATAGATAGATACAAACCGGCTGAATTTGCATGTGCCAACATTAAATTGGAGCTGCGCCGTTGTCGGCGTTGCATGTTAAGCGTTTGATTAATTTAATGACAATGCCCGTAGGCAGCATGCGATGAGGCATAGATTACATATGTGTGTGTAACTGTGCATGTGTATGAGTGTGTGTGCGTTTGTGTTCCTCGTGTGGATGATATCAGCTTTCGAAAATGCTGCAAGGAAAGTGGCGCTGTTCAATTGATTTAACTATGCAATTTTATACATGTTTCCTCGAAAAAAATACAAAATAATAAGACAAACATTGTAAGCTCAGCTGCTCAGCTGATGTTGATGATGCGATTCACTGATTTATTTCATAGCTATATTTAACAATCTGATGTACAAAGATACACATCCATATGCATATATGTATTTACTGTGTGTTTGGCAAAATCAAATTTGAATTTTTCGCTTTTGTGATTGTGCTTTTTCTAATTTTAAACGAGATTTGTTTTATAAACAAATTGACGCTGACCAAATGCTCGAACGCTGGTTGACGTCACAGAAATCCATTCTTCTTTACCTTTTGCCATAGCTAACGGAGTCAAGGTGGGCAAAACACATGTATAGACATCTTAGCAGTAATTGTTCTACTGACGTCACAGATTACATAATATTAGTGCCACAACAAATGGTGTACCGCTAATGCATCTATAAATTGCAACAATACTTCAGTTTTATAATGTGTAGAAATAACATATCTATCTAAAATCTTTTTAAGCTGTGTATACTATGCCTTTCTTTTTATATTAATCAATTTCCCTAATTTATTTCCAGCTATAAATCTCATACAAAATGCCGAAACCACTCGTTGGCTCCTGCTGCCTATGTCAGTCGACAAGGAATGGATCTGTTATATCCGGCGCGTTGGCCATTATACTATCCATAATCACTATTATTGTGATATTCACGACGCGTGTGCATTTCAAGACAATTATCTTTGACTTTATACCAAATGATATTGTTAAAATCATACTCGTGATAAATCTATGCATGACGATATTAATATCATTGCTCATGATTGTTGGTGTGCTCAAGGTATACTACTATAATTCTGCTATAATCACCAACTGCATTTAAACATGTATATTTAAATATATGTATTTATAGCGTAATCATTATCTGATGGTTCCTTGGGTGGTGCTAGGCATTATGATTGCCATTGGCCTGTTGATTTCCGTAATCTACACTGGAGTTGTCTTCTTCATCGATGGTTTCGTTCTGACGGGCGTTCTCTGGTTGATCTTCGGACTGATCTGTTGTGGTAAGTGCACATTTGGCATTCATGCGGAAAATGGTGGCTTCTACTTGTGCGGTTTTTAGCACCGGATGGCGTTTTATGGCACTCGTGTATAGTTTATTGACGCATTTATCATGCGTCGATTACCTGCATGCTGAAAGCAAAGGGGGCAGCAGGGGCACAATTCAGTCTGCGGACAAATGAGGCGCGAAGTGCTTGCCACGCAATTAGTTTGCTTGCCAAAAGGCAGAAATAATAAATGGCCATGTGAGGCAAAACAGTAGTCATTCGTATATAAAGAACACGCTTATATCGGCCATTTTAAAGTTATTGCAAATACATTTGGAAAATCTTCTTATTATCATTCTCAGAATTACAGCAATGATTTCTACGTAATTTTAGGATGCATTGTAGAGTCAATGGAGTGAAAAGAAAGACTGTATTTTAATTAATATAACCCAATTATTTTGTATGCATTTGAACAGTTTGATTAATTTTAAGTTACTGTTTCAAGGAACGGATAAATATGATTATATATTAATAGACTTTAGGAGTACACACAAATATTAGTTTTTATTGTAGTTTATTTTTTCGTTTATTTTTCTTTATGATTTAAATGATATTCTTTCAAGCAAAACTTTTTTAGTACATTTGACCAATGTTTTGCATTAAATGCAATTATTTGTAAATTTTATATGAATTCAAACATTTCTTATATATGCCTAAAAGTATACTATATTTTTTATAATCAATTGGTACATTTTTCAGCGTATAACAAATGAGTAATTTTGTTGGCAATTGAGTGAAAAATTTGACATGTGTTGATAGATACATATATATATAATAATCCTCTACATTTTAAATTATAAACATATGTTTTTAAATATTTTAAAAGTATGAAATACCAGTTGAATGGCAATTTATTTGCATATTAACGCACTTGTAGAATGAACGAATAATAAATGATTGCCAGCAATAATATTGGCAGTCAGCAACGCCCACAAATTCTAAAACAAGCTGTTGTCAAACTTTTTTTGTTCATAGCTTACTTATGTTTAGCTTATTAATATGTCGATTTATCTTTTTACAGCTGTGCTCACATATTGCTGGTGTGTGGTCTACAGCGAGTACGCAAATCTAGCCGACGAGAGCGAACGTGGACGTTACAACAAGCAGCCCTATCGTCGTTGATCAATTGATAGTACAAGTATATATATATATATATATGACCAGTTTTACTCACATCATCGTTTCACGGCTTAGATAGCATACACTTATATGTACATCTTATCTGTTAGTTGATAATACTAAAACTGCTTATGATCGTAATTAGCTCATATGTTTAACTAATAATTGTAATTTAATTATTTAAAAAAAGATGCCCCGTTTGGCATATCCGATTAATAAAGGTTAAGTAAATTAATTTGATGGGGCCCGTCGTAAGTGCAATCGAGTTACTTAACAAATCAATTTCTATCACTGTCCAAAAATGTTTGTTGTAATTTGTAATTTGTTTGTAACTTTTGTATCGAAAGAATAATATTGTTAACACGTACAAAAATAAAATAAATATGAAAAACTTAGTGTGTACGAGGTCATTGTGGGTTTATTGTGCTACTTCTCTCACAAATATGTTTTTTATTTCAAAATATATATATTTATTTCTCTCAAAGTCTATCAAAATTGTAAATTAACTAAAATATATATAGTTATATATATATATGTATGTGGGTGTGATTTATTATTGAGTGGGCGTGTGGCTTGTCTTGTAAAGAGCTAGGTGTTTGTTTGTTTGTTTACAGATCACTGCGTGTATATTTGGGCTTCAGCTCCTCGATGCGCTTAATAAAATCGGATTTCTCCAGACAACCATCGCAGCTCTCGTCCCAATCGTTTAGTATCTTTTTCAGATCGCGTACTTTCAGTTTCTTAAGGTCAACATTATTCAAATCAATTTGTTTCTCTACAAAACGAAAGTCAGTTAAATGAAATTATTTAAATTATTAATTTGCTTAAATTAATTTTTGAAACAAGGACATACCATAACGCAAATCGCATATTTGGGCATCCATCTTCTTCAGTTTCTCACACACTTTCTCCGCTGGCATTGACCAGCTCAGGGGCTTGCTCAGTTCATTCAATATGCCTGTGGCCGACTCCTCAAGACCGCCCAGGTAATAGCACTACGTGGTAGAAAAATCACACATACATATATATATATTGATTTGATTAGACACAACCTGTTTGCCGGCAATTTGGCCTTGGGCTACTTACGAATCTATGCTCCTTGTTTTTCTGCGTCTTGCAGAATTTCTTAAAGTCTACCTCAATTAATTTGTAATCCTTTTTCGTTGCATCGTCCAGTGTGGCAGCAAAGCGTCTCACAGTCTTTACACAAACTGCAATTGCATTGGGTGAAAAGCTATTCGACAAACATTTTATACTTACGTGGCCATTGTCGGCACACAAATTACAGCTAGCTCAATGCTTACCTTCGCAGTCTTCCTCTTTGAGCGCCAGTGCCGTCTGTGCGACGCCAACAACTAAGCAGATCATCAGGACAATTTGTGATGTGTTCATTTTGCAGCCGTTTTCGAATGCTTTGATTTAATATTATATATAATTTAATTGTTGGTAGATGCCCACGTTAGCCTGCCTGACATCCAACTTGTTAGCTCGACTTGTGTTCTAACAGTGTGACCAGTTTGTCAAACCGCAAAAATACCACACGTTTCTAGAAAAAAATACCAAGTCTTCTTAAAACAAATCGACAAGGAAAATATACATATTTAAATATAAACTATTTAAAAAATACTAAATAAGTTAATCGGATTTTGTAATCGAAACTTAGGCCAAAATTAAAAGAAATGTTAGACCAAATATTATTATTATTATATTAATATTAAATATTGTTGTATGTTACTGAGCATGTTTGGAGACCAACAATATTTCTTATATCTCTTTAAGAATTTTCGTAATTTAGTTGTGGTTGTTTATTTATTTATAAATATATATGTCTACTTATAATATATAATAAGTTATTGAAATCAAATTGAGTATGAAGGAAATTCTTTTATCAGTGTTACCCAAAAGAATGCTACAAAAAATACAAGCTCGTATTGATATTTAAACGTATGAAACAAAATTGGTAGCTTTATACTGATTCTAGACTTTCTATACTTGAATTTAATATTTACAAATGTTAAGTCAAATAAAATCATTTTTATATGTAAAAACAAATTTTACAATTGAATTCTATATTTATATTCATTTTGTGTCAGCTTAACTGCTTAAGCGGACCATCCTCGTAAGTGGTTTAAAGAAGAAGGGCATGAATTATGGTAAGGAAGAGTTTTAACTTTCCAATTCTTTTAAAATTCCTCACTTTTCAACTTCTTATGCAGAATTTTATATATATAAAAAGGCCTTCATAATCTGGAAGGTAATTCCGAAATTGGATCATTTTTGGCGGAGATATATCAGTTTGATATTGAGTCATTACAAAAAAAAAAATTTTTATCGTGAAAACTCGAATTTTTTCAGCTCGACGACATAAAAAGGACTTCATAATATTGAAACTAGTTCGGAAATTGGATACTACTTCGCAAAAATAAACCAGTTGGAATTTAAATTTCTACTGAAAAATTAATTTAATAAATTAAGATTCATGCACTTGCTGCGTTTATGTTTTTTATATTTATGCTATTGCTTTGCAGTTCACACTTTAACAAGTAAAAACGGCAAATATGCATATTTATAAGTGTTGTCCATGAATGAGATCAGCCAGGCTTAAGGAACAACGCGTCCGGCAGCAAGTTGACTGTACTTGTCAGACATTTAATTGGCTCAGATTTAATTATGCGCTCACTCGCCAAAAGTATCAACTGACGCCTTGAATATGCAAATGAATTCGCGGTAAACGTTTATTGCTTGATATTAATTTAAGCAGCTGCCAGACTATGAGCATGACTTTATTTTTGGCCTTATCATTATCAGCGCAGCCACAGCTAATGAATTGTGTGCCAGTAGCTCTCAGAATCTCTATGGATGAGAATGAGATTCTGCTCATTTTATTAATATGTCGCCAAGCGTTGATTTTAATTAGTTAATGTTAATTAATTTATTAGTAGATTTATGCATAAAATAAATCAATACTAACGCAAACATAGCCCAACAAATTATTAAGAAAGAAAACTGCGTACTTGTACATTAGGGTTAAAAAATATCGGACCGCGCCGTTTTGAACAAAATCCATTAAATATTAACACAATATGTCATCAATGGTATCGCACTGACGGTGCTATTTTCGCTGTCAGAATGCCTGGAGTAGCTCTTTAAGTTCATAATTACGACAAGGACAAGGCGACAGAAATAGCATGCCAAAGATATAAAGTCCCTGAAGTTTTGCCAGACAGATGAAAGTAGCTCTCCCTTTCCCCTCAAGCGAACTCTTCATCCATCAGCATTAAAAGTTTAATAAATAAGAAACTAATATATATATATAAGAAAAATAGCAACATTCCTGTCATGGTACTCAATGCATTTTTTTTTTGATATGGGCTAAAGATTACTGCAAGTAACACTGAGTTGCCAATTGCAATCTGCTCTCTTTATTTATTTTGTATCACATAGTGGAAAAATATGGTGCAGGCTTGGACTTGGTCTGTGAACACTGTGTTTTAATATGTTTATGGCATTGTTTTTTTTTATATTATAATTGTCTTGCATTGAACTTAATTCCTATAGTATATGTGAATCTGCTTAATGAAACTTTTATAATTGTGCTATGAATAATTTGTAAGTGCACTCACAGTTTCGCTGTTGATCATATATTGCTTGCATTACCGCGCCTCATTAATCAAATGTAATTTGCCGGCTCTTCACAAGGCCGGTCGGCTACCTGCCAACTAAGATGGCGAAAATGTCAGCCGTAGTAAAATTGTCGGCCATTTTGCGTGGCGAACGGAAATGAGAAGTCTCTTCGTCGCTCGCTCAATGTAAATGCGAATGCGTGTGTGTGTGTGTGTGTGTGTGTGTGTGTGTGTGTGTGTGTGTATGTTGCTAATTAACTGTTTTACATTAAGTGGCCATAAAGGCAGAGGCTGCTGAACATTTTAGTCTATTTTAATGTGGCCACACAAATGGCAGGCGTGATCGGTTTGGACAATGAGCAGCAGCAGCAGCAGCAGCAGCAGCAGCAGCAGCAGTAACAGCAACAGCAGCATTAACAATTGCCCATTAGTTGGTTGTCGTTTTGGGTCTGTTCTGGAACTTAAATGATTTACGAACGCTTTAAAGACCGACCATAAAAGTGCTGAAACTGTCGGCCTCTCTTTTCCCTCTTCTCTCTCTCTCTCTCTCTCTCTCTCTCTCTCTCTCTATCCATTTCTCTTTTGTATTTTATTTAATTAAATACTTTACTTTGGTCTTTGGCAGTGCTGAATGGAATGGTTAATGCGGTCCCCGTTCTACATAAATTGTGGCAAAATCATTTGCTTTAAATTATTTGCGGCTAGTATTTCTTGTTACTGGGTCAAATGACTGAAGCATACGTAAATGCTGGAAATTGGTCAAGTAGTTAAGCCTGCAGCTGACCGAATACTATTGGCCCTTAGATTTATATACTTGTGCCTGGTCCTTTTGTGCTGTAAAGTAAATCAAAATCTACAGCAAATTACTAGTTGGCAGTTTGTGTGGCATTTGGCCAGAAACTTTCAGCACAATTTTCAGCAGGTGTTTTATGGGGCCCGCCCACAAATCACAAACCAATGACGGCTAATTAGAGTGAAAAATAACAGCAGTGCCTCAACAGTGTAACAATGACTTTTCCACAAAGAATTTTGAACTATTTCAAGCTCCCCTAGCAGCTCATGCTGCCTCTGGCTGAATCCAGCTCGCCTTTGTTCTAACTTATCAAGCGTAAGTGGCGGAAAACTTTTGGTCCACACAGTAATAAAAATTTTCCATCTAATATAATATTCTAATGGTCTTTTCAGTTGGAATTTAAACTATAATCACATATACGCATCTAAATTTAAGCTTACAAATAAAAGCAGTGTAAAATTATATCAGCGATTAAAAAAAAGAATTTAACTTCAAAATTTGATTAAAATTTGAGTGAAAATATAATTATTTTGCGGAGTGCATTCTGTTGTAGAGCTTCTTTCGGTCGGGTGGCACAATTTAAAAGAAGATTACACCGCAAGCTGCGTTGGTCGCCATGTGCGCTTCTGTGCCGCTGCCCCTTGGCAACATCAAAAGACGCCAGAGCTAAAAACTTTGCAGCCGCTCAAGGAACACGTAGCACCCACTAACACTGGCGGGACGATGGCGATTTCCCCTGCGACACTTGTCGAAAGTTGCGCGTAATTACGACTATGTGCGGCAAATAGCAGTGAGCAAGTGTTGGTGGAGTTACAGTTTAGCGGGGGGTCTTTGGGGCGTGGTAGTCAGTCAAAGTGGCACCATGCTGCGGGCTTTGCTTTAGTTTATGGGCCCTCGATGCTCTCCACTAAACTTGGTGTTTGTTTCTGCTCATATAAAAACAAAATCCATCAATGCTTGCATTTAATATAGTCAATAGAATCCCAGCTCAATAGTGAAAGCATAGTAGAGAATTTTGACAAACTTCCAAGTTTATTTAGATGTGCATTTTGGCAGTGAAATAATTTAAATCATGTTAACAATAATATAATTATTTAAAAGAAAATAAAAAAGATCTCAGATTGCTTATAATATCGAATTTCGGTTAGTTAGTCAAAATTACATGGTAAAGCAAATGAACATAGTAAATCTATCGAAGTTCTTGGATGTAAACAAACTTCAGAGTGAGCATAAATGTGAGTTATGCAGATAAATATTAATATGTTCAATAATAATAGGACACATCATTAAAAAAGAATACAAAAATTTCTCATATATCAAGTTTCTGGAACATCTCCTCTGTCAGCCTGTATAATTTCTACATTTTCCGCAGCGAACTTTTGATTTGTGTGCAGCTGCAGCGCATTCAGCTGTCATATCAGCCTTCTTCCTTTCAAATAACTCGGGACAATAGCAAAGTGTCGCCACAGAAAACTTTTGCTTCGGCTGCGCTGATTTTGAGTCTAAAGTTGTTTGGCCGTTGTTTGACGTTACGGCTTTTAGTCTACGGCCATTGTTAGACATACACCCCTAGCGAGGCTTTATTACAAATTTAAAGAATTTCCATAAATTAGGCAGCAGGAGCAATGACACTCGACAGCATTAATATGGTTTTAATGTAATGAAGCAACACTTAGTCGTGAATGAGTCGTCATCTCACTCGAACAGGCAATGAATGAACGACTGAATGAATGAGACAATGAGACGTGCTATGAATCCGCAGACCATCAATCAATGTGTTTGGTATGAAAACTATAATAAAATCATTAGTCTGGTAATCCCTGAACGTTTTGCAACCGAAATCAAAATAAAATCATCAGGCCAGAAATGATGATGAATGGTTCTGAACGGGGATCTCTGTTTGGTCATGACAAAATATTTTTTTCCCTCGCCAATCTCTTTTTAATAAACAAAATACACAGACACACACACGCACCACGGCAACTATATGATAGGGAGAAAATGATTGTGTTGGCCATGGTCTAGTGGCCAACACTCAATAGCCACTGGGATCAGCAGCGACAACAACAACAAGAGCAACAAATGTTGGTGTTGGCCCAACGGCATCATTATCAGACACAACAACTTGCATTGCGAGGCTGAATTGGATTTTTTCTTTCATTTTTGGCAACCAAGAAAAATGAAAATGTTTAACGGGAAAAAATAAAATACTCACGTTTCTTTCCCAAGCGAACGTGATTCAATTTGTTTTGTTGGTTAGAAAACTAAAATAGCAAAAAGAATATATAACTAAAGGCAGCAAAGCAAAGCAAAGCAAAGCGAAGCACACCAAAGCGGAGTAAAGCACAGTAAGCCAAAGCGTAAGCATGGCGAAAAGCAAAATTATAGCAATGAAATAGGAGCATTAAGTTCGGGCGGTCTTCAATGCTAGGAAGTCGACCAACAAGCCAACCACCCAACCAATCTAGACCACACTCGACCCCCTATCAAAAAGCAGGCAATGCGGTCAGCAGAGCAATCCCTGGAATTAAGATCAAGGCGCTTCGCTGGACGACCTAACTTAGGTGTTCATACGGGTTGCGGGTGGTTCTCTAAACAATGAATATACAACAAAAGTGGGCAATGAAAGTGCGCGTCGAGGGAACTGGGTGGATTTATAAGTTTTGAAATTCTTGAGAACTACACAGCGAAATTATGCAAATAGTAATATACATTTAGAATACTAAGTGAAAATAATAATAACTTAGAATATAGATATATATATTTATAAATACAGCTTTCAAACAATATTTTCAATCAAGAAGAGCAGAGATAGGAATATTTATAATTAAAACTATAAAATCATCTAATAATTTAAAATGCATTATATAATATTAATTGGGTTTCGGATTTACTTATAATAAGTTGTTATTAGTGCGAAGTGAACAAATTTCAGTATAATTAATTCTGTTTGGAGTAAAAAAAAATTCTTCAAATTGATTATATGTTTATTTATGTATTTAATGTGGTCTAAATACAATCCAAAATATAAATTAATGTTTCGCTATATGAAATTGAAATGAAGTACATAAATTAAAAGTAGAATTAAAAATGAGAGCAAAATAAATTGAATAAGGATATAATAAATCTGGGGGTATTAAAATATAAAAATAAAATCGGGTTGCATATTAATGTTGTTGTTGGTTGCATATTAATGTGGAATTTTGTATATATGTATGTGATTTACTGACATTTCATAATTTTACGCGTCCCACTCGTATTTACAAATGAAGTTAAGTTTCTGTGGGCAGCAAACATACCCATAAGCGCACATGTTATGCGGCATGTCTATTGTGCCGACTATAAGGTCATTTTAATTTAGTTTTTGGTTGTGTTTTTTGTTTCTTGACAATGTTGTCCGTTTTCTATTCGTTTTTTTTTTTTTAATATTATTGTGGGTTGTCTTCTTACCGCTGAATCTGTGGGGTTTTTTTTTGGGCTTCGGTCAGTCCTTAGTTGAATGTTAGTTCGGAGAATTGCGAGTGAATATACGTCCATTGTTGTCGTTATGACAATTACGTAACACATTTGCAAGACGCAAGAGAGGAGCGTAGCTTAAGGAAATTCAACTCATGCAGCCCTCAACTGGCCATTCTTGAGCCCAGAGAGCTTACTCATGCCACAGTTTCAATTTGGTCCCGAAAATACACTCGATGACATGCCAATATACAAGACTATTTGTTTGTGGGTGGGGCGCTGGGGCAAGAGGCCACGTGTTCAAGTGTACGACAATATCAACAGCTTCATTTTGGGCCAAAAAGCAAAGTCAATGCCAGAATTAATGGTAGACGAGCTGAGTCTCAACCAATTGTTGACAATTGTTGTGCCATGTCACAAAAAGAAATGATAAAATAACATTAACCAAGTGCGTCACGCACTTTCGCCACCTGTCACTCCATTCTTAAGTGCAGTGTGGCCAGCTTCAATAGTTTTTTTTTTTTTAGTTTAATATATTTTTATTATTATTGTGTATTTTATATACGTATATATTATTTCAACAGTCGGTACTATTTTGAGACCTCCTTCAATAACTGAGTTCCATGCCTGCCAAAGTGTCCATGCTGCTTGGTGGAAAGACATTTTTTTAATGGAAATTGACATGGTGACGTTGCTTAAAAATATATATATATTCAATTTCTGTATATATTGAAAATGGAAAATTAGATTTATGTATTTGTGAAGAAGAATTTTTTATGGAATAAAAGCATTAAATAAAATCGCTTGCTGATTGAAATAAAATTATAAACATGTTAAATTAATAATACTACTTATAGATATATAGCTGATCACCACAAATACCCCGCTAGGTTATGTATATAGTGCATTATGGATACAAAATATATATAATCAAAAATATTTCTTATGATTAATTTTTAAAAAATTGTATATTATATAAAAATAATTGGAAATAGGTTTTATACGTTATTTTCATACTTAATTTAAGTATTTTATTGAATTTGGCTAGCTGTCTCACTACATCAACTGACAACTTGCAACAATAGAGAAATCTTTCAATAATTTGCACAAAAGCCGTTTTGTCATTTTCAGGGCACGCTCTGCCCCCATGCTCCCTCTTCTTGCCGCCTTAGGATGTCAGTGGCAGACGTGGATATCGTCTGAGCTGCTACTTTATTGGAATTGTCGTAAAAGTCGATAACATCAGGAGCAGCAGCTGGAGCAAAATCGCTGTTGGGCTCAGGTCACAAGCAATTTAATGTCAATTTTGGTATTAAATGTGCTGTCCGGGCAATTCACCTGCTGTTCCGCCACTCACCCACATGTCATACAACGAGCCGACTGTCCATCTGACACACACACACACACACACACACACACACACACACACAGACAGCAATAGACTAAACACACACATAAATATACACTCAACATTATTAGTGTAGTTTCAGACTTGGCCCAAATAACTTTTGCAAACGAATATTGACGCTCACGGCTGGCACTTGATTAAATGTAATTAATTTCTATCTCAGTTCTTCTCCTTTGAAATGCATGTGTTGATTAATATGCGAGTTATGTGTATTTATTTGCTTGCTTGTACAGAAATAGCATTTAATTAGTTTTCAGTGCATTTTGTATGGCCCTCGAGGTATACAACATTATTTTATCAAGTGCCTGCAAATGGCGCAAAGCAACATAATGTTGCTGCTCTTGTTGCTTGACTTAGCTACTGTAAATCGTGTCACGCACCCTTGTTAATATGTTAACAAAATGGTGACTCACACACTTAGAAACATCCAGACACCCAAAGCCACACACACACACACACACACACACACACACATACATACATACATATATACGAAAAGCAAGCACAACTGCAATCTGCTGCCAAACGCAGTAAACTTTTTAACTAGTTACTTTTATTTTCAGCGAAGAACTGGATATAAATAGAATATTCACCCGCTGCGTTTTGATTCTCCGTCTGGCGTTGGCGTTTCAAGTTGAAAATTTGTAAACAATCTAAAGACGCACCGGAATTATATACATATACATATGTGGTTGTGTGGTTAACTTGGCACCAGCAAAGGAAAACTGACAAAAAAAAAAAAATGCTTAGGCAGTTACGCAACGCAATGTGAATACTCTATTAAATACAACTTATATGCTACAAATATGTTATGTTATATATTCAAATATTAATTAGTGACTCCTATTTTTAATTGTGTGATTTGTGTGCCCATAATTTGGCACGTGTTTAAGCGGAGAGCAGTAGTAACTGCTCTCCTTGATCCGAAATAATGGTAAGATTCATGTAGATTCTCTTTAAAATAATTTTCATTTCATGCGACAAGCTCAGTCGAAAAGACCATAAACATACCATTACTTTGATCAATTCTTGTTTGCAATAAAAAAAATGAGAGTGTTTATTATTTGTATTTTTAATCCACACAAAAATGTTAAAATAATTATTCTTCTGAGCATATCTTTAACAATATACTTAAGATAATAAAATGATTTTGAAACTATCGAAAATCTGTTAGTCATCATCATTGAATTTTAAAGAGCTACATTTTTCCAAAAAATATGTATTTCTTTTTTTTAGAAAAATCACAACGTATCTATGTGAAATATCTATGCAACTGTATACCATAAATTCGTATTGCATGCTTATATAAAAGCTGCCAAGCTAATAAAATATTTATGGTCGCCTTGAGCAGAGTATAAAAAATTGCAAACTTTTGAACACAACATGTAAAAAGAAAAAAAAAAGGAATTTAAGTCACATACGCACAGCTTCAGAGAAAGTAAGGAGAAGGGCGGGTGGTGGTGGTGGTGTGAGGGATGTAATAAGAGAAATCGCGGAAGACGGGCCACAGTTTGCATGAAGGCCAAGAAGCAGCGTGTGTCCAACACAAATGAACACACAAACATACATACATACACACACAAAGACACACATAAAGTCGACTGTTTGTTTGTTGAGTCAGCTGCCGCCATTTTGTAACCATTTTTCCATGTCATTCCATATACATCCCGGCACAAAATGTGTTCACCAAACTCTCAACGTTTTGCTTTTACTTCCCACTTTCTACTCCGTGTCCTCCGCTCAGTTGACTTCATTCAGTTGCCTTTGGGTTGATGAATTTTCCGCACGCTCTGCTTTGCTGTCTGCAAAGTTATTTTATACTGTGTCAAAATGAAGAAAAACTCGTCGCTTGATTAGAAAATTTCCATGCGGCCATCACCCTGCCTCCACTGTGCCCCACTCGGGGAGGTTTGAACAGTTTGAACAATTAGGCAAATTGCCCAGCTAACCAAACCAAATTCTCCAATGACTCCCTAAGTTCGTTTTAAACTCACACATCCTCTGCAACCTATACACGCTTATCGATTTGACTTGACTTGATTAACTTGGTTAGTCCGGTAAGTTGACGGTGTTCAGTTTTGGAGGCTCTCAGGCGTAATTACATTAACAATTCCGAAAACATTTCAAGCATGCGGGTGCAGTCCAAAACTCGTATAATGTCATTCCACTCAGCTAGGGCATTCAATGTTCCCCCGATACATATCCATTATTCAGAACGTGGTGCAAACAACAAGTCCAGCAAGAACAACAACAACAACAACAACCTGTGCTACGAATAAGAAGCAGCGGCCTGTTCAAAATCCCTTTATTCACATTGTTGGCCATCATATGGCCTCAGCATATTTAGTATATGAACCTGCTGTCTAACCTTGAGTGTTTGCGAGTGTGCATGTGGCATTCAACTAGCTCCGGGGGTTCCAACGGCAACAACAACTGGCCACACTCACACACACACACACACACACACACACATACATACACCCACATAGACATAAGCGCATTCAAAGGTTGCACAAACATGTTGCTGCATAAAACATCATGGAGCAGTTGGGTAGCTCACAATCAGATGTTTCGATAGCTTGCTGCTAGCTTGCAGTAGTTGTTTTCAGAATGCGGGACAAAAACTGGTGGGGACAATCTGTAATTAAGATTCGCGGCAACCATTCCGAACAAAAGTGGCGATAGCAATGTAAAAACTGTACGATGGAAATCATTTGAAAGACTTCAAGCGAATCTCATTTGCAGTATTGTTGGTTGTAAGTTGATTATTCGTCTTATCCTTGTAGATAAAGTGTAATCAGTTAAAAAAAAAAACGAATATTAAAAATTATAATAAATAATCATATTAGTTTTCATTACAACTTGGTGTAACTTTAATAATGTTAGGTAATTCATAATTGATATGCAACGTTTTCTTTAACAACTAAGTAAGCTTATGTTCTACTGCCAAACTCTGTCACTTGATAAAATGCTATGGAACTCTACTCGTTTTGCGACATTCAGACAACTTGTTATCGTTGACTGCCCATCACTACGCAGAGTGCAGTGCTACAGTTGGCCCCAGAGGCACTTGTTTTGCTTGCACCATAAGTCACACAGAGTTATATGGATGCAATGCACAAAGCTCGACCATGTTTGTCACTTTGTCACATTCTTTACCACAGTTACAGCAGCAGATGTTGCGCCTCATTGGATTTCGTTAGGGGGTTCTCACTGTGTGTTTTGCCATAGCAATCGCTGTTGGGCAGTGCTGGCGGCGAGAAAACGACCAAAATCTATACGGTTCCGGCTGAAGTGCAGACTTAACCAAACTTAACTTATATATCACAGCGATTTAGCATCGGTTGCACGCTCCATATCGCTTCACACAGTATACACCTTCCGCAACTAAGCAGCCTATGATATTATCACAGCTCAATGCGGGGTATGCCCACCAAATCGATATAATTGCATTACGAATTTGCTATAAGCGGCTTACTATTACGCAAGTTCGATGACAGGCGCTTGTCGTCCGGCAAATAATAAACAAAAATAATGTTGCCCGCTTTCAGGCGCCGCACATAAATTATAACTATAAAGACACCCAAAAGGCACCAAAAAAATAAGGATAAAACAGCGTAATAGGTGTTCGGGATCGACGCGTAGATAACCTGTTAACAGTCAGTGCTCTTGTTAATATAATGTATTTATTAGTCGAGCATTTTGACATTTTAAAATATTTTGAAGCCACATAGTTTATTTATTTGCTTACTTTTATGAAAGAGAATGTTCATAATTTTTAATATAATGGCAATATTAGCTTTATTCTTCTTTTGTATGTAGAAATTATCTTCGATTTCTCATTGCTTCAATTAAGTTAAAAAGTAAGCGGACGAAAATGTTAATAATAATTACCAAGTGTGTTATATGAGTTCTTGGCAATTTCTTTTCTACATTTATAAATTTATTTATTTTGATAAGCTGGAATAAATAAGAAATTTGTTCTACATTATCTTTATACAGTTATGTATACCCATATTAAGCAATTTGAATGTGCACAGGGTGTGGAGCAAAAATCGCATTTATATAGCATTTGTGCACAAAATCGCTGCGTTTGACTTTGCCCCCAAGGTTCGCTGATAATTTGCGCACATAAATTAACCAAAGTTTGGTGGACTGCCTTCAGATCTGAAACACATACATAACAGATGAGGTCAAATATGGGCATCGTATTGGGTTCCGATTGGTTGGCCGTTTGGGTCACACGGGTAAAATTAAAAATACTGCTGAATGGTTTTCGGCCTGTCCAAAATTGCTTTGTGTGTGTCTGTGTTATGGCCATTAGTAGGTGCGGGGTTCAGTTTCAACTTGCATGGCATGCAATCTGTTAATTTTAGCCAACTTTGCTTTGGCTATTGATAGCTGTTACAGACTGCCTCATTCCCCCGCTGCCCAATGACGTCCGTCTTCATTGTATATTGATGCGCCCTCATGTGAAATAATTGGCGCTGTTGTCCAACGGCGTTTAATAATTCATTTGTGTGTGGGTGTCTCTCTTTGTGTGTGAGCCAACAGAAAATACGTGCTGCTGCTGCTGCTGCAAAGGCTATTAAGTTGTGAACTCAATTGCCAGATGACTTAGCTTGCTGGCAATTGCCTGAATCACAGCTAAAGCGAAAACGCCTTAATATATATCCCCTGACTATTCTCTACTCTAAAGGGAGTTTAGCGTAGTCAGCTCGATAGCGTATATAATTTGATTTATATGCGCTTTTCCAATAAGGTCAAATAAATTATACATTAGTAATGTTTGGTTTCTTTTTTATAATATGGGCTCACGTTAGGTCTAGTAAAATTGTGATTTGTTACATCGGCCTTTTAACATTGTTGTATGTAATCAAATGATCTAAAATAACTAAATAATAAATGAAACACATTGATTATTTTAAAATTCACTTTATTTTTGAACAAACATTATTTTACAATATCTTTTTTATTTACTTAGTTTTTGTTTCATATTAATTAGTTTTCGACATGTACCATTTTTATTTTTATTGTTCGTTAATGATATTAAAAGCCATTACACATATATATATTAAATTATTTAATAATATCTCTCAATTACCACATTCAGTTCCATATGTTTTTTTTAGGAACCAAACAAATCTTTATTTTTCTGTTAAATAAATAAATTGATGATTTTAAAATATATTACATACTAAATAAAAGAGAAGCGTGTTCCAAGATTTAAATAATTAGAAATAAATTGCGAAATAGTATTTTAATATGTTAAAACTGATCACAGCAAATTGTTCTGAATACCCAAAGAGAGCGAAATATAGGCAACAACAATCGTGTTGTGAAATTTAAAAATATTACTTTAAATATATATTATATATGTAGAGATTTAGTGTATTTTCTTTATTATTTCCTAAAAATGTATTTACATAGAAAATTTGATTTAAAAATTTTGCTAAATGTGAACCAACCATTGTGATAAATAATTTTTTTATTTATTTATAATTATATTTCTTACAACAACCAAAATATTTATCTAAATTTTACGACATTCATTTCTAGTGCTGCAAATACCTTAATTATTATGATTTCTTTTCAAAGTTTAATTTTGTATTTTATTATTTATTTATTTATTTTTTTGTAACTTCATAAACCAAGTTTTCCTAATTTTCAACTTTATACAATTTATTTCAAGACTTAAAATTAAATGTTGAGTTTCGTGCTGTGTGTGACTTTTGGCTCGCTCCTGTGCGTGTGTATTAGTGTGTGGGTATGAATGTACATATAAATGTGTGTGTGCGTGTTTTTGTGTGTGTCTCAGTGTCTCTTGAAGCTGTTAGTTGATGTCAAAGTGTTGCGCCTAGAAATAGTTGTGTATTAGTTATGGGAGTATGAACTTGGGCGTGTCTTATGTGCCTTATGCTAAATTTAAATTTTAAGATAAATTTAAAATTAGGCAACAAATTAAATTTGTTGAGTATTTTCTTTTCCCCATGATAATATGTAGTTGTTGTTGTTATTTTTTTGTAGTTCTTGTAATTGAAATATTCTGAGCTGTTGTGCGTTCGCTTTACGTTGTTGTTGTTGTTGTCTTTTTTGGCATGCTTCTTTTTACTTACTAAACAAAAGTTTTCCTATTTGTTTCTTTGAGTAAGTTGTCTTAATCTTAAAGGACTTGATAATAGGAGTTTTCTTGTTCTTGTTGTTTATGTTGTAGCTGCTGCTCTTGATAAACGCAGTCAGTTTAGATATGTCTCATTATATATATGATCTGCTTATGGTGTCATTCAGACGCATTCTGTGCCCTGATCTCGTAACGGTGCCTAAGGCGGAAAAATAAGAATAGAGAAAATTGTTAGAAAGATTTTTCTAGTGTTTACAAGTGAAATAGAAATAGTATTTTAAACATAAACTATATTATAAAGTAAAATATGAGAAAAATAACTGCGTAAACGTGGATTATATTACCCAAAGACTAAAAATATAAATATTATCAGTAATTTTAAAGTAATCACTAAACAAAAATAAATATACACTCAAAAAGCAATGTAAATTTAATAAATGCAGAAAACGAATTCTCCAACTGGGTTAAATAATATAATAAAATATAATATATGCATAGAGATTTTAGTCTATCTTACAAAAAACTAGACATGCATATTCAGTTTGTGATGTTAATATTAAGTAATTTAAATGAAAAATATACAAAAACAAATAATATAATTGAGAATGATGTTAAGCAGATTTTACATTAATTTGCATTGATTTCAATGAAAATATCTGTGGCAGTCAACCGCAATGGAAAACCTCGCTTAATGACATTTTGCTTAATTTGGCATAATTATTTTGTTGTTTTATGCCACCAACAGCAAAATTTGGCGTGCTAATTAAAAAGGGTAAAAGGCGAGACGAAAAATGCAAAATTCATTTTAATTTAAATATTTTACTAAATTATCTGAAAACTCTGCAAAATGCATTTTGGACGCTCCATTGGCACTGTCAAACTGTCCTCTTTTGGCAAATTGGCCAATTGATATGCGTACTTTGATTGCATTGCATTGTAGCCGATATTTAATTATAGGGCATGTGGCCTAAAGGAGGTGGCGAATTGCTGTGTCATTTAGTTTTCAACAAATAATTGGCCCCTCCGGTGTTATGCGGCTTTTGGCTATTTATTAATTCGCCATAAATTAAATCATACAACAATAAAATCGCAATTATATGCAACAAACGATATAAAAATAATACCAATTGAAATTATTGTCCGCAACTTACCTTTAGCAATGGGCTATGTTTTTAATTTTTTGTTTTGTTCGCTCGCAGCGTGCAAAATGCATAAATAAATATTGATAAATATACGGGGAAGTCATGTGTGTCAACGGGATTATGCATATACAATTTATGCATAATTGTCTTAATTAAATGTGAATAGCCTGTAGTGGCTTAAGAGAAAAGGAGGAAAGGCATCTCCGGGCTGCCGAAGTTTAAATACCATTGCAGATACAACATTTATTTAACTGCATATTAATTATACAGCAATCTATTATTTAGTAAAATATTTTGGTCCGCAGTGGTGATAATTTTTAGTATAATTTTCTTTTAAAATTTGTTTTTACACTATTTTGAATATGATTATATTTTTAATCAGACTACATAAAGTTTCGACAACTTAGCTTTAGCATCAATTGTGTTTGTATGGTTGAAGTATATAGCTTGACATGGTCAGAAAAGCAATGAGTAATTGTTAATTAAATACGCATTCATAGTTTTATCTGCTATGCTGAACGGATATATGTAGAGCACCAATCTCAGTTTAATTATTCAAGTAAACTAGCTAAAAATGTCAAACTTGGTTTAAAATAATTTTAATATTCATTTTATTTTTGGCTGACAAAATTCAAAAGAAAGGAAAAAGTTGTAAAAAGATAGCTAAATATGTCAGCTTTGGAACAGCTTAAGACGGTCACTACCATAGTCGCTGATACGGGTGACTTTGAGGCGATTAATTTGTTTAAGCCCACGGATGCAACAACTAATCCATCGCTTATATTAAATGCCGCCACTATGGAACGCTATCAATATCTAGTAAACGATGCAGTTAACTATGGTAAAACTAAGGGGTGTTCGATGGCCAATCAAGTAGAGGAAGCCATGGATTATTTATGCGTGCTGTTTGGAGCTGAAATTTTGAAAATCATACCCGGCAGGGTATCAACAGAAATAGATGCACGCCTCTCATTCGACACGTCACGAAGCGTGGAGAAGGCATTGAAATTGGTAAGCTTATATAAAGCGTTTGGCATAAGAAGAGATCGTATCCTCATCAAGCTAGCGTCAACCTGGGAGGGCATTAGAGCGGCCGAAATACTGGAAAAAGAACATTACATACACTGTAATCTGACGCTTCTATTCTCATTAGTTCAGGCTGTGGCCTGTGCGGAGGCTGGAGTAACATTAATCTCACCATTTGTGGGTCGTATTTTGGATTGGCATGTGGAAAATACAAATACCAAAACGTTTAGTCCACAGAATGATCCGGGCGTCATATCTGTTTCGAACATCTATAATTACTTTAAGAAGTATGACTATAAGACCTCGATTATGGGCGCTTCATTTCGAAACACTGGCGAGATTAAAGCTTTAGCTGGCTGTGATCTGCTTACGATAAGTCCAGCTTTATTAAATGAATTGGAAGCTGATCGAAATGAAGTTCGAACGCAATTATCCGTATCTAATGCCAAACAGCAGAATATTAGGAAAATGTGCATTTATGAAAATAAATTCAGATGGCTAATGAATGAAGATGTTATGGCCAGTGATAAGTTAGCCGAGGGCATCAGGAAATTTACAACTGATACGGTGAAATTAGAGAATTTACTAAGGTCATTATTTTAACTTGTTGTGTTCAAATATCGAAGACTCATAAAGCGCCTGGTGTACTCTCCAAAAGCCTATATTATAAGCTTTTCCGATATTCTACTTCTATAGCTACTTTTGCTTTGATCATAACATTGTTTTTTTTAACTGCAATCTGTTGAGGGTTTTTCTGTTTCAACAATAGAACTTCGCTAGACCCTATAAGCACATAAGTGCACATTTATATTTTTGTTAGACACACTTATGAGATAATATTTAGAAATATGATAAATTTTATGATACAACATACTTAGATGTTAAGTATAAACACTCAGATATTGGCAACTTGTTGGTACAACGATCAGCAAGAATGGCACATCTCTCAACTTGTACTTCAATTACTTATGCATAGTTTATACTTAGCCCGAAACAATAAAACTGAAATAGTTGCCAGGCTCTCTGGCCGAATGCAGATGTGGCTTAAACCCTATTGAATACTTATCCATCTATGTACAACATTTAGTTCTAGCTTAAGTTTAAAACTCTGTTTGCTGTCGGCCAGCTTAAAATCTCACATAGCTAAAGTCATTTGGATGTGGATTTGCCGCTGACGTCACTAGTGACCCGCTTACCTCTTCCTCGATGGCCGAGGCGTATCGATTAATCGGCGCATTCTTCTCCAAACTGAAAGTATCCTCAGTGGTCTTATTGTACGAGGGATTCACAAAATTCATCGTATTGCCGCGTTTCGGATATTTCTTGATAAGGCAGTAGGACAACTGTCGGTTAAGGAAATACAAATTAGTTGCCTAGCTGCTGGCTTTCGCTACTGCGGAACAAATGGTTGCTACTTACGCATATAACAAAAATACAGCAAATCACGGCTATGACTAATGAGACTATATAGCCGGAGTCGCGGCCCGTTGTTTGTGTAGCCTCAGTGTTGCTGTTGCTGCTGCGGTTGTCCGGGTGTGTCGCGTTCTTAGCGTTGCCAGTGTCTACAAGGTCAAAATAGAAGGAAAATGCCAATGAGGTTTATTCATTTCTAGCTATATATATATTTTAGATAATGTTTAATACCAAAACCAAAATAAGCACACAAAAGTTAATAAATTCTTACAATTCTAATTAGGCATAGTTTTTGAAAGAAAGTAATACCATATCCAATATAAAAATTTCCAAGATACTACACATCTTGCTTAAGCATATTTCGTTAAAAGTAATCAAATTACGTCAGTCGATTATTTTAGGTAAATTGTCTTAAGCACGCTCTCTTTTTTAAAACACACTATTCTTCACATGAATAAATTATTACTATTATAATTAGTCATAGTTTAATTAGGGAAAAGACCATATCCAATAAAAAAAATCTATTTCAAAGATACTTAACATGTTTCCTTAACATATTAAGTTAAAAAAAAAATAATCCAATTCCTTATTAGATAAGTCGAACATTTTGAGTAAAATCTCTTAAACACGTTCTCATAGAAATTGTCCTTAATATCTCTTAATAAGCATTAGCCAAAGTAAAATTCCAAGAATTGGCCAGGGGTTCCCACTTGACGTGTCTTTACTTCTGTTGTTTTTCTTTTTGGTTATCCTGTCCAACCCAAATATAATTAAAATATTGCTTTTTGTTTTGTGCTGTACCGAGGAAAAAGTTGACGACATCCCGTGGTGAATATTTTTGGCGTGTTCCTAGCTCCACCATTACTCCTCCCCACTTCCATTTTGTGCTCGGTTTTTTTTGTCAGTAGTCAACTTTTTGTGTCACGCTTTTTGCCTTTTGTAAGGTTGTTGTCTGTGCGACAGGAAGTTGTAGGATTTTTCCGCTGTCAACATAATTCGTTTTCATATTTTCCGTTTAGAATTTGTTCAAAAGTTAAGAACAGGACACAGGACACAGGACACAGGACGCAGGGTGCAGAACGCGTTCGCGTGGCAAAGGATGTGCCGCATTTAAGGGCATTGCACGAACTGTCGCCTCTTTATCTGCGACTTATTACTGTTACTGTGTCTTTGCTACCTTTTTGTTTTTCTTGTTGATTTTATTAATTTTTTTTTATTTTTTTGACTATAGCTTGTCGAAATTTCCATGAACTGAAAACTGGCCGCCTGCCGAGCCGGATTAGTACGAGAATGTGACGCATATGGCATGGCAAGTAGCAGGAATTATCATTAGAAGTTGGCCGTGGCAACAGCTGCACAGCATCAATTGTGAGTGGCAATCGGGACGGGAAATGCCAAAGAAAGACGATGGATATTTGTAGGTTGCGTTCTGCGTAGGTGCTAGCAATTTATTTGGGGCAATAACAGACAGTCAAGTGGCTAAAGAAGAGCAGTTGGAAAGCTCTACGCATATTTGCCACATTAATTGCACGTTGTCTGTGTCTATTTGAGCATATATATATATATATGTGTGTGTGTGTGTGAGTGTGTGTGTGTGAGTGTGGGTGTCCTAATATAATACTAAAAGCTTCCTTCAACTGAATTTGTGGCAGGGGCAGTCAACTTTTCTCCTGTTTATATTCTCTTTCCAACACAGCTAAAAAGGTTACACAGCTGTGGAATATGCCAAAATTAATAAGCAATGATGTTCCAAAAACAAATTTTTGATGCGAATCAGCAGTGTTACATTAAATTTCTGTAAAAGAATTAAAACGATAAGTTCTACTTTTATTAATTCAAATACTTTTCTTTTGAATCAGAAATCTTTGACTAATTTTTCACGTAAATACTTTAATACTTGTATCCAGTTTTCGGAACACATTGATACTGACAGTCGGCCATCTACCCTCTCTATTTGCCATATTTTATGTACTCCCATAAATGTTATATATCATTGTGCCACCCTAATCTATAGCAAATGCAATTTGTTTGCTCCGCAGCACAAAACAGAGTAATGCTCCCCATATTTATTTCTGCGCTTTTTTCTTCTTCATTTTGTTGTTGTTGTTGTTATAATCCTGCACATGTGTTTTATATGATTTTTAAATTTAAAGAGGTGGAGAGACTCTCATACGCAGAATGTGTCTGCTACCAGGTGTGTGTGTGTGTGTGTTTTTTTTTTGTCGAGCTTTCCGAACGAAATTCACATAAAAATTCGCGATAAAAATTCCTCCTAAGCTCCCCGCAAAGCAAATGAAATAAAAAAGCATAAAATGCTGCCGTTGGGGATGTCACCTTATTCGTTTTGTTCTTTCGTGTATGGCTAGATTAGATAAACAAAGTTGAAAACTTTTGTCGGATATATGTAGATAGGCAAATCGTGTGGCATTTGCTGCCTATTTAAGGCATCCCTCCTCTCTACAAAGTTCCATGGGGCAATTGGCAAACTGGCAACTGGCAAACTGGCAACTGGCTGCTGCTGACCAACTGCAGACAACGTAAAGTAATAAAATTTTCAAACAGCTGCTGACCCACACACACAGCAACCACAAAGTTACCCCATATCGCCCCAACTTTATGTGTTGGCCATTAAAAATGCAGTCGTTACTTTCGACGTCTGCCAAGAGTTTATGACGTTTCGTGGCACTGTCTATCTGTCATTTCGCCTGCCTTATTTGCAGAACTTGCCTGCGCTTAATTAAGCAATATCAAATGGGGCGGTGTCTGGGTGGCTTGGGATGGATGGGGAAATGGACGATGTTGTTACATTTCAGTTACAGTTACAGTTATTACTTTTCAATATCAGTGGCTGGTAATAAGCCCGCATTATGTATGTAAATTAATTTCTGGCCTACAAAATTTCGTTATAGTCGTTATTTAATTTGAACATAGTTGGACATAGTTTAGAGATGAAGTCACAGTGTGTCACGATATTCTGATTTCTGAATCACAGCGTGGCAGTCACAGTTACTCCAATATTGCTCAACACTGCTGGCCATAGGAAAAGTAGCGCAAACCGCTAATTGAAATTGCAGCTATGGCCAGCTTGCCTTAGCTTGGCCATCTAATTGAAATAGTCCTTAACTAGTTTATAGTTATTTACTTGATCCCTCGCCACATCTCCCATCTTTGGGCTCAGCAAACTTTTGCCCAAGCACTCCAACGTTAAGTCCTGGAGTCCTTAACTGCTCTCATCATATTCGTTGGAATTGTATTGCTGTAGAGCAGGTTTGCGAAAATGTAGCAGTATTTACTTGATCCGCTTAACGTTTTCTTCTGCTTTATTTATTTACTATTTTTTTTTATATTCTTTTTCTTTTAAATTGACGTAATTAGGGAGCCAAGTGTTCAGCTCGAAAAGAAGCTGATTTTGGTAGGCATAGGAACCAACAAAGTCGGCTCTACCACCATCATATTTTCTAGCCAGATTAATACATGTAACGTAGTCAAGAATATTAAATATTAAATTTAGGGCACTGCTCAAATTATACTGTTGTCAAAAATGCCAAAGTTGTTATTCAATTGAACATCAGCATGTGTTATGTGGTTAGCCATGTGAAACGCTTTGTTTTATCAAAGGTATACTGGTAAAAAAAAAAGCATAAATTAATTAATTGAACATGTGAACTAAATGAAGTGAAAACTTTATCGTTTGAGTAAATAAAAAGTGTGCAAAACATTAACTTAAATTATAAAACTGCCGTGATTTGTGTGTTTGGTGACCTCTTTAAATAATTACAATATTTTTTCAGCTGGTCAGCTTCTCTAATTTGGCATTTAATTAATCACCATTTCGTTAGTCAGTTTTTTTTGATACGCTTAATTTAAGCTTAAATGTAACATTATGAAATAATCTTCTATAAATAATTATATGATTTTACTGTCAATGCTGCCAACATTAAATTGTTGTGTTGGCTATTTGTAATATGAATGCGAATAAACGACTAATATTTAATATCAAGTTGCTAAGGCAGCTGCAAAAGAAAAAAACACATTTCTTTTATGTTTAGCATGCAAAAAAGACAATGTAATTGCGACTGTCTGACAATTTTATTGTCTGATTTCATCGTTATTTGCAAAATTTTTTTTATTTTTTTTTATTTTGTGTAATTTACTGCGTATTGTGTTCACTTCTTAGAACTGGCCTCTTGTTTTTGTCGTTTTGAATTGATCAAAAGTAATGACTAAAGAAATTGGTTTTCACAATTGCCCTTATTAACTGGTGGCGCCACAATCAAATGTAAACGAACCATAGAGAGAACAATGACAATGCTTGCATATTTTGGCTGCATGTGTTGCATATTTTTGGCAGACGCTGTGGTAATTTATTGTTAACTTTGCGCCACGTTTTCCACATGGCAATAATGTAAAGCTCTAGGTGTTGACAGAGCCAATTTTCATCCTGATGGATGTGACAGAATGTGTGACTGATGTGGGTGATGAATATCTGGTTAAACTATTTGCTGCCCCTATAAACCAGCAGCCCAACCACCCTTAGGCTGGTAACCCTTGCTCCTATTGCTATTGGCCATGCTGTTGCTGTGTACAATTTAATTTCATGGCGATTTGTTGAGCGACGATGACAACGCATGCCAGTCAGCCAGTCAGCTGCCTCTGTCGCTGTCAGCCGTTCATCATCCACATTCACATCCACATCCACATCCACATTCACATCCAAATCCACATCCGCATCCTTATTCGCATCCGCATTGTCATCGCTTTTGGCAGAGTTGCGCACAAATTGCATGCAGAAATGCTTGGGTGTAAGTGTCATAGGGTTATCGCTTAAGCGGGCGCTGCCTTTGAGCTTGTGCCACGGTTTGCGGATGGTGCTTGGTGCTTGGGTATTTGGGTGGCAACCATTGTTGCCATTAAACATGTCACTAGCGCATCCTTTTCAGTGGTTTTACCCCTACCAGATATTTATGTATGTTTTACGTGGCACAACATTGTTGTGGCTGTCTTTGTGTGTGTGTGTGTGTCAGTGTCTGTGTCTGTGTGTGTATTTTGAGTGATTACGTCGATATCATTGATGTTGATTTATGATGATGACATGCGAGCGTTGGCGTCGCTGAATGCATGTGTAAGAAATTGCCGTGACAAATGGCATACAAAATTAAAAGAGAGAACGTGAACCATTTCCATACATATGTCTGCCTGTGTGTGCGTGTGTGTGTGCGCTTGTAAAACATTTGTAGATATCACAATAAGACATTATGAGTGGATAAAAGAAGAAAGCAAAGGCAATCAACACACAAATAATGAGACACATATATATTGGGAAAACAATCAGTAAACAAAGCAAAAATAATGTGTTATAATTAATATGATATACGAAGACGTTAGAATAGCTACCAACAACCAATACCTGAATAAATGTGAGTGGTCGACATTAGAATTTTGTAAAAATCTTTACCACAAATATTGAAATATTTTCTTCGTATTTTCTTACAAATATTATGTTAAAGCCATATTATCGAATACTTATAGGCATTCCTATAGAGTTTATAAAACAAATCAAATAGGTAAATTATGAAAATTAAATATGTGTAACTATAGCAAATACTACTATTTGTATTCATAATAAATAAATACAAATTCCCAACACCAATCGCACAATCATAAGAAATAGAAAATACAATTCATACCCGGCGCTAAACTGGGCGCTTCTTGCGGTAATTTCGCCGATTTTGTTGTTGGCGATGTTATTGCAGGCGTAGTTGCTTTTTCGTGTGATTTTGATGTTGTATTAATACGCCTCGTGGGTTGCACGGGGCGTATGTGTTCTAAATTGCAAATTGGAAATAACATTAAATTTAAACAAAATAAATAAAATTAACAAAAAAAAAAAAAAAAACCAAATGCAATTACAATGAAAATAACATCAGAGTACATGTTAATGGCCTTAAAACGGCTCAACTGCCGCGTCGCGGTTGCAGCAACCACAACAAGGACACGTCGCCATTCAACCGCGAACGCAGCGGGCTGTACTGGAAATTACAGCTGCTACTACTCCTGCTGCATCCTGCGTGCATCGAATGCATCGAATGCGTTCACAAAGTGCATTTTAAGCCTTTCATCCCCTCCCCTCCCCTACCCTAAAAAGCAGTAAATGGCAAAGCTACTTACGATCTTCGACGCACATGAGACCATCGGCCATGAGCTTGAGGCCCGTGGGACAGGCGCAGGAGATGCGAGGACTTCGCTCATTGATGCGCGGCGCCGGCAGGCAAAGATGTGAGCAGTGACCATTAACCGATTGGCAGTGATTAATGCCATCGGGCTGGCGATACGGATGATACACATGAATGACCATTGGATGTTGGAGCTGGGAGAGCGAGTAGAAAATAAGTGTAATAAGTGTACGTGTATATGGTAAAGGATCATCCGCTTTATGTTCATGTTTATGTTTACCCACCATATGCACAGCTGTAATGGGCTCAACATCTTCCCCAGTAAACTTGTTGGCCTTGAAGACTGTCTGCTTGTCCCAGTCGGTCCAGTAGATGTAGTCCTCGAAGGTGCTTATCGAGAAGGGGTGACGCAAATACTCCGTCGAGTACAATATTTGTCTGCGCTGTGAGCCATCGTAGTTGGCCGAGGAGATGACATTCAGCTTGCCATCCACCCAGTAGATGCGCTTCCTCACCAGATCTAGAGTGATGCCATTGGGCCACTTGACATCATAGTTGATAATTGTGGTGCGATGGGAGCCATCCATGCCGGCGCGTTCAATGCGTGGGGACGCTCCCCAGTCTGACCAGTACATCCACCCCTCAATGGGATCCAGGGCAATGGAGCGTGGTATGTCCAGTGCATCCTCGATCAGCACTTTGCCCATATTGCCATCGAAGTTGGTCAGCTCGATGGTGCACTTGTGCGTGTCCGTGTAATAGACATGGTTGTAGATCCAGTCGACTGCGAGGCCATCCGACGTAACAGAGGATTGCTTCAGCACCACGGTCTTCTCGTTGCCCTCATCGATGGGCGCCTTGTAGATGCTCTGCGTGGTCACATCGCTCCAGAAGATCATGCCCGTGCGGAACACAAAGTCCAGCGCCGTCGCTGACTTTGTGTTATTCACAATCGATGTCATCTCCATGTGATCCAGCGCAATCTTGCGTATATCATGACGACGTGCCAGGAGCAACGAGGCGTGTCCTTCGGTTGCCTTGCAGCGTGTGTGATTCCTGGGATCTCGCATGTAGCCCGCCTCACATTCGCACTTGAAGCCGCCTACTTCATTCACACAGATCTGGGAGCAGGCACCTGGTTGTTCGCACTCATTGACATCCAGGCAGTTGTGTTTGTCCCCTGATAGTTTGAAGCCTTGGTTGCATTCACAGCTGTAGCCGACCAGATGATCCACACAACGATGCATGCAGCCACCATTTCTCGAGGCGCATTCGTTGACTTCACATTTGCCAGCCGGCTCATCCTCGCCATCGGGGCAATCCTTGCGCTTATCGCAGACCTTCGATAGGGGAATACACTGTCCGCCTCCACAATCAAATTGGCTAGTGGCGTTGCAGACCTTAATCTGAGCCTTCAGCCTGCAGTCGCGTTCATCGCTGCCATCCGCACAGTCTGTCTGCCTATTGCAAGCGAGATGGCCGGCAATGCAGCTGCGATCGCCGCATTGGAACTGATCTGGCCTGCAGGTGATGTTCTTGCAGGTCGACTCATGCTCATCGTCGCCGTCGGGGCAGTCGCGATCTCCGTCACAGACCCAGCTCTGGTGCAGGCAGGTGATGCGATCCTTGCACTGATACTCATACGCCAGGCAGGGCGTCACAATCTGCTCTGATTTGGCGCAGTCCTGTAAACATACAATTAAGACACAGAGAGAGAGTAAACATTAGCAAAGTATTAAGGCCAATTTTGATTAATTTAGAAAAATGTCAGACCAAGTTAAAGAAAAATGTATATATTAGTAATTTAATTAGTAATCTTACGAAAGAGAATAGTTTATTTAACACCTGCGAGCTGTGTGTAGACAATGTAGACAATTGGTGGACTTCTGTGCATTGTTGACTTTAAAAATGCATACTGGCCACCGCCTGTCAAAGCGAACTATACTTGAAATATGCACAGCAGCTACTTTGCTGACAGCAAAGTTAAACACACACACACACACACTGATGTACATATATACATAGATATATATATATAGAAAAAAATACACTTGTGTGTAAATATGCAGAATGCAGTGTTCGTATAAAGACCATCGCTTGGAGCAGGCTTTGTCCATTGCTGGCATACTATCTCAAGTTGCATACTTTTCGGGGGCTGCTTGCAAAAATTTTCACATTTTTTTTTCGCATAGTTTTTCTCTTTCAACAAGCAATTTTAGACAGTGCCTTGCTGCTTGTTGCGACCGCTGTCGCTGCCACTGCCACATCCACTGCTTGCCAGGCTGACAACAAAAGCTGCGCATCGTTCACATAACTGTTTTTGCAATCAGTTGCGAGCGTCAGAGACGCTGACGGCGACGTCGACGTTGCCGGCTTTGAGAAATGCGTCAGCGCTGCATAATTTATGCTTTTTAGTAAGCATATAAAAATATATATTTTGCCGAGGGCTGCTTGAGCACTTTGCACAGCACAGCACTTCGATTTCGATGATTTTTGAAGATTTAAAATTTGTAATTATTTTACATATCTTTTTAAAACTAAATACTTTTTTTTTTTAGTGATTAATACTAATAATAATATAATACTGAATATGAAAGCGATTGAGTCAATCTCATTATAAATTGTAACAACTCACGGCTCAAATATAATAGAATAAATTGCAATTTTCGTTTGATAAATTTTTTGGATCAACTTTCGCATTTGTGTTTATTTAGTGCAGCTGAGCTTATTTTCAGCTAGTATGATTAACAATGAAAACTTACACGCTCATCGCCGGCATCCTGGCAATCGGGTTCCCCATCGCAAGCCCAACCCTTGGGGATGCAGGCGCCATTGCTGCAGGTGAAGGTGCTGTCCCTGTTGCACTCGATTTTGGGACAGTTTAACTCATCGCTGCCATCTCCGCAATCATCATCGTGGTCGCAGACCCATCGCTTCTGAATGCAACGGCCATTGCTGCAGGTGAACTCATCGGAGCGGCAGGTGGTATCTGTGGAAATCATCTTCATGTAAGACGAATCTCTTGAACGTATGTGTGTGTGTGTATGTTATGTGTGTGTGTGTGTGTGTGTGTGTGTGGAGGAGCATTACATAGTGGTACTTAAAGCAATGAGTGTTTATGCTAGTATGAGTTGTGGTTAACGATTGTGGAGAGTTAGGTAAACAAGAAGCATGGAAACCAAAGCCAAAAACTTAAAAGCAGCAAGAACAGAGACTGAATTATGTGAAACATAACTCAACAAAACCAACACCATTATAAAAATTGCCAACGCAACGCGCCAGGGGATAAAAACCAAAGAGATTTGTTGCCACAACAACATCAACAAAAACAACAATTACAATGAATATGTAACAAATGCATTGCAAACTAAAGTGTGTTTGTGTGTTGCAGCTTCACTGTGTGTGTGTGTGTGTGTGTGTGTAAATATTTGTGCTTTATTGCATGTGTATTGTTTAGGTAAGTATTACACAATTCTTGCAGCAATGTGTAGCACACTTATGGCAAGCAAAATTAAGTGTGTGCACACTAAAACACACACAGACACACACACATACACACAGAGACCAGCTAAACTAAATACATAAGAGAATTACGACACTACTGCCAACAGGGCTTTAGTTACAGTTAAAGTACAGATTAAAATTTGATGGCTTACTGCACGTGGCCTCATCGGAGCCATCGCTGCAATCTTTGTTCTGATCACACATCCAGGCCAACGGTATACAGCCCACATCGCCCCCCTTGCAGGCGAACTCATCCTGTGAGCAGGGTTTGCTCTCTGCAATATACAAATAGATGATGGAAACCATTGTGTTAGTTTTACATGCTGATGCCCAATGATGAAACGTAGACTTAGAGAGTTTGTAGAGTTTGTGTCCTGGAAGCTGTAAAAGGATTTCCATTTGTGCTTGATAAGAATTATTATAGTTCTATATATGTTCAAGAAGTATTGCTTGGAAACTCCAGCATAAGTCAAAAAATTCTTGTACTAATTATCCTAAATGTTTTCTGATTCATTTAGGTAGGTTAAAGACGGCAAACTTTTACAATGAATTCAGTTTGTTAATTTCATTAAATAAGAATTGAAAACATTTTAAAATATGTCTACCATATTTTCTCTTCACGAAATTTTAACACTTTGACATGGTAAAATTGTAAGCCTGATCGAATAAAACTAAATGAAAATATTCTGATAAAATATGTAAGATATATAAAAATGTCAAAAATTAATGGCATGACACAAAATAAGAAAATGTAAAACAAAATGAATTTACCAACAGCAACGAGCAACATAACTGCTGTTCAAAATTGCCACAGAAACCCAGGCTTAAGTTTTGAGACAGCCCAAGACGGGTCTTAAGAGTAATTGGCTGATAAAACTGTGCCTCGGCATTTATTTATTTATGCACATTTATGTTTGTATGCATGTCGAATGGCATCTAACTGCCTGCCTAATGGTGCTGCTTAGTTAAATCTTTGATTACTGCATCACTAGTACATTTAGGGGCGTCTTTCTGGTGGGGCACTGCCCTAAAGCGTGCAACACACTTTTATCATGACGATGCCTGCTTGAGTCTCTAGTGTTGCTTTCGCACTGTAATTAAGTTTATAAGAAGCAGCAAGAGTTGAAGTCAAAGTCCAATTGTGGCTGCCACATGCCAAGCAAGTAATAAACATAGTTGTCGTGCCAACACACTCACACACACACGCACACGCACACTCGTTTAGAAATATAGGGCAACTCGAACTGGGGCTAAGCGGGCGGCATTTTATCTAGGCAGTAATTAAGACATTATCAGCCAACACTCCATAAAGTTAAAACGCACACATGCGTACACATTAAAGCAATTATCACACACAGCCAAACACACAGACTTCCACACACACCACTCTCTCACACACACACACACACACACACACACAAAGATAGATCCACGCATTGTAATAAAAGCCGCCTTGTTGCCTGAAACTTTCATTGAAGTTTTACCAGACGGACATTTAACAAAGCTGACAACACACGCACACACACACACACACACATGCATACACTAACACACCCACGTATATGTACGTAAACATAAAAACGCTTGCGTTTAACCCTAAATGCGTATTATTTTTTCCAACTTGCTTTTGTTGCTGTTGCCTGCCACTCGACGCGTGAACTGAATGTCCTTTGTTTTGTGCTTGCTTCGGCTTCGCTTGATTTTGCTTGATAAGATTATGTAATTCCTGATGTGTGTGCGAGTGCGCCATGAGCAATAAAGGCTCATAACACCACATGACATACACACAAACACACACACATAAACACACAAACACACACTTTGGATAAATATACTTTTTGACGCCGTTGTGTTTGTTTTTGTTCACCGTTATTTTCTGCGTTACCTATGCGCAACATTTTTTTCGCATTCTCGTTTTTTTTTGTTCGTTTTTTTTTTGTTGTTTTTTTTTCTGGCAGCTTCAACATCGTTGCAAATAAATTAATTTATTATTATTTTACGCTTTGCTATGTGATATTTTGCATGCACAACATGTCGTATTCGTGATATGACTTAAATTGGAATTTATTGCAGATATCGAGCGAGCGAGCGCGTTTATTTTGGCATTGGAATTTAACCGGAATAGCACCAGTTTGAGAGTCAAAATGATTTCGCGATGAATAAGTTAATATTATCAACATTTAGTAGACCAATTCGCCAATAGAAAGAAAAACAAGGATCAAATTTAAGCTTGCAAAATTGAAATTCAAGCTGAAGATTTTCGAAGGAATTTGAATATAAGTTTTTGGCTCTGACTCTGCCCCTGTAAGAGTCATAATTATTATATTTCTCAATAACTTGTCATTAAGTCGATAATTATTATATGGTATATATTGAAATAGGTTTTAATGTTAATGTTTCAAAATTTGGTTTAAAATATATTTGTAATTAAAATTTATATTTCCAAGCGGAATTATGTGGATATACAACTATTTGCAATATTATAAATATAAATTAGCTTTACTGCAGGCTAGCTTTGCGGAAGTGCGACTACAACTTCTGTTTTCTGTACATACATATTTTCAAATTTTAATGCCACTATTTTTCTGAAGTCGTCAATGTAGCCAGAGGAGCAACAGCAGGACATGTCGTTTGACCTCGATGCTTGGTTCCAGTTGCCAGAGCTTGCTGTAGACTTGCTTTGGTTTCAGCTTGTGGAAGCCAAGGCAAAATCAATTTGCTGGCTACAATGAAGGGCTCAGAACAGCTTCAATGGCGCACGCACACAGACACTCACATACATCCTGATACACTCTCACACATACAGAGAAGCACATAACTTTTGTATTGTATTCAATAGCATTTTCTTGTTATCTGCCGTCGCTGGCTGCAGCGCAGAGGAGCCTGACACAAAAGTGAGTATACTTGCAATTTGATTTTAATTTTATTTAAAATGCTTTTAGTTTATGTGCCTGGCGTCCAGTTGGCCAAGTATGCGCTTACACACGTCAAAGACATTAAAGCCAATGAAGTTTGATGTCTTAGTGCAGCTGTTTGAGTTTTGTTTACATTGTAGTTTAGTCCTCTTCTATTTTCCCTATTGTTCTTAGACGTTGTTAGAGGAGTTCGAATTCAATAATATAAAATTTTCTTTGTGAGATAAATATCTGAAAATAGCAAGATGACTGGTAAAATGAAGTGCTCAATTAATTAATTGACAAATCTTCTTTCTCTTTTCGATTAATTTAGCATTTATATAAAATAAAACGCCGGTAGTAATGTAAAGAGTAAGTATATATACATATATTGAATTAAGAACAAGATGTGGCATCTTACGAAGATTAAAGATTATTTGTCGTCAATTTGTGATAGTTGTATTTCAATCAAATACAAATATTTGAAAACCATGTACAAAATGGGTGGCATCATTAGAAGATTAAAGATGACTTTTGATTATTGCACATTTTACTAAGATAGAATCCATAAAATATATGTATACACGTATTTAAGTATGCATTAAACGCAAACCTGTGCTGCCTAGTCGAGTTTCGCAATTGTCTGTTAACCAACTTTTTTTCGGGCACGTTAAACTTCAATTAACATTCACAGCGTTGCCAACGATATAAAACGTCAAAAAGTAGCGATGAATATACTTTCTTTTTTTTTCTGCCAGGCACATAAAAGCCATAAAATGTCACACGTGCTCAATGCCTGGAGTTGAGCGTGGAGCAGGAGCAGGAGCAGGAAACAGGAGCAGGAGCAGAAGCAGGAGCAGGATACAGCGGGAGCAGGAGTAGGTGCAACAGAGCTGTTCATATTAAATTTGCTGAACCGAGTCCTGCAAATACACCACAGCCTCAATTTGCGCGCCTTGTTCTTTAAATTATTTTTTTTTTTTGATTACCAGTTTTTATTTCAGCGAATCCGCTGATGAGTTACGAGTGGATTACATCATAAAAACTGCATCTTTATTTTGTTTCTTTTTTTTTCAATTACAGAGCGGATGAACAAAAAAACCGAAATTAAATAAACGTAATAAAATTTGGATATTTTACGTGGCACATAGTTAGTCGAATGCGACACAGACTATAAAATGCTAAATATATGCATATATCTAAAAAATAATGCTGCTATCCCACGCATAAAAAATGGCATAAGGAAAGCACTTGAGGAAACTCGACCAGAAAATACCCTATTATTTCTTTAATTAATTAATAAAATTATCAACATTAAATATTGTGAATATATCGCTTTAAAGATGTATATAAAAACGTGCTTGAATTATCTACGATAATTTGTAGTTTTCCAAAGCAAACATTTGTCTAAGTTTCTTATACACTTTGCAACCATATTTATAAACACAGAGTATAATGGAACAGAGCAGGGGGAAGGGAAGGGGGGGGGGGGGTGGGGGAGATTGGACGTTTAACAGCTGTCAGGGTTAGAAGAGTCGCTTGCTAATGCATAAATACAAATTATTTCCGCTGCTGGCAGCATTTTTGATGCGCACGTCACGATGTTGTTCGGCGTCTTTTGACGGTAATTTATGGACAAGTGATGCCAAGTTTTAGGCTCACCCAAGTCATAAAGTTTGAGATACATGGTGGATAATATACATGGCATGCGTTGAAATAAATATCATGCTTTAAATGCGAGCTTTATGAGCCTTTAAGTTATGAAACCCATTTGTGTGCGAATGTATGTATGAGGATGCTTTCTTCTTTCTTCATTCTTCATTCTTTATATTTTTATTTTATTTTCTCCTTGCGTAAATCCTCCGGGTTAGTTTGAACATGCAAAATATAACTGTTTGCTTACAACACATCAATTCGTCGGAGCCATCGCGACAATCGGGTTCGCCATCGCAGATCCAAGCGCGTGGCAGGCACCCCTCCCCATTGTGGCACATGAAACCGAAATTGCTGCACACATTCTCTGTACAATTTAAGCTGAAATATTAGCAACCAATATCGTCCAAATATAAATGCTCGTTTGGCAAATACTTACTGCAAAGCCCTGGTGCCTCATCGGAGCCATCGGCACAGTCATTTTCGCGATCGCAACGCCATTTGTTGGATATGCAGTAGCCATTGTTACAACGAAACTGTTCAGCGCCACAAGTCGACTCTGTGTTAAAAAAAACGTACAAAAAAACGAAGAAAAAAAATACATTTAATAAGTATAACAAATCTTTACTTGCGATATGAAATTGAATTTTACTTTGCTAGCGTTGTCTTACTATAATTGAAACAAGTGCAAAAGAAGTGGAAATGCTTTAGAGTAGTGGACATATGTATACCCTGTAAACGGGTTTGCCTTACAGACATCACCGAAATACAAACATGTATATATATTAATGCTGAACTATTTTTGCAAGCAAGATCGTAATAAATAGTACCCTTACCCTTAGGTATATATTGAATAATATGAATAAATTAGATTGAGAGGATATTTTGTGGCTTCGCCAACTTATGCATACAACTTTTCACAACTTTAATATAACCTCTAGCAGCTCTAGTTCATATTTGCTGGGTATAAAAACACTGATAATGGCTACTCACAAAAATATTAAGAATAAAAGCACTGAAAATCTACTTTTTATGCTTCACTAGCTATCTGTGTCAAAAATAAATGTGATTTTTATGTTGCGGGCTGTGTTGATGCCACTGGCAACACAATCTTGCCACTTGCTATGCGGGTTGCTCCTTCAAAGCCCTGCCATCTTTGGCTTTCATGTTTCTGGTCGGGCTTTTGTTTTATATAACCATAGTAAAAAAATAGTGCAGTTATACTTTTTCCAGGCTATTTTATTTTATTACTTTGCTCGCCCTGCCAACGATTTTTTTTAAAGAGTTTTAAGCTTTTAAAATGCTAAAAGCAAAAAAAAAAAGCTTAATTTCAGCATTTATGAAGTGAGCAACTAATTGTGACTTGCTGGAAAAGGGTCTGAAGGTTGTATTAGAGTAAATAAAAGACGAAAAGACAATTTTGCAATAGAGTCTGACTTTTAAATATGTTTAACTGTGAGAATTTGTGGGAAACTGGAAAACTGTTAAAAAATGTTCTGTAATTATTGTATTTGTATACAATTAGATATCTTAAGCATTATTTTTTATTAGTTAGATGGGTAAATTACAAGATTTTCCTGAGCTAAACTTAACAATAGATTGCAATTTTCATTTTAGATTGTTTCGAGTAAAAAATATATTCAAAATACATGGACATACATACTTTATTTCAATCATAGAAATATTTATGATTCATATTTTGAAGCCAAAATAGGTATTGCAAATTCCTCCTCACAACTTTAATTCGTTTAAATACAATTAATTTCGTTTGAAAGAAGAAGAACTCTTCTGTGTAAATTAGTCAACTGCCCATTTAGAGGACTTTAAACAACTTTTATTTTTCTTCATTCTTTCATTTTGCATTTGCCAACAACTGAATGGACATTTCCCTGGAGAGAAGGAGTCAATGGGGTGGAATTTGCTTTTCATCTGCATATTGCTGGCTAAGATGTTGCACCTTTCAACTGAAGCTGCACTCAATTTAGCGCCGTAACTCAAGTGAATGCGCCCTCCACAGACATTTGGGAATTTTGGCTGGGCTTTAAGTCCAACTGATAGCAACTACAACTGGGAGTCAGTCAACTTGCAGCGGCGGCTGCCGTTACTGCCATTGCTGCTGTGCGGCAAGTTGCTGCGTGTTACCAATTCCCCATTAGGATCCCCTCCTGCCCCACTGGAAAAATTCCATGTGACCGCCATAAACTTTGGAGCAACTTTTGTGTATGTTTCCCTAACTGCTGTCCTCAGAGCAGTCGCACTGCGAAAAATGCGCATCACGTTCTGCGTTTGGGGACTCGCAACGTTCCAAACGTATTTACCTAGCAATGGCATTTAGCGCCGACATTAAACAAGGATTTGAGTCAGATGTCAACAGCCATCCAGCCAGCCATCCAGCCAGCAGCAACCAGAATAACATGCTCTGGGTTTAATGACCAGGCCCAAGGCATCGCAGCTTTAGTTGATCAAAATATTTTGAAATTAATGAAATTTTCTTGATAAAGTTCTCGGTGTAAAACTTTTATTACAGTACGCAACGGAGTTTTCGCCCATTCATAAGTGAGCTATAAACGAGTTTAGAATGCAAGTATACAATTGTGTCTTATAAAGTTTGTGAAACGCTTTTGAATTTTAGTTATTGTTTGCTTTGGCAATTTGAATACTTCATTCTTTTTTCATGTGTATAACTTTTAGATTTGAACAACGGCATTTGTTTTAATCAATTTATTTTTAATTCACCAAATTTTGGATTTGTAAAATGTGTCTCCTTTTTTGTAAGGCAAAAGTATTCAGTCTTGCCTAAAGTTGAATTTGGCTATCTCTATCTTTTTACCTCCCTCTCTCTCGCTCGCTCTCTCTATATCCTTCCACCTCTTTTTCAACTGTCAACCTGTCATTAAATTGTGTTGGCGTTTGCCAAAGTCTATGTTGCTTAATTATTTATTAATGGCTTGAAAGGTCGACAGCCGAGGCAAGATTTATATGTTCATATAGCCGAAATGTCACTCAGTGTGTCGGACAGTACAGAAAAAAAAAAAACAGTCAGCTTGGTATGTCTGTTGGCAACAGCGTTTTACCTTTCGTGTCCCATATCTTTATCTGCTTACATTTGTCGCGCAACTTTTATTTGAACATAGCTCATAAATTTGTGCGCGTTGCTTTATGCAGTATTTGTGTAACGCATATTTATATTCTCCTTGCTTTACTGCGACTAAGAGCACGCTACACGTATTTGCCGCCCCTTGGCCACGCCCACTCGCAAATCACTGCCACTGCTGCGCCCAGGTGCAAACTTCATTATTTACAGTCTGACGCGTTGCGTCGACAAAAACGCGGATTATGTGGCACTTGAGGGAACGACTCGGGAAACGGGGAGTGGTGTGGTAGTTGGGAAAGGGCGGCAACCTTTTAATTTTAACACTGGCGAGAGAGATTGCAACAACAACAACAACGACATATACACACACAAGTGTTGTGAATGCTCATGAATTTTATGCAATTCATTTAATGCGCTTGTCGCTGCCATTTGAAAGCCAGCTATTTTGCATAATAATGAATTGCACTTTGGCAGCGAGTTTGGAGGTGATTTTATTTTTGCTGTCTTATCATTTGGCTGTGATATGCAGTGTCTTATCAGTGCAACGGCAGCAGCTGGCTCAAGGTTGCCACAACTTGTCGACGGGGTGGTGGGTTACAAACTCAGTAGACTCAAAAAAGTTGGCAAACCCACACACATGGCCCAAAGCCTTGACAAAAGTTTCGACACAATGCAACTTAACTGTCTTCCACAGATCTCCTCCCCCTTTCCTTATCTATCTATCTATCTATTTATCTCTCTCTCTCTCTCTCTTTTTTTCCTCTTTTTCTTTAAATCCTTCTCTAGGCGCTCATTTGGAGCATTTGGTTGTTGCGAAAAAAAAGTTATTTGGTCTCACAAGTGTCCACAAGCCAACTAAGAAACTTTTTTGTGGTCATTCATCGATTTAGCGCATTAAAACTTTTCCTGATTTTTGCCATTTTCCATTTGCTGTTTGTAACGTTTTCCGGCACCCTTACTGCTTTAAGCTGACAATTGTATTTTAACGAATTTATATATATATATATATATAAAACTGAATGCAAGGCTCCAAATACAAATTTCAAATGTTCGACTTTGTAATATTCTACAGTCTGTTATTTTAAAAGTGAAAAAAGTCATTTGACTTGAATGGATATAGTTGCAAATTATTTGAGAATTAAGAAAATTATTTATAGTTTATTACTAATTTTGAATTTTTTGTTAATATGCACAAAAACAATAAAATAGCAACTATAACAAAATAATCCCCGTAATACCGAAAAATTTCCGAACAATAATACAAATTTGGCATCAGCTAAAACAGATACAAATTTTTTTGATTTCTTTTTGTTATTTTTTATATTTTTAGGGTATTTAATGAAAAAATGTTTAGCCACTAAATTTGCTTTGCCGCTCATCTAATGAAGTTTGTCTGCTGTTTGTTGTTGTTGTTGTTGGGGAGTCAGAGAAACATAAATTGAATTGTCTGTTTCATTTAAAAAGCGGAAGAGGGAAGCAACGTGCACAAATTTCACTTTTCCTTTTCGTACTTTATCAACTTTTGCTTTCTGGTTTGCCTTCTCGTCTCAATAAATAAATGAAAAATATGTGCCGCAGTTAGGAAGATTTTCCTTTTCATTGTTTACAATTGTTACTATTGTTGTTGGATTTTATGTGTTTGCTTCTTTTTTTTTTTGCTTTTTTTTTTTGCTCTTTACTTTTATATCCTGTAGGTAGCATCTTACTCACAGCGTGGTGTCCCCTTGGCAAATACATACATCTATAGTACAAAACGAAGAGAAAAAGGCTCGTTCTAACATTGCCGCTTGTTATTTATGGCACCTTTTTCACTTTATTGGAGTTGTGCGCTTCGTTTTGTCTTTTACTTCAAGTATTTCAATAAAAAACAAAAATAACAAGGGATTTTTCGCTTTGTTTTTGTTGTTGTTTTTGTTTGGGTAACTGCGGGTTAAGGGACGCCACACGACGCATCATAAATCATTTGAAGAGCCGCTTGGCCGCTTGGCGTGAGCTTTGAGAGGCCGCTCCTAATGAGACAAACTTTTTACATATGCCGGACGTTTTTTATGGGTAGTGTAGTAGGTGGCGTTGGGGGCATATCTGTTGAATGGATGGGACAAATGGGCAGCCATTGGCAACACAAGTCCGTTAAAATTGCATTTTAAATGTCGGGCAATTTATATGTTAAGTAAAGCTGCGTCCGGAAGTGGAAAAGGCAAAAGCAAATTGAATTGAGCTCTGGAAAATGTGAAATTAAGTCGATTTTTTTACTGCTGCTTATCTATTTCATGCCCCGCAGAATTTGGTGTGTTTTAAAATTCGCTTTCACCAACATTTCACCAGTCAGCATGTCTTGCTATCTGTATATTTTTAAAGGTCGGCTTAATATGAAGACAAACCCTTTCTGCTTTCGTAAATCAAGCATTCTTCTATTTAATAATGTATTATATAATTGACGATTTTTTTAGCGAATTGAAATACTGGAATATGGCAAAATAACAGACATATAGTTGAATCATTTGAAATGTGCTGATATCTTTCTATTTAAGAGTTGCGAAAGGAAGCTGATTTGAAAAGAAAACGGCAAGAAATTGGCCACATGTGCTGATGTTCAACCTTTCGCACAGAAATTCGGTGGCCCCCGGTTTGCGGCGGCTGCTTAAAAGTGAGCCATGCATAATTTATGGCTTATAAGGCAGAGGCTCCAGCCAAGGATATGTGACTGAATTTATCTAAGGTTTGCAGTCGGCGCACAGACATACAAACATGAATATTTTTTTTTAGATTTTCGTCTCTAGACTTTATTCTGTTTGCTTCTACACATATTTAGCTAGCTCTGAACGCTGTTGGGCTTATCAGCTGACGCTTATTTTATTTATATATATTTTTTTTCAAATGTGCTGCATGAATATTTATGCGCTCGATATTGGAAGTGTAACTATATATGTATATGTATGTGTTGAGTCTTATATATATTTTCCACTTATGGCTGATGTGTGGAAGCTGCTTAAAAGTCGAGCAGCGTCTTTTCGATGTCGTTGTTGCCTTGTTATTGTTTACGCGGCGTATGCGCAATGTGGCAAGCGATTTAACGCTGCTAGAAAGTTGCTCCTATTGCTCACTGTGTACTGCTCTTAATGGCCATCCCCCGTTTAGTTGTCTATATGTTATTTATTTATAAACAGACTCTAGCTTTAGCAGTTGACATTATTTTTTGTGTTTTTTTTTTTTGTTTATTGCTATTGCTGCTATTATTGGTGCCACGCCCAGCCATATAAGATAAAAGGCAAAACAACAACAATGGCAACACAACGCATTGAGGCAGACTATAACAGTAAATCGAACAACACTTGAAGGGCAGTTCATGTATTACTTACTCTGCGCTCAGGCATTGAAACCTTATCTAAATAGCTTTAATGTGGATCCAGCTGAATGGTAATAGAAATGAAGAAATCAGCCAAGTTTCTTTCAGCAAAACTTTTCACCATTTAACTCTGTGTATACTATTGACAATATTTGTTCGTTTCACCTCCGTTTCGTAAATGAACTTTCACATGTTCTGCTGATGACATACTTGAAACTTACATAAAAGTTTCTATGTAATTTAAATGGCCAAAAACACGACAAAGCTTTTGGCCAGTGTAATAAGAGCTCCCCCAGCAGCAATTTGGTGTTTGAGTGTTTTGTAGCATAATATTAGATGGTTAGAGGATTATAAATTCATACCCGTATCAATGGAAGTCGCATATGTCTTAAGTACTGCTTGCTTCTGAATTTCCTGTAATAATCCGCTGATGAGCAGCAGCTGGCAAACGAGAAAGCTGCGTATTACTCCCATGTTGCCAACTTGCCAGCCCACAATTTTGTTGCAGACCCCACGCTCGCTGTCTCAGACTTAACGTTAAATTGTATTAGATTATAGCGTGGGCTAAGTGCGTGTTTGAATTATTGAATTAAATTGTTGTTCTTGCTCCTCCTGTTGTTTATGTCGCACAATTATATTTTATAATTATTTTAAATGGGGTTTTTTTTCTGGCGACTAAATGATAAGAGTTTTTGTTGTGCCAATTATGACGCTGAAAAGCAGGAAGCACTTTTTATTACTTCTATTATAGTTAATTTAGGCAACATTTATATGAAAAATCCTTTTTAACTTTGCTGTTGTGGAATTTATAGAGTAATTTGAAACCTTAAAGTGGAAATATTTAATAATTGTAATTATAATTTATATGAACTACTACGATTGTTGTTATTAAATATTTCTATGTTCATAGCAGAATAGCTTTCTACTCAATTTGTTTTTTACATTAAATCGATTACATTTTGTATAGTTAATATTGCGGTTTGTAACAATTCAACTTTGTCTTTAAATTCACATCATTTTTTTCTTTATTGCGATACTGTGTTTATTTATTATAACGGACATTTGCACATATGCAACTGGTAGTTTTTTATACACATTTCATTAAATATTTGCATAATTTTATTTATTTCTCTTTTTGTTTGCATCAAATGAAAAGATCACTTCATTGCATGTTTTGATATTAAATATATTTATGCATTTTTTGCCATTGCATAAATTATAAGCTTTAATTCAGCAACGGATATTTGCACGCCTTTTCATTCTGACAGGCTGTGTGTGTGTGTTGTTTTTATTTTTTTATTTCATAAAATAGTAATTATTTAAAGTGTGTTCTGAGCACATAATCCGTTTATTGTAATATTGCGCGTGTTTTTGTTTACTTTTAATTGTCTTTTTTATCACATCGAATTGTATACGCACCGACATGTATTGATGTACTTATTGTTGCTGTTATTGTGGATAAAACTTCATTATCAAGTGTAGTTGTTAAGTATGAGAGCTTGATGCCGCTTGGCGACAATTGACTGAGTAAATTATGAGAACTGCAAACTGAAATATGAATTGTCAATGGCAATTGGCCAGGCGAGTGCATTTGTGTCAAGTTCAAGTGCCTGTTATCAAGCCCAGAAGCAAACAGCAGAAATTCAAAACAAACGCCAAGAAAAAAATGCGACACAAATCAAATTTGTATAAAATTGATGCGCTGAGCTTGCCATTTTGTCGTTTCCAACTAAGAGCAGCGTCTAAGAGAAAAATCAAAGGGAAATCACAAAACGAGAAGCGCAGAAGCGTAAAGAGCAAACAAGGAACCACTGTGGCGAAAAGGAAAAGCAGTCGCTGTAAAAGCTTCCGGTTTTTTTTTTCTTCTTTCTACTTGGTTTTACTTGGCGCCAATGCGCCGCCAGGCACAACCATAACAATAACAACAACAACAACAACAATAACAACAGCAACACACACACACACACCACAGTTAGAAATTGTTATTATTTTAATAATTCGATATATATATTTTTTTTTTAATATTATGCGCACTTTATATTTTGTTTAGTTTATTTTACTTTTTTTTTTATTTGGCCTAGCAGACTTCGTCTTTTGGTGTTATTTGCCTACTGGTTTTTTTGTCCTGTTGCACACTCACACGTCCGTTTAAATTAAAAGTTCGGTGTCAACTGAGTTTTGAGCACGACTCGCCGTATCTTAAAAATACAAAACGCCTGCCAGCTAACAGCATCCAAAAGCATTTCGAGCGCATTTCGAGCTTGCGCTCAACCATTGATAAGAGTTCTTACTCACGAGCTGTGTTGTTCTGCTCAAAGTGGAGTGATTTCTGTCTGTGTGAGTGAGTTTTATTTTGGGCAACCTAACTCAGTTCAGTTGAGGTTCAGAAATTGTCTAGTTTAGTTGAGCTTATCAGCCGTTTGAAAAATGCACAGACGACTGTCTGTTTCTAATCAGCTGCTTTTTGTCAACACACCAACAAAAAAATATAAGAAATAAATAAATCAAAATAAAAAATCCCACTGCTGTATTGACCCCAAAATCTGCTTAACTAAACTAATCATAATCATAATAAGTAAAGTGTAGTGTTGCTATGATTGTTGTTGTTGATCTGTATTTGGCTGCTACTCAATTAGCCTGAGACGCATTAAACGCAATCCGTCGCATATTGATAAGGAACCAACGCCCGATGATTTAATGAACACCAGTATAAATAGTACAAGGAGTTCCATGTCAATATGTAAGTATGATAATTGTGTGCTTATCCTCTTTTCACATTTATTGTGAAATTGAGTCAAGTTTCAAACGTTTTTTGTTATCGTCGCATTGAAATATTTAATTGCGAACTCTTAAGTCGCAATTGATCAGTGCAAGATAAGTTGGGAATGCCCCTACTGCTACTCTATATATCAGCAAAAATTAATGTGACCTCACCATTTCCTTTGAAAGACTGTGTTTAATCTGACAATAATTTAAACGAAATTTAAATCATTTTGAAGACTGCTTTTGATCATCAACTAATCATTTTTGTATTGCTGATGTATTTGTGTATTTATGCATAGGCATCTTATGTTTGCTTATGCAAATCGTAAATATTCAAAAATATTGTAAAACTATGAAAACTAGACAACTTTTTAATATTAGGATTTCATCTCTATGCTGATTTTAGTATTGAAATCAAATAAATGATATAAAATGAAACTAATTAAACTCTAATGGTATTTTAAGATAAGCTAGCTAAGATAACACGAATTACTTGAGTTGAGTTTTTAATATTGTAGACATTTAAGAATGTAAGAAACGTTGATAATGGATGTTTATAACATTTTATGTCGTAACAAAGAAATAAGTTCATATCAAATTTAAGCCTAGAGTCGCCGATACGATTTACAAAATAATATTGTTATTTGGATTCTCGGATTAAACAGCAACGAGTTAAGTTACTTTTGCTGACGTATTTGCACAGCTAACCTTAAATTGAGACATCTCTTTGTTATTGTCTTCACGCGTTAGTATTTTAATGGGCCTTAGGAAAAACAACTCACTATCGCTATTCTAAACTTAACAATTACTTAGTATGAGCGTTTTTATTATTACTCTCATGTTTAGCTGCACTCAACCAAGATGAGCTTTTACTTGCTATTCATTTCAAAACAAAGTGTCTCTGCACTTTAAGCATGATGCAATGGTTTAGTTAGATTGCACTTGACTTGTATTAAATACTCACCAGATTAAACTCAACTCGTTTTAGGCTTTTCTTGCTGAGCGCATTTTGATTTGGTTTAGTGCAACACGAGGCTCAAGGTTATTGCTTGTGCTGCAACCGCATGTTAGTTTGTGGAATCTGGCTAACAGTTGATTTCAAAGTGAGTTGAATTGGCTGTTAACATACTTTGAAATCACAAAAATAACACAAGTAACATATATAAGCGACACAAATACAAATGGCTTGCTTCTGTTTAACGTTTGGCTTAAAATGATTCTCTTTCTTTTTTAAATTTTTTATACAACGACTGTAAGTAACTTTGTCGAAGCGTGACTAATTTATTTGTCCGCACTGTACAACTATTTAAAGTGATATCCCTAAAAGTAGGCAATACCAAATTGAAAAGATTTGCCAACGAAGCACAAATAAGCTGCCATCTAAGTTTCTACAAATTAAATGCATGTGGCTAATAAACTATACCCAGACACACACACACACACACACATGTACATTGATATCCGTAGTAAGCGACTAAAAATGAAATGAAAACAAATTCGGTCGGGGCAGCTGAGGGCATCCTAACATGACACTAAATAAACAGCCAGTTGTTACTTACTCAACAACGAAGCCAAACAAATAGCTAAACACCAAAAACCAATTCAAAAGCAAACACACAACAGCACACTCAAACACACCCACATACAAAGACCAATGCACAATAAACAGGATACATGCCTGCAACTAAGTAAATGGTTAGTTCTGTGACATTTTCCAAATTGAAAACTACAAAATGAATGACAGCAGTTTAGTGTGGGCAACATTGCACGTAGATAACCAACAGCAGCAGTGTTCATTAATTCGAGTCCAAATACTTAAAAAAAAAAAATACTCCAATCTACAACCTTATCGCAGTTCCACAAAAAGAGTTGACAAACAAAGTAAATAAATCACCAATTTAAATTTTTCTAGCAACCGATTTCATTTTAAGAATTTATAAATTTATCTTCAAACTCCACATAAACTATAATAATTTTCTACGCTTATAACTGAAATCAAAAAGCAAAACCAAAAATAATGCGTTCAACTTCAAAATTGAAATTCATTTGTATCTAGATGCAAAGTGGTAAGAATATTTTAAAGTTGCATTTGGCACAAAACTTCAAGGGGGGTGAAACTTTTTGAGAAGAATTGATGAGCAAATTGTTTTGCACTCAAATAGATATAAAATATTGCCGACTTACCTGCAAATTTACATTGCTCCAGTCGCTCATCACTGTGATCCTTGCAATCGGATGAGCCATCGCAGACAAATCGTATAGGAATGCATTCACCACTGTTACAGCGATATTGTTTCTCCTCGCAGTAATGAGGTAGGCTTTGAGCTGGTGAGAAATCAAAAACAAATTAAATAATTAATTGACTGGAAATTTTGCGGCTAAAACTATATAATTCAAGAAGAACAACAAAAACAACACAACAGAGGCCTAATAAAATTCATAACTAACATTTAAGTTGAAAACTTTTGCTCGTTAACAGCGAACCAAACCAAACCAAACCAAACCAAACCAAACTGATCCAAAAACCAAAGCGAACCGCACAATGGCGCAATCCATTTTGGGTAAAAGGGTTTTGGTTTTCCGCTCGTCGCGTTGACAGGCCTTAAGACCTTTGTAAGGCCAGGGCAAAAAACTGACAATAAACAAAAGCCTGTAAATAATAAAGTGTGAGAGTTTGCGTGTCTGTCTGTATGTGCATGTGTGTGTATGTGTGTGTGTGTGGATGGATGGGTAAGCCGCAAAATATGTCGCTATAAATAAAAGGGCACAAATTTTTGAAATTAATAAGCGCAAATACAAAAGTTGTCTTAAGGCCTATGGATGTGTGTGTGTGTGTGTGTTTGTGTGTGTGCTTGTGTGTGTGCTTGTGTGTATTGCCAACAGGGACTCATCAATCGTTTATGGCATTTGCCAGTGGGCTTAGTGACAATCTCACTTGTAAACAAAATGGCGGCAAGCGCATTTCCGCTTAGCCATAAAATGGCTGAAGTTTAAGCCGATTGTGGAGAAAGTTTAAGGTGTATTTCTGTGTGTGAGCTGACTACTCAATTAGCTGTGCGTGTGCGTGTGTGTGCGTGTGTGTGTGTATGTGTTTGTTTGTTGCTTACTAAAATAACATGTGCTAATATGCTGTGATTAGACTGAAACTGTTTCGAGCGCTTCAAATCCATGTGCCATTTGACGTTTAATTGTGCGCATTTAACACAAATTGACAATTGCTTAGGCAGCTCTCAAGACACGCACGAGTTCATTATACACGCACACATACATTTAATTACAAATGCAGACACGGCAGACATTACAATCGCACACACACACACACACACAGAGATAAACACACACAAGAGCGCACTTCATTATTGTGAGAAATTCAGAGCATGCACAAAGGAATTTGTTTTATTTAAATTCTTGGCTTTTGTTGCATTTGTTCTGTGTCTCATCTATGTACAAAAAACACTTTTAGATTTGATTTCTTTCTTGTATGATGAAAATAAAATTATAGCGGTCATTTAAACATAAATCGCTTCTGGGTTGTGATGGCCTTTGGATGTGATGCGAAGTGAAATACTTAAAAATTGAAGCATTTAGAATATTGTAATTTAAAATAATCGGATTAAGTTGGTCAGACACAAGTTACTTGTTTAACAAGAGGTTGTTTGCTAATTGGTACTAAAGGATTTTGAGTGAGTGAAATGGGTTTAAATTAAAGTCTTAATTTGGATTTGGGTTTCTGGTTCACCAAGCCAACATCAATTTTGTTTTCTAAATGCTAATTCAGAAAAAATACTAAGGAAAGAGTGGACATATTTTTGTAGAGTTAAAAAATTTGTGTTTTTATTTTTTTTTTAAGCTCGAATTTAAAATACCTACAACAGAAGCATCAAATACTGCCACCTGTGTTCCAAATAAGTAAAACACTTTAAATTTAAGTTAAAAATTAATAAATGGTTATCAAAAATCTAAAGGTATATTTTTATACAAATATATTTTTGCACTGCATAAAGTCGAATTGAGAGATTCTCAATTATTAAAAAGATGCGCATATATGCTAATAAAAACGAAATCATTTTAATTCTATTTTTTATGGGTGCATAGTAAATGCGCTTAAATTTGATATGAAAAGAGTTTTGTTCGTCCTATTATGTGAATTAGAATTTATGCGCAAATGTTGCATCTATTGTGGCACTCTCTCTATCTCTCTCTTTCTGTCTCTCTCTCTCTATCGCTTCCAACCTCCTCCCTCTCTCTGGCACACTCTGTGTTTGTGAATGACACGCAATTTGCATTTAAAGTGAGTCGTTTAGATGCTTAATTGAAATTGCGTTGCAATATCGAGATAAATATGATATAGAAATTTGTGTCACCGTCTAAATGCAATCCGAGGATGTATTCATAGCTAAGCTAAATTAGATTAATATAGATATATGGCAAAATGGGAGTTGTTTATAACTTTATGAATTTTCACGAAATTTTCATCATATATTCATGACTTTAAAATTCATTTTTGCATTTGAACTGAGTGGAATTCCTGGGAGCGTTAACGAATTTTAATATGTTAAAATTGTTTATTTGAATGTGTTTGCAATTATAATAATTTGTGTTTATTTAATTAGTTTTACTAATAAGAGGATTAATTGACAGATATACAGAATAATTTATTCTGACACTGGCTTTAATAATAATATAATAATATTAATAATAATATTTTTTTATCCATACTGCTGACAATAATTTATAAAAATAAATATTGTGATAAAGAAAAACTCATTTATTTATGAGTCTGTCAGTGAAAAAGATAGTATTGAATATTTTTTGTGTTACATAATTATTTGTTTTTGTAAATTCTGGCACTGAGCAGACAATATTGTATTGAATTTTCCGCAAGCCAAATAGCTGAAAGTCATCAATCCAAGTATTAGTTTTGTTTATTTAAACTAATCAAGAAAATACCACAAAGAAAAAACAAATGATTAAATGAAGATTGATGGTTGTAGATTGCAATTGCCATTTAATTTCCAATTTCCTGGCCTTGAAATCTGAATGGTTTCCATTTAACGATTCAATGCGTTTGCCGCCACCCCCCACAAGCTCCGCTCATAGTTGAATAAATAAAATTACTCGGGCAATAATTTAACGTAACTTACATAAAGCCACACACAAAAAAAAAATAGGAAGAAGAAGCAGCTGAAGCGAAGTTGAAGTCAATGGCAAATCAATTTGATTGACAGAGTTTGTGATGCAGACCATCAGATTGAGGCGGCAATTAAATGCGTGTTGCCAGGTTCATTGAACAGTTTTGCCGCCTCACCAAGACCAGAAATCAATCATTGAGACACCTCCTCCTCCTCCTCCTACAGCCCCCCATCCCCCCCCCCTCCCCTAGATAGGATGCAGATGAGGTCACACAAGAATTCTCATGAAAATTCGCACCATTAATTCGATAACATTGGCGATGAGGAGGTGGTAAGGGGTGTGGGGGGGGGGGGGGGGGCAGAGCAAAGGGTCAGACCAATAACTTGACAGGTTAGTGGATGGAAAAAGGGCGTAATAATAAACAGAAATCAGCGCAAAAGTCAATCAATGGTCAAATCAATATACATAAATACCTTATTAATGGACATTTTCTGGCATATTTGTTTATGGCCTCGAAAGATATCACAAATGTGCACAAGAATTTCATCATGTACGCTTTTATATTAGTTATGATATCGATAAATCGAAACTACTGCGAAATTTGTACCAATCACCAGTTCAAAACATTGATAACCTGCTAATAATTTTGCTTGCTTATAAGGCTTAATTTCGTATAATTCCATTTATTGTTTCTTCCATATATATGTTGTGGGCATAGAAAATATAGAATAGAATAGAATAGAATAGAATAGAAAGATAGCGTCAACAATCAATAACATATGAGCTGATGAAAAATGTTGATTACTCATAGCAAGGTCAACTTGATAATTGTTATCGAATTCGCATTATTACTGATTAGTTATTACATGTCAATTTTATAAGGAAATTCTAACATTCTTACTATTGTTTTATAACTGTTCGTACTGCAATTACATTGCTTAAACTTAATGCGGAATACAGTTTTTAAGATGGTTTGTCCTCTAAATTGAATATAGATTGAGAAAAAAAAAACCGAATTCGAGTTATATATCTCTATTTTGGGCTGATTTATTGATTGATTATATATAATGCTTTATTAAAATTCGAAGGTAGCACATGCTTCATCTCAAAACATATTTGCTAATTTTTAGAGTTTTCTTACAACATCTTAAAACTTAATTTTCAAATAGTAAAATTAGTATAAATCCCTAATTTAAGCTGGTTCTGCAAAAGCGACATTTTATATATATATATATATATCTTTTTATATGCTTGATATGCACATGATAATTTTGAAAATATGAACATTTTTTAGTGTTTACTTCCGAATAATTGCCAAATAATATTTTAATTATCTTTACTTTCTAATAGTCATTTTTTTCAACTATATTAAGTGGATTCCCTGACCACGCCACTTTGCGAAACATTTTGAAAAACAACGATAAAAACAATAATAATGAATATTTCGCTGATGATAACTTAATTAGTGAAAATACTAAACTAATGACATTAATGATTTGCAGCTGAAAGTCCACTGCAGCATTTTTATACCCTGAACCCATTCAAAATGGGTAAAAAGAGTATAATGGTTTTGTGCAAATGTATGTAACAGGCAGAAGGGAGCATCTCCGACCCCACAAAGTATATATATTCTTGATCACGATCAACAGTCGAGTCGATATAGCCACGTCCGTCTGTCGGTCCGTCCGTCTGTATGAACACGCAGATCTCAGAGATCATAAGAGCTAGAGAATATCAAATTTGGAATATACGTTCTCGTATAACAGGCGCAGATCAAGTTTGCGCTATTTTTATCGATAACTGCCTCCGTTTATCGAATATCGATACGTTAAATGTCCAATAGCAATATATAACACAATTTTAAAGGAAGAATCTTCTAATTAATACATAATATGCATATATATAATATATAATATAATATATATAATATGCATTCTATTGTTTAAGTGCCCAAATTTCGTCAAGATCGGATAAGAAACACCCAAGTTATAGTCGAAAATATATTCTCAGCAGCCGCCAGCAATTTCTGTGTGCATAAATATGCGAGCGCATGTGTGAGAAAGAGATGGCATGAGTATGCTGCAGAGCCCCGCTACCTACGACTGTGTGTTGTACGTGCTTGTCGGCAGAGGGCGCTTTTCAGTGCAACTCTTTTTAAAGGGGAGTTTGCCAATAATAATATAATATATTTAATAACTGGGTTCAGGGTTTATCGTAGTCAAGTTCACTCGACTACAATATAGTTTTCCACGTTTTATCACTTATCAGTTAATTACTTTAATTTTGTTTTTGCGTTTTGCGATTATTATTATGCTGATAAAACTCTGTTTGCAATTACGATAAACTTGACATTTTTGTCGTTGTTTTATGACGCGGTTTCTAAATCTGCTTCACTGTAATTACAGACGTACTAATTATATGGTGGGCTGAGTTTTTTAAGAGAGTTTCATTTTCTCTCAGTTGAGTTTTTTTAAGCCGCTCTTAGGTTCCGTCGCTCTCGCGATATGTATTCGATATTTTGTGTTTGTTTTTGTTGTTATTTGACAAAATGTGGCATGATATGTGACGTCATACAATTGGCGATATCACAGGTAAACAACTAATTAATAATAAACAACAACCTACGTGTCACGGTTTGGCCCGGTTAATGAATGAATGACAATATTCATTTATCTCTCTCTCTTCTTTTTCCCGGTAAATGAATGAATCACAATATTCATTTATCTCTCTCTCTCTCTTTGTCTCTCTCTCTTTCTCTCTCTTCTTTTTCGTTTGAATTCTAATTAAGTATATAATTAGTGGAAATACACACTTTGTTGTATTTTGTTTTTGTGAAATAATGTTGCTAAATCATGCGCATTTTTCAAAACACTAGCCAAAAAAAAAAGTCACGCCACACTTTTAAATTTTCGCTTAACCCATTTTTGTGGCAGACGTCACGTATGCGTAATTATTATGTGCAAACGTATTTATAAACCAGTCGCACACGTAATTGATTACAAATTTAGATTTCTAACTAATCAATTAATTAAATTTCCTTTATAATCTTTTTACTATAATTTGTTATCAAAATTCCAATTTCCCACAATTGCAAAATGTTACATAGTAAATTTCGTCACAAATTTTTTGGTAAGATTAGAACTATTCTGCTATCATTTGAACATCTATCTATCTATTCCAACAACATTTTTATACCCTGAACCCATTAAAAATGGGTAAAAAGGATATAATGGTTTTGTATGTAACAGGCAGAAGGAAGGATCTCCAACCCCACAAAATATATATATATTCTTGATGAGGATCAACAGTCGAGTCGATATAGCCACGTCCGTCCGTCCATCCGTCCGTCCGTCTATATGAACACACAGATCTCAGAGACTGTAAGAGCTAGAGACTTCAATTTGGAATATAGGTTCTCGTATACCAGGCGCAGAACAAGTTTGCGTTATTTGATCGATAACTGCCCTGTTTATCGAATATCGATATATTACATTTACGATAGCAATATATGCCACAATTTTAAAGGCAGAATCTTTAAATTAATACATAATATGCATATACATACTATTGATCGAGTGAAATTTCATCAAGATCGGATAAGAAACACCCAAGTTATAGTCGAAAATGAATTCTCATGTTTATCTCATTTCTATCAGCAGCCGCCATCATTTTCTGTATGCATAAATATGCGGGCGCATGTGTGAGAAAGAGATGGCATGATAATCGAAGCGAGCGTCAATATTCTTTTGTGTGTGTTCTGCAGAGCCCCGCTACACACGATTGCATGTTTCACGTGTTTGTCGGCAGAGGGCGCTCGTAGAGCTGCTCGCATTTTATTGCAAATCTTTTTAAAGGGGAATTTGTCAATAAGAATAGAATATATTTAATAACTTAGTTCAGGGTATATCGTAGTCGAGTTCACTCGACTACAGCACTCTTACTTGTTCATTTTACGACACATCTAAATTATAAATGAGTAATTACCTAAAAATTAGAAGAATATGACTTTGATGATGCGAATTTTAGACAGGTTTCTATGGATAACAGAATGTAAAACTAATTGTAAGATTATCAATTTTTAGTTTACAATACAAACAAATTATTATGTAAAGTATAGGCTTAGAGCTCACAAGCCATTTAGGCACTTAAACCCATAATTGCCTTCCCTTATACCTGATTCGAAGTTAATGCCACTAAGTCGCAGAGCACAAGTTAAAATTTACATCCACAAAACTTTGCTACGAGACGTTTTACATTGAAATCTTTGAGATAAGTCGCTACCACAACTGAATGTTTTGTTATTGTATTGTTTCCAATGTGCTGCCAGTTATGAAAGACTAAGTTGTTAAGTAGCTAATGTCTGTGTGTGTATGAATAACTGTGGCTGCAATACTCAAACAATTGCAAGTTGTTGTTACACTTTTTTGGCTTCATCATCTGAAAGTTGTTTTTAGGCTGTAACCAGTTTATGTGTTCATAATTATAAATGTGTGCTGTATATGTACATCAGGTAAAATGCGTTTTGTAATTAAGCCAAAACGGAAATGAATGCAACCGACGACGACGACGACGACGCCGATGTTGATGCTACAGGCTGTACTCATCCAGTTGAAATCAGTGTGCCACAGCACGTGCACATTTTTGAGCAAAATTAGCCAAGTTAATTACAAAACTCTGGACGAGGACGACGAGTTTCTTCAGCGGCATCTACACATTTATCAAGTTATGCTCCTGCTTCTGGTCCTGCCTGTCACGACAGATTTTATGATACCCCCGGCCCAAAACTTGTTTAATTTCGATTTTAAAATAAATTCAACGCATCCTTCTCGCACAGCGCACCTCCTCTTGTGGCAACTTGTCTGCGTTTATATTTTAGTTCTGAATCTAAATCTGACATTCATTAGACTGTCATGAACGTGCCGAGAAGTTCGATTGCTTTTGCGGTCGCATTTTTAGTGCAACCCAAAATAGATGTTGATGTTAAAAATGTTTAATATTATATATATATTTTAATACTTGAGGGAGTCACTAAGGCCAAGTTTATATAATTCGAATATTCTTCGCAAGGTTATTTCTGCAATTGAACATTGACCTATTAACTGCTTCTCACGCTGCGGACTGTCTTAACTGCCATTTGACCTGGCCTTAGCCTGTTTCACTTATAGGCAACTATTTTAATTATTTAGCATTTAGCTATAAAGCTAATTCCGAAAACACATTTCGTTATAAATTATATATTATTGTGTAAGTGACAGATACATTTGTTACATTGACTTATCTCTATTTTTTGACCCACTAGTTTTTTTTTAATCCTCTGCATTTGCTGTTAACTGAATATTGGTAATTAAGTGAATTTCTTTTTGTGTTATTTTTTATGGGTTTTGTTATTGGCAAGTTGAAGGTTTTATTTATTTTTGTTTTGTTTTTTGTGGGGTTTTGCGAAATCGCGTAAAGCCAACGATTGAGTGCATTAGGTCAACTGCTTCATTAGTCTTAACGGTTTTCAGAAACATTTGTCAGTTTCAAATAGTTGTTTGGATTTGTAGTTAATAAGCTTAGCTTGACTTTTTTTGAATAGTCTTTACGTTGTATATTGAATTTGCAACCTCTTATTTGTAATGTGATGGACAATTAATTTTACCTGGTTGTAAATCTTTCGATCTTTACTAATGAGAAACACTAAAGGGATTAATCCCTAACATTCCAATCAAATTGGCTGACTTTTCTTTTATAATTTCCAATTTGGTCTATAATTTATAGATAATTTTTTTTCCTTTTGACTTTAGTTTTAACCCTACTTTTTTTTTGTAACTTATTGCATTTTGATCGCATGCTACAAAAATGTTTGTATGCATTCAGAAAACATAATCTATTCGGAAATTGGCTTGAAATTTAATCGAAAACTTCTGTGAATATATACTTGACGTACTTCTCAGCTTACAACTGATTCACTTGACTATTTATTCAGCTGTTGGGCTGCATAAATATTTATGGTTGAAACAGGTTCCAGTTTCGATGGTGTGCATTGCTCTTGTTTCTTCTTTGGATTGTGCTCCACGTGGATCTCCATATTTTTGACTCTCACTCACACCACTGGTCACGCCAGTGTGAACACACAAAGAGTAACAACTTCACATTTAAGAAACAAAAAAAAACGAAGGTAAAGCATAAAAGGAACCGAAACACTTGTTACTCTCCGTTCGTCTCTTATATGCTCTCTCTCTCTCTCTCTCTCTTTCTTCTGTCTCTCTGCAGCAGATGCCGGCTAACTTAATAAGCACATAATTCTTAAGAAGTGAGAATGCTGGCTTTGTGGATCGATCAGTAATTCGAAACTCTCTATGAATGAACACAAATATTGCATTACGCACAGACGGGTTAAATTAAATGCAAAAATAAATAGAACCCATAGCTTTTTAAATTTTCCAGTTAGAATTAGTGATGATGATTTCCCACTCATGCTTCATTAAACCGAAGCATTTTGAATCACTTTGATTTAAGTATATATTATTTAATGCTGGTGATTTACTTACTTATATCCAATGTCGTATTTGCCTTGCCCGACACGTTCAGGAACATAAAATCCATGCTCATTTTATTGAAGAAGGTAGAACCAATGGAATTGATACTAGTGGGACTAATGCTATTTGCTGCTGCTGACGGTGCAAAACTTTTCAGTTTATCCAGTTGCGGTCCCAGCGTTGTCGTCTTCATGATCTTCTCCAGGAGCGCCGAACCGATGGGGGCCGCACCCGTCACCTGAGCCGCATTCATTGCAGCGGCATTGCAAAATTTACTGATGCTCAGTATGCATGTGATGAAGATCAGATGGAACGACGATGTGAAACTGAAGCTGATCAGCTGCTGGACACGACTCTGATAGCTTGAGCTGCTGCCAAAGAAGATGTTCACTTTGGGCAGCTGCGTTGATTCATGGAAGCAGTTGTAGTTGTTGTTGTTGTTGTTGTCGCTGTCGTTGTTGCTGTTACTGGTATCTATTGTTGTTGATTTTGTAAATGTGGATGATGATAAGCTTGTTGTTACTGTTGTTGCATTGGCTAGCGGCTCATCCATTTTATAGTGTTCACAGTATTGTGAATTATGTTTGAACTATGAATTTATTTGAATTTTACACTGTAAAAAAGAAAGTAAAGTCACTTTAGCTTCTAAGCACTTTTCACGCAATTTTCTTTGCTATATTCTCATATAGTATTCATTATTAAATAATAGTCCGATGTCAGTCCCGGGCACCGATGTCAACGGCAGCATCAGCTGTCTTCGCAAGAAACATTTTTCAGCTCTACCAACTAATAAAGAACTGTTGCCAAAAAGAAAATAAGATGAGCGAGGGAATGCCAGAAATAGCGATTTTAGCGATTTGGAATGAGCCACAAAACAGAACGAACAGTGTTTAAGAGCAAACAAGACGTGCTGAACAGCCACAATAAAAAAAAACACTACATAAACGATAAGACGAAGAATATCATACGATGTTGCAGAAAGTTGATATAAAGAAAACATGCGGGAACTTAGCATCGGAGCATTATGTATCCGAAGAAACCCTATAATATAATTGATCTCATTCTGGGAATTTAAAATTGAAATTTTTAAAACGCAACTTATTCATTTGAAAATTGTATGCTAAAATCTTATCATGCTTTTTTGTAATGCAAATTTTTCTGCTTTCATTTGATTTTTAAAAAAAAAACATACAAAAAAAAAGTGTAAGGGCGTCGACTTTACTCAAACGTCCGGCGTCGGCCAGCTCGAACGGTGTGTGAATAATATGCTTACGAGGAAAACCCTAAAAGCAAGGGGCAAACAAAAAACATGCAACTTTTGGGCTTGTCATGGTGATATTGTGGCATGGGTCGCATTCATTGGTACTCTAAAAAGAGAATCACAATAGTTTCTCCTAAATTATTATTAACTATTTGTTATCACAAAAATAAGCTCATCAAATAACGAGCTGAAGCAACTTTAATATTGTCAAATTGGCATTGCTCAATATATCATCTGTAGCATATGAATATTTCATATGCTCAATGCTCACATTATATTTTAAAATTAAAAAGAAAATAAGCAACAATTGTTTTATTTTATTTTTATTTTTTTAGCGAACTTAGCGCGTAATGTATGCGGCGGCCTCGAATTGCACGTGTTTGGTTGAGCACTGCATACAAATGTATATTTGTATATATGTATATAGCATATGTCAGAAAAGCATAAGAGTTTCACACAATTCAGCTAAACATTTTCATACGCTTGCAATTAACAAATTTCTGTGTGTTTTTTGTACTACCTCTTTCACTTTTTTTTTATAATAACATAAACTATTGTCAAAAAGCGAACACGACTGCGCACAACGCACGACGCCTCACGACTAGTCGGTTCAAATGCGCTGGCATAAAAACCCGAATCTTCAAACAACCAATCGCCACGCAAGTGGCGATAAGTTATCGTCGTCTCCACATTGTGAACCGGACAGCACGTTGCAGGCGTAACCGACTCCGAAATACTTTGATAATACCGATATATCGATCATTGAAGGCGGTTTTTTAATAATCTTCAGTCCAAGTTTGCCTTTAAATTTTCGTAGCTATAGGCTTGTTGACGGCAGTGTTTGGGCGTGGCTGAAAATATTTATATAGAAAGTTCCTAGTATTCTTCTTTCTAAGGTTGGTAACTAAAGCTCTAATAGGCTTTTATGGTTTTTTTTTTGCGCAGAAGCGGGCATGGTCCAACAGTTTTATACATTTTTGAAGGGTGTTACAAGCAATATTATATTCAAATTTGATGACTCTAGCTTTTAAATTGTGTGTAAAGGTGTAAAGTTTGACTGTAGCCTTAAAATTATGGGAGATATGTGGCTTTATCGATTTGCAATTATCGATTTTATCGATTTCAATGGATCCAATTTTTTCTCTTCTTCCGACAGGCAGACAGAGAATGACAGACATTGCGCAAAAGCAATATACTATGGTACCTTCGCTATCAGAGTGTAAAGAGAGAGAGAGAGAGAGAGAGAGAGCAAGAGTAAAGAGTAGTCGTGAGTAGCCAAAAGACATTTTGTAAGCTCTTTGCATAATGCTCTTAAATGTTGAACACACGTACACACGTAGCATTAAGTCAGTTTTGGAAGTTGGAAGTTGTGGTTAACTCCGGCGCTGACCGATGGCAATGAATTTAATTGTCAAGCTGTGTTCTAAAATTGAAATTGTGTCTTGGCATAGGTCAAATGTAAAATTTCTTACGAAATAATTAATAATTCATTTTAATTTGAATGTCATTGCCTATCAATTGAACTTCTTGATATATTTGGCATTTCTAATAGTATTTAACACCCAACGAACGCTAAATAAATTAATTCTAGACAAGTTCCATTCCCAAAGTTTAAAAATCAAAGAATCATCGGGTTGAGAACCTGTAAACGTAAGAAAATGCTAATACTCAAATTCAGAATGATATTTGAATAATTAATCAAATTTGTACAACACACACATATGTATATATCTGTATTTATTTAATCATCTTTACTGGGAAACATATGTACACTTAACAATAGTATGTAATAATATTGACAATAATAAACGATCTGCACTTTAAACAGAAATAAAGTTTCAACGTTTTTTTTTTTGTTGTTTTTTGTTTTTTTGTTTCTCTAATTATTAAGGATAATTTTATAATTTCTTTGCTGTTTTTAAAATTAAGTAATGCACACTTACAGCTATATACAGTTTGGAACTATGTAAATTATCTTTATAGTTTCATTTAGTTAGTTTAGTTTACTTTAATTTAGTTTTAAGTTAGAACTCTGCGACGTATTTTGTACAACATCCTTTAAGGATTATCTTCCTCTTTCTTTTCTGTTTTACAAAATGACCCGCTGTTAAAATAATTTTAAAATAATTTACACATACGAGTTGCTCAGTCTTTAGGCGTGTCTGTTTTCTCTGCTAGAGCTCATAGATCAGATACAGAAACCCAAGAAGCTCTAATACGACGATATGCCTATGACGGGTGAGTACTACGGATAAGAACAAAAATGTTATTGTTTGTTTGTTGTTTTTTTTTTTTGGGATAAGAATAGTCTGGAGTTGTGATAGTTACCTCCTCATCCATGACGCTGGTGTGATCGTAGATACGAGCGGGTAGATTCTTGCGTAGGCTAAAATGATCCTCAGTTGTGGTCTTGCGATAAATCGGATTCTCAAAGTTTATGGAATTGATGCGTCGCTTGCTACAGTAGCGATAGCCAATGAGCAGGAGCTAAGAGAAAATAATTATTAATGTAAACAAAATCAGTTCTCGGAGTACGCTACAGATTGATAGCGGTCTACAAATATCTTTGCTCTTCGAATATAATTCTGTCCTGGCGCTTTTTCTAGCTATTTTGGAACTGACCAGATTACGCCAATTATTATTCATTAATTATCTATCGAAAATAAAGTTCTTACAAGTTTTTTTTTTGTCAATATAGATAGCTAATATCCGAATAATTAGTAATATAAAAATTTTTACAAAAATTATAATAAATAATACAATTTATTTTTAAGGCAATGCATTTCTTTGTTGTGGGCTAACATAAACTATTAAGTAATTTTCATTTATATTATATTTATGTAACCTTAAGATTTGAAATGCTTTAAAAAAAAAATATTCACCATGCTTATTCAATTAACTAATCTCCCAAGAATAAGAAAAAAGCAAAAGGTATTTTGTCATATGAATTTAGAAAAAAGAAAAGTTGATAATCAAATTTAAATTTGAAGGCTATATTTGCTATCCTGTGAGATCATATAGCCATTTGCTATCTATTTTTTTTTAAACTTCTATTAAGATTATTGTTTAATTATATTTCTTCTTTTAAGTTATGACAACTTTAAGCGCTTACAGTTGACCATTTTACTGATTTAAACAATTTCGATTTTTTTTGCTGTTCAACCATGGATTTTGTAACTCAAATTTAAATAATGGCTAAGAATTTGATAACTTACCACCGATAGAAGCACCGCAAAACCGCTGAGACTGGCAATTACGACCAGCGCTATGAAGCCAGAATCCGGCTGAGGGCTGGGCGCTGTGGTTTGATCGATGTGCGTTTGGTTCTTTACGGGACGCCGTTCGGCAACTGTGGATTGAGGAGTGCAAGCGGAATGGCATTAAGTAGAAATCATGTAAATCGCATAAGAAAACAGCAGACAAATGGACAAAAGCGCCAGATGCGACAGACATAAAAAGCACAACAATAAAAAGCGCAAATGGAATAAGAAAACGAATGCAAAAGCTGAAAAAGAAAATATATAAAAATTGTTTTTTTTTTTCCGTGGCTGGGCGGTATTGGGTGCACTTGGGCCACAACCAACCAAATATCCTCCATCCCGCACCGCAGCAAAAGAATTTTCAATCAAATCGTTCAAAGTACGCATTTAGGCGCAAATAAACACTTAAACGCGCTCGCGCCTTTGATGGCTAAACTTTTATGCCAAACAGGGACGAGAAACGGAGATCTGAATGGAATCACGGTAGCAAGGATGGGTGGAGGGGATGCACGGGGAGCACAACGTGACACAGCGGGTAACTTAAATGGCGTAGGATGCGTAATGACATCGTTAACGCGCGCCGTTTAATGGATTCGGCTTCTGATACGGATTTGGATTCAGATTCAAGTTGAATTTTGCAGCGCTTCTTAAATCAAGTCAAAACAGCAAGCGACATCAGCTCGAATTTCACTTTAAAGAGCGCAACGCAACAAACCCCAGATGAATCAGTCGGCAAGGCGCCATATTAACCTCATACTTTGCGGTTGGCTTGGTTTGTTGCGAGTGGTTGGTTCGGTTGGGTGGCTGAAAGGGTGTTTTGTCATTTCTGTAGTACTCATATCGGTTGCAACGTTAACAGCACCCACTCCCACTCCCACTGCCACTCCCCTTGTGCTACCTACTTGCGGTTGGGCTGTGTGTGTGTTGCAAGTGGCTCTCGCTGGCGTTTATGAAACTGTCAAGCCTGGCTGGCGTTGAGGAGGTTGGCTTTTGATGATGATTAATGTGAGCCATGACAAAGCAAATGTTATGCCAGTGTGGCAAATGAAGTGCTTGGCTAGAAAATACCAAATCCAAAATACCAAATACCAAATACACATGCAACCCAGCACAACAACAACAACATGGAAATTGCGACGCTGCCGAGCTGTTGAGCTGTTGAGCTGTCGCACTGTGGCAACATCCTAATGCATTGGCTTAAAATTCCTGTGATTAATTTTATTCACTTTGAGCTTTAGCTTGTGATCGTAATACTAACTAATGATAGATGCATACACATTTCACTCAAAGTGCAACAATAACAGTGAAGGCAAATTTAACTGAGCGCAACTGCTGATTAATGGTGTTCAAATGCCATGAAAAAAGCTGGGACTCTAGTCACATTTCCTAGCTATACATATACACGAAATTATTCACAACACCCCTATTCATATGACTTTAGATGACATTTGTTACTATTACTAGCAATTGCATTTTCAAATGGAAATACCGGTCAACATTGGTTAAAAACTAACACAAACACATATGGACAAAAAAAGTAGAGAATGAGAAACCAGTATACCCAAATCTTCATGCGTGTTTATCAATTGCAGGCGTAAGTCAGTTGCCTGATTAGTTTCGGTTAGTATATGGCTAAGATTATCGTTATTGGTGGCAACTCGCTGTTGCGCTTTCGGTTTGGTCTTAAATCTGTGAGCACGCGGCGGCTTGGTAACAACTGTAAAAGTGGCTGCTTTCGATAACATGCCAGGTTAATAAAGGTGAAATAAAAGTGTTAATACGGATAACATGCGAAAGAAAGAAGGGTGGATTAGAAAATAATCCGGAGCTACTTACGATCTTCGACACACATGAGACCATCGGCCATGAGCTTGAGGCCCGTGGGACAGGCGCAGGAGATGCGAGGACTTCGCTCATTGATGCGCGGCGCCGGCAGGCAAAGATGTGAGCAGTGACCATTAACCGATTGGCAGTGATTAATGCCATCGGGCTGGCGATACGGATGATACACATGAATGACCATTGGATGTTGGAGCTGGGAGAGCGAGTAGAAAATAAGTGTAATAAGTGTACGTGTATATGGTAAAGGATCATCCGCTTTATGTTCATGTTTATGTTTACCCACCATATGCACAGCTGTAATGGGCTCAACATCTTCCCCAGTAAACTTGTTGGCCTTGAAGACTGTCTGCTTGTCCCAGTCGGTCCAGTAGATGTAGTCCTCGAAGGTGCTTATCGAGAAGGGGTGACGCAAGTACTCCGTCGAGTACAATATTTGTCTGCGCTGTGAGCCATCGTAGTTGGCTGAGGAGATGACATTCAGCTTGCCATCCACCCAGTAGATGCGTTTCCTCACCAGATCTAGAGTGATGCCATTGGGCCACTTGACATCATAGTTGATAATTGTGGTGCGATGGGAGCCATCCATGCCGGCGCGTTCAATGCGTGGGGACGCTCCCCAGTCTGACCAGTACATCCACCCCTCAATGGGATCCAGGGCAATGGAGCGTGGTATGTCCAGTGCATCCTCGATCAGCACTTTGCCCATATTGCCATCGAAGTTGGTCAGCTCGATGGTGCACTTGTGCGTGTCCGTGTAATAGACATGGTTGTAGATCCAGTCGACTGCGAGGCCATCCGACGTAACAGAGGATTGCTTCAGCACCACGGTCTTCTCGTTGCCCTCATCGATGGGCGCCTTGTAGATGCTCTGCGTGGTCACATCGCTCCAGAAGATCATGCCCGTGCGGAACACAAAGTCCAGCGCCGTCGCTGACTTTGTGTTATTCACAATCGATGTCATCTCCATGTGATCCAGCGCAATCTTGCGTATATCATGACGACGTGCCAGGAGCAACGAGGCGTGTCCTTCGGTTGCCTTGCAGCGTGTGTGATTCCTGGGATCTCGCATGTAGCCCGCCTCACATTCGCACTTGAAGCCGCCTACTTCATTCACACAGATCTGGGAGCAGGCACCTGGTTGTTCGCACTCATTGACATCCAGGCAGTTGTGTTTGTCCCCTGATAGTTTGTAGCCCTGGTGACAATCGCAGCTGTAACCGACCATATGATCCACACAACGATGCATGCAGCCACCATTTTTGTTAGCACACTCATTCTGGCCACATTTGCCAGCCGGCTCATCCTCGCCATCGGGGCAATCCTTGCGCTTATCGCAGACCTTCGATAGGGGAATACACTGTTCGCCTCCACAATCAAATTGGCTAGTGGCATTGCAGCCCTTGGGCTGGGCTGACAACTGACAGTCCCTCTCATCGCTGCCATCCGCACAGTCCGCTTGTCCGTTGCAGGTGAGGTGTCCGGCAATGCAGCTGCGATCGCCGCATTGGAACTGATCTGGCCTGCAGGTGATGTTCTTGCAGGTGGAGGTATGCTCGTCGTCGCCGTCGGGGCAGTCGCGATCTCCGTCGCAGAGCCAGCTGTGGTGCAGGCAAGTGATGCGATCCTTGCACTGATACTCATGCGGCAGGCAGGGCGTTACCGGCTTTGTGGCATTTGCGCAGGACTGCAGGAGAGGTAATTGGATGAGGGAAAAAGAAGTTGGATTAAAAGTTTGTCGAGGTTGCTTGTTAGAAGTTTGTGTTCAAAAGTTTTCGTTGCATACTTTTAGTTGCTTACACACAAAAATTATGTGCATCCCGCACCCGCCCCCTCCACAATTCCCTCTTCGCTCAGCATCCTGAAGTCCCTTACGACCAAAATGCAATTTTATGCGTACTATGCGTTGACAACAAAAGCTGGCAAAGCTGGCAACGTTGAGTTATGTGCAACTTGGCGGTAATTTATATGTCAGCCGTATTTTTGCCTACACTGACACACACACCCACAAAGTATGTGGACATGTTCGACTGGGAGTTACTCTGCAAACGGCTATTAATTGTCCAAATATTTATTCATTGCTGTACAAATTGAAGTGCTTATAAATAGCATTTATATCAAAGATCTAGGCTGCAACATTAATATGCTTCAAGTTTAAAAACGAAGTGCAAATTCCTTTATTTGTGTATGCCATAAGAAAGACCACAAGCGAAATATGGTTTCTGGCTCTTAAAATCTCCGGGACACTATAATATAGTAGTTTAAGTTTATTATATTCTACTAGATCGACAATAAATATATATCTGTCATATTGTTATACCCACTCTTATTAAATGGAGGCAGGGTAAAGGAAGTTAGTGTGCTGGCAGCAGTAACTGCAAACACTTTCACACATATACAAAATGTTAATTTATGAGCCAAGCTTTTCGGTTGTGCCACGCATGCTGCATGCATGCGGGCTACTTACCCGCTCGTCGGATGCATCCGGACAATCTGGATCGCCATCGCAGACCCATCGCTTGGCGATGCAGGCTCCGTTGGTGCAGGTGTGCTCGGCGACGGGGTCGCAGGGCAGGACGGGGCAGTCGCGCTCATCGCTGCCATCGCCGCAGTCATCATCGTGATCGCAGACCCATCGTCGCTGGATGCAGCGTCCGTTGCCACAGGTAAACTCATCGGATCGGCATGTCTGGTCTGTGAAACGGAGTGCAGGACAATGGATTAGCGAGTGCCAGCCCATAATAAGACAACAAAAAAAAGAAACTGTCAGCAATGGCCAAGCTCATAAAGAGCGATATGAACCAAAGGGAAATGAAGTACAAAGCGGAAGCAGTTGATGAATGCATGGGGCAAGTAAGTTAGCAAAGGAAAATAGTGGGTACACTAAGAGAGGGTCTGCGGCACAAACTAATAAAATGCAAATGCACTTGTGACTTAACAAAAGAGAGCTAAAGATTCAAGCATTAAAGGAATACTTTAATAAATAACTGGACCTAAATAATATGTAAAAACCGAAAGGAACTGAATAAGTTTTTAAAACAATTTAAAACTCTACTTTCTAGTGCAACACAGATAACAGTAAAATCATAAATCATAATTTTGGATGTATATAAGTATAAATGTATTTAAGTTATTACACTAAGTTCAATTAAAACTAAGACTGCAAACATCCATTTAATAATAATTACAATTTCTTGGATACAAATTGTTGCTGTTATTGATAAAATATTGAAAAATGGTTAAAAATGTCGAAATAGCAATCAATCCTTTGATAACTAAACAAGCAACCAGTTTTCCATTAGACTCACTTCAATATTTTGGAAATTTGTTGCGTTTTTTTGATAGCTTTAGAGTAAAGCATCAAATATTTTGTTTGTCTAGCTGAAATGCAATATTTATAAAATAAAGCCTAATTTCAAACATTCATCAAATTGGTTTGCCATTTTGCAGCCAAATGAAAAAGTTGATAAAGCGCTGAGTTTAATTGATATCCGTATATAAATATATATAGCAAATAAGTAAATAAGGAATATTTGTGAAAGAAATAAATTTATGCTTCGCCACACAAAAAAAAAAGAAGGAAAAAGAGGTAAACATTCCAACTACAAAGAAAATAATTTCTGTGACTTCATTAACTCTATTTGTATAGAATAATATCTGTGGCAAGACTAATTGAACTAATATTGAATTTTCACTACAACTCAAGAGTTGCTTACTGCAATTGTGCTCATCGGAGCCATCGCTGCAGTCCTTGCTCTGATCACACATCCAGGCTAATGGGACGCACTCGCCTTCGCCACTCTTGCAGCTGTACTCATCCGGCGAACAGGTGCGTGCCTCTAAGATTTCGTTGAAGGACAGTTGAAGACGAGACAGGACGACACGAAAGAGAAGGCGAAACAGTTGCAGAGTGAGAGTGAGAGAGAGAGAGAGAGAGAGAGAGAGAGTTTGGGGTTTGAGCGAGGGATTTCTAACTGCAGCTAATAAATTTCCAGTTGGGGCCATATTAAAAACATTTATTTTCAGCTGAAGGAGCAGATGGTCCCTTTTGCTTTTCATTGTGTGTGTGTGGCCAGCTAGCTATTACATAATGCCACAGAGAAAGCCAAGGCCAAGGATGGATGTTAGTGTAAATCTGAGTGTGAGTGTGAGTGTGAAGTGGGCGTGTGCAAATGGGTGTGTGTGAATGGGTGTGTGAATGCGCGTGTTATGGGTTAAGCACTTTATGCGCTGTTTCTAACGCGTCGTATGCGTGTTACTTGTGCTATTTGCTAGTGTGTGTATGTGTGTGTATGTGTAAGTTGGTGTGTGCGAGGGTCATGTGTTTACGAATACAATCGAATGCAACGATGCTAAAACGACTTGATTAAACTGCAAATGGGTGGCAAACACACGCAAATTGTTTTTAGAAATTATGCGCAACACTTAATTAAATGTTAAGCGAGAGAGCGAGAGAGATAGAGAGACAGCAATGAGTTATATGCGCTATTGTTATTATTGTTGTTGTTGTTATTGTTATTGTTATTGTCGTTGTCTCGTTTATTCTTACTGCATTGCGCCTCATCGGACATGTCGCGACAGTCGTTGTTGCCATCGCAGAGCCAATTGCGGGGTATACACTGATCGACGGTCTTGCACTTAAACTCATTGTTGGGACAGGCATTCACTATATATCAATATGGCATATTTATATATATTATATATATGTCTAGCTTGTATAGCTAAAGCCGTGATTATTATTTCTACTTACTGCACAGTGCACTGGCCTCATCGGAGCCATCGGAGCAGTCGTTCTCCTGATCGCATCGCCATTTGTTCGGTATGCAGTTGCCGTTGGTGCAGCGAAAATGGTCCGTTGAGCAAGTGGCCTCTGTAAAAATAGTGAGGAAGCAACATATAGAGTCATAAAAACCACATAAAACCATAGTAAAAGAAGAGTTCTTTCAGCTGTACACAATCATATTTAGCGTGTTCCTTTTTTATGTGTCCTCCTCTGAGTCCATTTCACAAAAAACCTAACCAGCCAGATCGACCATTTTGTTATTTTTTTTATACTTGTATTTATAAGTGTGTGTGTGTGTGTTTATTTACACGCACTTGAGCACGTGCTGTGCAAAGAAAATGCGATGCCACAACAAAAATGTGTATAAACATAAATAAATCGTTGCACACGCGGCGAGCGCTGAATTTCCAATGGCTTTTCAATGCCCGCTCGCAGGGTCAACAAATGTTTGCTTTTAACAACTTAGTTGGCTATGCTGGTTATGTGCATTAAATATTCGATTTATCCACATACTGTATTGGGACTAAAGCACAACAAACAATAAGCTTACAAGTCGATATGAATTACTTTGTAGAATCTACCAAAATTTCTATTTTAATTTTTATTCTGTGCTCCATGTTCGTAAAAGGCATATCCTTATTTCTAAGGGCACCACCTGTTTGCTATGGATTTGCCAAAGTGCTTGGAGCTTATTTTTTTTAAATTTCCGCTTAGAATGAAACTTTTAGCTAAGCCCATTCGATAAACGCTACATCCTCAAAGAATAAATCACATTAATTTTAATCAGTCTTAATGCGATATAGAAAATTTTGGGGGGTTGGCTGTCGCAAGTTGCCATATCAATAACATTTTATATGATTACTTTTTTAAACTTTTTATGGGTAGCAGAACTCTCCGGTCCGATGCTTCAGTGCCGGGCTCAGTACGCAGTCAGATGAAATGTACCATGAAAAAGCACAAAAACTTCTGTTTTGCATGAATCTTTTATTTAGAAAATAAAGGAACAAAAAAACCAATGTGCGCCAATATTTGTAGAAAACAATAATAAAAAAAAGAACAAATATAAGCACGAGCTTTCGACCGTTGAACAATAAAAAATGGTCACATGTGCAACCCAGCAAACACATTCAAATGCTCCATTTCATAATATTGTTGAGGGTATTTCAATGCTCAGAATTACTTTGTATTGCTTCGGGGGCAATTGTTGGTAAGCCTTACACTTAAAGTAATAACACGAAATTATGTAAGCAAATATTATGTTAATAAAATTAATATTATTAAATTCGATACGGAGGTGAATTCAATAAATGAATATTTATAGTACTATATTAAGTATTTTATTTACTATTACTGCTAGGGTATTGCAACATTATCAGATCTCAAATTGGGGGTTTCTCTTACTGTTTTTATTCTTTTACATATTTATTTATTTATTTATTTTATTGTATAAGCAATGTTTACAAATGCCCGCAGCTTGATTCGATTTCTTTTTATGCAGCTCGTATTTGACATTTTGTTGATGCTATTATGTGCCATAGATACTTTCTATGTATGTATGTATGTATTTGTGTGTATTGGTTTACGTACACAGTATCTATGTAAATTCTGGACCGCGCATTTCTCTGGAATTTGTGGGGATTGCATTAAATTTGATTTTACATTGGGTCGCAATTAAAAATGTAATCAAAGTTGTTGTTGTCGGCGAAAGAGGTCGTGATAAAAATATAAGTGCAGTCATTGATTGCATTTACACATGTTGCAATTGATTAAAGTGTGGGGCAAATTGCCAACCGTATTTTTGCATAATTTGTACATTTTGTCCACTCTTTTTTTCTTTTGGTTTTCATTTAACTATGTTAAACGGCTTTTCAGTTGATTAAAAAACTTTGGCCTTTAGCAGCAGCGTCCTGGCAATTTGTATGCAAATGTCAGGCGAAGTGTGCAAAATATTCTGTTGCATGCAATGCGGCACAGGCAAACCAGAAGACAGAAGACAGAGCGGAGTGAGATGTGTGATTTATGTGTGCTGTATAAGTATATCAGGATTGGAATTTTGGGCTTGTTGAACTCGAGTTTAAAGGTGTCGTTGGCAGATTTAACGACTGCAAAAACAAGATGAGCTGTAAATTGTTTTTAACTTGTTGCGAAAACTATGATGACTTAAGTGAGTATGCTTGTTTCATAGTCATTTGAAGAGTTTATTAACACTGAGCTACAGAAAAATTAACGCCAAAGAGAAACTAAAAAGTGGTTTATGCTAAAAATAAATAAATAAGAAAGTATTCTAAACTTAAATAAATAACAATTTAGCTTATACATAATCTCTTAAGTCAAATGGGGTAAAAAAGTTGTTAACTATACATAATATAACATTGATTTTAATCAGTTTCAAAGATGACTAAGAGCTACGAATTTCAATTATTATGCTTAGTATTAGGTTATAATAATTTAAGTTATTTATTTGAAATATTTTCAAGCATACCGTGTTCCGTAACCAATGCGCCCAAACTGTGACTTTGTGTGTACAGCAAACTGATCACAAATAATAAGCACCAAATGTGTCCCATATTGAATCAAATTGTCCGAAAGCTGTGAGTGCTTTTTTTGAATAAACGAATTATTAATTTGGATTATTTATTAGATTTATTTTTTTTATTCTTATTTTCACTTGTCACTTAGATATGTCCTCGAAATGCGTGGGAAGTCAATTTCCATGATGTCCGCTCGATTGTAGCGGAGCAGCCAAGTTGCACAAATTGATTGCATAATTTCCGTTACGGGCAAAAGTAGACAGGCATAATTTTCAAGTTCATTATGGTCAACAGCAATAAGAAGGGCAACAAAAACAACAACCACATAATAACAAACAACTGTCAGAAGTCAACGAAATGAATATCTATGGGGGATAACCAGGGCAGGAGGCTACGAGTTGGGTGTGGGAGAATGGGTGGCTGGAAGGAGGGGAGTGAGTGGTTAGATAAATGACTGGCAGGCAAACGTCGCCGACAACATTTAGCAATTTCTGTAGGAAATTTAGGAAACACATTTTATGAGGGCAAAACTAAATGATAAATGATAAGTGCAAAACGGCCAAATCAGACGGCAAGTCTGAATTCAAAAATGGCCAGGCCCACAAAATGACACAGATGGACATTGCCGATTACTCCTGACAACGGCAACTTCACAACAAAACCTGCCCACAAACCAAGAAAAAAAAAACCCCCAAAAAAAAAGGACATAAAAATGGAAAAATTTGAAAAGAACGCACAAAGCACACACATTTCTATAGCATATCTTTGGGGTAAGCTTTTGGGGTTCCTTGTCCTGGTGCTGGCATTTTGTCAAAAACTCTTTGCATAACTTCAAAGGACAGCCAGAATGCTCAACGGACATTTGTGCTCCAGTATGGCATTTCGAGGACATATTAATATCATTTATTTATTTTTTTATATTTCAGTCAATTTGTGAATGCGAACATTTCATTCGTCCTGTGAAAACTCTTCCATTTGGCACACTTTTTTCTTATTACACTTCCTCTTACTTTTTGCACTGTTTCTGTTGTGTTTCTAGTTTTGCTCGCCTTCAATTTTATATATGTAATATTCGATTTGAACACTTAACGCGTATTTTGGGTGGTTTTCCAGCTCGCACCGTCAGTTTGCTCGAAAAGTTCGCCGCCAACTGAGTGGACAGCTGCGGAGTGGCAATCCTTAAAAACAAGTGCCAAGAGCTGCTCTGCAGCATCTCTGAAGCTTTCACTCAAAATAGCCAGTAGCTGGCGGAGCGATTCGAGTGCAAACTGAGCTCAAATTCGAATGAGTTTTATCTTTGCCTCATTCATGAGCTGCTCAGCTTTGTTGTGAGTGTCAAATTTGAGCGACTGGTTGCCTGGTTGCATGCTTTGTGTTTGTTGAGCGTCTATGATAATGTTCTGGAGCGCTTGTGTTTAGTTGAAGCCCAATTTGGTAATGATCCGAAAACGATTGAGCCAAAAGAGCTTAAGGACTTATGCTCATTACAAATACAAGAGCATTAACATTTTACGCAGAGTTTCAAAACATTTATAATTATAGACTGAATTATGTGACTGTGAATTATCAATACATGTATGTATTTCAAAATAATGGTTTACTTATGAGTATTTTTGTAATAACCTAATACATAAATATTGTATGGTACTTAATCATTTTAAATTTACAATTTGTGTATGGTAAACATCTCTTAAGAACATTAAAAATAAATTATTTATCTATATATTTTGGTATACATAATCTTTCATTACAACTATAAATTTGAATAATTTAATTATTATTTTTGAGGTCAGTGGTAAGATTTATACAAAAAAAAAAATACAAATTGCTAATAAAATTTTTGTCGATTTTTGATTGCATCATTCGATGCATCTTAGTAGATATAAAAGGAAGGCAAGTCTGAGAAGAAAAAGGATTTTAATTTCATGTCATAACTAGTTTGACCTTATACAATGTTTTATTGCTATTTTTGTAATTTCTTATTCCATTGCTGATACATTTTTTTGCACATTTCGCTTAGCAGTTAATTTTTAAGAAAAAGTTGAGCCACTGGTTTTTTGTTATCTCCTGGGACTCATTATCAATTTCACCACTGGAAATGTGCCCTTCAGCAAAGATTGCATAAAAATTACGTTATACATAACAGCATCAACAACAAAAATAATTTATATATAAAGAAAAAACATCAACTGCATTGTGCGCATTTTCACAAAGAGATTTGCTCGCTTTTTTATTTTATTTTGTATTTTTTTCCCCGTTTTCCCGCCCGTTTTACTATACTTTGTTGTATGTGTTTTTGGTGGCTGGCACAAATATTGTGAGATAAAATAAAGCAGACGACCTCACACAGTTTCCTTTTATGTCGAACGGCGACGCAAAAGAGTCTCGTGCGACAAATTTGCGCATTGATAAATTTTAAGCTGATGCAACACAATTGCATGCCACAGTCAGCAAAATTGCGTTGCAATTACTGCTAAGCGCCAATGTTGAACGACTTGATGAGCGCCTTGGCAGAGATATGGTCAGCACCAAACCCTCATACCTCCCCTCTCAAGCCCCCCCCCCCTCCCCCCTCCGGCAAACCACATTCAATTTGCGCCATGCGTGCTAAATGTGGCAAACTAGTTTCGCTCTTTGATTGATATCCAACGGCGAGCTTCACTCATTCTGTCGGACACCAGTGTATGGGTCATTTTAGCGAGGCGCCGAAGAGCATGCAACATGAAATTTTGGTTCAAACTTACCGCGAAATTTGCACTCCTCGACCTGCTCATCACTGTGATCCTTGCAATCCGCCTCGTCATCGCAAACGAATCGAATGGGAATACAATCCCCGTTCTGACACTGAAATTGCTTCTCATCGCACTTGGCATACATGGATTGAGCTGAAAAGAGACACAGATGGGAAAATGTGTGAGCACATTTGTTAAGTGTAAACAAATGATTAAAGCTAATTATGTTTTTTTTTTGTGCAGTTTAGTGAATTTTCAGCTTAAGCTGATAAAAGTTTTCTCATTAAAAAAAATTGAAATTGAAAATGAAAATGAAAATGAGAACAAACCGAACCGAAGCGAACCGAACCGAACCGAAAAAAAAAAATAAAATAAAAATAAACAAGACAGACAAAGTGCCTTTTTGGATGTGTCACAAAAGCCCATATTGATTAGGGCTTAAAACTTCAAAACAATCAAGAGCAGACACGCGAGCTCGTTCAAATCATTTGCATACATACAGAGGCACACACACACACACAGAGAAACACATAGACAATGTGTGTGGCAGCTCACTCAGTCATGGGATTTTTAATCAACAAAAATGCCAGCAACAACAACTACAACAAAAAAGTGGAGCAAAACTTTTGCAGCTTGACAATTTTCCATCTTTGGCAACAACATGTGGTTTCTTCTAGGTAGCATACAGACACCAACATCAACACCAACACACACACACATATACATATTTTAATAGCAATGAAACAACAGCCCGAAACTGTCAACAGCTCTTGATACATAATAGAAAATGTGACAAGCGCAAAAAAGTTATGGATTGCCAATGTCCTATGTAAACAGCAGGAGGAATACAGACACACACACACACACTTTGACACAATCATACACACACAGACACACTCAGCATTGGTTCCTCATTGACTTTGATAAGGGTTTTCTGGTCAGCGTTGTCGCTGTACTTGACAGCTGTTTCCCATCGCTTGCAACCCGATAACAATTATTCGATTTAATCAAAACTTATGCGTACATAATTTAACAAGCGCAATTTGTTGCATTTTCATTTATATTGACAACAATAACAACAACAGCAAGTTTCAAGCTGTGTCAGACAACAAAAACATTTTAGTAAATGCCATCAATCAATAAGGTCAAATCAATTGCTGCCTGAGAATTGTTTTCAATGATGAATGATGATAAATAAACAAAACAGAAATTATAATTTATTTTATACATTTACAATATATGCACAAATGTGTACAATTTTTGGTATTTGTTAAATGGGTTGTTGGTGAGGAATACTCGTAGATGAAATTTAAATCAAATATTACTATTTGTGTGATGAAAATTAGGTGAGATAATAAATTATCTTTTCGATCACAAGAGATAACGGTAGACAATTTCCCAGTTGATAATGTTAATTAAATACAACCATATCATAAATAAAAATTATATAAATACATTAATTATTTTTCTTATTATTTGTGTTGATAAGAATAAGTATCTAAAGTCCCCTTTGTCGATCAACAGCTAACTAACTTTTGTATTCAAATATCGAGTGGTATCTTTGCTGTTGTTTTTGATATTTTCTATTAAACATTACAGTACATACATATTTTAATATGGCAGCCGTTCTTACTGAAAAACTAAAACCCAAAAGTCCAACAATTTTAATAAAATCGGACCTGCCCGCAAAATTAGAATACGATTTAATTAAGAGACTACTTGCGAACTGAATGTGAACCTTTGTGTTTCCTATTAAAATTGGTTTGAAGCAATCAATTCTTATAAAATCAGACATGTACTTAAAACTGAATTTCGAATTAATTACACTATTTGTCGTAACGAATGATTAAAGCTAAAAAAAACTGATTTACTTAGTTGATAAATTAATTCGAACAACTTAATCGACGACACAAAAAAACATAAGAAATAACAATGCCGTGATAAAGTTATCTCCACTACGATATACCCTTAACCCTCAAGCTGTTAAATATATTATGTTTTTAATTGGCAAATTTCCCTTAAAATATTTGCTCAACTGTAAGAATGTCTCATAATAGTTTTAGATGACTCTTATCCGATCTTCATTAAGTTCAGTTGATCAATTAAAATTGTTGCTTTCGTTGCTATCGGAAATATATGTTTATAGATATTTGCCAAAAGGGGGTAGACTAATATATTGAATTAGAAGTCTCTTATAGTCTCTGAGTTTTGCGTACTCATACCGACGATTCGGCTGATCAAGAATATATACCTTATGGGGTAGGAGATACTTTCTTCTGCCTGTCACATAATTTTGCACAAAATCATTATACCATTTTTTACAGATATGCCATGTGTTCTGGGAATAATAATAATCTTTACTTATCATTATAATAATATATTTTTTTTTTGATATGTCCCATAGGCGCAGGGAGGCGCCTATGCTTATCGGCAGTCGCACGACCAGGCCAGACGGTTCAAGATAAAAACAGCAATAAATAATTTATACGGCAACCAATGTTAAGTAAGTAAATATACAGACACATTGGTTGCGATTGCCTAACATAAAATGTGATATCGATAACTTGCATGTCTGTGGGCGATAAATGGGCCGTGTATAAGGTGCTGAGAAAATTGATTGTAATCAGCGACGCCAATTGCGGTGCTAATTAAAATTAATTTATGCTAATGTGCAGCTTATCGCTGTCGCAAGCTACATTCCAAGTTCAGTGTCAATTAAATTAAAGCGATTTTTTTGAATGCACAACATAGGTGGACATATATATACATATGTGAAATAGTTTGAAATTAGTCAAATGAACTGGACTTTGATTGAAATTATCATATGCCCAGAGAACGCTAGCAATCAAAGCAGATTAATTGATAAATATTGTTGTTTTTCTCATTGTTGCACACAAAATCAAAACAAAACAATTAAAAGCGGCAGCGTCATTTTCCTGAATTACATAGCTCGTCAACAACTAGCAAATGAACACGCCCTCTATTCATATATGTTGTTTGTTGGCTGCAAAACTAGTTGAGTATACTAGAAAATCTTCTGGCACTGTGCATAAATTAAAACCGAAATAAAATGGAATGAACAAAATAAATGAGCTGACAAATTAAAAAAATAAACTTGCACACACATGCTGTAAATATACATATATATATATATATGTATATATATATTTATATATATATGTATATATATATTCTATGGCGACCTTGCACATGTTAATTTATCTGACAGCCATCTAACAAAAACTTTACACAAAACGAATAAGCAATAAATCAGTGTGTAAAGAGTGAAATGTAAAGTATAAAACATAATTCACAAAAAAAAGGTAAGGCATAGTGATATAAAAATAAATATAGGGGCTCGTCTGATCATAACTCGGGTAATACGTATGCTTCAAGCCTTTGTAGTTATATATAAGACGTTCAGAATAGACTGCAAAAATTGAGTGCTCAGTTCGAAGACATGGTCTGACCCACTTATACATAGATCGGTATATTTTTGGTATATATATGTATATGCTGACGTTCGGTATATCAGAAGACATATCTCAGATGCGCCATTGGGATAACATCTTATTTATGAGCACAAAGTCCAAAATGCAGATAGCAAAGTACAAAATACAAATCTTCCTTTTTTTTGTTATATTTTTAAGCTAAAAATAAAATGCTGTTGTTTTTTTTTTGCGAGTTTAAAATTGAAATTGACGCAAGGAAAATAAATTCTTTTCGTGTACGTCAACTCAACAATTCAGAATTAAAATACTTGATTTTACAATTTTATTTGCAAAATGTTATCTACAGCTGGATATAGGTAGTCCGCTTCGCGGACACATTCTAACGACCTTCTGCCGAACCAAATCTAACTTATTGAATGGAAATATGCAATTCGCAAATCGCTGCGAAACACGTTATAAAACAAATCATAAAATTGGTGACATTGATAAGATAATCTGACTTCAGAAAATCCACTCGCAATCAGGTGGTTTGATTTAAAGAAATTTACGACCAGAAATATCCCCAAGGTAATAGCCAAAGCCTTAAAGGCACGACTTAACGCGACGTCAATCAATCTTATCAATCAGTGGCAAATACGCAGTCCATGGACAAATCAAACGAAATGCAAATTTGGAGAAAAATTGTACAAAGAAATGTTGTCAATGAAATTTTCAGTAACGTGTCAAATGTTGAATGAATAATCTTGATTTTAAAGTTATGAGGCAGGTTTAAGCCACAACAAATGTACTTTATCGATAAAAGTTTGGAATTTAAAGCAGTTATCCAGTTTGAAGCTATATATTTTAGTTCTGTTTTTCGGTGAAGTCTTTCTATTATTTTTTAATATACTCTGAAGACGAGACCTGACGAGATTCAAAATATATCGGAGTACATAAAATATAAAAAAAGCACGGGACGAGGAGTCACACCGAAAAACATATTTAAATTATAAAAAAACAAAAAGCAGGTCACTAAACAATAAAAAATAATATATAAATATGTATGTCTGACTAAATACATGATTAAATACAAATTTACGTTTATATATATATATATATATATATATATATATAGTTATATAAATTATGATATGCTAAATATATTCATATTTGCCGAGATATTCGGTAACTCACAAGAGACGAGTTTACTTATCTGAATATTAAAAAAAAAAACTAAACAGCATAAAATATGTTTTATATTTACGTAGCTTAAATAAAATTAATTGGTGTTTTTAAACAAATAATTAAGTTTGAACTAAAGCAAGCTGACTCCGATTAGAGTTGGTAACCAAGACGAAAGTTAGTTCAGCTGGGCTTATTGCAACTGAATGGAGCTGAATGCGATCTAAAATTAGCACAGTCTGGTTAAAAACACACTGCATTGCCTCCAGAACCGCCTCCCCCACCCACAAATTTCACCTTCACTCCCACTCAGCTACAAGCTGAGTTGATTTGCAGTTAGCCTGTTTTTCTTACCTATGCCCAGCGGCGTGCCGATCTTGCCAGATACGTTGAGGAACTTGAAGCCCAGGTTTAGGATGCCTTTGCCATCGAGATGTTTGGTCAATGTGGCGCCACCTGACGCTATCAGCTGATGTTGATTATCCGTTAAATTGGGCAGTGCTATTGTGGGCGTGGCCATGCAACATTTACTCAGTGTTAGCATCAATGTCAGCAGCAAAAGATTCGCATTGGCGCAAATGCAACTGAACAGCTGTTGAACGCGTCGCTTGCAGTCAATGTTGTATTTGTTGTTGTGGCTAGTTGTTGTTGTTGTTGTGTTTGTTGTTGTTGTTGTTGTTGCTGTTGTTGCTGTTGTTGCTGTTGTGCTATCACTTAGAGTGCTCGTAGAGCGTAACTCTATGGCCATGGTATGAACTTTGTCTACTTATGCACTTATTTTCTGTTGTGATTGCAAGTTCTCTTCCTGTCTATTTTTTTTATTTTATTTTTAATTTTTTTGTATTTTGCTTGGTGCTTTAGTTTTTCCAAGATGTCAGTTTTGCTTTTTTGCTTGCACTTTGAATTTTAATAAGTTCTCAACATGCTAAAGAGCTCTATGTGAATAGAAAGTCCATCGTTGAATAAAATATCAGGAAGCAATGGATCTGCTGACATTATCTAATCACTCACACAGCGTCTGCGCTGCTGTTTTTTTTTTATTATTGAAATGAAACGAACGTCAACATTGAAAATTGTTGCCAAAATAAATACACACACACACATACACACAGAAATACACACATGCACACCCAGCCAAAAGCGAGCCACTAAAAACGCGAGCCGAAAAGCCAATCGACGACAATCGTCTGAAATGCAACAAAAACATTATAAGCAAACTGGTTAAACAAATCGTACGATCCGGCACACACACACACACTCGCAAACACACACATCAGGTCGGTTGGCTGCAAAGACGGTCAAATGCTCAGACATAACGTAAGTTGAAACAACAGAAGAGAAGGTGAACACAAAAACAGAAAATGCTATCTGTTGACGTAGCAAATTATTTAAAGTGTTTTGCGGACGACAAGCGAAGATTTTAATATCTATCTCGTTTAAATTAATTAATAAGAATTTGTACAATTTATTTTGGCACACGTTTCCGACCACCTACTGATAAAAACCGCATCGAATGGCTTATCAAAAAAAATAACGCAGGACTTTCTTTTGCACGTGAGATATTTGTTGTCATTGTTGTTGTTGTTGTTTCTATATTTACACTTTTTTATGTATATGTTCTATTTCGATATATTCTTGGCCACAAAAACGCTGCTGTTTCGTGCAACGCGCGTTTTTCAACTGATTTAGTGTTAAGAATTCGCCAGCAAATTTAAGCGAATTGTCATCAAAACTGCCTCGAAGACAGCCAACGACGAGCACCCCCGCGATTACCCAGCCTAACTGATTGTGAGCGAAATTAAAAGTTGCTCAATTTTTATATATATATTTGCGATACCTTCGGATCGGCTTATCACAGCACCAGCAATCTCACTACAAATGAACGAAAGGTGATTTTTTTTTTCCTAAACACTCGACATGATCTCTCTTTATCTCTACTTCTGTCTCTCTTTCTGTCTCTTTGGCGATGCTTTCGATTGCTCTTTGAAGATCATTTTCTTCTGTGCAGCTCTTAAGTGCGGTGAGTTTTGTGGCATTGGTGAATTCGACTCACCAAAACTAGTTGATCAATTAAAAAATATATTGTGAGGCTGCTTTAGAAGTGGTTCACAGCTATTGCTGATAACCTCAGAGGCGAGCGTGGGAATAACTAAATGGGAGAATTCAAAAAAGATAAAGATGCATTTGACTATCAACACATTTGAATCACAAGAATTTCAATTTAGTCTTCCCAAAATAATTTTCTATTTTTGTAACAGAACCAGTAATTAATACGACTTTATTTCTGAAAGCAGCTGGTTCCTTATCATCTTATTAATGAGTGCTGATAGTAAATTGAAAGTGGATGGAATGAATCAGTTAAATGCTTTCAAGCCTTTAACTTAATGGAAAATTAAAATTTTAAGAGTCATCTTCAAATGAATTAACAGAAAGGCAGTAATGATATTTACTATGACTCTTCTCTTTTGATTCACCTATTAAACAGAGTGTAAAAATCTTATTTAAGATTATATTAAGAATATATATATAGTTTAAGATAAGTTTTAAGGTATTATAAATTATATATTGATATACATTCAACTAAATAGATAATAAACACTAAAATTTCTGCTGAATGAAATAACTAATTATTTTTATGTCATTTTTATCAAGGAAGTCGCTTAAGTTGTATTCTAGGAAAGGGACTCATATTATTTAACTGATTATCTGTATTGTATCTGTTGAAATATGGTTGAATATCACAGCAACGATTAATAATTATGTATCGCTATACCGATTACTATCGAAGCTCTGATCACACATGCATTGTGTTATCGTTTTGCATTGTATTCTCCTAAGATGAGTTGCTCTCAAAGATAATCCATAATTAGAAACTGCGTTATTATTTTACAGCAGTATTAATATTTGATTAATTTTTTAATCTATTTGTGAAACATGTTTATAATTTGCTTACGAAAAACGAATATATGAAATCATTCGATTTTCGCATGGACACTTATTAAAAATTTACATTTTATCTATAAGTGTGGGCAGCTATCAATCCACTGTTTATATTGCGCAGAATACATTTGCTTGAAGAGCTTCAAGTCAGTAACCTAAATGATAGTACAATCATTTGGATTTTTACAAACCTTGAAAACACCACGAGCCAAAACAAAGCACTACAAAAATTAATTTCACCATCTGATAATCACTTAAATGCATTGTAAATGATAAGCCACCAAATATCAAAAGACCCTAACAGAATACTATAAATAGATATACAAATTTATCAAACGCGTTTCTAACCGTCGTTTATCGAATTCGCGAAAATAATATTTTAATTAATTGGCAAAAAGCGAAAGACGTCAGTCTGTTCAATTAATAACTAAGATATAGTAGCAGCTATTAACGTGAATTCCCAATTGAATTATTGCAGGTGCGATGCCCAACAAAGACCGATGCGAACTGAAAGCGTTACCTGGAAATTATTTGCATTAAGCCTTCCCATTGATAGACAACTTAAAACTACATACACAAATGTGACGCAACCTGGCTGATAAAGCGTTAAGTGCCACAGTTTTAGCAGTTGAAATGCAGACAAAAGGATTACCAACGATTATTATAACGATTATCGTCATCGGTTCGGAGCATTGTCATCGTTGTCATCGTTCTCAGCGCTGACATCGTCATCGTTGTCATCGTCATTGCCATCATCTGCATTTGTCAAGCACTTGAAGTGCATAATTTATGATTTGCGTGTGTAAATCATTTGTGAAGCACCCGCAAGCAGAGTTTCGTGTTTGCCGTTGACAGTTGCCCATCCCCATTCCCCTCTTGCTTCATCCATTCCTGTCACTGTTTAGTTTTCAATTTGCTGGCGTTTCTAATTGCAGGCGTTAAAAATCGGTGGCAAATCGCGTTCAACAATATTAATGAAGCACTTAACTGCAGTTTATCGCTGCGGGCGTGTGTTCAAGTTTGTCATCTGCCCCCCCATTCAATTTACTGTTGTTCGAGTGGCTACGGCTTTTGAATGGGCTTTGTAACAGCCATTGAGGTTTATCGCTGCCTTCCATACGACATCTATCTGTGCCCAGCCAGAGAGAGAGAGAGAGAGAGAGAGAGAAATAGAAAGATACAGATATAGAGTCTGAACCAGTAAATTAACTATATTAAGCACTCGTAGTGAACACTTTCTGTACAGGCATGAACGGAAGTTAGCTTATAGGGGATTTAACCAATACACTTAGAAAAGATATCGTTCCGAATTTTAGTAAATCGGCATAGTTTGTTTTTCTAAAATCGATGAATTTTCTTATCTTAAATCCAATGTGAATTTTTCTAAAGTGTAGAGAAACTATGCCTAATTTCCCGGGTTTTGTACTTTATATGTTTACATAGAATTGTTATATTCGATTTTTTGTTAATTTTAAGAAATAAACTCTTTGTCAATAGGGGCTATTTTCTTATCAGGCCAAATTTTAAACAATTCATATAGACTTTTTTCCTTAGTGTACCGATTCCGTTAGTTGAGTGCCTAGATAGGAGGTCTGCTAAATTATAGAATTGTGTTGTGCAACTCTGTATATATTTCAAATGCAGCTGCTTGAGTGTGAAAGTAATCTATAATTGGGTTAGTCATCAGCGAAGATTTCAGTTCAATTACTTAATACTTATCTGACATTGACACTGAGGAAAGTTTTAATTGGGTTGAAGATTCTCTTCATTTGACCTCGCAATTGTATTTATTATCGAAACCAAATTTTCGGTCTTTGAAAATACATTGTCAATCTTAAGATCGGAAAAATCTTTCGCTCATGCAGATAAACAAGCAAGAAAATATCTTAATTACATATTTTTGAAGTATATCGATTATTATTCACTTTATGCCGATTTTTTGATAACATTTTTCGAATATTTTCATAAGTTTGCATTCAGTCAAAATTCAAGTTAGTGATTTAGTTTAGTTTTGTTTAGTTAGACATATTATTAAATTTAATTATCTAGTTCAAAAATAATAAAAATTAGTTAATAAATTCTTAATTTACATTCCATTAACTTGTGATTGTTAGGCTTAATTACACAAATTATTCAGTATGGGTTTTGGAATAGTTTTATATTATATATTGATTATGTAAAACTGATCTTCACTTTCGAAAAATTGTTAATATTTAAAAACTTTTTTGTATGTTTTTCGTTCTTTTAGGTTTTTACTTTAATTTTATCCACAAGCTTATTAAAGAAGACACACACACACATGTTTATCAATTTTATTCACTATTTAAATGATCAATTTTATTTAACATTTTCCATTGCATGTAATTGTTCCATTTTCCGTCTTTACCAACAACAACATCAACAACTGCAACAACCACAGAATGTGATCCCATTATAAAGTAATTCCAATTAGAAATGCAATCGGTACATTGAAGAACCGTTAGACTCACACAAAAATGTGCACGGGCACAAAGCGGAATGTAAACAGCGAATGAATGAATGGAAGCGCCGGCCAAGAAGTAACGGTAAATTTTCACATGTGCCAAAATGACAATAGAAGGCTCCACGACAAAACGCAGCCGACGCTGGCGTCGCAGTCGCAGTCCCAGCGCCCTAACAGTTGTGGATGCTCCCATGTTAACAGCGCTGTTAATAGCCATAACAGCGCATTTTGCGCACCAAAGCAACAACGTTGCGACGTCAACGTCAACGTCGACGGTAACGTGAGCGTCAGCGTCAGCGTCAGCGTCAGCGTTAGCGATATCGCTCATAAACGTCATTCAATGGCTCTATCTGAAACTACAGCAATAAGGCGACTGCCTTGCTCTGTGTTCCTTTGTGTGTGTCTGTGTGTGTGTGTGTGTGTGTGTTAACTGAAGCGTTGCTAAATATGAAAACATAAAAATTAATGTTATATTTATAGTGTGGCAGCCAAAAAGTGTAGCATGAGGCGTTGCTGCGGTCGCTGCAGGGCAACCAAACCAGCCGTTGTATATAGTCTACACAGAGTGCCACAGGCGGGGGAGGGAAAAGGGAGAGAGAGGGTTGTAAGATGTAGTTGATTCAAGTGCTGGTATTTGTTTTGCCCCGCTGCTGCTGTTTGCTGTTCGCTGCTGCTCTGCTTTGGGGTGTGGCACAAACCCAAAAGGGGTTGCGGATTTGCCTTGCATGCATTTCAATAAGCAGCAAACCAAATATTTTCTACAATAAATCGCCCAAAATGTAACGCCAATTGTGCACAAAAAAGCTGGGCCAGCACCAGTACCAGCATCAACAACAGCAACAACAACTGAAATAATCTAAAGAAGTAAAAGTGCTCGGCTCGAGCGTGTTCAGCTAGACGATACCCTGTATATATATATATATACACACACACAAGAGGCACTGCCTACCTCTTCATTTTCAATTATATAAAAAATAATCTTTTTCATCAAGTAAATTATGCTTGATCTGAAAAAATACCTATCAAGTTTTGAGCTTGTATTCATTTTAATCTACCTTTAGACAGAAATTCACCCTGAATTTTCGAAATAATGTAAAGATGACTTAATTATACATCAATTGTGAAACTTATTCTAAATATAATTTATATGGATATTTTGCAAGATCAACGCCAAGTGTCAATATTAGATAACTAATGAGGAGTTGATAATTTAAGAGTTTAATATCAAATCACAAAAAATTTTGAGTTACAAGCTTAACTCACTTTATTACTCAGAAAACATATATCCAAATCGGAATGCTGTGAATTTCATCTGATGTACACAAACAATTTGCACAACTTTATGATACCTATTTTTTGCACATTTTAATTGCGTACAGAGTATTACAACAACAATCGTTTACAATAAACACTGTAACTCAACTGTCGTCTGTGGCAGCAGCCACACACAGCATGCCCCCAAGTGTTCCACATTCCGCAGCCACATGCCACGCATGCCGCGCCGCCAGCGGCCGCCAATGGACAGTGCCGTCGACTGCGGCCAATGCGGCGTATGATGAATTTTTGCCAAAGGTCTGCTTTTAGTTCAACGGTTTCGTGCTGAGATTTTGCTTTAGGCTCTGTGTCTGCTTGTGTGTGTGTGTGTGAGTGTGTCTGTGTAGTTGAGTGTGTGTTGGCGAGTTAATTCAGCTGAATTGATTTGCGAAGTTTTCGCTCCAAATAAATACGTGTAAAGTAAAGAATGATAAGCTTGGAGTTGAAGCACACAAAGTTGTGATCTATGGCAGATTATTTCAATTATTTTCAAATAAAAATTACTCACTTATTTGTTAGATATTTATTTAATTTTGGTATTTTGATGCATACATTTTATTGCAAAGGGTTTGCTGTAAAATTGTAAGAATTTTGCAATTTGTAAAGCAATTAGAAAAACATATTTAAATGCCGAATCTAAGATGGGAGATTATGCAAATTCTATTCCTGCCTACACACGAAAAGGGTATGAAAAGTCGTGCACTTCCACTGGCTTTCCCGCTTAAGTTTGTGTCAATATTAAGTACCTTTGCAAGTGTTTTATAATAAATGGTAAATTAGCTTTTGTCAACACACAATAAACAAAATACGCCGACGGCTTAAGGGCGGGCCATTAATCAACGCTTTCTGAATGTGCCCCAAGGCCACGGCATGAAATATTGAAACATGGAACAGCTGCCTCCACACGCCCACTTAAGTATCTGTCTCCGCTATTGTTTTGCCGCCCTCCGAAAAATGCGGCGTCAACACTTTTTGGCCAATGAGAACAGATCGCTGCCGTGATGGGCAGACACCCCCCCTCAGTCACTGCTTAACTTTCTTTGCTGGCTTACATCTAATCCACCCACTGCTCCTAATGGACTCCTGAAATACCAAGCGCTGATTGCAGCTTTCTCAATTCTCAATTCTCAATTGTCAACTTCCGGTCGCCGTTCAATGCCGTCGCTTCCGCTTGCTCTGTTGGACAGCATTTCTTTGGCTGCTTCTTTAAAGTGGAAACAAGCTGTTCAGACAGTAGCAGAAGGGTTTACAAGCATAGAGGGAACTACTAACCACAAACCGACTGAGAACATTAGCAACGAACAACAACAATCATACGACGCATTGTTCAACACATTCCTCACACCTGGGTGAGGCGAGGAGTGAAGGCATCTGTTGTATATATTTGAGTGGATCCACGTTCAAAAATGAAAAATGTTGCATATCATAAATGAGAATAACTGGGACGAGGAGGCGAACTTTAAACTGCGGGCCTTTTTCTGTTGGCCCACAGTGGATCAGAGTGCGTCCCAGTGACAGTTCCTGCCTGGAGCAGATAGCACCCATGGAATGAGGTAGTTGAGTTGAGTGGAGGCAGAATGAAGGCCTGGTTGGTTGGATGACTGCTTGTCTGGTTTGTTGATTGTTTGCTTCTGCTTCTGCTTTTGCATCAGCAGCAGCAGCTTTTGCTCTTTGGATTCGTTTCGTTTCGTTTGCAGTGCTAAAATTTACCGCTAAGCATTTGCCAACAGCAGCGCGGACGACTACACAAATGACAAAGGACAAGAGACTACCGTGATGCTGGCCAGGATCATGGGGGTCATTGTAATCATAACGGTTGTGTTGTGTGTATCTTCCATCTGTGGCAATGAGTGTGGAGCAACGCATTTCAAAAACCAAAAACTAAATACAAAAAAGAAATGCAGGACGCTCGCCAAATTACTGAAATCATGTTAGGGGCACATACAGGGTGCCTCTGCTGTGGCTCTTTGGGTTATCTGAGGGAATTGTCCATAATTTGCCTCTTTCTTGAATTCTGCCCAGCAATTTTGGCAGTCGAATAAAAGCAATTGACTGAAGTTGCCGCCGTTTGCAGCTTTCTATTGTTGTTGTGGCTGCTTTCTGTTTGTGCTGCTGCTTTTCAGTGGTTCATTGAAGAAACTGCGACGTCTGCTGCGCTGCCAGCGTCGCTGCTACTGCGCTGTTGGCCGCAAAGTGGGCAACTAAGCAGCTCTCGACAGTTTTTATGATATTTCGCTTGTGTTTTGCTGCTGTTTACTTTGCAATTATTTCCCCTTTAGACTTTAACAGACGACAGCAGCAGTTTTTCGCTGTTGTCGCTATTTTTAGGGTTGCTGTTAACTGAATGCTGACACAGTCCGCCCGCTCGTTCGCACACCCCTCGCTGCCAACCAGACACATTGCACGCTTCGCTGGGTCGCATTAGTGAGCGAGCATTATCATCCACAATGCCGAACGGCTTCCACAGCGTGTGGAGTGTGCGCATCGTTAATACTGACAATCCCCCTCACAACATCCCCCTAACCACTCCTCTTTGACTGATAATCCCATGGCAGTTTTGACAGTCACAAGTTAGACAAACAACTGACAGTCCCAGGCGGCAACTTATCACATTCCACCTAATTGATATCAGTTCCAGTTTCACTTGCAAAAACTTTCCCTTTTTCCTGCCTCCTGCCTGCTGCCTCCTGCCTGCTGCTGCTTCTACTGAAGTGCAGGTCATGTAAATCCGCTTAAAGCAAAGTGAACTCATAAATTATTGATTTGATTATGTCACCCTGTGCGACCGACCGACCCAAGTTGGGCCATTTGCCAGATGCCAGCTGCTGCTGCTGCTGCTGTTGCTGCTGTTGGCCCGAAAAGAATTTCAGCCTTTGCCTTTCGCTCTCAAGCATTTATAAAGGATCAACAAGCGATTATGTCCTGCTGGCACTCAATTGTCCAGCTGAAGTGTGCACCAGCAGCAAAGTGCTGACGGATTAGCTGCCATATCAGTAGCAATAGCTGTTTATATATCCGTATCTGTATCTATATTTGTATCTGTATCTGTTTCGGTATCGATATTTGTGGTATGGAGGATGTAGCCGTAACTCGAATTGGTTTTTTTACCTGCGGCTTTTGACTGCATTATAAATGATGACTGGCAAAAACTGGCTGCCATTTGCTTTATTGGTCATTTACATGCACAGTTGCCAGAGCTTAGCTATTTATAGCCATGGTCAAAACTGACACTTGAAAAAACATTATATATATATATATATATATATATATATATATGTATATATTCGTGTGTAATAAATTGACCATAGTGCTGAAAAACATAAGTTATTCAAGTAAAAAGTTGGTAAGGGCAATGAGTTATGCAGCTGAAATACAATTTTCGAGCATTAATTTGAAAATGAAAGCAATGCAAATCAAATTTTTTGTAAATTCAATTTATAATTCCATTGGATATAATAAAAAGCCATTTTCACAAAATGTTTTTACATAAAAGTAGTTCAAAGGATGATAAAAAAGAAATAAATAAAATTTTGAAATAAATATTAATTAAGTAAATGTTTTAAATTGTCCATTGGAGCTGGGCATTCTCAAAGACAACCGACATAATTATTATGCGACAACTTCGTGTTACTCTACAGCTCCATCAAAAGGGTTGTATGCACGTCCACGGCTAACACAAGAGATATTCATCTATAAGTCTGAAGAGTTCCATTATGAAACCATTCAATATTATCATTTATTCACATCATGGCAATTTTAAATCAATAGCCACATAGTACATACGTATATGGTTGTTGTCAGTCCTTACTTTGCTCGCTGACTTTTATCTAAATTTCTCGGATTTCGTTCGTTGTTGACCCCGTTTGTGTTTTTTGTTTTTTTTTTTTTGTTGAGCAACCTGTCCGGCCTCAACTGGTTACCAGGTTAGCCACTTTTGTGTGGTAACCTGATTTGATTTCATTTATTTTTCTATTTTGTGCATTTCTCTGTCAACATTGTGAGCTATTTGTGTGCCTGCCACGTCATCGTCAGCATCAGCATCAGCAGCAGCATCAGCATCAGCAGCAGCATCAGCAGCAGCATCAGCAGCATCGTGTGGAGCGTGCCCTCACCTGAAGATTTCTATCTGATTGGCGAACTTCCCTTGGCTCTTTCAAACGATGATAATTAAAGTGGTGCCGTCGGCTCATGCATGTTTTCGAGTCACATAACTTGACTTCTTCTAGCCAGCAAACGAACGTGTTAATCATTTGGTCGTGGCGCACGTGTCGTTCTGGTTTCTATGGGTCATTTGATGGGCCAAAACTCCTGCCGGACACAATTTAACATTTGTACACACGCATATACACCATGGAGTTCAGAGTGTCCTCATCCAGTGCTTTTGACTTTTATTTATTTGTTTGCCTTTTGTTGACAGCAATTTAAACGCTTCAATGGACTCGCAGCCTGACGGAGCGCAAAAAGGGTTCTCAGGGCAAACAAGTTTCACCTCGTAAATTAATTTCACTCGCCCAAAAACACAACACAAGATACAAATTACAAGAAGGAGGGCGAAGACTGACTGGTTGTCTGCACAAGACACAAATGGGTGGGCGACACCACCTATAGCTCCACCCCCACATTTCAAGGCCAAAAGTCAGCTTTACAACGTGCTTTTCTGACTTTTGGAATTTCAACGCGGCTTTTTCATTAATTACGGTAATTTCATAACGACATTTGAAATTGGCAAATAGCAATCGCCGCAAATTAAAACCCAATTTAATGTGCAATTAAAATTGATTATATAATTTTGTATTATCTACAATGTAATGTAATAATATGTGTGTACATAAATTTGGCACACCTTCAGCTTTGTTGTGAACTAATATTATTTATATGGCCACATCTAATTTGCATTTGTGCATCGCATAAAAGTGCAATAATATAATAGTTTACATTTGTTTCGAATTGGGAATGGATTAAGCTAAGCCTAAAGCAATATTGATTATAAGATATATAATAGTAAATATTCAATTTTATTTTCTTTATATGTAAAACAAAAAATTCATTTATATACTCACAAATATTTCGAATTTCAGGCGTTTGGTTTTTAAAGGCTCCACAATTTATATTGATTAACGTTTTTTAATTTTTGTTTACAATCAATTTGTGGAAAGTCAAGTGGGATGCCTTTAACTCGTGTCAGGCTAAACATTTTGTGAATGTACACGAATATATAATATGTACAATATTTATGTATTGTGTGTCTGTTTTGGGCACGGAAATCGTTTATCTTTTCCATTTGCGCCGTTTCTTAGCCAACTTGAGTCCTTTTAGGCAGCCACTTTGCCAAAAGTTGATTTATGCCTCACTGGCTGCCTGATTTTCATATGCGGCTTTACCACGCACAACAACACAGCCTTTTCCAGACGATATCCTGCTGCCAAAGCTGCTCTTTCTGCTCCTGCTCCTGCTCCTGCTCCGGTTACTGCTCCTTTTGTCATTGTTTGTTGCTACCCGCTGTGACGTGCGGCGTCAAAGGGACATGTGATTCAATTTGCTTCGATTAGAAATTTCGATTGCAAGTCTGCTCGTATGCAGAGAGAAAGGGAGAGAAAGAGAGAAAGAGAGTGAGAGAGAGAGAGAGAGAGAGAGAGAGAGAATGAGAGTGGCAACTCGACTCTGTCACGCTTGACAGATTCGTAGAAGTCAGTCCAAAAATTAAAATGGCTGGCGCTCATCAAGTTCCGCCACAGACTCAGACCCATAGCAGCAGCTGTTGCTGTTGCTGTGGCATGTGGCATGTGGCAAATCTCGCGCTCGCTTGCCTCCCATTTGTGTATTCGCATTCGCATTTATATTTGTATTTGTATTTGTATTTGTATTTATATTTGTATTTGTATATTAGGCGCTGCCTATTGCTTGATATCCGGTGTGACGCCGGTACCAAGTTTGTCGACGGGACAACGGCGACGAAACGTGCGTCCTCTGTGGCAGATTGGGAACTCGGTACCCAGTTTCAGACACACAACTGTCACGTTCTCTTCTCCAAATGCTGTCAACTTTATTGGCCCAGCTGCTGCTCTGGCTGTTGCTTTTGCTTCTGTGGCTCTTGCCCAGTCGCCTGTCAGTCTTTGCACCAAAAAGTTTCGGAACAACATACTTTTATACCCTAGCTGCGGGTAGTTGTATATCGTGGCACACAGTGTAGGTGGCTATACCAATTTTAGTGTTATCTGTTGAAGAGTTTCAAACTGCAAAGCTGACTAAACGGATGCTGTGAATCTCTGCCAGAAGACAATATCGGTGTACATAAAGTATAAATACAAAAAACAACAAGAAGTGTTCACCCAACAGCAGTATATATAATATGTATATATACACATATATATTGTCTTAACCATAAACCGAGTGTACACATTAAAATGCATTGTATTACAAATGACACACAACAAGAGAGACACTTAAGAGCGGCACCAATTGTATAAAATAAATTTCAGTTATTGATATAAGAACTTTCTCATTTATCTTTTGGCCTTATTGCGTAATTTATGATATCCTTTATTTAATTTTTGAGATTACAAATATTAATTTTGTAAAATAAATTAGTAGTTTATTTTCAAATCATATATTTTTTGATAACTTAATTGTTTTGTTGTAGTTTGCAATTTGAGAATTAAATTTAATTAAATGAATAATAATAATAAGTAAGTAAGGTCAACAACTAGATAAGCTGCAAAGGGTATTTAATGTTTACCACCGAGTTAATTGTTTTTCCCTGAATTCTTTCTTTATATTTTTTGTTTGCTCCTACTCGCCATATGGAGTACGTGCATCCATTTCCAAATCCGCTGTCAATCAATTGGGTGTACGGCGCTAACGCGACTCTCGTTGACCATGAACACTTTTCCAACCATCCACGCACCACGCAGAAGAGCACGTTGCACGCGGTGCCCTTTGGGCATGCGGCAAGGCCGTTAATCGCTCAGCGGACAATTGAAAAATTAACAGTATTTATTTATGATGAACAATGGGCAGCATCCGCATCACCCAAGACCCAACAAGGGGTAAATGTGTGCGTGTCGCGCATGCAAAATGCCCTCAATCCGGTCAATTCCTTAATTGCCGCGGAAATTGCGAATGGAATGGACGTAAGGACAGTCGGCACGCAAATTTTTGGGGAGCGTACAACCGAAACCAGCCAGCTACAAATATCAGGAAATTTCAAAAGAAACGTAGCAAAAATCAATGTAAAAATTACGGCGCGTTAAAGGCATAAATAAAACGGCGCGAACCAAAGGCAAACAGGCAAAAAAACACAAAAAAATCAGGGTATAAAAAAGGAAAAAAAGGACAAGCAAGAAAAATATGTAAAAAGGCAAATCAAATGGTAAATGCTGCAAGCAGCGTAAACGAAGGCATTGAGCTGGTCATTTATTTAATTTTTTCGCACGATTTCAACATTTGCCGCAGGGACACACAGACACACAGACACACAGGACTCGGACGCAGGACCTCGCCTTAATAGAAACATCAGTTAAATGACCGCAAAAGACAAGCAGAAAGGGGAGTTGGCTAAGTGTGGTGGGGTGCAAAGAGTGCCATGCAAATAAAACTGTTTGCGCTGTCAGGCACTTTAGGGGTGCTTCACACACACACAGACACACACACCGAGAAACACAACACATTTGTTAATGTAAATAAAAGAAACTGGACAAGTGGAGTCCAACTGCTTACATATAAGCTTCAATTATTAACGAGACGGACTCGGGCTTATTATCGATCAATCAAATATATATATATAAAGATGTATAAATGTATGTATAAATATGTATATAGTATGTTTGCGCTTGGAGATGTCTTCTTTAATAAGTCACACGATTTGCGACAACATAAGAATTCCCTCTGCAAGTGGATTATAAAAACATGAGCCAATTTACTTTGTTGCTTTTGATGCCCCTGAAAGGTACCCAAGGCGGGGTCAAATTATGTCACAACCCTGCCTGCTGAGCAAAGAGCTATGTTACTCACAACACACACACACATGCCCAAAAATATATGCAAATGTGCTGAAAATGTATTGAATTTCAAAGCGAAAACAGTGAAATAATTTGTGCGAAAGTAATCAAAAATAAAAGCGACAACTGAGCGAATGCCAAATGTTTGTGGAGTGCTTTTGGCCTGGCTTTCACTTAACAGCAGCAGCAAAAAGCACACAACAAATTGTTCAAGCTGTTACTGTTAATATTACAATCCACACAGAAAACACACACACACACACACACACACTGCAGGGGAAATAATTGCAAAGCAAACAGCAGCAAAACACAAGCGAAATATCATAAAAACTGTCGCGAGTTGCTCACTTTTCGGCTGAGTTTCCCAGAGTTTTCCGATAGCGCCGGCAGCAGCAGAGGCAGCGACGCTGGCAGCGCAGCAGACGTCGCAGTCCACTTAGATGAAAAGACAACACCAGCAAACGGCGGCAACTTCAGTCAATTGCTTTTATTCGACTGCCAAAATTGCTGGGCAGAATTCAAGAAAGAGGCAAATTATGGACAATTCCCTCAGATAACCCGAGGAGCCACAGCAGAGGCACCCTGTATGTGCCCCTAACATGATTTCAGTAATTTGGCGAGCGTCCTGCATTTCTTTTTTGTATTTAGTTTTTGGTTTTTGAAATGCGTTGCTCCACACTCATTGCCACAGATGGAAGATACACACAGAACACACACACACAACACAACCGTTATGATTACAATGACCCCCATGATCCTGGCCAGCATCACGGTAGTCTCTTGTCCTTTGTCATTTGTGTAGTCGTCCGCGCTGCTGTTGGCAAATGCTTAGCGGTAAATTTTAGCACTGCAAACGAAACGAAACGAATCCAAAGAGCAAAAGCTGCTGCTGCTGATGCAAGAGCAGAAGCAGAAGCAAACAATCAACAAACCAGACAAGCAGACAAGCAGTCATCCAACCAACCAGGCCTTCATTCTGCCTCCACTCAACTCAACTACCTCATTCCATGGGTGCTATCTGCTCCAGGCAGGAACTGTCACTGGGACGCACTCTGATCCACTGTGGGCCAACAGAAAAAGGCCCGCAGTTTAAAGTTCGCCTCCTCGTCCCAGTTATTCTCATTTGTGATATGCAACATTTTTCATTTTTGAACGTGGACTCACTCAAATATATACAACAGATGCCTTCACTCCTCGCCTCACCCAGGTGTGAGGAATGTGTTGAACAATGCGTCGTATGATTGTTGTTGTTCGTTGCTAATGTTCTCAGTCGGTTTGTGGTTAGTAGTTCCCTCTATGCTTGTAAACCCTTCTGCTACTGTCTGAACAGCTTGTTTCCACTTTAAAGAAGCAGCCAAAGAAATGCTGTCCAACAGAGCAAGCGGAAGCGACGGCATTGAACGGCGACCGGAAGTTGACAATTGAGAATTGAGAATTGAGAAAGCTGCAATCAGCGCTTGCCATTTCAGGAGTCCATCAGACATTTGATGGAGTAATTGGAGGTTTAAGCGAATTTTGAACCAATCCAATGGTAGCTGGGCAATCCCCAATCCCCGGAGCGTTCTGCTGATTGGCCGAAATGTGTTGACGTCGCATTTTTCAGCGCACTTTGGAGTCTAGTCTGGCTGCTGCTGCTGCTGCTGCAGATGTTTCTCAAAATTTTTGCGGGCACTTTTCCGGCTGGAAGTTGGCCGCATTTTTGATTAATGGTCAAGCTCAACGGCGGCGTTGCCGACGGCGACTTTTTTATTTGGCAATTATGTTGTTTAGAGCTGCGCACGGATTTCACACCTCGAACATTTTTCATTCAGCCAGCACACGCCCTCTTCTCCGCCTTAGCCTCCCTTCGGAGATGGACTTGATGGTTTTGTGTTTCGGAGCTTGTCAGTGACATGCAGTATCATTAATTGTGTTCAGCTCACACAATTCCACTCCCCCTCCCCCCCACCGCCTGCCGCCCTCCGCCACCCCTTGAAACCATTGCCGACCCTCAACTGGCGTTGTCATTTTTCAACAGTTTTTGCGATTTTTTGACATTTGACAAGTGTTTCTGACTGCGCCACAAAGGTGCCAAAAGGTGCAGTCAGCTTCTGGACTGTGATAGCAGTATCTCGCACAATGTCCTTTTCCAATCTGATTTCTTCCTTCCGAGTCCATTGTTGCAAATTTTATGCAGATGGAGGTGCTTAAGACATTGAACATTTGAACATTGAACATTGAACAAGTCGTACCTAAAATACACTTTGTTATATATATTTCATATATTCAATATATAATATATAACATGATCTAATAAATGCTTTTAATTGTTATAATATTTAACTTAAAAATGTAAAGTTTTAACACTTATCTACCTAAACTTAGCCACAGTTGTATTAATTAAATATATTTATTTAAATATGATAGAATTAAATAAGGTACCTTAAACAATATAAATAATTTAAAGAAACATTAGATTTGTTATTCAATTGCATTAATTTGCTCTACTCAAAAATATGTTCGATAAATGAAATTATAAAAGCTGTATTATATTTTCTTATACAATCTTTATAATAGCTACAAATTGTATTACATTTTTGAAGCTGCCTCGGAAATATATGTTTATGTATATATTCTTATATTTAGTGTGTACATTTTTTTCATGCTGTATTTATATTATATATTTCTTATAAATGAATAACAGTTTATATATACTTATTATCTATTAGATATATGTAACATAAATATTTTTTAAATAACTTTTATTAATAGAAATGTACTTATATTCATATCCATAATATCCTTGATATCGAAAGGATTTTTATCGACTTGAAAAGAATGAGTAACTCACAAGGATAGAGCATAGAAAATAGACTGTTCCGTTCAGTTGCCAGATAAAGTGTTGTCACGTGGCTGCACCGCGTGCCTTATCGGGCAACCAACCAGCCGCAAAACCACCCGAACCACTGTGGACCCATTGCTTGGTAATTAGCCGAGGCAATAAGCACACAAATTGCCTGATTAAATGAGGTGTTAAACACGATTTTGGCCAATGCATAAGATAAACGCATTACAAAATTACATACATATATTGTGCAAATATTCGGAGAGGATTAAGGGAAATCGATTCATGCGGGCTTCTTGACCTCGTTGTCCAGAGGCTGCTGCCACCGGGTACCGTTTTGTGGCAGTTGACTAAGCACCATCGGAGAGAGCATAGTCCACAGCATTCGGTTGCCCAGCACTTGGCGCAGATTGAGCCAGAATCCCAAATCGTAGCTGCGATCCCGAATGGCAGGCAAACAGCTCGCTCGACTAATCATATAGAGTTGAATGATCAGAAGTGCTCCGGCCAGCATTAAGGCGATCGCATTTAGCTTGAGAACGCAGAAATTGAAGATCAGCCAGTTTAATTCGTTATTAGACAAGGCATCTCTGCTCATTGTCAAATGCAGTGGATTGAAACCCAAACAAACGCCCACAAATTCATTGGGATCGCTAAGAACGGCGCCTCTCTGCTTCCACAGATATAGGAGATTGTAAGTGAGGGCGATGGCACAGCCGAGGGTTAAGTGAAGCAGCAGTGCAATGAAATACCGTTGATTGACATGGCCAATACAGTTGGCCAATAAATTGCAGTGATGATCGCGCTTGAGGATGCAACAGTTGCAGACGCGACAGTGAAATGTGCGTGGCGGCACCAGCATCTTGCAGTGGGTGCACAAGTGCCACAAATGTGTCTCAGTCGCCAGCGGTTGTTGTCGATCCTTGTGCAATGCCACAAAGCTCGTATCCGTGCCCCAGCAATACAATATATTGCCCAGTATATTGTGCAACAGATACAAAAGCAGGAGCCAGTTGAGCCACTTACAGGCGCCTCCAGAGGCATCCAGGTAGTTTGGCAATATGTAAAACAGTTCGTATATAAAAAAGAATGCGATTGAGCTCAATAATAGTGTTGCAGACAGCAGATGCATTATTTGAATAACCCCTGTACGATGTTGGCTTATGGAGCGCACTATGAACTTCTCCAATCGGATCACAGCTGAACGAACCATTCTCTTGACTGCAACAGTAAATTTGACCATTAATTCGATGTGAGATACCAAAGGCGGTGGGAAAAAGACAGAGTGTTCAACTTGGAAATTAAGTTTTAGAGAATTTTACAATTAATGTGATGGGTTTGTTGTGTTTTGAATTATTTCGCTTAGGGTTGTTTGAAATCATTTCTTAATCACGTCAGTCGCCAGTCGTCAGTCAATTACATGGGGAGCTAATGCAAATGGAATTGCAATTCTGTCGATTGGAAATGATAAGCTGCTTACTCTCAAAATTACTTCATCAAGTGTGTAGACATTGGAGCGGATTAGAAAGTATTTTGAGAAGCAGTTATATATATGAAATACTTCTTTTTAAACTTAATATTTTCACTTAGCTTGCCATTCTTAAGGCGATAAAAGTCTCTGCTACTGATTTTTATTAATTGTTTCTACTCTCTGAAATGGTTTCAATTCATGAAATTATAAAGCCTAGATTCTATTTTTCTATAAAATGCACATTTTAATTATGAAATGAAAGCTGCCTCGAAAACAAACAAAATTCAATAGAAAGATATACAAGATTCGTATTTAGTATGCAAATTAATTTATTCGTTCTGAATATATTAAAATTTGTTATAAATGGGTGACCATTTCTGTATGTAAGACTTCTAAAATAATTTAAGAGTACTTCTTAATTCTGGTTAGATACTTCATTGTTTGTGCCACAAACACACAAACATTACCAAAAATATTTAAATAAAACAATTCTCATATAAAAGCAAAATAGAATAGACCACAATTGTTGTACGACATGTTGGATGGAAAGGACAGCTGTATGTTTCTTGTATGGGTATTCAAATACACTATTCTTCACATTTGCAAAATGGGCTTAGTGAAATAACTTAAATATGCACGGCCTGAGAGTGCTCGACTGGCAGCTGCCCCTTAAATATATCTGCAATATTTTTTAATAACTCGTTTTTTTCATAACGAATATTTGGTCTAGCTCGAAATGAGGAAGAGAGCAAGATAATTAAATTGTTTTCCTTTAATAATACTATATTATCTATTTGCTTGCAGCACATTAAGCACTAAGCAACTTTCTAGTAATACGAATACAAAATTTCAGTACTTAAAGACTTATTCTGAAGAGTTGTCATTATTTGGATTTCAATGGAAATAAATACATCTAAAGTTTGTAAATCTTCTAACAGATGATATTTTCCACATGTTTTTGTATCAGACCTATCATACCCTTTTTTTCTGTGTTTCATGGCGAGCTAAATTATGCACCGTGTCACTGGTCTTTAAACAAACATAAACAGATGTCCAAACAGACAATGTGAATGCTGGAATCAACTGGCAACGTGGTGGCGACACAAGCAGTGAAAGCATAAAACCTAAAGAGAAACAGAAATCGAAATAAATGTTGTCCATTTCGCATAAATTTTTATGAATTATGAGGATGAACTACGCATTCGCAATGCGTAGCACTCGTTGAGTACGCGGTTTAGAATTTGACTTTGTGGTACCTACTGTCTCCTACCTCTCTCTCCACCAACACCCCCACTCCCCCACCCGCCATCCTCACCAAATCTTCTTGACTGTTTGAATGTGGCTTTCACCTGCTGCCAAAAGTCAAGCAATGCTCTTGCATTAGGTATGCATAGCTAGGTGGTGGAATGGCAGCGAGCTTGGAGTTAGAAACTGTGGAGGAGGGGGGGGGGGGTGTAGAGAGAGAGAGAGGGAGAGAGAGAGAGAGAGAGAGAGGCGGTTGCTCACTTGATGAGTAATGTGTTTGCGTTGTTTGCACACAGCAGAAGCAAACAAACAGTCATTTAAGCTGGCGCCAGCTTCGCTCTTACGCCATTTCCGACAGTCAAAGCAGAAGAAGAGCAGCTTTAGAGGTTGTACACTGAAAAATATATGTGTCAAAGATCGATTGCCCAAGACGCGCTTATTCACTTATCCATACTTTCTATGTATCTCAAATTTCTTAGTATCACCAAAAATGTCTCTTAAAATCACACTATTTGTAAGATAATTCTTTTTGTCGAACCTTCTTAAATTTTCAACATCTGCTGGATATGACTGCTTTAAGCATTAGTTGCAAACGAAAGAAAATCAATTTTTGAGGTTGTCCGAAGCTTACAAATATTTTCATTTCGTCAGAGTAGGTTATTTCTGTGTAGCTGCCACTCTAATTTGAGTTGAAAGTCGCAAGCTGGGCGCAATGTTTGTCAACCTGTGGCATTGCTTGTTAGTCATTCTTTTGAGTTGACTTTGTGTGCCACTTCGAGTCATTACCATTCACTCAAACTTGAGTGTTGGCCAAAATGTCTTGCATGAATGCAGTGCTTGTTGCTGCTCCTGGAACTTTTAGCTAAACGCTGTTTTTTTATTTATTTTTTATTTCATTGTGCTACTGTAATGTGAAACGCAAGCATGCCGAAGATAAAAGTTTTTACTTTAAGAATAAGTTCTACTCTCAACTCTGCCCACAATTTGTTCCTTTAATTTTCAGGCAATTACCTGGCGCCTGTTGCCGCCGGCGGTCTTACAGCTCCCTATGTAATTGAGTTTTGGGGGGAAAAAAAAATGTTTAAAATTAGATGATGCCAAAAGAAAAATATATATATATATATATAAAGGAAACAGGCGCCTTCGGTATGTGTGCCGCATATAAATTAATAAGAAAATAAGCCAAACGTTAAAGTCGAGAGTGCTTAGCTAGTTAATACCCTGCAGTGAGCCTTAAGCAATTCAATTGACGTGCTAACAATTAAATACGTAGTTTTAAGTGAACGGATATCGATTCTTTAGTTCAAATTATTACACAACCCTCAATGGTGCAAATTACGCATACGCATGGTTATACAAAAACAATGTTTTACAGCAAAAGCTGAGAAAAGTTTCGTGCTTATTATTTGGCGGTATTGTAAACATTAAGAATTTCATTTATGATAATAAATTATACTTAAACAAAACAAAACTTTAAATTTGAGTTTGTGTGTTTCTTATGCGATATTCTCTCGAAAGTGGCGGGATAATTAAAAGTTTGAACTTTGAAGAAATTAGCACAGGGCTTATGTAGACTACCAAATGAATATCTGAAGAATGTTAAATAAGTTGATAAGTTCAGTCTAAACATTTCCTCGATTACAGGGTATGGGTAGACGATTTTGCGGCTGCTCAAAACACGTGTGTTCGTCTGCCTGTCCTTATTCTGTTATTACTGCTAGTATTTAAAGATTAAGCCACACAAAATGTTTGAAATTAAAGCGCATGAAAAGCTGAAGCTTAAAGCCTATTACATCTTAATTTATATTGGCATTTATCTAAGCCAGTGCAGCTATTAGAGCAGCTACTAGACAACAACAGCTGCCGTACTTGATTTACTGAGCTCGGTGTGGTCCGATTGGTCGATAAAGGAGGTATTTTAATGAACCATCAAAGCGGCAATTGGTGGCACCGTCAACGTTGCGAATGAGCGATTTCCCAATTTGAGCAGCTGCTGCTGCTGCTCGACAACCATCTTCTGTTGAAAAGCGTTCCAGCCAAATATGTGGAGCATTAAATATTTGCCAGTTGGCACACAAAATTGATCGTCATTTGTGTAAATGATTTGGAACTGTGCTAGCTCTCACACCTTTTCTACTTCTGCTTCGTTTTCCCTTTTCTGAGTTGAGCGTGCGACATATTTTTCTTGTTTCGCGGCATATTTCCACTTTTACAAATTTCCATTTTGTTTTTCCATAAATTTTTTCCATTTTGTTTGTCAATGTTTTGCGCCTTTCGACATGTGTTTGACATTTGCACAAGTGACGGAAGTGTTTGCGCCAAAGAATTGGTCGCTGGTATGGAGAGGATGTTGGTGGGGAGAGGTGGAAGCGAAGGGGACTGCAATTGATTGATACCCCGAATTGTGAAGTGTGTTTCCGATATGCCGATGGGCGTATTTGTTTTGAAATTAAGAATGAGCGACAGCTGTGAATGGCTATTTAGATTGTCCATATTATTTTCTATTAGAAAAATTGACAAGAAATTGAAATTAATTATTGCCAATTAATCCACTTAATTTTCAGCAATGCTATAGCGTATCTAATAGTCAAGTTTGTATATTTTAACTTAAAACTCTTGGTTTTGTATGTATTTTTATTTCCTATTTTCAGTAGTTTCCCTCTTGAATTTGTCATATCCATAAACTATGTACTATATAAAAACTTCTATTGAATGTCTGTGTATGCAAAATTGACATTTTTTGGGGCGTACGAACAGCATTGTGGGCGTGGCATAAATCCATAAGCGCCATCGCTTCGTTATGGGTTTTCATTAAATGTATTCATAGATTTATTGCCAAAGTTTTCTCATTACTTTTTGTGGCAATGGTTTCGTGTATATTTAACATGCCGCTGATGTTGCATGGATCGAACTGCTGATTGACTCGGCTGACACGGCACAGATGTGGTGACCAGTTTACACAGCAAAAAAAAAAAAGCAAATGTAAATGAACATAAATAAAATACCCAAAAGTTAGATTAGCACATGGAAATTGGCAAGTGGAAGTGCACAAAGGCATCAGAACTGTTTACAGGACGCGGGTCGCATAGTTGCCAGCTGAAAAGCAATTAAAAACTAATTACACTTGCCTCCACATTAGCAGCTACAGCACAGAGAGAGAGAGAGAGAGAAAGAGAGAGAGACAAAAAGAGAGAGAGATGAAAATGCGCCATGCATTTAATAAAAATTTAAAACTTAATTCAGTAAGTAGACGGCCAGGACAATAGCAGTGCCAGCAGGTGTCTGACAGCGCGGATAATTAGTGCAAAAGCAAAAGCAAAAGCCAAGAAGACTTGACAGCCCAAGGAATACGAAAGAGAAGATGGCGTCTGACAGGGGGGGGGGAGGGGGGAGAGGCTGGGTTTACCCATCTGACTTTGTTCTAGTGTCGCGCAGCCAACGTGTCGCGTATGAGCAATTAGTAGTTAATTGTGAAGTTGCTCAAGGCGGTGAAAGGGAAATGGAACTTGCCATACTGCAACACTTTGTGACATTGACGAGGCGGTGCGATACGAATGAAACTGCCAATAGCTAGAGAAAGAGAGACAGAGAGAGAGAGAGAGAGAGAGAGAGAGAGAGAGAGATGTAGTACAGCGAATGTAGTGTAATTAAGAAGTCATTTTTGCTACTGCAGCAGAATTTTTAATGGCTGGCAACACGTGTGCACATGTGTGTGTGTGTGTGTGTGTGTGTTTGTGTGTGTGTGTGCAGGTGGGAGTGCATTCGACAAATTATCGCAACCAATTAGCGTATCAATACCGTTTGAACAAAAGGCGCACAAGCTGCGCTGTGTTTAAGATACATGTGCTGAATTATATAGATTACTGTACAAATATTTATAGTTGCTCATTCTGTGCACATTTATTTTATGCGATTGGCGGTTGCCAACGGAATGTTGCTAGGAATTCGAACTCGAATTGGTAAGGCGCCAACAGTTGCGCCAAACACTTCATTTCATTTAATTTAATTGAATGTGCTTCTCCCAATGCCTTGCAATTCTTTTTAATGCTTCAACTGCTCGTTATAAAAATATGATTTGCTTATCCAAATGGTAATAGGATTTAAGAAGCCCATCTAAAGGAGCCTATTGAAATTTTGGACAATGGCACGGAGTGTACCAAAAAACCCACATCAATTTGTTTAAACTAAGTAAAGAGAACGAAAATGACACAGAGAATAATATAAATATATATTTTACAATAAGGATAAGTTGCAAAGTAAAAAAAACTTAAGTCTAAAAACGAATCGAAGGAATTTAAAATCAATGGGAATTTAAGAGTATTATGAGAAGATATGAAAAAATGCTAGAAATCTTGTAAATCTTATAAATAAAATAAACGAATGACTAAAGAGCTAAAAATTGAATGTCGCAAAGACTAATGAAAATCTCATAAAAAACTTCGTTTAGTTAATGAGAACTAAACACAAGGGAGAATAAGTTGGAATCGCATCTGATAACTGTAACAAGTTATACATTGTGGCACAGACACAGCCAGAGGCACAGATGGAGACAAGCATCTGGCGTCGTTGCAAAAGGAGTTGCGATTGCAAAACGTCAATTAAATCGATATCCGATAGATCTGTGACTACAAAGCGCTTAAGTGTCACTTCAACAATGCTCAAACTAATTGAAACTGAGCGCCAGGCCAAAGCAGCGGCAGCAGCAACAGCAGCAGCAGAAAAGCAAAAGTCGTTTAAAAGACCAACTAACCGAAAAATGAACAAGCCAAATAAAAATCAAACACGCAAAATGGTAAAACAAATGCTGAAGCTTTCGCTCCATCAGCACTTCTCTTTCTCTCTCTCTCCCTCTCTCCCTCTGTCTGTCTGTCTGTCTCTGTTTCTCCTTGTCCTGTAAGCCACTTATGTGAGTAAAAGATGAAGCGACCAACTAAACAAAGAACAACAAAGGGGAGAGCACTAGACACTAAAAAGACCAAAAATAAAATAAAAATAAATAAGTAATGGAAAAAAAACGAGATGGAGCGAGATAGAAAATCAACGGAAGACGCGTTGACAAAAATCAAACAATGAAAATGCTGTTCAATAAAAAGAAAAAGAAAAGGCAAAAGGCGCAGATAAGCAAAAGATAGAAACAAAGCAAAAATGGAAAGTGTGTGGGCGCAATGAAAACAAGCAAAAAGAGGGAAAAGAAATTGTTGCCAGATAATATTATGGATGTGGGGCCTCCAATTGCACAGGATGCGGCAACAACAACAATAACAAGTGATGAAATATACAAGGAGCTGATTTAAGTACTGGCAACGACAAAGGCGACGACAAAATCAAGTGCGAACACTTGACTCAATGGCCACTCAATGCGTCAAACTTCAGCAGCAGCTCAAACTTATAAAATCTGAGAGAGCGTTAGAGTTAGAAAGAGAGCGAGAGAGAATACACTCAAAAAGCGCTCAAAGCAGCACAGCATCCCCTTCATTGAGTCTAAAAGAGAAAAACACTCATTGGCATCCTTTTAGAGCTGCTCACTGAGCGCGAAAGCTTGAGGCGAAAGCTTTCTGTGCAGCTTCTCAGAGCGTAGCAGCAGTGCTGCTGCTGAGAGCGTAAGGCTTGCTCGCTCTTTTGCTAGTATATCTCTCTTAACCGTGGTTGCTGCCTTTGAGCCCTTTGCTTCATCAAATAAGTAATTTCTCTCGAATTTGAGCAATTTGTTGCAAGATAAGCACACGTATTGCTTTGTTCATGCTTTGTAAGGGACTTACACATTTACAAATATGATCGTAGGCAGTCAACATTAGGATAGTTCTTTTATGTCACTAAGTACAATCTTTAAATTTCCATCAATAAACAAAGTGCAAGAATTAAATCTGTATTCATTTAAAATATATAATAATATGATAAGGTAATTTATACGTTGAATTGTACTCGGAATTTTGCCATTCTAATGAAATATCAGTTATAGTAATTCCGTGTTTATTTATTTATTAAATTCATCACTTATACCCGGAATTTAATTATTCTAATATGTATATGTAAACACTTAAATACATATTTAATCAGATATAATGGCCATTTCTAAGCTGTATTTCGTGATTTTAATGCGTCACCCTACATTTTTAACATTAGCCGCTCACCGCTCGAATAAATAGTTCAAATAAATTCTATAATCATCACTAAAAAAAATAAAACAAGTAAGAGTGCTGTAGTCGATTGAACTCGACTACAATATACCCTGAACTGAACACCAGCTATTAAATATATTCAAATATTATTGGTGGGGAATTTACCAATAATATTTGAATTTAAAAAGATTTGCACTAAAATGCGAGCAGCTCTGTAATCGCCCTCTGCCGACAAATACGTGAAGTTGGCCAGTTTTATTAGTAGTATTAATTAGAAGATTCTGCCTTTAAAATTGTGTCATTTATTGCTATCGGAAATTTAATGTATCAATATTCGATAAACGAAGGCAGTTATATAAATAACGCAAACTTGATCTGCGCCTGGTATTCGAGAACCTATATTCCAAATTTTAGGTCTCTAGCTCTTATAGTCTCTGAGATCTGCGCGTTCATACAGTCAAACGGACGGACGGACGGGCATGGCTATATCGACTTGGGTGTTGACCCTGATCGATATATATACTTTATGGGGTTGCAGATGCTTCCTTCTGCCTGTCACATACATTTGCAGAAAACCATTATACGCTTTTTACATTTTTAATGGGTTCAGGGTATAAAATAAAATAATACAAATTCAAAGTTTTATATTTTTTTTCAATGCATTTAAACCTTCTTGTCATTGTCTTCTAAGAAATATGTCAATTAAAGAAGCACACAAACAAAGCGTCTCGTGCACAAAATAATTTAATCTAGCTGAATTTCAATTTGAGTTTCTCGTTAAATCAGAATCCTTTGTGTTATCTTTTCATGAGTATTTTGTGTTGTTGCCTCTGCATTCGGCTCGAAAAAAGTTGCCAAATAATTGGTATGTTGATACTGCTCCAATGCAATTGATTTAAGTGACTAACTTGAGTATGGTTTCAATTTAATATTAAATTGATTAAAATGACAATTGATTGACAAATACACACACACACACAAATATATATACATATATATATATACATATATATACATGTATGTAGTTTCTATCATAGGTTTGTAATGAAGTGATTTGAACTATTGTTCATTTCATGGCATGCTGACGACATCATTCAAACACACCTCGAACAATCACAGCCTACCCTTTCTCCCTTTGGGTCATGTCTACCCCCACCATCCCCCACTCCCCCTTCTTCTGCTTTTTATCCTGAGTCTAATCTGTTTTAATCCTGTGCCGTGTTCTTTGAACTTTGCAGCTGTTGCACGTATATTCAGACTGACACACACACACATATATATTGAGACATACGATGTGTGTAGCTTATTAGAGACACACACACACACCCCCCCCCCCACTCACCCACACACACACACACACACACACCCCCCCCCCCCACTCACCCACACACACACTCAGAGAGCTGAGCAGCTGCAGAGCGTCTAAAAGAATGCTTTGTTTGTTTTTCATTAGTTGTCAGCGCGGTGCAAATTTGCCCCACCCCCAATCCCTCTAACTGCCCCTCTAGCGTCACAATTCCTCCCACCACCTCCTTCAGAGTTCGTCCGATTTCGTTTTGTTTGGTCTCCCCTCACGTTTTGTCTGTCACTGCATTTATTTACAGTGTATACACATAAAACAATTGTTTTTTATACATATGTGACAGTCTCATGCATTAAAAACCAACAAGGCGAGTTTTAAATTAAATATAACTCAATTTTATATTAAATGGAACTCATCAAACATTCTAAGCAACATTTTTTTTTTACTGTGTATGTTATATGTCATATTATGTATTTTTCTCAGGAGCAACTTTTTGACAGGTCAGCTGCGGCGAGTGGCTTTAATTAACTCTGTGATTATCCATTTTAAATTCGTTTCTAATATGCCCATTTGGGGTGTCAAATGCTAATTAGTTGTGTGGTGTGCGTGTGTGTGTGTGTGTGTGTGTTTGGTGATGTGGCTTTCTTATCGATTGTTAAGCTTGTTGTACAAACGCACTTGATGAAATCATTGGACAAACGTGGGGGCAAGCACTAGCAAGCAACTAGCTTAGCCAACAACATGAAGGTGGCAAAACTCATTGACTTTTGGCCAGCCACACATGCCCACACACACACACACACACACACACACACCGTCCACATACAAACGCACAGGCATAAGCGTACGCACAGGCGCACACTTAAACGAAATGAAAATGTTTAGTCAACTGTAGCTGACCTCGAGTAGAGCCACAGGCAGCATCCCAGTTGCCACTCAGCTGCGCCGTTGAACAGCTAGGAAAACAGCAATACACAACAAGCAACAACATAAAAATGGAAACTCTTATGACGGTTATTTTTAAAACGTTGCGATGGCATGTATCCAGCACGCTCATGGAAATTTCATGGACGTACTGGCACCACAGGCGCTTGAGTTCAGGTTTCCAGTTGTCTAACTGCCTGAAATTACTCACACTTGACTGAGGCCTCGACTCGAATTGGCAGGGCTTACAAGGCAGATGAGCTTGTGGCACAATCTTTGTTGTTTGGCTGCCAATCATGCGCAGCACCACAAATCACTCTTCCAGCTCCCCGCAATGAGGGCATGTCAAGCGAAAAGTAGTTCCTTAATCTCGGCGCCACGTTTTCAATATTCTAAGATAGTACCTAAACAAATTATAATTATTGTTTAACCTATTCTCACAACCATTAATCTAAAAACTGAAATTTGAATGCAGCCTTGCTAGAATTTAAGATTATTTAAGACAAACTGAAATACCAAATGATCATATGTTTGACAGAAACGGAAATATCAAAGCTCCATAAATATGCTGGTTGCGTGTCATTTGCACTAAAATGCGAGCAGCTCTACAAGCGGCCTCTGCCGACAAACACGTGAAACATGCAATCGTTGGTAGCTGGGCTCTGTAGAATACACACAAAAAATGATGGCGACTGCTGATAGAAATGAGATCAATATGAGAATATATTTTCGACTAGAACTAGTCTTTCTTATCCGATCTTGATGAAATTTGGGCAGTTGCTCAATAGTATGCATATGCATATTATGTATTTATTAAAAGATTCTGATTTCAAAATTGTGGCATTTACTGCTAAAAATAATGCAACTTTGATCTGCGCCTGGTATACGAGAACCTATATTCCAAATTTGAAGTCTCTAGCTCATACAGTTTCTGAGATCTGCGTGTTCATACAGACGGACGGACGGACGGACGGACGGACAGGGCTATATCGGCTCGACTATTGATCCTGATCAAGAATATATATACTTTGTGAGGTCGGAGTTGCTTCCTTCTGCCTGTTACATGCATTTGCACAAAACCATTATACCCTTTTTACCCATTTCTAATGGGTTCAGCGTATAAATAGTAAATACAAATGAATTGCCGCAAGTTAATTAAAATTGAAATACACTCGACAGCTGCCATTTGCAATTAACAGTTAAACTGATGTAAAATGCAACATAAAATTAACAAAATATATGTATTGAACTGGATACACAGATAAGTGTCAATTGTGTTTTTTATTTTTATTTTTAATGAACAAATGTAGATCAACTATATATATAGTGGTTAAGTATTGTTGAGCAGCTGGAAAAATATTGTAAGCATTTTGGCTGATTACTCTGTATAATTGCTAATTAGTTTTTGTTACTTTCCAATGGTATATTTCAATGTAAACCTGCCGATAGTTCCCAAAGGAAGTCTATAAATTATTTGAGGACAGTTTTACGAGCATTGATTCAGTGTAAAATGTTGCTGTGAGTACGCTCAGGATTAGTTCGAACCTGGCACAGAAATCGTAATGTCATTTTCTCGGCTCTCCTCGCATCCATCCCACAACGACCTTCCTTCGACTGTTGCTGCCTGCTGCCTGCTGCCTGCTGCCTGCTGTGGACTGACCTATAAAAAGTACAACTTTGATACAGGTTATTAAGTAAACGTAAGTGGCACACAGCTTGCCAGCATACAAACACGCACACACACACACACACATACACACACACACACAGGCACACAGACACACACATGCATACATAAACAATACTTTATTTACACTGTAATGGCATATAAAATGGCTACCGCTGCCATTTCCTTTGCTTGCCATATATATTTCTGGTTTATTTGGGTGATTGTGTGTGTGAGTCCAGTTGTTTAATTTCTTCGCTTTTATTTTTGCCACATTTTTGTGCTGCATTTCCAGGGGGGATGGGGGAGAGGCGTGCGCCTTGTGCTGCTGGCCTGGCTGCTTATTTATTTTCGTAATAACAATAAATAACATTTTTCTTTGGTTTTTGCTTTTGGGTGTGTGCTCATTTGCTAAGTTGTTTTATGCTGCTGTCGCTTGTTTTGTGGCTTTTTGACATTATTTGGATTAAGAAAATAAATCTTACTCATGCGACTCGGCTCCTAAGTAGAACTTTTTTAATTTATATTTATATACATATATATATTTTTTTTTTTTTCACTTCACTTCTAGCAATTACAAAGTAAATTTTCATTAAATTGCATTTGGTATTTGCTTTTGTTGTTTATTAAGCTGCAGTTGTGGCAAATACACTCAAGAGTCGATCAATATGCGGTTTTAAATAAAAATAAGCAAAAATAAATTGTAAAATACTACAAACAAACTGGTTCTGAAAATCATCTCTTGATTTCTTTTGTACTATGGATAGTTGTTGTTAGTTGATGCATTTCTATTTTAATGCAACAAAATATCGCAAAATCGCTATTTGCACTTTCGGTAGTTAGAAAATTTGTGCTTATACCCTGTAAGCCCGTAAAAAGGGTATATATATATATACATATAAATATATGTACATTAACATTAAAGTTAATCTATAGTCATAATAAATATATAATATTTATATGGACACATCTTTCGTAAATTTTTTAATTTTCAGCGTATTTAAACGTGACCCGATTCCAGGGCATCTACTAGTCGTTCGCTCCCCTTAAGATCACGCTAACTTGATGTATTTGAAGAATTTATTTGACTATGAAATTGATGGAATTTCGATAATGAAATATATGCAACTGCAGGTGAAGCGATAAAATGTGAGAAAATGTTGCACAAAACTATATATACAAGTCATACGTATGTGCAATAAATATATATTTTTTCACAACTTAACTTTCACAAATGCATACAATAAAAGGCATCCGAAATATTTGAAGCAACACCAAAATGCAAATAAATGCAGCTCACTTAACAGCTACGTTCTTCCTGTAACATACATCAAATATACGTTGCGAAGACTTATTTATGTTTATTTATATAAATGAGCTTCTAATGAAGTGAATTCTGAGACTTTTAGAATGTTTTTCCATAAGGGTTCCTACGCACACATATTGTGCATATTTCAATTAGAGGTGGCTAATAAAACATAAAAGATGCTCAGTGTCTGCCAGACCGCTGGGCATTTACCCCACACACACACACACACACGCACACACACACACAGTTAGCCACATCAGCAACGGCATTAGTCGCAGCCACAACCGCAAACTCGCAGCTGAGAATTATAAAGAGCGAGCACGCAAAGAGCATAGTGCAAAAATATTTCGCCACACATTCAGCGTGGTCCCAAACAAAAGCGCAACACATTTAGCCTTTTGTGGCAGCTAGCGGTTGCGAAAGAAAGAGATAGAGAGAGAGAGAGAGAGAGAGAGAGAGAGAGCAAGCGAAAGGCGGGCAATCTAAATAGTAACACATTTTTTTAATTGTGTTTGGCATTTTGAATGAATGAAATGGCAACAAAGGCAGCTCGGCATCAAGGCATGAATAGCGAAAATTGCTGACGCGTTTCCCACTGAATGTGGCTGTGTGTGTGTCGGTGTGTGTGTGTGTGTGTGTTGTGCACACACTCTAACGTTCTTTTGACTTTAGCTTAATTAAAACTTTGAGCGTGCGCAAAATGCGAGCAAAGCAGTCGGAAAATTAACAAAATTGCTGAAAGTGGAGTTGTTGTTGTTGGTGTTGCTGTTGCTGTTGCTGTTTCTCCCATCTGCCATTTCTCACCTCTCATTGAAATTGCAGCTTAAATTCGTACTTACATTAGCCTAAGCGGCGCATACATTTTCCAATTGCCTACCTACAACTGCACCTGAAAGGGAGCGAACAAATTATATTTATATCTACAGAAAGAGAGAGAGAGAGAGAGAGAGAGTGACTGAGGGAAAGAGTGAAACAAGAGAGAGCGAGAGAGCAAGAGAGAGAGAGAGAGGGATAGAATGACTGCAGTCATAATAGTTTGCCAAAAGTAAGCCTAATGCATGCCATTGGCAGCCAGTTGATGCCTATGCCAATGTCAATGTGTGTGTGTGTGTGTGTGTCTGTGTGTGTGTTTGTGTATGAATCAGCTATCCCTAGCCTCGCCTCTACTCCTTACGCAAACCATCAATGCGCCAAAGGCAACGCCAGGCAGGCACATTATATTATCTGTTAGCTTTGTTTTGTGCCATCATCTTTTGCAGTCAAAGCATTTGTGTGTCTGTGTGTGTGCGTGTGTGTCTGCGTGTGTGTGAATTTAGTGGTCAAATGAGACAGAACATAACACAGCAACCCATACATAGTACAAAGTACTCTTCTATAGCTGGTTGGCGAAAAAATAGTTCAGTACTTTTAAGAATCATTATCTTCATTTATAGCGCTTTATACTTGATAGAAATGCTGACTAGTAATATAATTGCAGCATTGCAACAATCTTAAGAGGCGGCTCTCACAAATATACCTGCCACGCTGGATAACTCTATATTCGAATATTTTCATTTGTGGAGGCGCTGTGGGCATGCCCAAGAAATGGCATGTTAATCGGAGTTCTCCGAAAATTATCATCTGCTTTTTGACGGATGTTACTAGTAATATAAATTTTAAAAAATGTTTAACCTTGCATCGAGTTGGCCATAAGGTATAATGGTTTTGAATGCGGGAATGGACGTAATAATTATTTATAATTTATGAAATTAATCGAAATAATTTCAGAAATATTCTTTCAAAACTTGTTCGTTAATATTAAATAATCATCTGATATTCTCACGAAAATCGCATCAATGTTAAGAGTTATAACACATTTATCTGTTCGATAATTCTAACTATAAATAAATACACTCAACGTTATCGGAGGTATCTTTTGAACTTACTTTTAGTACTTAAATTTGAGTTATCTCAAAATGCACATTCTGTTATCAATAACTTTTTACTTTATTCAAGTTTTTTTTTCGACTGTATGAACAACGAATAACTGAACAACGAAAGTTTATAAAATATAAGTTTCCATAAAATATAGTTCCATAAGCAGTTGTCGTTGCTTAAGTGCCCAATTCTTGACCCAGTTCGGAACAATCGCTGACGATGTCTACTGTTGCTGTTGATTCAAGCTGCTGCAATTTGAGGCGAGGCGTCTTGCTGGGAGCCAAATCATTCAATGGACTTGCCGCACGCTTGGTGGCATATTGATAGATATAATTAGCCAGGCACACTGGGGGCGTTTCAGTGGCGTCGCCAGCAGCAACTTGGGTGTCACCTGCGGGCTGCAAAATTGTTTGTCCATTGCAGCTGCCTGTGTCGGGCTGCCAGGCAGCAATGATTGGCCGCGATGCGTGCCACATGTGGTGCATTACCTCTTCTTCAATGGCTAGTGCTCCATGCTCCACAGGGGAGTTCACATTGAGACAGTGTTCGTTGTTTTGCAAAAGAGCTGCGTGACAGAAACCACACTGAGCTGGCATTGCCATCATTGGCCTCCTTTCCTACAGCACTCACCTAAAGTGTAGCTCAACCACCAAATGCAAATCAGCAGCTTCATCGTAAGCCAAAGCTCCAGTTCAGCTTTCTTTTAAAATGGTTTTCGAGCTCAGTTTTTAAGTACTCGTAAATGTTGCCTGATTATTCCAAGGACTACTTTTGTTTTAAAAAAGTTTCTGTAACTCTTTTTCAGCAAGTTTCGGCACTTTCCACAGTTATTTTTCTTCTAGATTGTATTTGCTTGTTGTTGTCCCTAACCAAAACTAAACGCATTTTAACTGACGCATTGACAATTGTTTTAGCAATTTCATAGTCCTTGTTTGCTGTTCCTGCCACACAAGTGCCGCAACTTTTTCCATATAGCTTCTCTGTGAATATGCCCAGCATACTTGTTTTTTTTATCGGATGCGTAACAAACGTAAAAAGAAACGTAATATCTCTTCTGTGAAGTATATATTTGAAACTTAGCTCAGTCATATTACTAAATATTGGCTTTAACAAAAAATTAGGTTGAGTATCTTAATTCAAGATCTTTGTTAAATCTAAAACTTCAAGCATGCTTCAACTAATTCAGAATTTCTTCGTTAAAATGAAAAGAAGACAGCGACAACCACGTTGAATAACTTAACCACATTAAATTTGAACAAATTTAGTATTTGTTAGGAAGCGAGAATATGGCAGACACCTAAGGGTATTCAGAATTCTGCATGAAATTGATTAAATTCTTTTTCTATTCGTCGTTTTATTATTTTTTGTGCTTGTTACTTAACTTTTCTGACAACTGCTCGTGGCAAATGCTGCATTGTTGTTGCGCTGGTTGTAACTGACTGGCATTTGGCTTAAAGTTCGCCTTGGGTTTACTTTACTTTTAGTTTATTTTTGAGTTATTTTTTTTACAGTATTTGGTACTTTGCATTGCCAGCAAGTCTATCAAAACATTTTCAAGCTGAAGTACGGCTGCAAAAACAATGCGCTCAACACATCGATTTCTCAAGTGCACAAGACTGTAGATTGGGGCAAGGAGTGGTTGGCAGAATGTGAATTTCTGTGGGTGCTGTGAAAACAACTCAATGCATGGCACTTAAGCAGCTCAAACAACAAATGCAGCAAGAAACAACAGCAACAACATAACAATCTTGCTGGCATTTGGTTAGGAAGGTGCAGAAACTTCCATGACAGCAGAATGCAATTTGAGTGAGCGCCAAAGTTTATGCTGCATTTACTTGCCACCGTCTGTTGTTGCCACAAATTGTACGTGTGTATGTGACAGTGCAATCAGTCAAAGACGGACGCATGGCAACGGTAACAGTGGTAGAACTTTAAGAACTTTATATATACCTACACATATACATCTATATATATATATGCATATGTTTGTATACGAATTATGCTTACATCTATCCACTTTCATTGCCATAAGTAAACATAGCCGGCAACACTATGCACTCTCTTTAATTCATTGAAATACAAACGGTAGGCATAAGCTAATTATGCAGCAGCAAGTGCCACTATAAATATGACTCTCCTATACCTTTGACAAACATAGTTTTGTAGCTATGCGAGGGTGTTAAGAGAAGAATGACCTGGGGAATATACCGTATTAAATCCATAAATGAATAATTACTTAATTAATACCAAATAAAGCTCTCGCACATGTCACATTGTGCTTCCTCTTCTTGAATGTGGATCTCAATTATTCCATTTCTATCAGCATTAAATATAATCTGTACAAAAACTATTTCTGCCATTTGCACTGCGGGTTCTCAACTTAAGTACTAATAATAACCAATCCGCTATGAATTGCCTATGAATTGCTCCTATATTTCTGATCGTACAAACATGCTTGATATAATCTACTTACAAGAAGTGGGTCACTTGAATGTACGTATTGCTCGACCAAACAAAATAATCACTTGAACCAATTTGAATCGAATGAATTTAAGCATTGTGTAGCAACACATCATACCACCCACGCATTACATACTTTGTTCAGTTATGTATGTATATATATGTTTGTGTTGGGATATAGTATCTCTTTTCTGGCTAACTTATCGCACAGACAGGCACGGAAGCAACGTTGGCAAACGCTTGCTACGTGCATTTCATTTGATAAATGTTGTCGGTGTATTTGGCTGTGGTGCTGTTGTTGTTTGTGGTAGTGGTAGTGGTGTTGGTGGTAGTGTTGGTGGTGGTGTTGGTGTTTTTGGTGTCAGTGTCGTTGTTGTCCTTGCCGTTGTCCCGTCGCTGATTATGCAGCGAAGCTCGATGCGAGCTCACGCTGCCACAGCCAGTTATGCCACTGATGCCAAAAACTTGGCTTGACTTCCCCTTAATGCCTAGGTACATATATATCTTTTTATTGCAGTCGCGCGCAAAAATAAACCACGAAATGAGCTGGACGTGAGAGGGAGCAGCGCTTTATTAGCTCAGTCTCTGTCTCTGTCTCTTTCTCTGTCTCTTTCTCTGTCTCTTTCTCTGTCTCGGGGCTGTCTGGAGCCGTGTCTCCTACTCAACGCTTAGTTTGTATGCAGCGGCAGGTTTCATTGTGTGTTAAATTTACGCTGACATGCGCCAACTCGCTGTGTATGCGTGTCAATGTCTATGTGTATGTGCAAGTGTGTGTGACTGTGTGTGAGTGTGTGTCGCTGCCGCACTTTGTCATTGTAAGTTGCAACTTAAATGCGCACGTGACGCTGCCTGCATTGCTTTATGCATGCACTGCTGAAAATTAACAAGTCTCTTTTTGTATCTACCTATGGACATGCCACACATTGTTTGCTGTGGCACGGCTCCTGGCTGACAAATATTCATTGAGATGTTTTTTTAGACCAGTTACATTTCTTACTGCGTTGCAACAGTTGCCTTTTTCTACTTAAGTCCTCTACATTCCGCATTCAGTTAACTCGTGCAATTCGTAAGATGTTTTGTAGATTGTACTTTTCTCTGATCCACCTAATGTTAATTAAATTCATTTAGTGAGTTATTTTAAAAAGCATTCATTGATTTCAACTGTCAACATTACGCATACGCAGTATTATTTTGGTCAGAGGACAGCAATACGGCAGCTGGCTGAAATTGCAGCTGCAATGCCTAATTTTTTGTTGTTGGAGGTTGTGCAAAGCAATAGAAAATAAATCAAAATTTGTATATGCAACTAGAAATGTTCGGTAACGCCAACAACAGCAACAAAATGAACGTTGACAACTTTGGAATTATAATCAGAAAATGCTCGCAAACAGAAATTGAAAGTCAACATCGATGTGGAGGCGAGGCGCAATGATATTGAAATCAAATCACGGCATCGTCAAATGCATTTAATGCTATTTGCATTGCATTCCAGCTTCTGTACTTGAGCTTCAGTTAGTCCTTCAGCTCCTGTCATGTCGCAGTCGTAGCTCTCGCCTCGCTGCACTTTGAGTGCACTTTGGCATCTGTCTCTTAATTTTTTCAGAACCCTCCCTCGTCCAACTGGCAGCATGCGTTGACTTCCTGTCGCCATTCTCATTGCTCCTGTTTGCATGTATTGATAGGGAAATTGATTTTTATCGCCTTGAGAGAGGCGTTTGACTGACGTGCGCTCTTTTTATTCATTTTTCATTTTGCATTTGGCTTATGTTGTTGTCTGTGTCAAAACTTTTGGTTCCTACGACAGTACAACATGTACAACTAGTTATGATGGGAAAATAAATAAATATAGTTATGCAAAAATAAGCTAACACGTATATATTTCTTATAAAATGTTGAAATTTTCATAATTTAATTCTGGTTACACTTTAAAAATACAACAAAAAATTAAAAAAAAAAGTAATTAAAAATAGAAAGAAATAAAAGCAAAGTATAAAGTGATTTCCTTGCACTTGCATTATGTAATATTTGCCACATTAATTTCTCAACAATTTGCATGGATTCGAAGTGCACATTAATTGCATTTTACATACACAATTCTTAATTTATAAAGAATTTATTTATTAAAGCTTTGCATTTGCTTCTAGCGCTACTCATTTACGACAATCTGTTTACAATTCATGAGCACGTTGTATGGCTTGTGGCTCTTGTGACAATAGAAATTATAATAAAGCGCGGATCCTGTTCAGTGTTTCAGTTAACGCGCTTGTTAATAAGTAAATAACATCAATATTTATGTTTCACACATTTTGCCATTTAATAAATATAAAAAGCAACAACAAAAAAAGGGAACAAAAAGCAAATAATAATACAATTGACAATAATTTACTGCTGTTGGCTGACATCCACAAATTAATAATGTATTTGTTGCATAAGTTTATTTCAATTGTTGCACTCAATGGCTGTTTATAAGCACTTAAAATAAAAACCAAAAGTATACATAAGGATGCTCGACAAAATGATACCCTATAGACAAATCTGAAGTAGTTAGGAGTCCCTTGCCCTGATATTATCTGAATACAAATAAGTATATTAAAATTAAGTCTCAAGCTTTGTGATTTCGTTTTGGATTTTCGTGGATCATACATTTGTATAGGGTTGCAGGGTGTCCAAAACAAATCAACGCCAATCTCAACCGCTTCACTTTTTTTTATTTTATTCTTTTTGCATCAAGCATTGATAATAATTATTCATTAAAATGGCAGCAATGTATTAATGATGGCAAGAGCATTATTATCTGTCATCTGTATTTTATATCACACATACGCCACATGTGCCAGGCCAGAGTTACTTAATTAATTTGATTTTTTCAAAGTTTCACGTATCAAAAAACATCAACAAAGCAAACAAACAAACGTATCTATTGAAACAAGCTGATTTCAATAAATTACTCATACGCCATATAAGCGAATATAAATATTTTTGTCTTCTTTTTATCTGTGTTCATAAAGTTAATGATTTCCATATTCAATTTCCTAATTTAAAATTATATTGCGCGAAACATCACGAAATTAAGCTTAAAAAAAAGTGTTTTCCAAACTGCCCCACGCCCAATTTATTCACTCCTGTGAGCACAGCAACCCTTTTAATTGAACATTTTTAATTTATGCATAATAAAAACTGATTTACGGCTTGGTAAAAAAAAAAAACGTTCAACTCTCAACTTTGATGCTTTTTATGACTGACCCAAAAAAAAATGATGGACCATAAATGCGCAGAAGGAGTGAGGCTGTGCGAGTGTGTGTGTCAGTGTGTGTGTGTTTGCCTCTAAAAGACAAGAGACGCAACGAGAGCCGACTAAGGCTAGGGTAAACTTCTGTAGCATGGCGCAACTTTTTGATTTTAGTGCCGAGTGTTTGGTATATTTTATGGTATTTAAGTGGCCATGAATTTCCCAGTCAGTGAACAGCAGCTTCAATTGAAGCTCTGGCCAAGGGCCACCGACGACCAGAAACATGTGCACGTCCTACAAGGGGCACTATGCCCCTTATGCCCCACAACATCCTTCACATTTGTTTGTTGTTGTTGTGCAGCTCTAGCGATGGTAGCGGGGCTCGTTGCGGTCAGCTTTGTTTTTATTCCGCAATTTTGGTTGGTTTTCGTTACCACCTGCAGGTTAGAATGAAATTGGATTTGCACAGTCGCATGTGTATTGTATGTATTACAAAATGCTTTGAAGTTGGATATGCCAAACTTTAAATTGATTCAAATGTAAGCGCAAATGGATAGATTCGATTCCATATTTTTTGTTCAGTAAATATTTTGAAGTTGAAATGATCACACGATATTTGTTTGATTTCATTATTTGATTTGAAAGCTTCTACGTGGAAAACGCTATAAGCTAGAAATTTATATTCAAATAAATGCCTGTTAAATGTCCACTCCACAAGACTCAAAACACGTGATGTGGCCGCCTCTTGCGCTTGCTACGCTTGTGTCTGTAACGGCATTTTTATTATGCGCAACGAAATTAAAAATTAAAATTTGCTTTTCGCCTATGGGAACGGCTGATGCTGATGTTGATGCTGATGCTGATCTGCCAGCACGTTTGCACGAGCCTTACGCTTAACTACACCAAATATAAAGCAACAACAGTAAGAACAACAGCAACAACGAAAACAACAATAGAAACATACGAGGTTGTGGCATCCCCTTGAGCTCTGTGCAATTTGCGAGCCACAAAATGCCTAAGGTAATCACTTGCCGCAAATTGTTGTAGCTGTTGTCGTTGCCCCCTGAATTCAAGTTCAACTGAAGAGCTGGCGCTTCTTTAACTTTTTCGTATTATTATTGTGCATTATACGGGAAATTGACAAAGAAACTTTTTGGCTGGAAAATGGCAAAGAAAACGAACGCACAAAATAAAAGAGGCCAGCGCACAGTGGCAACTCGCCCTCGAATGCCACTTGAGAATTTAATAAAAACACAAATAAAAAGTAAAAAAAAAAATAAGAAAATGAAAATACAAAGTAGGCAGAGATATACAACAACGAATCGAAACTGGAATTGTTGTGCACAAGTGCCGGTTAAATATTTTAGGCAAATGCCTGTTCCGCATCCTCCTATCACCACTCCCACCTCAGCAACAGTAACGAACGACTTGCCAGAGAAAAAATAAATCAGCTGGGGCGTAGGCACTTGAGTTGATTTATGGGCCGAGGGTATGGTAAGGGCAACAGCAACAGCAATAGCAATAGCAATAGCAACAGCAGCGATGGCAACGTCAGGTGGATAAGGCCATTCCAGTGACAGTATTGCCTTTTGCATAATACAAAACCAAATTGCTCGAGCCGAGCGATTCTCTGGAGATGCTGCTCGGTGCGACAGCAATTGACAGCAGCCACAGTGAAGAAAGTGGGCAAAGGGGTGGAGACTGGCGAGGTGGGAACATTTAAGATATTTTGAAGTTTGAAATTCGAAGAACGCAAAACGAAGCCTTAGAACTCTCTGTTTCTGTTTCTGTTTCTATGGCAGTTATAGTTCATCAGTCAGCCTGTCAGTCACTAAGGCAGTCAGTGTGACAGTTAGTCCATTGAAGCTGCTTGAAAAGAAAACTTCAAGCAGTATCATGAGTAAATCTTCAAAGTACTGAATTACATCGTAAAGGCCACAACCTCTCCTCAAGGCTGCCACCACTTGCCATTTCCGTTTTAGGCCATTCTCTGTCCGCATTTTAATTACAAAAGCCATTCAAAAACAAAATTAATTCTCACCGGAGCGCAATAGGTGGCCAGCTAAGCTCACAAGCTGTTGTCGGCACGTGGCTGCCAACCGAACCTATACAAACGTAAAAAACAAAACAAACACTTTTCTTATATTGAATTGATAATACTCTAATTAGCGCAACTAAGCCCAAATTAATGGGGATTCTATAAAAAAAAAGTAACAAAATTTAATCAAGGTGTACATTTTTATTGGCCAAAGAATCCATATGTTAAAAATATGTCTAGAAAAAAATATATGTGTATATATTTACTAAGATATAAACAACTTGGAGTTCTTTTTTGTAATATCATTTTATAAGTAACTCCTTACATATTTAAGATTGCCAAGTACATTTGAAATACTAAAGCTACTCTTTACTTCAAATAGGGTATTCAAAATATTTATGGCTGCAATTAAAGTTGAATATTTGTTTGGGCCGCCGAAAAAGAAGACAGTACAATTTCATGAGCCATTCGGTAGACAAGACAAATATAATTAAAATGGGTGAGATAATGGTTAGAACATAAAATGCCTATAAAATTGATCAAATTAGCGATGGCAATATACTCGCAGACGACAACACATGAGAGGATAGCCGCAATGATTGGCATTCAACGGAAACACCTCGCAAGTTGTATGGGAAATTTAAGGAAGGACAACAGAAATTTCATTAGACTAATGTGTTGCATGTCACATCAACGTCGGGCGCAGTGTAACAAGCGCATGTGAAAATCCCAAACAAGCAGCTTCAGCTGCCCAGAATGCAAGGATACAAGGATACAGATGCCACTCTGGCATTCCGGATGAGCTGTGAAAGCGTATATGTCTTCTTGTGAGTATGAGCTTGTGTGTGTGCGTGTGTGTGTGTGGTTGTCTGACTGTCTTTCAGCTGCATCCTTTGCCGGTATGTTGTCACAGCAGCATGCCTCCATTTCCATCCCTTTTTCAGCCGTACTGCCAGCCATGCATCTTCGTCATCTCACAGCACTTGTCAGCCTAGCAATGCAATGCATAATGCCTGCCCATCTCACAGTTTCCAGCTCCCAGCTAGCAGCTCCAAGCCAGCAGCTCCCAGCCAGCAGCTCCAGTCAGCCATATCACATCTAGTCGCAGAAGAGATGAATTGTTGTGTGCGATATTTTTGTATCATTTGTAATCGAATGCGCGAATTGAACATGCACTCTGCAGCTGTAAATCTAATTACATATACATATCTATATTTGTTCAACATAATAACTTGCAATTGTGTCAGACAACTGCCAATGAAAGTGCTTAATGGTTAAGGGTGGATTTGTGGAAAACGTAATATTTTTAATTTTTAAAATTGTATGTGTCACACGACTTTAACACTATCCAATCACTTTCCATTTAAATATATTAATTGTTTATTTTCACTTAACATGACATCCAAAGAACAATTCAAACAAAGAAATTTTTATTTTAATTTAATTTTTATGTTGAATTATTGATGGATGGAGAAACCGGATCTCTTTTATTTTATGTTCAATTATAGAAAGATATTTTTTGAAAGACTTTTTATAGTAAATTTAAATTAAAATATATTTTCTTCTGGCTTCAGGTTGTGTTATTTATTTGTACTCCAATTCGAGATCCGTCGGGACTACACAATTAATTAAAGACATATTACTCTATGGCCAATTTTGGTTAAGACAAAACAGTACAAAAATGGTAACAACAACAAGAACAAAGATCGAGTAAAAGTATTTGAAATTCAATTTGGTAGCCAGCAAACGAGTCAAGGTTGTATTTCAATTGAAGTAGCTGTAATTAGAGCAAATTACGAGTGTTTTTGGTGCGGAATGTATGTGTGTGTGTGTGTGTATTTAGAGGTGGGTGTGTGTGTGTGTGTGTGTGTGCGTGCATGTGCTTTAACAATAAGAGCGCATGTGAACTAATTACAAAAATGTGTTTCGCCGCAACTGTTTGCCTACCCAGCCAAATGAAAAAGGACACGACAATGACAAACCCCCAAACACACAAAACAACAACAACTAAGCCATCAACAACTGCAACATCACATACATGCAGATAATGCATGCAGCTAATGGCATTTTGATAGAAATTGCTGTTGAGTGCAACGGAGACTGATGAGGGCTTCCCATTGTTGACAGTTGCATGATTATAACTCCATTCTTTTGACAAGCAGCGCGAACTATTTGCACCAGAAACAAAAACTTAGCAAAAAGGGGGGAGGGGTGGGGGAGCAAATGAGCGCATGTGAGTCAGCTGAAAAATAGCATAATTAATAGGGCAGCTACAAAGTGTCGTCATATTGCATGCAAACTTAGGAAGGGTGTGCTGCACACACTCAAAAAAAAGAACCAGAAAAGATGTTAAAGCAATGAGAACATAACTATAGATGTAATGTTATACTTTGTATTATAATTGATGACTTACTAACGTATATCGGTTAGTATGTTTGTGCTTATTGACAATGAATTTGTAATGCAACTGAACTGAATCGATGCCGATCAAATATCGATACTCTACTGATATCGCTACTGAGTCGATTAGTTGCTCACAATAGTATCGGGCAACAAGGTTGCCAGATTGCTTCGACCGCTTCTTGTTTGCTTATCTCTAATACGAAATAACGCGTAACTTCATATATATATATACACATTATTTTAAACAAATTCTTGTTTGTCTGATTTATATTTGTCTTTGCTCAAATTAGATTTTTTGTGAGGCACTTTTCCAGCCGGTTTTCTTTATAGTTGACATCAATGCTATGAGCATTTGGCCAATATCTTAAATTACGACTGAAAAGTTTTATTTTTGAGTTTATTACGTTGCAGACTGAATCTTAGTATTTGTGACAGGAACACATCCCAGCAGCAGCAGCAGCAAAGAGTCCCAAGTTAATTTGTTGTTTAGGTAAATAAAACTTGTGCATTATTTATTTTTTTTGCGATGTGTTTACCACCGCTCTGGCAAAATAAGAGAAATATTGCTGTCCTTCCCCTCTTCCACCATTTGCTTTGCCAACTTTTTAGTTTCAGAAAGTTTTTCTTTGCGTTGAGCTAAGACTGCAACTAACTGACATAGTTTTGAATTATTGTTCTTGTTGGCTAAGAGGTTGCTTGAATTGCGCTCACTAAGCGTTTATCTTGGCTCAAAGTCTTGGTTGTTGCAATGCACCTATGGCGTACTCGGTGCATTGAAATAAATCTGAGGTAATTCTCTGTTGCAAACTTTGTCAGGCGGCGGCAGTTCTTGCGGAATGCAACATGGGGCATGGGGCATGCTGTGTCTCGCCAGCAGGTGCCAAGGCGCAACTGACTGGTCCAAGTGTAATTTACGATTTATTTTTTTGTTGCCAAGGCAGCATCCAGAGCCTTGGGACATGCAGGATGAAAAGTTTAAGCTTAAGTCATCTCTGGCTTCTCTCTTTCTCTCTCTCTCATTCTCTGTGGCTGTGTGTAGCGATTCTCGGTAAAGGTGATTCTCAGAGGCAACAGTTGTTCAATGTTTCTGATGCATAATTAAACAATTGTCTGGAATTTTGTGTGTTGCAACTTTGACAGCGCCCCAGGGCCCGAAACACGAAACCCATCCGTCAATTGGCAAAGTGATTAATGCATCCCGATTTACATATATGCTTCGACAACATCTCGACCTTTGTGAATAGAGAACTGTATCCGACATCACATGTGAAAGTACAAATAAGTTTATATTCTTTATAAACGCTGTTGTTGTGAAATATTTGTGAATATAGACGGCTTCTTATTTTAATTGTATTTTTTCTCTATGTTAAATATTTAATTAAACTAATAGCACATTGGTACTAACACAATAGTCAACCAACATCAGCATTACCAATTTGAACAACAATAGAAGGATCGATAACATCAGCATTAATTAATCTAGTGGTAATGTAATAACCGCCATTAAACTAAACAAACAGAGTTTGCCACTCATCGTTGGACATTTGGTTGTGTTGACGTTGCGCATAAATGTGTGACGAGAAACACAAGTTCCTCTCGACTTTCTCACCTGTGTGTGAGTGTTTGTGGTTGCGCCTCCAATTAAATGTTGGGCCGTTGGCGAAATGTTGCAATCCACAGCAGCCGTGGGAATTGTACTTTGCAAACAGAATTGCCGGGGCAAATGTTTAATGATATGGAATTAATGCGTAAACATCATCGACAACATTGCGACATGAATCCCGCACGCATTTATGCGCCAGGCGAAATGTTAATGACATAAGCCCCACACTGAGTTCACTTATGACTCTGAGCGTTCATATTTGCCGATTCTATTCATTTCGTATGTTGATTTGTATACTTCATATCCATAGATGCACTTGGTGAGTTCTACTTAATACTCTTTTCTCTTCAATGTGGGTAAAAAAAAATGTATAATGGTTTTATGAAAAGTATGTAACAGACAGAATGAAGTATCTCTAACCCCATTAAGCATATGTATTATTGATTAGAATCAACATCAGAGTCTATACAGCCATCTTCTTCTGTTCGACCTAACGAGCATACGCATTTTAAAGACTATTAAAGCTAGAAATTTGGAACTTGGAAGTTCCCGAATACCACGCGAAGATTATGTTTATATCAGTTTATAGATAACTGTCACCGTTTCGGGAGAATATATTATAGATCGACTGTACAAATTTCAAGATCAGCCTCATTGATATCACCAGGCGAAGCTTTATTCAAGAGTAATTCAAAAAATGCTTAAAATTTAGTGCGTTAACCTGTTTTAATTGACAAACATATTAAGTTGCTGTGGTCAGGGTATCTCATAGTTCGACTACAGCATTCCTACTTGTTTGTCCATGCTAGTGAGGCGAACGTTTCCGATACGATCTGTTCACTAAGCACATATTGCACAATTTGGATTTACAATGTGTATATACTAGAAAATTATATTGAAATTGAAAATGATAAAGAAATCCACTCAAAAAATTATCTCCTGTGTGGTGAATTCGAGTAAATATCACAACAACAAAAAACATATAATACAAGAAAACACGCGCACAAACACATTCCCAATATTTCGGCACAATCCCAAAAAAAAAAAAAAAAAAATACTTGAGTTATGCGATTTGCTTGTAAGCAGCTAAAGATGTGATTCTATTCGTCGAATATTATGAGTTGGCTATCCCGCCCACAACACTCTAACAATTGGCGCCACTTTGCTTGAATTTGTATCCAGCAACTCGTAAATAAGTATGTATTTTGCTTTTTGGTCGATATTTGAGTCAACAGCAGCAGCCAGAACAACGACAATAATAGAGTTTCAGTTACGGTTTTGGGTTTCATTTTTGGGGCACCAAATGTGTATTGTCCAGCCAAAAGCGAGGAAATACGCATGAAATTAGATTTGCTTCATCGAATTGATTTCATTTGTTTTGATTTGTTTCCGAAAATACGCAAATTGGATACGATACTAAACACTCACACACACTTTTTGAGTGTTGTTGTGTCTGATATGAATACATTTCGGTCAAATGGTTGAGATTCAAGCATTGTATTGAGTTGGGGCGTTGACAGGAAGGCGTTGCGGTTTATGTTGACGAAAACACAAAGCAAACCCAAAGAATCCATCTCCCCAAATAAACCCCATACCATTTTGGCTTTTAGTAGTCTTTGCTGCTGTTGCTGTTGCTGTTGCTACTGTTAGCGATTGAGCGATCAACACTTGGCAGCTTGGACTGGCATTAAAGTGTCAGCAAACACACGTATACATATTTATATTTATATATATAGATATATATATATATATATAGTTTTTGGGCCATGTGGAGAATGCGTGTGATTTAGGCCGCATGCGGCTTAATGTGCCAAGCGTTAAGATACCAACAAGAGCCCAAAACAAAACTTGCCGCTCAATCAAATGTCCAAATCTGAGCAACCCTTTTCGCTTTAGCCATGTCTGTTGGGGATTAACAGATCAGCGGCTAGAATGAACCCAACGCCAAGCAACGGTTTGGCTTTAAGTGCTTCTGCTTCTGCTGCTGCTGCTGCTCCAGAACTTTTGGGACGGCAACTTATTCAAGAATTTGCACTTGATGACCCAATTAATGGTTCTGCAAAATTTATTTATTACCAACTTTTGTGTGAAACTTGTATTTTTCAAGCTTTTCAATCGTATACATATACATTTTTTGTGATTTATTTCCCAGTGCTCATTATAAATAAAAAATACTCAGCAGTTGGCCAAGTTGCGAACCCAAACTCATTCACATCTAATCATTATTGAAAACGTAGCCAAAAAACAAACTTTTGTGCCGCGCCCATTCGCCCAATCGCATTACCAGTCAACAAGGGTAGTAAGCTGGCAAAAAGTCAGTCAAAACTTATAACGAAATTGCTTTGGTCAAATTGTTTTATTGTCCTTTTGTGTCCCTTATTCCAGAGTCGGCTTCTCCTTCTCCAGCTGCCTGCTTGCGAAGGCCCATTGGTTAACGCTAAAATCTCTCAAAGGATTTCCGTCCGGGCTCCGATTGCCACAGCAACTAAGTTTTTGTTTTTTGTGTTTGTACAGGATATGGAAAGGAGTGCATTTTGTATTAAATTACCATATTATGGTTTTAAAATATGTTAATGTACATTACATTCATGTATATCAATATATAAGAATATACGTCTACCACGGATGCCATCTAAGATACAGTCACTGTAAGCAAGTGCTGAGTATTTTAAATATAAATATTAAATCATCTTTTCGCACACTATAATGTTTCTATGTAGACCGACTCCAGTGGGATTAAAGCACAAAATTGTTATGAAAATTCAAAAGGGTGTATTTAAACAGAATAGAATTCATTATTAATTAATAATTATTATTAATTGTTACAGTTAGTAGTGTTTTTAGTATTTATGTCAGCAATTTATTGCTTTTTTACCATTACAATTTTTTTTAAAGTGATTTAGAGAAGTAATTAATATAATTTCATTCTTCTGTATAAAACTGGCGAATAAACTTCTGTGATTAGGGTATAATGTGGAATTTACTCCACAAAAAAGAGAATTTCAGGTGCTCTAGAAAACATTGCGTTAAATTGTGTGGAAAATTTATGCGTTGTGCCTCGTCAATGCGTCTCCACGCCCTCGTCACTCTCCCTTATTGTGCGTCCGCCTACTCGAATGGAGTACATTTTTTTTTATTATTTTCCACTCTGAAAGTTGACTTAGCAAACTACTTGAAATGTAAATATGTTTGAGCGGCAACTGGAAAGGCAAACTGACAGCAACTTTGAAAGCTCACGTAATTATGCGCATCACACAGCTGTACGAGGCACTCCACCCACTCCTTCTGGCACTGCTGTTCCTCCAGCACATAGCCATCTCCAGTTCAACGGCAATGCCCACCCAGCTGCATCAGACGCGATTGAATGACGACTCGAACCGAATGGATGATTTGGAAGATGCGGGGGGCAGCGGTTGCAGTAACTCAGGTGACAATATTAATAGCTCTAAATGTGAGAACAAGGGCGGCATGTTGCCTCCATGCAATTCCAGACAGACGGCCACAAACATTGCCCAGAAGGCTGCCAGCGAGGCAGAGCAGGCATATGGAACACAACAGGCTGCCGCCGCGGAGGTTGCCCGCATGGTCAAGAAGCAGCTGGCGGATCGGGCATATGCAGCTGCCAAAGCAGCGGAGGCGGCACTCTCTGGCAAGCAGCAGAATGTGGAGCAGCTGGAGCTGGAGATAACCGAGGCAGAGGCAGCTCTGCAGCAGCACGCAGACTCCATTACTGGCACCCAAGACAATCTCAATATAGCCAGCATGACGGTCAAGGATGCTCAGCAGCTTTCCCAATCCCTGAAGAAGGCCATCAATTTAGCTCAGGAAAATCTGGCTCATGCCAAGGCTGTTGCCGCCGGTGCCCAGCATGAGCTCGAGGCGAAGTCGCAACTGCTGGAGCAGTCGCAGTGTCGCATCGATGGACTCAAAAAGCGGCTGTGCGAAGCCCGCAGAGAGATGCAGAATATAAAAAAGTCCGCCTATAAAGCTGTCTGTGCGGCTGCAGAGGCCTGCAAGAAGGCCCGAGATCGCCGAACTGCCACTGAGAAGCGGCGGATAAAACGTCGTATACAACAACAAATACAACAGCGGCAGCAGTCACATAATTCTGGGGTATTGTGGTGAAATCAGTTGCCTTTGAATATAATTTTCAATTTAATTTCTTAATTCAATTCATAATGCATATTTTCATATTCTGTTTATTATATAGAAAAATAAATTGCATTTTCTAGAATTACGTTGAGTCTATAGCTCAAGCTAAGACATGACGTACTATTAATTTTTTATTAGTTTTCATTATATTTTATTTGTAACTCAATTTGTAGTGCGGAATTTACAATTTTCTGTAAATCTTAGTGTGACCAGCTTTCAACTTTATATAATTTATAATGCTTTGTTTTCAATGTTTACAAGAAATCAATTATATTTATGCTGTTTAACTTGAGTATGAGCTTGTAGTTATTTATATTTCCTTATTCCTTTTTTTCTTCACATTAAAAAAAAAACTGCTGAAGAATAAATTACTTCTACTAGATATAACTTGAGTCAACAATTTAATCAAAATAGTAAGTATTTACTATGACTCAATTTGCATTTGATTGTATTCTGATTTCTGAAATTTCCAGTGTGACCAGCTGTCACTGAGTCACTTTATAACACAAAAGTTTTCTGTGTATTTGCCTCAAATAGTTTGTGCTGTCTTGTTGTAAAATTAATTGGGCCATCAAAGCAACGGCGACTGTTATTGGTGTCCTTTTGCCCTGATAAGTTATCAGCCTTATCGAAATGGCCAAGTTGTTTGCTTTGCCAAATCCCCAGACGCTGCTTGCGTGTCCTTTTTGTGCATGGATCTGTTAATCCGAAAAGGGTAACCACCATGTCAGTCGCAAACCAAGCTGTTCCATATGATTGAACGACGGCTCTTCGGTTTTTTACTGGTCATAAAAAAAGCTCAAGGTTTACTTTTATATTCGACGTTATGGTTTCACTAGAGACGACTTTAAGGACACTAGGCAGCAACAGGATTTGGGCTTAAAGGCTTTAGTGCTAGAAAATTTTATTACCAATTAACAGGGCTTCTGGAATAGTTGGATATATATTTAAGTGCAGTTGAGTTACTGCAAATGGACACTCGGCAACAACCACAACTGTCCCAATCCGCACTTATCCTTGCCCCCAAAAATCATTTGGTTGCTTCTCCTGTTGTTGCTGCTGCTGATGCTGTTGCTGCTGCTGCTTCTGTTGCTGATTCTGTGGCATTTACACATTTATCGAGCGTTTTGGCTTGTCCTTGTGCTCGTGCTCGTCCTCGTCGTCGCTCATGTCACTTACATGCGCCTTTTTGCGTGGCCAAGTACATGTGCTGAAGTGCTCGAAATGACACTTCGTGTGGGCGAAGGCCTGGATGCCCTGAATGTGGCAAAAAAAACCGCAGAAAACGTACATGAAATCGATGCGCATAAAAATGACGGCAAATGCACCTAAAAACTACGAACAAAAAAGAAATTGGGGTCGAATCCAAAATGCTCTGTAAAAATCAGGAAAATCATATTATATTGAAAGCCACAAAGTATACGTTTAGGCTGAAACAGAACGTGAGGGGAGTTGTATTTTACAAAAATATAATAAAATATGAATCTTAGTCATATTCTAGCTGTTTGTTTTAGGCCACGATGCGTTAGGATCACAAGGAAAAACTCTATTGATTGCCATTCAAATCTATAGGATTTTCATTTGAACTTATTTTACTACAATCGTATGCTTGCAAGATAATATTAGAAAAATGATTAAAAACATTTGTGTTTTGGTTCATTCCTATTGCCCCGCAACAGTTAATTTCCTGTGCATCTCATTAATGTCAAAATATAATAACCCCATGTTAGAGGTGTCACTCTTTACATATCATAGCATTGCACAGCCAAAGACATCAGCAGCAGCAACAACAAAGCCTCAGCCTCACACAGATACACACACACAGATACAGACACATAGGGACACAGAAATTCAATTTCCTTTCGTAGTTGTTAGACCTCCGCCAATGGAATATGCCAACATGCTGAGCTCCAGACCCAATGCCTGGCCAAAAATAGTCCACATGCACTAACTGCTGCCTCTACAATCAACCCAACACCCCCTCCCCTGTCACACTGTCTGTCTGTCTGTCTGTCTGTCTGTCTGTGTGTGTGTGTGTGTGTGTCTGTCTGTGTGTGTGTGTGCATATTATATTTATACCCTTGCAGAAGTGCTTATTGATGTTGCATCTGAAATTGAAATCTAGATTTTTTCTCAATGCTTCCTTTTTTGCTTTTTTTTTTTTGGGTAGTTTGAGCCGCATGGATCGCTGACAGTTGAAGTGTATCGATTTCGTTTTCATATTTTGCAAACTATTAATTAAGCAGAGTTGGCAATTTTATAAAATAATATTGTACGAACAGGGAAATAAGTTGAGCTCCAACACAGAAGCCGATGTCGAGGACTGAGTGAAATTTAATTTCAATGCATAAGTTAATTGAATTTAAGCAACAGGAAAATTGCTTGGATACCACAAAAGGTGCCTGAGCACCTTCCTGACACGCCCACACATGCCCCCCCCCCCACACACACACCTGCAGTAAATGAGAGCAGCAAAGTTTTTGAGTCTCTGGAATGAATTTCTCAAAGCAGCTGACCACAATAACCGACACATGAAATTTAAGCATATACGAGACACAAGTCGAAAATGAGAGAGAGAAAGATGGATGGAAACGTTGATGAATGAGATGCCATAAGCTGATGATGAGTTTGTGGCTAAAACTTCGATCTTCGAAACGTAAGGGAGCCACAAAATTGAGCAAAATTCCATTCATTTTTACAGTTTTAATTTGAACTATTTCAAAATGGGGCGAAAGTTATCAGGAAAAGTAAGGAAATAAATATGATTACTTTTGTGTTATCATGTAGACAAACTCCTCGTAGTTGATTTTGCCATCGCCATCAAAGTCCGCCTCGCGTATCATATCGTCGATCTCCTCATCGGTTAGCTTCTCACCGATATTGATCATAACAAAGCGCAGCTCAGCTGGCGAGATAAACCCATCCTCGTCCTTGTCAAATATTTTGAATGCCTCGCGCAGCTCCTCCTCGGTGTCATTCTCGTGCGACTGTCTGGACATCAAGACACAGAATTCCTGAAAATCAATCTCGCCATCGCCACTGGTGTCCACTTCATTAATCAGATCCCTGAGCTCCACCTCTGTGGGATTCTCGCCAAGCGAACGCATCAGATTGCCCAGCTCGCGGGTGCTGATCCTACCCGATTGGTTCTTATCGAACAACATAAAGGCTTCCTTGTACTCGGCAAGTTGTTCTTCACTAATTTCAACATTGTTAGCCATTGTCGAATCTTTTCGTAATTTCGTGTTTGTTGTTGAGCTCGTTCTAACCGAATGTTTTTAAATATTATAAACCGACTGAATAGCGTCTAGATTTTACTACGAGTTTGTTGCCCCGCCTACTTTCTAGCGCTCCGTCATCATTGCCACAAAATCTTTGTATACTATATTACCCTCTGTATTTGAATTGCCATCTAGTACGATTTGATCGAGATCGTCATCGTTCATAGGATCACCCAGTGTGGCCATTATATGGCGAAACTCCTTCTCGTTTATCCAGCCATTGTCATCCTTGTCGAATACCCTGAATGCCAGTAATATCTCATCCTCGGGCGTTTGGTCCTTGTACCGCATGGACATTATGTGCAGAAAATCGCTCAGATATAACTCATCCAAACCGTCGGGATCGTATTCAGCATAATAGTCCTGTAGCTCATGCTCAGGCGGCGTGTGTGCAACGGCTCGCAAAATATCCTTCAATCGCTTCATTGGTATAACTCCAGTATTGACTATGTCAAACAATGAAAATGCCCCAATTAGATCCTGTTCCTGTTCCGGACTTAGCGTATGGGAACGTATAAGGCGCTCCTCTGGCGGCGGTGTGGCAAAATCGTCATCAAATTCCATGATGATAAAGTTATTTTTAAATGCTTGCAAGTGTTAAATCGTATAGATAACTTTCAATTTGGCAAACAATATAATGTTAGGAGAAAAAAATGTCTGTGACAGAATAATTTGTTGGATATGCAATGCGAGAATTTGAAATCTTTCACTTGGCCTGCTCAAATTATCCGCTTCTTATCTGTTCCTATTTTAATATTTTTATATTATTTAATGTATCTTATTAAAATGATGCATATTTTTTGATAGTCTTTTATATATTTGTGTAAGGAAATTCTTCAGCCTTAAATAGATATTAATACCAAAGTATTTTATGTCGAAAACAGGTAACATAAATTTGTAATTTTGAAACATTTGTAGATGTGGTATGTGAATACATCAATTGCAAAGTTACAAATCTGACCTGAGTGCTTGAATATCTTTGTACATATGTATGCCTGTCCTTAAAACACAAATGCAAATGAAACTGAAATCAATTAAAACTACTGTAAGTGCTTTCTGATAGTGGCACTTGTTTGTTTATCCGGGTTGTTGCCCTGTTGCCTGATTATGGCCCGATTATGGCCAAGCGAGCTGCTCGCATCTCTCTACACCCAGACTGAAAACTTTTATAATCAGTGCTGCGATTTGTTGACAAATGCTTTGGGGCAGCACAATGTTCTGGTATATAAGTACATATTGAGATAATGGGGGGATTAAGAAAGTACAGTTGGAAGTAGGAGTTCTCATTAGCAGCAGTTTCAAATTGGAATTGTTGTTACTGCATTCCGTATTTGAGTTGTTTGAATTGTATGTCAGCCAATACGGAAATTTAAGTAGAATGCCGATGCCAAATGGGATTTGTGGTCAGAAATTATGTGAATGGTGCAATTTGGCTTAACAGTTCCAACAACAAAAGCTAAGAATGCTTAGCCACAAATGGTGGCACGCAGTGAGCACCGAAACGAAAATCTGCCAGAAACTACTACTCCAAAAGCTAACGTTTTTAATTAAAGTTGTAATGAGCAACACAGATGACCCTTTGCTGGTTAGAAAAGAATTGGAAAAAATATTGAAAAATTTAATTAAAGCAAGTTAGAGTGATCTTATTTATAGGTACTGACTATGAGATACACTGTACTCTTTATTCAATCAAAGTGAACATAGCTGAATACCGAAGTTAACCTGAATTGCTAAGCGCAATGTCCTTATATAGACTTCCACTGATTTGACAGTTTTTTTTTATTGAATATTATTATCCACTCTCCATTCTTTAGAATTTCTAAGCCCATTGTATTTAAACAAAATTGAAGAATAGATGGCCACGTTTGATAAAGAATCAATCTGCTTAACAGCCAGAAGCAGTTTCTTAAATGGATTCTGATTGCGCCAGCAGTTTCGAATATTGGAAATATCCATACTGCTCCTTCTCTTTTGCAGCAGTGCTGGAAATCGCTGCTCGACTGCACTCAGCGCCGCTTTCAATTAAGCATATGAATGCAGCGTTTGCAACACAAAGCGACACTCGGTAACAATTGAGTGGGCTGTGCCAGTCCGCCCTTTATACATAAGTTCGGGTAACTCATTGTCAGTTGTCCAGTGGCTCTGGCTGGTCAGTTGCAAAAGTAAAATAATGCGACTGGAGTTGCCAAAGTATTTTCAATATGTGCTCTTGTGCCACATTTTGTGTATGTGTGTGCAACCGGAAATAAAATACAGAGCAGGAAGGCAAACAAGAACACAGAAACTTGAGTCTGCCTTTGATATGAAAATTTGGAGGCATTCATTGTTCTGGGGCATGTGCATTCCTTTAGCCGGCAATCGGTCCAGTTTTACGCATATTGGGTTTGTTAATCTGCCATTTACTGCACAGCACAGCTGGCAATTTTAATTAAAAGCAACGCAGCATTGCAAAGTTAAGCTAACCGGAGCAGAAGGTATTAAAATATTGCCACTAAATGCGTTAAAAGTTATATTTTATAAAGGCTAGATACTCACATATTTTTTTTCATCAACCTAACCAGTCAAGTCAATGTAGCTATTTTACAAACGAGTCTTTCAGTGCTTTAGAAACACGTTTACATGCGAGCAGTTGGGAAAAGTCTAGCTGGAAATTTTTTGTTGTTCTTAAAATAAACCGATAATCAAACACGTATGTGAGAGTGTGTAGCAACCTGTAGAAATAACAAGCAAATATTAAGAATGCCTTGATGCATACTCTAAGACGAAATTCTTGCTACACCTTTCAATGCCTTCAACCTCAAGGGCTTTTTACTCATTGAGGATTGACGACAGGCATTTTAAAGCAACCCATTGCCAGGATACAGGATACACAGAGTCCCAAAGTGTGTTGACTGAAGTACCAGGGCAAAGTAAATCATCGGAGGTAAGTGAGTAAGTTGAAGCCTAGAGTCGGGCAATAAATAGAAATTAATAACAAAAGAAAGGATCGAATTGTGAACTGAGTTCAAATAATTACACACTGAAATCCCTCTTAATACTTAATCAGATCATAGGCAATTAATTATCATTTCAACAATTGTCCAAATTCGAGTTATGTTTCCACTTCTCGATTTTGTTTAGTGCATAGGGGATTTTCCTCCAGTTATATTTTTGAATTAGCTTATCAACTTCGATCGACTTCATATCCTTTATTAATTACCAGCATTATACAATTGATTGCTTAATAGAATGTGTATCAGCAAAAACAAGCTGCAGCTGCTTGACTTGTCATGTGTAAAATTAAACGCAAACTGTAAGAAATAAATTAAGTTAATTACAAGTTTTTAAATAAAATTCAGTATCATATCATAATAATATAATACAAAGATATTTAAAAAATGCAAGTGTATCACAAAAATAATTATAATGAAGCAAATGTAATTTACAGCTCAAACACCGTCTTAATAAGAATAATAATTAACTGTCAAATGTATTTACAATTCGAATTATAATTAGTTAGCTAATTCCCTTAAGGCAAACATCTTAATTAGTTTGTTCAATTTCTGCGCTGTTGCGTTATTCTTAAAACCAGATACCACGCACACACAGGAAGTTTTCTTGACTTTGTGAGACAGTCCTTTCGGTCATGTTAGTTTATTGTTTGCTTATGACACAAATTGCATTTGTGGATGACAACAAAAGCTTTGGTCATGACAACAAGATGATTAAATTACTCATACGACCCATGGGCGCACAAAAGAGCGTTCAGTGGGCTGGAGCACTGTGGACAACTTTCTGGGAAGTTATTGTTATTGTTTTAGTTTCTGTTTAGCAAGGAATTCAGTTAATTAAGTTTTACAGCAGCTCGACAAGCGCTCCGCCCAATAGACTCCACCCCTTCTGCCCTCAGCCAGCCCATTTAATTAGTTTTTAATTATTTTGCAGGATTTTTTTATTTTTATTTTTATTTCTTCCGAACGCTTTTCAAACTGGACAACGAGCACAATCGTGGGGTATTTGTTTTGAGTTTAGTTAATTTTATTTGTATTTGCTGAAAAACGCCCACAGCTCAACGCCTCCCACATCAGAGCGTTGTTCATTCAGCACATTATACACGCTTTGGTTTACACCAGTTCGCTTTGTTTGCCATCCAGGCCACTTGTGTTGCCCGTGGAAAGTTTTAGGTTAGACCTATTCGCTTAATAGCCCAGTCGCAGCTTGTTTTGGGTAATTAAGTTTTGTTAAAAACTACTAAAATTTAAGCTTGCTATCTAGCAAATCACTGGCACAGCAAAAGTTTTTAATTGATATTTCGAGCATCAACAATATGAGCAACAACATTATCAGCATCATACTCATCATCATCATCTGCAATGGAACTGATTGAAATAGCCAAGCAAATATTGCACTTTTCTGCATATTTAAAGGCAACTGTGTGAATTTGCCTGCTGGCATTGAGGAGGTAGCTGTGTAAATATTTACACTGTACGTTGGCAGTGCCATAAACCAACGCAAAACAATAAAATTCGCAATAAACCAAATGGAAAGCGGCACAAGAAATGGAAATGAGAAATTGGTGTCGGCTCATGTGAAATGCATGCAATGCCAAACAATTCAACAACACCACAAAACAACAACAAGCGCAAGCAAGTCACAACAGAGCAACTACAAAACCAAAATTTCTACGAAAATATCAGAATTTGATTTGGTAAGCTTTGCACACTCTTACCGAGGCCAAAATATGACGAGTTACTTCCACAATAATGATAGAAAATGTAAATGTTCAGCTTCCAATTAATAACTTTTTAATAAACTTCCAAAATATCCAAAATATCACAAGTTGATTGCAAATTAATAATAAACTATAAAAACTCACTTTAAAACTATTAACTTCTTAAATATTTAGGCAATATATTGTCGTCACTTTCCTCTCTTTTCATCTACTATTTTCCACAACTCTTTAATGATATTTGATTTTTCTTTTGATTCCAATATTATTCCAAAAGCCTTATTTCTTTGCTTTCTATAATTTTTTATATTCAATATCACTATAAGCGTTAAATTAGTTGCCTTTACACTTCAAGTGAAGTAAACTTTATGTTCTTTTTTTTTATTATTTTTAGGTGTTTACTCAACATTAGTCAGAGTCGCCAGTCAGTGCAAAGTGAGTATTAGTTTCATTATACTCCTCGTTCCAAAGGTTAAGCACTGCGAATCTGAATGGAACGAGACGAAACGTTTTTCATAACTTAAATTGCACAAAGCCCGAAGTGCGACTAACTGGAAAATCAACACAAAAGCCAACACAATAAAAACACAGCAACAACGACTACGAACTGAAGTCAACTTTTTGTTTGGTTTGGTTTTGTTCTTGCAAATGCAATTATACTGGGCTAAGACAACGCAATTAGCAATGCAGCATTGAGGCACTGTTACCAGACACAAATTCACAGCTGTATCTAGTCAAAACATAATCCATATAAATTAGCATTACACAAAAAATAACTCATAAACAATATTATTCTCGTTTGCGAGGACATGTGTTATAATAACAATTGATCAAATATGTTTACCTATCGTCTTCGTAAGAAACATTTTCGATTCTTGCGTTTGAAATCCATTGGTACATCATTGTCTAATAAAGAACATATTTCCTCCTCTAGTATACATTTCAAATCAATTCTTATAAAATCTTGTACATAAAATATATTTATCTGATGCCAACTGGTAACAGACAAAACTGGAAACTATATGCTGCTCTTAACCAACAGCTCCTACTCCTAGTTGCTGCTGTTTAGCAACACCTGCTAATATTGGGTTAGTTGCTTATGCCGATTTCTTATTAATTAATTTCAGTTTTGATAATTAGCTTAACAAGTTGCTTTCTGAAGTCAGCTTAGGCACTACTTATTAGTTTGTATACCAGTTAGTTTCTCAGCTTAAAGTTTGCATTTCTTATTTTTGATGCACTTACAAAATTTTCATATTGATACAAAGAAAAACAAAATTGTGCATATAAGTCCATTTTATATTTAATTACATTCTATTAAATTTTCAAAATTATCAAAACAACTTCGTTAAATATAACAATATCTGAATACTTCATATCGTTACATAATTTGTGGGCTAAAAATAAAATATGTTTTTACAAAGCGATTGCTTTTTACTCAGACCATTCACAACTTTATTTTGAATGGCTCATCAGAAGTTTATCCCATTTGATGTTCTCACCTTGAGTAGCTTGTCGCTGAGTCACTTTAATATCCTGTTAAGAAAGTTCGTATTCAGAGAAGTTTGCCAGTTTGCTTTGATCATCATCGCCATCATCATTGAGTGTGTAAAAGGCGCTTTCGATTGGATTGGCTTTAGCTTTGATTGACCTTTTTTCTTGGTAACTGCCTTCGATAAGCTATGGCATCGTATAGTATTTAACTGATTTACTGTCTACCAGATTCACCTTTGAAGTAAGCTTTGCCACAGTCCCTATTCATATATTGTGAAACATCGTTTTCCTCTCCCTTTATTCAGCCTCATTCTGCTGTTTAATTTATTGCCGGGCGAAGCCAATTGGTTTGCTAAAAGGGGCGCGGCCAGCGGTCATTTCTATTGATAAACGGCTTAAAGTCCTTGTGTGCTTTACTGTATTGTCCTTTTTGCTCAACTTTCATTTGCCTTTGTCCGATTACTGCCACAAAATTAAAGCCATAAAATGCAATTCTTTGTCGAGAGTAGGGCAGGAAGTCGTTAGTTGGTAAAATTCAGTTTTCACTGAAGTGTTTCACTTGTTGTCACAGTGGTTGTTGCACTTGTTGTTGTGTACTCGACGCCGTGTGCAATTATCACCTAGAGCTATAAAGCTATACAGCAGCAGCAACAGCAGCAGCAACAGCAGCAGCAGTGGCACTGGCAACAAAAACAGCGTTATGTGCTCAAAATGTAAATGTCATTTGTGTGCCAAGCAGCATTAAAAACATGGCGACAACAACAGCAACATCAACAACTGCTGGCAAGTGTTGCATATTTGAAAAATGTGCTACGAGTGAAGTGCTAGCTAGCAAAAACTAGAGAAACCCAACGCAACCAGAGAGCCAGGTTTAACAGTAGAACTGCAGCTGCCTTCTGTCCTTTACTCTGAGTATGAATAAAGTTAAAATATAATCGAGAGCCGTAAATTCTGAGCAGTCAGCAGGTAGAATAGGTGTGAAATAGAAAACCAAAAAAAAAAAAAATAGCACAAAGCGCACAAAAGCCGGAGAATGAGAACAATGCCGGGCCCTAGGCGCCACGTCTAATTGGTATAATAAAATGTCATAAAGGGAAAGAGCATTGCGACTGGTCGCCAGACAAGTTATGCGGGAAATGTGAGACAAGGGGCTGGGAGTGTGAGGGAAGGCTCGCTGATTGGTTTCAGGAGTGCAGGGGAGAATTGCTGGCTAAAGTTTTGCAAGGACTAAAAGTTTTAAGTACAGATGGTTTTAGATCTGTTGTACACTTGGAATACGTAAGAGAGATGGAGTCTAAGGAAATTGGAAACAAATTCAATAAGAAAATACTTACAAAATATTTAAAAACTGAATCAGAATATATAATTTATTTATAACTGCATACTGTAGCTCTACATTTTAAACACTTTCTTTATTTTAACGTAGACTTTTAGCTGATAAGTTTCGCTCAGTGTTCGTCTCTTACATCACTTGGGTTTTTATTTATTTTTATATATTTTTTTTTTCATTTTTCAAGCGCATTTAAAGAAGCAATTGTGTTGTGACATACAGAGATATAAGACCAGCATTGAATTGAGCCCATATATCAACTGTCGATGCTTGTGCAATGCCTTGCCGTCACAATCAACAGAATTAGTTTCATTTCCAGCAAATGGCATGACAGTCAAAGAACCCCACCCAGTCACAGAGTCAGCCCACATAACAAACTGCTCTGTAAGCTTCAGTTATCTGTTTCCTACTCCCTCTCTTTGTCTTTTCCTCTTCTATTAAATCTTCCCTCTCTCTCTCTCTCTCTCTCTCTGTTGCAGGCCGTGCTATGGTTTTGATGGCTTTCTGGCACTGCTTTTGATCTTTGCGAAGGGCTGATAAATGATAAGGTGCCTGGGTGAGGGCAACAGACAACGCAAAGAGAATGAGAAGAAATGCGCCAAAGTGTAGAAAATTACGCCGCAGGTGTGTGGCTATCAGCCCGCATCAGTTGCCAAAGGAGAAATTGCAGCCACTGGGGCAAGTTTCCTGATTTCCTCTTTAAAGTAATAAATGCGCGCAGCGAAACAAATCTTTGTTGCAATTTGTACATAAAAAAATGATTGCTATACATATTGATAAACCTTCCACAACACAAAATGTTGCACAAACTGACAATGACAACATTCCGTTGCAGCTACAACTCGTTGTCAAGGTTGTGTCATGATTAAAGCTTGGCGGCTGTGTTTAATTAAACTGTACAGAATATTGGATAAGATTGTTTTCTTTAATGAGCCTTCAGTTGCAGTGTACCGTAATCAGCATTTATATTTGCGCAAAGCGTGCAGCTTCAATGCCGCACACAAAATATCACCCATACGCACCATGTTTGCGGCGGCTTTGGAAATGTTAACACAACTCTCCTTGCACCACGTGCTGTTCGTCAATATTTAATTGACTGCGATAGCTTTTTAACACTGTGAGCAGTCAGAAGCATATACCTAAATAAACATATATATTCCTATATAAATACAGCTGCATAAAGATTTAATACGATAAAGAGAAAACCATAGTTATCCGATGAGCCAAACATTTATACGTTATATATATTTGTGTGCAATTATATATATATATAACAATAAGACAAAGATATAGGAATATGAATTTTAACGTATATTAAATAGCTTAAAACGGAATTTTCTTAAATGTCTCAATAATATGTATTTAGTAAGTATTTGTGCAGAATAAATATAGATACAATAATCTGCAATATTAACAACAATAGGAAATTAGCGTTGCCCGATAATTAACAAGGAATGCGATGATAATCAGATCTATTGGTTGATACATTGAAAAAAGCAGTAGTTATTCCAATGGACAAACTACATCATACCTTACTACTTATAAAAATCAAAACAATTGTTTTCAAGACATGTTTTAAATATTTTTAGAATTTGTTGAAATATATTTTATAAAAGGAACTTCATTTAAATTCGTATATCAAATAGTTTATTGGTTTAATTATACCATTTTCATTTTTATAATATTACGTTGTATATTCTCAGCTTATCCATATTATCCTTTGCAATTTTTGCTTGTCATCACTTGTTATCGTTGGCTTCTCGTTTTTTATGCCATTATCTTCGTTAGCTGCCACAATTGCAGAGCATTGCCACTTCACTCTGCCAAAGCTCTTGGTTTTTTGTTGCGCTGTATTATTTTTTTGTCGTGAAGCGAGCCAACTCCTTTCTACACTTTAGTGCTTTTCACCTTTGTCTGTTTTACTTTTCCATATATTTATTTATTTATTCTTTTCTTCAAGCACTTTAATGTCTTTTTGCAGCGGGCAACGAAACAGGATAATGATAATGATGAGTTTGGCTGCTGGGTTTCAGCTTCAGTTGTACATTGGCATACACTGTAGTATTTGCATTTTTTGGGTTTTCCGTTTTTTACCAACTGCAGCAACGCCCCTCGACACCACAGCATAAAACTTGTTTTAATTTTTGTTTTTCTCTTTTTTTGTTGGTTTGGCAAGGGCGTATTTTTCGATGACAACGCTGCAAAATTGCAGATCTCATTTTTTTCCGACTTTTGTTGCATTTCAATTGAATTGTCAGCGGTTTCACTGCAAATGTGTCATAAAATGTTGGCTCGTTCTGATGTCACGCATCAATTTAAAGCTCTCCAATTACAAATTTTAGAAACAAATAAGGTTTTTTTTTCGTATCTATTTTTGATTTTCCGAATTTTTTATTCAATCTTATGCGATGGCACCAATTATTTTGAAAGCCTGCGGGTACAGCTTAAACGCATTAAATATTCTCTGCAAAAGAAGAGACTTAAAAACTGAAATTTTGAACTTATCATTTCAAGATTATTGTAATTTAGCCAATTGGAGCATGGAACATATTTAATTTAATACGTGTCCATCAACCTTAACAATTATTAAAGTTAATTCTTAAATTCTCATCACTCCCAATTAAGTCTATTAAAAATTATGAGGTAGCTGGGAAATGGTAATAAAAATATCCAATTGAATCAAAATATGGCCGCTATTTATTTTATTGCTTTATTAACAAAAACTTTTGGTATTTACAAATTCACCCGTAAAACGGATTTTCGTATCTGGACATTTAAAGGTATATGCGAAATATTTGGATATAATTGTCTGCTGATGCGCATTAAGTGGCAATTAAATGTCGACACTTAAAGCAAAATAATTAATGAATATTTGTGCAATGAGATGATGTCAACTGTCAATTCACATAGCTTTAAATCAACTAACTATAAATTGAAATTTTCATTTCTAATAATACCTATGTCGCTGGTCAAGTGCACTTGTCAAATGCTATATACTCAAAATTGATAAGGATGACGCTCAATTTTCTAATAAAATAAAAAATAAATAATAGAAAAAACTTGACAAACAGAGCAAAAAAAAAAAGAAGGAAAAAATATAAAGAAAGAGAAGGAGAGCTTTGAGCTAAGATAAATTCAAGACGAGGACAGCATAAGCCAAAGTTGCACAAGTTTGCCACGCAGCTTACGACATTATTTTCCATTATAGAGATAAGGCCAACATCACATGCGTGTTTGTTGAGCATTTGAGAGAATTGTTGCCGGACTTGAGACGTTGTCTGTTTGCTGTGGATTTTGGCTATAAATAACTTAGTAAGCACTGACTAGCTACGGCTGTGACTTTGCTGGCCAACAGTGGCAAGTGACCACAGGCGCCGCAACTAATCAGCCACAGTGCAAGGACGTCGCTTTGCTGGCAAATTGCAATTTGTGCGCAGTAAATTGGAAAGCGTATCCAGTCAAATGGCTACGCTGAATCTCTATATATAAATGTGTGTGTGTGTGTGTGCTGTCAATTAAGTTTGTTTGAATAAAAATTGCACTAGCAACTCGTTAATCATGTACTACGAGTTGCACCAGTCAACGCTTCAGATACGCAATATTTTATAGACTACTTAGATCAAGCACAAAATCAAATCATCAGACATCAATCAATAGTATCTAGTATCAATTAAAGGAACTATCCAAATAAAAAATCAAATATATATTAAGTTTATTTTTTTCAAACATAAAAATAATAGTTGTGGTAGTAATAATATTGTATAGTTAGTCTAGTTTATTCAGTAACAGGTATGTGAAAAATTGTTTGAAAAAAAAGTTAAGCCAATATGGTAAACAGAGCGCTTTTCAAAGATCTCGCTGTAAATGCCAATATTTACCCAAATATATTCAAATATATAAAACTAAAATTGAAATTTAAGAGTATTTGCTGTCCTGCACAGCTGCGGCACAAGAAGAAGAATCTCAATTTTGGCTAAAAACCAACTGAAAGCAACTAAAAGTAGCTAACCGAATGAAGCTAATTAGATTGCGTCAGGCAATATTTAGGCATCAAGACGTTGAATGGCAGCCTTCACAGACAGGCCGACAGACGGCGAGGAATTTGCTTGACGTGGCTTACTTTTTCACTGAACCCCTCGCGAACGGCGAATAAGAAGATTGCTTGAGGCAGCACACATCAATGGCAGTCGGCAAGTTGTAGTTGCAAATTTGATTAGCTGCTAATTAATCTCATTAATTGCGACGACTCAAAGTCTAGTTTGCGAAAATTGACGACAGCTGTAAGCGGAAATTGTCAGAAATTGGCTGCTTAAAGCTACAGACAGGCAGGCAACAAGAATATCCTGCTGGAATATCCTGCATGTATTATGTTGGTATTAGTTGTACCCTCTCTTCCGAGCAGTGTGCGTCTATTTGTTTACTATTTCAGATGCTGATGCAAACAGTTTATCGAGCTGACGCTGCGCGGTTTGGTTTTTGCGACAAACAAATCGACGAACGACAGAAATATTCGAAAAAAGAAGTTTGTATGATACAAATTCGTGCTACAAATTGCTAAGCCAAAATTGTTATCCGGAGAGCACACAAATTGCAGCTAAAAGACGGTTACTCCAACTCCAAAATTGTGCTTAAAATTCACAAAAATAGAATCCAACAACTATTCTAGAATGTGTTTGTTTGCATGTATGTGCATTTAAGGAAATGCTGCAGAGCGAACTGTAACCAAATATGCAAAGACTGTGAATTTGTATTAAACTTGGCAAAGGGCTACATAATGTAACCAAGTGGATAAGCGGGCGACAGGTCGATTACAGTTTTCATCCACAATCCCTCCTTCTGGTGATGCTGCTACTGCTGCTAGCGCAACCAAACAGAACAACAGAGTTGCTGACCAGCCAGTGGACTGACACAGCGTATTTGAAAATTGATCACCGGAACATCCGTGCGCTGACCGGAAATGCGCAAATGCAATTGCAACTGCATCTCATGACGCGCTCTTCTCTGTTCTTCTCTCTATATGTATTGTCTGCAATTTATGTATATGTGTATGTGTGTGTGTGTTATTGCGTTGACTATGAATAACTGTTTTGCATCTAGTGATTGTTTAAAATTGTACAGATTTTATTGCGCTTCCAAGCATTTTACAATAGAAAGCTGAAGCGAAAGTTTAACATACCTTATAAAGATTACCAACTCTCATTTTTTGAGTGAATAGTAGCATTTAAGGAATAAATATAAGCAAGAAATTAACTAACTCAACTTTTTTGGCAGTGTAGTAGCAGTAATTTCTATTCACAAATATATGCAATTGATATGCAACATAAAGTCAGTAAGCAAATCCCGGCCAAATTTAAAAATGCATTAAAAATCGATTTTATTTTGGCCAAGTTAAATGGGTTAAAAGTCCACGAATAGCATTTAACAGGAACATGGGAAACTTATGCGCAAAACAAATATTTGTTTTTGAACTCATGAATTATTCCAATCCTTAAAAACCTCTGATTTGATTTTAAAGTCTAAACAGCTGCCATTCATTTAAAACATACTTGTTTAACATTTAACTTTGATTATATAATTCATATTTTATATATACCCAGCAAAGTGTATTTTTATGACCCTTTAATACGAAAGCTAAGACAGAACCTACAGCTGTGCTTTCCCCAGAGCATATTTAGCTGCTTATATATATATAAATATATATATATATATTATTTATTTCAATATTTTAATACACACAACTGGATACTGGAACGACCGTGGCTTTAGCTTCTCTTTGCTTATACTCCAAATTTTAACAGTGTTTGGTTGTAAATTTTAATAAAATCAGCCAACATAAAATGCTAAAAAGTTTGGTGCACCAAAAGCGTCCCAGCGGCGAGTTTATAAACAAAAGGCGAAAAAGAATTAATTTGCGCCAAGCGCGAAAGCTGGATACAAGAGGCGAAGGGTTGTGGCTGGTTGGTCCAAATGGTGCAAACTATGAAAACTAATTTAACTACTTTAAGCACGTGCGAGAGTGGAAACAAAAGAAAAACACATTGCAAAATGCAAAACTTGTGTTGACACGACATCTAGGTGCCAGAGCGAGTACAGCAGCACCTACCCCCCCCTTTAACATCTTGTTCACCTGGTTTGCTATGGATTACAGGGCGAATGCATTACACAGACACATAGTGAACATTTCTTTGACAGAGTGACAAACTTCGCACTTTGCACAAAAGACAGCGGCAAAACTTGTGCAGATTGCTGCAACCCCTTCAATCCTCCATGTAACCCCTCGATTGGGGGCATCCATGAACTGTGGCTGCGTTTTTATGTGCAACACAAACCTGGTACTTAGTGAAAAGTGAAAAACCAGTGTTACAATGTTGAGCTTTTAACGGTAAATTGTTGCGCCAGAGACAAAACTTTGTCTTTTCTATTTCATTTTTTTCGCTTTCTTTTTCTTTTTCTTTTTCTTTTTGTTTTTGTTTTTCTTTTTGCAAATGAACAGCAACAATAAAGTTGGCGCAGGAGGCTGCAAGTAAAACGGTTTGTACTCAAAAGGGGAGAAACTGGCATCGTCAGCCAAACAAAATGTGTCAAGCAAGTGCAATGCTTCAAGCTCGAATTTATATAAAGTGCGCCAGTTTCTGGTAGCGGAGCGACTGCAGCATCGAGTTGAAGAAACAGCCCCCTAAGCGCTCCAAGTGTATTGTAATTTGAATAGAGCTGCGCAACTTTTAGAGCACTAACTGAAATTGTTCTGCAACATTTAAGCAGAAAAATTAAACGAGCAAGAAAACAAAATTACAAAGATTACGACGCTTAAATACACTACAAAGAAAAAAATCTATAAATCAAATTATTTTTAATTGTTTGGAAATTATACGGGAAGCAATCCTCAGGAGTTACGATTTTTTGATATATATATATATATATATATATTTTATAAAAACTATTTGTGGGCACAACGGACATTTTATAGAATATAAATTAAAGTATAGATTAAAGTCTAAAGTTACAACTTAACAAATTTATGAAAATACTGAACATTTTGTGGGCGCAACTCAACAACATATTTTTGTACATTAAATCAAGAGATGTGATTGACATAATCAGATTGACTGAGCTGCAATATATATATTGCGGATGGCTTATGATTATTATTTGGAAACCAACGTTCAAAATGATTCTGAATATTGACTTACAAAAGGATGAATTGCAATTTCTTTGGGCAGTCAATAGTTCCGATTGCAGTAAATTTGTACATTTTTTTCTTCTGTTTCTCCCCAATCCTTTTAGATCAATGGCTAAGTGAATATAAATTGAGGGAGCCGTTCGAACGGCACACAACGGACACTTTGACAGGCGGCTTAAGCGGTGGCTTGTGGTGCAGCTGGCCAACTGTTGGAACTGTGGCTGAAACTAGGTCCGGATTACAACGTGGCACATAAACGAGCCGCTGGCCAAACGTGAGTTCAATGAAATCGTAGCCGGGTAGTGCAAAGGAAAAAGAAAAATGGAAAAGGCCAAAGGTGCAGGAAAAGCTCAAACCAAGCTGACAAGCAATCGCAACACCCAAGCAACATCAATTCGATGGCGACGGCCGCTGCTGCGTCTGTCAAATGGTGTCGGGTCTTTGTAGCCTTGTCACTTGACAGAATGAATGAGCAAGGGAAGCGGCGGTTGATGTGATAGGAAATAGGGTGGGCAGGGAGGTCAATTGCGTGTAAATAGCTGGGAGTACTCGTTGCAGTCTGTTGGGCATTAGGATTAGAAGTGTTTATGCAAATGCGGACAACTTTGAGTGATTGCTTCAGCGAAGCGTCTCAACAGGACAAGAAGCTGAGCGCAACTCCGCTTACTGAAACATCCAGCCACTTAAATCTGAAAATTGCTGCTAAATCGGGTACATGAATAGATCTTGAAATGTTTACCGATCCACATACAATCAGCTAGCGAATTTAGCTTCATGAGAAATAAAAATAAAAAAATTATAATAGCGCATTATGATCTTATAAATGTTAATTAACAAGTCCATAAATAAATAATTTTTTTTTTAATTTTCAATTATATAATATAATAATTATTTAATCTGCTTTTTTCATTTAATTTTTTCTGTTTTAAGCTGGCATTTACAAATGCGACAAATTTTAAAATGCTTTAAGTGGCAAATAAATATATTTTCTATTAAAAGTAATTTTATAATAATTGCATGTTGAACAGCTTTAAGCTTGACAGTCAATACTGAAATTTAAATTCTCACTCCCTCTTTTTTCGGTCCATATCCATCTCGATTTGTCTATCTCTATCCCCACGTATCTTTGGTTTTATACATTGCCTCTGTTCGAGATTTTCCACTCTCTACTCTATTCTTATTTCATCTCGATGTTTCTCATTATCTCTTCTAATGTGCATCCCTCCCCCCTCCACCTTCCCCTTCCCCCTAACTCACCCATACTCCTACATTGGCTTTCTACCTTCCACTCGCCACTTGCTGTGCATGTCACGTAAACAGTACGTTTTAAATCGCCTACGTTACGCATTCAAGGTTTTTGTTTTTTATGCCTCTGTCACCACTTAAATGTCGGCCATTATGCGAATTTATTTGCGGTTATCCAATTTGGTCGCAGTTGCAATTAATTTCTCACACATTTTGAAGTGACTTTTGCTGCAATTGCCATTTTGTTGCATTCCAACATAAAAAACAAAATATATATATATAAATAATTGCAAGTTAATTTAACAAGTGAATTTGTCTAGTTAATTGAACGATTGCGATTAAACATAGGACTGAAAAGGAAATAATGATGGATCGCTTTGCACTTGAAGACCATTAAGAAACCAAATCAAAATACGAATGAAATGCTTGACACAATTCTTATCCTGCTGCCTTTTGCAATCTTTTGCGCAAACAACCAAGTGTGACGAATGGAATGCCCAGGGTGCTGTTTGGTGACGGGAAGGGTGGCAAGCCCGAACCACAACAATGGATATCCTTGGGAAAGTATTTCACTTTCACGCCGCAGCTGCAGCCGCAAGAGTCGAGACTTTGCTAAGTCTCTCAGGCAAGTCGAGGCGCAGCCAACTGATTTCGAGTAAGTAATTGCTACAGTTCTCATTGCAATTCTCACTGCCACTTGCTACACAGGCACCACTACTGTGGCAGCTTCAGACTTTGTACGCTGCCTGCTACGTTTGCTTAATTGTCTGCAGTTTCCTTTTGCATTTGCCGCTCGGCAAAAGTGAATTTTTTTCTTTCTTTCTTTGTTGTTGGCAGTTAGGCCATTGCGTCAAGTTCGGTTGAGCCGTAAAGCAAATCAATTAAACTGAACCCACAAGTAAACGAAAGGCAGCAAAGGCCAGTACCAGCAACTCATCCAACTGTGGCTTTTAGCCAACAATGTGACTTAAGTGCTCTTCGCTCTTCAGTTTGTTTGTCCTATGCGCACAGACGGAGTGACTAGTAACTCCTGTTCACAATTTCACTTAAATGTGTTTTGGAATTTAATAAATTTAAATAAATAAAACAAAAATCAATATAAAATAAAAAAAATGTATATAAAAAAGAAATAAATAGTATGTAGCAAAACTTACATCATTTAATAAATAAATATGTATGTTACTAATAGTATTTGTAGGTATTAAATTCTTTTTACAAATATGAATAATAAAAACTAATGATCTAGCTTACAATTATGTTGACTTTAAGATATTTGTCGATCAAAAACTGAGCGCATTTTCAACTGAACTCTAATTTTTCAATAATCACTTAAATATTTTTTCCTAGGAAAACATAAATTAAATAATAATTGATAATAAAATGTAACTCTTATTTATAAACTGCTTTAAGCAGACTAAACATGCGTTTAAATTAGCTTTAAATTAAGAGCTGACAATCACACATCAATTACATTATTCACAATTTGCAATTAAAATCGTTTGGCAATTTCTTATATTCATAACTAAAATCCGCGTGGGAGAGGGAGCAATAGAGAGAGAGAGAGAGAGAGAGAGAGAGAGACCGCCGGGCATGAATCAATTGAATAGTTAAGCCAATTGGGCCAATCAGGTAGAATACAGCTGGCACTACAGCTAACTGATTAATTTATGCCAATATGCAATTTTCACACCAGCGGGCAACGGGCAATGACAGCTCAAGCGCATAATTGCATGGCCTCTTCTTATTTATGGGGCCAGCTGGCTGGAATACTGCGGTAACGATATAGCAAATGCCCTTGAGTGCAGTCGAAGATCATAAATTGAGATGTCAACTGGGAAATAAGTTGCATAAATTCATTAAAAGCCATCCGAAAGAAAATATATATGCAGTCGAAATGTTTTAAGAGGATGTCCATTAATTGCACTTCTAGCAAAATTGTATTGTGAATACCATTTTCATACAGAAAAGTGGAAGCAAAGAAAATGCGAATTGGGGAATTGGACAAAGTGCAAATTTATGCAAATTGTTAGAAAATGCTAAACACTGTGAAGTTCACTTCAAGTTTACCGTGTTCTCTCTCTGTTGGCTTCACTATCTATCTCTTTCTGTTATTATCTGTGTTGCTATCTCACTTGCGTTCAGTCTGTACACGTGTGCGCCTTATGGCCAACGAAAAACTAAAGCGAAATGTATGCAACGTGTGGTAGCTGGCCTCTTGATTAAGTCGACACCTACTACAAAAGCGAAAACGAAAATTTTAGCATACATTTAAGGGCAACCAGATTACACATACGACGCCTAAGCCGCAGTCCCGTCAACTGTCAAATGAAAATCACAACGATTCGGACAATGAAAGCGTCAGCCACAACAAGATGCAGGCACCAAATGTCCAACTGTCAACCGCAAAACGAATGGAAGAAGAAGAAGTTGAAGATTTTGCACATCCGAACCTGTGGATGCCCTTAAAAGCAGTTACTTATGTCATATGATTTAATCAAAATAAATATTGAGACTTAAATAATTGATTGTTTTTAGCCAACAAAAAGAAAATATGAAGTTTCAATAATATAAATTTACTGAGAAGCTCTGCTTGTTTTTAAGCTTAACTAAGCTTCTTACATTATGATCCTTGGCGAGTTTTCATCAGGACGTTACATATCTAATGACAATATGATAAGCCCTTTAACAAAAAAAGAATGTATGATAAGCTCTGGACAATTTGGCAAACACAAAACGCGTGCATTCTAGTAAGAATTGGTTTGGATTGCTCCCTCTCATGGAACAATCAATGTCAGTCGCCGGCAGTTGCCGTCAGTTTGCGTCAGTTGACGGCTCACTTGATGCCTGATGGATTTACAAGGACTGTACATGTGTTAGAAATACGCTAATAAGCAAAACCACAACGTGGTCCGCATATGACAGGCGATAGGTATAAACACTTGAGAGCAGAATTTAGCTTGATCTCGGTTTAAAGAGCCATGAAATATACGCCTTGACAAATGATGCCTGAAGGCCAAGTTAAACGGGTTGTTTGTGGTTTTTATTTCTTTCTTTCACTTTCCTTTTTCTTTTTCTTTTCCTTTTTTTTTCTTTTGACTATAAGCAAAATGTATAAATTTGGTAGAATTATTATCAGCGGCTGCTTGTTTACGTTTTAAACCTTTTTCTTGTCTACTGCTGGCGGCCGACAGCATTTCAACATGAAACTTGGGACATTATAAATAATTGTGGATACTTTTTTTTCCATAATTTATGCAGACGGAAAGGTAAGAAATGGGTTTCAAATTTAAGGAAAAATGCTCATAATTGAAAGTTCACCTAGAATCTAGAATCTCAAAAAAAGAACTATAAACAGCTATAAAAGAGCTCAAAAAGAACTCAAAGCTGCAAAAGGCTGCTGCGCAGTTGGTCATGAGTCCCTTCTTGCACTTGACCATGACCAAGTAATTGTCCTGTCTCATGTGCCAGCCATAAATTGTGTGGAACATCTACATAATACCCTTTATGTATATATATATATAGCTAGGCATAGGGTTGTGTGTGTTTGTGGTATGGTTGTCGTTCATCGCCATGCATATTAGCGCAGTTTAACGCATATTTATAACACCTACCGTTGGCTAATGATCAAAACGTGCCACATACCAACGTACACGTACGCGCTGGCTCCAATTTTTGGGCCTGGCCAAGCGTTGCTGGTAACATGAATATGCGAAAACACGAAGGAAACGCATTAATTAAATTTCGGTTTCAAAAGGCAAACCAAAAATACGTAACTCTTATTTACGGCACCCAAAGAAGAAAGCGAAAAGAGGGAGGCATAAAGAAAATCATGTTTCGTGCCCGCACATTACAAGCGCTTTCAGTTACAGGATATGTATATATGTTTATTTGTGTGTGGGTTGGTGTATGTGTGTGTGTGTGTGTGTGAGTAGTCCCGACATTTGATTGAGAATTATGTATGGAGAGCGTGGGGGAGAGCAAAGAACTGGAGAAAGCTGTGCCCATTAAAGACGAGCGTGAGATGAAACCAAAGGCAATGCTTGCATTATTTATCAAACCAACCCGCCTAATAAGACGAGAGTCGCAGAAAACCAAATAATAAAGCCTAATAAAAATTGCCGAGCAAACTGTAAGAAGCTTAACCATATTGCGGATATTACAAAACAAAAGATAATCATATAATGAGCAAAGAGGCGAAGAAACTGAATTCAATTATGTGCGATAAACAGCAGTCATTAAATATTAAAGTGCTAATGGAAATGGAAATACACAATGCAAACGAGTCGGAATGAATAAGCTCACAGGCAATTCACAAGCTCAAAACCAAAGGCAGGAGAAAGTGAGAAAAAAGGGTAGAAGATGTTGACTGTTAATAAACAACCTATTTCTTAGCTTCGCATCTAATTAAAAACATTTGCATTGCTCTATTCTGAATTCCCTCTCTAGTTTTAAAAATTCCCATATCTATATGTTTCCATGAATTTCTCTTTAACAACAATTTAAGATGATTTCGATGTTGACAACCTACTGTACACGCCAGGACCCAGGCTCTCAGACTTTTATGCAAAACGTTTTTAGTCGATTTGACGTCACTATGTGTTATATTCTTCGTGGTAAAACTGTTGCTAATATTTCGCGAAAGTGAATTTGGGAACACGGCTTATAAGCAATTTGTTTGCGGTGCTATGACGGACAGACATTGAGCAGAAATACTTAAACTACAGTAAAATAAATAGCTAGGAAAACAACATCTGCAGCAGCAGCAACAAGAAAATAACTCAGCGAGCAGCCTTGTTTGCTTATGATTGTAGCAAAAAAAAACAATGTAGTAACAATGACTAGCAGATACTCTGGCAAATATACAGGTAATAATGACCATGAACGGTGTAAAAGCTAAATCTATTTTTTGCCTAAACAAAAATAAGTCACTTTATCACGAAGTTCAAAGTACATTCAATGATATTAAAAAACACTTTCTTTTTTTTTGGGTGATTATGAAAGAGAAAAAATAATGTGCACGGATATTGCATAAAACAATATACTCATTTTTCTTCGTTATCAGAGTATAAGAATAAAAGTTAAAAAAAAAAACTACTCCTCGCTTGTTTACCGTTAGCCTTAGCTTATGCCATGGCTCTATATCCTTATGGCATATGTGTTTTATATGCATATCTGAGTGCGGCCAGGTGTCTCAGCGAGGATATGTTGTGACTGCGACTGGATGCTGTTGTGTGTCACCACAAAAGTTAGCACATACACACGCACACACACACACACACACACATACACACACACACACTCAGAAGCACACGCATACATTCGAAAACTGTTTTGGTTTTATCGCGAACATTGACTCGAGGGAAATTTTAAGCAATATATTTCTCGCTATTTGACTTTAATTTATTTTATTATTGGTCGCAAAGGTTAACACTGGCCTCTGGTGCATAAAATTATGACAGTTCCCGGTCCCTGCAAGGGATGAAGGGATGGTGAAGCCAACTCAGGCCGCTGGGAGCCGTTTTGTGACCGTTACTCGAATTTCGGCTAAGTATTTGGGGCTAATTTTACGCATTTCTAATTCGATATTATGCGATATTATACCATGCGGTTAGAATATCATTTTGTCTGGCGTGTATTTTGTGCTTCTGTTTTGTGATTTTAGGTTATGTGGGCAGGTGCTTTTTGAAGTTTTCGGCACGGACAGCCTCCAAAATAGTTGCGTCATTAGGTTGCCAAGCATTGCGCTTTGGCGTTTCACCAATTTTGTGATGGGGACAAGTATCTGAAATTTTGAGGTCAGATTGTCAACACTTTGAAGTTAAATTTATTTTTAATTTGAGGTCAGGCTGTGAGCACTGCATTAATTATGTGTTTAATAAAGTTATGAATGTTTAATTTGACTTTAGTTTCAAATATTTAGTTCAGGTGGCGAAAGTTATTTTAGTTAAATAAATAAGACTCAACATAAAATATAAAAATTTAAATAAAGTGTAATTTTTATAGCAAAAGGGCTTAAAATAATTTGATTGGTTTTATACTAGCTTAAAATTTTTCATTTAACGGACAAACGACTTAGCAATATATTTTTTCTTCTCTATACATAAATATTTATAGATTAAAAGTAGAGCTTGCCCCTCCTTGTCTTTTACTTTATTTTTTTTTATTTCTAATTTAATTTCTGATACCATTTGCAAACTAAACACACTCCAATTATATAGTTATTCGGTTGGTAATCAGGTATGCGTTGCGCTTATTACACATTTTGTATTTTATATTTGGGCATTGTGTGCAAGTCGGAAATAAACACACAGAGACAAAAACCACTCAACATTGAAATCAACTGACGCTTGACAGAATTGTGGGCCTGAAACCGCAAACAGCTGATGTTAAATGCTATATGTAACATGTTTTTGCGCGAGTTGTGTGTAAACAACATTTGCGGCAGGCGTTGAGCGGGTCAAATAATTTACAAATTAAATGCATTGCGCAAAACTACAAGCTGGTAACATGTGAAATGGCCAAAAGCCGCCTAAACCGCCGCAGGTTTCGCTATGCTCTGGGTAACTGTAGGGACTGTAGTTCAGCCTTTTTTTTACCTTTTTTTTTTTGAGAGCCGAATTTCGCTCTATGCTTTATTTATGCCATGAATAAATGCAAATTTACCAACACTGTCGCAGATTTTGCAACAGGATAAGAGCAAGAGTCGCTGGCAACGCGTGTCCTTTGCATAATAATAACCTGTAAAATGTCATGTAGTCTGTGTGTGTATCTCTTTATGTGTGTGAGCGTGTGTGTGTATGTGTGTGTGTGTATGGACCCCGGCCTTCGCCTGGCATTGCTGTGCCTTACTTCTGCTTGGCCACGGTTGTGTGCCCTGTGCCTTATGCGAAATTAGCATTGAATACGACCGAAAGAGAAAGAGAAAGCGAATGAGAGAACGAGAGAATAGAAGAGAGAGAGATGTGCCATAAGGGCAAGTGCATTAAAATTGCTAATACGCTCAGTGTTACACTCATTTATATTAAAGCGCAGGAAATGTCTGAAATGTAAAAATATCATCAGAAAGATTTGATATGTAAGGATTTTCTAAAGCACAACATTAGCACACAAATTAAAATGCGTTGCCAGGCAAATAAATTGGTGGCAGTTGCAAGAATGTAGGTGAGAGGCGTACGTTGGCACGCTGTGCGAGTGTAGCACATTAAAAAATATGATAAAATAAGAAGAAGGCATCTTACTTAATATAAGGTCTAAAATTCAAAGACTTCATCTGATTTGAATAAATATTTTTCATTGAGATACTAACATATTTATATATACAGTAAGTAAGTAACTTAATTCTGAATCAAGTCTTGGTAAGTTTCTTGCTCCTCCTATTTTGCGAAATTTATTACAAATAATTGAATATACATCATTTAAAATATATGCTTGCTTGCCTTGACTATAAACATAATGTAACCACTAAGTTCAGATTTGCTATCTTTTACACTTAAATCACTAAATATTCCAGGGGATTTGTTTGACTTACCTCTCCAAACGGTTTTTGTCGCCACACTTCCCACTTCCCCATTTTGTCGCACTGATTAGATGCATATATTTTTTATGACGCTAATTGACCGGAAAGGCAAATGCAAAAGAGAAAAAAGAAATTGATTAGTTCACTGTGAGCTGTGTCATCAATTTACAGTGGTAGGGACAAGGACACTGCCACAGTTCACGAGTCAGTGTAATAAATCTATTTTCTTGGCTTACGACTTGATTGGCATTTGCTATAAAAAATGCGCAGAGCTTAGTATTGAACTGAAGACCAAATCTATTTAGAGGCAAATATGTCGAAAGAGCAAGCACATTAATCCAAATTAAATCCGCTTAATTTAAGCAGACGTGATAAAAGACAATACTATTGCTGGCCAGTGCCAAAACTTGCCATCATCATTTCTAGTTACGCATACGTCATGTTGACGCCTAAGTAATTAACATGGTGTGCCATGTGTATACATCAATTAAGTACAATACTCGCCACTAACTGTGTCTTAGTTAGTGAACGCATTCCTGTTCACTGGCTAGTGGCATGATTTCATCTTAGTTACAGTTTGCTGCAATTAAGTTGCGAGCATTTTACAACATTCACAAATTACTATCCACGCGGCTGCATCTACAACTCAGCTACCAAGTGCGTCCAACCGGACTCACCCTCTGCACTAAGCAGCAAATAATTTCAACACGTAAAAAAAAAAATATTTTTTATGGGGTTGATGATAGAATTTTAATGAATATTAAGTTTCCCATTATTAAATGAATTTAACAAACTTTGTAATAAATTTACAAGAAATAATTAATAACAGACAGAAATAAATAAATGTAAAAAGTAAATATAGTTACTAATTTTAACAAATGATGTAATATAATTATAAGATTAAATGAACAATATTCATGCACGATTTTTCTATATCATCATCATCATCATATGTCACATGGTCAACATTACTAAATATCTCACCTCCAACATATAAATTTTAAGTGCTTCTATTAAATTCCTGTTGATTTGAAATTTGTTCGATGGTGTAATTGACACCTGACTAGTTGAAGCTGTGCTGCTTTTTAGCCGCTGAAACCGAAGATGCGCGAGAAATGGCGTTGAATGTATTCGCTTCTGCAAAGCATCTTCCAAAACTATTGCTCGATGCGAGATGCGCGTGTTTTCTGGTTTGTTCCATAAATTGCATATAATGACAATTTGTTGCTACCCTCGTTGAGGAATTTGTGGAGATAGCAGGAGAGGACAGAGAGGAACACACTTGAGTGTGCGATACCGCACACAAAACGAGAGATGCAGCATGATAAAAGCCATTTGAAAACTATTACGCCCACGAGATTCATTCAAGGAGTGCGGCATTTATAACTAAAATGCCTTAAAAAAAATATATATAGTAACTGTGTAGCTGACAGTGGGAGATCGAAAACCAGTGCTGAGCAATGCTCCAAAGCAAGACCGTATGTATCAGCGACTTGTAATAAATGACTGGACATGGGACCCTAAAATAAACTCTTTCTTCAAGTCATAAGCCATTGAATGTGTTCTCCACACACTTTTGCAATCATTTCGCAACACTTTCGCAAGCATTTCGCATCACTGGCAGGCAGGCTTGGCAGGCAGTAAGCAGCAGAACAAAAATGGCAACACAAAATGGCGTTCTCAATGCTTCCTTTTTATTAGAATGTGTCCATGGAGACGTGGTGCGCCATTGCCATTGTGTGCTTCGGTTCTGTCTGCGGTTCTGACTCTGACTCTGTATCTGCATCTGTTCGTGTATCTGTATTTGTATCTCCATCTTTATTCGTGCCTGTATCTCAGTGTGTGTAGTTTGTTACACATTTCTTAGCACGTAGTTATCTCTCGACCAACAACAATAACAGCATCAGCATCAGCATCAGCAATAGCAGCCACTTGAAACAACAATATAAACCTTGAGTAACTACACTAACAGCAACAGCAACAGCAACAGCAACAACAAAATGTTGCCAGCTCCCGAAGCTGGCATAAAATTTAAAACCCTGCGGGATAAAAAGTCATTGCATGGAATGACAAAAGAGCTATGCCTACATTTGGGAAACATCTGCAAGTACACAAGGAGTCACATCATCTTTGCTATACAAGAGTCCTATATATTAACAGAAAGCACAGCGAGTTGTACTAGCTCAAAATCTAGTCAAAAATAAATTTAATTTTATTAAATTAGTAGCTCATAGTATTAAATTAAGAATAAATATTTAAGATTGTCTTATACTGTCTTTGTTAATTGTTTTTGATCATTTATATTTAAACCAAAAATTGGCCTACATTTAATGATTGCCTTCCAGAATATATTTAATTAAAAGTGGTTTCTGCTTCAATTTGATTGGAATTTCTGCAAGTTTGCTCAGGCACTTGTTAAATTAAATTCAAAACAAAAAGTTGCCTTAAAGCCCTAAATTAACAAGTCGCTGGTGTAGTTGTTTTATAATTTCTGCGGCAGCTGTCCAAGCTTCCGCTTTTGTGTACACAGCAAGCAAAAATTAACAACTAATTAATTTTCTTATTAAAACCGTCTAAGTTACCTCCGGCTTATTTTCATTTACAGAATGTTTAAAGTGCCGACTGCCTCTGGTAAAAAAAATTTGAATGCTACCTTTAATTGTGCACACATTATTTTCTGTAAGCGCCACGCTATTAATTTATTCATGATTTCATATATTGTCGTTTTTTATTATATTTTTTTTGTTTTGTGTGACTGAGAAGTGCTGGACAGCCAACTGCACTGCGATCTAATGTAAAAATTTATTGTGACTTTTGCCACTGGCAGCAACAGCTGCCGCACGTTATGTGTCCAACTATATATGTACATACGTAGTTCTCTTAACTATTTTCGACTCGCAGAACCTAAGCGCCACCCGAAAGCCAGCCTGGCAGCACCAGCACTCCAGAGACTACCAAAAAGAAACGCACACAAAAAACTACATAAAAAAAAAAAAACAGACACACATGTGTCTCCTGCTTTAGTTTTATCTGGTGCACTGCACGCGGCGCATTTGCATAGTTTGTGTAAAAACAGCAGCTACGTTTTTGTTTTATTTTATTTTATTTTCTTTTATTAATGTGAAAAATGTAATTTCCAGAGCTTGCAACCGGCGTGGCAACCGCTAGAGGCACACAAGAAGCAGGCGCCCCAAAAAATTGGCATGTGGAAAATTGCAAAAGCCTCGTAGAGTTTGCGGGACTGCAAAAATTATTTTGCGGCCTGGCACAAAAGTTCAATAGTTGCTTGGGCCCTATGAGGTTAGTGGGTGCAGAGACCTTAACGCCAATTTAAATTAAAATGCGTCAAGTTGAATATTGTTGAATAATCCGGAATAACTGGCTTTCAAACGCTTCTTAGCATAAATATAAAAGTATTTAGTATAAGATCAGGCTGCATGAATGATTCTTTCAACTAAAGAGAAATAAATTTAAAAAAAAAAAAACACAAGATAAATTTTAAGAAAATGTTTTGCAATATTTAAGTTTCAGCTCGTCCGTTTGGTATTGAAACTCATGCCACAATTTAAAGGCTTATACATACTTGATAAATGTCATGTGCATGCACCATTTGGCAAAGCTTTTCACAACAAATTGATTTATAGCATATTGATTACAAATTGATGTTTATTGCATTGACGATAAGATAGCCAACTAAATGAGACCGTCAAGCCATCTGCAAGCGATTGTGCTGCCAACGAAGGCTGCCTTCATTTGCATTTGCCACGCTCGTTAGAGTTTCTTAATTCCCATTAGTCGAGCGTAATGCGTAATTTGATATGTTATGGCATTCACGTGACTTCAAACTTCGTCGACTCGGAGAGGCAACCCACTTTCTCTCGCTCTCTCTATATTTCTCAACCGGTTGCAAGTTGAAGCTGAAGTTGAAAAGGATGCTTTCGAGCTTGCAACGAGCAAAGTTTGCCACTTATAATTTATTTATATATGTTTTATATGTTCTTTAAACTAATGCACAGAACAGCTCAAGAACACGGGCGCATTGCACATATGTAGAATCCAAATACTAAGCAAAGAACTGTGCCAACTATTAGTTTTACTTGGCAGCTGGCATTCATGGCATACATGCATATGAAGCAAGTGCTTTAAACCAAATCCCTTGGATCATCTACATAAGTAGTTGTAGTGTTTCGAATGAGTGAGATACGGCTTGAGACTTCTAGAATGTATTTTACAACAAACAAAATCGTGTCTAACAAGTGCTTTCGAACTATAATAAATTTCAACTTAATTGTAGATAAGCATATGAGTGTATCGACAATAAATTTAATTAAATTCTTAAATATAAGAACGCCCTTTGAGCTATTAGAAAATTGACATTATTAAAAGAGATGTCAGGTATTTAGTAATTAAAGTTATTAAGTTTGTTTCAATTGTTGGTTTAGTTGCATAAAATATTTTGTCACTTAAACAACACTAATAGGAAAGGCATAATTCTATTTAATTAGTTGAATCTGCATCTTGCCACATTTTTACGATGGGGTTACTTGTAATTCCTGCTTGCTAAGGCACCAGTTGTATTCGAGCTCTCTTAATTCTTTCCCAGAATAAGGTCGTTGCATTATTTTTATTATTATTATTATTGTGCGGCCCAACTACATATGTATGAATGGGTTTTTATGTACGGATGCATGCAAGGAAGTGGCTGTGGACTGTGGCAGCCACAGTAGCACCACTTTCCATAATCTTTTGCATTTTATGGTCGGTGCGGTGGCAAACAACAAAAAAGTCGGCAGCCAAAAATTCAAATGAATTGTATATTGTTGTAGCGCCAGCAGGCAGCGCGTATGCATTGGTGTGTGTGTGTGTGTGTGTGTGTGTGAGTGTATGTGTGTGCGAAGGTGGGTTAGACTACATGGTGCGGAAACAGCTGTTTCCGTTACAGCAACTTTTGACCGACGAACCCCTCTAAAAACACGCTGTGCGAAATTATTATTACATTTTATGCGAATTCAACGAGTTCTGTGTGTGGGCCGCCAAACAGTTGAGTGGCCAGCGGGGTAACAACAGTTAGCAGAGGGTTCCGGCAAATTTGCATGCCTTGCATATGATAGTCTCCGACAGAGTGTCTATATCTTTTTGGCCTCAGCTACCAGCTACTCGGTTAAGTAATTTCCGCAACGCCGTTTGCTTAATTAAAGCCGCAAGCACGTAAAAAATGCGCATATTTTTAAAGCACTGAATTTTGAATACCCAGTGAATGCGAATGGTTGAGAAGTCGATCAGCGAGGAAAGATGAAAGCATAACTAAAACTTATTTTAAAAGCATTACATAGTACACAAAAAGGGTTGGTTTTATTTAGTTTAAAGTTATCCTTCTTTTATAATAATATTACTTATTATTAATACAGACACCCTTATATTTCCTACAGAGTATCTCTACGCACACCTCGTATGAAACGAAAGTTTGTTTATTTTTTCTTGTCAGGCTTCCGCTGAAAGTTAATATTTTTGCAATTCGCGCTTGGGCTTTACTTAAAAAAATTTCTAAAAGGATGAGAATGGGGCAGGCGCGTTGGTCCAGTGCAAAATTAATGAGCGTCAAGAGAAGACAAAGAAAAAATGGAAAATGTTACAGTCTGGCAACGCCGGACACTGGTCTGCGGCTAATTTCGTATGCGACGCTCACAAATCTTGTCATTATTAACCCAAAACCATGCTACAAAGTGAAAATGGTAGTGGAATCGCCATTGAAGTTGGAGTTAGGAGTTAGAGCTGTAACTGGGCTGCGTCTGCTTTTCGGACGTTTGATTTGCTCCATTAATTTCGTGGGTTTTTGGAGGGTCCTTTGGCAATCGTGGAGCTGCTGCGGCCATTGGACGTTTATTTAAGCTGCGCTGACAAGCGCTGTGGCGACGGCGAGTTGTTTGCTTGTTGATTTGTATGCCGCTTTTTTCTGGGTGATTAACTCATCCATCAGAGCCAGCAGCAACAGCAGCAGCAACAGCAGCAGTAAAAGCTGTGCGACTTTCTTTCTGCTTCTGCTTATTTTTAATGAAGCGCAGCGTTGCGGGCGGCCGCGTTTTGCAAAATAATTAGAGGCCTGTCTCGCAAATGACCCTAGGGATTGTTCCAGCTATTTGGAACATCAGTTGCTGCTTCTCCTGCTTCAATACAATACCAACCCTGTGTATCAGCTCTGCCCAGTTTGCAAATAAAAACTTTTTTTCTGTCTGTCTTTCAGAAATTGTCACTGTCATCATTAAGCAATTTCGACAGCTATGCAATACGTGGCGTATACGTAATTTGGCAACAATGATTGGGCATTTTACCTGAAGATAGTTTCTTCGTATGCTACACTAAATAAAATAAATAAATAACAACATATCCTAAACTGACAATATCTTAAGCAAAGAATTAATTCTATGTCTGTTTTTTATTTGTCAAAATATAAAATATTGATCTGTAAGCAGTCTCTTACATATTTTGAATAATTAAAATAACATATAATTGATCAATTTATTCACTAATTAGAAAAATACTTCTACAAATTGAAGCAGTTCTTGACTAAACCACAGTATCAGTTTCTGCAGTTTCTTTTGGAGGTTACACATGGCTTAATAGCCTCTAAGCTCTGTTTATTGAAATTAATGAGCATAAACGTGAATGTTGCTCAGCAACTTGTGGTATTGCTGTGTGAGTGTGCCACATTGGGAGCAACGATTTGTTGCCACGCATTAATTGCTTGGTTACGACCTTAATAGGCAAAAATGAGAATATTCAAGGCTAATGTAAATTCAAATTACCTTGTTAATATTGCCAAACATAATACATTTAGTGTCCAAATTAATAATTACCGTCAGCAATCATATTTAACATTCGCCTTATTTATCGATTTCAATCGATATTATATATCAGAATAAAAGGTGTACCGGATTTGTGGCAATATATGGGAATTTTGTATAAATCCAACACGGCCTTCATTCAAAATATGTATTTATATTGTTGGTGTTTTATAATGACTGAAGTAAATGTAATATTTACAAAAAAAAAAAAAAAAACAAAGGATAAAATAAAATAGCTTTGAGAGGAGAGTGAGCTACTAGATACCCTGAACCAAACTGCGAAATATATTATTATAGTTTTTTTTTTTTGACAAATTTGCCTTTAAGTGCTGTATACACTCAAATTTAAGTAATTGTGAATGTGTTGTCATTGAAATACACAAATAATACTTGCGCCTGCTGATAGATCAAAATGATATACTTTTTCGACTATAACTTGAATGCTTACTATTCCATCTTCATCAGATTTGTACTATAAAGTAAGCCAAATTGTACTTTGTACTTTTATTGCTATCGAAAATGTATCTACATATATCAATATTTGTGAAACAGAGAAATTAATCGATAAAATAAAATAAACTTGAAATGCACGTGTTACTCTTATTGTCTCTGAGATTCTTTTGCTGATACATACGGATAGCCAGACGAATATTTGTAGATCGATACTTGATCAAAATTATATATAGTTTATTTGTCATGTTACATACTTTTGCACGAAACCTTCTGCACTTCTTTTTAATGGGAACAGGGTATAAAAATGGTCAAACTAAGAAAACTTGTCAATAACCATAGATTTTGTATTTACATTTTTAGATGAAACTGCTCAAATGATTTTTGTAAATAATTCTTTCTTACGAAATTTGCATTAATATTGCAATTAAATGCTCTTGGCTCTTTATTCAGATACTTTGAGATACCTTTATTGAGAAACTCGGGCAAATCTGAATATTGACAAATGTGGAAAATTCGAGTCTGGAAGCGTGACGCGCAGTCCGAACAAAAAAAACTGAAATGTGTTGAACAAAGCGAAAAGTGTTGCACGGCAAAAGGATTATGACACGTGCACGTAGCACAAATGCGGCTGACGGCGTTGCACGTAGCTGACGGGCGTTTGTTTATATATATATATATATATATATATATTTATATATATATTTATATATATATATATATATATATATGTGTTGGTATTAATTTCTAGCTGCTTGTTGATTCCTCAGCACACATTTGTTGCCTTGTTGCTGTCTTGAACGTGTTTCTGGCAGTATTTTTATTATGTTTGTGTCTGTGATAGTTGCCTGCTCGTGTCTGTGTGTGTGTGTGTGTGTGTGTGTTTCGCTGTCCTGTTTTCATTATTAATACGTTGTCTGCTTTTGTTTACGACACTTTGCAACTTTCTGTTTTGTCATCTTAGTCAAGTTGTTTCGTTGCCATTGTTTCGTTTTCGTGACACAAATTATTCTTGTTGACACATAAAAATTGTTAACCCTTTTTTCGTGTCCTTGTTGTTCTTGTTCTGGCATCATGAAAAATGACAATATATGATAAAAAGCGCTTAGTTTTTGAACATATGTGTGTGTGTGTGGGAGACATTGATGTATTTTGGGTCAAACTGTGCAAATGAATAATAAGCAAATATTTCTCGCTTACAGCTGTCTGCGTGCCTAGTCGTTTTTATTTCATTTTTGTTTTCCCACGCCCACTTTGACTCTGTGAGTTATGTATTTTAATTGCATTTTAATTGCTGTTCTCTGTTGCCCAATAAATTGGTGTTCATTATTTAGTCGTCGCACGTTTTTCGGACACTGTTGGGGCGAAAGTTTTTCGCGTTTTCCTTCTTTTATTTTGGCGCGCTGCCTCATTTGGCTAATAGAGTTTACATTAGGGCGCTAATGAAGCATAGTTTAGAGTTTGGCAGCGGGCTGTAATTAGCCCAGCGGCGGCTCTTGTGCAACTGCCCCCGTTCAACGCTATCCACCAACAGCTCACTCCCCCAGCGGTCATTACAACTAATGGAAGTTGGAGGAGGGAAAAAATGCGCCTGGAGCCCGGATATATCATTTGACCAACAAGCCAAACTGGCCAAATATCCAAAAAGCCACATATATAAAAAAAAAAAATAACAAAAATGGAATAAAAAATAAAAAACCCGATTTTGGCTCGCATGTTGGCAAAACCTGCGGTCACAAAAGAGCTGTAAATTAAAATTTACTCGACATGAAATTGAAGCCCTCCACTGGGCTCTGCCACAGCTCAGCTCTGTTTGTAGTCAGTTTTCGTTCTTTTTTAATTCCATTCGTTTTTATTTTCGGTTACTTTTTTGCTGCACTTGCTTTGCGATATCCGCCTTCTGTGCGAGTGGAGAGTGGGCGTGTGAAAGTAAGCCTTTCAATGTTGTACTCAATGGCGCTGCGCCGCATATTGAGTTGCATATCGAGTAATAAAAGATACAACAAAATTATCCAATAAATACTTTAATATAAGATGAAATATAAGCTCTTTTTATTACTTTATATCTTATTGTAATTTGTAAAAAGAATTTATTTTAAGTCAATATATGAATTGATTACAGTTATTACTTTCTATAAGCAAAATTTATTACTATTACTATTATTTTTGTCATAAATATTTTGGTTTTAGATTTTCGAAATTGTTTACTGAATTACTTGCAATATATTTTCATAGATTTTTGTTGAATATATCAAATGTTTAAATTTAACTTACATTTTTGACAAATATATTTCCAAATTTTATTCCCTTTGATTATTAGTTTCATTCAATTATTCATCAAACTATTTGCATCGGCAGCAATAAAAATCGTAATCCATTTAATAAAACCAAATTCAGTATTGCAAATTGAAACAAATTGACTATACATTCATATAGCTCATCTGGAATTCGTATCAGTCTGGCAACGCCATGGCCATGACTATGGCTTTTATATGCAATTCAACTGGCGTGTGCTTACTTTATTTTGTGAATTTTTTCTTTCCTTTTTCCTTGCAGATTCTTTTTTTTATATTTTTGGTTGATTGTGTTGCGGCTGCTGCCCGGCGGGCACGTATTTTACGTGGTTAAAGTTTTGCAGTACGCCAGACTGGCAGACCAGGGCTCGCAACGCTCAGCGAAGGGACGAGGAAAATGGCAAAGCACATTTTGCCGCGCGCACAGATTAAGCGCAAAAATTGCAAGCAACCAAAAAAAAACCAAAAAAAAAAAAAAAAACGAAATCAGGGCAGAAATAAAAAAAAAATGTTGTTAACCAATGCGACTGCATTTTGTTTCAATCAATTAGCGCATTTTGCTTTCGCTTCTGTTTAGCCACAAAATCGCCGTTAAATGGCAATTTGCGCAACGATTATTCAAAGTCAAATCGCAGCAAGCAAAAAAAAAACGCGAAATATATATAAAAGAACGATTTCTAACGAGCGCAATTAAAGCTGTTTGTTTGGGAGCACTCACACCCGAATTTGTTTTTATTTTTATTGCAAATATTTATGTACATACATACATCAACTCGCCCCACATGCAGTTTATTTGCCAAAGTGATGGGCAGCCGTCGTACTGTGCAACGCCCCCTCCCCACGTTGCAGACCCCAAATGGGCTTAGATGGATTTATCGCGCACGGGCAAGTAAATTGTGTAAACCTGGTTTTTTTTTTTGCCAGCACAACAGTTAAGCCGTATTAAGTGTAGAATACACAAAATATATTCAAATAACTGCAAAAAATGTTTTATTTATTAAAATATTTGTTTCCTTTTTGTAAGAACCAATTTATTTAATTAATTAAGAAAGGACTTAACTTACGACCGATTGTTCCTATGAAAGCTATATGATATAATGATATAATAATAATTCCCATATTGTAAGTTTTTTGTGGCTATCTTTGGAAACAAAATTATTCTCTTTACAAGAAATCTCGAAGGATGATTTCTCATTGTTCCTATGGCAGATATGATATTGTCAAATATATATATATATATATATAATTATTTGCAAATATTTCTATATATATCATTGAATATTGAATATAATCATTAATTCTGCATTAAAAATGTCAAATGGAGACCTGATTTAATTGGCTGACTCTGACTCAAAATTGTAGTCAGGAGTTGGAAATACTGCTATAATTTTGTACGATTTCAACACATTTTATTTACATGTTCTCTGTTCCACGACTGACTGTGAACTGAATATTTCAAATTTATCTATTTATAATTTCTACGCCTAACTCGAGCACACAACTTAAATCTGAGCTTTCGAGCGATTGTTCTAATGGCAGCTTTATGATATTCTATGTACGCTTGAAGCCAATCCACGGATATATACCAAGTTAAAAATAAAATATTGATTGAAAAAATGAGAAGAACCCAACAGATAAAGTGGCCTTATCGACTTGGCTACTATTGAAGATCAAGAACTTATATACTCAATGGAGTCGGGGGTAGTCATAAAATCATAAATTCATAAAATTTGAATACAACTTAAAACGTGTTGAGGCAATAATGCAATATATATGGGTTTATATTTATAGAAAATATATCAAGTTGCAATTGAAGTCGATTGTAAATAAATGTTGGCTTTAACAGCAGCGCAAGCTGAGTGATTGTCGACATGGCTGACATGTTTTTGGTTAATTGAATTGATGTCTTGCTTTGTTTCGGATGACAACAGATACAATTGCGGTCACAATGCGGGTTAATGGCCAACTGATTTCCCCAGACAATCATCCAGCATACATGCATAATTATGTATGTATATATATATATGTGTATGTAGATATATATAAAGTTTTGTTCACATGAATTCAGCTTACGACCAAATAGTTCCCGATCTCGATGATATTTAATGCAAACAAATAAAGCATAACAAAACTCATGTTATGTAAGATCGGTTCGGATATTCTAGATCTTGTGCGATCCGAGTAGGATCGAAGGATTAGAAGGATACATCGAGTCGGTTAGTGATGATGATCATACATATATACAATTTATACTGAACATAGTTTGATTTTCTTTGGAAAATATTAAAGGACATGGATTATGAACTGAAGAAAATAATCAAAACGGAATCAACATATTCTGACCATATGCTTGCATATAAACTGCAGATGATTAAACTAAACAATTATACACAAATACATATTAGTTTTTGACAACGCTCAGCAATCTAACGTTGATTTTATTATGATTCATGCAACTTGCAAAATGGGGCATTAATATAAAAAAAATCAATGAACTCGAAGCTATTCATTAGCTTTTAATAATAATATGTCAAAATATATTGTTGACTTCATATAACGATTATTATATATGGATTTATATATGATTTGCCACGATCTGGCGTTGAGTTTCAATATCTTTGAGAGCATTAATTAGACAAAATGTGTAAAATTAGAAATATGCATATGCGACATAGTTTTGTATGTAATCAATACATAAATTTAAAATTAAAACTGCTGCTCATTGCTCGGAGGAGCAAAGTGGCTGCAGGACGGCTGCTCCTCCTGTGGTGATAGCGGCTCCTCCTTGATGGCCAGCGATGCCCGCACAACGTACTGCTGCTGGACTGATGGAGATGACGATGGCGATGGGGTGGGTGTGGGTGTGGGTGTGGGTGTGGGTGTGGGCGTGGGAGAGGAACGCTCCTCGTAGTTGCCGCAATGTTGGGGGGGGAAGGCCAATCCAGTGCCCGTTTCCCCAATTAGCCCTACATATTCATTCTCATCTGTATCGCTGTCGTACAAATCGTCCAGGCCGCCCAGTTCGACAAGGACGCGGCGCAGAAAGCGCAGCTCGTCGTGGGCACGTGCCACCTTCCGCTCCAGCGCCTTCATCTGGTCCTGGGGTATCAGAGGGCAGCCAAGCACATGCAGAATATCCATTAGTGGATCTGTGGGCAGCGGATCGAGCTCCACCAACTCCTGGAGTATGTCGAGCAGGCGTGGCATTATGCCATGCTCATTCAGATAATTAGTGTATTGCTCCTCTTGATCCGTCATTGTTTTTTCCAAGTTTCGAATTAAATTTGTAAAACGCGTGCTAAACAATTTCGAGGAACCTTAAATCACATGATTGTGAAAATAACTGTAATTATGCTCGTGAGCGGTGGCGCCTCTAGTGTTTTGTCGCGGTACTACAACAATTGGTTGTCACATTCGCTAACAAAATAGGGTTGGAAGAGCGAAGCAGAGCTAGCTTGCTCACAACTTCTGATTCGATAATAATATGAATCAATGAAACTATCGCTTAGCTTAAATAATATATTTATTTATATAAGTTGGCATGCATAATACATATCGATGAAAGGTAATAAAATTAACGATACAGGAAGGCTAGAATTAATTCGAAGTATTATATTTCCCATTAATATTATTTTTACGCCTAAATGCTGCGCTCTTGAGAAACCATTTGATCTTGATCAACTCGCATGAAATAGTTGTCAATACTGCTCTTCAGTACAACAAAATATATCGATAAATTAACTCACATGAACTAGTTGTCAATGTTAAACTAAAGAACAACAATATTTATCGATAGTTTTTTGGTGTGCGTTCAGAATTGAGAAGTTTTGTGAAATATTGTAACGCAAAGTCAAAAAACGCGTCCGTGACAAACAGCCAAATTACAGTTAATAGAGAGAAAAAACAACCGATAAACGATGTCCTTCTCGTTCGGCACACCCACAACGAACCCCGGCCTGGGCGCAGGCGGCGCTGTCCCCGCAACAGGCGGCTTCAGTTTTGGCGCGCGACCGGCAACAAGCGCCCCGCCCCCCGCCTTTGGTGCTGCAACGGCCACCTCTAGTCTAGCCGGAGCAGCGAGTGCTGCCATAGGCGCAGCGGCACCAAACTTTAGTTTTGGCTCCACCGCTGTTAGTGCGGCGCCAACGCTTGGCTTTGGTTCGACGGCTCCAACCGCATCGGGCATGATGCTGCCCGCCTTCGCGACAGCGACGTCTGCATTTGGTGCACCGTCGGCAACACCGGCCTTTGGCGCAACTGCAGCAGCACCCACCTTTGGTGCACCCACAGCAACGTCTGCATTTGGTGCACCCGCAGCAACTCCTGCCTTTGGCGCACCCGGATTGGCGCCCGCCTTTGGTGGACCAACAGCGACATCTGCCTTTGGCGTTGCAGCTGCAGCGCCTGCATTTGGTGCACCGACAGCAGCCGCACCCGCATTTGGTGCACCGGGATCTGCTCCAGCCTTTGGTACAGCGACTGCCACAGTGGCGCCCACGTTCAGCTTCTCCACGCCGACGACGAGCGCTCCGACAACAGCGCCGCCCGCTTTCGGCTCCACAGCGATGCCAGCAACATTGGGCGCTGGTGTAGGCGCTTTCTCCTTCATCAGACAGCAGGCTCCGACTGCCGCCAGTTTGAACTTCAACACGACTACAACGACGGCCACTGCGCAGCCTTTCAATGCAAACTTGCGCCTGGGCGGAAACATGTACTCGGGCCCTGGCCCCAATCCCAGTGGCGGCATCTTTGGCAAGCCATTGACAATTGGCGCACCAGCAGCATCGGCACCGCCGGCCTTTGTTGGCCTCGGCGGCATCGATGTGGGCGCCACGCAGCCCAAACTTGGCGACAACAAGCAGGATGGCATCAAGGTAAGCACAAACAATCCCAAAGCAAAACAGCTAATGATCAATCGATTGTTCTTGCAGATAAAGGAGACTCAGGTGCCGGAGGAGATAGTCAAGACAGTTGATGCACTCAAGGCGTACATTAAGCAGCAAAAGACCATCTCCTCGGATATTGGACGCACCTCGACGTCCAAGCTGAGCAATGTGAGCCATGAGATCACGAATCTACGTTGGGTACTGCAGAACATGGCCAATTCGGTGGATTCCAACAATCGTCTCATCAAACAGCTGCGCAGCGAAACGGCCAAAGCCATTCAATCCATTGAGATGGTGCAGCGGACACAGGACACGCCGGCAGGACTGCAATTTGAGAATACGGCACCGTTCCAGTACTTTCAGTGTCTGGTGGCCAGATACGAGGAGGATCTGATTGGTTTCCGGCAGCAAATCAAGCTCACCGAAAGCCACATGCATGCGTTGGCCAATCCGCAGAGCATATCGCCGAGTGACCTCAAGCGTGGCTTCCATCAGATTAACGAATCCTTCGTGTCGCTGGCCGGACGCCTGCATGAGCTGCATCAGCGTGTCGAGGAGCAAAAGGAGCAATACTTAAATCTTCGTCGCTATCGTCTGCGCGATGCAACCAATGTCTTTGCAAAGCTCGACAATCCGCCCGTGCAGCTGGTGGAGCCGCAGCGTATTAGCAGTGGACCGACGCCCTTCTCCAGCATCTCGGCGATAAACACGCTGAACAAGAGCTATGCAGCCGCCTCGGCAGCCACAGCCAGCACTGCTGCTGCATCCAAATGATACGCCGCCAATTGGTTATCCAGCGAGCATTATCGGATTTAGTTTTTAGTTGTTATTTTGGAATCGAACGTTTAATAAACTTATTATCAAAGACACTAAATTATTAGCATAATAGAGGCCACTTCTGTGTAGTCGCCTCTCGTCCACATCCTTATGAATGCATTCCACGATTTGTTTAATATGCAAAAACAAAATGTTAATTCTACATTTTTACTGGGTACAGGTCGGAAAAAATTGTAAAACTAACTGTAACTGGAACCATAGATTTAATAGTTCACCCTATGAATATTACTTTATATTTGATTTCTCAAGCAGATCATGACTAGTGGTCTCATTTTCACCCAAATTAGACGGGTTTCTGTGGAACTATCTAAAACTGTGCGTAAAACCTAACCCTGAACCAGCACAAACAGTTGCCTAGTTATATAAAAGATATAATGATTTCCTTACAATCAGCATAAACAGTTTCGCACACATCTCAAAGACATAATCCTCATCAGATGATACATCAGAATAAATCAATTTATATATGTAGAATAGAATATATATTTTTCAACGCAATTGATGCCAACAACAGACAACAAGCAGATGAACAAATGCAGTTGCGTTGCTATCCAATTCACTTCTTGACCACCTGAATAACATCCTCATCAGCCATGACATGGGCGATGCCCACGCGCTGTGGCGAGTATTTCGTTGATGTGCCCCATACCAGGCCATACTTGAATTGTGCGGCCAGCGTTCGATGAATCGCATGGCACACATGCTCCACGCTGACGCCCTGTGGAAGAAGGACACAATTAGAAATTAAGTGAACAAATTGCATTCACCTTGCTTTTACTTGCCTTTCTCAGAATCAAACCATCATCGAAATCTGGCGGCGCACCGGGCTTCTTAGTGTACACCCGAATTAGCTGGAGTGCTTCCCAGAGCGCCTCCAGCATGTAGTCAAGATTAAGCTTCATGTTGCAGCTGACCACAATAGAGTTGGGCTCTCGCGCCAGTCGATCCACCTCCTCAATGGAGATCTGATCAATCTTATTATACACATACAAACAGGGCAGATAAACGCGATTGGCTGTCACCACATCGATGAACTCATCCTCTGTACAGTCCTCGCGGAACAGCACCTCCGCATTGAAGATCTTGAACGAGTGTAGAATCATTTGGACCATTTTCTCGCTGCACCGCGTCAGGGAGCAGGTGGAATTAAAGCTGAGACCGCCGCCCTTTTTCTGTTTGAAGTAAATGTTTGGCTTGCGCTTGTTAAGGCGTATGCCCACCGATTCCAGCTCCCGCTCTAGCAGTTCGCGATGCACATTCGGCTTGGTGGCGTCCAGCATCATCAGCACTAGATCCGCAGTGCGCGCCACGGCAATCACCTGGCGACCACGTCCCTTTCCCTGCGCAGCTCCCTCAATGATACCCGGCAAATCAAGCAGTTGTATATTCGCACCCTGGTATTCAATCACGCCGGGAATGCAGGTCAGCGTGGTGAACTCATAGTTCGCTGCGAAATGGATATTAATTAGACAGTTAAAGTAATATGCCGCAAGACTTTGTATCCAGATCAGGCCGTGATTAATGTTAAAAACTGTTTATTTGATCAAAATTAGATTAACATGATCTGGTCACAAAATAGTGTGGTTATTTTATATTATATGATCAGTGCAGTCACCGCTCGCAACTCACCCGCCTCCGATTCGGTTTTGGTCAGTGTGGACAACATTGTGGACTTGCCCACACTGGGAAAGCCAATAAGAGCGACTCGCGCATCGCCGCTCTTTAGCACATCGAATCCTTCGCCCTTTTCGCCCTTCTTCGTCGGTTCGAGCAGCTGGGAGCGATACTTGGCTAGCTTGGCCTTTAACAGGCCCAAATGGTACTCAGTGGCTGCAATTGCATTGAAATGGCAAATGTGAAATGAATTCTAACCCTAAATTCCGATACATTGGCAACGCTATCGCCATTGCCAGCAATACGAATTCGGACGCCGCGTTGTCTGCGCCGGTTTTCACTGCTCACCTTTGTTCTTTTGGGTGCGCGCAATTTCGCGCTCGATTTCCGCAATCTTTTCTAGAATGCCCATGCTGATGTTCTCGTGTGTCTTGGGCGTAGCATTAAGTTAATAACAATATTTAGGCAACTGCGGCTTACTTGTTGTTTCAAAGTGCTAAGCTAGGGATGCAAAAACATTTCGATTGTGCTCTACGATAGTTTGAATGAACAACGTCCCAGCAAAGTGTAGCTGAACTCACTAAATGGAGTGATGTAAATTAAAAATTTTAATATTAAATGCACTTAATTTATTTGACTTAATTTTAGTTGATTGCAGATTGTAATTATTATAATTCCACGATTCTATCGACATATCGATACTTTCCTGCGATATTGCCACTTGATCTGGCTCGCATACTTAGGCGTTGCCACCTGTCATTTCTTATTTAAATCTGGTAGTTAAAGTGGGAAAGTTTACAAATGAGTTTCCATGTTGCAGCATTCGATAAGTTTAATTAGTTAAGTTTAATGTTAAAAAGAATCATAAAATATACACAAATACACATGTAAACACTATTACAATTACAAGAAACAGCCACACACATAAATGACAATCGATTAATTACAATAGTTGGAGTAGAGAAAGATTTATAGGATAGACTTAGATTTTTAATTGGCATAAAAGCCGTTGCCCTCGTTGCCCATAAACTCAGTCCAGCGCTGTGCCTCAATCGGATCCAGTTCCGAGCACACCTCGCCCGGTTGCAAGGAGCGGCAGGTGCATGTTATCCCAATTCTCGTTATTATCAACTGAGATTCGTATTTGGGCAACGCGGGATCTGCGTCCACGAGACGCTCGCTCAGGCACTGCTTGAGGAATTGCTTGCGCAGCACGCGCAAGTTGTCGGCGGTGTAACCTGCAATGGCGATAAGTATATTTATTAACTTGTCGACTTTAAGCTACCACACTACCCACTTTTATAGGCGCTAATCTTTTCCTCGACGCAGTTGAGATCCTGCGGCGAGAACAACGGTGGATACGCCTCCGATTCGCGTATGTTGAGCACAAAGGCGAAGTCCACAGATGAGCTTACATTGCTCAGCGCCTTGAGCAGTACGCCCGTTGACGAAATGGATGCTAAATACCAATCCTCAGGCTGGGCATCCTCTGGCGCCGCTGGTGTCGCATCCTCGCCATCATTATTACGATTTGTTGTGGAAGCACTGCTGCTGCTGCTGCTGGCATTGCTAGAATTGGCTGCTTCACGCTTTCGCCTGCGATACTGTAACTGTCTATTGGAACTGGTGACTGCTGCCGCAGCTGCAGCAGCATCCGCTGCCTGCTCGACCGCCTCATTGTCCAGCTCCAAATCCCACAGACTAAGCGGCGTTTGTGCGGAAAGTGGTTGATTTGTGGTGATGGTGCTAGGTGTACTAGTCGTGCTGGATTCCAGTGTGCCGCTGCGCACATCTCGATTACTGCCACTGGGATACTTGCTGCGCATGCGAATGGGACGCTCGTTCTGCTCAGGCAACTGCTGCGGCAGCTCATCATTGTAGACCAATTCGTATTCCTCCGGCTGACGCATCGTATTTGGATTCTCCGCAGGCAGCGCAAGCGGATCATAGTCCTTCTATTTGGATATGAGGTGGTTTATAATAAGAACGATCATGTCTATTTGAAATCAAACTCACAAATTCCTTGTAGGGCTCTTTGATGTAGCCGCCGCCAAAGCTGGGCAGCTCGTTGTCGGTCTCCGTTTCGGGCAGTAGCTCCGCAGGCAGCGGATGCTTACGATGCTTATTGTGCTTGACTGGGCCGGTCAATTGCTCCTCCACTGCATCCACTACGGCCGCCTGTCTGAGCAGCTGCTCTCGGCTCGCCAGCAGTTTTTTGAGCAACTTTGGATGCTTCAGCGGCGACTGTTTGCCAGTTGCAGCTGGTCGCTGTGTGCGATTCAGATGCACCTCGATGTCATCCGTGCTGAAGAGCACCGCACCCGGCGGCTCAAGGTGCCGCGCAATCGCATAGAGCTTGAGCACCGTGGACTCATTGTAGCGCAGACGGCAGGTGTCGGCACGTGCCTGCAGAATGATGTCGCTGTCCGGCACAAACTCGTAGGCATCCCGGGCATTTTGCTTGTTGCGGCACTGCAGTTGCCAATGCAGGAAGAAGTCACCACCGAAGCTCTGCGAAACGGAAACTCCACCAAGGAGACTGCTCGCTCCACCAGCATCTGTCATCATGGCATTGAGCAGCGGCTGCCCAGTGCGTCCGTCCAGGATCGTTGTTTGCGAATAGTAGTAGACTGGAAAACCGGGACCAGTATTATACTTGACCATAAAGTCGGTGACATTGTCGCGATTGAAATGACCCGGCACAATGGCGCTGACACACTCGCTGGCCGGGAACGAATAGTTCCACAGCGTGCTGTAGTTGTGGCCATCAAATGCATACACGCTGCTATTGAATGCAGCTACGATGACATCCGAAATGCCATCGCCATTGAGGTCGCTGAGCACCGCCGGCACCATCAAACCCGATCCCACCTGCTGATGCAGAGGCGTGTAATGCTTCTCGCTTGTGTGCGCCATCAGCGATAATAAACGCAGACTATAAATGCCACCGGGCGTATTCTGGCCACCAGTCAGCATCAGCAGCAGTTCGGTGCCGTCAGCGCGTGTCAGCAGCTGTATGGGCACAAACATCTCCTCCCGATGTGGCGTAGGAATGCTGCGCAGCACCTTGCCCGTCTTTCCTGAGATCAGTTTAATGTGGCCCGCCTTGGATTCCTCGCGCTCCTCGAGATGTGCGGCTATTAGATCGGGCACCTCATCGCCATCCAAGTCGCGCAGCACATTGATCGTATAGAGATCCATCACAATGGGTGAGTTCGTCTCGACCTCAAGCTCGTGAAAGGTCCAGATGACCTGACCAGTGCGTCCATTGATGGCAAAGATCATCTGCAGGGGGTAAATAATTATAAATAAAGCATATTGATTTATAATCTCAGCTGTTTGATATTGGGCAAAATAACAAATTAGGAGCAATATTTTTAGGATGTTGCACAAACAAAAAGAAAAAGAATTTTTGATATATTATCGTATGCATTATAGTGAAAGTATTTACTGATTTTTTGTCAAATCACTTTTTCATATCTATAGTTTCAATGATAAGAACAATGTCTCTAAAATATATCATTTGTTTTCAGACTGAGACGTAATGCTTATAAGCTATATCTACATATCTATAAATGTATCAAATTCCTTGACTTACGCCCAATCTTCCCGCCGCCAAACAGTCGATGCCGCCATCGCGATCGATGTCCGCGTTGCAGTGGAGCGAGAATACATTCGCCACGCTCCACGTTTGCCACAAAATGGAACCATCGCGACCATTGAGAGCGACGACGCCACCCTCGCAGGGCACATCGTCGTCGCCTTGGGCCGACTTGCAGCGCGGGAGTGGAATGCCCTCGTAATGTATGTTGTCGTCGACGCCATAGCCAAAGATCACATCCTTGATGCCATCCCCATTCAGATCGGCGGCACGCAACGGACTCTCGCTGTTCATGCGCGCCAGGCTGCGTGTCCACAGATGCTGCACGCGGATCTGTGTGCACGGCACAAACTCACTGCCCAGGCTGCTGCCATAGCTGGCGCTCGCAATGGATATCGTTGCCAGTTGCGCATCCTCGCTCCACCAGTGATGGATGCGCTGCATTGGCAGCGGAAACAGCGTCAGCATCAGTGCCGCCAAACTGAGCACGGCACAGAGCACGGTAAGCGCAGCCAAAATATAGCAGAAGGGCTCACAGCAGCGGCAGCAGCGACGACGCTTGTGCTGCTTCATGATGGGTGTGGAGCTGCTCCCCGAGCCGGAACTATGTTTCCGACGCGGCGCCATTAGCGGACGCTTTAGGCCCTGCTCTTCGCTGCGCTGTAGTTGAATAGAATTTTTATAATATATATATTCAATATATTCAGATGAAATTATAAAGTTATACATTTAAATTGAAATCATTTCAGAACTGTAAACAAATCTTTTCAGAAATTTAATTAATTACAGACAACTTTTCTGTGATTTAGAGGAGTAAGCAGATTTTAAGCCTAAAATAATTGCGGCAATCTTTTGATTTAATCGCATAAAAGTTAACATTTAATAAATACTCGAAAATGATGTTAAAAGTTAAAAGTTATTTATAAAATCGAAATATGTTTTTGGCTGGCTCCAATATATTTCGAACAACGTTACTTAGGTCCCGTAATTGGAGCCAGCCAAAAAACATATTTGGATTATAAAATGAAGTCACAAACAAAAAACTAAATAAATAAATAACCATTATTAATCAAATCTTTTGCGTCTTATTTGTATTTGAAATACCAGAGAGCGAAGAGCAGCGACTATTTCAACCCCAACTTGTCGAGCACTCCACTAATTCAATTTTTGTATGAATTTGTAATTTTTCACAATGATTTAGATAAAACTGTTGAAATAGTTATTTAGATGAAGGATGTGACTCACTTTGGCGGAACGGGCGTCCTTGATGAACACCTCGTCGTCGACATCGTCACTGATGTCCTCATCAATTGATGACTCCCGTATGGCGATGCGCTTGGAGGGCACATATGGTCGCAGTTTGATCATTTTGGGCCAAGCTGCCACGTTTGCAGCGCCCACCGCCTTGTCCTACAAATATTATTATATGTATTTCGTTAATGTCTTTTTCTTCTACTTTTTCTTTTATCCTTTTATTTTTTTCTTTCCGTTCACAGCGTAGTTTTTAATGCATTTTCTTTTGTGCGTGTGTTTGTGTGTGCGTGTGCGTGTTTTGCGAAATGAAATGCACTTCAGCGATGCGTGTCTTCTGGTCGTGTAAAAATCAATAGCGACGTCACGACACAACGCAACGCTCAGCTGGCAGATGGATCGACGCATGCGCCCTTCAGTGGAAAACCACCCCCCTAGAATCAACAGCAGTTTATCGCACACGTGTTGGAACAATGGCGGCTACAGGTTTGTTTATCAACAATTGCGTCAATGACGCACTCGCTTCTGTCTATCTCCACCTGGGCAACTGTTGCATCGCCTGCTACCCTTAATGGTGGGCCACTGGTGCCAACACCTCTCCCCCATATCCAACCCTTAAACAAGTTGTGGTGGAGCAGAACTCCCTTATTAAACATTTCGAAGGCAGTTCAATGGCCTTGCTTTCGTGAATGAAGCGTCGTCGTCTACTTGCAACTTGGTGGCGCTTGGGGGTTGGGAGTTACATTCCATTCAACAAAACTCTTCCGCATATGAGGGCTATATGGGTCACAAGAACTAAGCAAGTTGGCAGAGAAATTCATATTTTTATTTTGTGGCATGTCTTATTAATTTTTGAATAGATCCCTTGCAGATTTCACGACTAGCCATTCAATAGCAAAATGCTTGAGAACTTACCTGAAATAGCTCCGCATAATCCATGATTTAAAGAGCTCCGTTTTTTTTCTCGACCTTCGCTTACTAGCAACACACAACTTTTGTGTAATAATACGAAAGTTGTTCCTTGAACTCATGTCTTAATTTATTTCTACAAATTTTCAATGACGTATGGCTTGTCAAAAGTCCAAAAACATCAACAACAAGAACAAAAACAGCAGCAGCAGCTGTAAAAAATTACGACTATTCAAGTTAAAAGTGCGCCAAAAACCTTTACGGTTGCCCCGCAATGCCCGACATAGTGCGGCTCCGCCTGCTGCCATCAGCAGAAACTTAAGAGCACCACTTAGGCATTGCTCTGGTGGTGCTGGTGGTGTTCTGTTGAAAAGCGTGCATTGCATCTCGACAGGCAGCCAAGTACTTAGGTCAGGTCCAAAAGCAGCGTCAAGCTCGAATGCATTCGAATAAACTATAGAAAAATCAGCGGCTTTTTATAGCACAACTGTTGAAGAGTGATGTGGGGAGGGGTGTGGTGGGGGCGAATCTGAGGATCATCTACGGCAAGTAACTTAAGTGTGTTATTATCGCATCAGAGATAATTTAATAACGACGCTGATGGCGTAGCTGTTGTTGCTGTTGCTGTTGCTGTTGCGGCAAAGGAAGGCCAAAAGGATGTGTTGCTCAAGTGTCTGCGGCAAGGCGCTGAGTGCTTGGCCTGTGGGCGTGGCATAGGGCGTGTAGCATGATAAATCGAATATACATAAGTATACGTACTATGCACACACACACACATACACACACACACACGCATACATAGATTCTGAGATGTGTGTATGGCGACACAAGCTACTTCAAGGTTACGTCTCGTCTTCGTTTTAATTATGGCTTGTAATAAACACCTGACTTGATTACGATTTTTCCCACATCTAATATCTATGTTAATAATATAATATGGTAACTGATATTAATTGAGATTTTTATAAATAATGGATTTTTCTTTTTAGCAATATATGTACATATTTTCTAGATTTCTCAGTTTTCAATTCGATTGATTAATATTATTTTAATAAATAAAATTAAATAAAATTAAATATATTTTATTTGAATTGTATAAATAAATAAATCAATAATATTGCGAATAGAACAATGATTAGAATTATAATTTAATTATTTATTTTATTTCAGACATAAATCAAATAATAATTATTTAATCGAAGTTGGCAATTAAAGTGATTTTCAAAAATCTGAAGAAACTCCAGCCGCTTTAAAGAATAGTCTTACCATTATTCAGTATAATGCTGGATTGCTTCGAATTTCGTTCGATTTTGTTGAATCATGAACTTGGCTTCAATTCTATTGTCTTTTAATTTTGACTTGGTTTGGCTTGACGTCAGTGAGTTCATTGGATTATCGGGAGATTGCATTCCATTAGCAGCCATTTGGCAACTGCGCTTAACCTTCTCCTCTGCAACAAAAAGAAAAAACAAAAATAATCTGTCATTGTTGTTGCTGTTGCGACAAAAAAAAAAGGCACTTGGGAGCCACTTGAGAAGTTGTTGGCTTGTTTCGTGTGCGACTAACAAGCCAATTGATTGGGAAACTAAAGAAACACTTTCACATAATGCTTGGGGACAGTTTTCACGCTTACATTTTTCTATCTGCCCGCACCGAAATTCGATCACTTGGGGGTCCAAGGCAATCAATATGCGGCAGTGCAGTTAAACGAACAGAAATCTGGCCAAATGTGGCCAGGGGGTGGAGATGCAAAACGGAGAGGGGACGAGTGGGTAGTACCAGGGCTCATAAGTACAATGACGATGACGACAGAGGCCCAAGCAGATTATGTGGAAAGGCAATGCCAAAGTACTTGACGAAATTATGTTAAGTGACTATGGCAAAGAGGAGCACACAGACGACGGCAGCACTAAACAATAACATACTATATACTTATATAGTATATGTATATATATATATATATATACGTGTATATATCACACATACACATTCATATATCTACTTGCCTTAGAACAGTCTGCATTAAAGACTTTTCCCTAGTTTCTCTGGGCTTTCACTTTTCGAGCACTCAAAGGTTTTTAGCGACTCAACCACATTGTCTCAATAGCATACACACACACACACACACACACAGGCACGCGCACGCACACGCACACACATGCACAACTATAGATGACATCAGTCAGTGCATCTTGTATCCTGCATCCTGCGCCTTCGCTGCTGAACATTTTAAGGCACTCGCCTGGCAACGTTTTAAATTCAAATTGCTCGGCTCCAACCGTCAGTTGTCAGCGACTGTTCGAACTGCAAAGACGTTCAAATCGGCAAAACATAAACCAATCCATTAAAATATTCAACTGAAATTTAAAGTGTCTCAAATATTATGCAAATAAATATTAAAACTAACGAATTCCAAAATTAATTAATATAAATAAATTATTTATATTTTTGTGAAATAATTAGTATTTGAATGATCAGCAAAATGTGCAGCGTAGTGTCCAGCTGATGTTATATAATCGTTGTGAGGATTTCAAAATCTAAAAAGCGCATTAATTGCCAATCAGTGCCAGTTTTTAACCACGCAAGAAGTAAATTAAATAAAGGCGTATTTATTTAACAGACTAAGTCTAAAAATTGCTATTCGACACATTTGAATAGAATTCTAAATTAAATAATTTAAATATAATTTTCTTTCTTTATTAAATTTTTTTTTGGGATTCCACAAACTCATTAAAACTGAAATTCTAGAGCATACATATTTATTGTTTTAAACCATATTCTACTTTGACGAATATGGTTTAAATTACAAACTACAAAATATGACGGAAAAACCCGTAAACAATTCATTGGTCCTAAAGTGTACGGAATTTTTAATTTAAACCATACTCTTGCCTTAAGAAGTATGTTTTAATAAAAAAATTCAGTATACTTTAGAATGAATTAATTGTTAATGATTTTTTCGACTAGCTTTTATACAATATATAGAACTTATAATTTTGTATTTAATTTTTTGTTATATGAATATGTTTAAAATAAAATAAGAGGTCTTAGTAAAAATATATTTTGCAAGTTTCTCACTTAATTTTTTTTCTATCTTTCTAATAGTTAATTTTGGCCTAGCTAAAATAAATTAAATTTTTGAAATAGTTAATAAAAATTGTAGGACAGATACATTGAATATTATTATACAAAACATATACTACTGTCACTTAAACTATCACCAAAATCTCATCTCCCATAATCAAACATTAACACATACATTTTCACCAAAAATTATATACACATATTCGAATTATATGCAAATCTATAAATTTGTCTTGAGCCAGTTGAGCAACCAGTTTAATTGAAAGTGAAATTAAATCAGGCATGTTGGCCTAATAAGGCATGAGGAATAACTGCGCCAGCCAATGACGTCTTGTAGACGAGAATTACATACGTAACTACGTACATAAATAGCTATATACACATACGTGTGTACATCCATCTACCATATGAATTGTCCTTGTCTATTGCATACGTTGCCTCTGCTACCGTCGTCGTGTCGCGCTTAATGGGGCACATTTTGTGCGGCATCGACATTGCACAAAAGACGCACGAACCACTTAAAGCTGCAGCGACCCTCTGCCTGCGATCCTGCTCATGCAGCTCCCCTTCTGCGCCCCTGTTTCAATCCGCCCACGCGGTCGCTTCGAGTGGCTTTAATTGTGAATTAAGTCGGTATTGTGGCCTCCATGTGTAGACAGAGTGGGTCAGACGAAACCTTCGAGAGAGACAGAAAGAGAGAGAGTGAAAGAGTAAGATACTGAGTGGAGGGAGAGGGGGGGGGGGGGGCTGTGGATGGGGTAAGTAGGGTTGCCAATGCCGAGGCTATTGTGCAGGAAGTGCGCTAACTGTCCCCGCCATTGTTCTAACCATTCACATTTTATTTACACCGTTAAGCAGCATAATTGTTGCTATTTTCGTCAATTGACTCTCGACAACTCTCGATGCATTGTCAATGCCAGTGACACCGTTCGAGAGTTTTGATATGATCCAACAGCAAGGTTGTGTCACGGTCGCATATCAATTAAGACATCTGTTTAAAAACTCAACATGTATCCTTTGTCACCTTTGCAGAGTGAATCTGAATTCTGCTAACAGTCATGGTCGCACAAATAATACTGCTCGTCATTTGCTGCATTTGCCTCAAGCACTATGCAAAGGGTGAATTTCAGTGAGTATAGCATCCAGCACCCTATCGTCGATTTGCCTCGTGTTATAACTCATAACCCCATAGACAAAGTCTGGCCATAACCGATATCTTGCCCGAGGATATCAAGCGCTATGATAAAATGCGACCACCCAAGAAGGAGGGGCAGCCGACAATTGTGTATTTTCATGTTACCGTCATGGGTCTGGACTCCATTGATGAGAACTCAATGACGTATGTCGCCGATGTGTTCTTTGCCCAGACCTGGAAGGATCATCGTTTGCGTTTGCCCGAGAACATGACGCAAGAGTATCGGTTGCTGGAAGTGGATTGGCTTAAGAACATGTGGCGACCCGACTCCTTCTTTAAGAATGCCAAATCGGTTACCTTTCAAACGATGACAATACCCAATCACTACATGTGGCTCTACAAGGATAAGACTATACTTTATATGGTCAAGTTGACGCTGAAGCTATCCTGCATTATGAACTTTGCCATCTATCCACATGATACACAGGAGTGCAAACTTCAAATGGAGAGCTGTAAGTCTGCTGTAAAATAAAAGAATTAGAATAAATGAATAAAGGGCTTGAGGTTTTTTTATTATTTAATATTAACAATTTTGTATTTCTTAATTGGTTAGTTAGAAACTCGGTGGCTTATACTCTTCTAAAAACAGTCAAGGGGAAATCGTAATTATGTCAAAATAGTTAATTATTATTAATTTTAATAGATCAAATAAACTTTGTCAACTATTTTTCCAAAAATAATTCGCAAGACTAAAATTTAATTTTGTTGAATGGCAGTCCAGAACAAAGAGTAAGGGGGGAATAAGTATAATATCAAATTAAGATAATGTTTAAAAAAAATGTGATCAATCCATTAGTGATGCCCTACTCAAATTTTAAATAGAAATCCCTTCATAATGCGCCTACTATTTTCCTAGTATCGCACACCACTGATGATTTGATCTTCCAATGGGACCCAACCACTCCGCTGGTGGTGGATGAGAACATTGAGTTGCCACAAGTGGCGCTCATACGCAATGAAACCGCTGACTGCACCCAAGTCTATTCGACGGGGAATTTCACCTGCCTGGAGGTGGTTTTTACGTTGAAGCGTCGCTTGGTCTACTATGTATTCAATACGTATATACCCACCTGCATGATTGTGATCATGTCGTGGGTTTCGTTCTGGATTAAACCGGAGGCTGCACCAGCTCGTGTTACTCTGGGCGTGACGTCACTGCTAACGCTATCCACGCAGCACGCTAAGTCGCAGTCATCCTTGCCACCCGTTTCCTATCTGAAGGCAGTGGATGCATTCATGTCCGTTTGCACGGTGTTTGTGTTCATGGCTCTGATGGAGTATTGCCTGATAAACATTGTGCTCAGCGACACGCCCATACCTAAGCCGATGGCGTATCCACCCAAGCCAGTGGCTGGCGAGGGCGGCAAGAAGGAAGCGGAAGCGGCACCACCCGGTGGCAGCAATGCAGCGGCCAATAAACAGCCCACAATGTTGCCACTGGCGGATGAGAAAATTGAAAAAATTGAGAAGATTTTCGACGAGATGACCAAAAATAAGCGAGTGAGTTGAATTATATAGATAAATATATTTTAAATACATTTTAAAGTAGTTGCTTGTTAAATAGTGTTTCTTCTATTTTTATATCTATTATTATTATATATTATATGTTTGTAATTTTTGTGAATTGTATATAGACCATTGAATTACATTTCAAATATATATTAAAATATTTAATAATTTAATTAGACACTTAAATTTCATTAAATAAATCGTCTATTAATAAACTTTCAAAATAATTACAAAAAATATCATTGTTTTTTTATTTGATTTATATTTTTATTATTTTCATTATATAACGATCTTTTCATTTAGTTACAAATAAAACTAAAACAAGCATGTTTGACATACTTAATTATTATTTTTAACTGTGCTTTTAAGTTTAACTGTGATTTTATTAACAAATTATGGACACATCGTGTTATATAAGTTCCTATTTACGAGCGATTACGGTATTATTAAATGTTTATGTGAAATTAAGCACTTAAGGGTACATCGTAGCTTTCTCTCAGTGCATTAAGCTTTCTCTCACATCTTTGATTAAATGAATCACTTTTTGACTTAGATTGTGACTACTACTCGTCGCGTGGTACGTCCGCCGTTGGACGCTGATGGACCCTGGATTCCACGTCAGGAATCGCATATCATCCTGACGCCAACCATACGGCCACCACCACCTCCGCCGCCAGCACCGGAGCCGGAGATGCCCAAGCCGAAGCTAACGCCCGCCCAGGAGAGACTTAAGCGCGCCATCTATATCGATCGAGCATCTCGTGTGCTCTTTCCCGCACTCTTTGCCAGCCTGAATGGCATCTATTGGATTGTGTTCTACGAGTATCTGTAAGATATGCGAGTCCGGCGCCGGCTCGGTTGTAAATATGGCTATTTAGCTCGCCCTCACTGAACCTAAATCTCTCTGCAAGTCGTACAACTTTATTAAATGTTAATTGTTCACAATATTAATATATATTTATTTAAAAACAAGTATTTAATCTTAAGCTTTCTCGCACAAGCTTTAAGTCAACGAATTTTTAACTGAATGAGCTAAAGAACCTATATATAATACTCTCTATATATATATCACTTATTGATAAAGTATATATATACGTACATATATAAATGATATAGAATATAAATTCAACTCCTAAATGCTTAATGTTTAAAAAAAATTCCAGTGGCATTGTAGTTGTAGATTAATTCTTAAAAATGCTTTTAATTGTACATAATTCAAGTAAATTAATAATAAAAAAATATGATTATAATAATTTGAAACTGTTTTTAAAAGTACTTTAGCGGCGTTTGAAAAATAACGACTTTTAAATCGTTTGTGTGTAAACAGCTGTTAGAAAGCTTTCAAAGTTTTGTAAAGAAATAAAAGCATAGGCGCATTGTTAAAAGCTTAAAGTTCACTCTTAGGCGCGTAATTTGAATTAAAGCAAACAACTCATAAATTTAAATAAAATTTATATAAATTTCCATACAATTTGTACACTTGCATCTACATATTATCCATTATAATTTACACATTTTCTCAGCCATTAAGGCAACATATACAATAAACTAACACTTTTTTCATGTACAGCTAGCATTTTTGTTGCTTCATTTTACATGTTGATATTAGGGTGCTGTTGTTGCTTTCCTTTTAAAGGTGTCAACAGTTGGCAAACAATAGTGGGCATAAAAAGAAAAAAGTTTTCTAACTTTGCAGTTGTCGAACAACTTGGGGCTCAGGTTCGCATGAATAGCCAATTAATTATGTTGGTCACACGCTCCACACTTTTGCTTTTCACGGTCGTTAGTGTCGCGGGCAAGTTCCCCCAAATGAGATGCAGAAAACTAGAGCCAGAGGCTTGGAGTTTCTGTATCATATTCATTCAAGAGTTCCAAGCTTCAAACATTAATAAAATGCTGAAGTTCTTAACAAACCAGTTTGTGCCCTAATTCTTTAGAATGTAGTGATCCATATATAATCAAAGCAGTACTTGAGAGTTTATTTTGAATCATGTTAGAATATATGGAATTATACATCGTAAAGAAAGGTATATGCAAATGTTCAGGGAGTTTGTGTCATTGTCTTATATACTGTGATACGTCTATACTGTGATAGCTACGGATAGTTTGTTAAAATTGTGGCTGTGGAAAGTCTTGGCCATCAATACACACGTGTTCCAGCTTAAAATGTGGTATTAATAGAGATGTAAAACTGTGCTATGGAAAGTTTTGTTCAATCCCAAAATCTGTTTTTGAGGGTATCATTTAAACGTGAAACCTTGAAATAGAGACAAATCTAATCACTTTTGACAATGTTATTACTTTGGAAAGTCTTGAGCCATCATGCAAGCACTTTGTGAGCTAAGTAACCAAATTAATTTGACAAGTTAATTTAACTATAAATGGTCAATCTACAACGGCCCCTCCCCACTCTCATAAAGGCATTTGGCTACCTGATAACAGCAATCAGAGTATTTTGCAGTCGACTACACCATTTTTATGTTGCCTTGAATATAATATTAAACACAAATCCCTCAAGGACTTCTGTAGAAAACAATCAATAGTTTACCATTTGGGATTTCCACATCTTAATACGCTCGCAACTCTATTGAACTCTATTGAATAATATTTTAAAATTTGTGGTTAAAACTTCGTCTTCACAAAAAACATCTTCACAATCAATTTGCATTTATGTAGGCCAAAAACGGTGGTGGGGGGGAACCACGACAAAGTGTATGAATCACCTAAAACAGCATTGAGAGTTCCCTCAATAGTCTATTGCAATACAGTAATTTCCAGATACAACTACAAAAATAAACAAAATACAAGCGAAGGTTGCTCAACAAATTTTGACTAAAAATACTGGGGATTACCTGAGCACGGAGCCGAAGTAAGCTGATGGATAGGTGGGCTTGTTGCCAAAATGCTTACACGGCCTAAACGAGGTGCGGGTTCATTGGGGTTTGCGTTGAAGGTGCACAGAATGAGATATAGTGGAAATAGCTGAAGCCAGCTTTTTTTTGGTCGAAAGCCTTTACAGTTAATTACAGAATTTAAAGCTCAGCATGTTCGACGAAGCAATCCATTAATGCAAAAGGCGCAAAGCTGAAAGAAAGTAAAAACCTAGTACGTCTCTTCGCTACCTTCGTGGTCTTAAGTCCACACTCTTTGCACAAAAGCCAAACGAAGAAAGATCTCCGCTCACCCGACCGCAACTCAAAACCCCTTAAAGCTGTCTTCCACTGTGAGTGAGACGCCAAGCGGTTTTATTGTGTTGCTGCTGCTTTTGTTGTTGTCGTTGTGCATGTTGTTATAGTGGGTAATGTTGTTGTAGTTGTTGTAGTGTCTGCTTTATCGTTTTGTCTTTGGTCGTTTCAGTTTCAATTTTAGTCGATCTCGGGCAGCAACGGCACACGGAAGCAGCTGCGGCGCAGGCGCAACACCAAAAGCAGTAACAAACCGTTTACAATTTAAGTGAAAAATCAACAACTAAAAAGTTTTCGTGGTTTTAAAGTGAAACTTAAGTTGATAATTTTTACGCAATTCTTGCGCAATTTGCAAAAGTAAATAAACATATTGCAAAGTAAATAATTATTATAACAGTTAATCAGTTCATATACATAAAAATAATCGTAATAATAAAAGTTTTTAAATTTCTGAATAAGAAAAAAATTATTTGTATACCGCGACATTTAACACTTTCATTTTCAATCGCTCGCTGCATGTCGTTTCGTTAAGTTCGTCCAAGTTGTCGGTTTCGTTGAGTCGTGTTAAATAACAATAAATAAACAAAAACAACAACCAAAATAAAATAAACGAAATAACAAACCAAGAAAGTTAAAAACCAAGTTAGATATACACCTGAGTTAAATTTGATTGCAAATGAAATAAAAGTTACTCGGATTTGGAGTAATAAAATAACGAAAAATGCATTTGAATGCATATTTGTTGTGCCTAGGTGGGTATTCGAAAATTCACAGAGCAATCTATTTTGTAATAATCCTGAGCGGTTTTCCGTGCTAATTTGTTGTGATACCTCTCATAAATGATTTTTGTGGTTTTTATCTGCTTAAAAACCAAAGACTTAGGCAACGAACTTGAATTTAGTAATGGGTGCGAAGTGGCCAACCAATTGAGTTCAGGCAGCTCTATAAATAAACGCAGTGCGGCTTAAAACAGTTTCAACACTTAAATTGAGCTACATTTTGTTGAGGAAAGAGAAAAAAGGGATCAAGTTTTTAGTTACCTTTATTTATCTTTCATCTTATTTAATTTTATTGTAAAAGTGAAACCCTAAGCTCAAGTTCAAGCTAAAACGCCTGGTTGTCTCTCTCCTTTTCAAATTAATGACCAAAAAAAAAATCATAATGCGCATCCGAATTAAACAAAAAAAAAAACGTGACTAAGTCTGCAACTTTCTTTGGCAGCAACCGCTGCAAAATCTTCCGCCAAGTGACGTCACATCACAAAACCAGTTGCCCGAAATGCAAATTGCGCACTCAGGCGTCCAAGGCCAATCAAATTGTCGCTAGCAGCTGTCCAGCTACTGCACAAAACACGTAGATACAAAACCTATCTATCGGATACTACAGCGACACGTTTTGTAGCGCCTGTAAGTGTCTATTGGTATTACCGCAACACGTCGGCCTATCCATAAACATTATGCAACTACTACAAAATTGTTGCGCTGTCATCGCTTGCTGCACAGAGACAAACTCCGGCGATTTGTTGTTAATGTGCGCGATGTCCACAATTTAATGTTATATTTATCCATTGCTTCGGAAGTTATTGTTGCTTTTTTGTCTCTTATTGTCCGCGTCACAGCATGACCGTTGCTGAATTGCAAATATTTTCCAACATCGCTGACAATTTATTTTCCCCAGCCGGTTAGCTGGGATTTTCACTTTCGTTGGCATCAAAGCAATATAATAATAGAAACAGCTGCTTGATTGCCTACTTGCATTTGTTTGCGGGGATTTTCGTCTGGAATTCAGTTTGCTTGAATATTAAAGAGCTGCAAAATACATTTTTGGTCATTTTCATAAGAAAAATTGTAGTTTTGATTGTAAAAAATTGAGAAAATTACGACTTGGAAATTAAATACGTTTAACAGAAGCCGGATACTTATTGCTGAATATGTTGAGAAATAAGAAATATATATTTTTTAAACAAAAAAAAAATTTTTTTAGGTAAAAAAAACAAGTTTATAAGATATACTATAGAAAATACTTAAATTCTTCTTAATGCCAGTAAATTAATAAGGCAATAAATATTACAATCTATAAGTAACTATAATGAAAAACTCAGCGTTTTATATGATTAAAATAAGATATAAGGAAAAGTTAAACTTTAATTGAATATCAGTGAACGGCCTTTTTTGCCTTTATTTATCGATAAATCAATTAAAATTATATTATATATATAAATATCTGCATAAAACTTAGCGTTTTAACTTATGCACAGCTCCGTTGCGTTGAGTAATGCCACAAATTGGCATTACGCATCTGTAGTACTACAACCAAAAATGAGAAAGTATGTCGCTGGTACGTCTCTCTCTCTCTCCCTCTTTGTCTCTCGCTCTATCTCACTCTATCGCTCTGCCGATCTCCGGCAGTACTGACCATGCATATCCGCATGTAGCTCTTCAACTGAAGCGTTTAATGTTTATTTACTTTGCTGTGACATAATCGCAGTTCGCATTTGTTACGCGCCCTCTAAATGACTCGCGATTTTTTGGCTTGTGGCTTTAATACCTCTCGAGTTATTGGGGAGTATACAATAAAACTGATTCTTTATGCAGAGGCAGAAGCTCAAGGTCGCCTTTAGATTTCTCTTCGCCACTAAAAATTGATTTTATCTTTGATCTCTACTCATACGATTCGGGTTAAGCTGTTACAGTTTGTCTTGAGATTTTGGTTTTATTATTTTTGTTTTTGTTTTTTTTTTTCGTTTTTGTGCGCCACTCATTAACATTTTTCGAGGCGTGCACTGCAACTTTGTCACTTTCACTTGGGAATAAAATTGCTCATACCAATGGTAAAATGCTTTTTGTAGTGCTTACATTTGTTTTTTTTTTTTGTAGCTGCTGTTGTATTTTCTTGCCGCTGCGCCACACAATGAAATATTGGACAATTATACGACAAGCCTTTTGGCTCACATATAGAAATGATTTCGTATGAAAAGTGAATGCCCCATTGGCAAATGGCACTGCTCAGCACATTTCGCATAGACCAACAAATGGATAATTGTTTGATGGAAAATAAAAAATAGTTATTATATATATTATTTCAAATTTAGGTTACTAACATCACAAAGCAGATAATTGATTCAAAAGATGTTTGGTCTCATATATTAAAGAACTTTTATTTAAGCAAATAGATCAGAATTCAATATAGTCTGAGCGAATGAATTGATAAGAATATTAGTAATAATACAAAAAAATATATACAAGTTGTAAATAATTATGCTCGAGTCCAATTAAATGCTAAGCAATTTATACTTCTTACTGTTTATAAATATATTGTCGTAAATTGAACAATCTATGCAATATTGTATTCTTTTGGATTGAAGGTGGTATTTGGAAAGCTGGGATTAATCTAATATCCTTTTATGATCGTTTTATTAATATGACATTTAATTTGATTGCAGTGCTTGGAGCTGGCATCTTGATGCAGACCCAAGGTTCCACAGAGGAAGATGACCAGCCAATGCATTTGACAAACGATGGTAAGTGTTTGGAATTTGCTAAACATGGGTATTCATAACTTTAACTATTAAGGCAGCGTCTTTCTTCCAGCCGCAATTGCACGACAAACGGCTCGGACGGCAGCTGGTCGAGGATTTGGAATATAATGCGAACTCAGCTGGCAGCATCAGCAGCGCCAGCAGCAGCAGCAGCAGCAATGCCAGCGAGGATGATGTGGAGGATGACAGCGAGTATTATGACAGCGATGAGGATCAAACTGAGAGTGGCAGCGATGGCAGCAATGAGTCCTTGCCACGCCTGCTCTCATCCTCGACATTTCATCGCATCTCTGAGACGCTGGGCGCTCTAAATACAGTGGGTCACATGCTGGTGGACATGACACGAGGCGGCCAGGAGGCCAAGACGGAGAATGGTAGCAGTAGTAGTAATAGTGGTGAAGGGAGCACAACCAGCAGCACCACCGCCACAGAATTTAGCGACCACACAACTGCAACTCCTCTATTCAAATCACAATCGGTGCCTGGCATCTCGGGCAAGATACTGGATAGCACAACGCAGACACTGTCCGCAAATAGTTTGCTGCCAGCGGGAAAACCGGCCAATTTGAGTGCCATTCAGGTGGCCACAAAACGTATTGGCCAGACGGAGGGGCTGGCGCCGGGCAACCCCATGTTCGTGGAGAACAAGGAGGCCAAGCAGCAGAAGAAGAAGCGCAAGAAGAACAAAAACAAGCAGAAAGTGAAGAAACCCAATGAGGAACAAAGCCAAGCCACCCCACAATCATTGCAGAAAATTAAAATACCCACAACACCACGCACAACCACTACCACCACCACCATCAGCAGCAGCAGCAGCAGCAGCAATGGCTTCACTAGCAGCACCATTGGCAGCTCCACAACATTACGCCCACTTGACCAGGTGGCTTTGGCCACCGAGGAAGCTGGCACCGCTAAGGATGCGGAGAACTATTGCAAGACGCCCAGCGGTCGTCCGGGACGTTGCGAGGATCTCAGCAGCTGTCCTGCTCTGCTCCTGAATTTAAGCAGCCTGCGAGAGTCGCTCTGCTTTAAGAGTCTCTTTGTGCCTGGCGTGTGTTGTCCCTTGTCCGCTGGCGCCTCGCAGAGCTCCACAGTGCTGACCACCCAGCGTCCACTGAAGCTAACCGCTAGGCCACAGACGAGCAGCACTACCCTGGCCACAACAAAACGACCCATCACACTGCGACCCACAGCCAGACCCAGTTCCAGACCAACTTCCGGCCTGGTGCTCATACCACAGAAGAAACCACCGACAACAACAACGACAACAACTACTGAGGAGCCACTTGAGCCAGAGGATCTAGATGAGATTGCCAATAACATTGTCGATCCGGATGAGTGCGGTCAGCAGGAGTATTCAACGGGTCGCATTGTCGGCGGCGTGGAGGCGCCCAACGGTCAATGGCCCTGGATGGCAGCCATCTTCCTGCATGGCCCAAAGCGCACGGAGTTCTGGTGCGGTGGCTCGCTAATTGGTTCCAAGTACATCCTGACAGCGGCGCATTGCACCAGAGATTCTAGACAAAAGCCGTAAGTTACTAATGCATAAAATTGTCGAAACATCTTAGAAACAATATTAAAGTACGTTAAGAAAGTATAAAATATTTTCCCTTTGAAAACATTAATTAAAATTAGAAAATAAAACTTTAAGTGAGTTCAAAATCATTCCATAATTTCCATTATAAGAATTAATGAGTTCCTTACTACAATTTTTTTTTTAAAATATATTAAAGCTATAATTACATGCGAAAACTGAAAAGTGAGCTACTATTGAGTAAAGTAGAATGGATAACAAAGATAATTGCTTAAAACTGAAACGGAAAAGTTTTGCAGATAATTCGTTGTTCTAGGTACTTTTAAACAATTAAACACTATACAGTCTGTTGTATTTATATTTTATTATTTTATATTTTTATCCCTACTTCAATCATAATATGTGTAATTAAATCAATATTATTACTTACAGATTCGCTGCCCGCCAGTTTACGGTGCGTCTGGGCGATATAGATCTTTCGACGGATGCCGAGCCCTCCGATCCTGTCACTTTTGCCGTCAAGGAGGTGCGCACTCACGAACGGTAAGTCAGAATTCTCAGCTCGTCAACTCAAGCTAATTCATATTTATTTCGCATGCAGGTTTTCGCGGATTGGCTTCTATAATGACATAGCGATTCTCGTGCTGGATAAGCCTGTGCGCAAGTCTAAGTATGTGATACCTGTTTGCCTGCCTCGTGGGGCGCGTATGCCGCCGAAGGAGCGTCTACCCGGCCGACGCGCCACTGTTGTTGGCTGGGGCACCACCTACTATGGCGGCAAGGAGTCCACTAGCCAGCGGCAGGCCGAGCTGCCTATCTGGCGCAACGAGGACTGTGATCGCAGCTATTTCCAACCCATTAATGAGAACTTCCTTTGTGCCGGTTACTCCGATGGCGGAGTCGATGCGTGTCAGGTGAGTCGGAATATGATCCCGCATAGATTGACAAATTTAACAGCATCATCTCTGGCTTGCAGGGGGACTCTGGAGGACCTTTAATGATGCGATACGACTCGCATTGGGTGCAATTGGGCGTCGTGTCCTTTGGCAACAAGTGCGGCGAGCCCGGCTATCCGGGCGTCTACACACGTGTCACAGAGTACCTCGACTGGATACGTGATCACACAAAGGATTAGGCGTCCTAGTTGTAACTGTAGCTAGGCTTATGTACCCGCTAGTCTATATACGTTTAATGCTCTCTTCCTGTTGCTACTAATACTACATACTATACAACTACTGATATTTATGAATCCACCTGTATAAATAATATACACTCGCGAGCTTGAGTTGAAAATTCAGACTGACTTGCTCTGACGAGCAAGTCTTCATTTTATTGACAAATCTTAAAACTAAATACATCTGTTTCCTTATCTAACGCAGTCGCTTGTAAGACGACCACAGTGTAATTTCATCCCTCGCTATCTTTGGGAAATTCTAAGAATAGCGTGACCCGGCCTTTAGGTACCTAACCTAGAGTGTGCTGCATGAGCCCGCTAGCTGATACCCAGAGTGACACATGTTCATACTTGAACATTCTCCGGGGGGGGGCAGTAAATGTAATATTGATTAACTCTCTATTTTGTAATCATCTCATCCTTGAATATTCCGTGCGCCGCCAGAAGTTTGTAAGCTGTCTGTAGTTTATGCCCAGCAGTTTTCCCAGGTAATACATGGTTGCGTGGCATTACGTCCTGGACTTTATTAATCTCCTTCATCATTTGAGATGGCTTGATAAGTATAGGATTCAATCTTCCTTGATTTAAATCCATGAACAAATCAATTATTTTTTTGTGAATTGTTTCCGCTTCGTCGGTCCAATCCTTCAGTTGGAGAATGAGTAGCAAGAACTTAATTGCCTCCCGGTGTATTTGATATTGGACTTTGATTGATTCAGTGATATCATTCAATCTCATAGTCATTTCATTAAAGTTTTCGTTGACTTTTTCTGTCGTTGTTTTCACTAAGTTGACTGTTGCGTTGATAACTGAAGTCTGATTCTCCATATAGCTTTTCAAGTTTTCTTGGTTCGTCTTTAAGGTCTTCATGTTAACCATTGATATAACTTTTGATGAAACATCAATCCATCCGTTAGGGCATACATAGATAGTCTCACAATATCGTTTCTTTCTTCGATACGAAGGTTCCATTATAAGATTATTATTTTCTTCTATTGCGTCCAATTGTCGTCCGACTCTCGCTGTCAGATAGGCACTGTTGTTCAAATTCCATAAACTTGGGACATAATCCTTTAGCTTTTTCCAGTATTGCGGGAGCTTGCCGTGATACCTCCAAATAGGCTTGTAAATTGAAGTAGAATAGGAAGTCCCAGCTTGATGATGTTACTTCCACTTTTACAATCTTTTCTAGAAATATTGCTGATTCGTTTTCTAGCTCCCTTATATTTATTTTTGAGCTATTTTGATTGGAAATAATGACTCCAGTTGTCACGTGGAACATCATTAGCAGGCTTAAAATGATTGCTGCAGTCATGTTACTCCGGGTGCTTCTACGTAGAGTCTTTTGCTCTTCCTCTTGTGTTGGTAACGGACAAATTTTATTAATTGACCGTTTTATCTCTCCGTTACTTGTTTTAATTATGACAACTCTGGCTTTATTGTCTTCTCCTTTGGCGGTTTTTATGATTTTTCCCATTGGCCATTTTCCTGGATTTGTATTTTCCTGTTTGATCAGTACCACTTGACCCTCTTTAAGGTTTTCTTTGTCGCTTTGCCATTTTGTTCTCTTTTGCAGCGACACCAAATAGTCTTCTTTCCATTTTTTCCAAAATTCTGCAGTCATTCGCTGAATGTATCTCCATCTGTCTAGCGATCCTATCTGCCCATGCACGCCCATATTTTCTGGTGCGCTTATAAGTGGCCTGCCCACTAGGAAATGTCCAGCGGTGAGTACATCGTCCGTCTCGCTCTCATTTCCCATTGAGATTAAAGGCCGTGAGTTCAGCACTGCCTCTATACGACATAGCAGCGTAGAGAACTCCTCATAGGTGCAGCTATTGTTTCCAAGTATACGCTTTAAATGGTATTTCATGGATTTCACGCCAGCTTCCCACAATCCACCCATGTGGGGGCTCCCCGGGGGAATAAAATGCCAGGTTATGCCATCTTTTTGCAAAATTGGTGCTTTTGTATTGCTCAAAATAGCAGATTCTAAATCAATATTTAGTTTCCTTGCTGCTCCAACGAAATTTGTTCCATTATCGGAGTACAGGTGATTGCTTTTGCCCCATCTCGCCAAGAATCGATGCAGACTTTCCAGAAATTTATCCGTGGTCATGTCGCTGACCAGCTCCAAATGGATTGCTTTTGTAGCCATACAAATGAAGATGCAGACGTATCCCTTATAAGCTTTTTGCCCTCGTCCTTTTGAGCATCTAATTTGGAATGGTCCCGCATAGTCTATGCCCGTTGCGTAAAATGGAAACTCTCCGATCACTCTATAAGTGGGCCAGTTTTCCATGATTTGGTTAATTGACTCCTGTCTGTATCTAAGGCATGTGACACATGCTCGGAAATGTTTTCTTATCAGGTTGCGACAACCAAATATCCAGTATTCCCGTTGTATGAAGTTTTTCATTAACTTGATTCCTCCGTGTAGGGTCATTTTGTGGTCCTTATCGATCAGTAGCCAAGCCAAATGGGATTTTCCTATGATGATGGGATGTTTTACCGAATGGTAAGGCGGAGTTTTGTAGTCGACCTCCAACTCTCAGAATTCCTTCATCGTCCAGAAACGGGTAGAGTGGTAGTAGCTTGTTTTTAGCCTCCAATCGATTTTTGTTCTGCAGTTGATGAATCTCTTTTCCGAAGTCTAGTTGCTGCTGAAGCTTTATAATTGTTGATTTTGCCTTACTCCAAAGGTTAATGTCTGTGGGGGATGTTTGCGTGATTTTTGCCCGAAGCTTTGCTATAAATCGTAAAATATTAACGATTACGCTTTCCAATTTCGACAAACTCGAATATTTAGACAGCAATTTTGTCAATGGATCGTCTTCATTCAACGTTGCTGCCACTATCAAGATCTCCTCTTCTTTTTGTACTGGCCACTCACAGGCTGGCTGAGTTAGCCACTGTGGCCCATGCCACCATGTCGAATGATGTTCCAGTTTTTTTGGTGTGATTCCTCTTGAAGCGACGTCTGCTGGATTCTCTTCTGACTTCACGTAGTTCCATTTTACTGATGGTAAATGGGTCGTAATGTCATCCACCCTGGTTTTCACAAATTTGTCCTTACTGCGTTTATTTGTAATCCATGCAATTGTAATTTGCGAGTCGCTCCATGCGTTGATTTGACCTCGGCAGTTCATGGTGGATGAGATTCGAAACAATAGTTTTGCCAGAAGTTGAGCTGCACATAGCTCTAACTTGGGATTTACCTTGCTTCTTGAAGCAAGCAAGGTGACTTGGCTACCTATTTTTGCGTATACTACGGCAGCATATGCTTTCTCTGAGGCGTCACAAAATCCATGAAGCTCAATGGCTGTGAGATTATATAGATTACGTATAGTGTAGAACTATATTTCCAGATTCGACGATTAAATTCGAACTCTGAACGCGGCGCGAAATTCAATTTATATAGATTACGTATAGTGTAAAACTATATTTCCAGATTCGACGATTAGTTTCGATCTCTGGACACGGCGCAAAATTCAATTTATATAGATTACGTATAGTGTAAAACTATATTTCCAGATTCGACGATTAAATTCGAACTCTGTTCGCGCCGTGTCCAGAGATCCGGCTCGAAGGACCAAAATGTATAAATAATATACACTCGCGAGCTTGAGTTGAAAATTCAGACTGACTTGCTCTGATGAGCAAGTCTTCATTTTATTGACAAATCTTAAAACTAAATACATCTGTTTCCTTATCTAACGCAGTCGCTTGTAAGATGACCACAGTGTAATTTCATCCCTCGCTATCTTTGGGAAATTCTAAGAATAGCGTGACCCGGCCTTTAGGTACCTAACCTAGAGTGTGCTGCATGAGCCCGCTAGCTGATACCCAGAGCGACACATGTTCATACTTGAACACCACCTATCCCCCCACAACTCAATTGCTATTCAATTGTTTACCATATTATGCGTAGTTGCGAACAGCATTTGTTATTTAAATTATTTAGACCTAAACGATAAATAAAAAATATCTGTGTAAAATTTTAAATGCCCTAAAGTCGAAAGTATGTGGAAGACGGATTGTTGTGTATTCTGATAATTGATAGTCATTAATATTTAAGCCAATTTTGCATGCTTGGGTTGAAGAGTCTCCAAGATAGGGTATACCATATAATTAACTTTAGTAGGCCTTCACATTTAATATATTAGTATTCCTGATAAAAACCTGGCTATTCTTATTTCGAATAAGGTTTTGAAATCGCGTAATTAAAGAAAAAATAAAGTTTAAAGTTGTGAGTAAATCGATTGTGAGCTGTGATTGTACGAGGGGGAAGTTCTTCGTATTCCCAATGTAAATAAACATTAGCCGGAAATGGGCAAGGGGTGGAGCGGGCGAGGGGTGAAACAGAGCAACCAGATATTCGAACCAAGTTCAACAAGCAGCGGGGCAAATGCCTCTTTTAGTTCTCGTTAAGTTCTCAGGGCTTTCGAACGCTTCAGTTTTGTTTTGACATTTGCCGGCAACGCGCGCGCTTTTTTCCGCTCTCCTTATTTAACAATGAACGACTGTTGAATACATTCAATTAGTTTATGGGGAACTTTAATTAACATTAGAAATCATCGGAAGCTAATAACCTTTTTTTGGTAATTGCACTGATAAGCATTTTTGTGTTGTGAGGCAAAAAAAAAGATTGCGCTTCTTGTTTTTGGAAAGCTTTCAGTGCATAAAACGCGTGGTAAGTCCAATACTCAAATTTAGCTAAAGCTCTCTCCCTCTCTCTCTCTCTCTCTCCTCTCTTGCGACCGTAACGGGTGAGAGACAGTGAGAGTGAACGTGAGCGTGAAAGAGAGAGAGAGAGAGAATGAGAGAGAGAGAGTGAGAGTCAGCTGTAAAGGGTTGCGAATCATCAAATAGGCATGGTGGGTCATATAAATTATAATTATAAATTCTGATCTTATTATTGCTTAAAGCTTATAATTTAAATAAATCTATTGCAGACAAGTAAGGTATATGCTAATAATTGCTTGTACTAAAATATATAATCACGACTTGTAGCTTCATTAGCTTTTAGTTATAAGCTTTGCATATTGTTATGCTAAATGCTATGCAACACAAAAGCTTCGAAAAGCTCTATGCTTTGCTTAATATGCTGTTATTGGGGTGCTTTCAGTGCGATTTTTATGCTAAAATGCTTTTTGCATTTAACAATTTAGTTAGCTGAATCAAAACACGGTAACATCTTTGGAAATCATATCGTAATACATATATTAAATATGGCATCGTATTGAAATAAAGCCAGATCAAATATACTTGAAATAGAAATAAATTAAAGTAAAAAAGAATCTTGTTCCCGCCCGGGTTCGAACCGGGGACCTTGTGCGTGTGAAGCACACGTGATAACCGCTACACTACGGAAACTCTTGGAACAAGCACAATCTAAGGCCGGTTAAGAGCCACAGCAATAATGTTGTCTTTTTTTGTTTTTTAAATTATGGTCCAAGAATTGTAATAATAAACTACAATTATTACCACATTATGCGGGCGGTTGTCATACATATAAAATAACAATAAATTATTAAGAAGTCAAAGTAAAAAGTAAAGTACAAAAATTTAAAGCTCATGGAATGATTTTTATAAATACAAGGCATTTATTTATAGCTAACTAGCATATAAATCCCAGGATGAGTATTTTTTTTTTTTAAAAATAAATATTAAAGATTTTTCTTTGTTAATTTAATCACAAATTAAATGAAAAAAGGTTTGTTCCCGCCCGGGTTCGAACCGGGGACCTTGTGCGTGTGAAGCACACGTGATAACCGCTACACTACGGAAACATCTGCCGTTTCCACGGCCCAATATGACTCAATAATGCTGCCCACAACCCATTGAGAGGGGGTCCGAGACAATTACTTTCTTGGTCCACAGCGTAAACTATGAATTGCGCTAGAGTTTGACAAACTCTTGCCACGCCCGGTGTTAATTGGCGACTTGCCAGGCCGCCCACTTTCAATGGCATTCGAATTGGCAGAGAGGGCACACAAGGCATTCAAAGCATTTCGCTGGAGTTCAGAAATGTCTGAAACATGCACACAGATTACCAATTCATGTTTCCCCCATCAACCCCTCAATTGCTCAACCCCTCGGTTACCTTTAAATAAATTTGCTCACGCTGATCCTTAATTAAAATTCCCATTGTCTATGCTGGCCTGCATAGATTTTTACCGTCCCCCTTCCTTCAGCGGCAAGAACATGTCTCTGGCTCTGGCACACAATTAATATGCAGGCCAAGAACATTTTCTAACTGCTCGCACTCGTTATAATTACGCATTTAAATTGGCACAAAGGCTGAGACCAGTGAAGAAGCCTGACTCCTGGCCAGGGATATGGCCAGCTTTGGTTGTGAATGTTGAGTTAGCTCTATCTGTCGGTGATTCTACTCTAGCCCAGGGCATTTTTATTTTGTGAAGAATTGTGACTGTTCATTGTAGTAGATATCGTTGTTAGGTTTCCAACTATTAATTCTTAGACAAATTTAACTTTTAACAAATATTGTCTTAGATTTGAATTTATTGTGCATTTTATTAAGCTCATTCATTTGACTAAAAAAATAAATAGATAACTATTTCATTTGCTTTTCGCTGTCATGTGTTTTTTTTTTTTTATATACTCCGGTGTGTTTTAAATCCCGCCGCTATTCATAGTGTTCGTTCAGTCAGCTGTGGAATTTGAAACAGAGTACATAAATATAACAAAAAAAAACTTGACTATAGCCACTGAAAATCTAAATGTTAAGAAGAGCTTAGCAAACAATAAATAGTTAAATAAAAAATATTTTCCATCTGATTTTCAATAATTAGTTATACAATCAGTTCATTTATAATGCGAATTAAAGTTGAAAAATTTCGACGAAGTAAATTGAAATAAAATATTTTATTTAAACGTCATTAGTTTGACTTTCTATTCTTAACATAAGGATGTAGATTATATATATGAGAGGACTCATTGCAACAATCGTCAGTAAATGGACGTGGTCTAGCAAAGATCTGAAATATATTTAGTCTATGACATTCAGCGTATTTAATCTTCGGCCGACCAAAGATAAATCTTATTTCTAGTTGTTGTTGTTGTTGTTCTTGTTGCTGTGTTTGCTATTGTGACTGTCTGTGTGGCATGGCCCCATAAATTTGGGTCAATGGGAAAAACGTCAGAATTGAGTAATTACAACATAATTTTCAATTTTGCAGTTTACGTTGTAAATTAATTTGCGGTCGACATTTGCAAAGCGCGCCGCGTTCAATGTGTATGTGTGTATGTATTTCGGCAACGCCTAGCTAGCAGCAGCAACAGCCGCTTGCAGCCCACAGCATGCCTCCCCCCCCCCCCCTGCAGCAGACTCGTCTCGACTCGACTCGGGTCTCGAGTCTGTGCTGATGAAGCTCACAATCGTGACTGGGCGCGGCTGTGGAGCATGTGCGGGGTCACAACAATTATAGCAACAATTAAGGGGCAGCTGGGCTCATTGTTGGATTTGGGTATGGTGCAGGCGAGCTGGGGTGGTGCCGTGGTTTGGCGTAGAGCGGGGTTATTGTTGGCGACGCCGTTTGTTGTGCATAATTAATTTGCATTTATTTTGCACGTTCGTGCTTACGATTTTGTTCCTCTTTTTGTTGTTGTTTTTTTTTTTTTTGTGTTGCTGATGCGGGCTTGGATTGTTTGGGGTACTATTTGAGGTCTGGGAAAAGTGTTTACGATTTTACAGTTGAGCGCATTTTAATTGAAAGAACTAAAAGACAAGCCAGTGTCAACGACACATGCGTCGAATAAGTAAGGGGCAACATGTGGAGTGCCAAAGAAAGATGGTAAGGAGCATTGTGGGTGGGGTTGGTGAAGGCATGTGGCTGGGGCAGCGGCAGCGGCAGCGACAGAGTCTGTTGTCAACAGCTGGAATCATGTGGGGTGGCTTATGTAGGATGCAATAAAAAATTGACCCGAAAATGTGTAACAAATGCTGTGACATATTTTTACCAAACGTCGAATGCCTCACCCCGCTGCCACAAGCCCGACAAGCCCCACACCCAAAAACCCCTAACTTCCCCCAGGCCGCCCAAACCGATACGCCGTTAAGTTACCCGCTGCCAATGATCCTGAAAAGGAAACAGCACCAAAGCGAGTCACAAAAGGGTGATTCAAATGGGTGCTGCGTAGTTGGCTAAAAGGCGTGCTGGTTGCGAGGGGTCTGCTGAGGGTGGGGGTGGGGGGTTGTGAGCGTGTGTGTATAGTGAAAATCGGTTGCGGGCAACATTTGTTTTGGGCTACAGCACAGCAAATGTGCAAAAATGAATATGGCACAAAAATATAAACAAAAAAAAACAAAAAAACAAACAAAACGCAAAAAAAATAAAAGAGAGAATAAAAAAGAACAAAGTAAGGCAAATGGCAAAAATCTGTAACTGTAACTGCAACATGGCATGAACTTAATCTGCTGACGATTGTTTTTGTTGTTGTTGTTGTCGTTGATGTTGATGTTGATGTGGTTGTTGTTGTTGTTGCTCAATTTGTAGCCCGTGCATGGCAGCAGCTACTTTGATGGCAGAGGGGGAGTTGTAGCAGAAGATGGAGCAGCAACCGAAGCAGCAGCAACGCCAATCCAAACCAAATACCACCGCTTTTTCAATATTGCGGCAACAATTTTCATCGTTGTTTGTATTTGCCAGCGTTGTAATAATGAAAGCAACGATTGGGCGTGTTACAATTCCTGCCATCCCCACCCCTCCCCTTATTTCGGTATGGGTTTCGGGTTGCGGCATTACGCCGCTGCAAATGGCGGTTAACGGCTTTTTGGGGGCAGGCGTCGGGCATTTTGGGTGGAGGTCAGCTATCCCGGCTCGGGGTGTTCATTTAATTGAAAACAGCAAGGCAGCACTTAAACTGAAACCGAAACAGATGGAAATGAAAAACTTGCAATAATTGCTGAGAAGGCGCTTAAATCGACTTGAGATCCCAAAGGTCCAAGTTTGCAGCAGCTAAAGTTCAAACCTTACTCAAGTGTGCAGCTAATGAATTCTTCATAGAGTTAAATACGAAAGTTATTGGCCAACTCTCTCAATTACCAGCACATTAAAACATGCAACCGAAATGAAGAGAATAACGGGCCGTAAATAACATTTAAGCAAATCCACTCGGATCGAATATTATATTAGATGGGTAGATAAATTTCATTTATTATTAAGCAAGCAATTTTTGCGTGGCAATCATAATTTAATAAAACTTTTATAGACAGAATTGAGAGGATATAACCAATTTCTGGGACATAGAAATAAAATATATACATTTATTCTTATTAAATATGTATATAAAGTAAAATGTGATTTACATACAGTAAAATAATGAATATTTCAGCATTAGTTTTTTAATGTGTTATTTTCCCTTTAACATAAATCAAACGTATTTGTGGGAAAATAATCGAAAATATTTCAAGTCAAATATTTACATTTCTATATTACTTTTGGCTTAAACGATTTTGGAGTGTTTTCCGTTAATTATATTTGTGTATTAGAAGTTGATTATTCCAATGGATAAAATATTTGGATATATATACAAAATGAATATGTATTGTAGTAATATGTAGATTTACAAAGAAATCTGTAATATGTTTCTCAGCATTAGTTTTCTAATCCCTTTAAAGGTTTCTTTTTCCATTAGATGTTGTACCTAAATCAACAGTTAAACTTGGTGAGCCGATAGAGAAACGTTGAGAAACCAGATCCATTCACTGAAATGTTTCTATATTTATATCAATTTAAATGTGATACGAGCTGCCGAGTGCGTACTTAAGAGCCATTGCTGATGTTTGTGGGTGTAACCTGATATTTTTGCTTGTTGCAATTGGCGGCGCCATTCCTTTGTGCAACTGACGCCTACACATCGAGCAATGCGCTGCTTGTGGCGCCCCACTGTTGCAACACACAGTGTTATCGTTGGCTTTATATGTATATGTATTTGTATATGTGCACCCATATGTGTAGTGGCCGCTTGTAAACAAGCAGCGCAAAGGGATACAATGGCAGGCCGGTCGCTTGGACATACCAGACAGAGCAGACTACGCAGTGGGTGGCTTGGTCTGGACAAACAGTCGTCCAACCAGCGGCGAGTGGTAAATGCAACTCTGAGCTCGTTGAAACGCATGCCATCCGTTGTTGCGTTAATGTCAAAGAGTTGATCTGGGGCTGTTTGCCACCATATCTATCTGCCCTTATCCCTTACTCTACCCTGCGTTGGCAGCAGCAGAAAACCAATAAGTCAAACGACCAAAAAGGCTTAACGGACTATAAAAAGCAAAAGGCAACACGAAAGACTCAGCACAAAATTACAACGGCTGCAAAAAAAAAAAAAAATAAAATTAAATAAAAGCAGCGAGTTGAAGAAATAACCAGATTGACGAAAACTTTGCTTAATCCAACGAAGAAGAAATGCTCTTAGCAACTGCTGCACAACGTGTTCTTAAATAAAATAAATGGGTATCTTATGCTTATTTAAGATATTTGAAAGTTAGACTTGCTTCCATTTCACAACATTAAATGCTTTTAGAAAGTACTGCGAAGTTCGAATAGAATATGTGTTCGCTAATAAAATAAAATACGTATCCATATCTAAATGATCAAGTCTTTATTTAAGAATATGAATATTTAATAATATATATACATTCAAATATTGTAATCTGGATACTTAAACTATTTCTGAGCTCGCTGATACACGGTTTAAGAGATTTAATTCAATTTTTGGAAACTAAAAATCCGTATTAAGAAACCTTACCACTTTTCGCATTAAAGCAGTTTTTAGATATATACGGAAGCTTAACGGCTTTCAACTTAAATTAAATTTAAATTTCTTTTTGTACTTTAACCAAATAAGTATCAAACTTACATATACAGCCTGAATCATTATTGTACTGTTTTTTAGTTGTGTTTAGTGGTAGCTTTGGCGCACGTTTACTTTTGTATATAGAGAGATATATCTATCTGTTTCACAACCTTTACTAGCTATATTAGAATGCCATAAAACTCGTCGAAAGGGCATCGCTGGCAATAATAACAACACGTGCTGTTGTTGACTGTTTTGTACTGTGATTGCCGTATAGCAGTCAAGATCTATGAGCTGCCGTTGCTCTTGATACTGTTGTTGCTGTTGTTGCTGTTGCTGCTGTTGCTGCTATTGCTGCTGTTGTTACTGCTGTTGCTCGTCCAGCGACCCATTTGTGCCGAGTGTGTGACAATAAAATGTTTACTGATAGGCAACAGCAGCAACAACCACACGAATGAGAAACCCGGTCGAGCAATTGAATGTGGCACAAACTGCTTGCCGGATGGCTGGCAATGTCTCACTGTATGTGTGCGTGTGCTTTTGCTTATGTGTGTATGTGTGTCTGTCTATGCGAGTGGGTGAGCCTGTCATCTATTAAAAAAGGTTGCCAAAGCAAACTAAATTGCAAGCAAAAAGCAAAGTCCGGCGACTATTATAAATAATAAATGCTGACTGGTCAAGCCAGCGTCGAGTCTAGAGAGTCTACAGTTGAGTCCTTATGCACCCCACACCTACAACATACTAAGCCACACTGCAACAGCACACAGCCTGCCTCCCGCTCCAAGTCAAACCCAAGGCGCAACTTTCGGCGCCGGCTAAGCAAAAACAATTTGCCATGTTCTCTTTTTTTTTTTTTGTTTTTTTGGTTTTCTCTCTTTTTTCCCGGCTAACGCGCCCTTGGCTCATAAATCTCAACCAAGAGTGAAATAAAGCTAAACGTAGCGGAGCAGATACGACAACTCTGGGCTCTGCTTGGGGTTTGGGCTGCTTTTGGGTGCTAGGCACCTGGCAAATTGATTTGTTGGTTTATTTGGCTACCTTTACGTCTTGCCCTTCCCCTCCTTACCACCAATGTCTCTGCAAGGGCGAGGCCTGTTTGTGTCATAAAATACGACGACGGGATGTGTTATATGAAGTGTCCTGCCCCAAAATGACATTACGATGAAGTGTAGGCAGCTGCAGGCGTCGCTATAAAGCAATTTACAATTCTGCACCCCCCCTCCCAACCCGTCCCACACACAAGCTTACAGCCCCCTAGCGTTGCCCTTGATCGATTCAATTAGACGGCCAGCCGCCTAATGTCTTTAATTTAAATCAATCAATCAATCAATCTAGCCAGCTAGAAAGCTAGCCAGCTAGCCAGCTAACAATAGCCCCACCTTTTTGTTATTTTAGTTTGGAGGTTTTTCTACTGTTTTCCTTCCGTTTTGCTTATTTTTGTTTTTTTGGGCAACAGCTTATCTAGCCTTCATTTTTATTCGGCTGCTTTTAGCTTTGGATGGGCTTAGTTTGAATTGATTGGGCCGCCTTTAGGTTTTGGCCCTGACCCACTCTTTCCACAAATGCTTATGCTGCTGCTTAGTTTTAGGCAGCAGCTTACGCATTTTGGGCCTTTTGTCTTTTTCGGCTAAGCTACTTAATTTATTTGACCCTATTCATGTGTCTATTCTGTGCAAATTTTTAAAGCGATTCCAGAGCTGATATCAAATTGCCAGCAGCTTCCAGTTGCCACGCCCTCACAGTAAAAGGTGAAACAGCACATGACCTGCATTTATATTGTCCCTAAGAATCATAAAAGTGTGTATGTGAATGTGTGTGTGTGTGTGTGTGTGTGTTTGCTTAAGTGTGTTTGCTCAAGTGTATGTACTCTGAAGTCGCTTTATCTGATTGCCGTTTACATTTTGTACTTTTTGGATTTAGGATGTTTGTATTAAAATTGTGAGCTCTGTGAATTTCGCAACTTGGCTAAAAGTCAGTAGGGGTTTCACTACTTACTAACTTATTGTTCAACTAAAATTTGCCAACATTGCAGCTAGATAAAATATGAAAAAGTATTTTTATCTTTCATTTATCACAATATTCATTGCATTAAATTGAGTTGAGTTTTATAAATGGAACACGCTGGCAATTGCATGACTTGCGTCTTGACTTGTGTGTGTGTTGTAGAATGATTTTCCCTTTTAAATTCACTTACCCTTATTTATTTTATTTAATATTATAGTTTATTTGATTTAAGCCCGAATTTCTTTGTATTTCTTATCAGTCTTAAAGGCATCTAAAGCATATTTCTTGTTGCTTGATTGCTCTTAATATTTTGTTCACTTAAGTCTATAATCTATTCAAGCAATACAAAATAAATAATGTTGAATTTATTTTGTTAGAGGGTTAAATACTTTTGCTGGCCTGCTATTATTTTAAGTACTCGAATAAAATATTAATATTATTCATATGCTTGGAACATTTAATCGAGTACTTCATAATGTGCAAGTAGCGAGTCTTCCAAAAACTAAATGTCAAGGCATAGATTGGCTGACGAAATGGAGACGATTGTGATTTGGAGAACGTTGTTTTGATTGCATGACCTGCATATATGCAGCGACGCTTCGCTTGCTGCCATTTGCTTGCAATCTTTCAATAATTCATGATGCAATCAATAACGTAAACTAACAACACGTGCCTCTAACAGCATTCGAACGGAGGACAACGAATGAGTTAGAAGTTGTGGATGGTTACCATTCTTAACCGTTAGCTGACTGGCATTTTGTTTGCATTTAGCTACGATTCGTTTCACTTGCATATTTGGCCAATAAATTGCCGTGTGCTTTGTGCTTTGTGCTCGTGTCCTGTCAACCTTATCCTAACTTTCATCGATGTATGCCTGTATGCCGCATCGCTATCAAAATGTCAAAGTTCAATGTGCAATTTAAATGCAGAACACTGCAATTGGATTTGCTGTTGCTGCCTCGCTGCAGGTGCACAGAAAAAATGCATGCAATTTGTATTTAAATGCGCCGCAATTTGCCGCAGCTGCTCGAGGGAGGAGGGAGGCGGGACGTGGCAGATTGGCAGAGCGGGCGACCGAGAGTGGGATTTATAAGGAATATAGCCTGTGGCTATGTTTAATTGGCAAATAAAAATGTGCACTTAACGAAAATTCTATGCATTTGAATTGCTAGACGAAAATTGAAAATTTATTGCGAAAAATCAACACCGATCAAAAAAGTATACTATGGAAATGTACATAGGCTGCAGCACACATAAGCACACACACGCATCCACACACACACACACACACGCATTGAATTCGCGCAGGAAGCATCGATTATTCAAAACATCCGCAATTGCGCTAATCGACAATAGCGCCATCTAGTGCCTACCAGTCGCAGTTTGTCAAAATCATTTCGATTTTGGTTTTTGTTCTTGTTTCTGTTTCTGTTGTTGTTGTTGTTGTTGCTGTTTCCCCTTTTTTTCTACGGCACAGTGTGTTAAAGCTTAGTGTCTATTGTCACACACGCACACTTAACAAAATACATACCCGCAGAGCGCACACTCACACACACACACACACATGCCCTCTTCATTCATATGCATGACGATGTGTCCATTTTTGTGGCTTGTCATTAATGCATAAAAAATGCTAATGGGGCCAACGTTTATGGCGTCGCTTTTGGCTAAAAAGGAAAAAGGTGTAAACTGTTCATGCCAGTTGTTTTTGTTGTTGTTGCTATTGGGGTAAATGTGTTGTCGTAATGCCTTTTAAATGAAGTTGTGCGCCATTTGCCATTTGAAGTTTTTTTTTGTCTTTTTTTGTTGTGATTTTTTGCACCGTTTGCACTGATGGCCAAAACACATACAGCCAAATTGACTTGCGGGATGGAATTATCCTGAATGGCAGATTAGTAGCAAGCATCTTACGTCCGACTCTTGTAATGCTTAAGGATTTTTATAGCGTAATTCCAAGTGAATTGGCACTTTGACACTCAGTTACGGCTATACTACTAAGTAGTATCTGGAATAATGCCAGCACATGTCCGGCTGTTGAGCAAAATGTCTTTAATAATGCAACGGGCATCGAAACTCAACTAGAGCAAGAGATCGAATTGTGTTGCACAGAGAGCGAGAGAGAGAGGGAGAGAAAAAGAACTGTTAGAACATACAAATATTTTTGGGATGTGCGTATATTTTTTATAGGCTGATCACATAATAATTTAATCTGTACTTAATAGAAACGCTTTTGGGATAAAAGTAATATAGTAGAAAAGAATTTTGATTTATCTAATGGCTTGTGTGTGTAATTAATAAATTACGACTATCAGATAATTTCGCTATATAATTTTAAGTGTCTGGAACACAACACATTGTTTTATTGAAGATTAAGGGTTTTCTGGTGCTGCTGGCGATACAATTTTAATGTCATGCTGACTTGTACCCAAACAATGTCCCAATGGAATACCCAAAAAAAAAAGGTTGCTTCCAAAAGGACGATATTCAATTTACCTTTTGTGACACTTTTAGGTGGCACATTTCGAGATACTGACCCAAGTCAGTTGCTATAGCTGTATCTTAAGCTCCATCTTTAAATGTATCTGCGCCACTGTAACTGCTCTGTAAATAGGAAAAGGAAAAGATCACCACAAACCAACAACAACAAAAACAATTGGAAAACAAAAGCTTTTGCTGCATGTGCATGCGTGTGCCTCTTCCGCCAAGGTATGTGTATGTGTGTGTGTGTGTGTGTGTGTGTGTGTGCGCTTGTGTTTGTATTTGTGAGTGTTTGCTTTAGTGTTATCTGTGCATCAGCATCAGCGGCGCGTAACGCGAACATTTTTCAAAGCAACACAGCAATAACGAACAATAACACACAGCTCAGATACAGATAAAGGATATGGACGATGGCGATGGCGATGACACTCCTGGAATCTAACCCGTGCGCGGAGTTGAGTTAGTCTCCTTTTTTCTGGGCGTGACACGAACGTGTATGAGTTCTTCTGGCAAAGTTTGCAATAAATGCATTTTGAATACAGATTCATTCTCTAGTTAGTTGACATAGCGAAAAGTTTTCATTGAAATAATTCATGGCACAAACAGGCATTAAAGTTTATGCTTTTAACTTTTCTATTTGTTGCAGCTTTACTTGTTTGAGATCTCAATAATTATAAGCTTCCAATTAGTTGACAAGGTATGCAACTGATAGAATAATAAGCTGATTCTTGAAATACCTAAATCTATGGACTATATGATTATATACCAATATTCGTTTAATATTAACATTAAATTTAATTTTAAATAACTATTTTTACAAGCGGGTTTTCAAAAATGTGGATTGTCTTCAATCCACATTACTAAAATAAATAATTAAATAAACTTAGTCGCTTCTAGTATATAAATGGCCGTCAATAAATAACACTTTGTCGAGTAGGAATCATTATTTGTTCACTTCCAATATTGTTTTAATAATGCATAATATGATTGATATAGAACAAATAATTATTGTAAGCTTTATGAAATATCTGGTACATTCTGACTGATACATGGAGAGAGGAGCAACATTCCCTAAATGTCATAACAGGCACGAACCCAGCTCTGAAGCCTAGTTGCTAGTTTACTTTTGGTCCAAAGCGCGACCCAAAGCGAGTGCATCGTTGAGTTCATTTTAGATGGAAGTTTTCGATTTATTTGCCGCTGTGCTGAGCACGAGGTCATATGGCTGAACGGAGTTTCGGGATAGGTGTTAAGCGGGCAGCAGATTGGGGCTGGAGGTGCAGTTCGTGGTGGCAACTTCAGTCAAAATGGCAATTTATCATTTTGTGCTTAGACGTGCGGTAGCTAAAGAAATAAAACGATACGAAATTAAACCAAATGAAATGAAAGGCGGCATGTGCGCCACGTATTTTTAGATACTAACAAGTGATAAAAGGCCAGCACGCAGCTGGCTAAAACATACACACACACACACACACTCGCACACACATGTATATTACTGACAAACTAAGGTATGACTCTGACACCTGCTGCAAAGCAGAAGAACTGTTAATGGCCAGACCACAAGCCAAATGTGAGTGAGTGTGTGTGTGTGTGTGTGTGTGGGTGGAAGCCAAAGGGAAGGGCAAGAGCTGAGCTGCTGACGTGGCATTCCACGCTGCGTATCCATCAATGTCTGCCCCATGTCGTCCTCATTGGCTGCTCTGCTCTCCTGTCTGCTGCTGACGTGCCTGCATTAAGCAGGCCCCACAGAACATGCCTCTAAAAAAAACGAAAGAAAAGAAATGAAAGCGAAAAAAAACAAAAACGAAAATGTAAAGAAAGAGCAAAAAAATTGAAAGCCTTTTATATGCGTCTGGGTTTGAGTTTAGGTTTTGGTTTTTTGCGCAGCCCAAACAGAAGCTGCTAAATTTTTTGGCAATTCAATTGATGGCTGGCTTCGTTACCCAGGCACCGAGACCTCAGCTCAACCCCAAACAAAACTGAGCACGACCTCGGGGCGTTTGCTTTTAAATGTGCCGCGCCACTTAGTGCCTGTTTCCTGCTCCTGTCCTTGCCACTACCACTGCCACTGCCACTGCTTCTGCCTCTGTTTTTGCACCGAACCGCACCGCACCGCACGGAAACGACCCACTAGCCCGCGTGCATTGCGTGGTTTATTAGCTGATCCCACCGGCTTGACAAGCCACTTTTGACGCCAGCAGCTTCGCCATCAGCGGCGCTCCCCCAAAAAACAGGAAGTCTTAGGCGGTAATTTACTTTTCAGTGCCCCAACTGGCAAATTATGCAAGATTTTGCCTTCATCTTTACACGGATCTTGCCCCTCGCTCCGTCCTGCCACGTTTCGCTGCCTTTGTTGAGTTATGTTGGCAGCGTACAGTTTTTGCGACAACCTTGATGAGGAAGCACTAAAATTCTTCAAAAGATTCAGCACTCTGATTTTTGTTTATTGGGGGCCAGGCCAGAAAACTGACTCGCTGACGCAAGTGATTACATAAAAGAAATAAACGTTTTTGGTTTAGTTTTTCTGGAAGCCATTTCAAAAGCTGTATCATTATAAAATATGAAAACTGTTTTGCATGATTTCCGACGCAAACCAATTAATTTTGAAATTGCTTAGTCATAATTTAACCTTATCAGATTTACTAAGGCAAGGTGAAACCTTTGTTGAATATATGTCTCTTTAACAAAAATAAAATATATTTAAATATTTATAACAGAAATGCAAATACATGTGAATTAATAATTTTGTTATTCCAAGCGACTAATAATAATACAAATAATCGTATTATTGTGAGCTATAGGTAAGCAGATAGATAAACTGAATGAATTTATATTCAATATTGACATATTTCTCAACTATTTGAACTAAAGTTTGGCACTACGTAAACTAAAGTGGCACTCACTGCATTTCTATTTGAAGTAAGTTTCTGGTTTTTGTCTTATCTATTTTCCTGAAATATTTCAAAAGCACTCTTGAGTGTTTCATAACAGAAATACCTGCTATAATAGCACATATCTGTTGGTATAAAGTTGAGCTTAACGTATATTCCGGCTTTCATGTTCCGCATCAGTTTCTGGCTCAGTTTTGGGTTACGGTTTCAGTCAAAGTCACAGTCACAGTCTGGCAGCAAAGATTAAGTTCTGCTTGGGTGTCAAGTTGGGGTGTCACCCTTCGACTGTCTCACCTGGAGCAAACAATTTCGACACGTGCCGGCTTCATTATTTGCCAAAATTGTCAAAGTTTTTTGCCGTTTGATGCGGGGATGCGGGAAGGCGATATGGTGCGGGGGTTACTACTTTCACTTTTATGATGCTTTTTATTTAGTCAATGACTTTGACGTCGACAACTTTAATCGAAAACAATTGGATCTCGCAGCAAGCAATGAAAGAAAGTACGGTGTTCAGGCCTGGTAAGGTGTGCGCCTCTTGCGTTTTGCTTAATGCCGCGTAAATTGTTTCGCAGCAAAAGTTTTGCGCATTTCGCGTTATCCTCCATTTACATATTAACCCAATGGGCCCCTGGGAATAGGGGCTGTTTCCAAAAATAGTTTTCAATTAGTGTTGTGGCGCCTGCAAGCTCAACTCCGATTCCTCGCCACCACCCCCCTCACCTTAGGGAGTTGTACTTAAGTTTATTTGGCCAAAAACTTTTGTCGAGCTCAGCGCAAATTATGCGCATTTTTATTGTACATCAGGCAGCATATATATATACACTTATATATATATATATATAAATATATATATATATATATATATATATATATTGCCATCCACCTAGCCAGCCCCTCTGGAATTGTTTGTTGTTTGCTATTTGTTATTTGTTTATCTGCGGCCAAGTTTCTAGTGAATTAAAGTACAAGTGTTTCTCGAAATGAAACTAATTCAAAAAGCAAAAACTCTCCACATCCAGCCTGTAATCATTTATGGTTTTTATGTGCTGGCTGCCCTTTTGTGATTTTTACTGCTGATTCATGTGGGTTAGTTAGACTGTGGGTTGGGGCATTTGGTATTTGGTGTCGTAGGACAAGGATTGGTTTCTATACGAGGCATAAATCATGAGCAGAGCCCCAGCTTGGCACATTTGTTGTGCCATATTTTTATTTTATTAGACCTCCTCTTACCTATGTACGTTGGAATGTGAGGATAGCTGCTGCAGTTTGCTTCGATCTGCCGCCTGCTGCCACATATTGTGCATAAATCTTTAATATTAAGTAAACATATATATAAATTTAAATTTATCGCTCACTTCGCATTAGTTCTCATATGTCGGAACAGAGAACAGAAAAAGTAACGGCTGTGTTAGCATTACTTTAAGTTAAATGGAAATCTATGGCTTTGTGGCTTATATTCCTTTATGCTGCTGCTGCAGCTGCTGCTGCTGATGCTGGTTATAGATGGGGTGTTGGTGATGTTAGCTGGTGTGCGAAATGAAGGATTGGACTGCTCTCTGATTATGCTCAGTTAGAGGTGAATGCGAAGCGACATTAGTGAGTCAATGTGTATAAAACATATACGGTTATCTTTAAACCCATGGGCATTTGAAACTCTGGCATTGCAAACGTCTTTAGTTCGTGCAAGAATCAGAGTTTATTTAAGTACATTTTAGGAATATTGAATGGTTTGTAATCTGAACTTTTACTACATAATATGATGCTATTAAATTATTATTATTATATGATCCATTTAGAAAATTTATGCATAATTTCCAAATAACTGGCAAAGTTAAGCTCTCTATAAACCTTTCCCATAAGCCTAATAATAAACTTCATACATCACTAAAGAAAGTCTATATGTCTTCTATTTATCAGTTCTATGATTTATCAGAATTTAAGCTTACAAGTTACTTAAAGTAAGTCAAGGAGTATCTATATTTAGTTGAATCGACGAAAGTAGTAAATTGCAATATTCGCATTGTCACTCCTTGAAGACCAATAAGAAGTTGCGGGCAATATAAAGAAACAGGTGAAAGCCAGTCAACATGCCAACAATTGGCCTTGTTAGTTAGCGTCAGCTCAATAACTTGGTTTCAACTCAAAGTGGGGGTTGGGGGGTTGGATGGGGTACTCCAACTACCTAGACCCGTTTAAAGGAGTGAAACCTATGCCAATAACAGACCGAAACGGGCAGAAAACTTGACGAGTGTGTGCGCAACTGTACTTTTGACGCGTTCAGAAACCGCCTTCACTCACATATCCAAAGAATCAGCTCCGTCGCAATTGCAGTGTATTCGCCCGCATTTTGTTTCCTGTTTTTGTTGTTGTTTTTTGTTTTGTTCCATTTTTGTTTTTGATTGTTAGCGAGTTTTGAAACTTTGCTGCAGCTTTTGGCATTTTGTGTTCGCCAACTGCTGCAAAAGGGATTTTGACATTTAGCCCGGTATACAATAGCAACAACGACAACAAAGGCCATACACAATGCGCACTTTTTGATTAGGAAAAAATGCCGCCAGGTAATCGTCGCTGTGGGCGCAGCCACAAAAGCCAAGCCGCTCTTTCGCTTCGTTGACTGACGTGATGGGTGGGGCGTGAAATCAAATAAATAAAATAAACCACAAGATGACGTCGTATCCATGACAATGGTGCGAGTGGTGCGGGTGGTGTGGGCGTTGCTTTGTTTATTCGATAAATCTATTGCAAGGCGACCATCGACGAATCGGGCTAGAGAAAGTAGCTCAGTAACTGGCGGCCGTTCGAGCTGAGCGGGTAAGCTGGGAGTGAACTCCAAACTGGTCTCACAGCACATTTTGACAAACGCCAGGCTGACTGGTTGTGTGTGTGTATGCGTGTGTGTGTCTGTGTGTGTGTGTGTGTGTCTATGTATTACATTTCATTATTGATGGCTCCACTTTAACTTGCAGTTGGGCTTCATTAAGTGGTAGACTCGGTGGACCCACACCCAGCGCTCAGGTTGTGTGTTGTTTGGGACACGTTGGCAACGTTGTCACAGTTATGGATTCACCAACACCGCCAATTGTCATCGACGATTCGAACGGTTCAGCAATGGACGCCTGCTTCACGGCATTCGATAAGGATGGGTGCGTATGAATGTGACAGTAAACAGTGACAAAAATTACAGTTAATTAAATAATCTCTAACAAAAAATATGAAAATAATACGCAGTTATTAAAATGAGCTTGAAAATAATAGTAATAATATTTTTATCTTGATTAAAAAGCTGAAATTCTGTTGGAAGAATTGACAAATTACAAATTGCTGCAAGAACGCGTTTTGCATTAAACCATAAAAGCACATAAAACCAAATTTAATAAAACCACCAAATCCTGGTGAGGTGCCAGGACTTAAAAACGTTAATTTTTGTGTACATTTAATAAATCAGCCTATCTTTCATTAATACACACTAATTGCATAATTACTATACATATATTAACATTTAATTCAAGGTTAAATTGTGGCAAAGAAAATATCTTCGATTTTAGAAAGAGTCTATGTCCCTATTTTTTTTTTATAATCATCTGAGAGTTCAAAAGAGCTATAAATAAATGCATTTTCCGATATATAATGCAGTTTATGTTTATTAAACAAGTCGGGGGGCTTATAAAAATACAGGAAATTGATTTTAATTAGTGCCGTAATGCCGTTGGGTCCTAACCAAAGCAAATTAATTGGTAGAAAAATAATCATTTGCAAATAATTAATGTGTGAAAGTTGTAAAAACAAATAAATTAATTGTTTTACTAAATAAACTAAATTAAGTGAATTAATATCGTCCAAAAACAGCATATTAAATGTTGCGACAAATGCCTGCATAAAATATATCACAGAATATATAGACATTGAAAAGTGATATTAAAACGGATGCATAAAAAAAACCTAATCTAAAAAGAATTATTAATACAATGTGCAGAAGCTAAAAAAAACGCAGTATTAAAATGTTTCATAAATTATTTCTAATTGACACTTTCAACAGTTTTACGGTGCCATCCACTTAAGCGCAAATCAATAAAAGTAATCGCATTAATTTTACCTTAATTAAACGAACTCGAATTGAAAGCAGCTGCGTTAGTGGGGCAGGGCAGTTGGCCCCCCAATAAAGTATGCTATAAATAAGTGAAATTTCATCGAAACTTAAAGCAATTCTACCAAAATGGCAGTTGCCTACAACGAGAAACAGCCCCAAAGGGCATCTACAGCAACTTTTTCCACAAACCACCACACTCCGTTACACCCAACCCACAACCCACAACCCACAATCCCCAATCATTTTCTATCCCTACTCAATTCACCTGCTATAAGAGCCGCTCTCATCTGATTCGGAATTAGAAACTAACTTTATTTTGCTGCCTGTCTGTCGTTTATTTTCATGCCTGATTCACCTTTGTCACCGTCAACGTTGCCGTTGCCATTGCCATTGCCATTGCCATTGCCTTGCTGACTGGCTGCCTGGATGCCTGGCCTCAACCGCCCCACTCTCTACAGAGATGACCGCTTGAATCTGGATGAGTTTACGCTAATCTGCCGTGCTCTGTTCCGCAACGACAAGGGCCACATCTACGATGTGCCACACGAACGCCTCGAGCAAATATTCAGTGTCTTTGATACAAACGGGGATGGCTTCATCGATAGGGAGGAGTTTAAATTTTGTTGGAATCAATGGATAAAAACGGTAAGGAAGCCTGCTGCTCATACTTCAAATATATATGTGTATGTACGCGAATGAGTATGTTTGTCTGTGTGTGTATATGTTGTCTGGCTTAAGCTTTAGTCCATCATCCACTATTATGAAGCGGTGTGTTGCCCGTGTGTATGTGTGTGTGTGTGCGTCTCGTCACTCAGTGATTCATATCCGGGGACTCATAAAATCATAAAATGTGATAATAAAATATTTGTCAACGTTTTGCCAACGCGGAAGCTGCGTCATAAAACCCCAACTTACACACGACCCACACAACCCACACACATTCACACACACACACACACACATGTACACAAATTCGCAGTCATTCGCAGCGGTTGCAATCAAAGTGGCCGAGTCCCGGATTGTGTGTGTAATTCAATCCAGATCAGTCCTTGTTGTACGGTAAAATGTCGCTTACAGCAAATGTCACACGTCAGAGTACGTCTGGGTTTGGGACTCTGTGTCTGTGTCTGTGTGCATATTGGGGACTGCTTTCATCAGCGTTGCTACCCTTCACATGCTATATGGCATATAACACGTCCCCAACTCCTTCAACTCCCATATCATATCCCTCTTGCTTTCGTCATCGTCATCGTCATCATCATCACACTGGCCGCACTGTCACGAAGCGTCGGCAGCGACAGCAGCGTATGCAAATGTGATAATCTGATGCTGGAACTGTCGCACACACACACACACTCACACACACACACACACACATACATTCTTATACTCTCCCAATGCCCGCACGTAAAGTGATAAAAACGCGTGACAAATAAAATGCCAGAGCACAGCGAAACAGAGCTGCATTCATTTGGTTAGCTTGTCGCTTGGCCTTCGCAGTCCACATTGCCAGCATATTAAAATATAAAAAAAAATTTTCGAATAATTTTATTGTAGTCTATGCCTTGCCGACTTCATCTACTGTTGTGTGTGTGTGTGTTTTTTTTTTTTTGTGCTCAGCTTGTGCTTTGAGCAATTCTTTTTGCACTTTTCGTGCCTGCGCCACAATGTTGCTCACAGTCGCTATCGTAAAATTGCGTACGTGATGTGCAAATTTTTGGTCTTGCATGCCCCGTAAACCTACTTGAAAGTTTTCGAGTGCTTTCTGCAATTGACACAGCTCCCAAGTAAATCAAAGAATTATAAAAGAGGTCACAAATCAAAACTTGGCATTTTTTTTTAGTAAATTCTTGTTCACACACAGTTCGCATAGAGTGTACAGATTTTGTGCTTAAAGTCTCATTTATACAAAATAAAAGTTTCCGTCGTTTGCGGTGGCAGATTTTATTCGTTAATGTCATTTTAATATAAATTACAATTTAATTTAAATTTAAACTGAATTGCTAAGTTGGGAAACAACAAAAAGTTTCTGATAAAATATTCACTCTTGTGCTTTTATGAACAACTTTTTGTATATTTTCTTGAAAAAGAAAAAACTGATAAATTTTTCATATTTCTCACAAAGTTTCCTATAAACCTAGTAAGAAGCGGTTTAACTGTTTAAACCACACAGATATTTAGCATATTTATTTTATTTCTAATAATCAAGGAAATCAGTGGAAATCTCCTTGGAAAGCAAGCGTTGCAAACTTATCTAAATATAATAGACATTTGCTGTGATAATGATGTGCACGCTTCGAATTCACCTTAATTTTATAAAGAAAACTTTTAAACTTTGCAAATTTGGAAATTTGCTTTTATTTATGCGGCAAAGTTTTCTGCGCATTCCACTGCCTCAATCTGAAGTTAAAGTTCGCACAATGGCAAGCATGTGTGCTTCTAAAGGCTTGATTTTCCTATAGGTGTGATCTCCTGCTTGTCAGTGCCCCCCTAACATATTACGTATGCGCGTGGTGGGTTGTTCGGGTTGTTTGGCTGCCTGTTGAACGAGCAGTCCCCTCTTTTGTCACGTGGCAAATTATTTCAGAAAAATAATTTCATTTTTGATATGGCATTTAAGCGATGATGATTCCCGAACAACAAACCGGTTTCCCTCCCCAATCGCCCCACTTCTCCTTCCACCAAGTGCAACACTGAGCGCTTGCCAAATTGTGTAATATTGCATAAAAATTTATTAACGTATAAAAAAATCTTCCGGCAGCTGATATCATAATAAAGGGAACACTTAAAAAATGGCATACCTACTCCTGTCCCTTCGTCCTTGCTGCCCGTGCACCCACAGTTATTTTTGAGCTGGCTTGCCAAAAAAATAACAACAAGCGCAAAAAAATTACTTCCCATAAAATTGACTTTTGTTTGTATTTCCGCATGAATTGCATAAATGGTAATTTTGCAGTTTAATGTTTGCGTGAAGCGCGCACAGCCAAAAAAAAGGCAGACAAAAAAAACAACAACAACAGAACCAAATAAAAATAAATATAATAATAATAACAACAAGGCAAACGAAATTTGCATAATAAACAAATCAAATGATGGACGAACGGAGAGGGAGGCGAACTTAGAAGACCCAAACTTGCGCCACATTCAAATTAAATAAACGCATAAATAGAACGTTTAACGCCCGTAAATCATTTTCACTGCGCTCTATATGTTTTTCGTGGTTTTGCGGCATGCGACTATGTGTGTGTCTGTGTGTGTCTCTGTATGTGTGTGTGTCCATTTGGTATTGAAGTATGAACCGATTGAAGTGTCAGAAACGGAAATGAACGCAAATTTATGGAAGTAATATGACTGGCTTTCATGTCCGTGCTTAAAACAATCGATTGAAAGGTACAAAATAAATGGGTAAATGTTGGGTAAACGGTGGCGTGGAGAGTTACGCCTAATTTCAAAGGCATAATTCAATCGAAATTTATTTACATTTTGATGATTTTATTGTGTGTTCGCATTGCAGTCACTTTGTAAAATGCGTAATTTATGTGCTCAAATGTGCAGAAAATGCGTTTTAAACAACTGCACAAAAGGTGTGTATAGAGTGTGCCTGTTTCTGTATTTGTTTGTGTTTGTGTGCGAGTCCTGCTGTGCTGCGATGCGTAAAATGCTGCGGTCTCCGTCGAGCCGGCCACAAACAGCAGCCAAGCAGCGCTCTTGATTAGGGACCTATTGCACGAAAATGACCTTTTTAACTGAGAGTTTAAGTGCTGGCATTGAAGGCGCCAGCTGATGACGAAAGGTTGAAGAATTTCAGTGGGAAGGCTTTGTTGAAATATATGCTTATTAATTGACAAAGAAAACTTACAGCAAATTAATTTTCCATTTTCGGTTATGAGCGACCTTTTTTGAAGGAAGATATGCGGAAACTTAAAATAATACAAATTATGATAAAAGCGCTTTTTCAGAAACGTTTTTTTTTTTTTAAATATCAATAATATATAAAAGTTACAATAAAAATTGGGAGAAGCGAATATGATTACAAATATAGATAGATAAATTTTGTTAGCGGAAAACTTGAAAAGAATATGATGATAAGGATACTAAGATGACGATGTGCTCCTTAATTTCTAATTTCAATTTAAATATGATAAGTATTTATCATTCATTATTCATTATTCATTCCGTTACCTTAATTGCAAATATAACGAAATGTTTTGAATGTTTGATTATTACAAATTTATCTTTATATTTAATCTGTAACCAATCTCCATAAAAGTGCTGCTGGAAATTTAAGCTCCCAGTTGACATTTATAATAGATCTGAATTTAAATGAGATTATTACAAATGTATCTTCAAAATGTATCTTATGCCAATCTCAATAAAAATACTTGGCAAATTTTAACTTCTGGTTGATATATGTGTATAAAATACCTACATTTATATGATATTATTATAAATGTATCTTCAAAATGAATCTTTTACCAATCTCCATAAAAATGAGGAGCAAATTTGAACTCCAAGTTGACATTCATAATAGACCTGTTGCATTTAAGTATGTATTTGCTTGCTCATTTGCGGGCCATAAATGTTTTAACAGCTCAAAACAAAAGCCAAAAAATGCTGAGAATCGCATAGAACAGCAGCTGTTGTTGGCAGTTTTTCTTTTTATGTTTGCTTCAGCTTGAGTTCTCATATCCTTAAACAGTTTTATCTTCATATAATACATTTATTGCCACCTGCTCTTGAGCCATCGCGTAGTCGTAAATTGCCAGCGTTTATATGTATATAATATATTTATACATATATATATATTTGTAGGTTATATGCGCGCTGGAACATTTCGTGGACCGTAATATATCATAGAAGGCGCGTCATCATATAGTTCATTGAACCCCCAACCACAAAGCGACTTAAAAATCTTCAACAGCTTTAAGTGTCTTACAATGTCTACCGTTAATCTTGGGCGCACTTACTTATACCCAAACACACATACGCGAGGGTGGTTTTGTGTGTGTGTGTGTGTGTGTGTGCTTGTGAGTGGTTGAGGTGGGTCGCGTTCCAGCATCGTTTATAATGTCTTCATTTATGGCACAATGTGCCACTGTGTTTTTTGTGCTCAGTTACGCACCGACACCAAAATGCATGGCCACAGGTTCTGGAGCAGTGAGTATGGGGAGTTTCGGGTGAGAAGAAACCCCGCCGCACAGTGAGTGCCAAAAGTCGCCCTACGACTTGTCTGCTCATCGAGCGGAAAATAATATCTTGCTATAAATTTCGCTCCGTTTTTGTGTCGCGTGTCCAGAGCGCTTAATTTTTTTTTTTATTTTTTTTGGCTTTCTCTTTGGATTTTTTCGGGATTTCCAATCCTGAATGTCAGCGTTCACCGTTCGCGTCCTCAACTGATGAAAGTTTAACGACCAAAGTTGACACGCTGCGGCGATTATTTAGAAAGTTAATGACTTATAACATACAAAAAGCACCAGCTATGAGAGAGAAGGAGAGAGAGAGTGTGAGAGAGAGAGAGAGAGAGAGAGAGAGAGAGAGTATAAGGAAAAGAAGTTGATTTAGAGGCGCTAGAGTGAGAAAATTGTTGGCAGCTGAGCAGTTTTTGTTTAATTGGATTGGTCAGTTGTCTGACATGAAAAATGTTTTTCCAATAGAAAAAGCTTTCCAGCTCAAGCTTCATTTAATCAAAGAAGCACAGAACGGTTAAAAGAGATTGGAAAGTGGGACAGTAAAAATAAAAATATAGCAAGCTAATGCGATAACAATTTAAATTAATACTCTAAAGAGTTTCGTGACTTGAAATTATATATCTTTATACAAAAAAAAATCATTCTAAACAAACATATCATTTTTAGAAGTAATGCATTGAAATTCATATCTTATTATACTCACTTAATGTTAGATTAGCTTTTTAGGATGATAGATAAAATAGAAATAATATAGATTAGATAAAGATATATAAAACGGTTAAATTTAAATTCACATTCACTTGATTCTTATTCATTCAGCATTTTATTTCCCAACCTTTCCAAAATGACTTATACATTGAATAAAAACATAAACTCCGAAAAAAATATAAGCTCAGCAATAAGCCAAATTTTGAATGTCTTGCAGATTAAATGAATAGTTTGTACAAATATTTTATTTAATTGTATTTTCTTTATTGGAAATAGAAAACTGAAATCTGTTTGAATTGAAACAAATTAAAATGGTCGTAAGTTATCTGAATATTTGTTATATATCAATTGTGATAGCTAAGATGACACATCAATAACCACAAATTTGATTGGTCTGATGCTGATTATCGGAATAATTTGTACAAAAGTTTTCGCTTAAGCCGCTTATTGGCGCATGAGCTTGTTGGCTTGTTGGCTTGTTGGCTCGTTGGCTCGTTGGCTCGTTGGCTCGTTGGCTTGGTGAGTTCGTGCCAGTGATATGTCAAAGTCTGTCCACATACGAATGTATGTACATATGTACATAATGCCAGCTGAAGTAAAGTTTGGAATGCGCAAAGCTTATTTATAGTTAGTTTTGCTAGACGCTCGTCAGGGAGTTGGCCAACAATTTCTGGTCCCAGTCAGCCGCATAAATTGTATAATGTAATTTTCTGCGCGTCCGCAAACCCACAAACTGTCAGCGACAATGTTTCGCTTTCTGTCTGGCCTATGTATGTGAGCAGTATGCCAAAAAGGATGTATTCTCGCATATAACTGTATGCAGCCAGTGTTGGGTTAGGGGAGTGGATCTGGCAAAATGGCAGGCACAGAACCGCCAACTTATGCAACAATTTCAAAACGGAAATTGCTTTAGCACCTGCCTCACACATAGGCTCGACTGTCTGAGAGAGCACCCGTGTGGGTGTGTGTGTGTGTGTGTGTGTGTTAGTGTGCCTGGGCACGTTTCCCTCTTGGCACATACTTCAATATCACGTTGAATTTCATTCGATTCGTGAACCATCTCTTCGGTTTTGGCTGCTTGGGACCCGGGTCCTTGTCGACTTTACCATTTGCCGTACTCATTCGTTTAGCTTGCCAACTTTTTTGGCACTCACACACACACACACACACACTCAAGCACACCACACACACATACACACTCACCCGCTCGGCGCACTCACACTTACACGCGGCGCACACTTTGACAGTTTGTCTGCGACTCACAGAAGCGATGCGCAGTAAAAAAAGTTTGACTTTAAATTCAATTCTATGTGATGTTTATCTTATAAAATTGTTGATATTAAATAAAATTTCATTCGAACATTATTTACATTTAATAGCACGATAAACTTATTTATTTGAATACCAGGTTTTTTTTAAAGCTTGAAAGTTTATTTTTTTAACAATCCGAACATTTAATGAGTATTTAATTTTCAGTTGTTAAATTACTTGTTAACCAAACTCGCGTTGCTGCCTCCAAAAACAAATAAATTAAATAAATTATTTTTAATATCACAACACTTTTGAATTTTAACTTCAAATTTTTTACTGTGTGCAGGATAAGCAACCCCAGATTTGGAAATTTATTCCACACTGAAATTGACTCGAAATATTGTATGGCAGCACCAGCCAAATGACTGAAACTTTCTACTGCTCACACATGCAAGCGTTAGATACATAGATAGAAAGAGAGTCAGAGAGTCAGAGAGAGAGAGAGAAAGAGAGAGAGAGAGAGAGAGAGAGAAAAGAGGGCAGAGGAAATGTTTGGTAGGTGTACCGAAGTTATTTCTATAACTTGTTCCCTTTGTTGGTCCTGACAGAATCGGGCTGATGTGTAATTTGAATTTAAGATTTGCTGTGGTTACCAAAAGGTGCCTTGTCTTGTCGCGTACCTCGCACACCGCAACCCATTCCCCTGATATGGGTGTCTCAACCGCAATGTGTCTGTGGGCTCCGTTCTCGACACTCAATAATTAATTTAACCGTAACATATTTGCCAGCTAAATGAATGAACAGGAATTCATTCTGTTTCTCTTGTTGCTCCAACACAACACACTTTAAGGTGCAGAACTTCTCGGAAATTGCCCAGCACTTTAATCAAACATTCATAGTTTTAACTTTAAATTAAACTGTGGCGCCAGTGGGTCGTCCAAAACATGGAATGGGTGGTGGTGGCCATAACAATAAGTGTTTGGGCCAAGGGTCAGTTGTTTGCATTAGCCAACAGTAAGAAGCGAGGAATCTGTGGATGAGGTGCGTGTTAATTTGCCAACTTTACTTAAGCAAGGGGGAGGCTCAGCTCATCAGAAACTTCAATGGCAGTGGCAGCTGCGTCAAATGGTTCATAATTGGATGCTGCTGCTGTGATTTCTTGTGGCCAGAATTTTCAGGAGCTGAGCGAATTTCAAGTGCAAATTGTGGCTTAAATTGAGAGATACGATTTTTGAAGCCTAACTAACATGTTGTGTAACTAAACAAAGAAAGTTTACTTGATGATGACACAGCAAAGTAAGGAGGAGATAAGAGAAGTTGGGGATTAGAGAAATAAATAACTCGACTACGATATACCCTGAACCCAGTTATTAAATATATTATATTATTTTTGGCAATTTCCCCTTTAAAAAGATTTGCACTAAAATGCGAGCAGCTCTCCAAGCGCCCTCTGCCGACAAACACGGGCAACACGCAATCGTAGGTAGCTGGGCTCTGCAGGATACATACAAAAGAATATTGACGCTCGCGTCGATTATCATGCCATCTCTCTCTCACACATGCGCTCGCATATTTATGCATACAGAAAATGCTGGCGGCTGCTCATAAAAATCAGATTAATATCAAAATTGTGGCATTTATTGTTATCGGAAATTTAAATGTATCAATATTCGATAAACGAACTCAGTTATCGATAAAAAAAAATAACGCAAACTTGATCTGCGCCTGTTATACGGGAACCTAACCGGACGGACATAGCTATATCGTCTCAACTGTTGATCCTGATCAAGAATATATGTACCTTGTGGGGTCGGAGATGCTTCCTTCTGCCTGTCTACATTTGCACAAAACCATTATTTTTGTTTATCGGTTCATAGTACAATTCCGTATTTTTTAAATTGTTAAGTGAGTTATCAATAATGTAATTTATGTAATTTTTATTGAAATCGAATCAATCAATTATTAGTCAAATCAATATCAAGCATTTCATGTAGACGTAAATTATGTTGCTAGTCGCCTTACTCTACCTTCTTCCTGCAGAGCAGTTCAACTTTGGACCACTTATTGGCTGTTAAGCCATTTGGAGCACTCCTAATCCCTTGTGTGATTAATGTTAAGACCAAGAGCCACTCACACACACTTACACACACGCATCCAAAGGCACACAGAGTGCTGCAAACTCGCAAATTGATACATTAACTACCTCTATCCGGCCATTATGTCTAAGTATGCTAACCCAAAACTATGCTCAAAATGCGTCCTATGCTCAACATGCAAATGTAAATCACTTCCGCAACTATGCGGCGCCAATGCACCGTTGCACCCCTGTATTACGATGGTGCAGAGGCACTAATGCTTACCACTGCCACTGCCACTGCCAACGGGCGATAAATCATCAACTGCTTAAGCGTTGTCTGCCCCATAAAAGCAACAACAACTAACATTTCACTACACCGGACCGCCAAGCGCCCCTTAAGCAGCCAACAGTTTCATTTGCTTGCCACCTGCTGCTGCCGCTGCTGCTGCTGCTGATGCTGATGCTGATGCTGATGCTTACTCACGTTGGCCGCTTTAAAGCATTTAGCTGGGTGACATATTTTAAACGCTCTGCCAACAGTTGCAACAGCAACACAAATCAAAGCTGGCAACAACAAGCGACAAACAACTGATTTCTAGCGATGGTAAATTGTTATTCGGATTTCGATATTAAAAATGCATATTAAAATTGGACTATTGATTTCGACATTTATGTGTATATTTTAGCCAATTCTAGTGACAAAACTATTCAAATTTAAACAAAAAGATGACTAATAACATAAGGTATGCATATGTACGTAATATAGTCTATGCATAACTTGTGGTATTCTAAATTTTTTTTCCTCTAAATATTATTAATTTGTAAAATTGTATATTTGTTGACCTATACGTTATTATAGGTAGCTAAAGCGTGATTTTTGGCAAATACAAATTTGTATATGTCAAAAAAGAACAGCTCTATAATATAATTAAATATTACACAAGAAAGAAATATTATCTTTGGCACTACCTTTTTAGACTGTAGTTAATCAGCTGGCATTCGAAATATTATCACCTTTCAGTGAGTAATAAACTTATTCATCATCTCTTGCAAACTTCAAGCGTGTCACGTGTCCATCACTAACAGACAACTGCCTGCAACGTGCTAGTGCTCCTGCTGCTGTTTCTATTTCTGTTCCACTTCCAGACAAATGTGTGTGTGTGTGTGTGTGTGTGTGCGTCTGTGTTTGCGCATAGATCATAATCATTCATAATCAGCGTGCACATAAATAACAAATTAAAAGCGCTTCACTAATTTTAAATATGCTCGAACATAATCAGCTTAGACGACGAACGCTGTCAAGACTACTGTTGTTGTTGTTGTTGTAGCTGCTCCTGCTGCTGCTGCTTCTGATGATGGAAGCCGCTTTCATAGTAGGTACTCTATACATGGTGCTCCATACAGCTCTGGGCTGCCAGTCAAGATAGCAATGGCGAAACCTAACGAGCTCTTTGCTCCCATGTGTGCGGAGGGGTTTTTTTTTCGAGAGGTTTTTGACTGGCTTTTACTTCATTTAAAACGCATTTATAATGGGCGGCGACAAAAAATAAAAATGAATAAAATGAAGAAACTCATCAGTACACACACAAGCCCACACACACACACACACACACACACACACACTCACACACACACACACACAAACACGCACTAATGCACATGTATACAAATTTCTTTGTAGCTTTTCATGTTTGTGCTTATGTACTTTGGCCCGACGTCTTTTGTGGCGTCTGCTTCACTTACTTTGTCCATACAATTTTTCTTAAAATTTTTCGTGGCTGCTCATGTTACCATCTTAATGCCCTAGCAAAGAGAGTATTATAAACTTGGTATGCAATTCAATTTATTACAAAAATAATACAAAATGTGTTCTGTTCTGTACTTGAATAAGCTTTTTTGCAAATGTTTGTGACTGAACGAAATATTTTTTTTTCTATGCACACTGATCAAATAGCTTCCATTTGTCGAACATTACGTTAGGCAATTAAAAAGATTACCAAAAGATATTGTCATTTAAAATAAATGCTCATAAATGATAAGTAGCTTTAATTGACTTTCACTTTTTACTATTGGTGTACTTTTTGCTCAAATATAATTAATAAAATTCACATTGATTTTATTTAAGATTAATATTCAAAATACGTATATGTATGCACATAACTGTAGAGCATTTATAGTTCGAACTTGTCGAGATTAAGCGATACTTTCATGAATTTTGTTTGCTCTTTCTAATTTTATATATTATTATCTCGCTCTAACCTGGTCACATGCTCCCTCTCTCTCTCTTTCTCACTTTCTTGGCAGATTGTGCGACCGGTGAACGCGTTTCTCATTGTTGATGTACAAAATGATTTTATAAGTGGTTCCCTGGATATAAGTAATTGCAGTGCACAGCAGCAAGGACATGAGGTGAGCCCTAGAGTCGCTGACGACGAAAAAAAAAAATAAATAAGAAGTGGAGCTGGCAGCTGCGACCCGTGAGTTGTGGCCACAGACAGGGCAGCTTAGCCCTGCTCGACGATAGAGTGTGTGGAAGGAAAGGTTGGGGTGAGCCGTGGTGGGGTGGGGCAGTGCGACGGTGCTGGCAGGTAGGCGGCGACGGAAAGACATAAAACGTAACAAGAAATGAAAATGGAGGCAGCGAAGCGAAGCGCGGATGCGGATGAGCCAAAGTCATTGCCGCCAACGAGAACGACGACGACGACGACGATGAGGATGAAGATGAGGCTTGCTCCGGCATGCTCTGCATGTCAGCTCATCTCAGCTCAGCTCACCTCTGCTCGCGCACTCCACCTCCCACAAAAAAAGAAAAGAAGAAGCTGTAACTGTAGCTGTAGCTATAGCTGTGTGCGTGTGCATAGTCGGAAGCGGATATGCTTTACTTAAGTCACATCCGCTCTGCGACATACGCCGGATGTCATCGTCAGCGGCAGTTGCTCGCCGAGCCAACTACAGAGCATCGGCATCGCCATCGCCATCGCCATCGACATCGACATCGACATCGCCGTCGCCGTCGACATCAGTTCTTCATGGCATTGCCATCTGCCGGAATGTGCCTCTGGGTATCGTCCGTCCGCCACCCACTTCTGCTTTCAGCAAGCCCCCAGTGCTCCGTCGCTATCTGTGCTGCACTTGTTGGCCGGCACTTCACTTGCTTCATCCGAACATGAGAATTTGTCAAAATTAATAACACACACTTCCGTCGTCGGTTTATGGACTTAAATCTCAGACGTTACACCATCCGCATGTTATTTAGCGATATTCTCTCCCCTGTTCCTCTTCTCCTGTTCTTCCTTTCTTTGTCATCATTGGGTTGTATATGCAATAACTGCGCGACTTTCGCTCTCTTGCAGATACTTGAGCCAATTAACAAGCTGCTGGATACGATTGACTTTGATGCGGTCTTCTATTCGCTCGACTGGCATCCCAGCGATCATGTCTCATTTATTGACAATGTCAAAATGAGGGCCATGGACGAGTCATCTGCGGTGAGTAGCGATGAAGAGTGAATAAGAAATGCTTAAATGACAACTTACTCAAAAGCTTAATTTCTACTTACTAAAGAGCTTAATTTCTACACCACACAGCTGGATTCTGATTCGGCCAAGGTGTTCGATACGGTCATCTTTGCCGGACCGCCGGCGATGAAGCAACGCTTGTGGCCACGTCACTGCGTCCAAGATTCATGGGGTGCTGAGCTCCACAAGGATCTAAAGGTGGTGGACCATGGCATCAAGGTGTATAAGGGCACCAATCCCGAGGTGGATTCTTATTCTGTGTTCTGGGATAACAAGAAGCTGTCGGATACCACGCTGAATGCACAGCTCAAGATGAAAGGCGCCACGGATATCTATGTGTGTGGATTGGCCTATGATGTATGCGTGGGCGCAACGGCTGTGGATGCTCTATCCGCTGGATATCGCACTATCTTGATAGATGACTGTTGCCGCGGCACCGATTTCCACGACATTGAGCATACCAAGGAGAAGGTGGTGACTAGCGACGGGGTCATTGTGCACACCAATGAGGTGGGTTTTGTGGATGAGCCTAAAGTCATTTATATACTGCGACAAAGACTTAATAATAACTACTTCAACAGGTTAAGGCTATGGCTGAGGGCCGTGACCGTCGCCCCGAGCTTGGCTACAAGTTGGCCATGGAGCTTAAGAGTCCCGATTCGGTGTTATCGCAACGCAATGGCTTCAGACCAAGCTACTAAAAATTAAAGACAACACTACTTACAATAAAAAGAGTACACAAGCTAAGCAATCACATGAGGTTAATATACTTAGTTAAATTATAGTGCGTTCTAAGTTAAAACACCTGACAAGTGCCGTTTCTTAAAGTAGTTGAGCTAGCTTTTGCTAAAGTTTTAAAAATGTATCGAAATTTGTAAGTGCTTAGAAGATTTTGGTAACGTGCTTAACAAATTTTGATCTACTTAATACAATCGAATATCAAAAGTTGACTAACATTTTTTGTCAATTGATAGTGTACTTAAATAAAAACCAGCTTAAGTATTACCGATACAGAAAACTCTTAATTCTCGCACCCCAATGACAAATGTTGTATACGGCACCTGGTTCAAGAAATACAAAAAGAAACGTTTCCCAGTTAATATTACGTAGAAAACTATGGATTATCTAAAGCCACAAAGACATGACATGAGCTTCAATTGTAAATGTACTTAACGAAATGCCGATGAAAATAAATTATGCAATTATTAAATGAATTTACTTAACATTTCTGTTGTATTTTATTTTTTTTTTTTGGATTGCTAAAAGGGGAAAAACAAATTCGTTACAATTAAGTTATTTTCATCTTCAAGTTAGCTTAGTATTTTGTTATGTTGTGAACTAATTGCAGGTTGGTTCATTTACATAACGTTGGTTTTTAAATCAATTCGAATTTGCTATTTGCACAAATACCTTTTGCTGTTGTGATAAATGTCAAATGCAACTTTCTGCAATCAATTGTGCATTCATCTTTCTACACGGATGACATATATCGTTGCATATTCCCAATTTCGAAGGGAAAAACTCCAAAACAAACCAAATAAATGTCTTGCCAAACGAATATACACACAACCTTACATATAGTTTGTGCACGGACTGTTCAACGATTTTTTTTAGCGACTCGGCTTGGGTGCTGGTCAGCAGCGGAATTTAAAACAACAAGCCTGACAACAAGAGAAACAATTCAGGGAACGTTTAAGGAAACTTTCAACTTTCTGTTTTATGTATGCACACCACACACACACACATTCATATATTTATCTGTGTGTATAGCATCTACTGCCACAGTTTTCTACTAAAAATTGTGTTTTTTGTTTTTTCTGTTTTTTTTTTTTTTTGTTATCAAAGCTTCCTTTGCCAAGCGACTACAAGCAAACTTTAAATTTATTAACAGCTGGAGAAAGTAAGCGAAGCGTCTGACCACTGGGCAAATTGTTTGTGTGAGCGTAGACTCTGTCTGCATCTGAGTTGTGGCAAGTGTAAAGTCTAAACTGTGAACTGCTGTTTTTCACATTTCAGCATATTTTCTATCTGTTTTTTTTTTGTTGTTGTTTTTTTTTACAAATGGCTTATTTGTTCGTGTTGCCTGACTTTAACAAAAAAAAACACTTTTTTTCCTGACGCCTTAAAGGAAAGTTATCAATTGCTAATTTGTTTTGCTACGTTCATAAAAATCAAACAACAACAGAAAGATAAAAAAGTGACTGACACACCCCACAAATCACTTGAATAAGTTTTAAGGCTCGATCAAAACTGAACACATTAACCATAATGCTTAATTTGTTATTCATATTTTGTTTTAATTTAATCATTTGTTTTATTGACTGCTTAAATTGAAGTTAAAGTGTTGATTTGCTGGTAATTTTTAACTGATATCATTTTCAACTGTTATTTAATTTGAAACGAAATATTTGGCAGTTAAGTTCTTCTTGTCGAAATTTAGTGTGTGTGGGAACTGCAAGTGTAGAGCTGTGAGCCGTATAAGTATTCAATGCTTGCAAGCTGGTTGCACTGTTTAGTAAGCATTGTTAGCATGTTCCAAAAAAAAAAATAAAACAATAAAAAACGAATTGCTAAGCTCTGACTATCCCTGGTTTCGGTTGCACTGGCTGTTGGTTGTTGCTCGGGCTGGACCCAAATCATTTACCTTTAGAGGCGTAGACAATGAACTTTTCACCATGGATCCGGATGTTAAAGCGGATGCGGATGCGGACATGAACATAGTGCAGCCAAATGCTAAATGCGTTTGCCCAGAGATTTGCCCAGACTTTGTTGTCCTGTCAGTGTAGGAGGGAAGTAAACGAGGCATAGGAGCTGCGGTCAGCCACTAAGTAAAATGTTCGTCAGAGCTGTCAGTGGCAGCTCTGGCAGTAAAAAAAAGGAAAAAAAAAATAAAGAAAACCAACAAAAAATCGCTGATGAAAATTGCTTGCAAGTGGTTTCTGTTACAGTCCGCCAGCCCATGTAATGCTCGCTCGTTTTGCTTGTAAAACTTTTGGATTATTGTCAGCCCCATACACACGCATTTACTTACATATACATACATGGGCTGGCCATGTGCCAGCAGGGAAAACTTTGCTCCGGACATTTGGACATCATGGCAAAGTCGCGTTTGCCCGGTTCTTAACGGCGAATTTTCGCATATTTTTCTCGGCTGCTGCGTAGGCGTCGCCACGTTGTCTTTGGCCAGCAACTGAATTCAACGGACTGCAGTTGGAGTTGTTCACACACACACACACATACACACACACATTGTTTGTGTCGCGTGTATGTGTGTGTGAGTGTTGGTTGTGGCAACAGAAGCTGCTGCTGCTGCTGCTTGCGCGTCGGCTGCTTGACTTGCAGCTTGTAAATTGGTGCTAAGCTCCATTGTTTGAGGCATGCTGCTGCCAGAGACGGGGACAGGGATTTTCTGGATGTGGCAGGTTGCACCTTCGCCTGTGGCAAGAATTACAAGATGATAACCCTACAGCGAGTTTGCACCGTAAATACCATAACAATTAGGTGTTGATACTGCAAGTATACCAAGCATACCAAGGACACCGTTTAGATGCAAACCACGGATTTAAGCTTGTAATGGAAACTAATTCAAGTTTTAGTAAATATTTTGGTTTGCGTTATTAATTACTGCTCAAAAACATAACTAAATTATTGATACAGATAATTTTAATATTAATATTTCTTGTAAGATGTTTGTTGTTGTAATTCTCAGAAGACAAATCAAAACTAAAATTCTTAATATTTAATTGCATACAATAAGCATAAAGTGAAATGTAATTATGAAAAGATATTAATAAATATGGCAAATATTTGATGAAAGAGTTTTATATTTAAATGTAATAATATTCACATATTTATAAGTGCAGCAAATACCTTTCTTAAGTAGAATTTCAAATTAATAAGTTTGTGGATTAATTTTCAACAGACAACTACTGAAAGTAAGCTACTTATTGTTTTGTATTGTTTCGCTGCTCTGTCAGATGACAAATTTATTTGTTTACTTGGGAAAACTGCTGTTGACTTTGTAACTGCAGCTGCGGATGGCATTTGGCGGCAGCAGCAACAAAAACAGCAAGTGCAAAATAAATATATAACAAATTTCAGAGAAGCGGTGCCAACGAGGCGCATGCAATTAGTTTTACGTGCGGCAAGCTTATTGAAATTATAAATTGTAAATTAGCAGCTTGGCAAAAGTGTCAACGCAATTTGCGACGCGAAATTTTCGTCGCTTATTAGATCGCTGTCAGGGCCAAAAGTTTTTAATTATGTATATGGAAAATTGTTGAAATTTAATTCAATTTTGCAGGTAACAAAATCAACAGACGTGTCTTCAACAAGCCGACTTTAGTTAAATGTTCTTGTTGATGTGGTTGTTGTGGAAAAAAAACTGACTTGGCCACAAATCTGCAATTGTATGTACGCAAAAAGTTTTACCGTTGACGCGGCGTATGCGTAATATATAAATATTTTTGTTCTTGCATGTTTCACGCTCAGTGTTGCGGTTGCTGCGGAAATGCAGCTGAAAGTTGTCATGCCCTTTTGATTTCTTTCTCTTTAACTCGAAAACTCTGTTATTCTCTCTCTCTCTCTCTCTCTCACTCTCGCACTCTCTGTCTCTCTCACTCTATCCATATATTTTTCTCTCTTCTGCACTGTGTTCATTTTAATGCAGTCAGAAATGAGTTTGTTCTGGCTGCATGTTAGATATGAAGTTATGTGGATTGTGGTCTCCCTTCCCCTGTCCTATTTTAGCATTTTGTGCAGTAAGTGATTATGAGGATTTCATATCGCATATGTCTGTCACCTAACTGCTCGTTGATGTGTGTTGTGTGTGTGTGTGTGTGTGTATGTGTGGTAATAAAATGCTTTACTGATTTACAAAGTTTTGTCATTAAGCACACATGTTGCTTATCCAAGCGTTCGTTCATATTTGCCTTGAAAATAGTTTCGAATTTCGTGAATATTCCACAAACAAGCAGTTTCGCTTTGCTGTGTCGTCGCTAACATCTCAAATTTCTCGACAGTTTGGTGAAAATATTTCACAAACATTTATGACAAATGCTTATGTATTTTATATTAAATTTATCTGCATGGTTGCATACAACAATGCAACTGATGACCGTCTTGAATTGTTGTTGTCGTACAAGGTCAAAATTCTCAATATCTGGTGAATGATTAAGTTTGTGTTGTTCTTAAACTATGAGAATTATAAATTGGTTTATATATTTAATAAAATATATTTAATATATATATATATAGCTATAACATACATATCAGTTGCATTAATAAAATTCGTCTGGCAATTGTCAATAAACAGTAAAAGTTCGTGTGGAATAATAATGATGTCAATTAAGATTTAAAAAGAGAAAATAAACGATTTTTATATCAAAGCTAAACAATGCAAAACTTTAATAATTATGTCTTATCGCAGTGCATAAATAATGAACGTAATCCAGTTGCCAAAATAATGCTGAGCTTTAAGAAAAACTTGGCTATGGTTGGCTAAATGAAGTAACCAAATTTGCTTAAGATACAGCTGCGACCACCCCTCATTTTCCCCCACAATGATATCATTATTCAATGGCTCTTTGTGTTGCCATCTACATGAACTCCTCCCACACTTCTCACTCCCCACTGCCATCATAAGCCATAAAGAGGCGCAGTAAAAGCGTGGAGAGTGCGTGTGTGTTTCAATCGTAGAAAATAAGTTGGGAGACCGCTCAAAAATGGCCCCATAAATAGGCAACAAATCGCACCCTGGGGCCACATGCGTCGTATACGTGATATTTTTTTAATTACATTGCAAAATGCTTTTTGTGTGCGTTTGAAAAATGCCGCTTTAATTGCCTCTTAGCCACGCCCGGCAAATTTCAAAGACACAACTGACACGTAGGGAATTTAAACGATATCGTCGAATGAGAATGAGAATTTAATTAATGCCAGCTCTGCCCAAAACCCAAAAACCGAGTTCGTACCAAAAATCCAAACTAAACCGCTGCGCAACACCAGCTACCAAAAATATGAGAAAATTCCCAATGAATATGACAAATATTTTATAGTTGCAGCAAAAGTTTAGTATATGCGTGGAGTTGTGGACCAGGGGAGGATGCTTACGAAGTGTGTGTGTGTGTGTGTGGGGAGGGGGAGTGGGTGCGGTTGGCTTCTATATGCTAGCGCTTAAGTGTCGCTTTGGAATCATTAGCTGAAGCGCTTAAAGATGTTACCAGGACTCTTTGGTGGCAAAGTTCTTGCTGTTGTTCGTAATCAAAAACAAATATGGCAAACCGGCATATTGCAAGTGGCGAATTGGGAGTTGGCTGGGGTCAAAGATCAGAGTCAACACTATTCAATTTAATGTGAAGTGAAATTTTGTGGCATTTAAGCGCAAATGAAATGAAATTAGCGACGCTGTGGCAGCTGTGCGGAGAATCAGATAGAACGAGAGACAAATGAAAAGGCATTTAAAATGTCAACATGACCGCAAAACATCGTGTGCAAAATGGTCGAAAAAGGTGTACAGCGTGTGTGTGAGTACAAGTGATGCGTGTGTGTGTGTGTGTGTGTTTGCCAGTAGAGAGGCAACTTTTGCGGTTGCACAAAAGCAGCACGGGATAAGCGGGTCGAGTGAGAGAACGAGAGAGAGAGAGGTTGAGGTTATGGGCCAGGGTTGAAGCTTAAATGCTTGACCACGAAAAGGCCATTAGAAAATGGCCAACGTGTGTGCTTGTATGTGTGTGACTGTATCTGTGTCTGTGTGTGTGTGTGTGTGTGTGTGTGTATTCTTGCACGCTAAGTCGCAAAGGCAACCCATGCGTCAGTTGAAATTAAGCAAAACAAATCCAACAAAAAGAAAAAAACAAAAACCCATACACAAAAAATGTTCAACTCAACCTTTGCCGAACGTAACCGCAAAACGTTTGCCAACACGTGTAAACTTTTTGAAGTTTCTGCTGTAAGTGAGTGCAAATGTGTGCGAATCTGTCACAGGGCTGGGCAACTTCTCAGACACAGTAATTATCGTTCAGCCAAGGAGATTTAGGCACGAATTGCGTTCACCAAATATATTGGGAGCCCATCAATTTTATACGAAAGTGATTTTAAATAACTTTTTCAAACAAATAAAGTTGAATTTAAATAATGTCAATTGTTTTTTGTTTATTTTGAATATTTTAATTTCAGCAGTTCTCCATTTACTTTAGAAGTAATGGAAAGTTCTGATAACAAATGACAAAATACAAAAAAATATACAACGCATTTTTGATTGTTATTCTTACGATTTCAGAAACTCTATGACAATTCGCTGAGAATCCGAAATAAAAACGTATAGTATTTCTTTGGTACTTAATAACAAAAACTATCGATTCATAAATTAGGGCTACCATTATTATATAGATAGGACATTAATCATAATTAAGCCTCTAAGGAGTAGCTCATTGTTCAATGTATGAATTTGAAATTAATTTTAGATGTGATACTTCACGCTAAAATCAAATCACGCAACTCTGTCCAGCACTAGCTGCACACTCTGATGCATGAGATTCTCTGTGTCAATTTGCATGTGTGCGTGTGTGTGTGTGTATGTGGATATTTGTGTGTAATCTTTGTCGCAGTGCCGTGAAATGTGCAATAGCGTAGCCTGACTTTGGACTTTGGCCTTTACGTTGCGTGTTAAAAGTTGGCCACACACTCAAAACAAAGAGAACATGTGCATGACTGTGGTCAGGACAAGCAAGCAATAAGGACAACAATGTGCTGCAATTAAATGTCAAACAGGCGCTTTTGATGGACGCTTAAAATCAGTGCAACTGTCAGCTGTTGCAGCAACTCCAGCATTTTGCCAAAGCACACAAACAGCTATCGGGAAGCTGCTGGCAGCTAACGGTCGCACACTCACTCACACACACACACACACACACACACACACCTATATAGGTATACATGCACAGATGTCACCTGGCGTTTAAAATGTACACCCATAAACAAAAGTGCAAACAATGCCATAAACAAGCAGCGTGAAAGCTGCCCTGTGAACGCTCCCCCTCCCCAGCCGCTCTTAGCACTGCAATCGACGCAACTCTTTCCTTGTGCAGGACACGCTAATGTTGGCGCTGTCGTTTGTTAGTTTTGCCTGCTGCAACCAAACACAAAACGGTAACAACAACAACAACAACAGCAACAGCAACAGCAACAAGGTCTACCATTGAATGGGGTTGACGCTCCATTCCGGTCGCCGGACGCCTTAGTTTGTTAGCTTTGCTTTGTGCCGTGGCTTTTATGGGGTAGTCAGTCGTTGTTATGTGCCTCCCGTTGGCTGTCAGCGTTTTTTTGCGCTTTGTTTTTAATACGTGTACGTGGCGCATCATTTATTATTTTTAGCCACAGCATCAGCAGTAGCAATATGACGCATTCGCATTTCACAGTCACGATTACACTGAGAAAAATAAATAAAAATAAGCAAAAATTTACAAAGCCATTTTATTTTTGTTATATACATTGATAAATATATATTTTGAACTGATAATTAAATGTTTGGGAATGCGCTTTTGCACGACATAAAATCTAATTTGAATTGTGTCTTTTTTTCAGTGTATGTCTATAGCTTGGCCCCTGGCTCCATGTCACGCACACATTAGTAGGTAAGCACGCATCGGCTACACACACGTTCCATAAACATTTGGACATGTGTTATGTGTTAGTGTGTGTGTGTGTGTGTGTGTGTATATATGCGTGAGGGTTTGGGAGGCGTGGCGACGCGTGTGTGCCTCGGATTAGGAACTAAATTAAATTTTTACATCAGCATTTGCGCTTCATTAGAGGTAAGGGGCCGAGGCGCCACAATGACAAGTGTTGCTCCAATGTTGAGTGGCCACTCGACTGGTCGCCTCTGGGACACACAGAGCAGGCGATAAGCAGCCCGTCCAGATAAATGCGTTGAGTGTTATGGTGGGAAATAGCAGGCGGGTAATAGCAGTAAATTAAGACGAGCTGAGGTGTCGGATAGAGCAAACCCCTGCCCCAAAGTTGGATATACATTTATATATGTGGCACATATAATAAATTTACTCAAATAACGAGAAAAACATACGAATGGGAAAAAAATAATTGTAGATCTGGGCAAGCAACTGTATAATTATATACACTCGAAACAGAGTATTAAGAGGAAAAGGAACGAAATGCGGAAAGGCAGCTTATTCATTGCAAATTTAGCTAGTTAGAGTGTGCATTTGATATTAAAAGGAAAAGTTAATGGGAAAAAACAAATTCTGTTTTCTTCATTTCATACAAAATGCATAAAGTATACCGAGTTGCATTTAAGCAACTAAGTTAACTGTCGCTTACCAAGGTATTAAATATTTATGATTTAATAAAGGTACTTGCAAACAAGTAAGAATATTCTAGTCGAGAGAGCTCGATCAGCAGGTACCCTTACCCCAGGTGTTACATATATTAAATCTATTAAAATACAGATTCTAGTTTTATTTTATTATCATCGATTCTTATCCAATCTCGAAGTTTATCACTTATATGTCTATCAACTAAAAATTACAAGCCAAAACCTTTAAGATTGTTGTGAGAAATCAATAAATAAACTTCATCTCTTTTGTACAACTTGATTATATCCCTCTAACAAATTTATAATGAGTATAAAAGCTTTTTGAGAGTTATGTTGCTCAATTAAACAGCTTCAAAGTTTTTTTTTTCCAAGCATTTTGCAAAGTGTCATGACTCAATGTCTAAAAGAATCGATTATTGTTATTGAGTTGCAGATATTAGTTTACTTTAAGATTTTCTTAAAGGTGTTTCTTTAAATAATCTATTTAGTTGAGTAAACGATGTTCTTGTTCAACATGAAACATACTACATTTTTGTTGTTTAAAATTAAATAAAAGCAACCAGAAATGGAGCGCAATTTGAAATTGCTTTTAATTCCTCCTGTCATTGTATGAAAATCTCAACAGAATAACAATTACAGCAAAATCCACTTGTGTGTGCATCCACATCACATGCAACAGCTGAGTGCTTGTATGAGTTAATGTGAGATTAGTCAGTGAGTGGGTTTCTCGTTTTGAGTTTTCCTATTCAGTGGAATCATTCAAATAGCAGCACACTAAATTCTCAGCTCATTACTGAACTTTTTGTGCTTCAAATAATTGAGGTTAAGTGAATCTTAAGTTGACTTATCTCTTGCAGATGTAGAATTGATGAATTATCTATTAAAATGCAATCTCAAATTATTATTGCTTAAAAAGAATAATATGCATTTGTTCACTACAGAGATAAAATTCCCTTGGCAAATGCATTTTACCACTTTCAGAATTCAGATAAAGCTGGTGTCAGTTATAACAATTCGAAAATATTGATTGCGACCATTTGCAAGCTGTCAAATATTTAATTTGATGCAAAAACTTAAAGAACAACTGAAAGAAACTTTAACTGAAGCATCAAGTTGGCAGTTGGTAGACAACTGGCTAATACGAACTTTTGGCTTTTATTGGGCATGTACTATCAATAACTGATAGCCACCAATTGCAGCTGCAGCCATTCAATTTTCGACCAAATACAAAACCAGACTAAAAAAAAAAAACAAAAAGAAGAACTGGAGAAAATAGAAGTGGAAAACAAACGGCTGCAACTTTGAAGCTGCGCGCACAAGCCATCTGACAGCTGGCACCAACTTATAATTCAGACGGGAGCCCAAGCGATGGAAGGGGACAGGAAGGGGGTGATTGCCCAACTGGAACTCTGTCTGCGCCCTAAGGGCAGCTGCTTTACCAAGAAAAATACACACACGAACACAGTGGCTAAGGCACAGCCTCAGAAGATACAAAAAACTTGCAAAAACAAGCAAAAAAGAAAAGAAGCTGAAAAAAAGTTTCAGTTACGTGCTGTTGCTTTTAATTGAATTTTTTTCCCAGTGCCGCCGCTGCTACTGCTGTTGCTGCTGCTGCTGCTGCTGCTGCTGCTGCTGGTAACTAGTCGCTGCGGTGAACCAATGCTCTGGCCAGCACATCCGCATCCGTCTAGCGCTTCCGCCGTGGCATCTCTCATTCAGCACTGGCAGAGAGCAGCAGCTACAGCAGCAGCAGCAACCGCAACAGCAGTCGCAGACTCGAACTCGCACTAGGACTCGTGGCCAAGTGCTACAACTGACTGGAGGCAGTTTTCTTGTTATTTTGAAAGCGCCAAGTCGCAAGTCCTTAAGCGGTTTACTTTCCCTCACACTGATTTGCAGCATGAAAGGTGTCCCACGTAATGGTTTCCTTCATACCCTGTAGCCTCTAGGCAGCAAATGAGTTGCGTCATTCAAATTCAGTCCTAACTTTGCCCATTTCTCGCTTAAATTGCGCTTTAAAATCGTATTTTAAATGTGCTAAATATTATAGGCACACTTAGCTTTAACTATCTTATTCATATAACTATATCTGATATAGCTATAGATGTTATTGACAGTTAAATATATCCGCAGTCTTGCATCTCCGCTTCAGATTCCCGTACAGATCATTTCCTAGTCTATCACTTCCAGTTAAAGTCTTTTTGCATGTCTGCTTTTAATGTTACAAGTTTTTAATTAAGAATTTCAATTTAACGCTGTCTAAAGACTGCACTTTCTGCCCGGCACTGCTATCATAATAATCTTATTTATTCACTCACTTAGCGGCTCTGTTTTGAGCCCAGTTAGCTCTGCAATGACTTTCAATATTTGTATTTCTTTGGCTTCATTTGTAATTCATATTTACATCTAAAACGATCACAATAAGCGCATCCAAATGCCTCTTATAAGGAAGACAACATTTTTGCTGCTTTACCTGCTGATTATCGGTGAATGCTTTGGCTGTCGATCCGCCTACAAGCCACGTAAGATCCTAAACAAGCCGAAAACTTCGTTACAAATAGAAAATGTACTGTTCCTGTTTTGCAGCCATGAAATCGTGTTTCAGGATGGGCGGCAGATGTCGTGAGCTCAACGCCTGCGAACCCGATCGGCATGCAACTGTTAAAACGAATTGTGTGTTGAGGCGAAAAGTGTGTTGCATGGAAACTCCCCAGCGGTGATGAAACTCTAGATCTCTATTTACTGTTTCTAGTGCAAGCAAATCGGGGCGTGGTATATACGTATACCGTCTGGACTCATACATATTCAGGTCATTGATTAAGCCCATCGTAACAATAATTTTACAATATATAATAAAGCCAATATAGATGTGTATAATCAATAGCTTTCTTAGATACACAACAGAGATCGAATTTCCAAATTTGTTTAAACCGTTTACAAATTTTAATGTTATTATTAAATTTGGTTTTGATATTACACCATTTAATTGTTATTTTGTCTATTTTCTCTTTGAATTACATTATTAAAAGATTACATTAATTTGCATGATTGTTAAGCCTTTCTAATTCATAGCACATTTTCTCCTTGACAACCAAAATGTAACCCATAATTAAGGGTGTCAAAACGGAATCAGAACCACAATTGGAACCGCTTTATTGTCGTTTAAAATACACAATCGGAATCCGAATCAGAAGCTATTTTCAATATTTTCTTACAAGTCAGTTATCAGTACCATAAAACCGTAACTGCATGCCGTAAAAAAGTTTGCAAAATTACCTAAATTTACATTTTTGTTTTGCGTATCAGACTCGAAATCGGCAGTTACAGTTTGACACCCTGCCATTTTCCCGAAGAAATTTGTGGCGAGGTTAGTGCTCTTGATGGATGCATATATCAGAACTTTTATAGCTATTAGAAATAACTAATGACTGACTGTCGTGGCTGATGTTATTATTAATTAATACGAATGCGCTGAGCTGAGAAACAGCGGGTGTTCAGCACCTAAGCACAAGTGCTTAGCATCGACCTATTTACAGCATTGCACTTGTGTATATATGTGTCTGTAAGTGTATATTCGACCAAACGAGTATGCAGTGGCAGCAGCAGGTTGTGGGCCAGATGACGTCACTAAAATCAGGTCAACACCAGGCGCTGCCTCAGCACAGCACAACAACACAGACCATGTGCGTTTTGGGGCAGCAAAAACAGCAACTCACCGTGCATATTTATATATATATATATATATATACATATACATATATACTATTTTATTTTTTTTGTTTTGGGTGTGGGTGTGGGCGCAGCCTTCCCCTAATCTAGGGCTCTCCCACTCATCTCGCTCACTCACCTTGTCTTGGAGTCTTGGTCATTAATAGTCGAGAGTTGGTTTCATTTTATGTTTTTCTTCATTTCATTGCTCGACCACCCGCTGCTGGCAGGCTTCATTTTCGTTTTGGGAGGCGCTTTTGACATTTTGCAATTTTAGCTGCGTTTGGGTAAATTACTTGTAAATTCAGATTATGCCACCCAGCTATAGAGAGGGAAAAAGTGACATAGGGGGGGGGGGGGGGGAGCGCGCGGGAGAGAGAGAGACAGAGAGAGAGTAAGAGAGAGAGGGATAGAGAGACAGAGTGCGCACTTGTGAGCGAATACGGGCAAGAGAGAGAGCTCTTAACTAGATTGGTTTGGCGAGGAGAGGTCAAAAGTGACTGGCATTTGTTTTCCATATATTGATTGCTTTTTAATGGATTTTTCGTGGACTCTACCATAAGGTGGCCATTTATTTAGCGTGCCCATGCTCTTGCTTGGTGTACAACTTGGCCCCACAGTCCCTCTGCTCTCGCGTTCATCTTTTCATCTGTGTTCTTTACTCATATTAATTTTATTTACATAGTTAAATGGTTCAATTGTTTGACTGTTGATTTACTGCTGGAATTTCAGACAGCAAAATTAATTGTTTGATTTGTGGTCAAAGCTGGAGATATACACTCTACAATAGTATATCTAGGTCAGCTGCTCTAGTGATTTACGGATTTTATTTGCACACTTTATAAATAAAAAGTGACAGGCGTGTTGTGTGCATTTTTGCCACTGGCAGCTGCCACTCTCATGGAGTTTTCACAGAGTTTCATTTAGCTGGATTTCTGTTTTTTTTTAATTTTTTTTTTTGCTGATTTGTTTAAGTTGATGTGTTTTAGTTTATTCAGTACGTCAGTCAATCAGTTGTTGCGTGTGTCAATCAGGCAGGTAACTGGCTGCAACTAAATGTATGTTCTAAAAAGAAAAAAACAACAATAGAATACAAGCAAGCATATTCATGTAAAAATACTCACCACGCTCTTGCTCTTTGGTGTCAGCAACTCTTTGGCTGACTGCTTGTTGTTGATAATGTTTGTTTTTGCCTTGGTTGCTGCTGCTGCTGTTGCTGTTGCTGCTTCTGCTTCTGCTTCTGCCACACTCTGCCTCTCTTTGCTGCTGTCGGCTAGAGAGCAACCCACAGACTCTTACGCGTAGACATGGCAACAGCAACACAGTCACGGCAACGTCAAGCTTTCATCTTTTTTTAGCACACGCGCCTGACTTGCCGCTGCTGCTGCTGCTGTTGCTGTTGCCGTTGCCACCCTTGCCTACCCAACACCTTCCAGCCATCCCCCATGCGTTGGTCGCCTGTCGACTGTCAAATCAATTTGTCAGAAATCACTGACAGCTGCTTACAGACAAAACACACAAACATGGCCCAAGCCAACCACAGCATCGAGCCCGGCTCAGAAGTTCACACACCCACACAAACACACACACACACACACTTTGAAAAGTTGTCATGACAAAAAATACAAAAATACAAAAATATATAGCATAGAAAAATATATAGCATCCAAACAGCAGCAGCAGTTGTTGCCTGGAGTGTAAATTATAGCGCATATTTCCATTTCTTTTTTGCTTTCTTCAAATTGGTTTGCAGATTGCCGACATTTGAAAATTGTCTACGGCATATCAAGCACTTTCGACATTTACAACTCATTTCTGTGAAATCTCTACGCACAACGCTATTTTATTTTTTATTTATTTTTTTCAAGTTCGAAGCTGACAGACAAGCGCCTTTGTTTGCATGCCCCACACACACACACACACACACACACAATACATACAGCACACAGAAATAGGGCAAGTTGCTATGTGCTGCCAGGCGTATACGTAATTTGGCAGACAATGGCAGCCCAAGACGAAACCCCAATGTAAGATAAAAAAAAAGGGGAGAAAAAATGAATAAGAATAGGACTTTTTACTGAGCATTCCAGATTCCCTAGTCGGGCGGGAGAGCAACCCGATATTTTGGACAATCTGTTTGTGACTCCATAGGGTTAATTATAAGCAGCATAGGAAATTTGCCAAAAAGAGATATTAAATTAGCTATAATTTTTTTTTTTTTTTTTTTGTTAACAAAAATTTACAAACTTGAACAAATTTTGTGGTTGATATCGTTAGGAATTTTGGCATATAGACTTATGACCTTCAACCACATTCTGCATAAATTATTAAAGAGCATATCAAGAGTGATTTATATATTTAAAGAAAAAATGTTCAGCTGCTTATCAGAATTTAAATTATTGAACTGAAAGTGCAAGTAAATTTCATAAAAAAAGTTTCTTAGTGATTTATGATTTCAGAAATTGACTTAAACCAAATTGGGAAACGTTTTTAAAACATTATATAAATACGTCCTGAAAATATGAGCTGAATACTAATATGACACATATATTTTTACTTAATCATTTAGTTATAGAATAAGTAGACTAGATAATATGTAAATTTTTTTAAGCATTTTATAATTAGTATTTCGTATAATAGATTTATTTATTTTTTTTAAATGAAATATAAATGTGTTAGTTTGTTATGCTAGAAGAGCATTAAATTTTCGTGTATGCCCAGATTTATTTGTCATAGTGTTTCCTTGTATTTTGGACACGCCAGCAGCAACAGCAACAGAAGCAGCAGCAACAATACGCAGCAACAAAAATCAGCAGCATGTTTGCTGCTGTTGCTTTTTATTTATTTTTTCGTTAGTAATCTCTACCCCTTTTTGGTTGTATTGCTGCTGGTGGTGCTTATGCTGCTGTTGTTGTTGCTGTTGTTGTTGTTTGTAGCGTCGTTTTTTGTTTGACCAACAACCAACATACAAGCTCATAAATAAGTAGGTAAAGGCTTGGGCCCTGTTTTGCCAGCCTAGTCTTTTTGGCCAGAGCATGAGTACCACGCCCAGAGGCGCCCAGTCAGCCATCTCTTTGCTTATAGCTGAAAATGAAAAATGGATTTCTGTGTCAGTTGGTTGCCATAATTTCAGCTCGATTCGAGCCTCAGTCGCCTGCTTTGATGCGCATTCATCATTTGGCATTCAGTTTACATCTTCTTCTTCTTCTTTTTATTTTCATTTTTGTGTTTTGTTGTTCAGCTTTTTGCTTTTGTTGTTTTTGTGCTTTGCTATTTGTTTGCCATGTCGCCCCGTTTATTTAATTAATTATTTTAAAGATTTGCCGCCCTTTTTCGCTTTTAATTAATTTATCAAAAGTGTAAATACAAATTGTACGCCCAGGGTCCTCGAGTGTCCCTTTGCGAGGATTTTTTTCCCCTTTTTTAATGGTGTTTTCGCTTTTCATATTTTATTTTTAAATAAAACAAACTTTAAATTAGCCCCCGCGCGCATAAGTGGGGTTAAGCTGCGTGGCGGGTTAAGCCAAGGCCAAAGTTCCGACAGCTAAAAAAAAGTTTTGTTATTTTACTCTAAGCTCGCTTTGAAAAGAGTATATTAGGATTGAGCAGGAGACTTAGTAAATGGGATACATATTCAAATATAGCCGACAAAGAGAAAAGACTGTTATCAATATTGGTGGGTAGTTTACTGAGGACTTTTTTTTAAAGAATGCAATTTATAGAAATACAGTAAAACAATTAATTACCTCCGAATTATTATTGCACTGAAACCAGAGAATTACTCAGTCGTTTACTTTAGACACTCAAAGACTTACTTTTTTTTATAATTTATTATATATATATATATATATATATATGAATTTGTTGTTGTACGTTGCTGGTGATAGGTATAATAACTCCCCGGGTTGCTGTAATCCTTTGGGCCACGTCGCCGGCTCCGTCTCTTTGCCTGGCTCCTGTTGTTGCCCGGCCTAATGGACATGGCAAGTCACGTAAATGACGCTGATGATAATGTTGATGCCGCTGATGATGATGTTTATGCCGCCTACGTGTTCATTTCTGTCACAGCGGGCTATAACTTTTGCCCCCTCATCCTGTTACAATTACTCTTTTTTTTTTATTTCTCGGTACATCTCTGTGTGTCTCCAATGTCCAGTGCTGCGTATGCGTAATATTCAATGAGTTGTTGGCAACAGCCGTCGAGAGTTGTGTGTCTGGTTGCATTAAATATTAATTTGTGCAACGTTTTCGGTCACAGCTCAATTCCCATTGGCAGGCGGCCCAGCCCCAAACTCCATCACTTTCCATATCCACACTTGCTGTCGGCCCGTCGTTTACATACATATGTGTACACATCCGGTTACCGAATTGCCAAAAACGGAAATTAGTTACAGAAGTTATAATTAAATTCCTTCGAGTAACGGACAATCAGAAACCTGTTTGCATGTGCGTGTGTGTGTGTATATATGTGTGTGTGTGCAACAAACTGTGCATGTAAACAGGCGATGTAGCTGCGTCCGGAGCAGCGTCGCCATAGACAACTCTTGACTGTGCAGAAGGCGACTGTCCATTTTGAGGAGGCTACCCAAAACACAAGCCGGTCCCCAAAGTCTTAATTAGAAACAGTTTGAGGCTGACTGATTGCCGGTGGTGAGCACATATCTGTGTGTGTTCGTTTCTGTGTGTGTCTGTCTGTCTGTGTGTATGTGTGTGTGTGTGTGTGTGTATGTGTGAGCGTGTGGCCCTCTTAATATAAGGTTGTCTCTATGCCTGCATCGACATATGCGTCTGGGCGAGGGCCTCGCACTGCTGACTTTCAGTCATTAGTAGAAACATTTTATGCTCGAGAAAACCTTCAGAGTTATACTGTCTGGTGAACTCCACAGTTGTTATCATTATTTGCATATGTTTTTATGGAACATTATTCCATAACCAAACAAGCAGCATAAAAAAAGTGACTGTTGGCTACACGTTGTATTTGATTCATTTCTTAAACAACCTGGCTAAGCGCATTTTTTTGTAAAGTGCCACTTGCAATGATTGCAGAAATCCAAAAACACCAGAAACATAACATTTTATTTTTGTTTATCTTTTTTTTCGAATTGAATTCCATCTATTCATTTTATTCATTTGATTTAATGGCAGCCATTTAATTAAAGTTTTTTTTAAGCACAAAGCATATTTATTTTATTCATTTCCATTTGAAATATTTCATGTCTGTGGAAAATGTCGTTCTTCGGAGTGTTTTTATTTCAGTAAAGTAAAGATACTGCTGGTTGCGTTGCCTTCCTTTAAATGAATTCCATCAATTAATATATATACATTTTTTTCAAATAGTAGCTTTTTAATTTTATTTTCGAAATACAAATTATTTTCATTTAATTCAATTCCCTTTGATTTATTTTATTCTGTGTACATGATATTATCCTGGCTGTATTTCGTTCAGTTATTCAAGTATACTTCTGGAATATCTTTTTAGCCACACCCTCATTTTGTGGTGGAACATACCCAGAAGCACTCATATATTTGATCTGCACGGTTCAGCGCGCTATTTCAAGTTGCGTGCGTCGATTATTGTAATTGATTTGCACAATTGAATGGCAGGCGAGAACGCACATAAATCAAACACAAGCACACGCAACATAAGCAGGCAGACACGCCTAGCATATGTGCATCAATTATTGAAGTCTGTCGACAAGGCTGCTGTGCATCGAAAACAAAAAAAAATGGATAAAAAACCAAAAAAGACGTATACATATGTATGTACACAGAAAGAGGACCCCGCTTGAGGGCTGACAGCTACATATATGAGGTCTGTCACGCACTGAAGTTTTATTGTTTAGCAAATGCTCAAATCGAATGTCTGTCAGCCGATTACGTCGTGAAATTCCCGCTGCTGCGATTCGCGCATCGTTGCCGATCAATTATGCAAATGGGCACGGCGACATATTCAATAATAAAGTGGCGTCGACGTCAACGTCAGCGGCGGCATTAGCGTCGATACCGACGATGTCGCACGCATGTCACAGCATTTATTAAAAGCACTCACTTTTTGAGCAGTACGAATACGCATTGTGTGTGTGCCACCAACAACATCAGCAACAAACATAACAGTGAGTTAAAGACAAAAAACCAGACAGCAGCAAAGCGTATGTGCACATACACAAACTCACACACACACACACATACACAAATAATCACACACGCGTATGTGAACAGCTGGTCGAGTGTCGAGCAATATGATATCGGTCCATATGAAGCTGTAAATGCCGCATTCGCTGCTCCAAATTAAGCTATTGAATTGACAAAATTGTCGCCCAGAACTACACAGCTTCGGAATGGGCACTGACATATTGCGTATACGAAGAGTTGACCAGTCAACTGATTATGAAATTGGAGCTTGCTTTTAAATTAGATTTTGTGTCCAGACTACAGGCAAAAAATATTTTGAAACCATGCGTTGATAAATTTGATTTATAATTTACTAAACAAGTAACAAAAAGGGGAAAAATTAATAGATCTTGGTTAAAAAAACAGGCATTAATTCCATTTATTTTTAAACTACATTAAAAAAATGAATTAATAATTTGTAATTATTTAGTTTCACGTGTCTCTTGCTTTAATTATATTTTCAATACGAATATATTTGCGGGAAATCTTTGAGTGTGCTTAACGGTGGTAAGCCTATCTGACTCCACAGTCTTAGAGATTTGCCAATCTTTTCTTTTTTATCTCTGCCTTCTTAACGTTTAACTGTCCTCGTAGCTAATTTTTAGTCTTATTCGTTTTTTTTATGGGTTTTCCCAATTCTTGCAATAAATGTTGAACCATTTTACATTTTAATACCCCCGGACTTATATATCCCTACATTTATTTTTATTTCTTCCTTTTAATCTTTTATAATACAATTCGTTACTTTAATTTTAACTATATATTTAACGTAAACATTTTTACTTTTTTGTTTAAAACGCTTTTTTTTAAATTTTTCGGATTGTTTTTTATTGAACATTAAATAAATCAATAATAAATATGTGTGTTCTCTTAATTTAACCAAATCAAAATTATGTTGAGAAGCAGAAATATTCAATAATATTTGCAAATAGTTTTCTTAACATTTAATACAAATTTGTAAATAGCTTTGGAGTCTTTAATACTAAGTACTTTAGCTCCTGCAGTAGCAAACATACATATTCATTATTTCTGCATTTATTTATGCCCATTAGAGCATTAGAAAGCGCTTGCTCAAATGCTTTTTTCATTGTTTCTTTATCGTAGATCCATTACTCACACTCCGCCTCTGCGTATATAAAGTATAGTATTTATTTACCTATCTGGCAGTCATTTAGCCGCAATTATCAAGGCATCCAATTGTAATCAGCGGCCCATCCAAGCCAATGTTTGAGCTACAGCGATTCTCCCCAGAGTAAGGCGCGTCAATTACTTGAAGTTTTTGTGTTTATTACCCATGGATAGGAGCAGAAGAAGAATGCCTGCAGCTGCTACAAGTCAAATAAAACATATTACAAATGCTTCGCTTCGCACAACGATCCCCTAACACCGCACTCCATCTCCCGACTCTTTTCAGCATCTGGGTGCTATTACTCAGTCTTAAGCGCCTCGAGATGTGCCAGCAATCTGACAAATTTCGCACAAATTATGCGGCCAACGCCACAAAATGATGACGACTATGATGACAGGACACCAGGACAGGACGGCAGGACGACGCTGCTCGATGGTCGATGGTTGAGAGATCCCCGTTTTGAGCAACAAAAGGCGACGAAATTATTATTGCATTAAGTGGAATTATTAAATTTCATCGGCCAACGAGGCAGCCGCAACGGAAACGTAACGACGGCTCAGCACAAATAAAAATAAATAAATCTAATCAAAAATAAGCACACAAATAAAATCCACAAATGATAAAAATACCAAAAAAAAAAAAAAAAAGCAAATAAAAAATCCGAAGAGGCAGGCAAAATAAATCAATAAAAGAGACAATTGACACAAAAATGCGCTCGAGAACTCGAACTCGAAACCCGGGGGCAAAATCAGTTTCAGTGTCCCGTTTCAGTTTCAGTCTGGGGCGCAAAGTTTGGCGGGGCCACTCAAATCAACATAAAGTTTGATATATTGTGCCGCATTGGCAGCGCCACGTCCTTCCATGCCCCGCGTTGATTTAATGGCCGACAACCCTAAGGCAGCCACCGAGAAGCAGAGTAGCAGTCGTAGTAGTAGTTGTTGCATAGACTAAGGAAGGAAGGGATGGAGGTAGGGAGGGAGGCAGAAAGGGAGGGGCCAACACTAGCACACTACTTATTACGGCCGCTGCTTGTCGCCATTGTTGTCAATTTGGTCGTGTCTTTGACAGCGGCGCTACTCTGTGGCATCGCAAGTGGGTTGCGACAAGTGGGGTGGGGCAGGCATTCAAATTGTAGTCGCATCATCATCTTTATGGCTATTGTGATTTCGGAATTAATTGCTGCCGCTGCGACACACAATCGGCGCCCGCTAGGTGGCGCCACAGTGCTTAAAAGGATTTGTACATATTTGGGCAGACCTACAGCACCTCTACACACCCTAGCCCCCGTCTGCAACAGTTTTGACCGCTTTTGGTTGCGACTATATATATGTGTGTGTGTGTGTGTGTGGGCGTCTGCCTCGGTTACTTGATTGCCCTCAAAAGTATGCAATACTAATAAATTCAGTTTTATGTGTGGGGTAGGCAGCTCAATTTTCGGCAACTGCCTTTGGGTTTGTGTGTGTGTGTGTGTGTGTGTGGCTTGGTTTGGTTGCTGTCTCCGCACCACTTTTATGACAGATCATTAAAATTTCTTCGCTTTTTTCACGTTTAAGTAGCCTGTTTTGTCTTATATTTATAGCGCCTGGATTTGGGGCAACTGGCTGTTGCTTGTGCTCTGCTCTGTGTGTCAAAGGGTGCATTAATATTGAACTTTATTGTCTCTGTGGGTCAGTTCCATTTCAAATTTGAGCAGTGCGGTTCAGTTCGCTTGACTGTCGCATCTAGAGCGTTAATAGCCAGTGTGGCCCCATAGCACTACTGAGCTCACTCAAATCTCCTTGGGTTAGCTACATTAATCTGAATACTGAATGACTGAGTTGGCAAATATTGTGTAGCCGATTATGGTATATCGTCTAACAGCAGATGTAACATAAATTTATTTTTTTATTATCAATGGATACAACGGTGTTCGAAAACGATTAGTGATCCAAGCAGTTAACCAAACAGTAAATTAATTTATTTTATGTCTTGACTTCTAGTTACAATGTTAACCGAGTTATTTATTATTTAATATACTAGTTTTTTTTATTATTTATTTTTGATTATTCTTTTTTAAAACTTGTGTACAACCTTTTGATCCGCGCCCAGCTGAAAACTTTTTATGTAGCTTTTTACCATCTGCATTTTTAATGCCATTATTGTTTTATTTTCAACAATTATTTCATAATTTGTGAACAAATCGATTATTCCGGATTACTCGGCAATATTTTCCATCTGAACAAATAAATTTTAATCCGAGTTTATTAACGTTTCCTTAACTAGCTGAATATTAACTATCGCCCATAATTATGCTCCAGTTACTTTTAATGTGTTTGAATTTCTATTGGAAATCAGTTTTATAAATCTGATAATATCGCTTCGGAGCCATTACCGCAAAATTTACTTTTGAAAGCTGGAAACGTGTTGACACACAAATTTGTAGTCAATTGATGTAATCTATTAGTTACAGATGTAAATGTCAGAAGTACTTAGGAAAGTATCTCAATTTCTTCCGCTCATCGGTCGGTAAATGTGACATTTATTTTTATCTTTTTTAGCATTCCAATAGCAATTTGGCTATTTTTTTTTCTTTTTTTTTTCTTATTTTGTGGCAGGCACGAAACAGCAGCGCTTAACTTTCTACACAGACGACTGCGACTACCTAACGCACCTGACAAACTTACTTTAATGTATGTCAAACCTCAGCAGCAAACAACAACAACAACAATAACAACAATAGCAAATCGGGCAAGGCGAAGCCGAGGAACCACAAGAAAAAGCGGCCTCTTTTCGACATTTGAGTGACATTATTTGTGTCAACAATAAAACACTCAAAAAACATGTCACCCAACAAATGTAAGAGCGAGAGGGAGAGAAAGATATGGAGAGAGACAGACAGAGAGAGAGAGAAAGAGAGAGATAGAGAGCGAGCAGCGGTCGAGCAAAGTGAAGGGTGAGAGGACGAAAGAGTGTGAAAACTTAAAGCAATAGAAACAGCAGTTTCTGTAAGACAAACGGAAACAGAAACTGAAGCAGACAATATACGGACTGGGGGAGAGGGGGACAGGGGGACAGTACAATTTAAAATTCAATAAAACTTCAATCAGCGTTTTTAAATGTGTGTTCGTGTGTGTCTGTGTGTGTGTGTGTGTGTGTGTGTGTGTGCATATGGATATTGCCTGGGTGAGCGTGTGTATACACAGCAACGACAGCGCCCAACAATTTAAACAAATTGAAAGCAAGCGCAAATAAAAAACAGTTTGTTGCCACTTTTCACATCAATTACGCACTTCAGCCAAAATAGACGACGACGACGACGACGACGAAGACGTAGCAGAAACGAAGCAGCAGCCGCAGCCGCAGCCGCTGCCGTCGTCGTCGCTGTTTTGGGCAGAAGGACGAGACGACGAGAGATGTCCTCGTTGGCGGCTGCTTCTAGCACAAAAATAACACTTGAAACTAAACGCGCATTCAGGCGGCGACGTCGCTGCCGGCAGCGCTGTGTTGCTGGGCGTGCCATAGCCCATGCCAACGCCCCCTTCCTGTCCCTCTCCCCTTTCCACTTGCACCTCTCTCGCCACTCGTCACTCTCCTCTCGCCCGCTCAAACACTCTAGAACAACAATTTTCGCCTGCGTACACGGCGTTTTTTATGCGCCAACTGGCGGCCCCTGGGCTCTACCTTCTTCTTCTTCTTCTTCTCCTTCGACCCCTTAACCATACCCCCAAACCTTAACAATTTGAATACGCATACATTGGTGTGTGTGTGTTTGCTTGTGTGTGTGTGTGCGTGTTTGTCTATGTTTTCGTTTGCGAAAAGCGAAAGTAAATGTTTGAAAATCGTAAGGAAGGAAAAATCAAGTAAGCATCAACGCAGGCTACAAAAAAAAAAAATAAGCGAGAAAAAAAGGATATTTATCTTTGGCGAAGATTATATGCCCTTGAAGGCAAGAGTCTATTAAAATGATTGAGCATTTACCAAATGCACGATGGATATTTATGGCTTGTTATTAACCAAATGTTCAAATTTTTGCATAAGAAAAATATTTATCATTTTCCCTTTGGGCTTTTCAAATAATTCATTGATAAGCGCTTATTTTGCGTACAACCAAAAGGTAACTGAATTTAATTTGCATATAAATTATAAAATAGGCATTTGTAAGTACAATGTACAATGTGATTGCGATTTTCACAAAATTTGTTGTTGAGATTAAGTTCAAAGGCTATTGACATGCTCTTCAACTATGAGATACTGAAACAATCAAAACAAAACCAAAAACCCAAACCAATAAAAGTTTAGACTAACTTGCAAGATCAGTGAGAAACTTCGCATTAAACAAACCAAAATTGCCAGACACAACCAATAAAAAAGGTCATGAACTGTCGGGGGACTTCGCTTAATAGCCACTTCTATTGACACATTGCCAACTCCAAGTCAGATTCAGTGTATCCTTTGGAAGAGTATACAGACGGCAAGAAAGCGAAAAGAAGAAAAAAAAACCAAAAATCCAACTTGGTTTTTATTGCGCGTGATAACAAGCGGGGAGTTTAGCATGGAATGGGAATTGGAGTAGATGTGGCAAAGGGAATGGCAATGGGAATGAGATCCTCATACTGCTGCTGCTGCTGCTGGGTCTTGTACTAGAAACTCAATAGACGTGGGCACTGAGTTTGCTGGCTGGCTGGCTGGGTGCTGCTCTGGACAGCGCTGTTTGATGTTATTATAGATGACGATGATGGCGATGACGACAGCGTGTGGCTCTCACAGTATTTCAACGATGATTTTTGCCTTCTCTGCTGCCTCGGCTTCGTCTTTGACTGCCTCGAAGAGCTGCCAATCAGAGGCGACGCGTCAGAAAGTGTTCTTCTTCTGCTTCTTTCGCATGTTTCAGGTTGACAATAATGCTTCAAGCATAGAACAGCCAGCGGCATACATATGTATATGTGTATGTGTGTGAGTGTGTGTGTGTGTGTGTGTGTATGGATGTTATTTGGCCATTACTTTGTTGCCAAGGCCCCCATTGCTATTGACAATAATTCTAGGTAAGTTAACTTGACACTGTCTGTTTCAGCTCTTAAAGCTTAACAAGGCTGCTGTCGCTCACCATTTAACTTAAGGTAAAATTATAAAGAGAAGTTTCTAGTAAAAATACTACTACTAATCGCACTTTAAATAAAACCAAAATAAATAGTTAAAAGTTGATTTGGATTTGGCTAAATCGAAACAAATACTCATTTATATATCATTTATTTATTTATTTGAAAAAAATACAATAATTGTAGTTTTTGGAGCGAAGTCAAATTTTAATTATGCAAAAGTCTATTACATACAGGAAAATATAAATCCTAAGGAAGCTTTTATTATTCAGAAAACTACTGTCTACTAGCAAAATACAAAATACAAGTTTGATTGCATAACATTGAAATTATCATTGAATTAACATTAATTCTAATGTGCCTGAAATTTATTTAAATCAACTTAAACTGCGTTGCATAAACATGAACTCAAATAGTGCCAAATTCCCATAATGATGCGCTATGCTTAAGTAATTATTATGAAAAGCTCGAGCACATTTTCACGGCATCACTGCTTTCATGAGGTATTTTAGTGATTGCTGCAGAAACTTTTTACCTGCTTCTGTTTATGATGCTTTGTTTAGGCAACACGCCAAAACAGCTCAACTCTGCGGCTGCTGTTGGTGTTGGTGTTGGTGCTGTTGCTGCTGCTGCTGCTGCTGCTGTTGCTGCTGCTGAACAATATGCAATAATAACAATTTACATATTCATGAGCCGCTTACGCATACAAACACACTGAAAACAGGCAACAACAAGGGCACCAGCAACAACAGCAACAACAACAACCACATTGCGAGAGGCAGAGGCAGTTTGCATAAAGAGCAGCAGCCGCTTAAAAGAAAAAACATAACCAACTCCCTTTAGAGCACAATGCGAACGCGAAACAGCACCACCTACCCTCCAGCCCTCAACCCCAGGGGCTAGTCAGGCAGCCCTTTTGTTAAGACCGAACAGCGGAGCGGTAACTGTAGCTGACCAAATATTTATATTTGGCCGCCTCATTTATTTATTTTCATATTTTTTTTATGATATTTATTTAAGGCTGGTCTTTTGTTGGCAATTGAAAATTATACACAACATGCGTATATGTATATTTACAATCGTACGTATACATCTGTCTATATCTATGTGTGTGTGTGTGTGTGTGTTTTTGTGTGTGTCTGCTCTCAATTTTATTTGGGATTTGTACCTTTGATTTGGAGCAGAAGCTACAAGTACTGAAAATTACGCCCTGCGACTCTGGCGCTTGTTTTATTTATAGTTGTCAACATGAGTTAGCAGACACTGTATATCTCTGTGTGTGCGTATGTGTGTGTGTGTGTGTGTGTGTGTATGTGTTCCTTGGGGAGTTTCTGGGTCAGCGCCGATAGCTATGAATTGCAAATGAAAGGCAATTCTCAAAATAGCCGTAGTTATGCGAAATTTTCGAGGCTGTGCTCGATGCTCTTAGCTTTTGCTCTTTGCCAATCTCAGCAGAACCTACCACAAAAATAAATCAAAACAAAAGCAGCGACGCCAGCAGTGACTGAGGCGTATACCAGGCCGCAACAAATTTCAAACGAAGAGCAGACGAAGATGTTGTCGATGTTGCTGCTGTTTGTTCTTGTAGTTGTTGTTGTTGTTGTTATTGTTGTCGTTTTGCAGCATCCACATTCCGACGGCGTCGGCGCTGGCATCGATTTTGCTCGCGTTCTCTGCTCTCTCACTGGCTTGTCATCCTCTCTCGCAGCAGCAGCATCAGCAGCAGCAGCAGCAGCAGCAGCAGCAGCAGCAGCAGCAGCAGCAGCAGTAGTAGCAGCAGCAGCAGTAGAAGCAGCAGCAGCAGCAGCATTAGCGACCAGCAGAGACTCACTGGACTCGTTGTTCTTTGGTGCTCCGTCAGTCAGGTGCAGACAGTTGACGTGTACGGTTTGTGTAACGGAAGCACGCAACAAAATAGCAGCGTTTCGAGAAACACTAAATAGAAAAATTTTTGATTTTGCACCACACAAAGAACCACAGATAAAATAAAATAAGCAGAAGAAGAAGCAGAGCAATGCAAGCAAATACAACGACAACAACAACAACAGTGTGTTAAATGTTAAAAATGTGAAATGCAAACAGCACCAGCAAGCAACTAACAAGCAGAAGCACCAACAACAGCAATAACAACAACGACAACAACGACAACAACAGCAGCAGCACATCAGAATCGCGCGCGTGTGAGTGTAAAGTGTGTGTGTGTATGTTGCGAGTGTTTGCGTTGCGTTGAGCGTGTGTGTGCGTGTGTGTGTGTGTGTATGTGTGTGAAAGTGCTGCCCGTCACATATCAGCCAAAAGAAGAAGGAATAAGAAACGGTTCAGTGGAAAGCGCGCAGCGCAGCAGCAGCAGGAAAATTTGTTCAACAGCAGCAAAGAGCGACAGCGACGCCGGCAGCGACGCCAGCAGCAGGTAGGGCACAGCTTTTAAATTTACAGCCAGCCAGAGCATAAGCAAACGAAACAGCAGCAGCAGCAGCAGCAGCAGCAGCATACTCACCACACCCTGATCCTGCAGGAGACATCGCAGCAGCAGCAATAGCGGCAGCAGCAATAGCAGCATCAGCAGCAGCAACAACAGCAGCAACAACATCAGCAACAGCAGCAGCAGTAGCAGCAACAGCAACAACAACAGGCAGCAGCTGCGCAAAGAGCAGTTTGCTCTCTCATTTCTAATACACTCACTCTTACTGTCTCTCTCTCTCTCTCTCTCCCTCACTCTCTTGCGCTCTCTCTCTCTCTCTCTCTCTCTCTCTCTCACACTCTCATCCTCTCAGCTGCTGCACGTGGAGTCTGTGCAAAGCAATTGGTATCCAAGTTGAGTCAAAGTTGTTGGTCCAGTTGCCTTTTGTAATTTTCCGTAGCATACTTTTATGCTGCTGCTGCTGGCTCAGCAATTTCTTAGCTGCTACCAGCGCTGTTTATTGTCACTGTGAGTGTGCGTGTTTATCTGTGTGTATGTGTCTGCCTGTGTGTGTGTGTGTGAGTCTGTGTGTGCGTGTGTGCTAATTGTGTTGGCCAATTTTTGAGCGCTTGACTGCTGGGGGCTGCAAGCGAAAATTGATACAATGTGTAAACAAAACTAAACAATTACGTGGAATGAAATTGAATTTCGGTTGTTGTTGCTGTTGTTCTTGTTATTGTTGTTGTTGTTCTGTTGAACACTGGCTGACCTTGTGGGCGAGAGAGATAATGATAACGGACTGAAATCCAGGCACAATTACGGCAAGCGTGGCGGCTGCTTCAAATGAGCGCCAATAAAAATGTAGGATAGTGTGTCAGCAACACACACACACACACACACACACACGCACACTAACACACACACTCTTGTACACACATGCAGAGATTGGCATGCCATGTGCGGCTGGTGTACGTGTAAATGACCGGAAACTGTGCTCAAGTGCCAAAGACAAGACCCCCCCTCCACCCCCCAATCCCCCTGCCACACACTCACACACACGAACACATACAGAAGACTGCTGCTAGTTGCTGAGGCTACTTGTCAGTTGTCCCGGCTCAGTTCTCAGTTTGTTTCTTTCTGTTTTTTTGCACTTCAATTGTCAAATTGTTCTTGTTTATTGTTGCAATAGTTTTGTTGATGGACAGGTTTGTTGTCAGCCTCCAGTCGCTGTGCCTCGCCCTTCGCCGCCCTCTCTCTCTCTCTCTCTCTCTCACTCTTGCTCCTTTCACTTGTTTTTAAAGTGATTTTCGCAGACGTAGTCGCTTTTATGGCGTCGTCGTCGTTGTCGTTCGCACAAGCAAGCAAAACAAAACAATCAACACGGAAGTCTTTTTTCGTTGTTTGCTTGTTGTTATTCTCATTCTCGTTCTTTCATTTCTTACTTGCTTTTTTCTTTTATTTTTTTTTTTTATTTTTTTATTGTTGTTATTGCGCTCGACGTGTGTGTGAGTGTGTGTGTGTGTGTGTGTATGTGTGTGTGTGTGTATAAATCAACGTGGCCTAGTGCGCTGCTTGAGGTTGACGTGCACGCTCTTTTGTGTTTGTGTGTTTTGCACCGATGCGAGTTTTATGCTCAGCTTGATTGTGAAGTGTTTTAGCTTTAGCGAGTTGACATTTCAGTTTTTTATTCTTGTAACTCCAGTCTCCTGCAGACCCCATCCCCATACCCCTCATATCGTGCATACCTTTATTGATTGACAAGCCAGCAGCAGCTAACCAACTGACAGCCCACAAAATATATAACTCTGTGGGAACATTTTATTGCTGGCTTTGCAACGCCACTTTTTCCCTAAAGTGCTTTAAAAATATTGCAAAATTTATGTGCACTATTCAAACACTACTAACAAGCTTCAGTTTGTTTCTGATTTAAGCGAAATACCTTTTTGCAGCTGATAAAAATATAAATTTGGTTTAGAAAATGTGGGAAAATGCTCGCAGCCAGTATTGATGTAAATTTATTTTATGCTATGTTCACAATCAGTTCAAATGGGATTCGATTTTAGGTAAAGGTATGCATAGCAAATATTAATCAAAGATTTCTAACAGAGTCAGTACTTATCAAGTGCCGCTTTGTAAGGAGCGTAATTCCGCTGGAAACTAGTTAAGTTAGCAGACAGTAATTTAGACAGTTTGCTATGAAATTTCTTAAGTTCAGCCAATGTCTTTATATTACGAAAGAATAATAATAAATGTTTATTTTATTTAAAGACATTTTGTAAAATAATAAGTGGAAAATGTTTCCATGTTTAATGAGATTTTCAATTAAGTTAAGTCACTCCCAATATGTAGATTTCACAAACTTTATTTATTCTCACATTCACTTTCATTTTACTAAATCAGTTTGAACTAATAAACTAAGACACTATTAAACTATGTTTAAACAGCTGCTACTCATACAACTAGTATGTTAGTTTGCGGCAAACCCCTTTGCAGATAATCACAATATTGTTTTACTGTCAATAATTGCAATTTGATTTTCTAATGAAATGTGCATTGAGGGGGGAATTTTGATAGCCAGCAGTTGGGTAGACGTTATTCGCTGCTTTGATTTAGTACTAAATAAGCTAATAATGATGTTCATTTATTGGTCATACGGCTCGTGGCTGGCTTCGCGAAATATATTGAATTCAATTTGAAATTCAGTCGAAATCAAACGAAGTGGCATCAATTGCATTTGGCAAGACGAAAGCTAATTGAAAAGGAGGTGCTGCAGAGAGCAAGAGAATTGCAACAACAAGTGAACTGAACTGAATTGGGTAAAACAATCAACAATTTTGTGCAAAAAAAAAAAAAAAAAACAAAACAGAAGAACAAAAAAAACAACAAAGAAATAAAAGTTCCTTGCTAAATATGTTGCGATGCTTGAACCAATTTCAGCTGCAGATACAGTTACAAAGGCACACAGATACAGCTACAGTTACAGATACAAAGAAACAGATACTTGGCGCTGGGCGCAGACAAAGACAGAAGGCAATTATAGAAATATATACAGATAGAGAGTAGCAGCAACAAATAATAAAACCAAGTTGCCATAGACAATCACAATCACAACAACAACAACAACAACAACAACAACAACAACAAAAAACAAAAAACAACTAAAACAACGATAATGTTGTCGGCGTCGAGGCCGACGACAAGTAGCTGCAAAAGTTCTGCAACGTTTTTCGCATATTAAACAAACTTGAAGTTGGGCCGACGTCGCAACGTCAGCTTCGACTCCGATAGCGGCAGGGACGCAGCCACATAGCCACACAGCCTCATTATTTATTTGATTGCCCGCACAGCCAACGTTCAAATTACCCCCAGGGACAGAGCGGGCAAAGCATACAAAAACCAAAAAAAAAAAAAAAACATAATAAAATAAAAAAAATTATATGAAAGGAAAGGAAAGAAAGACAGAAAGAAATAATAGTCGGAGTCGGCAATGGGCATAAATGTAATTAATAAGGCAAATTAATGCAAACAATAATACAAATTCATTTTCATGCACAAATGAAACTAAATTACAACAACGTGCACGCAGCAGCAGCAGCAGCAGCAGCGCCAACAACAACCATTTAAACAAACAACAGATTTACTGATTTATGCTCATATAGTAAACTGAGAAGACCGAATCTTAAATAGGCTTATGTTTCAAGAGCGCCTTCATCCATGCTCACAAATTATTAATAAAGAAACTAGTTGCCAATTATTTCAAAGCTGGCAGTGGTGTTTTCTGTACTCTGCCTCTGAATTTCTTCAAATTTCGTAAAATAACAATAATATAATAGAAGAAAATAAATTTGTTCAGCTGTTTTTTGTTGTTTTTGTTTTTTGTTGAGGTTAAAGCTATTAGCTTTAGTTGCTGCAGCAGTTGAAAATTATTGCTCCAGTTACTGTTCCTACTTGAAAATGGTGACGAGTTTGTTAAAAATATATATTACTGCTTTTATGTTTGATCAACTGGCGAAAACCCATTTGAATACGACGCACACTTCAGACTTGACTTCAATTCACGACCTCAATTCACAAATTGAAGAGCTGCAGTTGCATCATTCAATTTCGTGCTACATCACTTTTTTTTTTAATGTCAAAATAGTATTTATTTTAAATATAATACATAAATGTAAAGTTAATAGACTTTACAGCAAAAGGGTCTTTAGAGCTATTTAATTTTATGAACTTGGAAACGCAGAAGAAAATCGGTTAAGTGAGGTAAATGGATTTCAGTTAATTATATGCAGCTCTTGGGGCACATAACAAATGCAATTCTGCATATTATCCATCTATCTACGAGGCTCAGCTCTGTGCCATATTCATTGTGTATTCCACGCTCAACTATCACACATAAATATTTGATTTTATAGTTACTTAATTTGTTGCAAACAAGTTGATCAAATGGACCATACCCCATGTCGTGTGAGTGCATAATAAATGTTCACTAATAAGCACAGGGCTGACATACACATACACACACAAACACAACAAAACACAAAAAAAAAAGAAAGAAAAACAGGCACACAAACACATCGACAACTAAACAGTTCGTTGAGCATAAAAACGAGGAAATCTACTTAATCACGTTTAATTAAGGTGAGTTTATAAGTAGCTGTGTGTGCATTAGTGCGCCACATACAACTGTGTGTATATATGTGTGTGTGTGTGTGTGTATAACATACATTTTTTTTAGCGAATTGCTTTTATTGCCCTTATGCAGAGCTAAAGACACAAAAGAGCTCGCCAGGTAATCACAGACCCAGGTCCAGGGTCTGAGTCTCTTCATAAACCAAACAGCTTCCGTGTGCACATAAATGCAAATTAGGGTTAAATGTTGATGTTGACTGTATGTGTGGGTGAGTAGGTGCTGTTGCGTATGTGTGTGTTTACAGAGTGTGTAGTGTGTGTAGTGTGTGCATCACAGCGGATTATAATAATAAGCAAGTGCTTAGCATAAATGGATTTATTGGCTGCACATTCATCAAGAGTCAAATGTTGCCACTTTGTTTGCATTAGTCGCTTAGTTGGGCATTTCTCCCGATATGGATGGTTGTTATTACCGTTGCTATTTGCTGTTATTGTTGTTGCTCGTCTGATACTTAGGCATGGCTCGCTGACTTTGACTTTCCCCCTTCTGATCATTTTCAATTAATCGGTATCCTTTTGCCGCTAGATACTAAGTTATAATGCATTTACCACCCGTTAACTGGACAGCAAGTAATATGATAATATATTCTCATTTAGTGTTGCCTCCAATCGCCTCTTATAGCTGCAGCGTTGCATGAATTTCGATGCAATGTTTATCTGTTTAAGTAAGTTTCTTTAATGACGTAAATTCAACATTTTTTACTGCGCATATTTACTGAAGTATACGATTTGACTTTCAGCCTTAACTTACAGCCAGTGCTAGTTCTTGTTACCTTGAATGACTATATAATTATTAGTTTATACTTTTCCAAATATTTCAGTGAAGACAATTCTTAAAATGTTTACTTCATAAAACCACAAAATTTATTTAATTAAAGTTAAATATTAATTATTTTAAAAGTTTTAAATAGATTTTTTAAATTAATAAAAGAAACTCAAAATAATTGGTAAACAATTATGAGGAATAGTTACGTTAAAAATTACAATTGTAATAAATATAATACGGTACAATATCTGGGCGTATTAAAATTTAAAATGGTTTAACATTTATCCCAAACAATAGTAGAGCCACTCAAAAATAAGGAAATATAAAAGGGGATGAATAGAGATAACATTGAATTTTAGTAATATTCGGAAAATAATGCTAAGAATATTGAAAAGATTTAAGAGACGATTGTATAGCGAAATTTAACGAGTAGTTTTAGAATGTTAAAGCATATTGTGTTTTAATATTGACATTTTTAGGCAGAGAGCTACGACAAACGTGTCTCGTATCTACATTAAAGTCATTCAATTAAAATAATTTTAAACTAAATTTAACCGCTTTTACATTTGTAACACTCTTCATAAATATTATTCAACTTAGCTCTTTAAATCATATCTCAGCCCATTTGTGAGAGTGTTCGCTGCAATCTAAATGATTTGCATCCTTAAGTAATAATTTTTGTGCAACGTATTTGCTTGCTCATTTCCACATCACATTCCATCACATTCCATCACATTCCATCACATTCCATCGCCTTCCATCTCGCAATCCTTCTCCCTCTGTGTCTCACTGTGCTCATTAATTGTGTGTCATTGCTTTGATTGTCACATATGCGCCATCTCTCAACCGAAATGAGCTTGGGAACTGAACAGAAACCCTCTCCACATTTGGTTAATTGAAAATCATGATGGTTCTCATCATTAGCAAAAGCTCCGTGACTTTTGTCGTTCCACAGTACCAGTTCCATACGCCCTGCCACCGCCCACCCGCTAGGCCACGTTCCTGCTGTGCTTCCCATTTATGTAATCGATGCATGTCAAACAGCAAACACAACAACTGAATAGCGTGCATGTGTCTTAATATGTGTGTGTTTGTGTGTAACACAAGTGCTGAAAAATGAAACGAACAGCGTATAACGAAACGAATCGAGAGACTGGGAAAAGGAATGGGAGGAGGAGGAGGGGAGGAGAAAACTAAAGCAGGACATAAAACCTATCAAGTTGTAAGCTCGTTGATTTCAATTTCTAAATTGTGAAATGCAGTCGCATTTGCATATTGCACATACGCCATGTGGCACTGGCCTTAGCAAAAGAAACATCAACGAAAAACAAAAAAAAAACCGATTTCTAATTAAGCGCTAGAATAATTTAAAAAAAAAAAAGATAAAGTGGTGACACAAATACATGGGTTGCTTTTTTTGTTGATAGTTTCGTATTTCCTTCTCCAGCGCTTCTATTTTAGTGTTGGAGCCGACGCTTGGCTTTTTATTGCATAAACAAAATGCTTGGGTTCTAGTTTGTCGCTGGATAAAAAGTACATAAATTTCAAATAAGTCACGTTTCCGGCGTTGTAGCCAACTCCTAACCCCACAAATTAACCAACACACATGCGCGCATACACACACACACGCGCACGCACACACACACACATGCCGCCATGAAAATGTGCTTTGTTGTGGCGTCTGCAAACAACGAAAAAATATTTATTTTGTGTATATGTATGTGCATAAAAATAGTCAACTGTGGAAAACAAAATGCCAAAATAAATGTTAAATAAAAGCAGGCAAAACAAGAATGGACGCTGGTGAAGTTGAAGTTAGATGTATGTGGTAAGGAGGGTTGGGTTGGGCTTATTCAGAAAGTTTTTGATTTGTAAAGTTGTACGGTTCAAGTTGTTTGTGGAACTGTGATATTTTCAACGTACCTTTTAAGCTGATTTGCAGATTATTATCAACAGCAGCAGTGGCAGCAACAATGAAAGCATCACAACCTAGCCTAGTCGTTAAAAATAATGTACTACATAAATACTCTATATCACTCTGTCTCTCTCACATACGCTCTCTCTATCTCTATCTCTATCTCTATCGCTCAAAGCAAGAGTTTATTGACGCCATCTGTTGTGGTACTCAAATTGGAGGCCATACACAAAACATTTCTTTAAATGGATTTACTTTACATAAAATCTATTTATTTTCACAACTCTATAAATACTTATCTTATTACAAGTTTTGCATAATGAAAGTTAATTTTATTCAAAGATAACACATTAAATGATTAGAACATAAGAGTTACTGAGTTAATCCTTTGTCGTATACTTACAACCACATAGCAAAACCTCTGTTAGTTTATCTCAGAACTTGGATACCCCACATACCCTAGAAAATAAAACTTATCTCCACACCTGTGCATTCACCCACAGGCACCAACAGCAACAGCAACAGCAACAGCAGCAGACAACAGACAGCTTATTTTTATTCACCGCATTTTTATTCTCCTATTTCACAGAGTTTATTGTACTGCATATACGCTCTCTGCCCCCCAGTTGGCCAACACCTCCCACCCCCACACTCCTTGCCCGACATCCGGATTTATTATACACGCTTTATGCGCATATTTGTATATACTCTGCAGGAGGTCATTGTAATTTAGTCACAAGGCGTGCAACGCATCGAAACGAGGCAGCATAAAAAGAATCCAATATATTTATTTTCTGTAAGCATTAATATTTTGTTGTCTGCCTGCTTCTCCCGCTGTGTTGCTGAAACGCCTTTTGTAGCATATCAATCGAGACAAGTTGTATTTGATTACCATATCGCAAAGCTCGAGATTTAAATTGATGTCTGATAACCGTTTTTCTCAGGAAAAACTTCAATCCATATTCCAATTACATTTAGTGGATACTCTGGCAATGGGCATTCCAAAATTCAATTCAAATTTACCATTCCTTATATTTTCAAGCTGACAAGCTGATAGGGTATCTTGCATCTCTTGCAACTCCTATTTGGCGCTTTATTCTTGTTATGGTAAAAAGTAACCTCTTGGTAATAACGCATTTGCTGCTCGCCATTTGCTTTGCATTTTAACGACTCGAATTTGTCGTTCGTTTGTTGCTGTTTGCTTCGACTGAAGTTTAATTGAATAAGTTTTAAGCGGATTATGCTGCAAGCCCGGCTGCTGGCAGCTGTTGATGCCGTTACTACTGTTTCTGCTGTGCCACACGGTGTATCAGGCATGTTTAATTGAAATATGCAAACAGCAGGCTATGTCCAGTAATATTTGAATAACAAATGCCCTCCAAACCCTGGCTGAGCAACAGTAGGTGATGCAATTTGATTGCATCTCTGAGCGAGATTTGCATTCATAATACGCATTCATAAAAGCATTATGAGCTGAGAACGGCAAACTTTAGCATAATTGGCGTTTTTGCTATTGGATTAGCGTATATTTTGCATAAATAATTTGCTTTGATTTGAATTGTGTAGCATTTGTTGAGCTAACGTTCGAAATTAAATAAAGAGATTAACCCTGTACATAAATAGAAAATTATTCAAAATACTAATAGTGATTGTGTTTCTTTTACAAAGCAATTAAGCAATTTTCAAATAGTGCGTACTTTTAACAAAAGGAAAAAAGTATTTGTGATATTAAAAACCTTACATTTACTATTCCTCAAAAATTAATATGATGTATAATAATTCGATAGAATTTTTATTTATTTTTAAAAGAGAGAGACAATATAAGAAAATAGTAATTAAAACAACCCATGATCTGTTTAAAATAAATAGCAAATATTAAAAACATTACGAAATAATAATTTGTATAAAAATAGAAAAATAATATACACAATGATATTTAACACAATATTTAAAACTGTATTTGGTAATTTTAAAGCCCTGTAGTATTTTTCAACCTTTTGCAAGCCATTCGCTGCTCAATGGAGTGACCATTTCCTGGGCACTTCCCGTCAGCGGGGCCTCAAGTAGATCGTAATAAGTGTGCAAAATGCACAGCGCCAATTGCAATGTTGTGCGCAGGAAGGCGGCCATTTCCATATCCTGTTCTTGGTCGCCTTATTTCTGCTCATTTCGCTCTTCCGCCTTATTTTTTTTTTGTGTTATTAAAAATAAAAAATCAAGCAGCATTTGCCTTTGTGCGTGGCTTACCTTTGCGCCCTACACGTACTGTTGCTGCTACTGGAACATTGGAGCACACACCCATATACACATCCACACATCCATAGAGAGAGTCGCACGCACGTCGAAATGTAATTTCATGGCACACAAGTTTTTAATTAAATTTCATGGCAGACGTTGCAGCCAAACCAGCACCAGTGGCAGCCTTTTAACATGCAATCAAAAAACCTCTCGCATGCATATAGTATGATACAAATACATATAAATATATATATATATATATATATATATACATATATATATATACAAATGGCACACAAAACTGCAGCCTTAATGCGTTTTTCAAGTGGCAGCCGAGCAACAGCCGGAGTAGTAGAAGGAGCACAAGCATCAGCGAAACCAGCTGGCAAGGCGGCCATTTTGCAACCAGCCAACGATCCACATCAGCAACCGGACAACCTCTGCTGCTATGCTCCCCATCCCTCTCTCTTTTACTAGCATTGCTCCCTTGGCAAACTCTGGCAGCAATCATCGTCACATAATTTTATTAAGCTCTTAGCCAGACAGCGGCCATAAACCGAACAAGTTTTCAGTTGCATCTGCTGCTACTGCTGCTTCTGCTGCTGCTGCTGCTGCTGCCTTCGCCAAACTGTACCTCTATGTATGTATGCGATTCGCTGCCGGCTGCAACATGTTGTTGTTGCTCAACAACATGGCAAGTGGTCGAAAGGCACTTCAGCACTATGTTTGTGACATGCTGCTGATAGCTTCTATAGATTTTATATAGATTGATTATATAGCTTCTTTAACGAGCAACCTATCGGCTTATTGCCAGAACAGCAGTTTTTTTTTGTTATATATCAGAATAGAGACATTCAGTTAGCAATTAGGAATTGAAAGCAAAACAGCTGAATTTTTATATTATTTACCTATTTTTCAATAATAATAAATTAAGCTGGTATGAGTGAATTTCAGATTAGAGAATGAGAAGTTAACAATAAATTGCAACTAACAAATGATAAATAACATTTTTCAATCTTAACGCATATAATAATTTGATTTAGCATTAGATATTATGATCGGGTGAAATTATTGCATAAGATATGAGTTATTGTTTTTCATTTATATCTTTAAGTAGAATTTATTTCTTACATATATTTTTACTATTTGTATATATCGCTTTATCTCAGATTTGCTTGATTTTCTCCGAATAGAAGAATGTTAATAACTCACAACTAATGCATTTATTAAACGGAAAATATTTACTATCTTAAGAATGCCATAAACATAAATCATATTCAATTCTCTCACAATCAGTGAACGCAACTTGTATAGGGTATATGCACAGCACAGAAATTAAGAGGAACATTTTTATTTCTCGTTTTAATTATGCACTTGGATGACTGGCAGTTGACTTTCAGCTTTCAAGCTTACTGTCGGTCAGCTAAATTGCATTTAAAAGCAGCCACTAGATGATCTCATGGCTGGTAAGACGGTGACGGGGATGGGGACGAGGCCGTGGTTGACATGGCAAGAAAGGTCGTGGCTTTCATCTCTGATATTTATTTTATTAGCCGTTGTTTTCGTTGTTGTCGTTGTCGCTGTGGCTTGTATTTGCTGGCAAATCAAACAAAAATGCTTGTCGAGCTGCTGCCAAAGACACTTTGACTTTGTTTATGGTAAACAGACAACAAGCAATGTGGCCTTCGGCGCCTGCCCTTTGGGGCATGGGCGTGGCACACAGGCACACACACTGATACACACATATAGTATATAGCTAATGCAATTCGCTGTTGGCCTTGTGTGTTTGTTACTGACGTTGTTGTTGTTGGCCGTAGTTCTTAGACAGGCGACAGCCGCTGCTTGCAGCTCTGTGCCACGGTCGTCTGACTGTGGCATACCCAGCACATGCTCGCTCTCTCAATACACACACAAACACACACACACACACACACATGCACACACACATGTGTTGACATTTCGGTGGGCTGTGGCGGGGCGTTAGCGGTGCGGTTTGCTGAAGCGCAACAAGTTATGCAGCCGCAATTAGTTGGCTCGCCCCTCGACAAAATTTCTTGGCACTAATGCCAAAACCCAAGCCACACTGGCGACGACAACGACAACAACAACAGCAACAGCAAGAACAACACCAATAACAACAGGAGCAGCAGCAAAAGCAACGCATACTATCGACAACGCTGTCGGCATATTTGTGTGCGGTGTACGCGGCGTATGCGTTATGCAATTTGATGAGCGCCCACCCAAAGCAAACACACTCGATTTAATGATATTTATGTGAAATACACATTGAATACCTATCGAATGCCTGTAATAGGCATTTTGGACACAAAGCTCAGCTCGACATGCTGATGTGGTTACACAAAATATATTCAATTAGAATTAATCAACATAAATGCAATAATGACAAAGAAAAATACTATATAAATCAATTAATATCATTAAATCATAGCACACATTAAAAACGATAAACTCAAAAATATATTTCGTAACATAAATATATATATATATATATATATATATATATTCGCTATTTATGCGAATGTCAATAATTATAACATCAAGCACTTATCATTACCATTAAATCATAATAAAACAACCCAGATCTGGTCACGTACATTTTAACATTTGTCACATTAGTTTTATGAAAAAAATATTTATAGATTCAGCATGAATATGATTCTAATTATAATACCGAATACCTTTACACATGTGAACCTCTATTATACATATAAAGTACTGTCTGAGTCATGTTAAGTACATTGCTAATGTGCTATTAAATATTTATACCCATTAGAGATGACCTTTAAAAGTGGCCAACACAACGACAAAAGCAACAGCAACAAACCAAAATAGCGTATGCAAACATTTTTGATTGCATTCATTATGCAATATAAATATTAAGCAAATTGTGTGGACAACACTTTATAAATAAATACATTATTCTCTGTCTCTCTCTCTCTCTCTCTCTCTTTGTTGTTGTTGTTGTTGTTGTTGTTACAACAAGATTTTCGTTTGCGTTGGTGTGTTCAGCAAAATTTATGTGACAATTAACAACACGCTCTGGACTCAAAAGCTTCGACCCCAAAAATATTCATTAAAATTTCCCATTGTTTGGTCGAGCAGATTTTTGTAGATTATCGCAACTGCAATGTGTCTTCAGCTTTGTGAGGTCTCTTGTGTAAATTTAGAAATTTATAGTTATTTAAAAATTCAGACAGACACACACACACGGTATGTGTATGGTATGGTACTTTTGTAGCCAAATATGAATAAATTATCGGTCCATTGTTTGCTGCTTGAAACGTAACCAAATTGCCAGTGCCCAGCAGAGAAGTTTGGGCCAAGACTTTGGCCATAAGCCACACGAATGCGCAAGCACAAAAACAAAAAAACACACACACACACATATAATGTATAGTGCAAAAGGATATACTAGCATATAGCAGTTATGGTAGTGTTAGTAACAAGGCAGGCAGGGCATTGTCTTAGCCTCACTACCGCCCGCAGTCGAGTGAATGTGCCAACCCTTACAGATGCTGTTGACATGGCTTTTGTCATTTTCTGGTTACGGCCAAGCGAACAAAGCCAAAACTCGAAGGGAAGTGCCCTAGGGAGAAAGAAGGTATAAGTGAGGGCGGTTCGGGCAGGGAGAGTTGCGGCATGTGTCCACATGCGACGTGAGCAAACTTTGACTACAGTTGGCGCCGTGTTGTTTATTTTGTATCAAATTTAAAACACAGAAAAAGAGTAAAAGAGGTAAACATAGACAGATAGTGAGAGGCAGAGAGAGTGCGCGACAGAGGGAGAGAGCGAGAGAGAGAGCGAGAGAGAGAGAGCGAGAGAGAGAGAGAGAGTTGATGTCAACCTGTGCTCTCGGCGCATTTAATTGCATTGACTAAAATGATTGCAGTTATTTAAAGTGTATAATTAATTAAGTTACCATGGTCAGACATAATATTAAAACAATGATTTCAATTGCATTTCTGCACCATATAATAAATTGTGCATTTGTATAAAATAAATATTCAGATGCCTATAAATAAATATTTATATTTCTAATGAAATATTTGTTATTGTTCACTTTTCAATGCTGGCCGGCATGTTTAAATTTGATTATAATATAATTTGAATTGTGTTGTATTTTATTTTTAATTGTTGATTAGCTATTGCCATAGTAATGGGGAAATTATTGAGTTATTTTCGTTGATTTATTCATATTCAGATTTAAAATGTGTTTTATGCTATCTCCTGGTCAGTTTTTTTTTACATTTATATATTATTTAGTTGGAATAAATAAATATATTAATATTTTTGGTTGCATTTACTAAACTCATGCTTTAATTTAATTAGTTATTTCTCTACTTGCCAAGAGTCTCAACTTCTACATTCTACTTAAAACTATAACTAAATCTAACGCATATATAAGATACAAATATTTCTAAACAATAATTATTAAGCAATTTAGATACTTAAATATATTTTATTTTTAATTAATAGTTTGGTTTCCTCTTTTTATAACTTTAAAACCTTTTATTATTTTTTGGAATTTTTGGTCATGTCTGAAGTATAATGGAATAATCGGTTGTATTCATATAACGTAATTCATTAAGCTCGCTTACGATTCGCTGCACAATCAAGCCAATGGCTACTTCGAATAATATATAAAACAACTTTAAGAACAGCTAAAGCCAAGTTCAGCACTTTGCGTTCTTGTTATTGCTCTTGTTATAGTTGCTGTAGTTTGGAAAGTTGTCCAAAACAAATGCAGCATTTCAATTAAGTTGCCTAGGCAGCCATCTGAAGATTGAACGCTCCATCGGGAGTTGTGTGTTAAGTTCTCCCTACAAAAATGCTCCAAATGGATGGAGCCAGCCGGAATAGCATAGACCACATTTCAGGGCCAAGTTGCCTAACAAAGTTGAACAGCTAGCCAAATGGGTGGTCATTGCTCATACGCCCCATCCCCATTACGGGCCACACACTTTTGCTGTATACTGTGGTCTGTCCACGGTAGCAAGAGGTGGCGCAGGCAAGTGCTCAAGCAAATGGGCAAATCGTTAACGTTGAGCCAACTCACTCAATGGACGGATTTTATGGCTGGCTCTTGGACTGGGCCAAGCTACCAAATTGTTGACTGCCTGACTGACTGGCCTGACTTGCCTGAGTTGGCCTGGTCATGGTGGACTGTCTGTGGGCGGCGCATCGCATTTCGGTTTCATTGTCAATTGACACTCTTGCAGCTGCAGCCGGAGCAGCAGCGCCAGCATCACCTCTTGTGGCATTCGTGGGGCGCGTTTGTTTTATGGCCCAGTGGCAGATGCTTATTGCTATCGCTTTGCTTCAATGTGGCAACGAGTACCGTTACCGATGCGCTTACCACTTTGTTTACTGGCCAACTTTCGAGCGTTGCTGCAAATTGAAATTGTTGCAATACCTCAGTGTGTGTGAGATTGTGTGTATGTACATTCATGCACTACCACAACGACTGGTTGCACTGAGCGTATTAGATTGGGATTTCATAGTTTGTAAAAAAAAGAAGCACTTTAGGCTTATATTTGTCATTTTAATCTGAGGAGCATAATGATATTTAATTATACTTAATTGACTCGCTGACTCACTTTAAATTTGCAGTAACCTAAAACGGCGCCGTGTTCTCTCAGTGTAGGTGATACAGCTGCAACAACAGCTAAAGCTAATAAAGCGTTGAGCAGAGGGCGAAATCTATTGCGTGCACTTCCGCTAATTAATTGACATAGGAAATTAATATCAACTTTAATGTGATTAGTCTTGATAAATGAATAATTGATGGGCAGATGCAGTAAAGTACTGACTAGCTGACTGACTGACTAACTGACTGACTGACTAACCGACAAGGTGCCTGACGATTGGTTGACTGGCAGGTGCGTTGCTTCAAAAACAAACTTCACTTTACTTTACGCAAAAAAGTTGACATTTTTAGCTTCATTAATCATTAAAGCGGGTCGCACAGGTCGAAACGGCACAAACAAACGGGGCAACAAGCCATGGGTGACGGAAGGTAAGTGAGTGGGAAGGGAGAGGGTGGCAGAAATTATTAATTACACAAATGGCATGGAGCCACAGCAACCGGTCAAATATGCAAGTCAACATTAAGTAAAATAACAGCACCAATGGGCTAAAATTAAATAAAAATTCCAGCACAGTTCCTCAATTAACTTTAAATAAAGGCGATATAAGCATACTTATCGCAGGCAGTGCAAATAAAAATTATGCCGTGCACTTTTCTATTTACAATAAATACGTTTTTAATTTTTCAATGCGCTTACAGCCAACAGGATTATAGCACTTAAATAATGAAGTTTTTTTTTAAATGGACCGCAATATGCTTCAGCTTAAAAGCGAGTACTTTATGACTATTTAATTAATATACATATTTAAAATACAAGCAGCTTAAACATGTTTTCTTAATGGCTGTTTAATTGTTATATTTATATATACACATATAATAATTTCCTATATTGTTAAATGGGTGCACGGTACAAATTTATATATATTTTTTTATAAACAAATAAACGATACATTTTCTCTTGTTAATAAACTTTAAATACTGTACTTAGATTTTACGAAATGAGCTCTCGCCATCAGCATAAAAATCTCATAAGTGTGTTGTCGACCCATAAAATAAAATATGTTAGTAGATACTGCAGTAAAAGTTTCTTATGATCAACATATTAAAATTAGAAATAATGCTACATGATATTGTAGTAAGACCGAATACAGTAAAATACTATTACTATCTGATTCAAACCTGTATTGTAATTTAGACAGCTACTATACGCTTTGGACCATTAGCCAATTATTATACACAATAACTCGCATGACATAATGAGTGATTAAAGTAAATAGAAATACGAAAATGTCTATTCTGTTGGATATTAAAATAACATTACTCTTTCCACAGCTACAGCTGTATTATTATTACAAAATTACTACTACTTGCCTTTAACAACAAAATGCACTTTGGCAGCAGCGTTAGCCCAACAGAACCTCAGCATTGAGCCGACTCTACTAAACCAATGTACCACAATTTTGGGCAATTATTTATTTTGGTCGGTGCCGTGCCGAACGCTTATCTTGACAGCCATTAAATGGCCGCAGAGCGTTAGGAATGGCTGTGATATAGTCTGCGTGTGTAAGCTCCATATGTGTATTAATGTGTGTGTATGTGCACTTCTGGCACGCACTGTGTCAGTCCAATAAGGAAAGCGTGACCAGTCGCTTTAGATAGGACTAGCTGGCAACATGCAAGCTTACTTAAACTGCTTATCGCGCTTATCACGCGACTCTGTATAATTTTTATCGCCTTCTGCTGCTTTCGGGCGAGTGTAGTTTATTGACCCACACGACAACTAACTAGGTAAAGTAACAGGCTGGCAATTTGTTAGCGGCTTCGTTGAGCCCATAAATTTTGTAACCCGGCTGTATTTTTCGGGCTACACACAGTTTTCGTGAGCGCTAATTTTGAGTTAAGATTGTGATTCAACTGTGTTGCCATTGGCAGTTGCCTCCAAAAATAGAACGAAAACACATACAAGCCCACACGTACACACGCCCACACGTACACACGCACACATACACACACATACATACACGCTCTTTGACATGCGTCATGATAGATGACTTTGCTCTTTGGTGCTACTAATAGCGAAGGGAGTCTGCAACCAGCGCCTCTATTTCTGCTTTCTGGCGTTCGTCCCTTTTGCAACACCACTTCCATTAAAATTTGCGCCTGGACGCAAACAATGTATTGACATTTCAATTAATTAGAAGCCTGGCAACATCGGTCGCTGCGTGCTTTGACCTTTGCCTGGCTGATGTTTTAGCCATCGTTGACATTGGCGAGATGTGTCCAGAATGTTGCCATAATTGCCAACAAAAGTTTTTCCCATATCAAATACATTGTTTTATCTAAATGAGAAATATAGTGTTTTAAGCAAAGTCACGCTCCGAATATTATTGATTAAATAAAAGGGATTGAGTCTATATTTTGGAGGGTTTCCTGATTAATGACTGAACCTCTTAGAGAACCTTTCTTAAAGTTGAAGTGTTCCTTTTAATGCAACAAAATCAAATAATTTATAATTAATTTATTCAAATTCAAAATTAAAATTTTTTAAATTCACATCTTCTTCATCTTAATCAGCTTGTGCGAATGTATATTTGCCAAAATTACATTCTCTTATCTCATATCTCTTCAACACCAGTTCAAATATATTTTTGTTTTGAACATTTGTATATTCCAGAATTTGTTTCATCTTATGTATAGAATTACATTTAAATGTTGGTTTCATTTTGAGGTGAACAGACTTTGTTGTAATACTGTGGAAATATTTGTCACCCAGTTTTGTGGCGCTTCTCGCTGACAACACGATTTGACCTTTGCTTTAAGCGAACTCATTCTAGGTGACAGCCACCCACTGCAAGATATTCGCACACCGGCACACCCGCACACTCGCCGTTTGTGTGATATGTCATACTCCAAAATTGTATTGTTGTTGTTTTTGTTTATTGTTAGCTGCACGGCAGCAAATGTTCAAATATGTATCAAATGGCTCCCAGATTAAATGTTGAAGTTAAGTCGCCGGCTGAGGTGGGCTTTATGTAAATCCTTGCGCCGCAAAATGTCACTCACACACACACGCACACACAAATAAACGGCAAAATGCTACTAAGCCCACTTACTTACAATTTAGCGAGAAACAAAAAAAAAAAAAATGCGAAAATCATAATAATAAAAAAAACACAAACTGCGAAAACGAGAGTGTAAAAAAAACTTTGCATACATAAAACGACGAGCGAAACGGGCCAACAAAAATGAATCCAGCTTTATGGCACGCACACACGCACTGGGAGAGAAGCACAGTTGCATATGTAGATACAGATACACTCACACAACACTTGACTTTATTTCGTTGCCAGCAGCGCAAGTGCCTTAATAGTGTGCGTGAATATGTGTGTATGTGTGTGTGTGTGTGTGTGTGTGTGTGGACTACTTTCTCGCCGTTATACAAGCGGGCGGCACAAAATCCAATCAACATAACGAGCTACAAGCGCCGCTGAGCGGCATAAAATGAAAAAGAATATATAAATGTACATATAAACACATATGTATGTTTGTATGTATGTATGTATGTATGTATGAACGTATGGTTGTTTGTATGTAGATACATCAACAAAGTATATGAACAGATATGCTGCGTGTGTGTTTAACTGGGTGCGTTGAGATTGCACACACAGCATGCTCAACACGCCGTTTGTCAGTGCTGGGAAACACACTGCGCGAAATCAAGTTGCTTGGGGTGACTACTGGTGACGCCTTAAGCCAAGTGGGAGCCCACCATAAGCCATAAGACACCAGAACCGGAAAAGGGGTAGCCCCAGCCAGAATGCCATGGCATTTCAGCATTTGCGAAATCATTGCCGGAATGATGCCTTAAGCCATATGCACTCTCTCTCTCTCTCTCTCTCACACACACACACACACACACACATACAGTCTCCATCTCTTTCTCTGCCTTTCTGCCCCTCTGGCTTGGAATTTTTGGCAAGACAAGCAAACATTTTTGTAGCTTTAATAAAGTCATTTTTCTTATGCGACAATTACTTTCGGGCAATCAAGTGTTAGGCTAAAGAGAGCATGACAAACTTACGGGAAGTGCGAGCCTTATCCGGAAGTCGAATCCGGAGCCATGCCAAATAAATTCACTGAGTCATGTGGCACGGCTTTAATCATTTATAATATGATCTGCAAACTATCAGGACAGCGTGCTTAACTCAGAGACAATGGAGAATCAAATAATATATTAAATATTTAAAAATTTATGGATTGTCTGAGTTGTTATTGATATCGCAACTAAAACTTAGTTCAGCGTATATGTTCTTAACAATCACATTCGATTTTGAAGACTCTTATTACTCTGATTTAAATTTAAATTATAATTTCCTCTTTGTAACATGTAATTATGCATGTATCAATTGGCCAAAGTAGCTGGAGCTGGAACAACATGTAGCATGAACAACAATACACTTAAATTTAGAGGCAATTTTATTTCTATAAATAGATAATGCCCCAACTGACATCCAGCTGTGCATCCACTGACTGTCCACCCTCGTAAGACCCAACTCTATATATCTTTTTGCTGCCCATTAATATTGTCCACACGGAGCTTTTTGTACCGGGCGTTCATTCAACTTATAGCAACAACAGCAACAAGAGCACCAACAACAACAACAACAGCAGGCCCTGTGACAAGCGACATGCAAAAAAAAAAACAAAATTACAATAAAAAGAAAGGAAAGCAAGCGGCCTGAAACTGAGACGCAAAACGCTGGCCTCTCTTAACTGTGGGACGGCGAGGTGGCGGGGACCGAGAGAGCGGTAGACAAAAGTATAGTAAAAACTGTGCGCAAAAGTGTGTCGACTTGGCAACATCAACAACAACAACAACACGCTGCAACAGCAACAAAAACAGCAATAGCAACAACAAACAAATGAAATAAAAGTAAACCCATTTACACCACAGCCAGAAGGATGAACAGCAATCAGGGCGAGGGGTGAAGTGGGGCTTGCGCCTGTCGGTGAGGGGGGGGGGGGTGACGGCGGCTGTTTGGCAAGCGGCAAATGTGGGGCATTTGGCAGTTACAGTCACAGTTGCTGTTGCAGACGCAGTTGCAGTTGCTCCGTCGCATTGTTAACTTTCTTTGACAGCAGGCCAAAAACTTAGAACGCCACTGGATTACATTTGGCGATGGCCGCGTCTCATTTGAATTCAAAGCGGACACGAGACAAACACGAGGCACATATTTTTTCTATTTGTAAATATTTTCAAACATAACTTAATAAGTTTTTCTCTACATTTTGTTGTGGTGTACATCAGAGATGCATTAAAATTAAGTTCATTATATGAAAGCAAAACAGACAATATTGAAAGTTACTTATAACAAATATTAGTTATGCAACATTGATAAAGTTTCATAAATCAGTGCCACTCTTATCATTTAAGTAAAATCATCCAGTGTGTTTAGTTATTGTTTCAATAAAATACAATCCCCACTTCGAGCTGACTAATCTCGATTATTCAATTTTGCAGTAAATAAATACAAAGTCTTCCTACTTAAGGAGAATATTATTTGTAAAAGTCATACGATATTTCATCGTGTCACGCTGGATAACGAGAGAAGAGTTCAACTCTAGCTGTGCTAAGTCTGTGTGTGTGTTAGTGGCTGTTGATATTGCTGTTGCTGTTGCTGTTGCTGTTTCAGTATCAGCTGCAAAACAGTCAACAAGAATGACATGGCCAGGCCAGGGAGTGCACAATAACACAATGCACAACAGCAACAACAGCAACAAAACCAAACAACAACAACAACAGCAAAAGCAACTTTGTGTATTTATGGCACGAAATTGCGGGCACAGCAGCAAATTAACACAGCTCGAATCCCGGCCTGCCTGTTGCCATTCTCATTCTCATTCTCATTCCTATTCCCATTCCAGTTCCCATTCCGTTAAATTGATTATTTGGTTGCACAGCATACACACATACAGCCACACACACACACACACACACACACACACACATTATCAAACACAACACATAGAATTCAGGACGACTCGGTCATGGCCATCAGCAATGGCTAGCACCATTACAATTGTTCTGCTGCCTGCTGCCTGCTGCTGAAACTGCAACTGCCATGCAACTGATATGCATAAGAGGAGCATTTAGCAGTGGGCGTGGCAACCACACACGCACTTATCGGCATTCACAGCACGTCAGCGCCGACGTCGCCCAGTGAAGTGCAAAAAATTGCTTATAAAAGGATTAATTCGACTACAATATTCACATTTGCATGCCCCCTGGCTATCTATCTCCACCTTCTCCTCGTCTCCTTCTCCGTTTCCCACTAGTTCCCATTCTGTTCCTTCAACAGCTGCTGAAATGGGCATTTTGTCTGCTTCTGGCCAGAGGCCTTACTGAAAGTCGCTTCTCATTGTCCGTCAGCGACCATTGTTTTAATTGTCCGGGTCTAATCATTTTTTATGGGTTTTACGACCAATTTTACTGCACATATAGCTTTTTAATCTAGTTTACTAGGTAGCTGTGCTGCGGAAACCTATAAGCACTCATATGATCCGTAAATTTTAAAGATATGCATTTCAATGTTCATAGTTCTCTGAAAATTTTTATTGATTTTATTTAACAGTGGTCAACTTTTCTATAATATTTTTAAGCTGCATATCAGGATTATGCACATTTTTAAATTTTTGCTTTATACATATTTAAATAAAAACTAGATAAATATGTAAATGTAAATGTGTCAGATACTTTAAGTTATAATAGTCGTTATATATAGATATAATTTCCCATTTTCTTTAAGTTAAATACTATTATTATACTAAAGTTCACATATATATTTCCATTATCTTTGATTATTTGTCTTGTTTCTGTGCGATACAATAGAATGGAGTATAAAAGATTTTTAAATGCAACTTGAGATATTAGGACGCTCTTGACAATGTCTGACAAATGTACTCACACCAGTCATACACAAGCTAAAGTGGCAGCTGGCCACTTAAAACGGCACAATATTCATTTTGAATTGAATTTGTGTCTCCGAAGTGAGACAAATATCTACAATGAATGAATTGCACTATATATTCCACCCATTGGAGGCTGATTGGTAAAACACGTAAAAAGCACATTAGGTTTGAGTGTGTGGGTGTGTGTGTGTGTGTGTGTTTCCAATTCATTCAACTCCAACGCTGTCGATAATACATAAAATGACAAAAGTAAATAAATAGATTTAAAATATTTGGTTGTTTGCGAATTTTATGTTTTAATTACTAAATAGTTTAAATGCAGAATAAATAACAATGCAATTATTTATAGAAAATCATCATATTACGATTAAAATTAAGATTTGTAAGGAAGTTAATTAACATTAATTGCTCCATAAATTTCCCAAGCTTTGCGTAAAAATTAATTTTAATATTAAAATAAAAACATTTTAACATATATTATAAGAAATAATATAAAAATTATCTATTTTACTTGCAGCTAGTCAACCCACACTTGGAGATCTCTGAAGACACTTGGACAAGAGCTGATCTGAAGCATCGGCCAGGGCATCAGTTGCAAGAGCTATTCAGATAGATTGCGCCTAGCCATGGGCACCGGACACTACTTCTGGGCGATCTTCTATTTTACGAGCCTGTGCAGCGCCTCACTGTAAGTACTTGTACTCGCTCACATCAAACACAGTAGTTGCAAAAAGTATGCCACATTATTTATGTTATGCTGTCGTCGTCCATTTTGATTTTCACTTTACACCCGCACTCAAGAGTGTAAGTGCCGCTTAAGTTGGCGATTTGCATACGATTGCCGTTATTTTGCCGGATGGCCACGCCCCTCTCCGAGGCATAACACATCTACCAAATGCATCTATATACATATACATATATATATATATCTATATATATATATATATATATATATATATATATGGAGTGTTTCTCTGTCTGTCGCATATGATACTTATGTCCATATATATTTCAAGTAGTGCTGTAGTCAGCTGTAGTTCGCTTTTTGCGTTTGTTGTTTTTTCAGCCACGCCCCACTCTCACCTCGCCACGCCCCGACTCGCCCGCCCCTCTCACTTGAACTTATTCTCATTACCATAACATGTTTTTATGAATTTTAACAGTTTCACTTCACAACATCATTAAAATGTAATTAATTTTCATGTAATTTTTGTCGGAGCATAAATTTTGGAATTATTTACGCTCAAGCCGAGGACAGAGTCAGCAGCTTTTGAGGCTTGGCTTTGCCTGGGCTTCTGATAAGTGCGACAGTGTATAATGAAGGTGCCTCCAGAGTCCACAAAAAAATACACTCCACTCAATAAAAAAAAAACACACCACTCAATTTGTATATATAGCCAAATAAAAACAATTTAATCTAACTACAAAATATTAAAAAATAACTCTTTGCTGTACATTTTATGCAAATATTTTCGTTTATTGCAATTTTCGCTACAAAAATAAATTTGTTCAGCATATTTTCCAAACTACTTCAAAATTTTGTCCAAACTACTTGTACACAGAAAACCAAAAAAAAAAAACCAAAAACAAAAAACAAAAAAAAAACAGAAAACTTCAAAATTAAAATTATACGTGCGTACCTATCCATATCCTGATTTCAGAGCAAATAATGCCAAAATAAATTTCCGAGAAAAGGAGAAAAAAGTCTTAGATCAAATTTTAGGTGCAGGCAAATACGATGCCAGAATACGACCATCGGGAATAAATGGCACAGGTGAGCATATAATTTTATCACATTGTATGTGATCATTTTATAAAAATTAATAATATGCCTCTATAAAAACAAGTATGCATAGAAAACTAAATTTACACAATTTACTTATGAGTTTTTCTATCGTTTCGTTTATTTCTAAAAACTTTTTTCATTCTACAAATCTATTGCTACTTACTAACAAGAATTGGTCATTCCTATATTATACTTATATCTTTATGTATATCTGTACGTCTTTTATTAAGTACAATCAGCTAAACTAGTTTAGTAAGGAGGCATCAGAGTTCCTTAGTTTAGTTAGATCAGAAAATAAGTTATTTAATTGCAAACAACACGACGTTAACTCACAATTTAAAACCAAACTCTATGCCAGATGGTCCCGCCATAGTCAGAATCAATCTATTCGTACGCAGTATTATGACGATTAGTGATATCAAAATGGTAAGTTCCATATTAGAGTGAGCCCAAAATCTAATTGAACACCAAGCCTTGGCCCACAAATACCGAATTCGATAGACCCACTCTAGCTCTTTCTCTTGCTCTCTTTCTCTCTCTAAATGCTACAGCTCTCTCATCTAACAGCACCCCACATGACATGCAGTACACTTAAAAAAAAAACAATAGAAAAAACACCCAACCCAAATCCAAACCAAGCATATCACAGTGTTTTTGGTAGCGTGCAGTTATAACCATAAAATAACAACTACTAGAACTACTTAACTATTTGCTCTATGCTCACACATAAATAGATACTACATACAAGCGTTCCTACACACACACACAAATATACTCTACTATACTATACCATACTATACTATACTATACTATACTATGCATTAACTCCCAAAAATAAAAGAATCAAATACAATTTTACACTTTGTTTGTTTTTGCGTTAAAGTTGGTTTTCTCTCTCTCTCTCTCTCTCTCTCTCTCTCTCTCTCTCTCTCTCCCTCTCCCTCTCCATCTCTATCCCTCTCTATGAGTCTATCTACCTTAGTGTCCCGTCTCCCACTAGCTCTGGTTAACCCCATCTATCCATCTCACCTTGTTGCTGTTCTTTGGCTATTGAAATTTGCGTTCTTTGCGTTTGTTTCGTGTTGCTCTTCGATATTTGAAAGCAATGCCACTTTTATGGCACATGTATTTGTATACTGTTGTGTGCATATGTACATCTATATATGTATATTATCTTTCAGTTTTGGTTTTACGCAAATTTTTAGAGACAACGTTTCTTGCATTCCCCCCGTTTTGGTTTATTTCTGTTCTTGTTCTGTTTGTTTTTGCTTTGGATACAGTAACTCCAAGCAAACATTGTTACTTCTGCTACATAGAGAAAGCAGTTATACTTATATGCTTACTTACTTACATAATCATATATCAACTATTTACTACTACTACTACTACTACAACTACTATTACTACTCGCATTTATAGCTAGCAGTATTTGTGTTTTAAGTTCTCTCCTTTTTCTTGGATTTACCACACAAACGCATTAACACTTAAACTAACATACTCATACATATACACACACACACACACACACCCACAACAACATTGAATGCTAAAAATATTCCCAACTAAAAAAGCTGTTTCGACAAATCGATAAGTCATGAATTTCAACAAATAAGACTGTTGCCACTTCTAAGGGAACCACAAACTATATATTTTCTACTATTTTCTGTACACAACTAAACATCTACAATAATGTGAGTACCCTGCAAACATTTTTAGGAATTTCTCAGCTCCAAGTAGATAATATTACAGATTAAAATACAAAACATCATTACAATCGCTTTTCAGAGTTCCAACCGAGAATTATGGAAAAGCGCAGTATTTATTGAATATAGGGGAATCGTGCGTTAGTGTCTGAAAAACTAATTCTAGACCTTAGTTAAAATGAAAATATTGAAAGATGTCGATAATTTACCTCCCTAATAAAATCTTTCCTACCTACCTGGTAAGCGCTTCCCTCTTTTGGGCACCGCCATTTTTTTCGCAATATTTTTCTGGTGAAAGAACGTTATGCAGAAAAAATCACAAGATTATTTTGCACAATACAAAAAAAATGTTTGCAGCGTATCAGTAATTTATATAAAAAAGTAAAAAAATTAACTAATACACACATTATTTACATACGATTACTGAACAACAAAGCTTCACAAAATACATTAATAATTGCGACAATAAATAATTTCCAATAAAAAGCGAAAAATATAACCTCTTTTAAATATTTCATGTGAATTTCAAGTTTTGCTCTCTCACACCTTTTGGTCATCAATTAAAATATGTATTTTAAATGTGTTTTGGGATTTATTAAAAAAACAAAAAACAGTTCAATGTGTGTGTTTGAATTCCCACCCACATAGATACGTTGAGCCACCATCATTTTATTTCTATTTTGATTAAAATAAAGTTTGAATTTAATTTACAGTTCATTTGTGTGTGTGTATGTGTGAGTATGTGTGTATTTCTGCTGTTGCCATGTTGAATTTTTGCGAATTAATGACATCATTAAAAATTCAGAAGTATCATCCATATGTAAAGCAGCGGCCCACAGAATAGTCATTTATAAAAGTCAATAATGTTGGCAAAATATAAACAATAATTATGTGTCCAACATTTATTACAAATAACCAGCATACTAACCAGCCATTATTTTAGCATACTCTACAATTATTAAATTCTTTGTTGTTTTGTTTTTTGGTTCTATACATTCTAATGCCACATATTAACTCATACAAACCTCATGCATTTAAGAAATATACTATAGATTAACATAGGACTTATTATGTATATAAATATATATATAGATATCTCGGCAAATCCTAGCTTAGTTTTTAAGAAATTTAAGTGGCAGCAAAGTATTGCCACAACTTAATGTAAGCAGGTCATAGACATAAAAATAAAACTTTATTACAGCAGAACCAAAACACATAAGGCATAAGGCGAAATGACCAGCCAGATAATAAGAGTGCCAGGCGGGTAACAAGGTTCATTGGTCATTTCAAATATTTTATATGTTAAGTTTTTAGTGCAAACTCAGCAGCAGTGGCGAGCGGCCCAGTTGTTAGTGTGACCAGTTGTTAAATTTTGTTATTACCATTGTACAAAACGGTCTATCTATATGTATCATCCCTCCAGATGGTCCCGCTGTTGTGCGCGTCAACATATTCGTTAGAAGTATATCAAAAATCGATGATGTAACTATGGTAAGTGCGCGTTAGAAAAAACTAAAAACAAAAAAATCAGAAACCAAAAATATATAAAAGAAATTCCATATAGATAAAAAGCACAGACTCTCAGACCTTGTCCATAAAAAATTCAAGAATATATAAATATCTATCTATCTATGTGTGTGTGTGTGTGTGTGTGTGTGTGTGTGACCGTTGGCCAAGCAATTTGAGCCACATGCGTGCCAATGAACTGCCAAATAGTCTTGCCTCGCCCCCTACTCTGTCTAGCTCTCTCCGTCTTTGTCTCCCTCTCTGTTTCTCTCTCTCTCCCGTTTATTATCCGTCTTATATCTCAGGTTGTTCCCCATATATAAATATATATATATTTGTATAGTGCGCGCATCTTGAGTAACTGCTGTCAGTTTAATGTCTAATCTGTGAGCAGGCGTTGACCAACAAAAAAACACAACCACCAAATATAAATAATAATGATTACTATGCAATATACATATCCAACTAACTATATCGGATATTGGTATTTAATATGAACATTTAATTGTTTACCTATCGATGTTTTATTATTTCTATATCATTATTACAGTCAAATAATTTGCATTTATTTTTTATAGCAAAATTAACCAAAATTATACAAAAAATTTGTAATTTTAAGAAGTTGTTGTTCGTTGCAACATTTGAACAATAATTTCTTAGCTTTAAAGTAATTGACTAAGCACACTACAAGTTTAGTAATATAATTAGACCTTGGAAATTTTCATATATGCATATATTTTTATTTGAAATTTTTTTTTGTAATTGTTAATTTCTTTTCTTTTTTTAATGTTTACGTTTGAACAACAAAAATGTAAAATATTAAACTTGTTTTGTAGTACGAAATGAACAAAACATAAAGAAAATGTCTTTTTGGATCTCTCCTTCTCATATATATGCAACACTCTGTCTATCTTACTCACTCACTATATATTTCTCGCTCTGTCTAAAGCTCATTATTTTGACCAAGCTAAACATATAAATCTAGTATAATTTTCAACTGGCTATCTCTCTCTCTCTCTCTCTCTATCTCTCTCTATCTCTCTCTCTATAAATATATGTAAATCTTTATCTGTAACTAACAAGCTGTCTCTCTATCTCTCTATAGTAATTATAATTCGCTCTAAACAATTATCAATTACGAATTTCTCTCAATGTTAATTATGCCTACATAAATTAACTTATTATCTCATATTAAATTATTACTAATTGTGATGATGACTGCCAGATGACAGTTATATTATGCTGGCCTTACTGCTGTCGTGTGTACTTCCCGTAATATGCAAATCTCATTTAAATACATACATATTTTGAATATAATTATATAATTTCCTAAACTGTTATGCTTTTACGTTTTCATTTCATAATTGCTAATCTACATATACTTAATATCTAATCATAATTGTCTACAAAAATGCAGCAATGTGAACAGAACGTGTTACTTATTTTTTTTTTTTGTGTGCTTTGTACGTGTGTTGGTTGGTTATGTACACCCTCAACCCCCACCCACCCCCCACAAGCCAAAAACCATAAACTTCTCTTGTCCAAACTTTCAAAATTTCTGTTTCAGCCCACAAAAAAAGCATAAAATTATATATTGTTTATTAAATATTGCGTTTCGTGACATGTGGAAATATTTACAATTCATTTTCTACACAGTAAATAAAAGCAGCAATAATATATTGCTAAAAGCATTCAGTTGGTGATTTGAAATATGTTTATGTAGTGTTCATTTGGCAATATATATTAAAATTTTGATTACAAATTTTAAAAAATGTACTGGTAACTTCGAGCTATTTATGATTTAATACCCCGCAGGTAGAAAAAAATTGTTTAGATGGCCAAATTTGCCCTCTATAATTGTCATACAAATTTTTCGTTTTTTTTTTCAACGTGTAGACGATTCATTACCATAATAAAGAATAAAAATTATTTTATAGACATATTTTTAAAGTCTCCCATGCAAAAGTATTACAAAATATGCTACAAATGAGTAAAGCATTTGAAGCAATTAATTGTTAAAATTGAATTGTTCCATTTGAAAATCATAAAAAGCGTTTACTTAATACTTTAATGAGATCCATGCAGACATTTTTCTGAATCAATTTTAAATATTTAATTGAATTTTATTGTTTTCAATTTAGTTTGTGTTTGATTTCATTTCTGACATACATTTCGTGCACACATGAAAATTCATTAAATAACTACTGAAATACGATATATTTTAAGATAAAATTATGAATAAATTATGAATAAGCTTTACATATGCAAACATACATATGTATTATAAGTATAAATTGTTATCCATGCCCACAATCTGAAAATGAAAACTCATAGAGCAAATGCTGCTCGACTTTGATATAATCATTTTTTAGCGAATTTGGCTACATTAGTCCAGGTCAACATGTTTCTGCGCTCCATATCAAAAATCGACGATTATAAAATGGTGAGTTCAGGCTCCAAGGCAGTAAACGTGTACGAATTAGAATATGAAACTGAATACGAATATATGTAAATGAATACAACAAGTACAATCCCAAGCGCTTTAAAATTTTGCTCTCAGCTCTACAAAATACTCGTAAAATTAATTTTACTTTTGTGTTTGTGGATGTGTGCGTGTATGTGTGATTGTATTTGTGTGTATAATATAAAATAAAATTAACACAAAAGCTTCGCTTTTTCAATACTACTTAAAACTATGTGAAATTCAAAAGTCAACTGTATGTATCTGAATGGTATATCAAATACATATATATATTTATGTTTAAAAATATTAAATTAATAAAATTAAAATATAAAATAATCTCAAATAATAATTTTAAAGAATTGGCTGTATATTTTATAAATTTTTTTTGTTTCACAAAACTTTACCATGTGTCTTGCAAGTGCCAAGTAAAAATCCCAATTAACTTCCCGGCAATCTCAGGCACTAAAAATTATTTGAAATTATGTTTGCAAAATAATTCAACACTTGCAAGACATTTATGTCACCCATGCAATATATCTATGTATATTCTCCAGTGTACCTTTATTAACTACTAAATGATTTTTATATATTTATTCACTTTTTTCCTGTGTAATAAATGTTTTAAAAACTGATTTCATATATATTTTTATGTCACAAAAGCAAGCCAGTTTCTGCAGGCAGCACTTTCACATTTGCGACAAGTGCAAATCTGACATAGCTTGTAAGCTAGTATAATATTTTAAGTCTGTAAGTTCTAATAGTATATACCATTTTGTAATTAGTTAAAAATAACTACGTTAATTTAGTCTAAATAACGTAAAAGGAAAGATCAGCAAACCACCAAATCATTCATTCAGTTCACCTGCATTTGCTCATTAACAAAAAAAGCCGATAACTTCACCGATTTTTAATGTTATTCTTTTCGTATGCATCCTGCGAATCAAGAATACAAACACATATTCTCAATAGACAATAAAGAATAAAGAAAGAAGTGCTTACTACACATACAACAGAAAAACAATGGGAACAAATATTTATAAATAAAAGCAATGTATAACTGTAAGTACGAAGCAAAAAAAAAAGAGTTAACTTTAGTTTTATTCAATAGAAACGTTTGGTCAATGGCTCTAAATTTGTCAGTCCTGTTTCCGGTAAAAATAAATTTATAAAAACATATAATGGCCCCTGAAAAAAACTCATATCTCTGACTGCTGTCACATAAAAATTATCAAGCAAAAAACTGGCAACCATTTATTAATTGTAGCCACTGACTCATTTGAATAAAATCGTGTACGTGCCATAAAAAAATTATTATTATTTGTTACAATTATTAAAATTTATTTGTTCCTGCTTAAAATGTTTACAATAGCTATTTGGAAATTATTGATTTTTTTATGCAATACTCAAAGGGATACAAAAAATAAATAGCCAAAATAAAACATTGGCGCCATAAATAAAATACAAATAGTTGCCAACATCATTTTGGACAGCTAATAGGGTTTTATAAATCAATTTAAATTTATTTTTCCCATTTGATTTTTCCTTCCGATGAATGGTTCATTAAAACCCCGATTATCATTTGATATATATGGTATATGGCATGAATATATATAATTGTTGTTATAGCATGCACATTCTGGGGATATTCTTATAGTTAGTCACAAACTAACAATCTTACTAAGCTTAAAAGTTGAGGCATTCAAAATCTTATCAAGATCTTATAAAGTTCAGTCGCTTATGCAAATACTGATATTGCATTTTATTGTGGCTAAATTGCTCAATCTGCTTATATTAATCTTCAAGGAATTACTCATCAAAAATATAATTTATTTAATATCTTTCTAAAGATAAGCCGCTTAATATTTTTTATGTATTTGCTCTCAGTCTTTTTTTTTAAGTTAGTTCATTTTCCTTTTATTTTAATTGTGGAGAAAAATATTTGTATTTTTAAGATATTAGGCAGTCTTATGAGTTTCGATATTTTCAGAAACTTAATGAGAAAGATAATTTGCATGTAACAAAAAGGTTTAAGAATCAGGTCAACTTTTAAGACAAATACGTTCAAATTTTAATATTATAGATGGATTTTTAACAGTCATACATATCTAATTTGAAAAGCTACTTAATAGATGTTCTTAAACGTTTTGCATTATTAGTTATTTTTAAGATTATTTACATATATCTTAAAGAATGTCTAAGTATAATCTTAGTTACAATATAAGCCTGCTTTTTAATCAAATTACCTTACTTTGCTTTCTCTGCTTGCTTTGTGTTGCCATTTTGCCTATTTGCTCTTGCCTGTGTCGTTTTCTCTCCACTTCATTTTGAGAATTGCCTTTTTCTTATGCATTTTTTGGCACGTTGCGAACTGTGTGTTTTTTTCTTTTGATGCTTTTTACCCTCATTTAGTATTTAGTATGCAACACGTTGCTATATTGAACAATGCATTCGATAATAATGGTCATGTAGAATATGGTTATTGTTGCATGCTCAGCAGTGGAGCGCATTTTGCATTGCATTTTGGTTCGAATATTATGACATGAATACTTACATACAATTTATACTATTATAATGCCGAGAACTTGCAAATAACCGATGAAGCATATCGCTTTAAGCTATCCGCCAAATATCCAACAGTTTCAATTATATAGCCAACATATATACTTACTTACTAATTAACAAATACAAACAAACTACTCGAAAAAAAAAATATAAACGTTCGCCACGCCTCGCCACGCCTTGCTCGCTCTCTCATACAATTTACTTACAACAACAAAATTCAAAATACAAATTGTCTAAAAGTAAAGCTGAAGCCCCTCGCAAAATCAATTTGCAAGCCAACCAAATTGAAAAGCCCCCACCACCACCAACACCAAAAATATATATATTACTCAAGAAATTCCCATAAAAATTTTAACACAAGAGAAATTTGCCTTGCAGTTCAAATTGAATTGCATTGAACTTGAAATTGAAATTGAGCATTTAATAAGTGATTCATTTCAGTGTGCTAATAAAGTTTTTCTTCATCCTAAACATTTGCCAACTTCAACGCAACACAGGAATACAGTGTACAGCTGACCTTCCGAGAGCAGTGGACGGATGAGCGTCTCAAATTCGATGATATACAGGGTGAGTAATCATACGATCTACAGCAAGTAGTATTTATTTGTTGTGACAACGTAACAATCTATTGTTAAAGGCCGCTTAAAGTATCTCACACTGACGGAGGCAAATCGTGTATGGATGCCGGACTTGTTCTTTTCAAATGAAAAGGAGGGACATTTTCACAATATCATTATGCCCAATGTGTATATACGCATATTTCCGAATGGTTCCGTGCTCTACAGTATACGCATCTCATTAACATTGGCCTGCCCAATGAATCTCAAACTGTATCCATTGGATAGACAAATTTGCTCACTGCGCATGGCTAGCTGTAAGTAGAATTCTATTTTGGGAAATTATTTCCACATTTATGTATGTATAACAGAACCATTCTCTCGATCTGCATACATCTATGTATACCCGTCACTTATTTTTACGATTATTATTATGTTCTTGCTAATAGACGGCTGGACCACAAACGATTTGGTATTCCTTTGGAAGGAAGGTGATCCAGTGCAAGTGGTAAAGAATTTACACCTACCTCGCTTCACATTGGAGAAGTTTTTGACTGATTACTGTAACAGTAAAACCAACACCGGTATGTTTTTTTGTGTGTGTTCTACAGTTGTGTTGATTGTGTTGGAGAATTATCAACAATTTTGCATATTTTTTTACATTAAATAACCATATATATAATTATATTATCTTATATACTTGTAGTTTACTTTAGTTGTTATTTTCTTCTTTTGTTATAGTTGCTTGTTTTCATTTAGAACTAAAACTACATATGTGCATTTATTTAAAACTTTTTATAAATATTTATTGTACTTATTTTCAATATTGTTGCTGGCTTATATATATATTATAAACGGCATCATAAGCACTTCATAGCACACACAAACACACACGCACGCCTACACACACACATACACACACACACACACACACATACACATACCATCAAACAAAGACATATAAACTTGTAATGATGCCGTTTACACATGAGCATCTCGTTGGGCCGTTATCAATGCCCGAATCGCATAAAACCCAAGTTTTTACGATGTAATTCACACACACTCAGAACACATACCAGCAGCCACGCCCACTCGCCCATTTTTAGTGCAGTTTTTCGGCAGCTCTTGTGTCGCTTACCTCAGCTGAGTTTTTATGAGCACTTGGAAATCAGTTCGCGCTTTAAGCAAATGCTTACCTTGGCTAGCAAGAAAACTACTCTCGTATCTACGACAGGCAAATGCCAAACGGAAAAATGAAAATGAAAGAAAATGGCAAAAGGCACGGCTCGGCACGGAAAGTAAATTAATCGAGGAAATTGTTTGCGACGTAGTTGCTAAGACTTGCACAAAGAGCATATTCCTCCATCCACTCCCCTATCCGCCCACCCATCTATTGATGATGATCAATGTGTGCATTTGTGTGTTTGTATCTATGAAGTTAAACGGGCGCCCAAGCTGTGGCAAACAAATAAGAAAAAGTTCCTTACAAGTTTGGCAAATTGTCTGTCAGCATCTTTATGTGTATAATTTATAAGATGCAACCGATTCGCGCTTTGGCATTTAGATTTTTCAGCATTTCATGGGAGTTGCGCATGCTGCATTTCAGCACTTAAAGCAGAATAACAAAGGATACCCATCTGAAACGCTATCAATATTGTGGGTCTTTTCAAAAGCAGTTCTACTAACCAAATCAGACTCGAGCGAACTATGTAGATAAAAAAAGATCTAGTTAAAATTGTATCTGTTATGAAATAGACTTATACCATAGTCTTGCGAACCTGAGTTAAACTGCTCAAATCTAAATTCAAATATTAATTTAATCTTTTCTACAATATTTGTAAGCAAAATAAATTCGGTGTAATTAATTAAGCAATATATTTAGAAGTACGACATTAATAAATATTTCTCAAAACGTAAGCAGCAATATACAAAGTCACAAATATATTTTGGATATAGACAATTTTTATATAGTAACAAATTTGATGGTTGGTTAAGTCCTAAATATATAAATGTTTGTTAACAGATTATATTAGTTGCGAATTGTGAGAGTACATCAATCAAGTGGATTAGTTGTTTAAATAAATGAATCGACTTACTTTAAGTGAATCCCTTACCAAGCCACTCAATTCATCAAAAGCTTGCTCAATGCTATTATTCACCTTTAATAGATACATAGTTACCAATCACTGGTTCTCGATATCATTCATTCAACCCATTGGCTTTGCTCATACCCGCATTTAAGAATCGCATGAGCTTCAAACTCATTTACTAGCATCCTCCGATAATCTTTAAAATCTTAATAATTCCATTTATCTATTCTGCATAATTTTAACAATCCCCTTTTAGTCGTTGCGTAGTTGTTGCATTTAGTTCGGCTTGAACTTAGTTGCTCACAAAAAGTTTATTAATTTTATATCTTCTTTGAGCGTTTAAATGGATAAAACTGGTCAGAGTAAATACAGAAAACACAGATACAAATGTGGTATGCAAACGCATCGCTTTGATTGAACGCACACCGAGCAAATACATACCATCCAAGCCATATGCCAGATGCGAATGCGATATTTGTACTACCCAGTAACCAGTAACCAGTCCCAGAGAGCCAAGCAAATAAACCACACACACGCAGCACTCGAAAATGCAAACATGAGAAAAGCGCAGAGCAATTTTAAATAAGCAAAATTAATGAATATGTATATATATATACATATATATATACATATATATATATATATATATATGTACATATATATATGAACATGAAAATGAAATGAATATGAGAATGTAAAATAATAAACAGCTTTGTCTTGAAGAGTATGGAACGCACTGCCAAAAAATTAACGGAAATGAAGGGCTGCAACAAGCAGCGGTGGGCGTTGGCAATCATGTGGGGGCGTTCTTACAGCGGAGGCAAATAACCAGGAGCAACGATAACAGCAACCACAACAACAACCCCAAGTCTCTGCGCCCAACGAACTTCATTTCCGTTAAGAATTTTGTTGCAAATGTCAGAAAATTGAATTGATGTCGAAATACATTTTGCCTATTATGCCATTTTATAATTTCCCAACTCTCTCTTACTGTCTCTCATTTTAAGTGTGTCCTCTTTTTTTATTTTGTGTTTTGTAAATACATTTTGTCTGCCACACCCAACTGTACCCCGCCCCGCCCAGTGCATAATATTATTTATTTTTTAAGCCCACCCCTTTCCTGTACATAAACTCAAAAAAATAAAAAGAATAATAATAACAAAGAATATAAATGAAAAGTAAATGTTTTCCTTATTTTGATTTCTGGCAAAATTTTTAAAAGCAACTAAAATTTCTTTTTTGTTTCTTGTTTCTTCTTGTTTATTGGATGGCAAATTCATTTTTGATAAATATATTATAATATTGGAAATTATGTGTGTATGTGTGTAATTTCAGTGTCTAAGCTCATTTCTTTAAATGGATCAACTCTATGTATATAAATGTGTGTGTGTGTGTGTGTGAAAAATTAAATTGACAAAAAAAAGAACGCCTATTTTTTGTGTACATTTTATGACTCCCGTACTTTTTGAGTTTGACACAGTTTATATACCTTGTATACTCATAGGTGAATACAGTTGCCTCAAAGTCGATCTACTATTCAAGCGAGAATTCTCATATTACTTAATACAAATTTATATACCATGCTGTATGTTGGTCATTGTCTCATGGGTATCATTCTGGCTGGATCAAGGCGCAGTGCCAGCGCGTGTATCGTTAGGTAAGTGTCCAACTGAAACTAACAGCTTAAACAAAAAAACAAAACCAAAAAACCAACTATAGACTGCTGGTAAATTAACCTAAATACCGTATATTAAAAATATTAAATATTTCATATTTAACTTTGACTTTTATTATATAATCAACCGATTCCAAGGCTGTCAATATTTGTTTGATTTATTTATTGCATTGTCCACTGGTTTCTTTTAGGTGTTACCACACTGCTAACGATGGCCACCCAAACATCGGGCATTAATGCCTCACTGCCGCCCGTTTCCTATACAAAGGCAATCGATGTTTGGACCGGCGTCTGTTTGACGTTTGTCTTTGGGGCATTGCTTGAATTTGCCCTGGTGAACTATGCCTCCCGCTCAGGTTTGAATAAAGCTAGTAATTGAGATTTGATATGCTTCTTAACAAACTTATATTAATGTATTAATCGATGGTGTTTATCTATTTTTACTGTTGTTTTTTAATCATTATTTTAATCGATAACAACGAACGTATACAAGTAAAATATGTAATGTATATAATGTGTATATACCTCAAACAACGACAAAACATCACTTGCATTTATCTAAGATACTAACTTAATTGGACTGTCACACACACTCATCCAAACACACACAAGCACACACATACACCTATCTACAAACAGACACTGCTTCAGTTGAAGTTCACATCTACACGTCGGCGAGGCACACTATTTTGGGCTATAAGCAAACTGATTTTTGGTCAACAACTGTAACAACAATAACAAACTAATTTTTGTAATGCAAGATAACGATAAAAGCCAACGATTTTCGCTGTAGTTACCATTTATTTTTCATTCGATATATATAAATATATAAATAAATTTTACTTTTACATTATTTTTTTTATTTTGATTTCATTCACATGAATATTGTAACTACGAAATGATTTCAGCGTGTATATTTTTACTAATCCAATTGTTTTGATTAACTCTCTTATTTCATTGTGCGCCCATACACTCACCCACACACACACACACACACACACACTCTCTCTCTCTCTCTCTCTCTCCCTCTCTCTCTCTCCCTCTCATCATTCACACACACACCCACATAAACACAAACACAATCAAACACGTTTGAAAAAAATACAACACCGAATTGGACTACATTTTATTTGAATATTCGACACAAACGTATTTACAACATATGATAAATTTGATATATATTTTTATTTTTACCTTTTTTTCTTTCGTTTTTTTTTTTTTTTTGCTGTTGTCTCTGCTTGTACATATCAAAAACATTTCAAACCGAAACTAAAAACTCAATTATTTTGTGCTATCAACAATCATAATTTGTATTTTCGTCTCTTTTTTCCCAACAATCTCCCAACTTGCACTTGATTATACATTTTTAATTTGAATACACTTCAAATTGTTTAATGTTTCTGTATGTGTGACTATCTATCTCTATCTGTCTCTCTTTCTTTCTCTCACTCGCTGTCTCTGTCGCTATCTAACTGTATAACTGTATAAATGTGTGCTATGCATCTAAACTAAATTCCGAAACATAAAAATAATTATATGTTAAACTCAACTGTAAATTACGAAAAAAAAACAAAACAACAACAACAACAAAATTGAAAATGTCTATCAAACAATTCGAACTATCCAACATTTGTGGAACATATAAATTCTTGTCGAACATCTTCTACCACATGCAAACAATATACGGATCGGGCCGCAGACATGCATAAGGAGAATATGAAAAAGAAACGTCGCGATTTGGAGCAGGCCAGTTTAGATGCCGCTTCAGATCTGCTTGATACAGATAGCAATGCAACATTCGCAATGGTACTTACCTCTTAATTATCTAACTCTTCCATTAACCAATTTACTTAGCAGGGAAGGAAAAGCTCAGATTTGATATTATTCTTATACATGTATACATATTCATTTAAGTGGAATGGGAGAAGCATAGATTAGGATCTTAGAAAATTGATGATTAAAACAGAAAATATGCCAATAATATCTACACATTTTAAATTCATGCTCTTCTTATCCAGCTAAAAGAACAGTTTCTAATGTCGATCGCATGCAATTCTCTGATTAAAATAGGCGTCAATTGGAGCTACAATATTTTAGTAGCTAGTCTAAGCTCGATTATGTTATGATTAAGTAATATTCCAATAGATATATGGCTTGAGAAAGTTCAAGTTAAAATTAAAACACTTTCACACTTGAGAGCTTCATGGTAAATACAGAACAAGTGGGAGCGATAGACATTGTATTTGATTAAAGCCAACAGAATATTAGTATTAGGTTAGGTTAAAGGTTTGATAATTTAAAATATAAAAAAATATAGACAGATTAGTTGAAAGGTTCGTTTGAATCATGTTCTGAACATTTAGGACCCACTGTCAAACTTTATCCACATCAAACTATTTAGCTTAATGTGAAATGAAACTTTATCAGCTTTCTATATAAAAACAAAAACATAACCAACTCGAATTGGCTATTTGCAAAATGTTGATGATAAAACTATTAAAACAACTATTTCCTTTTATATTTGCCTCTTTTTATTAAAAACCACACACACACACACACAAACAATAAATTAACACCCACCCAAAAAATATACACACACCACCAAACAATTACAACAACAAAATTTTAAAACTTTTTTCAAACGTGCTCATGCGAATCAAATCAAACCACCACACATTCACATATAAATACAACCAACTCAATCTCAAACTGAAACACATTCAACATTCAACTTAACCTCAAACTCAACACCAAATAAAAAAATACAACAAAAAAAAAACAAAATAACAAAAACCTCATCAACCAAAATCGCTGCGTGGCATTCAATTGACCCAAACCAACTGAAACGGATTTAAATGAAAAATTGCATCGAAAATTAAATGAAATTACGCACATCCCATTCACCATATGACATTCGCTCTTCGCCATTTGCCATTCGCCTCTCACCGCCATCGTCATCGTCATCGTCATTGTCATCGTCATCGTCATCGTCATCGTCATCGTCATCGTCATCTCCATCGTAATCGCCCCCTCATTGCATTAACTACAATCAAAATTGCATGTCAAACGGCATCGCAATATTCACGCGGTGGTGGCCTGCAGAAACCGCTGGTGCGTCATCCAGGTGATCCACTGGCGCTGGAGAAGCTACGGCAATGTGAGGTGCACATGCAGCCACCGAAGCGTCCCAGCTGCTGTAAGACTTGGCTATCCAAGTTCCCCACAAGGTAACGCTCGTCAGACGCATTGTTCTGCTATATAGTTCAATTTATTATATTGTAGTAGTTGATGGATTTCCTTTTTGATGTTGTGAATATGTACTATCTACATTTCTCTCTCTCTGTCTCTATATATATCAAAAGATTTTATTGACTTTTTATGCCACTAATTAATTGTAATTGAATTAAATCCTGAAATTGAATCTCGTACTTACATTAAAGAAAACCCGATTCTGCTTTGCTGCTTGCCATCGTTTTTGCTCTCTGTCTTTTGTTTCAATGCTTGCTGCCAAATGATTTCCATCTGGCCCCAGAGTCCAGAGTCAAGTAAACGAGAAAATATAATTTGCTTAATGCCTTATGCCATACACTGTGCAAAAAATTTTGTAACATAAATTGATTATTTTTTTTGTTTTTATCTATTTTTTAAAACATAAATTTAATTTGAATTTGTCTATTATATTTCTCAACTTTTTATTTCCCAATGAAAGCGTATTATAAAATTTGTTGTACAGTGTTATTTGCCAAATTTTCAAATCAAATGTTTTTGTGTGCTTTTCTTTCTATTGGTTTGTTTGTTTTAAACAACATTTTTATTGTAGACTTTGGAAAATTCTAATTCCTCAGTACCAAACCGCATCCTAACTCCGCGTCATCTGGTAGTATGCCACTCGCTTTTGTTTTTTTTTTTTTTTTTTGGTTGTTTGTAGATTTTATCTCCTTTAATGACACAATTATGAGTTTCACGCACGTAGATCACTTTTATTTTCTTTTTCTTTTTTGTATATTTAAAACAAACAAATTATTGCTATAAAAATGAAATTGAAAATTTTAAAAAGCCACACAGAAAAAAAAATAAAAACTAAAGAAAAAACAATCACAAATCAAAAAGCCAATCTCTAGATGATCAATTAATGTGTTTCGTACTTGTTGAATATTTATCCAAGACAATGTTCTAGATCGAAGAGAATCGATGTTATATCGCGCATTACATTCCCACTGGTCTTTGCGCTCTTCAATCTGGTCTACTGGAGCACATATCTCTTCAGGGAGGAGGAGGATGAGTAAATGCCGTTACCAATTTACAAAAAAAAAAAAATCCTTAATATAATTACAAGTGCTGGCACAACAATTCCAAATGTACTAACCTATTCTCTCTCTTAATTTCTACTTTCATTTACTACCTTACGTTCCAATTTCTGTTGCGTATGGCTTGATTTTTGCATCTATGATTTCAATTTGATTCATTTGATTACAACTATAAAAAGGACCTTCTAAAGCGCGTCCGCGTCTCTGATAACCAAAGGCTATGTAGAATCCAACATGAAATTAACAAAATATATATGCATGCAGATACGTACATTAATGTATGTACGAGTATGTATGTAAATGCTTTGCTTGATCATTTGGGGCGAGACAAGGCATCACGGCATTTCCACAATGAGAAATTCGATTAAAGCAAGAGATATATACTAACTATAAGTTAAATTGATCAAGTATGACTGCATAGTAGATAAAACAAAAGAAAATTTAAGATCATATTCCAAATGCTGTATTTTAAAAAAGACAAAATTCACATGGCGATTTGATGGCGATACGAAAAACGCTTGCAGCTCGTTTGTTTGAATTTGTTTTTAATGCTCAAAATTGTTATTAATGAAATAAATTATTTTAGGCTTTAATCAAGATATGTTCTGTTCATACTACTTATACTAGATTAGTTCCAAACAAATTACTATTAATTTGTACTTAAAATGCGATAAGTTAGCTGTAAAAAGTCGCACGACGTTTGTAAATATTGTCATATTGTCAATAAGTTTTAAGCCAACTAGTTTATACAATTCGAATTCTAAACAAACAAAATATAAAACAAAAAATGGGTGTAGATAATTTTAAGTTTAGTCATAATTAAGCAACAAGAAAAACAACTAGCAAATCCTAGGCAAATTTAATTATTATGTTCGCAATCGATTAAAAAAAAAAATAAAACTCAATGCAGAACATAATCAAATGTTTTGTTTATTGAATTTATATTTCAAGCACACACACAAACAAACATACAGCACGCAACAAACCGAGGTATATTTTTTACGAAACCCTGCAGAAATTATTTTCAAATTATTAATCAATTACTGTCTTCTTCTTATCTATGCGAACTCAGTTCTTTGGGCAACTTTCACAGCTCAGCTCTTTGGGAGTTGACATTGATGAAATTTTGTACTGTTGCCAATTCGACTATTGAATCCTAAATGATTGGACTAATATAAATCGAAGGAACGATTTGTCGAAAATTGAACAGCTATTTGAAAAAACTTGTATTTTTTATAGAAGTATTGATCAAATTCACGTTGGAACTTAATGTTCATTGATCATCGTAATCGGTAACAATCGATGTTTATTTTTTAAATAATGTCTGCAAGGGTATTTAGACTTCGGCGCTACAAAGCTAACAGCTCATTATTATTAATTTTTTTACATAATGTTTAATTGGCATACGCAAAAAAAAATAAATAAATTTTTACTGGAACTGGTGGGTACTGCAAGTTTTTATTCCTATTGATACGAGTATGCTTAAACTAATAGAACAATTCCAAATAATTTTATTGCTTGTTTTTTAACTCGATTTCAATTAGTACCAAGTTCATGTAGTTATTAGACACATTTTTAAACGTGGATTTAGTGCACTTTGCTAAATCCTTCATACATGCGAATAACAATAATTCCTTATCATTTTTCATCTAGTTAGATTTATAAATAGAATTAAATTTGAATTCAATTATAAATAAGGGACAGCCCATGAGAACACAGGATAAACTAAGTTCATGAATTAAATACATTTCTTAATTGTGCTTCTCATGATAAGTTCCATTAGCTAGTTATTTTATTTAAGTAGTTTAATAATTATAATTACAATTATCAGTAAACCATAAACCAATTAACAGACAATACAAATAGTTTATCACGTAGTGCAACATACAATATAAAATAAATCGAGTCCAAAATAATAACACCAAATAAAAAATCAAATGAAACATAAATAGATACCAAGACATTCAGTTACTTGAAGGCGTGGCACTTACCTGCTGCTTGGTAAACAAATATTCGTTTTTTTTTTGTTAAGTGCCTTTTGAATGAGGAGTGAGTCCTGCAGTTAACAGGAATTGGCTATCTGCCCCGCCTCCCCCGTGACTAAAGTTGTACTAGCTGATTTAAACCCCAATTAAAGGCCAACTAACCTAACTAATATCTATGCACAAACATTACGAAACACCCAAACTAAAGATCTTAAGTTTCGGTCTAGTTCAAAACTGAATTCTACATAGCAAAACCACAACCAAAAACTATAAAAAAAAATAGTATATATCTTACTAAACGCAACCAATATTTTGTAGTTATAAAATATTTTTATTAAGCTTGTTTATTGCCATTTTTTCTTATTACAATATTTTCTAATGTTATGCTTTAAATCATAATTTCGCTTTTGTTACTTCAAAAAAAAAAAATACTTTTTGTAAAGAAGAAGGTAAGAAGAAGAAAAAATAAATCAAAATCAAAGATAACACGCACCCACATATAATTATAATATTATCATTAGGCAACCCTCAAGAGGAAATAAAATAAATGTTGTAAGATTCGTGCCAAGCAAGAAACAAATAAATTCACCAAAAAGAAAAAAAATGCAAAATTAACTAATAAATATGTGTACAAGAAATATGAGCGTAAAAAAAAAATAAAACGAAAAAGATAACTATTGTATTGTATATGAAGCTATAGCTATTGAACATACAGGGTTTTATATGTGAGCAAATAAGTAGTGGGTTCGTGCGATCAGATGAACGCCTCGTAGCCGCCAAATGTTGGGTATGTCGTTTCATATGTGTTGATTAATGTTGATGTTAACGTATCTACGTAACAAATAAAGACAAACGTAACAAATAAAGACAAAAAAAAAATATAACAAATAAAAAAGAACAGAAAACAAGAAAAGATTCAATGTAAAGAAAAACTAAAAGACGTAGAATAGGGCATCATAACTAACCGAGTGCGCTATATCGATCGGAATAATTGGCCCAGATATCGCAGTTTTGTAACCAGTATCTTAGTACTAGATCAATACGTTTCGTCTCTCGAAACTTGGTATAGGTTGTGTGCTGCCTTCAGTTGCCGTTCATCAACTTGGTCAATTATCATTTAGGCAAATCAACAAAAAAAAAAAAAATGGCAAAATAACCAAAAACCACTAAAATCAAGAAGCATTCTTTACCACGCGGCAGTCCAATTTGTTGATGTAAATAGTTTGAATATATATTATAATGTGTAAATGTCAGACAATTAGTTTTAACAAAGTGCACAACTTCTAGATACGTTCCAAAATACAAAGACTTACAAGTTTTGAAGTGACAAGAAATTTAACATTTATCGAGCAAAACGTAGTGCATAAGTTAACATATGTGTAGTTAAGTTAAGGCAGAACAACAACAAAAATCCAGTGTTGCATAGTATATGCACATAGACTAGTCCAAAACATTACTAATATTAACTAATACTACTAAAACGCCCAAGCCCATTTGAATTCTCTACCACAATCACACACGTACACACACCCTTACACTCAATTCGCTCACTCAATTCTCTTAACATCACTTTCGTGTTTCAACCATAATACTATCTCTAAATATATACTCAAAAGAAATTGAACTCGCACAAATTGAAAATAATAAAAGAAAAACTTATAAGATCATAACACATATCTTCAAACAAAACGGGCGCAGTAATGCCAACCCAATTTCTAACAATCAAGAAGAAAAGGAAAGAGAATGAAAACTCCAATTATCATTTGTAAGAAGACAACAAATGCACATAACATATAGTAAATGTAAATACGAATCATTTGAAATCGAAAATCAGCAAAACAGCGCAAATCCCCTTACTTTATAGAGCTAAGTGGACACACACATACACAAAAGCAAACAGAACTATCAAATTATGAAAGAGAACTAAATTAAATCACCCACACATTGTAGATTTAAGATCATGCGTTAAAAGTAACAATTTGCTGTAGTGCAACCGAAAAATGAAACATACCCAAAACAAACGCCAACTAACAACAACCCAAAAATAACAAAGGGACAGGCAAATAACATGAAGATGAAATTTTAATGCATAAGTAAAAAATTAGTCAAATAATTATACAAAATAGTTGAAATAATTGTTGTATTGCCATCACCCGAAACAAAAATCAAAAGTGTAAGTCCCCCAGAATAAAGAAATGTTTGTGAAATGTTTATAAATGATAACAAAACCAAAAAAAAAAACAAAAAAAGAAAAAACTAAAAACTAATGAAAATACACAACATGGCATGTTTAAATAAAAACCCAAATTTAAAATGTACATTTATCGACACTATTTTCTCTTGAATTATTTAACAAAATTCCCCTTTGGCGTCTTCAGCTTACATATTAAAGCATCATAATTGATTATTGATCCTTTTGTCTATATGCATTTTCTTTTCCTTTAGAGTTCCGTTGGGATTCGTTTAATCTACCATATAGAAGTGGAACTTGGCTGGTTGCAGATGCGAATTGTACGAAAAATCAACTGTTAGATAAAATACATAAATTTATTTATGTACTCTCAAAAAAAATGATTGCAGTACATGTAGTACGACTTTTTTTATTTAAATGCTAAAGAGGGGAATTTGACATGTGGTTCAGATTTACATTTTACTAAAATGTTATTAACTGCAAGTTTCGTATCCAACACCTTATGACTGTGTAAACTACATAAAAAATTTACTGCGCTGTATTTAATAATTTCGAACTGCTTGCTTGAGGTCATCAGAGTATATATAACTGCTTGTTAAGCAGTATCTGCAAGCAGTTTCTGTAGCAAGCAGGTATTGAGAGTAAGCGCACTGCCTACGAATAGTTTTTTCATTATTTATGCAAGATATGAATTTAAAGAATATTTCTAGACTTACTTAATATAGATTACAGCAATTTTACATAGTTAACAGATCAAACTTTACGCTTTGTTAAGCCAAATACTAGGCCAAATTCCAATTCGAAAGCAATTTTAAGACATAAATAAACAGAAGCATTAATCCACTAGATACTGAAATCAATCTAATATATTAATATAGCAGTAATGTAGTACCGATAATGCAGTGAAAAGCATGTTAACTAGTAAAAGGGGGAGACAAACGATACGATATTGCAAACACTTCAAGCGCTAAATTGCTGACTAATTTTGGGTCGATTGTTGGCGTAATCAGTTGAACGATCGCGTGTCTTCTTGCTTGTTGCATGTTGAGCTGTTTTTGCAGTTAACCGACAGCGGGAACTAATTTCGCTTACCTTTAAATACGACTTATATGCTGGACAGTTGGAACAGTTGCCTCAGAATGCTTGATCTTGACGCTAATCCAACGACAAGCTACAACGCTGAGCAGAAAATCTGGTCGGGCGCCAGTGCGCAGAGCTACTACAATGATGACCTGACCCTAGGTCAATTAATATTCAGGCAACTCAAGAGCGAACCGCAGCGTATCTTTCAGATTTCGCCAGACGAAAATACGCGACTCACCCGTTTCCAAATGCTGCAAAATGCGGCCAGGATGAGTGTTTATCTAAGGAAGCAAGGATTCTGCGAGGACACGCATATAGTTGGTATTCTGGCCAGGAATACCACACATTTGGCGGCTTTGGCCTATGGCTGTTTGTTTAATGGAACGCCCTTTCACGCTGTCAATCCCAATTTGGAGGAGCACACCATTCAAAATCTGTATAGCCTAACGAAGCCAATGTTTATTTGTTGCGATGCTCAAGACTATGAGAAACTGAGGAAAGTCGCGGAAAATCTGGGCGTTACAATTATCATTGTTCATGGACGCATTGTTGGTGTCTTGAGCATTCAGGAGATTCTGCAAGCGCCTCTACCAGAGGATTACGAGCCGACTAGGTTTCAACGTGGCATCGATCGAACAATGGCAATACTATGCTCCTCTGGCACTACAGGGACGCCCAAGTCAGTTACCATTTCAAATAGCCGCAAGATTTTCGAGAATCATAGGTAAGACATTAGCTATTTCTATACAGTAGCAGATAGTATTATAATTTTGTTCATAAAATGTTGAACTCATCGATGATTATCCATTATTATATATATATATATATATATAAATTCTTGATCAGTATAAGGAGCGATAATCTCTATGGCTTAAGAACTGAAACTATATTTATGCACTTAATTTAAAACCATTTCAGCTAGAGCTGAAATCTCTCTCTTTATCTCTCTGCGTATCAAGTAATTTGAATTATAAATGGCCTTAACCTTAGTTATATTGTTATTTAACAAGGATTCTGCAATATTGAAGATTATATTCAATTCCACACTATGCTTAAATCAATTAATTTACTTCACACATATTTTCCAACCAGCTATTTGAACCCCAATGACATACAATATGCACCCAGCACTCTGGACTGGCTGACGGGTTTAATTACACTAATTACGGCCGGAGTGTACGGCACTGTGCGGGTAATTTCCAAGGAGGTTTTCAGTGCTGCTTATTTTTTAAAATTGTGCGAGCAGCAGAGCATTAGCTGGTCTGTTTTGGCCGCCTCTCACATTGCTATGCTGGCTAATTGTCCGGACGTGGGCGTTAAGGAGCTGCGCAGTCTGAGATATCTTCTATTTGGTGGCGGCCACACTTTGGTGGCCACGCTGCATAAGATGCAATCCTTTTTACGGGTTGAGGGCATTCTACGGAATGTATATGGAATGACGGAGCTAGGCACCTGCGTCTCATGCAACCATAGCACCCACACGAAACCCACCTCGGTGGGGCGTCTCTTGGCCAATATACGCATGCGTGTGATAAACGATAATGGTGACGCAGTGGGTCCAAATGAGATGGGCGAACTATATTGCCACACTATGCAGCATTGGAGTGGCTACTATGGCAACTCAATGGCGACAGCTGAGGTGCAGGACTCTGAGGGTTGGTTTCACACCGGTGATTTGGGCTACTTTGATGAGGATAACTGTCTGCATATTGTGGAGCGCAAAAAGGATATGCTCAAGTTTCTGGGCATGATTTACTATCCGCACGAGATCGAGGAGGTCATCGCCCAAATGCCCCAAGTTGCCGAAGTTTGCGTCTTTGGCATTTGGAATGAAACCGAAGGAGATGCAGCAGCTGCTTCAGTGGTGCCCAAGCCAGGCACACCACTCCATTCGGCACAAGTGGGGCAATTTGTAGCTGAGCAGATTGGGGTCAACTATAAGCACCTTAATGGCGGTGCAATGATCGTGCCACAACTGGCCAAAAGTGCCAATGGCAAAGTGAACCGTAAGGCAGTTAAGGCCGCTTATCTAAAGGCAGCGGATTCATAGGGCGAATAGAATAGAAAATACCCTGTCCCCATCTGAGGGCAAACGTATAATAATAAAAATATCAAAAAATTAATAATAATTGTTTTAGCTTATACTATAATTTACTGATAAATTGCAAATAAACTTTCTTCTCTTTTACACGTGCAAGTAAACCATATATACAATAATGTGCTGGGTATTTCCAACGATAAATGATTCAAAAACTGTTCAAATTCGATAGATTAGTTATGTACTGAAATCATACATACTTGAAATGTATATAAATGGATAGTTTATACAATGAACGAAACTCCTGAAGATTAATTAGATTATTATTGTTTACACTCATTGTACACCAATTCAAACAAATAATTATATAATATCTTTTTATCTCAACAATAAATTACTTGTGTGTTAAAGAAAAGTGCATAGTATATATCTCATCTAGTGGTATGCTTGATAAGCTTATAAATGTTTTGAATGCAAATATTTTTAATTTGTTGAATAAGATAACACTTTTGTAATATGGACACTTAAGTCTGAATACGTTCAAAGTAAAATTTATATCGATTACATCACAAGGGACTATAAAAAATACACAACATAATTCAGAAACTTTTATTGCTTCACACGATAAGATTTACACGCTTAGCTTATACAAAAAACAAGTAAGAGTGCTGTAATCGGGTGAACTCGACTACGATATACCCTGTACCCAGTCATTAAATATATTGTATTATTATTGGCAAATTCCCCTTTAAAAAGATTTGCACTAAAATGCGAGCAGCTCTGCAAGCGCCCTCTGCCGACAAATACGTGAAGTTGGGCAGTTGATCAATAGTATGCAAATGCATATTATGTATTAATTAGAATATTTTTCCTTTAAAATTGTGGCATTTATTCCTATCGGAAATGTAATATATCGATATTCGATATACGGAGGAAGTTATCGATAAAATAACGCAAACTTAATCTGCGCCTGGTATACGAGAACCTGTATTCCAAATTTGAAGTTTTTACCCATTTTTAATGGTTTTAGGGTATAATGATCCGTCGATAAACAAGTGCATTTTACATTGCATAAACAAGCACTTTGCAAATGATTGTTATCGTGCAATTTTTTGGTATAAAATGTAACTAATCTAGGGATTGCGGACCATTTAACAAGCTACCTAGTTGCATTCGGAATGTGTTTTAGACTTGACAACAGCTATGATGCGGATCGTAGAATTTGGAGTAGTCAGGAAAAAAGTTTAAACTTTCCATCTGATCAATCGATCGGTGAACTTATTTTTAATGAAATGCGACGGCATCCGCATCTGATAGCCCAAGTAAGTGAAGGTCCACACATCGATATTATACAAGTGACAGCATTACATATTTTACACAGATATCAGATGATGAAATTTTAACTCGCGAGAAGCTCCAATTAAATTCAATGGCCATAGCGAGCTATATGAGATCTTTGGGATTAGAGCAAACGGATGTTGTGGGAATTATGGCAAGAAATACTACGCATATATCAGCTGTGGCCTATGGTTGCTTTTTCAACGGGATTGCTTTCCACTCCCTCAACTTCATGTACGAGCCGGAAACAATTGAAAAACTCTTCGATATAACGAAGCCACGTCTGATTTTCTGTGATGGTGAAGATTACGAGAAAGTAAAGTCAGCTACGGAGAACTTAAACGCGAAGATCATTACAATGCGTAACCATCCGAGTGGATCAATTAGCATTGAGGAAGTCTTAGCTACGCCTATAGAAACGGACTTCCAACCTGCTCGGTTGGAACAGGGAAATGATCAAACCTTGGCCATTCTCTGCTCTTCTGGGACAACGGGTGTTCCCAAGGCAGTGACCATATCAAACAGTCACAAGATATTATATTCCCGCAAGTAAGTAAACTGAAACATATTAAGTACAATGTTCCGTATTATAGATCCTTTTTTTTATTAGTAATCTAACCACCGAAGATGTGCAATTTTCTCTCAGTACAATGGACTGGATGACAGGGCTGGTTACGACAGTTATTTCAGGAGTGTACAGTACCAAACGTATTATAAGCGATAAGCCATTTGATACAGCGCGTTACTTGCATATAATTGAGGAACACAAAGCCACTTGGGTGCTTCTGGCGCCCTCCCACATGGCGATGATTGTTAACTGCCCCGAATTTAAGAAAGCGAGTCTTGACAGCATTCGCCACTTCTTATACGTAGGTAGTAATTGCTCCTTAGAGATACAACAAAGCATACGAGATCGCTTACGGGATGACTGTTTGCATCAGTTATACGCATTCTCTGAGGCTGGTAGTATGGTGGCAATTAACACGAATTTCGATCAAAAACCCAATTCAGTTGGCCCTTTGGTGAATGGTTTCAAGATGAAAATACTCACAGAGCAGGGCAAGCTTCTAGGACCCAACGAAGTGGGTGAAATATTTGCCTATAATGGTGAGTATTGGGCCGGATACTACGGTAATCCTGAAGAATCGATCAATGTACGTGACTCGGAGCTGTGGTTTCATACTGGAGACTTGGGCTATATGGATGACGTTGGTTTTCTCTACATAGTGGACAGGAAAAAGGATATGCTCAAGTACCACAATATTATGTACTACCCACACGAAATCGAAGAGGTAATTTCTCAGATACCCGACGTGGCTGAGGTCTGTGTCTTTGGCATCTGGAATCCACTCGTCGGCGACGAGGCTGCCGCTGCTGTGGTAAAGAAGATTGGATCTAAACTCCAGGCACAGGATGTGGTTGACTTTGTGAAGGATCATTGCAGTGCCATTTATAAGCAGTTACATGGAGGTGCCATAATTGTGGACAACCTGAAGAGAAGCCCCAATGGTAAAACAAATCGACAAGCCACAAAGGCATATTTTCTAGAAGTTAAGGATAAATGTGGTCTTTAGTTCAAATGATTTATGAAATTAAAACTATTATATCTAAAGCAATGTTCCAGATCCAAAATAACAAAATAAAAATATATATATATATATATATCTTATAAGATGTTAAAATTATCTAAACGTTTTATTTTTCAAGATTTTAATGTGTTACATTGAAATTGACAGTCAAAGTATCAATAGTAAAATTTATTACATCAAAACAAAACGCGTGCGATGTGTTTTATTATACCCTGATCCCATTAAAAATGGGTAAAAAGGGTATAATGGTTTTGTGCAAATGCATGTAACAGGCAGAAGAAAGCATCTCCGACCCTTCAAAGTATATATATTCTTGATCAGGATCAATAGTCGAGTCGATATAGCCACGTCCGTCTGTCCGTCCGTCCGTCCGTCCGTCCGTCCGTCTGTGTGAACACGCAGATGTCAGGAACTGTAAAAGCTAGAGACTTCACATTTGGAATATAGGTTCTCGTATACCAGGTGCAGAACAAGTTTGCGTTATTTTTTCGATAACTTCGTTTATCGAATATCGATACGTCAAAATTTTTCGATAGCAATAAATGGCACAATTTTAAAGGCAGCATCATCTAATTATTACATAATATGCATATGCAAACTATTGATCAACTGCTCAAATTTCGTCAAGTTTGGATAAGAAACACCCAAGTTATAGTCGAAAATATATTATCATATTGATCTCATTTCCAATTTCCAATTTCTGTATGCATAAATATGCGATCGCATGTGTGAGAAAGAGATGGCACTATTATCGACGAGAGCGTCAATATGTTTTTGTGTGTATTCTACAGAGCCCAGCTACCAACTATTGCGTGTTTCACGTGTTTGTCGGCAGAGGGCGCTTGCAGAGCTGCTCGCATTTTAGTGTAAATCTTTTTAAAGGGGAATTTGCCAATAATAATAGAATAACTGGGTTCAGGGTATATCGTAGTCGAGTTCACTCGACTACAGCATTCTTACTTGTTTTTATTTTACGATTGATAAGAACAATTTAAAAGTCTAAAGAGCCACGATTAAATTAGTAAACATGAGTGCATGCCATGTTTATGCAACTGCACTTGGGGTTTATTAAATGACACGTATAAAGAGTAAATTGAGCTTTACATTTATTTCCTCAAACACGTAACCAGGCTAATAATGAATATAAAATGCATTCAGATCAGCGTTCTCTCATTCAGTTTGATTTATGAAGTCGACCAGAGGCATTCACAATGCTCTTCCATCCGCAGAGCACATACGATGCAGAACACAGAATTTGGAGTGGTCCGCGGACCCGTAATTACTTTGCTCCTGACCTATCCATAGGAGAGATTATATTCCATGAGATGCGACGTCATCCGAAACTGATAGCTCAGGTACACTACAGGTGCCTTGTCTCTGTTACATAACTAACAAAATTGTATTCTTGAACAGATCTCAGACACTGAGCACACTGTATTAACCAGAGAGGAGCTCCATTTGAACTCAATGCATGTGGCAAGCTATATGAGATCGTTGGGACTAGTGCAAACGGATGTTGTGGGAATTATGGCAAGAAATACTACGCACATCTTCGCCGTTGTATATGGATGTTTCTTTAATGGCATTGCTTTTCATTCGTTAAATGTATCCTATGAGCAATCAACTATTGAAAAACTCTTCGATATAACGAAGCCATGTCTGATTTTCTGTGATGGTGAAGATTACGAGAAAGTAAAGTCAGCTACGGAAAACTTAAACGCGAAGATCATTACAATGCGTAACCATCAGAGTGGATCAATTAGCATTGAGGAAGTCTTAGCTACGCCTATAGAAACGGACTTCCAACCTGCTCGGTTGGAACAGGAAAATGATCAAACCTTGGCCATTCTCTGCTCTTCTGGGACAACGGGTATTCCCAAGGCGGTGGCCATATCGAACAGCCGAAATATATTTATCGCATGCAGGTAAATTGATAAAACTCTATACAAAAAATCAATATAGTAATGTCCAATATTTCAGAAATCTTACCACTGTCGACGTTCAGTATACACACAGTACTCTAGACTGGCTCTCAGGCCTAATGACGACTGTATCTTCGGGAGTTTACAGCACTAAACGCATTATAGCTGATAATCCCTTTGATCCAGCACGATTGTTGCGTGTCATTAACGAATACAAAGTCACCTGGTTGATTCAAGCGCCTTCTCATATGGCTATGATGACAAACTGTCCGGAATTTGAGCAAGCTAACCTTGATAGCATACGATGCTACATTTTCGGAGGTGGTCGGTGCTCTTTGGAGGCGCAGCAACTTGTTCGGAGTCGATTACAGTTCGATTGTATGTATTTTATGTATGGTTTCACGGAAGCAGGCAGTGCAGTGTCCATGAACTGTAACTTTGATGAAAAATCAGATTCAGTCGGATGTTTGATGGAAAACTATAAGTTGAAGATACTTGATGAGCAGGGAAATGCACTGGGACCAAACAAAGTTGGAGAATTATGTGCCTACAATGGACAGTATTGGGCCGGATACTACGGTAATCCTGAACAGTCGAACAATGTACGTGACTCGGAGCTGTGGTTTCATACTGGAGACTTGGGCTATATGGATGGTGATGGCTTTCTCTATATAAAGGACAGGAAAAAGGATTTGCTCAAGTACCACAATATTAATTATTACCCACACGAAATCGAAGAGGTAATTTCTCAGATACCCGACGTGGCTGAGGTCTGTGTCTTTGGCATCTGGAATCCACTCGTCGGCGACGAGGCTGCCGCTGCTGTGGTAAAGAAGATTGGATCTAAACTCCAGGCACAGGATGTGGTTGACTTTGTGAAGGATCATTGCAGTGCCATTTATAAGCAGTTACATGGAGGTGCCATAATTGTGGACGATCTGAAGAGAAGCCCCAATGGAAAGACGAATCGAAATGCAACAAAGGCTTATTTTCTAGAAGTTAAAGATAACAAGTAAGAGGGCTGTAGTCGAGTAAACTCGACTACGATATACCCTGAACCCAGTTATTTAATATATTCCATTATTATTGGCAAATTCCCCTTTAAAAAGATTTGCACTAAAATGCGAGCAGCTCTGCAAGCGCCCTCTGCCGACAAGCAAGTGAAACACGCAATCGTTGGTAGCTGGGCTCTGTAGAATACACACAAAAACATTTTGACGCTCTCGTCGATAATAGTGCCATCTCTTTCTCACACATGCGATCGCATATTTATGAATACAGAAATTGGTGGCGCTGCTGATAGAAATGAGATCAATATGAGAATATATTTTCGACTATAACTTGGGTGTTTCTTATCCGATCTTGACAAATTTGGGCAATAGTATGCATATGCAAATCATATATTAATTAGAAGATTCTGCCTTTAAAATTGTGGCATTTATTGCTATCGGAAATTTAATTTATCGATAATTGATAACCGAAGGCAGTTATCGAAAAAATAACGCAAACTTGTTCTGCACCTGGTATACGAGAACCAATATTCCAAATTTGAAGTCTCTAGCTCTTACAGTTCCTGAGATCTGCGTGTTTTTGTACAGACGGACGGCCGGACGGACGGACAGGGCTATATCGACTCGACTATTGATACTGATCAAGAATATATATACTTTGTGGGGTCGGAGATGCTTCCTTCTGCCTGTTACATACATTTGCACAAAACCATTATACCCTTTTTACCCATTTTTAATGGGTTTAGGGTATAAAAATAAATAAGCTCATTATAAGCTGCCAGATATTCCTCAATCAGAATATATTAAAGTCTTCAAAATAAAATCTATAAATTTTGCGTGAACTTCTTCATCGAAATTCTCATATAAATCAATTATATTTGATATTACTGATTTTTATGACTCATTACGCAAAAGGCTAAATGTTTGCATAGAAAATCTGTAGCTTATGACAACTGTGTATGCATCTCTTAATATTTTTAAGATTATTAAAATGTCTCTCAGAAATAAACAGTTGTTTATTTTCTTCTTGTCTTACACTGTTGAAGGCATAAAAAGATAATTTGTGTAGCAATGTGGGGCAATTAAAAATAAGCAAAATGTTAATCATTCATACGGCGCATGCTTTCGAGTTAGGTACTGTTGTACACTTTAATCAGGTATTATTGATCAACTGCCCATTTTTTGTCAAGATCGGATAAGAAACACCCAAGTTATAGTCGCAAATATATTCTCATATTGATTTCATTTCTATCAGCAGCGCCACCAATTTCTGTATGCATAAATATGCGATCGCATGTGTGAGAAAGGGATGGCACTATTATCGACGAGAGCGTCAAAATGTTTTTGTGTGTATTCTACAGAGCCCAACTACCAACGATTGCGTGTTTCACTTGCTTGTCGGCAGAGGGCGCTTGCAGAGCTGCTCGTATTTTAGTGCAAATCTTTTTAAAGGGGAATGTGCCAAAATTAATAGAATATATTTAATAACTGGGTTCAGGGTATATCGTAGTCGAGTTCACTCGACTACAGCACTCTTACTTGTTTATTATCAAATTATACACAGTCCAAAGCGCTTCGAAAAAATCTCCAAGAGTGAAGACACTGCAATAACCCGAGAAGAAATCCGCGTTAGATAAGTTATGTTGCGAATCACAATTTATATTAAATGCTGCGAAATGATGACAAGTGAATACGAGTACATTCTATATTTATATAAATATTTGCTCTAAAAAGCTACCACCTTCCCCAACCCAACCCTCCGCAACCATCACATTGCCCGATTAAATTATGAAGCGGAAAGAAGGATTCTTCTCTGACGAGTATAAAGCACAACCAGTTTCGCATTCATTTTATTAGTTGCTTTTACAGACTCGATAGGAAACATTCGCAATGCTATACAATACGGATAGCACCTACGATGCAGAACACAGAATTTGGAGTGGTCCGCGGAGCCGTAATTACTTTGCTCCTGACCTATCCATAGGAGAGATTATATTCCATGAGATGCGACGTCATCCGAAACTGATAGCTCAGGTACACTACAGGTGCCTTGTCTCTGTTACATAACTAACAAAATTGTATTCTTGAACAGATCTCAGACACTGAGCACACTGTATTAACCAGAGAGGAGCTCCATTTGAACTCAATGCATGTGGCAAGCTATATGAGATCGTTGGGATTAGTGCAAACGGATGTTGTGGGAATTATGGCAAGAAATACTACGCATATATCAGCTGTGGCCTATGGTTGCTTTTTCAACGGGATTGCTTTCCACTCCGTCAACTTCATGTACGAGCCGGAAAAAATTAAAAAACTCGTCGATATAACGAAGCCATGTCTGATTTTCTGTGATGGTGAAGACTACGAGAAAGTAAAGTCAGCTACGGAGAACTTAAACGCGAAGATCATTACAATGCGTAACCATCAGAGTGGATCAATTAGCATTGAGGAAGTCTTAGCTACGCCTATAGAAACGGACTTCCAACCTGCTCGGTTGGAACAGGGAAATGATCAAACCTTGGCCATTCTCTGCTCTTCTGGGACAACGGGTATTCCCAAGGCGGTGGCCATATCGAACAGCCGAAATATATTTATCGCATTCAGGTAAATTGATAAAACTCTATACAAAAAATCAATATAGTAATGTCCAATATTTCAGAAATCTTACCACTGTTGACGTTCAGTATGCACACAGTACTCTAGACTGGATCTCAGGCCTAATGACGACTGTATCTTCGGGAGTTTACAGCACTAAACGCATTATAGCTGATAATCCCTTTGATCCAGCACGATTGTTGCGTGTCATTAACGAATACAAAGTCACCTGGTTGATTCAAGCGCCTTCTCATATGGCTATGATGACAAACTGTCCGGAATTTGAGCAAGCTAACCTTGATAGCATACGATACTACAATTACGGAGGTGGTCAGTGCTCTTTGGAGGCGCAGCAACTTGTTCGGAGTCGATTACAGTTCGATTGTATGTATTTTATGTATGGTTTTACGGAAGCAGGCAGTATAGTGTCCATGAACTGTAACTTTGATGAGAAATCAGATTCAGTCGGATGTTTGGTGGAAAACTATAAGTTGAAGATACTTGATGAGCAGGGAAATGCACTGGGACCAAACAAAGTTGGAGAATTATGTGCCTACAATGGACAGTATTGGGCCGGATACTACGGTAATCCTGAACAGTCGAACAATGTACGTGACTCGGAGCTGTGGTTTCACACTGGAGACTTGGGCTATATGGATAGTGATGGTTTTCTCTACATAAAGGACAGGAAATTGGATTTGCTCAAGTACCAGTATATTAATTATTACCCACACGAAATCGAAGAGGTAATTTCTCAGATACCCGACGTGGCTGAGGTCTGTGTCTTTGGCATCTGGAATCCACTCGTCGGCGACGAGGCTGCCGCTGCTGTGGTAAAGAAGATTGGATCTAAACTCCAGGCACAGGATGTGGTTGCCTTTGTGAAGGATCATTGCAGTGCCATTTATAAGCAGTTACATGGAGGTGCCATAATTGTGGACGATCTGAAGAGAAGCCCCAATGGAAAGACGAATCGAAATGCAACAAAGGCTTATTTTCTAGAAGTTAAAGATAAAAATAAATAAGCTCATTATAAGCTGACAGATATTCCTCAATCAGAATGTATTAAGGTTATCAAAATAAAATCTATAAATTTTGCGTGAACTTCTTCATCGAAATTCTCATATAAATCAATTATATTTGATATTACTGATTTTTATGACTCATTACGCAAAAGGCTAAATGTTTGCATAGAAAATCTGTAGCTTATGACAACTGTGTATGCATCTCTTAATATTTTTAAGATAATTAAAATGTCTCTCAGAAATAAACAGTTGTTTATTTTCTTCTTGTCTTACACTGTTGTAGGCATAAAAATATGATTTGTGTAGCAATGTGGGGCAATTAAAATGTGTGGTTGACGACTGCTTTCTCTACGAATAATAAGAGAATATGCTCAATAGAGGCACATGTTGTGGTGGACTATGTGTTTCAATGTGGACGATTTTTACAGATGTATTGAAAGGACATTTCTAATAATTAAAATAATTATTAGTTGATAACTAAGGAAAATCAATGAAATAAAGTTTTTACGGATTGGCAAACCTCAAATACTAAGATATTTGTGACTGACCTTAACCTATGTTTTCAGACGGGAGACTTAAGCTAAATGGATGACGATGGCTTCCTCTATCGAGTCGTGACGATTACTTAAACAGATGCATTTTCAAAATGTTGCAGAGTGAATACGACTATGTGTTATACTCAAATATAGTCTTTCCCTGATAAGTTATCACCTTTTCGCCACCAATACCGCTTTGAAATTTTGGAACAGACAGCATATTTTGTGATTAAGATATGGCAGTACGCTAGCATCAAATATAAAAGACACGCAGATTATTGTTTCTTATCTCAGTTACAATAATAAAGTTGACCAGACGCACTCACAATACCTTACAATCCGGAAAGCACCCACGATCTTTAAATAATTAAATGATAATTAAAAGTTGTTTTTTTTTTATCAGAACTAGTTTTTTTTTAACTTAAGAATATATGTAATTATAATATAACTTGAAAATTAAACATTAAGCGTTAAAAGGAAAAAATCATTTGCCATATTTCCTTTCGATATGAAATGAAAAAGGCCGACAAAATAAAATAAAATATTTGGTACGTCAAATAATCATACCATATATGCATACTATGATATACATACACTATGCTAACTAACATAAAGAGCAGCCAAATACTCTTCTCTGCAATTAGTTACATTGACAAGTCTACAGCTAGAGTATTAAATGGCATGCAATCTTATTCTTTATTTATCACCTTTAGGTTAGGTTTTTGGTATTTCGTTTTCGTTTTTTGGCCAGTAAAATGTTATTAAAATATTTGGCTTCTTAGAAAACCCCATAATCATTGAATGCAGTTCGATAGAGTTGCTCCTTGCAATACTAATACTCCATAAAAATCTGTAAGGATATTACCGAGTGAGACCCATTTTCCTCGTCACCTTTGAGTTCCAAAGAGTCATGCAGCTAGTGCAGCAACCCAATGGGGGTCACTGGTGCATGAACATGCTATCACATACAACAACCTTCAAAAGAATGCATACAGAAAATGCTTGCGGTTGCTGATTGAATTGAGATCAGTATGCGAATATATTTTGGAGTATAACTTGGGTGTGTCCTATCTGACCTTTATGAATGGCAGTTGATTCAGGGTATATCCTACTTGTTATTATATAGATTGCGGCTTGAATATGCCTTCGTTAATTGATTGATACCTCGAAACGTCTTTATATTTTTATAACCTGAACCCATTAAAAATGGGTAAGAAGGGTATAATGGTTTTGTGCAAATGTATGTAACAGGCAGAAGGAAGCATCTCCGACCACATAAAGTATATATATTCTTGATCAGGGTCAACAGTCGAGTCGATATAGCCATGTCCGTCTGTCCGTCCGTCCATCCGTCCATCTGTATGAACACGCAGATCTCAGAGACTGTAAGAGCTAGAGACTTAAAATTTGGAATACAGGTTCTCGTATACCAGGCGCTGATCAAGTTTGCGTTATTGTATCGATAACTGCCTCCGTTTATCGACTATCGATACATTTAATTTTCCGATAGAAATCAATACCAGAATTTAAAAGGCAGAATCTTCTATTTAATACATAACATGCATATGCATATTATTGATCAATTGCCCATTTTTCGTCAAGATCGGATAAGTTATAGTCGCAAATATATTCTCATATTGATTTCATTTCTATCAGCAGCGCCACCAATTTCTGTATGCATAAATATGCGATCGCATGTGTGAGAAAGGGATGGCACTATTATCGACGAGAGCGTCAAAATGTTTTTGTGTGTATTCTACAAAGCCCAGCTACCAACTATTGCGTGTTTCACGTGTTTGTCGGCAGAGGGCGCTTGCAGAGCTGCTCGCATTTTAGTGCAAATCTTTTTAAAGGGGAATGTGCCAATAATAATAGAATAACTGGGTTCAGGGTATATCGTAGTCGAGTTCACTCGACTACAGCATTCTTACTTGTTTTTATTTTACGATTGATAAGAACAATTTAAAAGTCTAAAGAGCCACGATTAAATTAGTAATGAGTGCATGCTATGTTTATGCAACTGCACTTGGGGGTTATTAAATGACACGTATAAAGAGTAAATTGAGCTTTAAATTTATTTCCTCAAACACGTAACCAGGCTAATAATGAATATAAAATGCATCCAGATCAGCGTTCTCTCATTCAGTTTCATTTATAAAGTCGACCAGAGGCATTCACAATGCCCTTCAATCCGCAGAGCACATACGATGAGGAGCAGAAAATCTGGAGTGGTCCGCGGAGCCGTAATTACTTTGCTCCTGACCTATCCATAGGAGAGATTATATTCCATGAGATGCGACGTCATCCGAAACTGATAGCTCAGGTAAACCACAGGTGCCTAGTCTATATAACATAACTAACAAAATTGTATTCTTGAACAGATCTCAGACACTGAGCACTCTGTATTAACCAGAGAGGAGCTCCATTTGAACTCAATGCATGTGGCAAGCTATATGAGATCGTTGGGATTAGTGCAAACGGATGTTGTGGGAATTATGGCAAGAAATACTACGCACATCTTCGCCGTTGTATATGGATGTTTCTTTAATGGCATTGCTTTTCATTCGTTAAATGTATCCTATGAGCAATCAACTATTGAAAAACTCTTCGATATAACGAAGCCATGTCTGATTTTCTGTGATGGTGAAGATTACGAGAAAGTAAAGTCAGCTACGGAGAACTTAAACGCGAAGATCATTACAATGCGTAACCATCAGAGTGGATCAATTAGCATTGAGGAAGTCTTAGCTACGCCTATAGAAACGGACTTCCAACCTGCTCGGTTGGAACAGGGAAATGATCAAACCTTGGCCATTCTCTGCTCTTCTGGGACAACGGGTATACCCAAGGCGGTGGCCATATCGAACAGCCGAAATATATTTATCGCATGCAGGTAAATTGATAAAACTCTATACAAAAAATCAATATAGTAATGTCCAATATTTCAGAAATCTTACCACTGTCGACGTTCAGTATACACACAGTACTCTAGACTGGATCTCAGGCCTAATGACGACTGTATCTTCGGGAGTTTACAGCACTAAACGCATTATAGCTGATAATCCCTTTGATCCAGCACGACTGTTGCGTGTCATTAACGAATACAAAGTCACCTGGTTGATTCAAGCGCCTTCTCATATGGCTATGATGACAAACTGTCCGGAATTTGAGCAAGCTAACCTTGATAGCATACGATGCTACATTTTCGGAGGTGGTCGGTGCTCTTTGGAGGCGCAGCAACTTGTTCGGAGTCGATTACAGTTCGATTGTATGTATTTTATGTATGGTTTCACGGAAGCAGGCAGTATAGTGTCCATGAACTGTAACTTTGATGAGAAATCAGATTCAGTCGGATGTTTGGTGGAAAACTATAAGTTGAAGATACTTGATGAGCAGGGAAATGCACTGGGACCAAACAAAGTTGGAGAATTATGTGCCTACAATGGACAGTATTGGGCCGGATACTACGGTAATCCTGAACAGTCGAACAATGTACGTGACTCGGAGCTGTGGTTTCACACTGGAGACTTGGGCTATATGGATGGTGATGGCTTTCTCTATATAAAAGACAGGAAAAAGGATTTGCTCAAGTACCACAATATTAATTATTACCCACACGAAATCGAAGAGGTAATTTCTCAGATACCCGACGTGGCTGAGGTCTGTGTCTTTGGCAGCTGGAATCCACTCGTCGGCGACGAGGCTGCCGCTGCTGTGGTAAAGAAGATTGGATCTAAACTCCAGGCACAGGATGTGGTTGACTTTGTGAAGGATCATTGCAGTGCCATTTATAAGCAGTTACATGGAGGTGCCATAATTGTGGACGATCTGAAGAGAAGCCCCAATGGAAAGATGAATCGAAATGCAACAAAGGCTTATTTTCTAGAAGTTAAAGATAAAAATAAATAAGCTCATTATAAGCTGCCAGATATTCCTCAATCAGAATATATTAAAGTCTTCAAAATAAAATCTATAAATTTTGCGTGAACTTCTTCATCGAAATTCTCATATAAATCAATTATATTTGATATTACTGATTTTTATGACTCATAGACTCAAAGACTCATTACGCAAAAGGCTAAATGTTTGCATAGAAAATCTGTAGCTTATGACAACTGTGTATGCATTTCTTAATATTTTTAAGATATACAACTTAGAATGAGGTTTTCATTAAAGGCGGGTGCTATATAAATAAATAAACAAAATCACACTAATCAGTTTTGATCATTTAAATCAATTTACTTTGGAATGCCGAAAGCAGGGGCACATATAATGCTTTGTAGTTGGCAGAAAATATCTATGGGCAATTGTATTGTTGACGAAATGCGAAGTCATCCAAAGCTATTAGCTCAAAACGTATCAATCTAAAGTGCAAGCACTTAAATAAAAGTGTCAATCGACAGGGAGCAAGAGCATATGTTCTAAAGCTGAAAGGTAATAATGAATGAAATCCATAACATGCCAAGAAAACGCCAAGAGAAATTATTTAGCCAATTAGAAATGATCAACAAATACTCAAAAAAAAAAACTTGTTGTTATGCCAAAAAAGATAAAAAGCGCGAACAAAACATTATCTGAAATCGGTGTTGGTTTGATTAGTGTATACGAAATTTATAATATTCGTTTACTACTTTATAAAAACAAAGTTCTTCGTATCTAATTATTATTATTTTGCGATAATATACCACTGATTGCTCGATATCCAATTGTCCAAATTCGCGAAGAAGCGAAATTTTATATTTTCAGAAAATGCTGATTCGAAAATATGTCATTCCGTTATAGGTCTGCTACTCAGTCAGATAACTCTGGCCAAACGAAATCAAGGACAAGCATATCCATAACTATCTGCTGGACAATCTGTAGCTTTTTTGGTAGCGCTTATCGCTGGCATAGCTTATCTATAGAACTTGAGCTTTTACTTTTCATGCGAGTTGTTAGATAGGTGACGTCTGTTAACCGTTTGATAGTCAACCGGTTGCCTGATAAGGAGATAAGCACTCTGGACTGGTTGGCCACGAAAGGGTCGCCAGTTGCTGAACAACTTGCGTGACGCTCGGACCACCGCACATCATTCGACGACTCTTATCAGTTATCAGGAAACATGGAACACGACCCCAGCACACAGTTCGATAAATACACAAAAGTTTGGAGTGGACCGAGGCCGGCGCATTTCTTTGACGCCGATTGCTCCATTGGAAAAATACTATTTGCCTTTATGCGCAATCATCCGTCGAACTTGTGTCAGGTGCGATTAAGCTAATCAAATTGTGTAATTTAATATATTTTCATATTCATATGCAAATTGCAATTTTTTCAGATTTCCGATACGGAAGGCACTGCCTTGACCAATGGCGAGGCCATCAGCTTTGCCATACGCATTGCTCAGCAGCTGAAGGCGATGAATTTGCGGCAGGATGATGTGGTTGGAATTGCTGGCACAAATACCACATATCTGATGCCAGTGGTGCTCGGTTGTCTGCTCAATGGCACACCCTTCCATGCAGTCAGCCCTTGGCACGACGAGGCGACCTTCAAGCATTTGTTTTGCATCACCCGACCTCGAATTATATTCTGTGATGGTTTGGTCTACGAGCGGCTCAGCGCCATTGCCAAAATGCTCAAGGCGCCGGTCTATACGCTCAAGGACCATCGACTGCAGCTGCCGCGCATTGAGGATCTGCTGGAACCCACCAAGCAGGAGTTGTATTATGTGTGAGTACCTGAGTCAATACCCAAATCGAATAAAACACAAAATAATCATTCAAATTTGGTAAATCTAATGATTTTTATTGACAAAAAAAAATGCAAAATATTCTCACGATATTCTCACAGAATATAAAAACCATAGTAAATGTAATATATGTATTTTCACCTATAAAAAATCAGAGATACTCTATAATCACAATAGTTGTAATACCATCGTTCCTCCGATTGATTCAGATTATGCCAGAAAAAAATGTATAGATAGATCAAACATAACTTTTAAATGTTAAAAACTGTTCGATAAAAGATACATTTTAGGTAAAACGTAACTAAAAATTAGTTAGATTGATTAAATAAACTTTGAACCCTCTGCTTACAGACCGGAATCACTAATGCTGGGCGGCGATCAGACGGTGGCCATTCTCTGCACCTCCGGCACCACAGGCCCGCCGAAAGCGGTTTGCATATCCAACTCCGCTTGTCTATTTGATTTTGGGTACGAATCGTAAGAATCATAGAGATGTACAGCCACTAAATGATTTCTCTTTCACTTGCCCAGCTTTGTCACCGGTCAGGATGTGTTGCTGTCCTTTAGCACGATTGACTGGGCGCCCGGTTTGTTCAACATGCTCTTTAGTTGCTGTCATGGCTCCACGCGCTGCATCACCGATCGCTCCTATACGCCGGAATATATGTTACAGCTGATCGAGAAGTACAAGGTCACGCTGCTGACTATGGCGCCGCAGCAGGCGACTTCACTCCTCAAGGCACCCACTCTCAGCAAACTGAGGTTGAGCAGCGTGCGATTTATCAGCATTGGCGGCGGCAATTGCTATGTGGCCAATCTGCTCAAGCTAAAGGAATTCCTGTTGAATGGTCAAATCTCGTATGGCTATGCTCTAACCGAATGCGGTGGCGTTGCGGCCAATATGGGCGTGGCCAAGCCATCGTCCGTGGGCCGAATTGTGCCGGGCGTCAAGGTAAAAATACTGGATGATGCCGGTCGCAGTTTGGGCCACGGCGAAACTGGTGAGATTCTCGTGCACAATAGCAAAGTGTGGAATGGCTACTATGGCAATCCGAATGAATCGAAGCGAATTCAGGACTACCAAGGCTGGTTCCATACAGGTGACATGGGCTACTTTGATAACGAGAATTTCTTGTACATTGTGGAGCGCAAGCGGGACATGTTGCGCTTCCATGGCGCTCAATATTGCCCCTTCGAACTGGAGCAGGTTATCGCCGAGCTGCCGGATGTGATCGAGGCCTGCGTCTTTGGACTGTGGAATGAGGTCGATGGCGATCCGGCGGCAGCCGCTGTGGTCAAGATACCCGGCAGTCGTCTCAGCGAAATGGATATTGTCGAGTATGTGGCAAGGCGTCTGGTAGTCACCCATAAGCAGCTCCACTGTGGCGTCTTCTTTCTAAACGAACTGCCCAAAACGGGCAGTGGCAAAGTGCTGCGCCAGCAGGCTCGCGATCAGGCACTGGGCAAAGAGTGGAACGACCATCGGAATGGGCATTAATCGTTTATTTTATTGGCAATTACTCTTAACACTTTAAGGCATTTTATTTATTAGATTACTCACACATTCCAGTATTCAATTATGCTTATTGTTGTTGGTGTTGTTGTTGTTCTTCTTGATTGTGGGCATATTCAAGTTAACCGCCGGAAAAAAGAAGATAAAAAAAACCTTCGCAAATACGGCTGGGCCAAAAAACAAAAAAATACAAATTGTTCTTAGATAGTAGAAATAATTCATTTTGGCCATTGTTTTTGGTAAATTCAGGTGCTTATCTACCATTGATTAGCAGCCTGTTTCCGATATGCTATGCACATAAAAAACGCATACGGCGAGGGCTGCACAAGCAACCAAAGTCAACAACTAATCAAAGGAACAGACTTAAACAGTGTCGAAGAGTTAGGTAGGGATTACTTTCTAGTTGTTGACAGTATGTTATGGCATTTAAAGAGCCCAGTCTGATAAGCAGCTACTGGATCAGGAACTGGTACTGCAACTTACTTGATATTCACAGCCGGAAACGTTTGCACAATTCATAATTTTTCATTAACTTTTTATATTTTACATAGAAGTATCGAAATCGAAACTCGATAATGCTTGACACCCTGGCTACAAATGATTTTAAGAGAGCTCTGTTCTGGTAATATTATACCAAATGCCAAATACCAAATATCTGTTATCTTAACAGCATTTTTAATCCGTTTTTCAACTGCCAAACTATTTCAATCATAGTACTTACAGATTTTATCAGATATACATAAACATTTGCTCAAATTTTTAATTATACCTTGCAGCATATAAGTCAATCAGCAATTTATTAAAGCAGAAGAAGTTGCTTCGATATCCCACGATATGTTGATAGTATTATCAATAGAAGAAACTTAAATTAAGATATGACAAGAAGTCAGAAATGGACGCTTTGAGTTTCACCAGCAGGGTATTTATGCTGTTAGTTTTAACTAATGAACTGATCGTGATTGACATCCTAATTCATAGCTCCACTTATTGGTTGCATTCCAGTTCAACAACCCTTTAACCTCTGAATGGGGGCAGCAACTGATCGTACGTAAGAATTGATTGACAGCTAAGCCGAGTTGCACATTGTACGTGATGTTGTCAGCATTGCAATTGGATACTTTTTGCCCCTGCAAGTCTCCAGATTCATGGGCAGCACTTGGATGTACATAACCTAAAAATAAACTCAATGTTTGCTCCAGAAGCAGTAGCAACAGCAGCAGCATCAACAACAATTAAACAGGCACTTAAGACCAAAAATTTATATCATTTGGGATCGCAAAGGATCGCTGATAATGATCGTCTGCTCTTAGGCTGATTGACAGACGTTGTTTTCAATGTCAAGTTCATGAAATATGATCACCACACATCTTTTCGGGGCATTAAGTATATATACATTCATATATATGTATAATGTATATGTATAATTGTCATTGATCATGCTTTCCTCTTAGTTGTTTTTGTTCCTGTCGTTGCTGTTGTTATTGTTGATGATGATGATGATGATGATGATGATGATCGTGGTATGCGGCCAGCCTGCCTGCTCAGGCGTATCAAATAAGCAGGAAGTGCAAGGCGTATCCAAGTGCATTAGTCTCGGTAGGCCAGCAACATTTCAAAGCCACATGGCGCCTGGTTAACTTGGCTAACTTGGGTAAACTTGAGTGATCTTGGCCAGAGTACGACAGCGACTCAAATTGTCATGCAAATAGCAATTATCATTTGTCAGTAACGCCACTTGGAATAAAATGTTGATGTTTAATTAAATGCCATCGAATGATTTCTGATCGGTAATTCACAACATACGATCTGCGATTGGTGATCACGCACCAGATCAGATCTTAGTTCAGACTTCATTAGCAAATGTCTACCAGTTTGTCAGTTACATATATGACAACAACAGCTGCTGTAAATTGTGTTGAAAATGTCAACAGTACATAAATAAAGTTATGGCATATCATTTATTTATGCCTGTCGTCTTTGTGCTTTAAAGGATTGTTTAATTAGTCTTCTCATTTGCGTATGTCAATACAACGAACCCCCCGCAATGCATTAACCCCCCACCCTTCCTCACAGCCAGCCACTTTGAAGGCGACATTGCTCAGCTCTCTGACTAAAATCTTATTAAGTCTTCTAATTCAGAGTATTATTAATTAAAAAAAATATGCAGGCCAGCAGTAACAGCCAGCAATCAATTGGAGAATGAAGGGAAAGAAAATGTTTGCAATGAACTTACAATAAATACTCTATAAAATTATATTGTTAAGCCGTTGCATAGACTCTGACCTTGCCACGTTGCTATCTTCGTTGCCCTTTTATTAAATTTATGAGCAACAATAAGTTTCACAATTTTGATGAAGTGTTAATAAATAACTTTAAATTAAATCATAATTTAAAAATTATAGATTTTCATCATAAGAACAATATTAATAACTATATGTATTTACAGTATAAAATAAAAGTTCTAAATGCTACAAAATATGTTAATATTCTGGTGAAAAGTAAAAACTGCTTTTACTCCAGTAAAGTGTTTTTTTTTTATTCCTAATTTTTAAATACTGCAATATTTAATAATAAAAAAAATAAGTGGTCACCAAACAACAAAATCTCAGAAAGTGCGTACATATATATATATATATATATATCAATAATACCAAAAATATAAATCCAGCAATATGCCCTAAATGCAATACCCTATGTGAATATATATTGAATGGCATAACAGCTTTGACACATTGCCAACGACATGGGAGAACATTGAGAACACACAATTTATGGCGCTTAAATTGCAGTCATGCGCATGAGCGGCAACGGCTAACAAGATCAACGTCTCCACGAGGTGTAGCCTCCAACTCCCCTCCCCCCACCTCCCCGCTTCCACTATACTATAACGCCTGTCTCCTCTGGCTGCCATGTCTGCCATGACAGCCCTTCTGCCACCCTCGTGTAGCCCTTGTTTATGGAGGGAGCCAATGCGATTGTTGCTTTAGGCGGATGTTTGGTGTCAAAATACGCAGCACATTTTCCCTGGAATTGCAGAGCGTTAACTGCGGTCAGCGGGTCCTGATGCCTCCTCCCGCTCCTCCTACTTCTGGTGCTTCGCCAGCCACATCTGCGACTACGGCGAGTTGGTTAATTTATGTTAGCGACGTGTTCGCCAGTGAAAACAAACGGGGCGATCGCAAATGAAACGTTTGATCGTGCTGGGCCATAAAAATAGAGTTCGAAACTCGTTGGCTGATGTTGCTTTTATCAATTTGAGTTCATTTCTAAGCACGAATCGGCCAGCATAGATCATAAAGTGGTTACCCCCGGCCATGGTCAATGTGGGGAAACTGAAAAAACAACTACGAAATTTACATAATTACCGCTCTCGTAGCGCTTTTATGAGAGCCGCCCCGAACGTGTCAAAATGAAAAGTGTTGCATGATTAGCGCGTAAATAACACGGCCGGGGCATAAATCTCAACAAGAAGTCGCCGCCAACTGCGAGCAAGGAGTTCACCCCGGAAAGATAATCAAATAAATGTAGCGATTAATAAAAATGAAGATGCCAGCCAAGGAGACCAGAGACAAGACCATAGAAAAAGTAAGCTCTGGTAGTGCTCGACTTATAGATACCCCGTACACAGCTTTAGGGAGAGAGAGAAAAATAAGAAATCGTTGCTACTGATCGACTTTTAGATACCCCGTACACAGCTTTAAAGGGAAAGAGGTTGAAATATTAAAAAATATAATAATGTGTTCAGGTCTCTACTTATCTCTTTCTTTATAACACTCCTTACAGTTATTCCATGTTTAATTGAATTTGTATCTGTATTACTTGCAAAGCATGTAGAATTAGCTATACAAATATATTAAACACACTCCGTTCAATCACATTTAAAAAGGGTATACTTAAGATGGGAAAGAGGTAAACTGAATGAAGATCGATGTGGCTGCTGATGTGGCCAACTGGCTGCCAGGGTGCCAGCTGTTTTGGTTCGCCTGGCGCCTGAAGCGGCCTCTCGCCTCCCGTTGTGGGAGGTGTGAAATCTGTGGCAAGACGGAGATAGGGAGAGATTGGCAGAGGCAGAGGCAGAGGCAGAGGCTGAGGCAACAGGAACCGGCAACACATTGCCAAGTTGTAGTCGCCAGCGGGCCAACAAGACACATTGCTGCAGCATAACTTGGTCAGTAATAAGCAGTGGTAACATCAACGACAAGAACAACAACAACAACAACAACAACAACAGCAGCAGCAACATCAACATTAACAACAACAGCAAGTGATATGACTTATGGCCGCTAGCCAAAGAAATGAAACCGGCCAACTTGTTGCTCATATCGCAGATGCTGCGATAGACACCGATTCCTTAACACGTTCCAGCCCCGTAGGCCAGCTGAAGAGTTAAAAAGAAAAAGATCTTGTTAAGAGCAAAATGTTGTTAACGTAACTGCAATCACTACGTACAATTTTTTTTAGCGGTTTCATATTACCGTTGCTCGGCATCAGAATCGGTATCAATATCTGTATTTGAATCTTAATCAGAATCAAAATCAGACGCGGTCAAGGTCTTCACAAGTGTCGCTGTAACTTTCATTAAGACACTGCCACTGCATTCCGATTCATTTTATATATATATGTGTATACTTGTTGAAGAAATATTATGCTGTTTAGTAGCTGCTTGCAACTTCCTGTCGCTTGCACCACACACATAAATTAGTTTTCCATGTTCACTTGTCACTTATATCGCAGCAAAACCCGTTTGGCTTGCGGGTGTCCAATGCCAACTTTAGAATTGCAATGCCAAATGATTATGCTTATCAGCCGAAGTGCTTGGCCAACTGAATTTGCAAGTCATTTTGGTCAGTAGCCCTAACTAATGACCAATTCTGATATACCGTGTATTGAAAGAGCGTAGTAAAATCGTGTTTAAAATTTGGTTTAGTATTTAAGTGTTAATATTACGCAACTCAGAAAGAGTAAAAGAAAAGAAAGTTTTAAATAAAAACTAGCTTATGTTCTAGATATGTACTAGTTTGGCATTCCCAATTATAGCACTGTAATTGAACAAACATTGACAGAGACTTGCTTTGCTTGAAGTTTGATGTGCACTTGAATTTCACATAATTTGTTAAGGATATAAAATATATGCTTCCAATTAAAAGACAACAACTCATTTTCATCGTAATCATCATGATCTTATTATAATGATTCTCACATATGATTAAAGATTAACTCATTAACCAGCAAATTTACTCGTATGTCAGTTTTAAGTGATTTTAATTTTATTTACAAATTTAAACAAAACATTGATCATGTCTATAAAAATTTATAATTTCTATAAAAAAGGTATTTGAAAACCTGCTGAGAACCTTATATAACTACAACTCCATCGACTGGTCAAAATGGTTGAAATCAGTGGAATATAGTTTATATCTTTAGCAACGTAATTCACCAAATTTAAATATATTATTCCCTCAGGTAATCGAAAGAAAGAAATAATATATTTATTTATTGTTATTATTATTTGCAATCATTTAAAAAACGTTTCTGCGGTAAGTTGCAGATTTAACGAATTCAATTATCGTTTTCCCGCATTTCTCAGGTAACACTTCTAATGAAATTGAGAGTGCATTTCAAGTAAGACGATGCCAAAGAAATAAATATAAGATAAAATATTTAAGTGTTTAAGAAATAAAACTAAATTTTTTGTTCTGGTTTTGATTTTCAATTTGGAAAATATTGATATAACTATTCTAATAATCATAAAATGATTCATTCATTCTGTTGAATATATACAAGTGACTCATTTTTTTGTAGATAAAGTGAATGAAAGTGAACGAGTATACATAGATATAGACTGCTTTATTTATAAATAAACCCTTCACACCACTTGTTGCGTGCGCAATGACACACAAGCAATCCAACAGAAGCATTTATTCGTTCTTTGTGTAGCCATTTATTGCGATGTGTGTGCTGCATTTACTCGTTACTGCATTTAGTGGTTCAAGTTCAAAGACCTATCAAAACAAGACCAAAAACTAATGGTATTTGCAGCCGGCCTGCCTGTGTGTCTGCCAGGCCAGGAGACTGCAACAAGCCCAAACACTTTTACTCCGCTTATTGCAATGACCATAAATAAAGCTCACGTCTATTAGCGTTGTCATTAATTTTCCTATTTGGAAAATATGCAAATTAAACGCTGATTAATTGCTGGCAGGAAAAAGTGAATCGTTTTCCCTATCTTGCCTCTGACTGTGAATGTCTGTCTCTCTGTCTGTCTGTCTGTCTGCCTCCGTTTGGGCAAAGTTACAAGTTGAGTTTTTTTGTTAGACCGCAAGGTCTCCAGGTGTTTCCGTAGTGTAGCGGTTATCACGTGTGCTTCACACGCACAAGGTCCCCGGTTCGAACCCGGGCGGGAACAAGTCTTTTATTTAATTTTTATTTGTTTTTTGCACGCTATATTCGAGTTATATTTAGGTACTTACATGTGTAATGATTGAGCCAGGCTAAAAATCAAGTTCATGCGTGCGGAGGCCAGGTTTTATGCAAGCCAGCTCAATATTAACATAGGTTTAAGTATTTACATGCCTGCACCTATGTAGCTAGTTTTATACGCTTTTAATGAGCCGCGTTTTTACGATCGTTTAGAGAGGGGTGTATGTGTATCTGTTGTATTTATAAACATACAAAACACGGCACGCACCAATTTGAACTGCTTAACGAGCCGCCAATGTCAGCCCCTGTATGACTCCTCCAATCCTGACACTTTTATGGTTTCCATTTATTGACCCTGCGCGTCTTTTATTAGGCCAGCTTCTCATGCCACCCATAGCGGAAGTGGAATGCTATATTGCTTTGTTGTAAACTGGAGGAAGAAAGCAGGCTTTTAAATTTTATTGTTTTTGCTGACGGACACTGCATTCAAATTAACAACTTACAAATATAGCTATTTTGAAAAGTGCAGTGGTCCTATATATATATATATATATATATATATATATATATATATAATATATATTTATATTTGTATGTATATATATATATTTGTACGCCAGTATCACAATGACGAATTTCAATGCAAGTTTTGTTATTGCAGTTCACTAAAAGTTTGACTAGTATTTTCAAAAATTTAATTAATTGAAATTGTCTTCATTTAATTTTCATTTCTTTATATTGTACATATTAGCAAAATATAATTTGGTTGCCGGTCCTGCAGAGGTTTCCGTAGTGTAGCGGTTATCACGTGTGCTTCACACGCACAAGGTCCCCGGTTCGAACCCGGGCGGGAACATATATTTTCTTTACTTTTACTGTATTTATTTTATATTTTACTTATTTTGTTAGTAATATTATCAGTTTGAAGAATGCAGACAGATCAAAAAATACATAATAGGTAGTTTTCTTTACGTTCACAGAATAAATTCAAATTCGTTTTCAAATAAAGCTTAAATAAAAAGCTTTAGTAGGGAAAGCTTTCCAATGCGTCAATAAAGGGCTACTCTTTCAAAATCGGTTGTGTGTAGTGGAATACCATTTAAATATTAACTCGACTCACTTTTATTCACATGGGGATGTAGCTCAGATGGTAGAGCGCTCGCTTAGCATGTGAGAGGTACGGGGATCGATGCCCTGCATCTCCAGACAGTTTTTTTTTTCTTCTATTGAATATTATTTAAACTTTTTTTTACACTAAATATGCTGTCAAGTTTTAATTGTCAAGCTGCATATTTAAGAGTACTCAATCATTCACTCTGGCAGCAACTAGAAACGCTACTCAAAAGCGAATTTCACACGCTTCACACCCAAAACCAGAACAGACAAGTTATGATGCAATCGTGTTTTGGCTTCAGTTTTTTTTTAGTTCGTTTCCCGGCTGTGCAGCATTGCTCAGAGCAGGAAGAGTAAAAAAAAATCGAACCGGGGCAGAAGTCGCCGCCGCTAATCCAATTAAGCATATTCCTTATATTCTTCAAGCAAATGCAGGCCATGAACTAGAAATACTAAAACCAAAATATTACCTAATAAATGTTGTGAGAAATGTTGACATTTCCGTCATGTTGCGTTGATTAAAATCTATTTAATTTCATTTAAGTGATGTTAAGTTAAGCTTGTCAAGTTGAACTGAATTCTTAATACTTTTTATAATAATAAACAAACAAAGCTTGGTGTTTTCTTAATAAGATAAATATTTATATTTTGCTTCATAACATTGTCAATAACAATTTCTATTGTTCTTTTCTTTTTTCCTAGCTCTTTTGCGTTGTCGGAAAACCATTAATATTTGTAAATAAATCACAGATAACTATCTGAACTATGCTTGAATATGTTAATCGACCTTTATTATCGCTTATAAATATATGTCAGAAAATGCTTAAAATCGAAAGTTATTTGCTTTATTCAATGAATGACGAATAGAAAGCAGGTTAATGACATTCTTGTACCATATAAAATATCAATCTCTTTTTGGCAATGTCATTCAAAATTCGCAATGGAGGTCTTGCTGTTTGTTAGGGAAGCTAGAGGGGAAAGCTGTTTTTTTTTTAACGACGACAACTGTGATTCGGTATAAAAACGGCGTATTCTCTATGCGTCACGTAGACAAGCAGCAAAATACAGACAAACATAACAATCTGGAAGTCACAAAGCGCGCAGAATTGTCGACGTCGACGTATGAAATGTGTGCAATTTACAATTTACTTGTGGAAAGTATCAGATGACGGATGAATACTATGAGATGACTTTAAGTAATAAGCCAACAAAAATAAACATCAAAAATATTGTGCAAATTCAGAATAAAAACAAAATATATAGTTAAAATGACCTTTAAAATATCGGTTTCCAACTGGATTCGTTCATCTGTATTAAGTATATTATCTAATCAGAAAACAAATGTTGATACGACTGCCACGCGACTTAAAACCTATGCAGCTAACTATTTTTACTATTATTTAAGCCCAACACCATATCCAATATTTCCGTATCGAATTGTTCAAAAGGTAACAGAAGAAAACTGATTTTCGCCAATATTCCAATTGGAGATTATGGCGATGGCAACGCAGACGAAACGAGAAGGCCGTCGATCAGCTGATGCGATTAACGCAAAAGTGAAAGGTAAATAGAAACAATAACAACGCAAGCGCCATTTGGCAATGCTTATCTACACTTCCATTATCAAATGAAACGCAATGCGCACTGAGAACGCAGAGCGCAGAGCGAGGTGAGAGAGAAAGAGAGAGGAACGGTTAACGACGCACCATCGTCGTGTCATAATGATAATCAGATTCGCTGAAAATTCGGCAAATTTTTGTAGAAACTTAACGAAATGCGCGTGCCTCCAACTGCGACGTCATCAAGCTTTATGGTGTGCCGCATATGCTTCAGTATATGTTATTGTTGTAGTAAAAGCTTAGAGATGGGTTTACGAACTGGTTTAACCGTTTTTAAGCCGGCACACTCGAAAAATTCAAATAATCATCAGCGAAATATTAAAAAAAGGAAATTGATTTCTGAACTGAAAATTGCAATAAATGAAAAGTAAATAAAAGTGCACCCTTTTGTAAAATAAAATAATAGTTCTGAGAGTTAACTTATATTTTTATAATTTTGTTATTATCGAAAATTTCATTAAGTAAAAAATATAAAAAAAAAAAAAAAAAAAAATTCTACACCCTTACAAAAAAAAAGGAAATGTAGTATTGATTGCTATGTTTTTTACTTACGTGTTGAGTCCGGTTTGTCGTGATTTCGTTTTTTCTATACACACGCCCCCTTCCCATTTCTATCGCAACAAAAATGATGTTTTTGGTTTGTTGCTAAGTGCTGAAAAGCTGTTTTGGCTGCGGTGATTGCCTTGTGCCTCGTATTTCGTCAATTCAAGCAAAAATTTCAGCAGTGTTGAATGAATGAGTGAATGAATGCCAATGTGGGAACATGAGCGATCGACAACAACAACAACAATAACAAAAAAAAAACAGCAACAACTACGGGTATTCGTAAATTTGCAATTTCAAAGCCTACGTGACAAGTCTCACACATGGAAATGGGTCTGTGGCTGGGGGTGCAGAGTCTTCTTCTCACTGTTTGCTGTGCTCTTTGCTCTCTATATTTTGTTTTTTGTTTTTATACCCTGAACCCATTAAAAATGGGTAAAATGGGTATAATGGTTTTGTGCAAATGTATGTAACAGGCAGAAGGAAGCATCTCCGACCCCACAAAGTATATATATTCTTGATCAGGATCAATAGTCGAGTCGATATAGCCATGTCCGTCTGTCCGTCCGTCCGTCCGTCTGTATGAACACGCAGATCTCAGGAACTGTAAGAGCTAGATCAAATTTGGAATATAGGTTCTCGTATACCAGGCGCAGTACAACTTTGCGTTATTTTTTCGATAACTGCCTTCGTTTGTCAATTATCGATCAATTAAATTTCCGATAGCAATAAATGCCACAATTTTAAAGGCAGAATCTTCTAATTAATACATGATATGAATATGCATACTCTTGATTAAATGCCCAAATTTCGTCAAGATCGGATAAGAAACACCCAAGTTATAGTCGAAAATATATTCTCATATTGATCTCAATTCTATCAGCAGCCGCAAGCATTTTTTGTATGCATAAATATGCGAGCGCATGTGTGAGAAAGGGATGGCATGAGCCCCGCTACCTACGATTGCGTGTTTCACTTGTTAGTGTAAATCTTTTTTAAGGATAATTTGCCAATAATAATAGAATATATTTAATAACTGGGTTCAGGGTATATCGTAGTCGAGTTTACTCGACTACAGCACTCTTACTTGTTTGTTTTTGATTTTGCTTTTTGTTTTGGTTTGAAAAGCAATTTGCAATATTCTGCTCTGTATTTAGTCGATAGGCGCACACTCTACGTATGTGTAACATTTCTGTGTCGCATGATACTGGCAGTTGCCACACGTGTTCGCTTGCTCGCTCGCCCAGCCGAAGGGTCTTTGACACTCTGAATAAAATAGTATTGTGGCTCCGCCTGCAGCTCTCTCGGCAGCTGATAACACTCAGGTAACAGTTAGGCAGCCAAATTATCTGTGTCTGTGCCACAACGCAGACAAATCACATAAGGATTGCCCATAGAAACAACAAACAGTGCCTAAAAAACCACTGAAGAACTCGGGATCAGTTAGAATAACAAATAGAGCACAGAGCACAGAACACAGAACGTAGAACGTAGAACGCCCACCGCCCGCTGCTTGTTTATAGAATGAATGACTGAACGTCTCTCTTGGCAGCTGTCGAGCGATTTACTAATTCCAAAAACCATAAGCAAATCGCATTAATTTTTTAGCAAATTAAGTGGTTTTGTAGATCGTTTAAAAAACCATCGAAATAAAGCAAATAAGAAACATTAATATTTTTAGAATGTTTTAAGCATAGTATAATTTATTTCATGCGATTTGATTTTCTTTCTTTCTTTTTGATTTTCATTTTTTTTTCCTCAGTCTTAAATTATAGAAATTTGTATAATCTACACAAAGTAGGGCTATATCTAAGTGCTATCATTAAGGCTATGTACAATTATAAATCGAAACTTATGCATATTTGATCAGGAACTATAGCTTGTGCGGATCGGTGGGAGTTCATCCATTTCAATTCGGGGCGGTGCTCAGAGGGAGGCACTCCATTTTAGCCAAAACATTGTGAACAGTTGTAGCAACAACAATTGGAGGCTGGAAAGTGCATAGAAGAGAATTAGGCAACATTTGGGGTAGGGTCTTATGAGGAAAGAGTATTTGGGCATCTTAATGAATTGCATGCCGCTAAAACCATGCAGGAAATCAGTTCAATGTTACTATGCAATTTTGTAGTTTGCAAATCATTTATTTTGTGTTTGTTATGTGCAAAATGACAAATAAACTAATTAAATTTTTTTAATAGACCATGCAAATAAAATAAAAACCCAACTAAAAACAAAATGATAAACAAGTTTTTAAAGCTATTTTTCAAACTACGCCACGCTTACCATTACAAAATTACATTTTTTTTATTTATCTCAATCCACTTGCAAAAACGCACGTTTTTTGTATTAATTTTTTTTTATTATTTAGATTTTATTTGCTTTTTTTAATTTAATATTTTTTTCATGCTGTTTTCGTCGATCTGCAGCGCTTAACTTCAATAATGTTTAATGCATAAAATTGTGTTATAAATAAAATTTGTTAGTCTACAAAACTTGGCTTATAATCTAAAAATAATCTTTCAGGTAAATTATAATAAATAAATACACTAAAAAATAGATCTCTTATAAGTTAATTAAAATTATATCAAATAATTTCTCGCACATTTTTCGTTTTCGTATTCAATAAATATACAATTACAGGTTAGTCTAAACATTTAGATAAAATACAATTTTTGATTTGTGAGTTTCTGTTTTATAAATTTTCGTTCGGCGTTGGCTTTATTGGATCGATTATGGCTTTCAAACAATTAAATTGATAATTTTTGCCGCATTGAAGATTGGATTACAGCTTAAACTAATCACTGAGAGGCAGCGAGATTCGACTTCGAGAATACAACAAATAAAAATTGTTATATTTATACATTATAATTTGCTGACGAATCTTAATTGTAAATCTATTTACAAAACATATTCGCATGCGAAATATTCGATTTGTCATTTTAGACATACATTATTTAGACTCTTGCTATTTATATTATAATATATATTTCAATTGGATATATATTATAATATTAAGTTGTAAGGAAAACAAGTTTCATACTATTTGCAAGTTTGCGTTATTCTGTTGTTGAGATTCTGAGTGGTCGTATTTTTGAGAATTATTCATGTTATCAGTTTTCGTAGAGACTCAAGTATTTCAAATACACTGTAAATTCTAAAAATAGTTTATTTAATTAATTTGTTCGTTCAAAAAAATATGTATATGTATGTATATATAGGATGTGAGTGCGATTTCAAATTTTTATACATTTGCATGATGGGTTTGGTGACAATTGGAAATTCTAAAAACAAAAAATACTCGAGACTCCGTGTTAATACATTTTTGTTTGATATTCATTTTCTTTATAGCCTGCATTGATTTATGCAGAACGCAAAACAGGTTGTCGATAATTATCGATATCTATGCGCTGCTTCAAAAATACTTTTTTGAACCACAGTCGTTGAGTATACAATAAATGATATACATAAGTACAGAGTGATATCGTTCGTGTATGAATGTGATGTGCAGTGTAATGCGTATGTATGCATGTGTGTGTGAGCGTGTGTGTGTGTGTGTTTGAAAACTTGCAAATTACAATATCGCATACTCAAGCCAAACTTTTACAATATCTTTCTCGATTTCATAGTTATTGAGTGAGCTTACATATGAGCCCAATAGCAATTATAAATATTGTAATTACATTTAAATGCCTTCAAAAAATAAAATCATCAATTAATCATCTTTCCACACTTTGTACGTTTTAGAAAACCAGATACAATAAATAATAAATGAATACTGCTAAAACCAAATAAAAATAAGTAAATAAAATTTTGGAATAATCATGTAACATGAAAAAAAACACAGCAACCAATAAATTACCGTACAAAATGTGAGAAATGAAAATGTCAAAAAAGTTAATGCCGAATAAATAAAAATATTAAAAATATTATCAAAAAATATTTAGAATTGTTTTTAGGTAAATTTTGAAAAAAAACGAATTAAATTTTGCATGGTATTAAATAATGAAGTTAGAATATTTTTGTAATGTTTTTGATTTTTTGGGCAAACTCACAAATCAAGCGGATCAAAGTAGACCGATTCGTCGCCAGCTGAGCCCCGCACATGCCCCTCCAGTGTGACATCCTCGTAGCTGCCCTCCTCCAGTGAATCGAACTCGTCCTCCTCCGCCTCCTCCTCAGCTGCCTCGTCGTCATTCTCACTGGCCATCGGCGTCATTCGCACATTGCGCTCCACCCGATCGCTCGTCTCGCTGAGCGCCAAGGCGGGCATTGGTGAACTGCTCGGCCAACTATTGAAGTCATCAGGCGTTGCCAGACTGCTGGCCATTCCAGTTGTCGTTGTTGTTCTTGTTCTTTGTGTTGTTGTCTGAAGCAGTCGTTGCTGTCGCTTGGCAGCAGTGCGTTTTGCATTGGCACGTTGCTTCTTGGCGCCTGCATTCGGCCGCTGATTGTTGCCGCCTGCTTTTGGCGGGTTCTTTTTGCTGCCACGCGGCTGTGGAATTGCGCCTTTAGCTGCGGCTGCTTGTCCACTCTGCTGATTGTGGGCAGCATTGGCTGTTCCAGCTGTTCCAGCTGCTGCAGCTGCTCCAACTGCACCCGGCTTCTTGCGACAGATGGGCGGCGTTAAGCCTTTTTTTATTGCCTCGTTGCGTCGCTCCCTGCATTGCTGCATAGCCTTGGGGCCAAGTTTGCGCAGAGCATTCGGTGCACCTTCGGCTCCAGCTCCAGTTCGCCTGTGGCAATTGTGTTGCTCCTCATTCATATGTGGCCGACACTTGCGCAGGTTCTTTTTCTTATTCTTTTGGAGGCCAATGTTGCCGTTACTGTTACTGTTACTGTTACTGTTACTGTTACTGTTGCTGTTGCTGTTGCTGTTGCTGTTGCTGTTGCTGTTATTGTTATTGCTATTATTGTTACTGCTACTTCTACTGCTAAGGTTACTGCTAATATGGCCGCTATCGCTTTGACTATTGTTACTAATACTAATCAGGCTGCTGGCGCTGTCTGCAGGAACGTTACTGCTACTATTACTATTATTACTGCTTCTCCTGCTGCTGCTGTTGCTGCTTTTGCTTTTGCTATTGCTACGGCCACTGCTGCTGCTGCTGCTGCAATCTGGTTGTGGTGGCGACTGGAAGTGCTTTGCATGGGTCGGCAATTTCTGTACTTCGCCGTTATCACAGCGTCCGCGCATGCTATGATTGACACCAATCGGCCCAAAATACTTGACTATCAGCTCATCCACACGCTGCGCCGGCACCGTCTCGCTGAGAGCCATCGTGTATTTTGAGAGGCTGCCCAACGTTCGGTTGGTAGAGATTTGGATGCGACGTGGCGCCCCAAATTGATTTAGCGCCAAATATAATGTCCGCTTCGCATTCGAGTTGTATGCGGAGGAGTAAAAATTGTGGCTGGATGGATCCATGTTCTCGTAAAACACACAGTCATTGGTGAAGGATATCTATAATAGTTTGAGAACTAGAATTATATTATTTGGCTATAAAATAGTTAACATTAGAGTCGCCTGAACAAATAAAAGAAAGAATGATGCGAATTAAATCAACATTATGCTTTAAATAATCAAGAATATCTCCTCAAATTCATAATATTAATATAAGTTAAAGTAAAGCAACATAAACTTATGGGGATGTCAAATAATTAAATTTTACCTCAACTGACTAAACTAAATTAAAAAACAAAACAAAAAATATAAGAAGAAAGTCACACGCTGTTTTTAAGTATTTTCTAGATACATTCGATGCATATGTATCAAGAGTTTTATTGGCAACTCATAGAGAGCATCAAGTATCTGATGACCACGTTGATAGTTTCTCATATGCATAACAAACAACTGGGCTGCGTTTAGAAGGAAACCCTCTGAAATATTACCCATATAAGTTAACACGAAGAGAATAGACTAAATACTTGGAGCTACCTACAGTTGGCAATGTGTCGGGTGTTTGTCGGTTGCCCTTTGTATGTCAGAGAAGGGGCATATCTGTTAGATAAATGTGCTCATTATCACAGGATGCGACTGCAATCGGCGTTTGCGATCGATAGACGCCTTCAGATCGTAACGCTGACCCTGACCCTGACCCTGACCCTGACCCTGACCGTGGTCATAAAGTTGCCTAACTTATGAATGCCAGATGACAGCCGCACAAAAGGACAACAAACAAGTCGCTGACATCAACAATTTTCGTTTAGGTAGAAATGTAAATCAGCTACAAAGGATTTGGCGTGACTGGCTGGCCGGACCTGGATGGGTTGGATTGGGCTGGGCAGAATGTCTGGCCTTTAGATGCACCGCACCGCAGCGCTTTGTTTTTATTTAATTTTTTGTATTTTGTTTTTATTTGCCCGAACAGCAGGCAAATCAAATTCAATTAACAACATTGAATTAATTTGCTTGTCAGGCAATTAAAATTGTTGTTTGCCCGAAAGCGACAAACTCGTGGAAATGTCGCCGCTTAAATTTAGAAATTAATCTGGCAAATGTCGCGCCGGCTGCCCCTGCTACACCAATTTGATATGAAATGAGCCATCAAATGTATACTTTAAGGGGGGGGAGTTGCCTGCAAAATATGGTTTAAAATGTTGACGCCATTTCAAAGGGAAGATACACACACACACAGGCACATTTTTGACATATGAGAGACAACCAAATGTGGCAGGGGCCTCATCCGAGTGCGTGCTTGTCAATGTCTCGACGTCTGCAATCTTGCTTTTATGATTTTTCCTATCATTTTTCCGCTATTTTTAGAGCAAGTTAAGTGAAAATTACAGCACGAAAGGAAATGGAATGAAGCTGTTCACAGTTAGCTGTATCAGAGAGGCATTAGCGCTTATCAGGCTGGCGCCAGGTGAAAAAGGTCAAGGGTTATCATCGTTGAACGCACGCCTACAACCAAATACCCAAATCGACACCACTTGGAAAACAAATTATTATGCTCGAGCTCGACACAGCGACAACAACAACAACAGCAACATCAACAGCAACATTCTTTTGGCTGCTTTATCTGTCGAACAGGACCATAACAATGATATGGTTGCAACATATTCATTGGTCTTAGAGGCAGCACGATGACTGCGCATTAATTGATCGCCGCGGGCGGTCGCCTCTTTTTTGTTTTTTTTGTTTTTTTTTGTTGACTGCCGCTGCTTACAAGTTATGCAGATTAATAGGCATATTTAAATGTGCTCATATATGGCTAAAACATTTTAATTGACCAACACCGTTGTGACGCTGACTCACAAACACGTTCACGACTTTCACGTTGGGCCTCAACAAATTTATGAATTGGCAAACGTTTGCGGATTTCAATTAGCTACCCCATTAGTCAGCTAATCAAATCAGCTGCCACACGGTCACAAGATCGCGACGCGGCTGGCATTTCAAATACGACAATGGTTGGCAGAGATGGTAGGGTGGAAGGGGCAAAGCAATTCACATGTGCATGCAAATCTATTTTAAAATTACTGAGAACATGGCAGAAATGGAAATGTATTTAGAAGTGCTATTTAAATTAAATGCTGGGAACTATTTTTGCATATTTTTTTAATGTATTTTCTTTTATTTTTGAAATGAATTTTCTTAATATTACATAAAATATATTAGACAACTGTCGAACAAATAGTTTTGTGAAATGTATAGACACGACCTATTGATTTTATATGTCATTTTTCGTATCACATGTTTACAGGCGAAAATGCTTTCTTTTTTTATACCCTGAACCCATTAAAAATGGGTAAAAAGGGTGTAATGGTTTTGTGCAAATGTATGTAACAGGCAGAAGGAAACATCTCCGACCCCACAAGATATATATACTCTCGACTGTCCGTCCGTCCGTCTGTGTGAACACACAGATCTCAGAGTCTATAAAAGCTAGAGACTTCAAATTTGGATAATATAGATTGCAATAAATGCCACTTTTAAATGCCAATTTTAAAAGCGGAATTTTCTGCATAATACATAATATAAATAGCCATACTATTGATCAACTGCCCAAATTTCATCAAGATCGAATAAGAAACACCCAAGATATAGTCGAAAATGGATTCTAATATTGATCTCATTTCTATCAGCAGCCGCCAGCAATTTCTGTATGCATAAATATGCGAGCGCATGTGTGAGAAGGAGATGAAGGCATGATAATCGACGAGAGCGTTAATATTCTTTTGTGTATGTTCGCGGAGCCCCGCTACCAGCGATTGCACGTTTCACGTGATTATCGGCAGAGGGCGCTTCCAGAGCTGCTCACTTTTTAAAGGGGAATTTTCCAATAATAACATAATATATTTAATAACTGGGTTCAGGGTATATCGTAGCGAGTTCACTCGACTACAGCACTCTTACTTGTTTTTAATATAATATTAAGAGTTGTTTTTTTTTTTGTAGGAAAGAACTTGCGACTAAAGCAATGAGTGTTATACATAAAATGTTAACAAAACATTTATGTATTTCTCTTTTGGTTTTAAAAGGTCAAAATCGAATAGATACAACCAAAAAAAAAATAAACAAAACAGAAACAAAAAAAATATATAAAAACAATGTAGTTCTTGAGAGTAGGATAGGAAATTGGATTGTCAGCCAAAAACAAATTGTTGCCACTTCCGTTGCCTAACAATAACCGAACTCATACTATTACCATAATTCGAATGAGAAACAAATTCTGTGGAAATCATGAATTTAAGATGCGTACACATCAATTTGGCTCCTTTACAAAATGTAAAATGCAGACGATTCAAATTCTTGGCGGATGGTCGCCAAAATAAACAAGAGCCGCCCAATTGGGCAACGCCCTCTTGACCAACTTATACAAAATGCTTGCAATGCACACTGAGGCGGCGCCTTCAAAGGGACGTCGCGAAAGACGGCAAGAAAGTTGCTGCTGATGCGCATCAATCAGCACCCAAGAGGCAAACGTTCTCGCTGGGGGCACGTAGTAGCTGCAGTTGCAAGTGTCAGCCGCAAAACGTTGCCTGACAGAATTGGCGCAAATGCGTATATATCTGTGTTTATGCATGCGAAAAGGTCAAAGGGCGGCGTAAACACTAAAAAATGCCCAACTCGCCACAGGCAACAACGGCAAGTTACAGTTGCTGTGGCGCCACTCAAAAAGGCGTTGGGAAATGCGATGCGCTTGCCGCAGTGTCACATTAATTATCGACAGGACATGCCAGGACCGTTCTCATTTGCCACTTGATGCACCACGGTTAAAAAAAAAGAAGAAGAACAACAAAAAACTATACCAAACCCAAAAATAAAGGACAAGGGTTTGTCACAGGACATCTTGTGTTTGTTGGTGCTCTTTGTTGTTGTTCAAATTCACTCGGCGCACTTAATTTTGTTATTTATCGCATTGCGTTTCGGAATCTTATTTATTTGAGCCTGCAATCCGACCTTTTGTTTGTTTTGCCTTTGTCACTGAGCACAATCGAAATTTGCCGCTCCAGTTGAAGATAACGCCACATAATTGTAATTGAAATAACAATATGAAAAACAATGAAAACAATCGATGAACGATTTGTTTTTTTTTTCTCTTACTCTCAGAGTACAAAATACAAATTTGGGTCTCGTTTCTACTTTTCAGATATGCCAAAGTTTGTTGGGAAAATTCACGAAAGTGGCATGAATTCAGATTGAAAAATAGTCTCGAAAATTATTAAATTAAATTAATTAAATTGATCAAAGGAGAAGCACTTTTATCTGATTTAAAATTGATTGAGAATTATTTTAAACAAAGCATATATCATAAATAATATTAAAATCTTTTAAATAAATCCACCTAAAGTTTAATCTTCGAATCTTGTTAAATTATTTGCCAAAATATATAGATGGGATTGGAAAGTTTAAACAAAATGGATTAAAAGCATATGTATGTATGTATATGTATATGTATATTTATATAGTATATAGTTTAATCGCTATATATTTAAGAGGAATGTTTTGTTTACTTACCGAGCCATAGACTATGCCACAAGCATCCATGCAGAGATACAAGCAGGTTGCCACACTTCGTATCTTAATGTGACCCGCCGTACCCACAGAAGAGCGTAGCAGTATAACTGAAAGATATACAAAAAAAAAAAGAAAAGAAAGCAGGGCATAAGTATTAATTAATTATCAATCAATTGCCAGCTGCGAGCTGCACAAAAGCCGCTTGATTAGCCGACCCAGAACCAGTGTGTCAGGATGTCAGTGGACTGCCCAAAGCCCAAACCCAAAACCAAACCCAGATCCAACTAAAGCTGTTAATTAAATGTCTGACACTTTTGAATGCTGTCAGAAACGAAGAAAAATTGCAAAAACAAGCAATGCAGCTTGTATTTAAAGTAAAAAAAAAATATAAAAAAACACACACACACACACAATTATACAGATGAAAAATATATATCTAAAAGTAATAAGCCAACATTTAATCAGAGAAGACAAATACGTCCGGTCAACATTCAGCTGGGCAATCGAGTCTTCGCACTAAATCATGTAACAGAAAAGTGCTGGGCGAAATTTGTCAACTGTAGTTACAATGGCAATGCATGTGGCAAGGTTATAAATGGCACATCTAGAGGTTAATTGAAATTGCCGCACTTGAGTATGTGGATAAATTTCAAGATCAGGCAGCATTGTTAAGGTCAAACCACTTGTGTGGTCGATGGGACCGCCCGCTCGGTCCCCGACTGTCAATTCCCAGTTGGCTGTGGTTGCCTGGCCAAAGTGTGTCAGCACTTTGTTGCCGGCACAAACAAGCACACACACAAACACACACACACACGTTCAATGAACCGTCTGCACTTTGTTCATAATAAACAAGATTTTTATAAATACTTTAAGCTGCACCAATTGAATTCCTAGCAGCTGCCGCGGAGATCATCAAAGCAGTTCAAAACCACAACTCGTTCCATAAAATCCAAAAGAAAAAAACACACACAAAAAAATCCGATTATTAGAAATTGGAGTTAATGCCGGAACACACTTGGAGTTTTCAGACTTTTGGCTGCTGCCAAAAAGCATTGAGTGCCCACTTGAGTGATGGAAAAATTGATTTTTGACGCCATAAAGAAAACTGAAAGTGTATGTTGGTTCTTTAAAGACTTGTTTACGTTACTGTAATGATCAACGATGAATTACAAGCATAAAAGGGCAGCTGAGTTGACTGCCAGCCAGCAGATGGTGCTAGCAAAAAAAATATGCATAGAAGTTTCTCTTAATGTCAGCCTTTTATGAGCTATGGCAAATGCTTAGTGGGAAAAGTTGAGATAATCGCGCATAGGAGCAAGGAAAACTGCCTCTGGGTAAGTTATTGAAAATTGAGGCAAGAAAAACAGAGACAAGGGAATATTGTTTTATATTAGTAAGTTGTTGTTGTTCGCGATATGGGCTCCTTTTATGAGCTTATATAGCAAATTTCTCTTCTGAAAATTTAAGTAGGCGTAAACTTTAACCATTCGTAAATATAGAGTGCGACAGAACTTTTGCAGAAACTGTGTCAAAGATAAGCAGACGTCATGGCGGCGCAAGGAAAAAAACGCACATGTAAATATTATAAAAAAAAAACTAAAAAAAAGAAAAATTGTTGCTATCATTAGCGGTCTGCAATTTACGGCTAAGCGTATCCGTAGTTGTAACTCTTGCTATATCTCTATGTATATATACGTATCTGTATCTGCAGCCAAGCTAAAGCATGCTTGAAGTGCATTTTGTGTTTTATTTAACACACGGAAATTATAAAGTTGCATTCAGATAAAAGTAAATCTTTGGCTTTTGCTTGATTTATAATTTCCAGCAGTGTTCGAAAAAAAATATGCCATTAATTATTGTTAAAGTCTGCTTGCAATTGGTTAAGTCTATAAAAGGAGCTAAAAGCGCCATTTTAGGCACACCGAATATTAAAAACTCTTGAAGAGAAAAAGACATTTCGTGCTAAGTAATCAATAATGTATATCAGTGGTATAAATAATAGCTTGCCGGAGTCCTAAGTAACCCTTCAAAGTGTTAAATAGTTTGTCATAAATATATATTACGCTGTGTTAGGGTATATACATATGTCATCATGAGTAATTGCTATTGTTTTTCAAGCAATTATTGAAGTTAGAAATACATAAACTAAACGACATGCTAAGCGTTTCAGATCATTTGTTAAACATTTTTAGAGCAAGGGCGGGATGTGTGAGAGAGAGAGAGAGAGAGGGGGGGGGGGGGGAATAGTTGTTAGTAGCATAGTGACAGCCTTTCACTTTGTGTGTGTCCAAATGGCGCTTTTGGTGTTGCATTTCACTTCGCCCCGTTTTAAAGAAAATTTGTTTCGTTCGGGTTAACATCGGTCATTTTTCTTTTTTTTATCTCTTCGTTTTTTTATTTATTTATTTTTTTTTTTTTGGATACATTGACATATTTAGTTCAATGTGTGTCGGAGAGTCGCATAACGAATTGCTTAAAAGTAATATTCTTCTTCTTCTTCTGTTGTTGTTGTTGTTGTTAGGCCTTTGGTATTAGTTCTCTGCAGCGCTGTTGCTGTGCTAAATTTAACCCCCAATGATACAGCAGCAACAAGAAATTCACAAGCATATTTCATGTGACAAACAAAGAGGCAAATACAGAAAGAGAACACTAAGCATACTAGTGCGCTCTCAGGCTTGCTGATTATATTGAGACTTTGTGCGCACTGCTTGCATGTGGCGCCGTGGCTTAGTTGGTTAAAGCGCCTGTCTAGTAAACAGGAGATCGTGAGTTCGAATCTCGCCGGGGCCTACGCACGAAAGTGTGCGAAAATATTAGTTTGTATTTTTTTTGCACACTTACTGCTTTAAATTAACACTTGTATGGCTTGTTATGATTACTGAAAATTATTTTGTAAATAATAATCAATTTTTTTTAGCCAATTTTATTAACTGAATTCATTAGTAATTTGTTAGATATGGCCTGATTTTAATTAAGTAAAACAATTGAATTGATACTACGTGCAAATGTAATAAACTTTTCATTCAATAAAGGTGTGAAACAACTACACAACAACACTTTCCAGTGATAATTTTTTCAAAACATAAATGAGCTGGCAGCACACAAATTGCTCAGCAGTTTATTGAACTAACTGTGAAATTATATTTGCTGGAAACAGGAAGCATACGTGGAATCACAAAAAAAAAAAAAAAAAATGCGTTAAAGCGTATTCAAAATTCAAAAATGTGAATTCCTTATTCATGGCACGCATTTGAGCTGCTTTAAATTGCTCACATTGTTGGACACGTAGAAAAGGCTGAAAGGCACGCACTCTCAATAATTAAAATGTCAAAATATGACTGTCAAAATGAGGAGTTCTTGAAGGTGTTCGATTGAGTTATGTGGCAAACTGAAAAATTTTCCCCCTTGTGGTAAAACTTCACGGTTAATCACTGTTGAAGGCGCACAATTTATGCAAATGCGGCCTTAATTTCGGTGACTGTCGCCGACCTGACAGTCGATAAAAATAAAATTTACGATCGGGTCTTCAATATAAGTTGACAAAAAATGTGAAATTTTTTTTTTTTTAATATGAGCATAAATATCAAGCACACACAAAAAAAACTTTATGAATAAATATAAAAAATGTATTTTTTTTTTATATATTTTTAATTGTGCTTACAATGAAAATAATGTGTGGCATATAATAAAATTTATGGACAGCTTTGTGGCTATTTAACGTAATATGACAGAGGGAGTATAGTTTGTGTCATAATGATTTCATACTACTGTACCAAGCCGATTTTATGATTGAGTTCCCTTTTTTAATGATATATATATATATATATATATATATATATATATTTTTTTTTTATTATAATTTATGTATGTGGACAGCCTATTTTGATAATTAAATTGCGTTCACAGAGTCGGCGCCTATCAATCAAGTTAATTGTGTGTTTTAGATACATCTGTCGCAGACCTGAACTCAGAGACTCAACGTAGCAGCTATCAAATACTAATTAGTGACAACTTATAGAGTTCTCCACAAAGGAGCAATAAATCTTGGAGTTAACAGAACACGCAACTGTTGGCGTTTAGATAAGCGCCTTATACGCATTTCTGTCAAGCATATTTTGAAGTAGTAAAAACGTTTATGGGGAACTTATGAAAGTGAAATGTGTCTTATGTAAATGTGATTGGATGGTTGGTGAGAAAGCCAAAAAATCTCCACTCACCCTTGGCAGTGAGATGGAAAATTAGACACGTATCTGTGCATTCACATTGACACCCATTCAAAAAAATCGGTTGAGTGCAAAAAACACTGTTCACAGTTGGTTACCTTGGTTTTTTTTTTTATTCCCTCGTGTCCGCTGGCAATTATTATTATCATGTTTTGTTGTTTGCATCTTTTGTTGGGCTTGCCAATAATCGAATTGCATATCATATTTTTCGAGGGTTGGCAAACGGATTTCCTGCTAAATTTGCCCAATATCCGATTAGGCCAATGCGCGTGTATATAAATTACAAAGCATTGTTGACAGTTAAGACTTAGGGGTGGCAATATATATACATATATGGAATAGATTGGCATAGTTGTTTTCAAATAAGTAACGCCCACATTGCTGTGATAAAAATATGAAAATGGATGCATATGTGCTAGTTTAACAAGTTCGAGAAGTTTCAGATCTATTTTGATGATAGCACGTAAGCATTGATGGGATTTGTCAGGCTGTGCCACATTCCTAAGTGGCCCAGCTGGCTAGAGTTCTATCTGGCTATCTATCTAAGTAAAACTCTTAAAAGCTTTCACTGTTTCCCTAACTTATTTATGGGCTGTATGGGCAGAAACGCTACCGTTTACAAAGAACAAGAAAGTCTCCACTTTAATCTGGAAACAACAGCCCCAACTATAATCCAATTCATTAATGAAAAATGAACATAGATATTGAGTGTGCCTTGATTTGATTAAATTAGACTAATAATGTGTAAAGTATGGGGCCCACCAAAGGAGCTGCTCTAAGCTGCTTTTGGGTAAAAGTTTCCAGTGAAAGTTCCAAAAATGTCTATTTGAATAAAAAATGTATACACAATCTGTGCAACATCTCGTTCTTACAAATTAATACAAGCCAACGGCAAACAAACAATATGAAAATGTATAAAAAAAAAACAAAATAATTTGTAGCTGTTGTAGAAATGTGAAAAACATTGAAAAACATGTTGGAAAAATGTCAAAAGAAATGTTTAAAGAAGTTGTTAAAGCCTGTATGAAAATAATAGAAGAATTTGGTTGGAAACAAAAAACAAGCCACACCCCTTTTGACGCTGCCGCCCAGCACGGCTCAATGACAAGCCAATTTGAAGGCGCCCGCTGCGAGACGCCTCTGCCGCTGCCAGCGTCGCCATCAGCGTTGTCAACGTTTGCGGTCAGCGGCAAGTTTTGGTTTTCCGCATTTTCTTGTACACACATTGAGTATATACGTGTATCGCCGCAACCAGTTGGAGTGGAAATGAAATATGTAGATGAGTCTTTAATTAATTTGAGACACGACACGGCAAGTGGCGTCGTCTGTGGCTGCGTCTGTGGCTGCGTCTGTGGCAGCAACGGCAATCGGCGACTGCCTCCTGCCGTTTTGGCCCCTAGCTTTTTAGGCCAAGAATGATGCCAGCGGCAGGTTTAGGTCTCTGGCTAAATATGCATCCCAGCACAGAACAGGGCAGGTGTTGACTCATTTGGTTGACTGGCGATTACTGACTACGATCGGTCTTAAATCTGCCCATTGATCATATCGGTTGTCTACGCAATTCATACCCAATTGCCGGCTGTGCCCATTGTGTCAGCTATTAAAGTCATGCTTATTGCAATTATATTATCGCCCGATCAAATTCGAAATTGTTGAGCTGATCAACAGGTGGATCATCAGCAAATCTCAGCTGTAACTCCTAGAGTAATCCCTTGGACAGTATATCAGAGCGAGTTTTAATAATCTTAAAGCTATATAATAAAATAGGAAGTTGTAAATAAATACCATCAGCACCCATCAAAAAGGCAATGATTTATCCACACTCAACAGAAAAGAAATGCCCAAGTTTTAAAAAATAGTAAGTCACCAGAAAGTCACATTAAATATTAAGTAGATAACCAGCAGATAAAGTACAGTTAATAAATTCACAAGGATTTCCCGTATTACATGGTAATATTTGTGGGTAATAATTCTTAGTCAATTTGACTGTTGTGTTGAACTTATTGTAGCTACCGATCTATTACATTTCGAAAAACCACTTTAGGCTGAACATCAGTCAAGCCAAACAACACCAACACAAACCACAAGAAGCAAGAACTACAACAAATCCTCATTGATAATAGGTAAACTTCGATCAGTTGACACCAGAAGTGTGCAGGAACAGAGACTTCTACTCAACGACAGTCTTCGTTGTTAGTCAGCTTCCCGCATCATACGAGAACTGTATCTGTGTTCCAGACAACACACACACACACACACACACACACACACATACACACAAAAAAAGAAAATAAATATTAAAAAAATAACATCAATTTTAAAAGCTGCACGTCTGCAAATGCTAAAAATGTTTTATGGATTCTGGCGACTATTTTTGTGTGTCGTTTTTCTATGCTCTTGCCGATTGTATTTTAGCTTTGACACAACGTTTGCAGAAATAATGGAAAAAATCTACTCAAGTATTAACTTATTGATATATTGTGATCATTTCTAACCGACGTGCAAGCGTATGTTATATTCGGTGGGACTACATTCCATTTTTCTTGTTTATTTTTGTAGTTTTTGTTTCTGTGGCATAAAAAATGCTGTCTAACCAGACATTGGAGCAGGCACTGGGCCCACTGGTGTGGAGGGGGTGTCCTAAGATGGGGAGGAGAGGGGCCAACGGGTCTGCCAAATGGCAATTGACAGCTTTTGGCTTTGACAGCGATGCGTGCAAAACATGCGGCTTATAACAGTTAATTTTGACCGCTGTTCGCTTGTCGAACACGTAATTAAAAGTTATTTATACCATATATCATGAATAGGTTTCTTGCATAAATCAAACAAATGACAAATAGCTAATTGATTTGTGACAATTTTGGCTTGGGCAAATTAAATTATGGCCTATTTGGCCAGCCATCGCTGTTAGCCAAGTCTGGGCGTTCTGGCAGTTAGACCAAACTTGTTGCAGTCAAAGACCTGCGGCAAACTGGGCAGACCAAATGAGTCGTTTATATCTCTTCAAACGACCCCGCCCACAAATGGAACTGGTCTCGCTTATCGCGTTGTTGACTGTTTTTCATACATTGTTGTAAATTTAATGACAGCATTAATGTGTCACATAATGATAACGATGTGATAGTAAGGCCTGCATCTGCTCTCGAGTCTTCCTCTTAATGCCATATGCAAATATTTGGCGCGATTCTAGAAAAGCTGCAACTAGAAGTGCTCTGCTATGCAGCTTCTAGAGGCAGCTAAAAACTATTGTCTGACCCTGAAAAGGTCGACGAATAGCTAAGACTATGGGTATAATATTTCATCTGTACACTAATCTCTAATCCAAAGTGACTTAATATTTAGTTCAAACAAAGAAGCAGTTCGTTTTAGCAAATCTTTTATTCTAACTGAAAAAACGAACTTTTGGCAAGTGTTTCAAATTAAAAAATCCCATAAAATTTTAAATACACACCTCGCCAATATTTGTCCGCAGTTTTGTTCGTTTTTGGGAAATCTTTATTATGCCAAGTTGTTTATAATAAATTGGATATAAAGATATTTACGATTTATTTTAACCTTATGTTTATTTTTGTTTAAGACAAATTATTATTTATGCAACTTATTAATATTGAAATACTATTAAATTATCAACAAATCTATAGATTTCTTCATACATTCTATGAGCTCTTAAAATCCTTTAATTGCGATCAAGATGATCCCATAATTTTTAAGTCCACAGTTCGACATGGTTAAGGAATAATGTCTCCCACTCCTAGGCAAAATCAATTGGCCGTTCAGTCCAACCCCAAAAAAAGACTAAGTTCAGACAGCTGGTAATAGCTCCCCAAGCAGCGACATGCAGCGGCAAGCAGCACCCCATTGATTTGTGCGGTTTTGGACCCATATAAATTAGAGCTGCAGTCAAAGTTCAAAGCGTTTTCATTTCTCTCGCATCATTTGGCGGCTCATTTGCGTCAGTGTGACATGATTTAGCCATGTCGTGGGATTGAATTTGGTTTTCGAAATAGAATTGGCATTGGCGCTGCTGGAGTTACAGTGCTGACACACATATAACACGCTCCGGCCCACAACTACATGATTATGTAAAATTTGTAAAACATTTGGAATACTTGGAATTTGGAGCGGAACAAAATTCTGTTATTCTTGTTGCAGCCAAATTGTCGCCTGTCAACGTCAAGGGGCACATATACATATGTATATATATAAATATATTTAGCTGTCAACCCGCCAGACATTTGACATGCACCCCTGCCACCCTGTACCGAAATAAAACGCATATATTTCAATTAGTTAAAGTTGAATTGCTTCGGCCAATGTTGGCAAACGTCAGCTAAATGCTTACCCAAATGTTGATGGGAAATGGAAGAAAAGAAAAGCAAACAGCAATTGATGCAAATGCCTAACACATACAGCTGCATTGACCAATTCATGCGCTCCATTTGCCGGTGCAGTGCCGACTAACACGTGTAATCCAACATGTATCTAGATACATTTCGATACATTTCGTAGCTGCAGCATGGAAATAGCGCAAATCGCGCTTAGTTGCATTTGCAATTAATTCATTGCAAACAGCAAATGTTGCAAATAAATTAGCACGCTACAAAACAAAAAAAAAATCAACAAAAAAACTATAACACCAACAACATTACCTGAATTTTATGTGAGTGCAAAGTAAAACGAGCTGTGCTCTGCAATCGAAGCCGAGCAAAAACTAAAAAAATAAAATAAAAGAGAAAAGTTCGACGCTGTCGCTTATCGAGTGACCAGCAACAACAAAAACGACAACAAACATTGCAACGTCAGCAAATTTTAGTAGTTGCTGTTGATGTTGTTGTTGTTGCTGCGGTTGTTGTTGTTGTTGTTGGTGTTGTTGTTGGTGTTGTTGTTATTGAGCGCACACGTCATAATTATCGGCGCAAATGAATGCAGCGTCGCGCCGCACACACTACTTCAGATACATTTACAGATACAGGCGCAGCTACAGATACAGCTACAGATATATTTGTGTGGGACAGCACAATGCAAAATATATTGACTTAGGTCAGTGGCTCATTGAACGCAAATGCAAATTGTTGCTGTTGGTAATTCACACTTCACACCACAGCAAAAAAAAAAAAACACAAGCACCGAACGTGACCGTGTGTGAGTGAGTATGAGTGTGTGTGTGTATATGTGTGTGTGTGTGTGTGTATATCTGCTAGATACAAGCTGCAAGTGGCTGACATGATGTGATAAACAAACCTGACGCCCGCCTTGGCGAGCAGTTAAAATTTCAACGAAAGCAGCAGCAAAACATTTTAAATATTACCTCATAAGTTAAAGAAATAGCTGCAGATACAGATACACTCAAGTTTCTAGATTCAATTCAAGATAAATTATTAGTGGCATTCTCGCCAGCTGGAACTCTCTTTATGTACCCTTTATTTACTATTTATTTCTGACCATTTCATATAGGATTTCAATCGCCCCTATAAGAAAACGATCGTATTACAAATCCGAACTGCAGTTGTCTATGTTGTGTTTATGGATAAGGCAACAATTTACATTATTATTACTAATTTTTTATTAGCTGTCCGCTGTCAGTCTTTATAAAACTCAGAAACTCATAAATATTAAACGAAATTCCTAGATTCTAATGTAATTGCTCATTGATTAAGTTGTCATAAAATGGAAATGATTCAACTTCAAATTTAAACTGGAAATGAAGTTATTTCAAGACCATCAAAATGGAAATGTCACCAAAATGAAGAAAAAAGCCGACTATAAAATGTAAAATTCCGTAATAGAGGCATTAGAAATCTGTCAAAGCGTGTAAGCTAATGCTCATTAAAAACACGCAACGTATAATAAAGATAGATAGATGATAGATATATATGTATATATGCCAATATCGATAAGCATGGCTTGATGAGTGAAAGTGTTTGCTCCAATTCCAAAAATGCACATACAAATTTTGAAACACAAAAGTGACAAAAAAACAAAATAAACAAAAACGAAAACAAAAATTTAGATAAGATCCCCCATCCCTATCTAATGGCTAGTATCTAATAAACATATCTCTGTATTTTTTGGCTTTGTTGTCGCCGCCATGCCTCATATATGATGAAAATTCAAAGCTTTCATCGCGACCATCTGAAATTGATAATATTTCAAATATCTATGTTATATGCTATTGTAGGCGCAGCGATTATTTTATTGAGTTGAGAAAATCTTTACGATGTGTTAAGCTATTATAAAATTTGTATTCTATATTTTGGGATTTTGTTCTTAGGGTGGAAACTTGCGCTGTATTTGGGCTTAATTATTATTTAAATGTTTGCTTTAATCGACCTCATAATGCGGCATGAAATTGTATTATACACTTGAGTCCATAAGAAAAACGTTTTGCACGCTTGATTGACTAAACGAGTGCTTGTGATCTAGAACTAGGCTAGGGAACCAGCTGGAGAATTGTGAGCATATTGTGTTGAGTGGTTGGTTGGGCAACAGTTGGAGAATTTCTTATTTTAAACTTGGGCATAAAGATATGTGCCTTAAATCTATTTTAGATTGCAAGCTTATTCAAACAACAGAGAAAAACTTTCCGCTCAATGTTGGGTGACCTCTTTTAATAATTTTAACATGACTCTGCTCGAAATATATCTAATGGCATAGTAGCTTTCTAGCTTAATATGTCAGTTCAGTGATACTTAAAGCATAAGAAGAAAATGACAGATAAGGTTGTCTACAGATAAGGTTATCTGCCATTTTTCAAAAAAACATTTTTTAGAATCTAATGGCTTAGCAGATCTCCAGTTTAATCCTCTTGTAGTCCAAAGTCTTCCTAAGCTGAACGAGTTGGAATATAATTATTTTAATAACTGATGATTTGCCATAAATTTAAAAATAGTTTATTCATCTGGCAACCGCATTGCTTGTTTGCTTGCAGTTTTCATTTGCATTGTCGAGACCACCTTGTTGGCAAATATGCAGCTAGACACGCGACACACCAACAACAACAAAACCAGCAACAGCACCAGTCGCAGCAGCAATAACAACAACAACGGCAATAACAACAACAACAGCAACAACAACAATTTCACCTACTGTGCAATCAGTCGCAGTTGTCGTCTTTTGTTCGGACCACCATAAAAGCCACCCATTTGGAAAACATTTAACAATGCTTTAGGTCTGGCCCAATGCCAGCTCGATGCCCACTACGCTTCACCCTCTTCTCAATTTGCAGTCGTTGTCCAGTGCAAAATTGAACATTTGTCATGCGTTGTAGCCAACAATTCAACACTTGCCATTAAGATGTAGTGGTTGTTACTGTTGTTGTTGTTGTCGTTGTTGTTGTTATGGCTATAACTGCACTTTTTGTGTTGGCCGCGTTATGTTCACACTTGGCACACACGCGCGCCTATTTAGATCGCTTATCGATTGACAGGTAATTGTGATTTATGCAAATTGCAGCTAGACACCAATGCAATGAGGCATGCAAAAAGCAACTCATAGAAAAACTGTGGAATGAATGAAAATCTTTTCGGCCTCTTTTTGGACTTTCTTCTTGGCTTTGGTTTTGTTTTTGGCGGTTTGTTTTGCTTGGGTTTTGTTTATTGACTTGGACAGTGAAATGAAAATAATGTCGAGACAGTTGGCGTGTGTGTTTCGGATAATAAAACACACACCACACACACACACACCACACACACACATTCAAACTTAACCCTACAATTCGATTGTTATCATTCCTATTAATATTTTCATTGGAAAATAATTCTTGCACCCCATAAAATTTCGAACAGTATATATTTAGATATGTGTTTGGATGATTGTAGCATCCACGGACAGGCATTAATCACATGCCAAAAACCGCATTGCTTTTTGCCAGCCATTTGAAGTAGTTTCTGTGTTATACTGTTCTGATTTCTAACAACACTTTTTGTTTCTTTTGTAGTATTGTTATTTATAGGCCTGCGAGCAGACGCCAAAATGAAAACAACAGCGAACAGCAACAACAACAACAACAGCAGCAACATCTAGCCAAACACGTCGAGAGGCCAAAACATGCGTCAATAACCCCATTTCCAATTGACTATGCGAATCATCAAAATTTCCAAAAACATTTATGATGTTCGCACTCAAACTTTAGACAGCAATGAATTAACATTAAAGTGGGCTCTCATCCATTAGCGAGACAGTAACTTACGACAATTTGCAGCCTATCTGTGCAGTCAGTTAAGCTGCCATGTGTTACCATGTTTATGCCACCAGCTATTTTTTTGATAACTTAGCTGTAAAATAAAAAAAAATTAACTTGCTTGTTGAAGGCCAGCTATCTTCTATCTTAAATAGAAATTACTTTTGTTACGCATTGCTTTTGGTAATACATTAAAGAGATAATCAGTTTACTTACTATTTTATCTCATTTAAGAGTTTATGTGATTTAAAAGTTACAAATTACAATTCATCACATTAAAACAGAGCAATTAAATTGAAAATTCAAAAGAAGAGTAAATAAAAGTAATATGTCAAAATCAAAGAATATTGAAAGAAATCTATTTAAGTCTTTCTTGTCTTTAAGTTTTTCTTTCATTGCAGTAATTTCACAAATCTGAAATGTAAATCTGAATCGGTATCAGAAAACGAGTTGAGATAAATGAGATAAATGATTGTATTACCAGGTGTAAATAAGTACTAACTGTTTCCCAGCGCTGCAGTGACAACAATCATTAGATCGGCTGCTCAATTCGTGTTTGCACGACTTGCCCCACCCAATAAAAAGTGGAAAAAGAGGGAAGATAAAAAGAAACAAGACGGGACAGCATAATTGATTTGTCTAATGCACTTGGCAAGCCGAATCTCGACATGTTCATGGCAATTACAGTGGAGACCGCCGCTGTGCTGTTTGTTTTATTCGTAGATGCAGTTGGCAGATAAAAAGATACACGGATACAAAGATACATTTCTGCTCGTTTAATTGCGGAATATACGCTGGGGTGCACACCCCCATCCCCCCCCCATCCATCAGCTAGCTGAGTGCGCTGATTAGCTGTTGAGTTATTAGCAAACACAGACATATCTGCTAGAGAACTGTACGTTCTGGGAGATCTGATAGATACTGATGGCTTGTTGGCGGTAGCCGTCAACAATCAGTCATTTGTTCATTCATTGGCCAATGTTTGGCAATCAGCAGCAGCGGCAGCTGCAGCAGCAGCAGCAGTAGTAGCAGCAGCAGCAGCAACAGGCAGTGTTGCGCAAACAAAGGTGGCAGACGGGGCGTGGAAAGCCGCCCCAGGATTGACAGCAGACAGCGGGCATAGCGGAGACATTCAGCCAGCCCACTTGACAAAGCTAAACAAAGCTCAAAAGGTTTCATTGCTTAATGTCAGGGGTTCCACAAGCGACTTAAACTGATTTATAATTGCGATACGATACATTCTTTTATTTATTGCTCGCTCTCACCCTCCGCCCCTCTATCACTCGGTACCTCCCTCCCTCTCCGGCCGGTCTCTCTCATTTGCAAATAAATAAGCGCCTTAGCCAAGGCGTTGACAACGCCGGGCCATGGCCAGTCCGTTCAGACACATACATACATACATACATACATACATACATATGTGGGTAAGCAGCGCAAGAGGAGCCGGCGACATGTGTGTAAATTGAAACCCATTTGACTGGCTCTTTGACTTCGGTCGGTGTATGCTTGATCGCCTCGATGCCTGGGTGTTAAAAACAATCCAGGCACTAGATCCACACAACGGACCACCGACTGTGCCTGGGGCCATTTAACAGCTACTAAAAACCCAACGATGGCCACTCACATGCAACAGTTCGAACTTGAAGCACTTTTCTGAGCGGTTTACTATTAACACGCCGAAGTATTTTTGCTCTTGAATTAATTTAAGCTTTTTACAGACTGCTCAAATAATATCTCAAATGCTTGCCAATGTTTACCACATTTTATGGATTTAATATCAGTAATGTACGCTTATAAATTAAATTTTAAAATAATTAAACTAGCTGAAGGTCTAAGCTGTGATTGCTCTTTCATTAATTTAGCCTGAGGATTTTGACTATAAGTTAGCTTTAAATAGAATATCTAAAAAATAAATCAAATTTTAGAACATCCTAGAAAAAGTTGGTTTTTAAAGTAATAAGCCAAATTGTTCAATAATATTTCAATAGAACTTAATCGGATTATTTGAATTAATTTAACTCTTTCATTTTGTTGCTAATTACAGAATCATATAAATTCTAAGCGACTTGGGAATTCTTTTACTTATATTTTGGCGCCATCAATATATAATTATTTGTTCTGGTGCTGCAACAATTGACCAATTGTAAATTATTTTATGCTCGACTTATTGTCTGACAAGTTTATAATACCCTCTGGGTGTGAGGGCAACAAAAAATTGAATAAAAATAAAGAGCGCCATCAAAACAGGCAACAAAATATGCATAATTATCGGCTAGCCACTTGCCACTAGTCACTAGCAGCAGTCAGTTGGCAGTTCCGTTTCAGGCTAAAACGATACTCACATTCACATTCAGTCGGGCTGCTGTTCAAGCCATGTCGGAGTCGAGTCGGAGTCTGGGCCTTTGTGTCTGAGCCGTCACGGCTATCCGGCTATCCGGCTGTCCGTGTGTCCAACTGTCTGTCTGTCTGTCGATTTGGCATCCTGGCGCTAAACGAAACCTGCGAGCGGCAACAATGCGATAAATAACCCGGCAGCTAATTTAAATGGCGTGGCCAATGCAGGCCTGCAAAGCGGCCATAAAAACCCAATCGAAACTAGATCTGATTAACTTTGATTTATCGTAGGCGGCGGCAGCGTTGCCGCTAAATTTAGCTCAGCTGCAAAATGCAGCCAGCAGCTGAGTATCTCTCGCAGAAGATACTGCCAAACAAACTGCAGCTCCAGCTTCAGCCTCAGCTTCAGCCTTAGCATTGGCTTCAGTTGAATCCTCAGCTTCATTAGGCTGCGGTTAAAAGGGCAACGCAGACCTTTTGAATTGAATTGTAGATCGCGTCTGGGCGTCAGTTTGAGTAATGTGGAGGCGTCGCCTTGCGGCAAGCAGGTCACATATTTGCACTTTGACTGTCAGTGTTGCCACCCGAGTGTCTGCCTGCTTCTGGCCAAGTTTAATGCCCTTAACGGCCTTGTTAGCGCAACTTCCTCAAACTTGAAAACAACAAAAAATAAAATAAAATAAAAACTTTTCCAGCAATTTGCATGTAAATCGTTGACATTATTTTTGAGTCTCGTCAAGCCGCTCTTTCACAGTTATGAGCCACTCACGACTCTAACGTCCTACACTAGAAAAGCATTTTTCTTTTCACAGTCATTTCATTAGCATAACAAAAAGGTGGGGCCTGGATAAATGTTGTTTCCTGACTGAGATGAAGGTGAAGATTTTGACGATGCCTGCTGCTGTCAGCGTACTAAAATCTGAAATTCTAAGTGGCGCCGTCTCACAGATTAGATTTCAACAATATATATGTATATATATATATATCTGAGTCGGAATTTTGACAAAGAGCAGCTGAAAATGCTGAAAGGTTCAATGCCACTCTGTGGCATAATAAACGACAACAATCGAAATTCGCATGTCGCGCATAAATCGCATGCAAAACGCGCATTATTCGCATGACATGCCGGAATGGCGAGGATGGAGGGGGTGATGTAATTTGTCAGTAAATAATTAAAAAAACAAACGCAATTAAGCCGCTAACAAGTCATATATGAATATGGCATAAATTAATCTTCAGTAGCACAACAGATACAAAAGTTTTGCATTCGCTAAAGTATCTGTCAGATACGCGCTCAACAAAACGATCGGTTCGACTTGGTTCGATTCGGTTCGGCGCCATCGACATTGATCTTGGCACATGTTCACTTTAATTAGGCTGACAGGCACAACCGGAGTATTGTCCATTAAAGCATAAAATGAGAAAAATGTACTAAAAAAAATGTATTAAATAAAAATTCTTCGGTTTATCGGTTTTCGGATTTCGCTTTTCGCTGTTTTCCGTTTCATTTGCGTATGCATTTACAACTTGTTGCCCAACACTTTTTAATCAGTCTGACAACACACTGTTAAGGTCACCACGGATCACATTAATTACAGAAATCCGCAACACGTACTGCCCATTAAAGATCGCTTATTTGGCTGCACTGAATATGCTAATGAGAACTACAAAACGCGACACTAAAACGCACATCCAATTAGCTGATTGTGCGATACGTGTTTTGGCAATGATTTGCCAAATAGAACGGGGGTGTGGGGACGGAGGGTGGGCCAACTCCGTTATTGTGAATTATGCGATCGATGCATGAGCTGCAGATACTTATACAAATATGTCGGTCAATGGAACAAGTGCGTAAATTTAAAATAGTACTTAAACTACATACATATGTATGTGATAAGCATTGAGTGCATCACAACTGACATCGACGAATATTCTATTCACTTCTATAGTCTCTGTTGGCTACAGATATGTTTGTTATTCGTCTTAAGCTTGCCAGCTGACTTTGAGTAAGTTGTTGATACAAGTTGAAATCAAGTCATTTTGTTGCCAACTTCACTGATCTTTTTCACTACTTGCATGTTTTCCTTCTTGGGCTAGAAGCAAAGCAGCCGTTTTCAGATTTTGTGTCTAGCTAGAGTTACAATTTATTTAAAATTTGTATATATATAATATACAATATTTATATATATATACCTTATTTCTTGTATTTTCTTATGTTTTTCATATTTACTTTACTTGATTTAAATTTCTCCTTCCAAAGAGGCTCTTTGGAGCAGACCACCCACTAATGGGTGAAGCAATATTGTAATTTACAAACAAGCTGCTTTTTTCACACGCTTTCTTTGTCGTTAAGCCAAGTAAATAAAGTGTGTATTAAATGTCTGGAAAAGTTATAATACCCGCTGCACATAAATCGCTGTGTGAGCCGCAGACAGAAAACAAATATCAATCATGTTATATGTCTTGCTAACAAGCTACAAGTACTTGAGGCCAAGTAGTGAGTGTGTGGGATTGAGATTGAGATTTAATATGAAGATGGGCGCTTATCAATGCTACACGCACAAAGGCCAACAAATTAAAAACCATAAATTTAATGGGTGATCATAAAAATGCACTTGACTGGGAAACAGAAACAGAAACAGGAGCAGCAGCAGCAGCAGCGACGTTGACGACAATTACGTTGCCAGTGGCTGCAAGCGAGAGACTACTGTAGCTGCCTGCCAGTGTATGAAGTACACAATAAGTACAAATTATAGATATATACGGATCTTGGTGATAATCCAGTGGCGCACTTGGCTTACCACACATAATGCACAGAGGAACATAAAAACCAACCGCAACTGCAACGATCTCAAGTGCCACATTTCTTATGCCGCCTTCCGGTTTTTTTTTGCCTTGTGTTCTTTCCTTTTGTTTATGCCAAAAATCTAATTATGAGTGTGTGTGTGTGTGTGTCTGCTGCACACATGTGTTTTAACTGCATTCCTCATAAAATTTATGCACTATTTATCTAAAAAATTTTATGATAAATGTATCTGAAATAATTTGCCAGTTTAAATTAAGTGCATTGAAGAATGTACAACTACAGAAATATTTACGTTGATAGCTTTTAAAAAATGAATATGTAAATATAAATTTACAAATGTAATTATAATTTTCATATAAATCTGTCTGCAAGAATTACTTATTAGCATTATTTTGCATGCAACAAAAAACTCGTAATACAGCAGAAATGACGTTGCAACTTCAGAGATCAATGCAATGTTTGTTTGATGTTTTCCCATTTTATTTATTTATTTTTTATTTTGTGTATTATTTCATCTATGTGGCAATTGAAGAGCAATAAGCTATTGATCTTGTCGTTGCTGTCACAGACTGTGGGTCAGTTTGTCAATCTCTGGAGCAATCAACGGCGAGTTCAGCACACATTTGTGTGTTAGGAGTGTCTCCAATCAAGGCGTATTGGAGTTCGACTCCTATGCCTTACTAACTTACTGCCAATTTGATCGGCAATCAAGCGAGTCAGCGAATGAGTGAATCAGCGTCAAATGATAGGCAATTGTATGTGGCTCGTAGTGCTTTATAAATTCAATGATCATTATGCAAAATTCCGTAGCACAGGGTCATTAACTGGCCGCAGCGCGTTGACTTCTGCGGTCAAATTCATAAATCAGCTGCCCTCCAACTATATAACACACTCCTGCAATTGAACAGGAATGCAGTCGTAGCTCTTAAGATAGATCGCAGTCGCTGGCGAAGTTGCAGTTACAGATAAATTGATGATATGAGGCGGGCGCAGCTGGTCGACTTCTAAAACAAGATCCATTGACTAATAGTGTTAGATTTGCGCACTGCCGATAAGCGTTTTGTTGCCCAGTCGAAAAAACCAGCTCGCCAATTGTCATCAATTATATTGATTAATAGTGTTTTAATCTTTGGGCCTCCGTCCGCCCCCAACATAATTGTACTACGTATTTAGAACACTGAAAACTATAAAGCGCGAAGTATTTACATTATAATTGCCAAACAAGTCAACTTTAATCCAAGCCGAGCTTAATATGCCAATCCTTATCGGTCAATGGCCCGGCGATTCTGATAAGAGTCAGCCAAATTTGATGATGTTCCAAATTGATAATTGTCAGGTGACTTTTACCACATACGCTAATTTACGTTATCAGGAAAGCAGCTACCTACAACAATTTACGGTTTAAGAGTTCAGTTCTTAGATCACACACGTGTCTTCTATATAACATTTGAAAGCTGCTAGGGAAAGCTGCTAACGTACTCAACAACTTTTATAAAGCATTTTTTTTTACATTTTTATATTTAAAAAATATATTTTATAAGCTTTTCAAATGCAATGCTTAAAAGTCATATTGAATATTCTGACAAAATGCTGGCAATTTTAAGGCTAAGCCAAAACAGGAATGATGATTTCTAATTAATATGTTCCATTTTGCATATTATGACACTTAAGGCTTATTAAAGAATTAAATTAGGCATGTTAATAAAATAAAATGAACTGAAGAGCATCTCGAAAACGCGTGTGCGTTTTAAGATGCTTGAAAATGTGTTCGCAATACGCGCGTGTGTGAATTATTTGGCTGCCACTTGTGCCAATTTGTCTATAGTATACACACACACACTCATCTGCATATAAACAAATAAGTAGCAATAGACATTTTGTTGCAATAGATACATAAGATTGCTCTGCGCTGCTTTCTCGAGCGTTTCGGCGTGTTTATTCAATTAGCGTCTTTGCATTTAGTGGTTTTGTAGATATTGTTTGCCGGTTGAGCTGCCTTTGAACTGCACAACAGCAACAAACAACAACAACAGCAACAACAACAACCACATCGATGTCTGTGTATCTAGAAGCAGCAGACATAATTGTGGGCCATTTATCATGGGGCGGTTGGCAATGCGGAGACAACGCACTGACAACTCAATGAGCAAAGCGGGCAAACGCGCTACGCAATCAGCTCGAATTAACACACCTACGGCACGTAGAGGAGCCGCCAGAATCAGTACCAGAATCGGAATCAGAATCGGAGCCAGGCTCAGTGCCAAGATCGAGCCACCTGCCGCTGGGCCAAGTTCAGGACTTGGCCCTGTTTTTGCCATTTAAATGCAGACAAAGTAATTTTTTACGCAGCGCGCGCGCTGATTAAAATGGATTTTATAAATTATGCAGTCGAGTCCGGCGGCGACGGGGCGATTAAAATCGCCTCGCTGCAGTCGCGTTGGCGGCGGCGCTAACAAAGCTGCTGCTGCAGTTGTTAGCCAAGTCTACGTGCGCACTTTGGCTAATAGATAGATTTATCACTTGACTTGACTAGGCTGCTTGTTATTTTTTATTTTCTCTTTACTTCTTTTTTTTTTTTGTTTTGCTTGTTTGCTATTTCAATTTTCATTTCACTTCATTTGCACGCCGCGTCAATTTGGCTAGAATCGCGCATTATTTATGCTCCCAAATCGCGATGTCCGATTCCTGTTAACCAATTCAATTCGCGCTTTGTCTTTGCCTTTTCCATTTTAATTTATTGCTTTTAAATTGCAATTTCTTGTTTGGCCGCTGCAAGAGTTTTAGCCATCTTCTTCTACTATCCGGCACTCTGGGCTCTTTCCGTCCAATTTTTTTCACACCTAAAGTGTAACGCATTTTGAGCTCTCAAAGTGCTTTTCTATTAGCATGTGGCAAGCCACATTTCTATGTATGCATTTGTATGTGAAAGAGGCCAGTTTTCGTTTTGATTTGTGTACAACTTGATCCAGAGATCACGTGAGGCTTTAAGCCGATAACGGTTAGTTCTCACAGAGCTTTCCCGCTGATTTCCAGCAAATAAAAAATACATTATTGATGAATTGCCATGCTTAAAATGATTTCAGTTCAAGCTAAACTAGCAACGAAGTTATTATAACCTTTATTTACCTTTTCTTAAATATCAATTTAATTATACACACTCAATTTTGATGATTTGTAACTTGTAATTTAATTTAAAATTTTATTTTAAAATTTGCATTTATTTTTTAAATTGTGAACTGTCTATACAAAATAAATAAATTAAATAAATGCACTTGAGCAACACAAAAATATATGTGTTAAGACAAAATGTTCGATTTGCCTTAAAAGCATTTAAATTAAGAAAGCTTTTAGCGCCCTTAGACAATACAAAAATCTAAATAATAAATTAATAAATTTGTAATCATTAGCTTTTATAAAAAATGAAAAAGATAAATCACTTAGACAGCATATTGATAAGCAATGCTAATTATAATAAGCTACAGCATTTTTTAATGCCTTTTAAAATCAATAAAAAATATTTTTTTTTTTATCTCGCCAATTTTATAAATTCCCATTAAATCAAAAAAAAAAATCGTTAAGAGGATTAAGACATTGATTACTAAACTGATTTAGCAAGCCATTAGGTAGTGTATTATATTTAAATCTGTGTATTGCTTCACATTGGCTTACAAGCACATAAAATCGGTCAAGTTAATTCACAGAAAATTGTGCATACGCCGCATGCGTCAAAATAGGCATTAAAAAAAGGAAATTACATGCTGTTATTGACAATGCAGTCCCCCAAAAATTTCATACAACTGCCAAAGAAGAGATCGCAAGTTAAATTAAATAAAACAAGTTCAGAGATCGAACAGGCCGAAAGAAAGCTCTGCACGATTGTTCGGTGATTTAACGAAATGCCCAATTAATGGAATTAATTTTTGTGGCATGCGCCCGCCTTACATATCAATTAAGCAGCGAGAGCCAAGGACCGCCCAGACGTGGCAAACATTTGTCTTCATTAGGCCGGGCCACGATACAAATCAATCTGCCAAATCAAAATGCAACAGCATCCATTTGTGCTAGTGTATTTGTGGCAAGTAGACAAATGTAAATATCGACTGACCAGGCTGATGTAATGCCACAGATAGGCATTGATTTCTTTTGCCAACTGTGTGGAAAGCCAGCCCAACGCAACAACACCACAATAACAACAAGAACAACAACAATCAAAGCTAACACACATAAACGACATCGGCAAGTGCTGATAGGCAAATCAACAGGTTCAACAGGCGCCGCTGGAAAAACTGGTAGTCAGGCGCTCAGAGAGACTCAATCAAAGAAAAACGTAACGAAATGAATTGAATTGATAGCAGAGCTTTAGCGAGCAGTGGGAGGGGGGGAGGGGGGGGAGGGAGAAGCTTATCACATTGAATCGCATTGAATTTAATTTAATCAAAACACCGTTAGGCATACACACACCCAGGTGAAGATCACTATCTGTTATACTTGTCAGCTTGCCGAGGAATTTCAACGCAATTAAAACTTGGAGAGCAAAAGAACTTGGCATGCATGTAAATAAAAACACAGCCAGTCGCTGATTGATGTTCTCGGCGTTTTCAGCGCCCATTTAAGTGAAAATCCTCTAGATCTTAGATGCTACAAATGCTCTCAGTCATCGATTATAACCAGTCAGCAGACAGACGGTCAGACACACTGCAGTGTTGTCTGGAAGAAACTAAAAACTGGGCAGCTGCTGCTTAGACACCCACTTTTAATACTTTAATGGTGCATAATTGAGGCAGCCCTCTAAGTACGTCACTTAAGATATATAGAGATATATCCCCAAAAAAAAAAAAAACAAAAAAAACGACAGCTGGCATTTCCACAGAACACCCACGACTCACGACTGAATAAAAATAAAATGCAAGTTGTGCATGTAAACGACTTGAGTTAAGCACTCACTGATTATCGCTTCATTGAAGACAACATTTCACTTTCGTTTTCTTTTTATTCTAATAAGATTAACCCTTAGGCATGCTCTCAATCCAATGGGTTAATCCTGCCATGCGGGTGAATGTCGCAGCGTCTGCCAGTGTCAAACAGCGTTGATGGGTGAATGGTGTTGCTGAAAGCACTGTTTAAAATTAACTCAATGTGCTTACAGTTTCACGTTTGCTTAAATATTATCTGAGACATCTTGTATATATTGAAAATAATATATTTGCTCAGACTGAATCAATCTAGAGATGCAACAAAATTAGTTCAGTCTTGTTTAAGCTCAAAAGATTAAGCTAGAACATTTGCATAGGCTTAGCGAGCTATACAAAAGCTATTTCTTTCCATTCTACAATAATCAAAAAATGAAGCAACGCAAAAATAAATATGATATTTATTTTATTTAAATTTTATATTGCAATAAATTAAATTATTTCAAGAATCAATCTGTAGAACAGACCCTAACCAAATAGTGTGCCACAGCTTTGGAATAGTTACAAACTCCTATTGTGACCCTTTGGAGTTGTATTCAAATTTGCTTTATTAATATTAATGTCCACAACTCGGTCAACAGGTAATGGACATAATTAATTATTGCCAGTCTTATAAAATTGGTTCATTCCCGTAACAGTTGGATTGGGCTTACAAATTTTCATTTCAACAATTCATAATGGAAACAATGAATCTATGCATATATATTTTTAGTAAACATATTTGATAAATAGCCAATGTTCAAGGTCTGAAAAACACTTTGAATATACTTTTATACACTGGAATGTGCTATTTGTGACGTATGAGCTGGCAACAGGCGTAGTTATTGTTGTATTTACTGTATTTTTCGCGGAGCACCCATAGATCACGGCGTCGTCTATCCTCTGTCGTCTGTCGCCCGGTCGTGAGGTGATTTGGTTGTGTGGGCGTACGCAGTAGTAGAACAAACTGTCAGAGCTGTCAGAGTCGTTGCAATGGTAATTAGCATAGCACCCCACGTTTGAGGAGGGGACAATGCGAACTCCCGTGACATTTGTCAACAATCTGTCCGAAACGAAATGCGCAACTCTGCTCTGTGGCCTGGCCATAAATTTTGATATCTTTGCGGACCAACACAGCACAATGTCAGTTGCAGTGTGGCTAACATTAAATGGCCACATTCAAAATGTTTTATGGTACCACCAGATCGGCTAGCGATATGCGATATCAGTGTGTAACAGCGCACCACCGAGTGGTCAATTAGTGGGACACGATTTCGGTAGGCATTTCGTTTATATATACAATGTATAAAAATATATATTTGTTAAAACTTTATTACTTCTTTTGTGCAATAACAAATTGTGGTCTTTTTAGCTGGCCATAAACTGGGTCACACGCTTCAGAGAGGCGCATTCAACTAAAGTCAAATGAAGTAATCGAAACAAGTTGCAAAATTACTGGCAACAAAAAGGGGGAAAAAACAGAAGAAAAAAAACAGAAAGAAAGGCAGCAAGTACAAGTTAACAAGTTGTACGGCCCCGGGGCCCCACTTTCAATTGTCGCACAGCGGGACAGGAGAGCTGGAGAGCTCAGAACCGACAGCGATTCAGAGTCTGAAGTGGTCAGCAATTTTGATGCGACCAAATTGGACGGATTTTTTTCCTTTTAAATTGATTGTCCCCCGTCCACGTGGGTGGGCGACTTTTTCCTTTACTGGGTCCCAAACTATAGCTGAGCTTCAATTTATAAGTTTGTTGACTTGTCTTACATAAATACCCTTTAAAAAGACTTGGTAATTGTGTACAGCATTTATGGCAGCATTCCTGATTATTGTTACAGATTGAGTACACCTATTTAGATCGACAATAAATAGTTTTATATCATTATTTAATGTCACCTAATAACAGCCGATACAGAAAAATACAAAAAGTAAAAAAATAAATGAAGTTAATTAATTTAATATTTAACTTTTACAAAAATTAATTTATATTCGATTTCCGGGGGAAATCCAAGTAGAAGAAACATAAAATGCAATTAGTTCGAATTAGGTAAGCTTTTCAATCACATAGCTGTTAAATGCTTTTATTCACGACATAAGGGGTTTAAATTAAGATCTTAGATTAGACACTTGTTATTTGCTTTCATAAAAATCGTTATATATGCAAATGTTTACACATATGCTTATCTAATTGAATGCAAAAACAATAAATAAAGTAATGAATAATTAGATTATGTAAGTAACCTTTAAGAACTTACACATAATAGAACATTCGTTCGAAGATTTATATAAATAAAACATTTTATGTTGTATTTCCTGTTTGTGATGCAAGTGTGTCCCTCATTCGCCAATTCTCGTTTAAATGTTCTTTATTATGCCAGTTCCTTACTGGGTCAGTGGTTTTGCCTGGGTTTATCAAGCAGCTTATTATGCAATTGCCCCACTCACATTTAAGCTGGCCATTAAAATCGAACTGCTGTGCAGCTCGAGCAGTTTATCTGCTCCTCAATTAAAGATGTTTGCCCTGGCAATTGACTAGCTAGACATCCATGGCAAGATCGCCTACACACACTCGACGTGTGTGTTGTATGTTTAGTCCGTGTAAATAGTAAAAGGCCGCATTTGGTGTTTGGGTAAATTAGCAAGATCGTTAAAAACCATAGCATGGCCATAGCCATTGGGCAGCTCTAATCGTCAGTTGATCTGTCGATCTGTCTGTCCATTTGTCTATTAGGCCCGCAATCACTAAAGGATGCCATTGAAAACAAACAAGTTGCACTCGTTCCACGCTTTACACTGCACGTTGCATGTTGCACGCTGGACGCTTGACGCTGAAGATGCCAGCCAGCTGGTCTTCTTAGCTCATAAAATGCATTTTTTGCCACAGTCCCACGGAAGCATTTCGCCGCTGTCTGGCGAAAGTGTTTGATCTTAATGGACGGGATCATATTGAGTATTAAGCACTCGACTCATAAAGACTTTGAGTTAGAATTGTGATGAAATTAATGTGGTCATTCATTTGCTAGGCACTTAAAAACCCTCACTTTTAGTCTGCTCATAAAATATGATAATTAATATAAGTATTTTCAATTAAAAAGCACCATTTTGGTAATGCGAAAATTAGCATAATGAAAACTTTGTAATAGATAACTGGGAAAAGTTAAGTTTTGGTCAGAATATTGAAATGTAACAAATTTAATTACTTCACTTAAGCTTTTATTTATGTGTAGAGGAGTTTTGAAAAATATATTTTAATTACCTTTCTTAACATATTATTGAAAATGATACTATCAGAAAAATGCACAATTCACGAATTAATAGTGTTTTGGCTTATAAGGCCTATTTCCATTTGATGAAGGTGCAAGGTGAACAATAACTTTGAAAAATTACTATATCTGCCAAGTAATGTTTGCAAATCACAATATTATGATTTTTTATGATCAGTGTGATAAGAACTAACCATTTTGTTTGTAAACATTTGTGCGAATTACTAATAATAATCAAGTGCTGAGCTAAACTTATCTGTAGGCACAAATATACATGATTTATCATGTGTGTGGCAGTATGCCGATGCAAGTTCAAGCACCCACAGTTGCCACAGCGGCTCTCCCTTGCGCCGCTTGACCCTTTCGGCGGCTCAATCAGCAAACCATTCAGACTTCCTCATTGAATGGCATATCACAAATGTCCATTTGGAAGAGAATTCAACGGTGGCAACTAATTGAAACTCATTGTTCATTTTGACGCGCATCAATTGCCCAGTTACGGTGCCTCCCCAGCTCGAACTATAGTTCCTAGAGAACCCATGCAATTGACACTTTCCAATTGCACCTCTAAATAGCTACAACTGAGAGAAAGATAGATAGACTGAGAGAGAGAGAGGGAGACAAAGAGCCCGCACACACCTTTAGTTTGGTTATGCGGCGGGCGTCAATTAGTTTAAATAAAGCGGCTACATCGGCAAGTCAATGGCCCAGCCATATACAGACAGTACAAGTATACACAGAAAAAAATTCAGAAAAAATACATAAATTGCATCTGAATGTTTATTAATAAAATTACAAACAAAATGGCTGATTGACTGATTGAATATGCATATAAAATAACGAAGCAAATATCAAGTACAAATAATGTTATGAAAATGTTATGTAATTTAATATGCAATTTTCACAAATATTGTTGAGTGTAATTTTTAAATTACTTTAAGCTGAATAACATAAGTGAGTGAGGTTTAACATTGAATTAAATTTAAAAAATAAAATAAAAGGAAAATATTGAAAGGCAAATTGTTTACTGTGTAACATATGGATACCCAGTGCTGGAGAGCAGACCTGATACCAGACGCACGTCTCGTCGCGTCTCGTGGCACGCATGCCATTAGAATTTTTGTATACACTGCAAGCACACACACGCGAACGACACACTGTGTGTGTCATCACCTCAATTGGGTACACTTCCTACTTGTAAGATACAAATGTATCTGCAAGATACGCCAGCACTGACAAGGCGCGCTCCGGCAGCACAGTGCCATTAGGCAAGCGCTTAACATTTTTTTTTCTCCATTTTTTTTTTTCTGTCGATTGCGCGACTTTTCACTTTTCCAACGGAAGTCATTTGGCCGCTTCAGTTAATATTGCGCTCACAACCCGCACACCCCTCGTTTTCCAAGCCGTTCTCTTTATCAGCGCAAATTGCACGCACTTAACCCGCTTCCAGTTGTACTGTGGTCGTATGTGGATCGGGTTTTCCAGCCTGTACAAAATGTGCCGCCCGACGTCGCCTCGAGCGATGTTTATTGCCATTGGCATGTGTTGCGACGCATATTAAGAGCCGCCAGTGTCCTACGCTTCATGCATCACAAATACATCAAGAGTCAAAAAAAAAAAAAAAAGGAAACTAAAAAACAGAACGTTTTTTATGCTATTTTGTTTATTTCTTTCTTTTTTTTTGCACAGCATAGATTAGCTTGGCAATTTGTCGATTGCCGTAAACTTGAGCTATTAAGTGCGAACATATCTATGCGTAAGCTGCACTTGCCAAGAGGCGTTTTGGATGCCTAGGTGGGTATACGAGAGAGCTTGTGGTGTTTGGTGATTGCCTGGGTGGCTTGCTATGCTACGGCTTTCATTTTTAAACCGGATTCAGAGTATGCGATGTAACTGAAAATTTGTTATTTTGTGCGCGTGTGCGGCGTCCAACTCAAACAATTGTTGTTGCAGTGAAACGGTCATTAATATATCATTTACAAACCGGCGAATTGTCGCTAATAAATTGTTTCGACTTGCCAAGGAATACTACAAGAGATATGTATGCAAATATGTAATTCTTAACAGGCGGCCGCCACGCAAATAGCCCTGCCACTGTGTGGGTTGCGTTTGGGAAATGCATGGGGAAAACTCAAGGTAGGCGCAGTACAAGTTGTCCTTAGTGAGGAAGCTTGTAAATGGATAACATGTCGTTGGAAAACTGCTTACTAATAAATAATACAAGGCTTGTACAAGAGCCTACTCGATATTGAAATTTCGTCAAGATTGGGCGGAAGACCATTTTCCATGACTAAATACATAATTTCATTGGAAAAATATTGTATAAAATCGTCTTAACAAAATTAAATAAGAAATAAAATCCTTCCTACACAAAAACACACCTCACAAAAAAAAAATGTGCATAATTTGACAGATTTGTAACAAATTACCGGAAAAGATTACGCAAAATCAAATCTAAAAAGGACAAATATTTATGTTTGAAACTTATCTGGATGGAATGATGGCTGTGAATTTCTTCCGGAAGACAAAATTCAGACTAGTTTCGGGGTATATTGGAGTGTAAGAAATATAAACCACTTGACCTTGGTTCGAAGAAAGACATTTATATTTATGTATATACATAAGTTTTACTAATTACTAAATATAATCGTATAAATTTGAACCCCAAGTTCATAAGTTCACCTCTTCCCGGAAGATGTATTCAATTTGAGTCTGACGTTTGCTCACGACCCACCCAAACACAAAACATGGAGTCGTATAACATTGCTCCCTACACCTTTCCAACATCTTTCCAACATCTTTCGAAAACGGTGCACTATGTAAAGCACACACACTTTCTATACACACTCACAACTGTGAATTGAGATACTTTACACACACCATTTGCTTAATTTTTCTCTCGGTTTTCGTTTCGTTTGATTTGGTTCGCATACCAGCGCGATAATTTTTACCAAACGATATTTGTATATACATATGTACATACGTACTCCCCATACCAGCACGTTCATGGTCATTCGAGTCGTAAATCTAGTGGCTGAGACACACGTCTCGCCCAAGCCAAAATAACAAAATACTGAAACTGAGACTCGGGAAAATTTGGGTTAGCCGCAGAGAGCTCATGAAACTCGAGTGGAAAATCGGCCAACATCACAGAGAGCAACAAGTGGTAAAAACGGACAAAACATGGCCACCTACAAGTCTTGGCCAGCAATTCATTGCTGTATGCATTACACACCAATAACTGGATCAATTCATTTAGCCAATTTGCATTGCCCAGCTAAAAGTTGTTCAAGTTGCTCTTGTTGATGTTTGTTTTTGCTGTTGCTCTGTTTGAGTTTTGGTAACTAAGAGGCACACGACGATTGGACCAGAGTGGCCGTCGCTAAAATGCCAATATTAATCAAAGTGCAAGTGTTTCGACTAATTCGACTGAATTGATAAGAGAGCTCACTATCTACAACATTACTCAAATGTTTGGCATTCGACTAATTTATGACTCATTTCCCAAAATTTTGAGCTGACGAAATTTCATTGCGTGCACTGGCGCCTGGTATTTCCCCATGCACAATTGTAACTCATATACCTGCCCAGCCATAAATAGCATATCGGACACAAAGGGGAAGCTATCACTTGATTGTTCATATTGACTTACATAGTACCACATACATTGTAGTCGAAATTGTGTCAGGCTATCGTTTGTAGTGCCGGGGATTATAAATTAATTGAACTCTAATTAGCAATCGCGTGCGCTATCGTAAACCTATAAAGAAACTAGCACGAAATGCTCTATCCATGGTACAACGAACTTTGGATGCTTTGTAGATAAGGTTTTCTTTTGCTGTATTCCTTAAAAAACGTTAATCATATTGGGCATAAGGCAGTACCGTGACATATGCGTATTTATATTACTGACCAAATCTTTAAGATACGTTAAGATTGATTGTTAATATGTTACATTAGTCTGATTTTTCTATTTGGATCTTTTCTGGGTTTCCTTAATTCTTGCAAAAAAAGTTTGATAATTTTACATTTTAATTATATTTTAGTTTATTTATTTATATTCATTTTAGATTTAATTACTCCCTTTTAATAGTAAATAATTTAATTTGTAACTTTAATATTAATTTTAAGTTTAACTTACAATTTGCTTTAAATAAATATATTATAACTGTGTTTTTATGTCATAATTTATTTTTGTTTTATATTTTGTAAGTAGTTTGTTACTAAATAGCATTGGAACCAAAGGCTTTGTCCGCAAACAGTAAAATCAACACATCAATAAATAAATAGCTTAACTTTTTTATGACAGTAAAACAATGTCTTTAAAGAGTGAGAAAAGAATTAATTCACTTTTATGGAAGGGTATAAATAATATTCTAAAACAGTTAGTAGAGGATTAAAATACATTCATGGCAGGTTATAATCATATCATTGATAAGCTATCTTGTCAGCAAATCTAAAAATTTAAGATATGCTGCTATGCATTTTACAACAAAATCTTAGAAGCTAACTAACTAATTGCACTTATTAAAAATGTTGTTAAATCAATTCGCACTCATTGTGGGTAAATTATCTTCAATTACAAATTGCGCATTCGCCGCATTAGCCAATCCACCTTGCTTAAAAAACTTATTAAGCATGTTCAACATTTAATGTTCATACAATAAATTTTAGATTTCAGTAGTTGTTGTTGCTGTTCGATTTTCTTGTAGTTTCGGTTTCTGTGTCAATGTTTTTGCCACTGGGCAGTGGTCAATATGTGACTGGCTGCTGGTTTTTTGGACTGGGTTGAAAATTAATTGCTCGTAAAAATGCTTGTAAAACAACGAAAACGACAACGAAATAACAACAACAGCACAAGAGACAGCAGCCAGCAGCTTGGCAACAACTGCGTGCAAAATATCATTAATCAAGATAATTTATATAGGCTGGTCAGCTTCATAAATATTTCGATCCAGTCGGGTAGGCTTACAAATTTTATACGAACTTTGCGCATGAATTAACAATCTTGTCAATGAAGTTACTTGATTTTTTTTTTTTCTTTTTCTTTAAAGTAACCCACTCGGCCATAAAATAAGTCAGTGGCTCTCAAATTGTGGGTGACTGCATGAGTTGTCTCTTGCCAGATAGTTTTAATGGCCTAGACCTTTTACGTAATCAAAAAGCAACAAAAAAAAAACACAAAACAAACACTTGATCAATTTCAAAGCGTTCAGTTCATTGCCACCAGTACTAAAAATAGCTTTGCCGGAAAACTTTTGCAGAAGCGCTCTGACACGAAGACATGAAGAGGAATGCGAAAAACCGACCGCCAACGCCAACTATATAAATCCGTGTGACATATTGCGTTGTCCGTTCTCAGTTTTAGTCAGTATACACTATACATAATCTTATCTAAAACAAAACACTTTCACGGCATTTCCATGCTGTCCCTATCCCACATAAATCACACACACAAGATGCGACAATGTGATGAGCCGTCTAGCTGACAATGGCACATCAAGTGGTGCAGCATCAGCACCACCTACGTAAATCGTCAGTGTCACTATCTACCAGCTACCTCATTCCACCATCTAACAAATTTGGGAACCATATCTAACATAAGACCTTCATTTTCAAGAAACTTTACTATTAATGTATCTAGATACAACTTGTGACGCATGGACTGGAAATATTTTTGGAAAAATATAATTTATTATAGTTTGTACAGAAATTATCTAATAATTCGCTAAGCTATCAACAAAATGTCTCATAAGATTTATTAACTCGAGCAAGAAGTTCATATGTAAGAAATAGTTTTGTTTATATTTGCTACTCGAAATTCGTAAATATAGATTTAAATTGAGATATATATATATTGTGATGTAAAATCTCAAAATTTTCATTTAACATGCAAATTAATATATGTATACTTCTTGTGACGTAACAGCACAAATTTGTTTTGTTATATCTAGATACATTTTTTGGAGTATCTTATGAAGTGGCAGCTAGCATGTTAATTAATTTATTGTATTATATGCTGAAAATCATATAATTTAGCTTTTAGGCTCTTTTGGACATACTACGTTGCCTCCTTTTGTGTTTATGATGTTGTGTTGAAATTCCCTTGAATAGCCCTTAAGCAAATGATTACAATATTAATCATGATAAACCTCTGGGGAGGAATTCACACAGTTTATGCAATTTGTCTGCGCCGGAATGGGCGCGTATATATATATATATATGTGTTTGTCTGTGTGTTTGTGTATCTGTTTGATGTCCAGCAGTTTTGGAAAGTTCTTACAGCAATAATTTACATGCTTATGCTCTGGGGATATAAAAATAACAATAATATAGTAATCGAACGAGAACAAAGCAATCATTTGTTGCCTTCTGCTCTTTGACACTTATAGACCAAATATTTTGGTGGACTGCCTGAAGGCAGTGTCTTTGATTAAGAAAAAAAAAAAATAAAATAAAATATTTCAAAAAATTTTGTACATATGGGCTTATAGTGGTATAAGCTAAAAGCAATTAACACACAAACCAAAAGGCGAGTGACAGTGAAAGTAACTAAAAACCACAACTCAAATCGATGCAAGTGTCTGACAACAACAGCAACAACTTCATCAACTCGCTGAAGACATGCCGTAAATTAAGTTATCAAAAAATCCGTCGGAAGCTTTTAGCATCTACGTTGCACAAAAGAAAACAGCTTCATCGTATGTATACAGTCAGAGGCCACTTCAGTTAACTTCACACCTCGCAACATGCTCCACGCACTACATCAGTCGCATAATTGCCCCCAGACGCAAAAGCAGACATAGTCGGGATCCGCCAAGTACTTGCTTGTACTGCCACTCTCATATATCATCATGAAAATATGCACGCCCCAGCATATTGCAAAGGGTTACGGTCCGGTCTGCGCTCTTTGGCAGTGTGGCAGTCACCGTTAGTCGCACTCACCACAGCCCACAGTTACCACTGCAACTTGAATGAAGTTGACTTTTGGAGGTCAACTGCTGGAAAATGCATGAAAATTTCAACAATTTTCTATAATTTGTTGCTAACAAATGTGGCACTCAGCACTTGACGGACACTTCAAATTGTAGGTTTTTGTAGATGACAGTCTTATCAAAGCGAGAGAAGCAACAGTTGTACTAATTGCTGATAAACTTGTTCTACAGAAGTTAAGAGTGCCTAAAGTGCGTGATTTCAGTACGAAAGTTCATAAAAAACTCACCAACTTCACGCAATAAATACAGCATTTGCTGTGAGAAAGTGGTTGAGTGGTGCTGGCTGCCGTCTATATATTGGGCAATTGCAGCGCCATAAAAATCATTTTCAGCTGCCTTATACACAAAAAAAAAAAAAAGTTTTTTTTTTTTGGCCCGAAAAGCACTTTTGGGTCTAAATCTTATCGTATTATCGCGCTTGAAGCAGGCGCATGAAATCAAATTAACACCCAAGCTTCAGCCAAACAACAACAACATAAATTTTGTATCAGCACACAACAACAACAACAGCAACCACATCTACACTATCTATGTGGCATCGCTGTGGCTGATGTCTCAATGATGATGCCGATGTTTGCGCGCGATAAAAACGCGCGCAAACCGGACGCAAGCCTTATTGCTACTTGTACAACAAGTTTTCGGTGTTTTTTTTTTGTCTGCTGCTTTTGTTATCAGTTTTGCAAATTGCCGCTGTACAAAGGAAGCAAAAAAGTAACATCTGATCAATATAAATAAAGCTGTAAATTAATTTGGATAACAAGTGGCCATAGGCCGATTGTTAATGGCAAAAAATAAAAATTTAAAATTAAAAGACATGCCGCCCGGTTATGCAAATGGGCGGCTTTGGGCGCTGACTCATGAGTAGGTAGCTAATCAGGTCGCTCAGTACATTAAAACAAGATTTATGCCAGCAATTCACTCACACTCACAAATAAATTTATATGGCAAATAATACAATAGATTTTTCTTTTGGGCGCCCGACACAACAGCAGATTGCCAAATCAAGTGTCTGACTTAATGATACTCAACATAAACAGCTCTGCTACAAATATTTTTGTTAAATTTTTTCGTAAATTTTTAAATTTTTCCTGTTTTTTTTCGTGTATTTGTTTTTAGCATCACCCCTTTCAAAACTTGAAGCATCTTACGCAGCTTTTTGCGTTTGGAAAAAAAAACACACACACACAAACACACATACAACATTATCTTTTTTATGAGAACTTTCAACTTGTGGGCGCTGCTGCGTGAGTGGGCGTGTGCGTAGCTAAAGTGATCTATATAGTCATATATGTGTGAATGTGTGTATATATGTTTGCAGGTATTTCAAATATTATGTATGACTGCGTATATACATTAGTTTATTTGCTTATTTATGTCGAACAAAAAACCTAAACAACATTTTCGGTTAGCTGCTTGAAGGAACACTTTGAGCAGCGGGGCGTCAGCTTTGAAGATCATCTAGACAGTCCCTTGCACATAAGGTCAAAGTTACAATCGTAAACATAAACTAAATTTAGCTAACGAGATTGAACTACATTTAAAAATGTCTCGACTGCACGTACATACATATACAGAGTAAGCTATTTCTGTATGTGTTTTATAAATATTCAAAATAGCAATTTATAAATGTAATTTTAAAGAGATTTTAATTTTAAGTAATACTTATTTGCTTCCCAAAACAATTTCATAACTTTCAAATTCCCTACTTGTGTTATTTATTTATATTTATTTTGAAATCTAAAATAGTTTTTATACTGACATAAATGTATCGTCACTATACTATTCAGTAATACTTATTTTCTATTGCAAACGATTCCACAACTTTCAAATAACATGCTTTTGCTATTTATATATTACTATTTTGAAATCTAAAACATATTTTATGGACCATCCGGCTGTCTGTATCTACCTTAACCCAGTCAGTTAGCCCAAATAGAATCAGTATTTGTGTGATATAATATGGATAATTCAAATATAGGTACTCACTGTAATCACTATGCTCGTTCTGTGTGCCATTTACAGTGCCGTCTGGCAGCAGTTGTAAGAAGCGATTCTTAATATATATCTGTACAATTCGCTTCTTTTCTTCCGAAACGGGGTTGGTTGAACGTTCGTTGCGATCTAAGTTGCTGGGATTATTGTTGTTCTTGTTGTTTTTGTTGTTGTTGTTGCTGCTGCTGCTGTTCATGTTGGGATTGTTGTTGTTACTGCTATTAATGGGTAGATTATTTCTAGAGTTATTCAGTCTTTTCGATTTCGAACCAATGAAATTGCTGTTGTTATTGTTATAGTTGCTGTTGCTGTTGCCAGCAGTAGCAACAGGCGATTGTTGCTGGTGCCTGTGATGCAATTGCTGATGATGCAAATGCTGATTCTGATGTCTAATGCTGCGCTCAGTGCGTGAGAGTATCGCTAAATGTTCACGTGGCGCCACCGAGAAGACAAAGCCCAGGGGATCTGAATGTTGAAGCTCATCAGCAATAGTTGTTGTTGAGCTGCTGCTGCTGTCGACGGGTGTTGTTGTTGTTGTTGATGTTGTTGTTGTGGTTGTTATTGTTGATGTATTCGTGTTAATGGCAGTTGGTTGAATTGTTGTGTTTAACGTTCGCATATTAAATTCAGCATTAATACTTTGATGTTGATCTATACTATTTTCACTCTTCAGCACTACGAGGCGACTATTACGACTATGATCACTTTGTATATAACTATTACTACTAGTATGAAATTGATAATTGCTATTGTTGCTGCTACTGTTATTGATATAATTAGTATTATTCATATTTATATTGTTTGTCCCTTGGTTCGAAGTCGTCCTTAGCGCTGGCATGGCAAACACCACATCCGACCAGGCTATGATAATCGAAAGGAGGGCGCCCAGCAGCGCCAGGGCCCTCCAATCCAAACGCAGGTTTCTTCGCATGTAAGATCACAACTACAGTTTAACAAGAGTCTTTGCGCTCTTGTTATTTACAAGTATTACTTGCTGCAGTTTTACTAGTTTCTTTTTTGTTTTTGTTTATAAAATTGTTACTGTTGCACTGTTGCTGTTGGGCACCGCCCCCTCAGTTTGTCAGTTGTTGCTGGGCGTGCGACACGCCCTTAAATATCGTTGAAACATATATACGCCCCGTTGCAAAACCAAAAAAAAAACCTTTACTTTCGATTCGTTGTTGGACCTTCTTTTTGTTGTTTCTTTTGTATTCGCTTTTATTAAAGAGTTCTTTGTGTTCCAGTTAAAATTCGCCGCTTGCTAGCAAGAAATTAGGTTATCATATCGTAGACTTTTTTAACACTTTTCAATTTGATAGCTTGTCCTTCCTTCTGCTGCTGTTTGTATTGCTGTTGTGGATCTTCATCTTCGTCTTCCCCGCTGATAATGCATCTTATCAACTTCAATGACTTCCGTGTCATGTCAGAGTAGTTTATCAGAAGTATTTCAAGACTTCTTTTCAAAAAACACAGCTGCTGTTTGCTGGTTCTTGCTTAGGTTCGTTATTGCAACAATATCATATTGCAGTATCAAAGCTGTAAATAGAGGTAAATAGATTTTATGTTAATGATGGATTCACAAACAACATGAAATCAAATACATAAATAAGAAGGGAGGAGACAACATCAATGTTTGGGGGCTCCCTTCATTGCAGACACATCGAAACTCTCCGATTTATTACTTAAGAAAAATAATTGCATATATCAAAACAATATTTTAAATAATTCTTTTAGTTTTCTTACAGGTCGCATAGCATGGATAATCAATTTAATAATTTATGTTAAAATTATCTTGCAATCATCATAGCAGTTATCTTACCGTACATTGTTCATGTATTTTATTTATCTTTATCTTTAGCACTTATGTTCCATAAATCTTCCAGCAACTACTTTACCACCTGCTATACATATATATATTTATTTATATGTATTAATATGAAGGCCCACAGTCTGTCATATGACATTTTAAGTGTATGTATCTCGTAGGTCTCTTCACACTCAAAAGTTATTGCATATTTGAATTGGCTTTGAAAATTCCAACGCTAGCATTTTAGATTAGTCGAATTGTATATAAATTCTTCAGTCTAAGCGCTTTTATACGCAATTTTGACATTTAATTAGTGTGCGGCTATATTAAGCGAATGCCTGACGACGTCGGCAAAGTGGCACATTTTATTTTTGGCAGCGCCTATCAGCGAACATACGCACCAAGAGCTACAAAAAGATACAATTGTATCTATGGGCTCGTCAAGTGGTCAGAGGGTTACATAAAACTCGCCCAAAAGGGAGACCGGCTGCTTAGGCAGTTATGCAAAAAACTCGGTGAAAATATCGAAACATCGAAATTGACTTTCCCTCAATCCAACACAAAAAGAGCGAAAGAGATAGAGAGAGAGAGAGAGAGGGAGAGAGAGAGTAAAATGAAAACAAATTTCAAAATGAAGCCATGCAAGGGAATAACTGAAGAGGCAGCGCGACTGGTGAATTGTTTAAAAATAAATGTGGCAACAAAAACAATTCGCGAATAAAACTGTGTCGAATTTGAAAATAATCACGCACTAATGCAGCAGCCGCAGCGACAAGTGTATATATGAGGTATACAATCAGGAAGTGGCGCAGGGCGTGCAACGTTGGGGGGGTGGGCGGTTGAGTGGCGTTGTCGTAGGCTGACTTTTTGGCACGTGTTCAGATGCCTACGCAGCAGCCACAGCAGCAGCGAGAAACAGTAGCCGCATTTTTTATGCAACGTTTAAGTGCATCTCCGTTTTAATTACAATAAACAACAAAAATGCAATTTCAGCAAGCTAAAATATATAACAGACAACTCATAAGTTCGTCTGACCATCCATTTTGTCTGTCTGGGACAAATTTCAAACATAAAGTTGTTAATTGCTTTCTGCTGCCGCGTCGTTGCACTGCTGATAATCAGTACACTCACACTCACACGCATACTTGCACACACCCCCTCACCCACCACTCGCACCACTTATGCAATGCCAAAGTCGTCGAAATTCAAATATGTTGTCGCAGCCACGAGAGCGCGTTTAAAAACGCACATAAATCGCATACAGTTACAGCTGCTGAAAAAGATGTCCAAAAATAAATAAGTAAGAAACGGCATTCGCATGCCAACGAAGTTACACACATACTTGAAGCCAGAGCTTAAAAAAAATCAGTGTGACTCTTAGTTTACAAAATAACTGTTTTAACATTACAAAAAAATTAAACAAATTAATTAAGTTAACGGAACGCAAATAAGAATGTAATAATATGTTTAAAGAATGATTTGCAACTTTAAGAATTTGTATATTTTTCGATGATCTTTCTAGAATTTTTTTTTTCAATTATAAAGGTCTGCATTGTAAGAAAATGTCACTTGGCTTGTAAGCAAGAACCTTATGGGCATTTATTACATGCATAACCCTTTGCCAACTCGGCTTGACTCTTTTATGCCTTTCACCCAACGGAAAACAACAGATGCCAAAACGCTGGCCCAGCAGCAGGCCAAAATGTATGCCAAGCGACGCCAAAAGTTTCATTCTGGTTGTCGTTTAAGCTGCCAGTTGGTAGAATTTATGTTAAATATTCTGTAAGGGCATCAAAAGGCCGCAGCCGCAGCGGCCACAACTGCAACAACAATAAAGGTACAACATAATAAAAAAAAATAACAAAAACTCAAAATATAAAGCCTAAAGAAAACTATTTAGGGACAAGCGACACATGTGTGCCAAGTTGTAAAAAACCAAATAACCAAAAATAGCTAAAAAAAAAAAAAATTAAAAAAAAGAGAGAAAAAGAGAGAAAAAAAGTTGTATGTAGATTGTAAATAAGGTAACACCTAGCAGTCGCGACGCGTCAGCCACAACACACAACTAAAATGTATCTTTTAATGATCGCAGTTCCGTTTCAGCTCGTCTCTCGCTCAATTCACAAGTTCACAAGACCCGGAGGCGTATAATCAACAAATTATGAACGGCATAAAACATAGTGCGTAAAATAATGATGGGCAGGTCATATCATATGATGCCAAGGAGCTGTGCCACTTGTGTGGCAACCTAATAATTGTTTTTGTTCGGCCACCCAAATTACCCTCACTGAGCACCGTTCCCGCCCTACTACCCAAAACCAACCCAAAATATTACGCGCCCAATTGAGAAAGCGAAAGTTTTCAGATAAGCAAAGCCAAATCTTATCGTATATATTTCCAACCTCCTCCTCCTCCTCCTCCTCCTCCTTCTCCAGACGCCTACTACTACTTCAAAACGCCAAAGACGACACTCCCCAAATTCATAACCCAAATTCAGAGCGCTGGCTTTGCGGCAGCTTTTATCAAATTTATGTTCAAATAGAAGTTAATTTAAGGCAAAAAAAAATATAATAACAATAAAATAGTACAATTCAATTGCTGACAACCAAAAATTTGAGTAACAAGAAAAGTGTGACTTTTAAATCGCCAACAAACAAGATAAACAAATCATTTTTCAATTTATTTGTGGAATTTTCCTTTTTCTTTAATAAAATAGAAATAGTTGTGTTTCCAAGTGTATTATCAATAATAACCATTTATAAGGAAACTTACAACTCTTTTCTTAAGCCAATTCATCTCATTCCAACGTTTAATATGTAAATTAAGAAAACTCGTCTCATTTCGAATTTTAATATATAGATTAAGTAAATTCATTTTATCACACGCTTAACGACAATTTGCCAGTATCAAAAAACTATAAAATCACTTATTTATATGCAAGCAATAAAGTAAGCAATCAAATCTCTAGAAAGAGTTCTTGATTACCCAGCATACGTATACATACATTCAAGCAAAATTCAGTTTTCGGAGGTTTAATTGATTACTGAAAGCCCAACTATTGGCAAATGGGCCGTAGATATACTCATTGAACTGTGTGTCGTGGATTAAGTGCCCCAAAATGTATACACTTCAAGTGGATGAGACATTTGCTTTTGTTGTTTCTATTCCAGAAGGTTTCGCTACTAGGTCTGACAGTAGTTTTTGGGAAAGTATCGCCACGGATCGCTGAGGCAAACTGGTCGGCAATAAATCTGAAAAAACTGCGCAACTTAATTAGTTCACGTCAGAGGCGACTCGAAAACAACAACACTGGCCATATACTGAGCGAGCCCCCCTTCTTAAAAAATGTATCACCTAAGCAACATCTAAAATTCAAATGAGACTATTTGGCATTTGTGCTTGTGGCGAACGTCGGTCAGTGCTATTTGTATGCAAATCTTTACATTTACTACTTAGTTTTTCAAATTAAATTAATATGAGCTGCTGAGTATACTTATTTATATATATATATATATATATATATAAATTTATATTTATTATAGTCTATTAATATTAATATGTATATAAGAAAATAACGGAAGACTGCTTCGTTGAATATTTGAGAGTTATATTTATGTTTTTTTATTATAATTATTGCATTGTATATTGTTTATTTTTGTTGAAATGCGTATTGTTGTTTGTTGTGTTCGTTTTAATGTTGTTTTCATCACATTTGGCGTCATTAACTTAATTTATTTTGTTTTCAATGAAATTACTTTATTTAAATAACCAAATAAGAAACGAGTTTAATCTACGACAATCCTGTCCTATAAAAATAAAAAACGATAAAACCGCTACATAAAGTCATTTGGATTTTAGACAATATATTTTGTGGATTATTATTATGGTGTTCAACTATTATACATCCTGCAAAACTAAGAACCCTTTATTTTATATAAATATTGCGCAATTATATAAGTGCAAAGTTTCAGCATATATTTCATTTTAATAGTTGCCTGCAAAATACCCCGCAAGTGATAAATTTTCTTACATTTTTCCACCATATTTTCAGCTATTTTTTCTTATGCTTTGCATATTTCAACGTTTTCATCCATTTAAAGATTTCTTAACCAAAAGTTACATATCCATATGTATCCATTCATTGCTTTGCCTCACCACAATTTCAATTTAGTAATGCAACTCGTTGAAAGCACACCAAACCGCAGAACCCAATTACATTATGCTTTATGTGCAAATTATTTGTTTTGCTTGCTCATCTTCCCCTTTTTATTATGGTTACACTTTTTGCTCAACACTTGCTGGGTATTTCGATAGTTGTTCGTATTTGGATTACTTTGCGAGCCAATAAAAATAAATTGCCCAAACAAATCTCGCCGAACAAACAAACAAAGTCATGTTAATAGCGTGTTGTAAGAATATTTCGGAGCAATATTTATTTGACGCCCTTTCCATTTCAGCTAATTCAATGCTAAAACTATTTATGATGGGTGGATTTATACCCTCGGGCTAAGGCAGTGAGATAAAAAAAAGTGGGCACAAATAGTTGGCAGAAAATTATGCACGTAATTTAAATTAAAATTTATTTAAAATAAATATAAATAAAAATATAAGCAAAATAAAATGTAATGTTATCAAAGCATTATCTAGTCGAGTACTTTCACTATTATATTATCAATACATAATAAATACACATCTCACGTGGGTTTAGAAAAATTTAGGCATTGCGTTTACTTAGCTTGTGACTTCGGCTCCTCATCACACAAGTCACAAGATTGTCAGACATTTATAGACATTTATATAAGCAATAAAGTGTTTAGCCTGTGATTGATGTATAGTGGCTTTTCATGACAGCAGCTGACTGTAGATAAATGTCTATTTGACTGCAAACAACAATATATTAAGATGCATTCGCCTATAGATATTGTCGCTGCCAAGTGAAAAATATCTATACAAATATATTTATATATATATATATATATAAATATGTATATCTATAAGGAGCTCTGCTTCTGTTCTATCTCACGGCAATTGTCGATTTCAATGAGATGCGTTTGTCAAAAACTCGCCTGTTTACAAAACAATTAATTTTCTTTGGAAAAACAAGAAGAGAAAAAAAATTAAAAAGATACCGAAACATAACTCAAACAAAAGGCAGCAGCGGCACTAATCGATGTGCACTTCGTTTGTATAGAAACACACACAAAAACAACAATAACAAGTACAACTACAAGTGCATCAGATACGTACTTGAGTGTATAATGTTAGATACTACCGAGTATTTTAGAATGCAACGGAACCAGACTGGAAACAGAGATGAGCTGAAATGAGATGAGATGAGATGAAAAAAAAGTGCTGCTCGCTTTTGTGTAATCGATTTGAACCGGAAGCAATTGGGCCACTGCGCTGCTGCCGACGTAGACGCCGACGCTGCAATGCTCTGAAGACTCAACTATTTCAAATATTTAGTGCACGACAAAAGCGAGGGCAAAGCCACAATTGCAAACGGCAAACGAGACACACTTGCTGCTCGCTGCTGGCTGCTGGCTGCTAACTACAAAGCAAATATCGATACCTAATCTATTGACAAGTATATCTTCTTTTTTTCGCGCGTGCCGTTAAAGTTTACATGTTAAAAGCTTACATTTTGTGATACTTTCCATTTGCAGGTTTCAGTGATGCAAGAAGTATCTGCAGATTCTAAAAGGGAAGATTTTTTGGTTTCCACAAATAATTTCTAAATTTCCCATACAAATTTCTGAAAATGAAAAACGCTCACCTTAAACAGAGACATTCCCAAAAATGCTGTGTTTTTTCTACGATTCGGAAACAATTTCTTTGAATTATATTTATAAAAAGTGAAAATATTATAAAAATATATAAAGTGTTTTAAAAATAATCTATACCTAAAGGCCCCAAAAGTATGTGTTTCTATTGCTCTTTAAAGTTCTCAAAACAACCTCTTATGATGTCGTCTATGAAGCTTTTTTTTTTTTTTATTTATATCTCATTAATTTAACGCCCAACAGTGAAAAGGTCGCTGGTGTGGAGGCGCATCAACCTTCTGCGTGTTGTATTTGACCCAAGTGTGCAAGCCAAAGGGTTGACGTGGTTATGCAACCGGTCATTGTAACGACTCGTATGCCGATTGATTTCTTCCATAATGGTTGGAAGGCCGAAGTCATTGTGCAGCGTCCTATTTCTGACATAAGGTGGAGCTCCAGAGATGTCTCTGAGCATCTTGTTTTGCAAAACTTGAATTTGCTTAATCCAAGATTTTGCAGCTGTGCCCCAAAATGGAATTCCGTATGTCCATGTGGGCACAATGATGCTCCTATACACGAGCAACTTGTTGCTCATGCTGAGTTTGCTAGATGGCTTCAGCAACCAATTGAGTATTGCCCTTTTGGATCTACATACTGCCGCCGTGATCTGAATGTGGTCTATGAAGCTGTCAACAGAATTATCTGTATATCTATAAGACTCTTACAAACAACAATTAATGTTAAACATTTTGCGACTCCCGCACAATTTCACACAATTATTGCAATCTTATTAAAAGTCACGCACTTTACGAGAAAAACTGCAAAATAAATTAAAAAATCAAAGACAACACAACGTATTAGTAATGTGAAAAGAGACAGCAACAACAATCACAAATTACGTCTAGGATATTTTTAAAACGCGCCAAACAACCAAAAAATGGTGAGAAAAATGCCCGACAATTTTCTCAGTTTTCTGTTGTTTCATTTTGTTTTAACTTTTCTTTTTAGTACCTAAAGTTAGGCAAATGGCTGTGTGTGTTGGTTTTTCTGTTGCCAAATGTGTGCAGCACATTATGTGGTCTAGTGTTCACGCTTCGTTAATAAAAAACACTGCATTTTGCTGCAACGTTTTGTGGCAGTTGCCCCATCCGCTCCAACACCCCACCCCCCCCCCCCCTCCCCCACCAAACACGCACACACACTCGCCTCTATCTGTTACTGCTGCCAAAGAGGCGACAATATTTGCGCCACTTTTAGCTAAGTACTTTACACTATTTACGCATGGCCATATAACTATGCGTGAGAGATAAGCATTATCTACTCCGCCTCTTTCCCGGGATGCCGCCTTTTCCTTGATAGTACTATATATATGAGGGTTGTATATATTCCAATCGTTGATATTGTATTTTTGCATAGCACACCATGCCAATCAATCAAGCCTAAAGCAATGACGAAATTTGTCAAAGTGCAGATGATACTATTGCCTAACCGAATAATAAATAATAATCAACTACAATTGACTACAAAAACAAGTGAGAGTGCTTTGGTCAGGAGAGCTCGACTTCGAAATACCTTAACCTATGAAAAATCGTACAGTTTCAAAAATGCGAGTACATTTAGTGTGTATGTAGATCCAAAAGTGATTACTTAGCCACTTCTGAGTCTATCTTAATGACCATTTCAAATGATTTATATTATAGTGAGCTATATTCCAGTTGTATTGTGGGTTTTTTGTTATCGGAAATTGAGTTCCATCGATTTGGATGAATCAGAAGTAGACTAGACTGACAGACACACTGACATGGCCAGACCGATTCGGCTATTGATGCAGATGAAAAATAAATATACGTTATGTGATCGTAAATAATTATTTGTCCCTGTTACATATTTTTGAAGGACGTCATTATGCCCTCTTTTACTAAATTAAGTAGGTTCATAGTTTACAAAAATTATACAGACATTTGTAGTTGCATAAAAAGTTGGCCTGATAATCGTGCCATGTTGAAAGAAAACAACATGCTACTCCCTGGGCTCCAAAACATTGGTTTTTTACGACTATATAAATTGAATTCGGCAGCGACTATCAAAATTCAAAGTCGAATACAATTTATTGTATTTTTGTTGCAACTACAACAACTAGTTGTTATTTCAGTTTAATTGATTGCCCCCTTGACGTAACGAACCGCAGCAATAGTTGTAGATTACTATTTTTATTTTTTAATTTAATTTGATTTTAATTCTTCAACTTAAATTTAGCATTTAACATGTTTAGTGCAGCTTGTATTTGCATAATTGATTGAATAAAAGTTTTTTGTTAGTTTAAAGATTATGCGAAATATCATCAACGTTATCGGTGTCTGTTTAATGGTTGTGTGCGCGTCATGTTATGATGATTAGCAGTTGTTGAACCCAGCGCATACAGTCGCAGCTCATTTGACGTAACACAAACGCAAATTCGCATGTGAACAAAGATTAAGGTACAAATGCAGAAAGAGATATAGCGCCAGTTGAGCTTAGATAACCAGCAGAATGCTGAAAATGTTATATAATAGTATGAAGCAAAAGAACAACAATAAGTGGACCAAGAATTGTTTGAAATCATTTCAGATTAGAGAAACGCTCGTTGCGAGTAATAAAAGCTACGCATGTCTTCACACAGATACAGCTTCAGTGAGAGATGGAATGCTTTTTGCAAAAATTAAGGAAAATAAAATGAAAGAAAAACTATAAATAAGTAAGTAAGAGCTGCGCAACGCAAATAAAATTTAATTTTTCTTTTTTATGAGTTTCACTTTCATGGATGCGAATAACTTGAAGGTTGTTGAATTCGCAAACCACAAAATAATGAAATCAATTTAATATACATATATATCTAAACCAATGGAAAATTGCTGCATATGCTTATAGAAGCTGACTTCTTTTAATGCAAAATCAAAATTGAACGAAAACAATTAGAACAATTATTAGCGACTGCATCCTGCTAGAATTAGAATTAGAATTAGACGAACGATTAAGTCTTTGCGTTTGTTTTTGCTTGCTTATAATGCCAAATAATATTTCCTTGTTGTTGTTTTGCTCGGCAGGCGTTAAATTCGAATCAAAATATTAACAGAAGTTTACTGTAATTAGCAGCTAGCTAATATGTTGTATGCCTTTGCCAATTTAGGGATGTGAATATTATTATTATTATTTGCTTAGCGGTAGCGAGAGCTTTCAGTGTTAATTTAAGAAGCCATTGAGTGGTGTTTGATGTTTGTTCGCCTTCGCAGTGATGAAATTTTAAATAAATACTTATTGAAAATATACCCTTAACAATTTTTGTTCTTGCTTTCGGCTGACAGCCAAGTTCATAGTATCCCAATTTGTTTAAATGCCAAAAAATTTGAAAAACATATTTTACACACAACAACATTTAAAATGCATTGCGCCACTGAACTTAATCCAGACATTTAACCACAAATTATAATTTTAAATTTAACAGCAACGATGGCGAAATATTTAAGCAAAATGCAACAAAATTTCAAACACAAGTAAAATTCATAAAATAATAAAAATTTAGACAGAAACATAAAAAAGTATTGTGAGAAAAAATGTTACAAGCTTTTTGTCAAAAAACAAAAAAAAAAAACGAACATAAAACTTATGTAACCAAAAATATATTGTGCTGTTTTTAACATTGAACTAAGATTTACGCACCTTTTTCGTAAATTTTGTGTAATTTTCCATAAGTCGTTTTAGATTGTTTTCTGATCTATGTGTTGCCTGCACTTTAGCACATTTTCAAAAAATTTAACAAATTTATTGCAACAAGAATTCAATATTTTATTTTTACACGTTAACACAACACTTATTATTATTTATTATTTTTAAATAATTACTATTTATTTCATTGGCTATTTTCAAATATTTATGGCCATTCTTTTTAAAGGTTTGACACGTTTCTTGCCAATTCGATTTGTAATAACTTTTATAGAGCACACAAGAATTTGGTTGGCAAATGTGTACAACTGCGTGAGCAACGACGTCAACGGCGCCGATTTCGAAACTAATCTCGAGCATTGACCGGCGCGGCCCACTCTTAAGATGCTCTAAGATGCTATAGATAATATTTAGTTGTCGCTTAGTGTTAGCACCATTTCCACAAATCTTTTATTTTTTTTCTAATTTTTTTTTTTATTTTTATTTGCTTTTTCCGTTTATTTTTTTCCACAAGGTTTTGTGGTTGAAAACTATATGAAATAAGCCGGAACAACGATTTCAGAAATCACGTCCTAATTCAACAACCAAAGAAAAACAGTTCGATTTCGAAAAAATTGAAAATGCCGACGGCGCAGTCAGCGGACCATCCGCTTAGCATGTGTTGTCAAACCGTTTGCCAGCGAGTGACTAAAATAAGATTTCATTCAAACGTACGCGATACCATTCGGCCCTGTTCAGCCGTTGCTTCGTGCGTGCTTCGTGCCTCCATTCGGGTATTTGGCTTGAGATTTAATGCAGTGGCTCGATGTTTGCCTGTGAGTGTATTCAGGCGTTAGCTTAGAGCCAAATCTAAAGAATCTGATAACTTCTTCATATGTTTAGTTTATATTTGAATACTACCATAAGCTGGACTTGGCACCACATTTTGCTTAGAATCATTTACTTTTTGAACTGTATTATTAAAGCTGAGTAATAAGAATTTCTAGAAATTTGTTGCTGAATTTCTTTTAAGCGAAACCCATTACTGAGATTAGGCTTATCGTAACAATTTATATTCCCAATAATCATAAATAATGTATTGAATGCACAAAATTGTTTAAGAACTAACTGTGCGAATTAATAGGCTTTTCTTGCACCCTCAATTTTTTCTAATCTTCTACAAATAATTTTATTTTTTTCAAACATTTTAAAAATATTTTTATGTTATTTCAAACCATCACTATATTTTATAATAAAGGTATTGCAAAACCAATTTTTATAAAATTCAATTATTATATAATTATTATTTTTTATTCGTTTAAACCAAATCAACTATATAATTAGAAATGCAAGAAAAAATTAGTGCAGTGGGTTACACTCTATTAAAACAAATTAGGGTGTCGAGCGTTTCGTTCGCGTTTTAATAGCGTTTTCGCCGCGCTGACAGAGTTTGTGGCGTTTGTGCATTTTGGCGCGTAGACAACTTTTGTCGATTTCACACGAGTGGACAAACCCACAAAGATTAGTTAATGTGCCTAAAACAGAGCTGCATATTCAGAACACAGGTAGGCAAATGAGTGCGTTTGTCTTTCCAGTTAAGAGAGTTGGGCAACATAATAATTTAATAAACGTTAAATATAAAAAATTACCAATTATTATTATAAAAAATTTGCCAATTTAATAATTTGCAGACCAGCAGCTGCTTGAACGTAATTCCAACCCTTCATCTGTCAATGCACTTCAAACTAAATATTTATGAGAAATACTTAGTTACTAGAGAAACATATAGAAAATATATCTTATCTTTTTGAGTGAGCGCCTATAAAAATCACTTAAGCCATGCACATGAACTTGTGACCAAAAATGGCAAGCAATTTGCTTTTGGGATTGACGTCTGCGTCATAGTTACTGATAATAACTATGTGGAGATAAGAACACCCATTTACGGAAATGGAATTTGAAAATAAAATCGTTTGATGACAAACTTTGATTTATCGGTATTTCATCGATTTGAAATAACAATACTAAAAATATATTCGAAAAACTGGAGCAAGCCTGATAAAGAGTGCTAAATAGATTATTATCTTAGTAAAATATTAAGTAACTCATGATCAGTTTGTATAATAGTAAATACATAAAATATAAAATATATTACTATATTTAGAATTGATGATAAATTGAACTGGCAATGAAAAAACAATAGAGACCTGTGGCTGAAATTAACCTCAATAATATAGGTCTAAGTGAATCGTTGTACTATTGTGCCCTAGGGAAACATCTCTTAAGCTCTGCTCACTGTTCTAAAAACATAATTTCTTCCAAAAACACACATTCCATTCTGTGGTATTCTAAGTGCAGTCACATTTTTGTAACATTTGTGCCCAGCAATTCAGCGCGTTTCCAGCACATGCCAAGTGTTAAGGGCTGACCTATAAATAACTATGGACAAAATATGTTCGCCCCTATGCAGCATTTTACTGTGGCACGTCTATTGTCCTTGACTTTGCTGGCACTCACACAATTAAAATGATTAATTAAGGCGCGGAGCAGCAGGACATTTTAGAGCTAATGACTTAATTAAGACTCGGTGCGCCGCTGAGTATTTTTCGGCTTAATGTTCTCGCCTCAACAGTTGCCGCCGACCTTTGACCCTTTTTCCGCGTAACTGCAGCCCCTGTGTCTAAATGTTAGATTAATTAAAGCGTAGCCAGAGCAAGTGGCAAGACATTCTTCCTCTTCTTCTTCTACTTTTTTTGCCTTGCCCGATCCCAATGCTACTTCGGCTTCCTTATGCCGAGGTGTTCGCACACCGTTTTCAACTAAATGAGCTGCTGCTGCTAGGCAGCTGCTACGATACGCCTCGATCCCGTTCCACTTCCCGTTCCAATTCCCATTCTCTTTGCTGTCACATTATTAAACGCTTCGCTAGCTGATCCTGACAAAGGAGACTGCCCATTTTACACCTTGTTCTCGAACGCACGCGTTTCGAGCGCGATTTAAAACGCTCGCATTCACTGCGTTTTCAAGGTTGCGTTTCGCAGATGTAAGCTGTCGATTTGTTAACTGTTGTCGAGTTGCGAAGCTGGCCAGTTACTCAGATTGTAATCCGCATCTTTCTGATTGTCCCAGATAAAATTCCAAAATATATTGTCATGTATATTGATTATAGTTGGTTGGTTGTCATGTGCCTGCCACAGAGTAACTACAATTTGCTACCCTATGAAAGTGAGTGAAAAAGTTGTACACTGAATTGGTTGTACACTGTATTTATATTTATATCGACAGTTCGAATATTTCTATGCGTGTATTGAAATTCCTTAGTGTGCATCATCATACAAAATGAAGAAACGATCATACGATAAGCACAGATGTTTTATATATATAATGTATTTGAAAGGTATAACAGAACTGTTGGCAGGATATCTGTAAGTCATGTAAGCCCATCGACTCTGAACTGTTTACTCTTTTATTTTTTTTATTGATACATTTCGATATCAATTGATAACTTTGTCGCCATTCGCAATTTCAATCAAATGCGCATTCTATCAATTAACTGTTTTGGACGAAAACATTTAGCCAGAATGCCTAAGCTGACATTAATTTTTCGATCAGCAGAATACTTCAATATATATAACGCAGCTAGAATAATTTATGTTAATAAAATTGTAACTGCCGTCAGACAGCGATTGGCGACAAAGACAGCAAATATTAAAGCAGCAGACAGGCATTTCAAATCGAATCGAATCAATTACAACTGGTTAATGAACAATCTAAAGCTGTCTTTTGTTCTTAGCCAACTATCAGACTGATAAATACGTACAACTTGCAAGAAAAATATCTCTGCAACGAGCAGAAATAATCTTTAACCCATTGATTTTGATCGGTGTTAACGTCAGACTTTCAATTATTCAGTTAAATAACTATAAAAAAGCTTAAAAACAAAAGACTGATATAAAATAAATCATCATTAATGTATCTGAATTTTTGGCCTCTAAATTACATTCTGCATAACTACATTATTCTATAGCTTCGATCACACTTGTGTAATGTTTACATATTACATTTTTAAGCGTCTATATAACTTATTAATTATTAATTACTTAAATTACACGTTCAAACAATTTACTTTGACAATGTAGTCATATACATTCCAATCAATTTTTCATATATATATAGCACATCTGTTCAAAATCAGATCAGTCTTGGATTTTTTAAAGAAACTTATCGTAAATGGAAATGAAAGATATTTCCTAGAATTCTTTAAAATGCTTAAGCAATTAATAGGTCTGTCTAGCATTGCGAACTGAAGGAAAATGCGTCAACGGCGACTGCGGAATAAACATTAAGGCGTATGCAAATTTCAATGGCATTTGCTAATCACTGTAATAATAATTGATTCGTAAATATTTTGATTTAGCTAGCAATGCATAAATAATTGATATAGCCACTAGATCAAAGCTAGTTTCCTGAAAGTTTAAATATGCATAAATCAAAATATTTAACCAGAAGAAAAGTACTCAACATGCTGAGTATGTTATGTCTAATTCAATTCCAAATCGTATCCATCTTATGTGTGTTGACGCGAAGAACCTCTTAACTGTCACAATATAGATTGCGATTCTTAAGTAAATAAATAGATACAAAAAATGCGTTCTATTTTAAAGCTTTGCACAGAAGTCTCTCAATTCGATAGAATCATTAGAAATCACAGCAACATTTTTAGTTACAGAAGACAGATATAAAAAATTAGGCAAATGTTGCTGACGCATGAGATACTTTGCCAGCAATTACGACAACTCCAAAATTGGCGGTAAATACTTTATATATATATATCAATAATTATGCATAATTGAAGCTATAGCACAGGCGTTGAAAATGTTTGGAGTTGTCGCCATCGCTGGCTTTGCGAACGCGAACCTGCCGGACAGGAGTTACAGCATAGCCCCTGCTCAGAAGTGACCATTGTAGCCAAGCCAGCTGGTCAGCCAGGTGACAGCAATTGTATAGTTCCACTGCTGCACATGTGGCTGCGGCTTAATGACATTTCGACCACCAGTCGACGGCACAGCCTGCATCGGTTTCGCTTGGAGCAGCGTTCACTGTGGCATAACCTAGGCCAAGTCGTCGCATTGCACTGGAACAGTTTCCGTAGCAAGATGTACTCGACACCCCCAACATCATCTGCTGTCTCCGATGCAGCCACACAGACGGCAATAAGCTATCGGATGATGCTCCCGAATGTGCTGCAGAAAATGTTCAAATATTTTAAGATGGTATGCAATTTTTTCCTCTAGTGCCCAAATAGAATTACTATAATGCTAAACGGTTAATCTTGTTAAAGTTTAATCTAAGCTTAAACACAAAGAATAACTTAATAATAAAGAATTTCTCTCCCTTTAGATCTCCAAGAAAATGGAATTAGCGCTCATCCATATGGGTGGCATGCCTTGCTATATAAACACATCGGCGGCAATGGAGGTATTGAGTATTAGTGCTATATCCGAACAATTGAACTCTGTTCTCATAGATTATCTGGTTAATAATGATGAATATATGTCGGCGCATTCCCTAGTACTACTTGACATACTTTAAGTATCAATGAATAAACATTTTGTCACTATATTTCTCTATTTGTAATGCTGTAAAACTAATGCAATAAATCTAAAACTAAGCAGCCAACTTGGGCTTTTTATACCCATGCTTAGCAACAAATTACATATATTCTTACACAAAATAAATAGCTATAGTCGATATATCCAACTATCCGTTTGTTCGTATATAATTTATTATGAGCAGTGTACGAGGGTATTGAATCTTCGGCTTGTTCAAGACAGCGTTTCTTTCTTGTTTGTGTTGCAATCGCATCGATAGACTAATTCTAATTTAGTGGTATTTTCACGCCCATGGGCGTTTGGACGTCCATAAACTGCACATAAAATAGTTAGTTTGGCCAGCATCAAGATGGCCAAGTTGAAGTTGCAGCCAAATTGATCGATGGAATCACCGCTCGAAAGTGGCTCAGCCAGTTGCAAATACTAAGTTGATCTTAGCCTTGGGCAAAACTTAGTGCCTACTGTGTGAATATTTATGCTGACATTAAAACCATATTTCTATGAACGGAACAGGTGCCAGCTAGTAAACATGATACTTGATTTTGACCCATTTCATTAAGCAGCTTCAGAGTGATTCACATGATGATGTCGATGATGACGATGTGGCGCCTGTCGCCAGTTTCAACTCAGCCAATATGAATGTCATCATCGACTGATCCGAAGCAAAATTATGCGTTCGACACATGCAACATGGCAAAAGCTGAATACAAAACTGAAACCATTTGCTGCATTCCATGGCGCGGGTGTTTCGAGGATGATACCGACGACGACGACGACGACGACAGTTAAATGAATCTCATTTAATTTGCCAAAATATTTATGCATTCCACATTGGCATTGATTTCTTTGCGTTTGGGCCACTGTGACTGCAACTGCCTTGCGGCTGTGGCTCGCCCAAAATCTGCCCTCTAATTTATGGGGCAAATGAATCAAAGAAATCTGTCACAGAACTTTATGACACTTTTTTTGTTAGCTTCTGGCTGATGGGTTTTTTTTTTTGTTTTTGTCAACGACGCTGACATTTTAATTTGGCAGCCATCGATGGCAATTTAATAAATTAGGCGCTTGATTTTAATGGGATCGCCAGTGTTGAGCAATTTATAGTGCTGTGCAAATGAAGGGCACCTTCACACACATACAATATATTTGGAAACCTTGAACCTTGAAATGGATCCCTAATTAATAAATTTTAAACATTTTCAACATTTAACTAAAAAGATTACGTTTATCAAATCATATATTTTATTCCAAAAGCTTTTAATAACTATTTCAAAAAGAACTAAAACTATAAGTCCATGAGGTATTTTCAAGAGTGAAGATATATTTGTAGCAGAAAAATATTTCTGTAAGCCTTAAGAGCTCAAGCTTACAGAAATTTCATTATCTAGAAATATTTCTACACTCTTGAGAATAGCTCATAGACTTTTCAAATATCAAAATTTTCGAATTTTTCTAAAAGTCATTTATCAATTATTTTCAAACATTATTATTTCTTTTACTTGGCACACATTTTAAAAACTGAACTTTTTTAATTCAAAATTTCAAAATTTGTTAGATTTTTATATGGGAAATATTTTAGCAATTTATATTTAAATATATTAGAAATATTAGAAATGCTTAAGTGAATTATGTTTTGAAATATTTCAACTAATTAATAATTGGATGCTTCGAAATCTCATTTACATTCCATACATTTTTCAACATATCAGACCCAAAGCGTTCATAGACTATCAGTTTATCTATGGCAGCTTCTTGTCTTATGGTCGATTCCCATGCAGCACCTGTCTAATGATGCATGATGCGAGGTGTGTGTGCTAAAGAGAGGATGGAAGAGACAGACAGAGAGAGAGAGAGAAAGAGAGAGGGAGAGAGCATCTCTGAGAAACTTCTGAAGCGTTTTTCTTGAAGCTTTAATGTGAGCAATTTTTATTGTGACTGGCAACGAAATCGATATCAATATCGCAGCTATTAACTAAATCAGTGGAACGGCCTATCGCCAGATAGACAACAATTTATGGAACTTGCTGGCAATAACAATTAATAAAATTAGTAGAAAACAACAACAAACAACAAGCAAAGGCAGCTCTCTGGTGGCCAATCGGGCAATTGGTCTCCGGTTACGAGCATATCAAAACTTAATCAAATGCCAGAGTCGCATTCAACAAAAGAGAGGCATTCAGCATTGAGAATAGTAGAATATTATATTCAACTATCGAGTGTGTCTAGCGCCAGTAGTAGTAAAGACACTTGGACGCAAACCGGCCAAGCCTGAACCGTTAAGACGAGCAGCCCGAAAGAGTGTTGTGTCTGGGAGTCTGGAGTCTAGACCGTAATCCTTTGGAGATCTAGTTGTGTGATAAACTTGCCTCTTTGCGTCTGATTACTGTGGCCTAATGTGACAGGCGAGCGACGCGTTGCAGATGTTTGGTCGCTTTTAACTGTAGTTTTGACTGATGTAATTGGAACGGCCAACAAGCATTGTTGAACCAGCCCAGTCCAGCAGCAGCAGCAACAGCAGCAACAGTCGCATAAATCAATGTTGCAACAAACATTCTAGATGCCGCCTAGCCCGGCAACTTGCTGTTGAACAGGGCCAACATGCAACAAAACCGGCTACACAAACAACACCTCGTCCTTAGGTAATGCGATACACATATATTGTGCTTGACACCCTTTTCTCTTTTTTGTGTTTTTTTTTTTTTGTTTGTTTTTCTTTCTTTGATGATGCATCTTTCATGATGCATCCCCGCATATTTTTATGCCGTTAAGATTTACGAGGCAACGCCTTGATTTAAAGGTAGCGCGTGTGGTCCTCAATTTTAATTACAACTCAATGAGTTCAACTGAACTCGCCCAACAGGTGGCTTGCTCCGGAATTCCCCAATATTTATGAAATAAAATTCAAATAACAAAATATAAAAGATGCATCAACTGCTGCCCAAATCACTTGACACAAAATGCTTCTTAACTGATTGAGCATTGACATTGAACTTTTTTCCTGCAGTTTTCTTCCCATTCAAGTGTTATCAGAAACCATCGAAATAAAATCTGATCAGCTTCGCAGCGAGTTCGTGAGAATGCCACAAACGTTGACATATCTCAATAATCTGTTAAAAGAAAAAAAATTATAAGGCAGGCGCATAAATGTCAGAATTATCTTGGGCAACCAGCTCGTATATCAATCTCATAAGTTTACCGTTAGATGATGCGTTAATAGCTTGCATTTTCAGCCCAATATTACCTAATCGACGGGGTTAAGGTTGAGGGGAGGGAAATTTTTACCTTTGTAGCTCTTAAACGCCAAACTAATTAACTTTCAAACCGTCAGGGTTAACAAAACATGATAAAAGTGCCCTAGCGAGCAGTGACCGGCTGAAAGATACCCTGCAGTATAAATAAAAAACTGAGTTGATAAATGTAAGCTTTTAGTGGAATGTTCAAAATGTTTTAAGAATATTTTAAAATTGTTGCAATAAAAAAATACATATATATATATAGATATATATATATGTATTTCTGTGTATATATTTGAAAATTTTGATATTGAAAGAATTAAAACAAAAATTATCAACATTTTCTAATTTATCTCAAATTCATTTATTAATCATTTCTTGTCAGTTTTATTTGTTTTACTTGTCACCCATTTTCAAAACTAAAATATTCGAATTTGCCAAGTCTTTCTGCATTTCTTAGATTCTTACATATACATACCTAAAATGCTTATTCTGTTTGTTACATACCCTCACTCAACTTCATGATTCCCAGTTTACCCAATTAATAAGGGTACAATGAAGAAAGAGAAAAAATACATGTATGTTTGCCCTCAAGGCTGGCGCTAAGTTTCTGTTCAAGTCAAAACAATTTGTTCATGTTTTGGTTGTTTCTTCATTTCATGCACTAAAAAGCATTGTAATAAAAACAAGAAAGAACGACTAACTTAGGCACACCAAAGATTGCATACCCTGATTGACTTACGTCAAATTTTCGACATCTAAATTATACTACTATATGATAAAGCAGTCCTCCGTTGTTAATGGTTTTTTTGTGCCATGCCTTATACTTATACAAATTACTGATGATTGGTTAGTATTACTTGTTAAATTAAAAGGTTATATGTGAGCTATATGATATAGTAGTCTAATCTCAATGATTTTTTGTTTAGATATAAAAAACAGAATTATTCCGTGCGATCGACTGATCGTTCCAATTACAGCTATATGATATAGTGATCCGATCCGGTTGGCTGCACTCTGTCTGTACGCAGTCAAAGGACAAGTTTCATCAAGATAGCTTCAAAACTGAACCGTCCCCATAATAAGTATATATTCTTGATCATGGCTACATCGACTATATTCCCTTTTCTCCTTCAGTGCGATACAGAACTGACGACTGAATTACAGTACCCTCTACAAGGGCAAAACATATCGGCAGTAAGTCAAAAGCTAATTGAAACAACTTTATTACAACCAAAAATTGAACGCTTATGCGGCTATATTATACATATGGTATTAACTGTATATAGCCGCAGGATATGCATACATATCTGAAGCAGCGACTGTGGCGAAGGCGAAGGCGTCAACAGAAGTTTTTTATGTGCCAATGGATATTTATGCGCTTGCATTCAATTTAGCCAAGTTACAGACGCAATGGAAGACTGGCGCTTACTCCACTAAGTTTTACAACTTTCGCAGGAAATGCAGTCGAGCCGAAAGGAAACACAAAGCTTAACTTAAATTCGAGACACACGCAGAGAGATGAAAATAAAACCGAATTTCATAATTTACGAGCTCATAACTGGTCGGAGCAAAACGAAACCGCAGCAAATGGAATTTTTGTGATTTGAAAACAATGCGCTGCATTTCATAGAGCTCTTGATACCAGTTTTAGATCATGTGTGTTGTTTGTTTTTGTGTTGGTTGCATGTGGCTTAAAGTGTCAACTGATCTCTTGGTGGCATCCACCCGTCCAAAAGGGCCCATCTAAAGTTACCCCTCACGCCTCCCCGCGTAGACAAGTGAACAATTCTCTTGAAATCGATATTTTTTCTGGCTTTCTGGTATTTTTTTTTTTTTTTGCCAGAACATTTCTATTGAATTTAATGACCTGAACCGACTTTAATTTAAATCGGATTGCATTTGGGATAAATTTGTTTCCCTAAAAGTTATCTCGACTTTTTCATCGATATCTCGCCCCTCTCTCTCTCTCTCTCTCTCTGTTACTAGCCGGATTCTTGTCATTGCTAGTATTGAGTCATGCCAATTAAATATTTGACGCTAGCAAAAATGCGTCAAATGTTTACCGAATATGACTGGGTGAAAAACCGCAGCGATAAACGCTGACAGGATTTGGAATTAGCTTTTTGAATTGCGTAAATGGGAAATTTGTGTGAACTTGGGCACGTAGTCCAATAAGCATATTCAATAATAATGGTTTTTTGTTTGCTCTGACGCCAGCGAATATATTTAAATGCATTTACTCATAAGGATTACCAAGAATTATACATTATTTAAAATATAATATTGACTGTACTTTGAGCTTCGCGATATAGTTCTAGTTTATTTTAACAATGCAAACACAATCAACACACATCTACGAAATATATTTTTCATTGCTTTATTTGTGATACGTTTTTCAACTACTTAAGCAATTTACAATTTATTTTATAATAATTGAAATCACTTCTAAACTTTACTGTAATATTGGAAATGCCTAGATAATATAAAAATAAATGATTTCACTTTGAATGTATATTTCGCATAAATTTTAAACACGCGCCATTTATCCACACGACGCACACAACACTGTGAACTACTTTGCCTGGGTGGCAACGCTATGCGCATCTTACGTGACAAGTGGGTGCCCTTACGTTTTCTATTTGTCACTTTGTGCAGTTTTCTTCAGAGCATCGCGTACAGGCCTTCATCATGGCAAATATTGTAACGCGTTTAACAGTTAAATCGAGCACACTTCTCACACAACGACCCAGTGCTATAAATGTGTATAAATCGGTGTGCCGAAATGCCAGCAACGGCTTTGCCAACAAATCGCCTCCAAGGAACACTCGTCGCCTGCTGGCGCTGGTAGGCGGCAGTGTTGTTTCCTTTGCGGCATTGGCTGCATTTATTCGACTGCGAAGTTCCGGCAACACAGCGAATGCAATGCGAAGCAAAAAGAGCCTGGTAAAGAGGAGTTAAATTCTGATAACAGTGCATCTATGTGTGTGTGTTTGTGTGCGTGAGATGAAAAAGTCAATAAATGACCGTAAAAGACTCGCGCAGTTATTTTTAGCTTGGGGCAGCTTACGTTATGCTACGCTGTTGCGTTCGCTATAACGTAACGCAAACAGCTGTTCGTGCGCTTGTTGTTTTCATTTTGTTTTGGTCGCCGTATTCGCTGTAATTGTATTTGCTTAGATGGGTCAGAATAAAAACTGGTCAAATTACTCATTTTGAAATTGTTTATAGTCGAAAAAGTGGATCATGGTCGTTATCGGATTTCGGGGCGCCGTTTCTACTTTGTTGTTGCGTACTCAAGTTCATTGAACAACAACAAGCTGTCTTCAAACCTGTTGGCATTGTCACCTTTTGACAATTGTTGACGTGCTTTGCTTGTCGGCCGTCTGATAAGCATTTTGATTGTTATTGTTTATTTCTAGGGTGTGAAGTACCAATATTTACATTAAGAGCTTTGGGGAATTACACAGTTATCAGAGGCCGTGCAATGTTTTTTTGATGTTGATTTGTATTGTCGTATTGTATTTCTAAGGAAAACATTACAGAAATTCAAGCAAATTCTGAAACGCAAGTGTGAATAAGGCCAGTTATATCCAAAGTTGGGGTGATTCATAACCTAAGATGGGCTAGGCAAATAAAATTTCCAAATATTGAGAAACTATTAATGCAACCGATGGAATTTTCCAATTAAAAGCCCTTGAATGAGACGTATAGCCGGCCTTAATATGAAATTAAAGTAAAATTCAAAATAATGCACTCACCGTCAGCAGCAGCAGCAGAATATTTCCTCCAAAATAATTATTTATCACACACAAAGAAATATATAAAATACTTTTAAACTAAATCAATTAGGCAACTATAAATAAATGTTATTTAGTTTTCTGCTAATCAAAGTCAAGGATCACATACACTTCTCTCTTTCTCTCGCTCTCTCTCTGTCTCTCTCCCTCTCTCTCGCTCTCTATCTCTCTCTCTCTTTTTAACATATCTTATTAGTTGAATTATCCTTCTACACAGCAGAAGCCACCAAATAGGCAAGCATTTTTATGCATTTCTTTGCGCTGCTTAGTTTTGAACTGCTTGCTTTTATTCTGATTCTTTGATCGTCTTACATTTTTTGAAGTGTAACCAAATGCTCTAAATTTGATACCCAAAACCTATAAGGATTTGTTAATCAAGACAAAACTGTTAAATTAATACTACATTTAAGTTTGGTTGCCCTTGGCTAGAGACAGATAAAATTCTGTATGTATGCTATCAAAATGAAAGAAATATTAAATTGGTCTTAGTACTCAGTCACTCGCAATCTTTCGACTAGTGAGTACTCTTACTAAATACCCTAATTTACATGCCTATATCAGTCAATCTGGATAAGCTTTGCATTAATTTCAACATAAATGTCAGACAGAAATTCTTTATGAATTTCAGCTGTATTTGCTGCTTGCCACACACCTTGAAAAGCGATCCAGCATTTGGTTAGATGATAAAGTGGCCAACATATATGTGTAATTGGTAGTAGCTGCGAACTCCGCCCACACACCTGACAACGTGTGTAGTTTTAATGCTGCTGACACGAGTGTCAGTTACGGCCGAGAATTTATCTATCAATCGATCTGGCTAGTGTGGAGTTGGATTTTGTGATTTGATTGTGGATACACCCAGCGAATGCCCCAATGCCAGACGCAGGCGTGGTTTGTTTTGGGCCACAGCGTTGTCCCTGACATGTGCCAAGTCCCTGGGCCAAGTTATGACAACGACGACGACTGCGTCTGATGATGATGAATGAGTTTTAATTGTTGCCTATAAATACAGTGCCTGCAGCAGCGCCTGTTCTCTGCTCTGTATGCTGTTGCCGCTCTCGCCATATTGTGCTCCTGCCTGGTCTGGATGATGTCAGCCCAGTTATGAAGAATTAACACACTATACAATTGCGTTGCGTGGGCGTGAAGTTGCCGCTGCTGCTGCAGCCACTGCCACTGCTGCTGCTGTGACTGTTGTTGCGCATGTCTAACATTCAAATTGCGCACTGTTCTTTGTCTTATTATCATGCTCTGTTTTAATGTTTTAAAATGGGCATATACCTTTTCGGAAATGTCGATCTTCAACGCAACCCACTATTAATTAGTACATCGAGCATTTTTAAAAGCTTTTACAGTAACCGAATTTAATTTCCTTTAATATCATTCAAAATATTTTATACTGTCTGTAAAAATGATACCACCAGATAAATGCTTGACGTACGAATTATTCGTGCACTGTTTCTCAAGGGTACTACAACTTTTCCTAGCTACAATGTTTCCTCAAATCGGGACAAGTGACTGCACAACTTCCATTTAATATTATCTAATCTCTAGCTAACTTCGCATGTCTCCAAAAGACGCCTCTAGCTAACAACAGGGTTTGTTGCATATATTATGCAGTTATTTTTAATATAATATTTTATTAATTCTTATAAATTTACTAACTCAAATGTCAGTGTTTAATACAATTTCTAATATTTTATAAGTTAATTATTTACTGGTAACAGAGTATAACTAAGCCGCTAACGTCTAGCTTTAAAATTATTTCTTGGTTTTTCCTTCCTTTTTTTTGTCACATATACCCCAGACTGAAAATTGAGTCATTCGCTTTTGGGGGCGGACACTGTCTGCCATTTTTGTGTGTGGCATTAAATGTCAGATTTATGTAGCTTAAGCCAATTTATTATATTTGTGTGCCGCCCGCCAACAAAAAATGAATTCTTTTGACCATATCAATTTGGCACTTTATTAGCCTCGTCTGATTAGCCATGCTTAACGTGGGAATCCTCTCCAGCGACGCGGTTCGCTCATCAATATCACAGTTTACAACCAGACAGCGTATTGGAATGTTTATTTGCATATATATGTCCGTATATAATATTTTTGCATACAGTTCAAGTCGCGTTTAAGCATTAATCAAAACGTCACCAGACGCTCAGTCAGCTTTGCGATATCGATCGGTTATTGTCTTGCTTGGGTTTTGTCTTTTGCCTTTGTGCGCAAGCGGCGGAAATTACAGCGATCGCTCGATAATTTATACCAATTATATATATGTATTTGGATATGCAAGCATATCAAATTACGCCAAACGATTCATGTTTCATTCTCTATCAATAAAGCATCGCGATGAGATAGATTTGGAGAATATCAAACTAAGTGCACGTGAGCGACGATTTATTAAATTTGCTTCCGTGGAGTACGACGATCAGCTCTATATGACGCCACAAGATTTTCTGGAGTCCGTGGTGGAACAGGAGCCCAGACGTGAGTACTAAAATCCAAATACCTTATTGCCTTATTGTAATCATTTTGATTTCGTGCAGCGCGCTTGAAGCGTCGTATTCTCAGCACCGATGAGGTTGATAAATACAAGGATAATACGCCAATTGTCAAAAAGGGCTCCTCTCGCCTCTTTCGTAATCTCAGAGATAAGGGTATATACAAAGTGAATAAACATTTGCATTCAATATTTATAAATTTGCGTTTTATGTATTTTAAACAGGCATTGTTTCATACACGGAGTATTTATTTTTGCTCTCCATTCTGACGAGTAAGTAGCGAACCAAAGAAACCAAAGACAAAATTGATAGAAAAATATTTATTATCGTATTTGACTTTTATGGAAATTATTTAAGGATGTTCAACACAATCATATAATTATATGTTTAATTTTCTTTTATTATTATATATATTATTACAGAACCCAAATCGGGCTTTCGCATTGCCTTCAACATGTTCGACACAGATGGCAATCAGCGTGTGGATAAGTCCGAATTTCTAGTCGTAAGTAAATCTAACTATAAATCGAGAAGGTGTCTATATTGCTGTACCCTTTATAATTTGTATATTTGAAAATATATATTTAATTATTTTATTTAATTTTTTAATTTTTAACTTTGTTGATTTAATAGATTATTTCCATTTTGGCGGGTGCTTTTAAGTCCATGCAAGATGTGGATCCAAAAACGAAGGAAATTGTAAGCTTTGCTTTTTAATTAATTTTTATTTATATATATGAAGATAATTGCAAATTCTATTAAAACATCGATAGCCAGCGTTAGCGGCCGGAAGTAAGCGTTAGCCAATTATAGTTTTATTTATTTTAAATAATTCTTATTTTTGTATAATATAATTTATTTAATAATATTATGTAGCTGCTGCGTTTAGTACCCTATGAAGAGCAGACGCAGATAATAAATCTTCCAGCTGCCCGAAACAGGGGTTTTGTAAGTCTACGAGAAATTGCAACAAGTTCAAAATGTTGGCTTTGCTTTGAGTAAAAAAAACTGCGCTCTCCGTTGTAAAAGATGCGTTTGACGCTTACGTAAAAGCTTAGCATCGTTATGTTTAGTTAATGTTTACCTTACGTTACGTTAACTATTGTTAAATATCTGTAGCAGCTTTGCTCTGATATTTTCTAGCGCTTATTTTGTATAATCTGATACCCTCTTGGAATTGCTTTTATTGATTATTGATTATTGTTATTATTTAAGTTTTTTGATTTTGTATGCTTTTTAAATTCTGTTACGTTAACTTTTGTTATTTGTTTTTCTTTTAATATTTACAATACCACTTTAATTGACACCCAAAAACAACAACCTTACTAAACCTTACCTAACTTTTCTTCTCTCCCAATCTAACGACCCTTCCCGCATACCCAACATTACCCATTCTTTGTTTTTTGTACATAACACCACAAAAACAAAAATAAAACCAAATAAAAACCAGATGGAGCGCATTTTTAGCGGCGCTTGGAAAGAAAAACACGGCGATAACCTGCCAGAAAATCTTGAAGATCCCGAACCTGAAACTCCGCTCGAGGTAAAGTCGAGCATGCGCCTTTTATTTATGATGCGACTAGTTTTGTTATATAATACCCAAATATTATTATTATTATGTAACTTACATATATTTTTGCTTACCAATATTGCAGCGTGATTATGTGAATGATGAAGAAGGATTGCAGCGTCGTCATGTGGTGGCCACCACTCTGCAACTGCATCTGTTTGGCAAACGAGGCACTGGCGTCATCAACTTCGATAACTTCTATCGTTTCATGGATAATCTGCAGACGGAGGTGCTCGAACTGGAGTTCAATGAGTTCTCAAAGGGTCAGACCTTTATAACCGAACTGGACTTTGCCAAGATTCTATTGCGCTACACTTATCTGGCCACGGATGAATATGATGTCTACCTCGAGCGTCTGCTGCAGCGCGTCAAAGATGAGAAGGGCATCTCTTTCAATGATTTTCGTGATTTTTGTCATTTTCTCAACAATCTGGATGACTTCACTATTGCAATGCGCATGTATACGTTGGCAGATCGAGCTATATCCAAGGGTGAGCGATGACTTAACAACAAAATAAGAAAATGTACAAATCCTAAGTTACAGAACATTATTTTTATTTGAATATAAAATATATATATAAATTTGTTATATTACATTTCATTTACAAAATGTATTGTCGTTGCAACAGATGAATTCGCTCGTGCTGCTAAGATCTGCACAGGATATAGTCTCAGTCAGCATATGATTGATACTGTGTTTGCCATATTCGATGCTGATGGCGATGGCCTGTTGCACTACAAGGAGTTCATTGCCATTATGAAGGATCGCTTACACCGAGGGTTCAGAGTAAGTGGACGTTTCTTTGATTACAATGAAGCACTGGATTCATACGATGAACCCGAGTATCCCATTTTCCAAGCGTGGCGCCATAGAGTCTGTCGCCATTTGGATTTTTACATTGACAGCGATGCGCTGTGGCATTAACAATCTCAGCTTTTGTTGTCGTTATCGCTTGAGTGTGTGTTTTTTTCTATGTGCCTCATTTAAGTATACATGTTTTGTTTATAAGCCCTAATCTCTGTTTGTGCATAAGCCTTATTATTTGTTTGATTTAATATACACATACTTTGATTTGTATTGTGACCAGTTGTTTAACGACGCAATTGGTTAAAAATTCTCATTTTATAAAGTTATTAATATTAACTAAGTTTTTAATAGCCAATAATCATATTAAAAGACTTTATATATACAATAAATTTTCATTTTATTCGTTTTACAGTTTAAAAAAATTGTTTTGTTTTATATTAGTGGTATTCCTGCAATTAACATGATTTTTTGATACCCTGAACCCATTAAAAATGGGTAAAAAGGGTATAATGGTTTTGTGCAAAAGGAAAGTATATATATTCTTGATCAGGATCAATAGTCGAGTCGATATAGCCCTGTCCGTCCGTCCGTCCGTCCGTCTGTCTGTCTGTCCGTCCGTCCGTCCGTCTGTCTGTCCGTCCGTCCGGCCGTCAGGCCGTCCGTCTGTATGAACACGCAGATCTGAGGAACTGTAAGAGCTAGGGACTTCAAATTTGGAATATAAGTTCTCGTATACCAGGCGCAGATCAAGTTTGCGTTATTTTTTCGATAACTGCCTTCGTTTATCGAATATCGATACATTAAATTTCCGATAGCAATAAATGCCACAATTTTAATTCTAATTAATACATAATATGCATATGCATATTGTTGATCATCTGCCCAAATTTCGACAAGATTGGATAAGAAACATCCAAGTTATTGTCGAAAATGTATTCTCATATTGATCTCATTTCGATCAGCAGCCGCCAGCAAATTCTCTATGCATAATTATGCGAGTGTATGTGTGAGAATGCGATGGCATGATAATCGACGCGAGCCTCAATATGATTTTTTGTGTATTGCGTGTTTCACGAATTTGTCGGCAGAGGGCGTTTGCAGAGCTGCTCTTATTTTAGTGCAAATATTTTTAAATGGGAATTTGCCAATAATAATAGAATATATTTAATAACTGGGTTCAGCACTCTTACTTGTTTTTTATTATAAATCAAAAATTATTGTAACAAATTTGTATTATCGTTTGTAAACTACTTGTGATCATTACATAAAATCAGTTTAATTTGCAGGAACACTTAATCTTAAAGTTTGTGGTTGTTTTTCTGGCATCGTCTTCATTTTGCAAGTCATTGCTTTCGTCTGTTTATTGGCTTGTTGTTGTTCAGCTAATCAAATATTTTTGTTATGCCAATCGCAGTTGCCGTTCACAAGTGTGACTCACATGCCCATAACGATAAGTTGAAGTCAAAAGTGTGAATTTAGTCAATGTGGCAAATACTCGTGTTTTTTGTTATTCTCTAGCAAGATGATGGTCTAATTGAGATGCGCACCGTTCCCTAAGAACAGGTTTGTTCGTATCAGCAGCAACACCAATTGTTTTCGATCTGTCTCAGAACTTTATTGTATCTCCCAATATTTCACTCTATAACTATATGCTATCTTTGTCTATTCTTAGCTTAAACTAATAATCCAAACTATTGCCTTTCAGTCCATAGCCAAGTCGGAGGGCTGGGATGCCTTTAAGCACTGCTTGCATCACGAAATGGTAGCGCTAAAGAAGCCGTCCTATTAGACAAAGGACATAACCAAGAGACACTCTGTTTATATGGAAATTACGCCAAAGTGAAACAAACCAAAACATTTAAATCAAATTCTAGTTGCAATCGATTTTCTTTTAAAGAAACGAAATCTCTTGTTAGTTAAAAGTACTTAGAAAACTCTATTTATGATTGTTAAATTATATACTAAAGCATATATTTGAATCTGTTACACAAAAGCGAAATTTGTTATATTATTTCACAATCTTATAAGCATTTAAAACAAAAAATGCAGTTGTTAATTTTTTTAAGAGAAATAAATAGAAAAATTTTGTATTTATAATTACATTTTTTTTATTTATTTTATTTTATTTACAAAATACAAATGAGGCTTTTTAATGGGATAGTCTCAAGCATAGGTCAAAATTGTTGTCTGCTTTTACGAAATTGTAATTACTAAGTGCGTTAATATTTGAATATCAAGTAAAATTAACTTTAGAATTACGCTCCAGACGATAATCTTCGTCGCTTTCTTCTGCTTCCACATTTATCGGACCACTTAACTAATGCATAAATATACATACATAATATTAACTATTGAACTATTTTCTATATAAACTTGCACTTGGGCACTAAACAGAATTACATCAAATTATCACAGTTAAATTGCGTGCATTCGATAGACACACTTCTCATATTTTTTTTTACGTGCCTCGACTTTTTATACATATACACATTATATGAAAATAGGTTTAGCTTTTTTTTTGCACGAATTTCGATCAGTACATCTTTTTTTCGGTTTTGATAGAATTAGGTAAGAAACATAAATATTGAATAGGAATTGTTTTGGAATAGTTGCATTAAAAAATTGCACAATTAAAACTATAATAAATTTTCTAGTTACAATTAAAAGAAAATAAAATAAATTCTTATAATAAAAAATTTACAACTATTAAAGTTATGTTGTTGAGTTTTACTATTAATCCACCGTGGGCAGCGTCCAGCTGACAAATTTCTCCTTCTCCTGCTCTTTAGCTCCACCAGCTGCGTAATTGCGATTACTCGCTTTGGACCGTCTAAATTTGAAATTGGCAAACACATCGCGTTTGCCTGCATCGGCATCTAGAGCCTGCGCATCCAGCTCCAGATTGCGTTGCAATCCCACACCGGGCATTACATCTTCGACGGTGGGCTTGCGAAAGTTGTAGGCTCCCTTGCGCTGCTTCAGCTGCTGCTGGGCCATCGACAATGACGAGTACGTCGGCGGAGGATTCCGCTTGGGACTGCCCGTCTTGGGTAACGGCTTGGGATCACGCATCAGCATGGGAAACAGCGTATCATCGGCATCAAAGTACCAGGGACGCGAATAATGATAGTCTGCACTGTAGTAAGGCTTAAAAATGGGCTCATTTGAGCAAATACTGAATGCGTGATACGCATGTGAGATGAGCTGCGGAAAACGATCCACCCAGTAGTTGGTGAACTCGTGCGGTATGCAGCCAAGCAGCTTCTGTGCCTCCGGAGTGAGCTCGTGATAGTGATGTTTCTTGTTGCGTAGTGCACGTAATAGATCCCGCACACTGGCGCCCATATAGCCGCGATATTTTCTCAAATCATCCGTTATCATCGGATCCAAATGCAAGTTCCAATCGTCCAGGACAACGATACGTCCATTCTTCTCCAGCGATTTGAGTGGCTCGGCATGAAATTGTAGCTTCTCCACACGATCACTGACATCCTGCAAAAAGCCAAGCATTTTGGGCTCCTCCCAAAACAGCGGATGATTGCCAATGCAGCGCGCTGGCGGACGAGACGGCGGATTTCTGTGTATCATATCCGATATGAGCTGTTCCGCGAGTATCTATGGGGTTTTAAACAGTTATAATCATATTCAATAGCACGTTTATATTTATAGTTACAATTTTGCTACAATGTTCCATGTCATCCTCGGCGCGCAGCTTGGACAAATTGTATTCATGCGAAAGTATGTTCGCCTGACGTTTGAGCGTGTCGCCAAAGGCATGATGACCACCGCTCAACACGTAGTAATATACGCAGCCAAGCGAGAATATATCGACAGCTGTGGTCTGCAAACCAAAAAAAGGATAAAATACCATTTGAAAATCTCTTTAAATTTAATAGAACTTACAGTTCTTTGGGCACGCATCATTTCGGGCGCTATCCAGCCATCGGTGCCGGTGACACCTGAACGACGCGAAAAACTTGTGCGTCCAAAATTAAGTTTCTTGCACAGGCCAAAGTCCGAGATCATTACGCGCACCTTCCCCTTCGGATCGGGCAGGGAAAGCAGTACATTCTGTGGCTTGATGTCGCGATGAACTGCACCCAAAAAAAAGAAAAGAGGTTAGCTTTTGCCAATTCCAGAGAAAATATCTATTCCCATATTCAACAACTCACCAATATCCAGTGAATGCAGATGACTGAGTCCTGCCGCTGACTGAATGAGCACTTGCCACATATCAATGTTCTGGCGCAGCTCCAAAGAACGATCGCCCTCTGTGTAATCCTGCAGCGTGGCGGCGCACAGTTCCACAGCTATATAGCGAAACTGTCGATCCTGTTCGGTGCAGAAATAACGAACAACATTCTCATGTGCATCCGATTCGCGCAGCAGTGCCACCTCGCGATCGGCAAATGTGAAACACTCGGGCAGCAGGCGCTTGACGGCCACAAAGCGCTCCTCAAAGTTACCCTTGAAGACGAAAGTGCCCTCGCAGCCTTTGCCAAGCACTTCGTTTGAGTTGAAGCTAATCTTGCCCACACGCACATGTCCATTGCCGAGATCAAGCAATTCCTGTGCGTTCACGTTGCTTGCGTTGCTGCCATTGCTACCAGTGCTGCCGTTGCTACCCGTCGCCGTCTGCTGGGTCTTGGAGCCGTTCTCGCTCTGCTTCTGCAACTCACGCATGGTGCTGCACGTGTACCAGAAGAGCGCAATCATGCCCATAACGATAACAATCAGTATTTGATGCACCTTGCCACTGGGATGATCCCTGAACCACTCATTGATAAATGCCTGCACCTTGTTGCTATTGGCCAGAATGATGGTCTTGGTGCGATTGATGGTGTTTGACCGTGGTGGCTCAATGGTAATCTCTCCCAAATCGGGGTCCGATTGCACGCCAATATCAGCGGCATTCTTTTCATTATTAGCCAGCAGGCCGTAGCCATCGTTATAGTTGTGTATTGTGGCCAAACTATGCACATCTTTGCTAGCTGACGGCGTTGGCGACAAATGCAAATTTCCTTGCTTGGCGTCGTTGGGCATATTGTAGTGTCCCAACATAATGCCGTGATTCTCTTGTAGTACATCATTGATGTAAATGGTGCGTGGATCATTATCTTTGCCTTTGCTGTTCAACTCGGCAACGGGACCATCGATCAGCTTGATTGGCGGCATTGTGGAAATGCGGGGCGTATTTTTATCCACCAGCGAAGGCAGCGCATAGAGACCACGCTGATGCTCGCCCACATAAAGTGATTGACTGTGCCACAGAGAGAAAGAGAGAGTAGTTATTATATTGAATCTGAGTCTAGAAATAAGATTAAACAAACTTACAATAGTTTCACAGTGTTCACATTGCCAATCTTGGACTCCTCTAGTATGGCCTGATAGGCCTCATCCGAGACTGTGGTGAAGGGCACACTGAGCAGCCCATCCGGACCCAGGAGAAAAGCAGCCACGACTGGACTGTTTAAATCGCGTTGCCACAAAAATTTGCCCTCTTTGCGATCAAGTGTAACTATTTGGCCATTGCTGGTTGTGGTCAAGTGAATATATTCTGTTCGAAACAAAGAGATTACAACATCATTCCAATTGTTAGTTGCCATTTTCACTTACCATATTCTTTGACCAACTCTGGCGGAGCGCTGAGCGCATTGTAGTCATAAAATGTGATATTCCAAGGCTTAGCATTCTTATCCTTGGCCTGACTGTCATACATCATGACCGTGTATTGGGTGCGTCCCAAGTAGATGGCACGTGAGGTGGCCCAGCCAATTTGCTCACCATCCTTGCCATCCATGTGGGTATCGCCAAAGCCCATTACCTTTTCACGTCGACCCGTCTTCGGATCAACCATGTACCAGGTGTCGCTCTTCTTGCCCGAGTACAAAATGCCATCGGAGGAGCGACAGGGAGCATTGGCCACCAGCTGGGGTATGGTGTACGGCAGCTTCTTTAGGCTGCCCATTTGACCGAGCTGATAAATGCTGCCATCCCTGGGATCGGGTAGATAATGTGGTATCTGCACATTTTGCTGTGGCTCAGCGACAATTGGTGGATCTGAAAGAGCAGAAATATTATATAATTTCAATACCAATAAAATGAATTAAATTGCAAAGATAAGAGACACGAAAATTATTTATTTAAGAAACACTTGAGCATATATTTGCTATAGCCAGTGCATGTGGGCTTAACAAGTCTGCAGTCATTTGCTGTTGCCATTTTCTACAAGACTTCTTGTTTAATAAAGATTCCAGATCCAACATAGCTTGCATTATATATATTTATAAATAGTAACTATCAAGTACTCTAAAAACTTATCGAGCAGTTAATTTCGTAAGTGTAAGCAAATGTCAAGGCATGAATTATTACCCGTGATAAAACATTTTTTCTAACTTCAAAATGGCTGGCACATTATGGAACTCTGGAATTTCCAAAAAATGCAGGCGACAACAATAGCAACCAAATATTATGCTATTAGTACGTATTATGTTGTGTGTTTCCGTGTGTGTGTGTGTGTGTTGTATCAACTAGACTTCTGTGTATTGTGGATAGACAGCAACAAGAATTTAACAGAATAACAATTTCGCGTTGACTTTATCAACACTTGGCTGCGCGCACATTTCTCGTGCTAAGCCTTATCACATAATTAACCCACTACAGCCTAATGATAATTAAAGTTAGACGGAGACAGAGGGAAAGAGAAAGAGAGGAGAAAACGCAAAAGTGGGAGGCAGATGCAATGGTAGAAAGAGTTGCTTATATGCCGAGTGTTTTGTGGCAAAGTAATTCGACCAAGCCGGGTCATTTAACTCGCCTCGCCGGCCACTCTAATTAGCATCTGGATTCTAAATGAACAGCGACAGTGGGCGCTCTAGTCGAACATGTGATGAGGTAATAGCTAGTATCTCGACCGACAAATCAATAACAAATTAGAAATTATATACATATTTACTTCGATTTGTTGTGGTTGGCTTAGCAAAATACAGCAAGACTAAAAACATTTAAGCGCTTACAATTTCTAGAAAAATTATTGCAATTAATTTATGTATTCATAAAGCATGTTTTTAATGCATACAGTTCCAACCATTAAAAAAAATTAAAATGCTTTGAATTCGCGCTCAGATGTTCTACACATGTGTTCTCCATTGAAATTAGGAATATAATCCAGAAAACATGAGACTAAATTCAGAAAAACAGCGTACAATTTTTAATTTGTAGTATGTTGTATACATACACATATGTATATATAATATATATATATGTATGTATAGTATACATATACATTTCACATACATATGTACATTTATCGCAACAAACCAATTGGTTTTTGTTGGGGGGTGGGTGGCGTAGCTTCTACTATTGTACCGGATAACAATTAAATAGCAATAATAAATTGTCTGGATTTTCAAGATAGTAAGCACGACACTGGGACTGACACTGACTACATAAAGTTGAGAATGCACATTCTAGCACACAATCAATAGAAAAAAATTCAAAAACAAAACACTACTATTAATAGCAACAGTTTAGCGATCGCAAGCATAAAAAAATATATATATATATAAAACTCAACTACAAAGATATGTATTTATCCTATGACAATATTAAGCAATAAATTAACAATGCGCCATGAAAATACCCTGTAGTTATTGTTTTAAAAGATTATATGATGCAATTAAAATCGTATTCAAGTGGCTGAAACGTGTTATACATGACCTTTGTTGTCCATTTAATAAATACGGACATATTTATATCAAGTTGATTTACCCAGTTGGCTTAACGATTAATTAAAAAGGTAAGACCCATAAGAATATTATTTTAATAGACTTCAACGAAAAATTTACATATTTATCTATCTATATATTTATCTATCTGTCTATACCTAGTTTACTATACTAACATATTTATTTTAGTTTATGGCTAATGAAAGTCTGTAAACATTATTATTGACACTGCATATAGACGACTTATAAAACTGTATTATTTTTTAATTATCTTATTATAAAATATGTGGAATATATATGTAGAAACTAATGTCATACTGTGTATAAGCATCAATCCAACAGATTATATGTATATGGTCTAATTTGGATTTAATGACTTCTTATAGACATATGGTTTGACTTTACCGCCTGGCGACAAGCCATAACAATAAAAATCACTATATCAATTACGTTTAAAATAATCAAACAACAATAATACCAACAAATAACAATAAACGTCAGACAGAAAAGTATCGCGATGTGTTTGCAGTTTATTTCAAAGAATACTTCCATCTTGCGACAGTTGCTCGTCAAGATTACGCATGGATACAAATACACACCAATATACCAATACATACTTATACATATATGTATGTATGTACTCTGTTATCAGTAGAAAACAATAACACACAAATTACAGTGGAACTGCTGAGAGTACAGCAACAGCATCTCCACGCCGATCGCTGCTAGTAAAACACTCTATATTGCTTACATACGTAATATGTACGCGTATATGTATACTTACATGTATATGTACATATGCACACACTTTATGAATTTTTTTGTTTATTGTGATGAGCTCATCGAAGTGCGATTCGCTTTATTTATGCTGCACTTTTCAGCAATTATGACGAAATGCCTGTCGATGCAACAGTTTTCGTTTTGCATTTGTTTGTGCCGGTCATGGAGAAGTGAGAGAGTGGGTGAATGTAAGAATCTCTATATGCGTAGTAACATTCCCACATTCTCATAGTAAGAGCGAGCGAGAGGCAATGAGTAACACAAGTTTAAAATGGGGTTATACCTTACAACACTACAACTAAAACTGATGTATGCATGTGTTTGTGTGCGAGTAATTACCATCTGCTATTGTCCAGCGTATTTCGCTTGTTATCGGATCGATTGCCGTTAGCCCGCCGCCCAGCGTGGAGAATACCATCAGGGCTTCCTCGTCGCGGGCAAGGTCCGTACAATCCTAAAAAAAACAATTTTATTAATTGCCATCACTTATTCATGTCAATCGTGGAACAAATGCAGGCGCGCATTGCGCGTATTCTATGTATTCTCTTTAATTCCACACTTGCTTTCCACCTACCGTCTTCTCTTCGTCAGTACTGACAACTTCTGCTGAGTCGGCGGCATTTGCACCTGATGTTTGTGTTTGGTTTGCTGCTGATGCAATCACGCCGCTCAATAGCAAAATAAACGCGCAACAACGAACGATGTATTTCATTTTGCGAATTCTCATTGATGTTGTTTTCGATTTTGTTTTTGTTGTTGTTCCTGTCATTATTATTGCGCGAAGGCAAAGTCAAAAAACTTGATTTGCGTTTGTTTGTTGCTGCACTTGCAAATTACTTGCTGTTGCTCGAATCTATCATATTTTCACCGATTGTATTTTTTTTGTATTAACTTTAGGCTTCCATTTGTCACCGTAGGCACTTTTGCATTGGATTACATTTAATGCGTATTTCTTTCACACAGTCATTATTGCGTAGTGTTGTGCTGTTGGCGAGCATATGAACATCAATGAAATTGTGAGCTGAACTTTTCATGCATGGAGAAAAATGAAAGATACGTTCACACTGGAAAAATGAACCATTGAACAAATATTACACATTTGCTGTAATTTTTTAATATTGATTCTAAGTAACTTAAATAAACAAAGACCTAAATGAATTAAAAATTAAATATTTTGTCAATGGTTTCACCGTTTAATTACACTTTGGTACATCGATCATAGAACTAGTTGAAAATACTAAAATATAAAAAGTATCAAAAATGTAAAGTGTGCCCAGCTCTCCGCATCAGCTGTTTTTGTTTGTGTTGCACAATGCGGCAACCGGTCGGCAATTTAAGTGCATCCTTAATTAAACGCTTTCTGCACGTACAAAATGCTGTGCAACACGCCAAAAACCAACCGAAAAACCTGAAGGGCAGAAGCAAAAGCTCCCAGCACTGGCTGACACGGCAGCTGGCCGATCCGTATGTGGAGAAGGCTCGCATGCTAAATTATCGATGTCGCAGCGCCTTCAAACTGCTCGAAATGGATGACAAATACAAAATATTGAAACCAGGCGATCTTGTCCTGGATTGCGGTGCAGCGCCAGGCAGTTGGACCCAAGTGGCTGTTGAGCGCACCAATACCAATGGCAAAATGGAGCGTGAACCGCGTGGCGCAGTCTACAGCATCGATCTGTTGCATTTTCATGCAGTTCCCGGTGCGACGATCTTTGGCGGAATGGATTTCACAGCGCCGCTAGCTCAGCAGCGTCTGCGGGAATCGCTGACCGATCGCAAAGTGAACTGTGTGCTCTCCGACATGGCGCCGAATGCGACGGGTGTGCGAATGCTCGACCAGGAGAGCATTACGAATCTGTGTTACGAGGTCTTGAAGTTCGCCTTGGCCATGTCTGCGCCGCATGCGAATTTGGTGGTCAAGATCTGGGACAATGGAGATGTGCCCAAATTGGAGCGCGACATTCTATCCTACTATGAGAAAGTCAAGCGAGTGAAGCCACGAGGCAGTCGAGGCGATTCAGCGGAGCATTTCTTGTTGGCGCGTGGTTTCAAGGGCTCCAGTTATAAATAGGTTTTTCTTATTTAATGCAATAATGTAGTAAATATAAATTTATTTGAAACTATTATCAATCATTTGTTAAAATCCCTTTAAATATATAATTATTATATATATTATAATCAAATATATATTATATTATAATTAGGTTTCCATTATTTAATGCAATTATAGACATAAATTTATGCAAAACTATTGTCAATCATTTGTTACAATCTTATTTAAATACGTTGATTTTTGTATGTATATTGATTTAAAAATATAATTATTATATTGATGTTATGTTTTTCTAATTGATTGCAATAATTAACATAAATTTATATACAATTATTGAAAATCATTACTTACAATCCCATTTAAATATAATATTCAAGCGTCGTTCGCAAATAATTGCAAAATACCTATAAATTGCAGCAAAATTAATATTCATTAATTTCCGTTTTCCACTCAATTATAATTTCTTAATAAAATTTTAACTGCAAATACATGTATTATCGATAGCAAGAAATACCGATAGCAAGTAATGCTTAGACTACACCACTCTGGCAACGCCGAATCGCATTTCGCAAATTTGAGCATCAAAACTATACAGCAGCTGGCTACAGCGCCAATATATTGCGCACTTTAACACACATTCTAGCCGCATAAACAGAAAGATGTCGGTCTCCGATACTCTGCAATATATTACTTTGGGGAATCCCATCAGTCGAGCGCTTATCAGCTCGTCGTCGTCGATAATCCGTTCATTAGTAAGTGCATATGGTATAACTGTATATATTTTTCCGCATGTCATTTAAGAAGTTTTGTTGTTCTTATGTTGCAGGGACTTCGTCCGAAGAAACCCATGGATGATATGCCGATGGTACCACAAATTCAACCCGTATCCATATCGATGCGTAGTATTATTGGCAATAACTACAATTTTGTGCGCATTGCCGGCTTGGGTGGCGCATCTGCTATATTTATGGGTGCCTATTGCAAGTACGTTGTAAAGGACATTCTCAACCCCAAGGAGCAAACGGAATCGCAGGCATTTGCTGATGTTGCCAATCGCATACACTTTCTGCACTCGTTCGCACTCATGTGTATGCCGCTTGCACATTATCCCGTCTTTGTAAGTATCCCAATAATAATAATAAATAAGGAAAGACATCTGGCGGTTTAGCATAGAATAAAAACGATTAAATTCTGTTTATCGTTTATTGAGCATCATAAAGCTTTTCTGTTATTTCTCATTTTGTAAAGATAAATCTCTGAACGGAATTTACAACAACTCGCGTTACTTTTTGAGTGATTTGACTTATGCACAATTCGCATTCGATATTCAACATTAATATATAGATGTATATATAAATATTTTATAGTTATATATGCATGTATATGTAATTGACACACTCGCTTAGTGAATCTCTTTTTAAAAGAAAATGAAAAAAGAATTAAAAGAGTGTACGATTTGATACGATTTTGCTAAGCGTTTCTCAATTTACGTTCTATAAGGATGCGTAGATTGTATATGAAGTTTTTGTTTTTGTTTTGTCCAAAGCTAAAGCTAAAAGTTCAACAACCACTAATTGCAGCTTAAAAGTAATTTCAATACCACATTACGAAACTTGTATACAATAATTGCTAACATATAACATCATTTGTTTTAGAATAATGATATAAGAGGTTCATAGCTGATATGGTATAGGAATTGTTTGGATATAGGATATATGTGTTTTTGTCTTGCTTAATGCTAAATTCATATTTCTTGTTTTTTTATTTTTTAAAAATTTACCAAAAGTCAGCTTCAATAACGCTGCTAAATTTGTTTTTATTTTGTTTTTTTTCTTTCAATAATTGGTTTTTCAGCCTTATTCGATAAGTAAATCGTAGAGCTTTCTTTCGGGATTTTTTTTTTTCAAAGCCAACAACTAAAGCTAACATCAAAATATGCAGGCCATGCATTATCATCTAACACTTAAATGCAGCGCTTGAAATATATATAAATATATTTGTTCAGATGCCTAACAATATCTTATCATTTTCCCTAGACTGGTGTTCTGATGACCATGGGCACCGTTCTCTTCTCGGGCTGTATGTATTATCGTGCCCTGACCGGCAAGAGGCGACTGCAGCATTATGCCACAATTGGAGGCTTTTTTTTGATCGGCGCCTGGCTGTCTCTGGTGGTGTAGATTTAATATTCACACTTGATATATATAAATATATATATATATATATAGATATAGTACATCAAATACAAATAGCACACAATTATCTTATTATATAAAATCAACTAAAGCTAAATCCTAAATGAAGTTACGTGTGTTGACAGCAGCCGCTCTATAGAAATATATAATATATATATATCTATGCGCTTTTAAAAAGCGATCTCTTAATTTTAAATGTGAGTTCCCTAGCACTTGAATTTTAAAATTCATTCTTATATCAGTTTACTTTTCGCAGCAAATGGAAGATACATTTTGTTATTAAATGCATTGAATAATTTTTTTTTTTCTTGGTAGATAATTTAAATGCACTTCTACTAGTTAGGATTACGAGCTAAATCTGTTTAACTAAAATGTGAAAAATTTGAAAATATGTAGAAAACGAAAAATCAAATTAAAAGTTAATAAAATGTTTACATTTATTATGTGTACCTGTACATTAATAAATTACTGTAAAAAAAGAACACATACATTAATATTAGACGTAACAGCTTATAGTATTTCTATAATCGTTATTGTCGTTACGGAACACATTTTTTATACATTTGCAATGCAACCTTCTAAAGGCATTTCATTTGCGCCTGTTTAGCAAGAATTTTTATCATTTTTGTTTTACGCGCTCAAAACTGAGCTTATTGTCATTCATATCGTAGTCTAATGATACTATTCATCAATTTAACTAACATTTGGTTATGCACTTATATAATGATTTGTACATGTGTCTTGTAAAAATTCTTTGCGGTTGTTGATATTGTTTCTGTAGTTTAATTGCTGCTATTTACTGTTTCTGCTATCCTAATAATTTCTGCTTGGAGGCCTCCGCAAAAAGAAAGGTCTTTTGGATACGCGCATTGGCAGCCGGGTGGTTCGTAATTGGTTCCAGTATCTTAAGTATGTAGTCTTTAAAAGCCTTCGGCACAGCGAAATGTCAAGAATCCTTCTTCAACCGTAAGTTGTCCTCATGCGCCTGTCAACACAAGATTCACATTAGGCATAATATTATACATTAGTGATCCATTTACTCACCTTTTGTGCCACCTTGAGCAGAGCATCGAATGTGGAGTCGCCCGTCTGCTTGACCATCGCGTGGAACACCTTCTTCTCGCTGACTGTGAGCAGCTCAAAGGGTGATCCAAATTCAACAGCACGGCCGGCATCCATAACCAAAACCTTATCCGAATCCATAACTGTGTGCAGTCGATGGGCAATGGTAAGCACGGTACAATCCTTGAACTTATTCCTAATCGTTGTCTGAATGAGCGCATCCGTTTGCGGATCCACATTCGCTGTCGCCTCATCCATCACCAGTATGCGATTCTCCCGGAGAATGGCGCGTGCCAGGCAAACCAGTTGTCGTTGACCCACACTGAAATTGGTGCCGCCCTCGGAAATTTTGCTCGATAGGCCGCTGGGCAGATCGGCAACCACCTCTTTTAGCTTGACCTCCCCCAGTGACTCCCACAGCTTGGCGTCGCTGTACTCATCGAACGGATCCAGATTGTAACGCATGGTACCCGAGAAAAGCACCGGCTCCTGTGGTATAATTGAAATCTGACTGCGTAAATCGTGCAGTCCCAAATCGTTGGTATCACGGCGATCGATGATGATGGCGCCCTCGTTGTAGGACAGACGGAACAGTGCGTTGATCAGCGACGATTTACCAGCGCCAGTGCGTCCAACGATACCAATCTTTTCGCAGGCCTTGATATTAATATTGAGATTACGCAGCACATAGTCCGCTGTCTTTTCGGGGAAATAACGCAAGCTCAGATCATCGAACACAATCTTGCCCTCGTCGGGCCAGTCTTTGGGTGGCTTCTTATTCGGTTTCGACTCAAATTCACCCTCCTGTTCCAGATCCTCATATTCAACGACACGCTCAACCGAAGTCATGGTATTCTCTAGCTCCGCTGACTGACGCATGCCCCACTGAACCATGCCTGTCATGCCCATTGCCTATAAAAAATAGATGAGTTAGTTTGTGATAGTTTCAAGTTTCATGATAGTCAAACACACCTGTGTTATGGCCAGGCCAACCTCGCCGCCATTCTCTGGTGAGAAAAGGAAAAAGCTGAGCGTAACGATGGCAATATAAATTACACAGACAAAATCCAGCCAGTAGCCAAAGGCACGACTGGTCGCTAAGAACATGTAGAAGCCAGAGCTGTGCATATCCTGGAAATTATCAAACTCCGTAATGAGATCCTTCTGCGCTCCAAAAGCGCGTATCGTGGCCAAGCCATTCAGCGAGGCGCTCAAATGCGAATAGATCGGCGAGCGAGCTGAAGTGGGGCAGCAGATTACATCAATTAATTCATTTATCTAATTTTGTAGTCATTTTTGTACAATACTTACTTACAGCCTCCAATCTCTTAACATCACGGGAGGTCGTCAAATAGAAGTTGCGCAGCAGATAGAAAATAATGACCAGTATAAAGGCGACCAACAAATTCCAGATGTTCAAAATGCTCAGCACAACAACGATGCCCACAATTGAGAGAAAGATTTGCATGACATCCATCATGACGGAGGGCAGAATCTCATCGACCTGACCCAGATCCTTAGAGAAGCGATTCAGAATACGTCCAGACGGATTTGTGTTGAAGAAATGCATTGCCGCCCGGGTAACACCATGGAACATGCGATTATGCAGCGTCGTCGAACTCTTGGCGGCAACATAGAAGAAGAGCACACTACGCACCAGGGAGAAGGCAATCACCAATACATTGATGCCCGTAAAGTAGTAAATATCGATGGGATCCGTGTCGCTGTTAACTCTGGGCATAAACGAGCGACGCAGTCGCGACATAAATGAATTCGTAGTTGTTTCGCCATTTTTGTTGACCCTGAAAATGGATTTAAGCGAATATAAATACTTTTATAAATATTTTAAGTGTAACCCATTAATTTAAACCTACTAATAACGGAAAATAAAATGTCAATGCCAGCTGCATGCAGCTCTGTTCAAACTGAGTTATTAACATTCATACAGCAAACAGCTCTGTTAAAAGTTCGGTCTTAACTTTACACTAACATAACATCACTTTTAAATTGTTTTAGTTAGATTTGAACATTTTGTACTCTACTTACTCACCAGTATGACAAGAACATATCGCCACCGGAGCCCAGGACCTGGGCGCCAATGCAGAAGAAGGCAAAGACAATAAACAGGAAGTAACCGTTGGCAGCAAAGTATTTCTTGTACAGTCCCATGCCGATTTGTCCCTCGGTGCGCGTCTCCTGCACCTGCATTGGCGATTCTATGACAATTGAATCGGCTGCTGATCCCATGGACGAAACACTGTTCTGTCGGCTACGCAGTTTGCTGACCTGGGAGAGTTTACGCTTCTCTGCCGTATCCCCAGCACCCTCATCCTTCTTGCTGGGATCCGTTAACAATTGCGCAAAGTCCAAGCCGCTCTTGCACATGGACTCATAGGTGCCCTTGGCACTCACCTTGCCCTTGTCCAGTATCACAATCATATCGGCCTGCTCCAGGAACTGCAGCTGATGCGTGACCAGCACAACAATATCATCTCGCAGAAAACCGCGCATGCACTGATCGAACAGATGCCGGCCCACATGTGTGTCCACGGCGCTGAGCGGATCATCGAGCAGATAGATATCCGCCTTGCGGTACACAGCTCGGGCCAGACTGATTCGCGCCTTCTGGCCACCCGATAAAGAGGCGCCACGCTCTCCCACGATTGTCTTGTCGCCGTAGGGCAGCAGCTCAAAATCGCGTTCCAGTGCGCACTTCTTCACCACCTGGCGATAGCGACTCCTGTCCAATGGCAGCCCGAACAGAATATTCTGGCGAACTGTGCCAGTAAAGAGCCATGGTTCTTGGGACGCATAGGACAGGCTGCCATTTACACGCACCGTACCCGATTCGGGAGGTAGCTCGCCGAGAATGGATTGAATCAGACTGGATTTGCCGGCACCCACAGGTCCAATGACAGCGACCAGTTGTCGCGGCTTGAACTTCAGGCTCACATTGTCCAGCGTATATTCGCTGAGCTTTGAATCCCATTTGCACTTCAACTTGCTGATGGTTACCCCGATTTCTGTCTCGCTGGAACGGCGACTGTTCGGCTTGAGGACACCCGTAGCGGAGGCGGCAGTCTCCTGCACGAGGCTGACACCGGACTTTTTGCCCAGCTTCTGATCATCCATATTTTCTGACTTGTCGCGCACTTTTGTTTCCTCATGCATCATGAACTTTTGTATGCGTTTCAGAGAAACAAGCAGCTCAGCAGACTGGGAATTTTTAGAAAAGATAATAATAAATAATTCAAGTAACGATAATACATAATTAATAACATTAACACCCAAGATTATTTAAAAAAAAACGGAAAAGATTTGCTTAAATTGGAGCACGACTCTTAGCACGATTAAAGTCAGAATAATCGATTATTCACTTATAATAAATTTTTAAAAATTATATTTCTATGTTATGTTAGGTTAACAGCAAACGCTGTTAAAAATACTGGTTTGATAATCAACATTTATGTTAGTAAACGAAAACACTACTTTAACAGCAGCTCCTTACGTTTAATGTGTTAAGCAATATTTAAAATTTAAACTAAGCTTAAACTAAGTAGATGAAACTAAATTACCTGCGCGATGCCCTGGGGAAAGTAAACAGTCATTGTGTTGCGCAGAATGTTGTAGAAGGCCGTAATTACAAAGGCCTTCTCGGCTGTAAGCAGTTTTCCCAGCAGCACAAAGCCCACCAGGCTTACAAACACCGAAATTCGAGTCACATACATGATGAAACTTTGCAGGGTGCCGCGAATGTAGTTCACCTTTCGTATGGCATTCATCTCCTTGCCACGTACACTGTTGATCATCTTGCTGAACGGTATCTCCCAGGCGTACATTTTGATCACCTGTATGCCCGATATGATTTCGTTCATCATACGCACTCGCTCGTCCGTTCGCAGAGCAGTCTTCAGACGCAGCACCGATGTCCGCTTGCCCAGATATGCTTGCAACGGAATAAACAGCAACATCACAGCGACTCCGAAAAAAGCCGCAACGCCAATCTGCGTATCAATATTGAATTATATGTTAGAAATAAATAAAATTAAATTTTACAACATAATGAAATGTAAATTTAATCCACAATTTTAATAAATGCAATGTTGAGCAAAAGCGAATACAAAAATTAAAGTATTATTTAACAAATTTTTCATTTGACTTCATTAAAGCATACTGTGCAAAAAAAAAAAAATTATAATATTGATAATATTCAACAGCTTTGTAGTAATTAAAAACCAGAAAAAAGAATCAAAGAACAACAAAGACTTACCTCTCTGTACATGAGCCAGGAGACCACACAGATCTCGACGGGTCCGAGCCATAAATAATGCATGTGAATAACCGAAACATCGAGGCGACCCACATCGTTCGATAGAAGATTAACCACCTGACCAGTTGTTGTGTCGCCCAGCGCTGTGCGACTTAGGCGCAACGCCTTGCGATAAATCATGCTGCACATTGCAATGCGCATCTTCATGCCCGTGTGGAACATGCCGAGCATGTAGGGGTGCATGAACATAACATTGAATGCGCTGCACAAGATCACGCCGGCGGCATACAGATATGCCTTGGTCTGGTCATCGGTGTTCTGATTGTTCGCATAGTAGGCCACCAAGCCGCCCAAGCACAGCGGCTGTGTAACTCTGTCGTTGAATAAATATTATTATTTACAAATAAATAATTGGCGTTCATAAATTGTGTGTTGTGTGAGGCTGGGCGTGTTTCGAGCATACCGGAAGCCCATTTCCAATATGAGCAGTACGAAGCCAAGCCAGCCAAAGGTCCATCCAAAGACGTTCATCGATGCCTTAAGCAAACTGGGCTCCTTCTTCTTCTTGCGCTTCTCCTCCACCTCCTTTTCCCAGGCATCGGAAAGCTTCTTGCCAAGTTTGTCTGCAAGAAGAATTCAGCATAATTTCATTAAGATGTTAATGAAAGATTGTCAAACTTAGAATGAATAATGGTTATCTGATATGCCTTATTATTTTGTTAATCTCTTTCATATCATTATAATCATTCTACGTCGTATTGAACAATTCAATTCATTCATGTGTAGTGATAATACTTTACTGTGATTTTGTGGTTATATAAAATGTAGATTAATCATTATGGTCATAAATAAATAAAAAAAAATATATATTTGTATTCATGATGACAATACCAATTAAATTTAAAGTGATTAAAATAAAATTTGATTTATTACATTACTGTGATATTTAGCACTCTCGAAACATGAAAGCTAATCAAACATCCGATTCTTCGAATTACTAAAATTGCTATTAAATCGCATTAACATTTTTGCAAGTCTTTTAAAAAGATTTTGATTCTTATAGATCTTATCTAAGAACGTCGAACAATTTATTACTTTTATTTGTTGCTCTGCTTTCGTTATGAATTATGCCCCTGCTTTGGACCGTCAAAAAACCCATGTCTTACTCAGCTGTCCATTGTGCACCTTTATCAATTATCAGTTGCGCGGCTAATCGCACCTGGGCAAGCAGGACAGTTGCGTGTGCAGCACTAACTTTAACTGGCCGATCTAAGTATATATATGGTCAGGGCCACTTCCGCAACTTTTGCTCAGAGAAGTTAGTCAATAAAAAGTGGCTTTAAAATTGATTTGCAATTATTACACAATGTAAATATTTACTTGAGTCGTCTGCCAGATAAGATTGTCCACTGGCCACTTCATGTCAGCTCTATGTACTCAATTATTTTAAGTCAATAAGCAGTCGTTATTTAATTGTATATCTCACAAGTCACTGGCGGTTCCCAAAAAAATAAAATCTCATTAATTGCGGCAATGGCAGTTGTCAAAGTTATCTAAGATATCAGACAAATTTTTGGCAGTTTTGTCATCTGAGTTTTGATTTTTAATAATGGTTCTATCTAGCTCAAAGTTCACTTATATATTTTTTTTTCTTTTGTTGGTTGCTAACTAAATCCAGTTGATAAGCGCTTTAAGGCTTAAGCAATCTTTAAACTTATTGGATACAATATATATGGGAGATTAGGAAAGCATTCAAGTGTTTCTAACTTAAATGATTGCCTCAAATCGTATCTGCATTTGATTTATGCGGAAATGTAAGAGATACTATAAAAATAGATAAGATAAGTACAATGGGCGTTGATTGTACTATTTGTTGCAACTTCTCTAGAAAATAAAAATGTAAATTAATTTGTAAATTCTGTTAAAAAAATAAAAAGGTTATCCAATAAAAAAAAAAAAATAAACTAAAATAAACCTGTGCACATTTTCGGTTCTATCTAATCGATGAAAAACCAATAAATTTAAGGGCTTTCCGATTTTCACATTAGCCACTTCAAAGTACAATAAAGAAATGTCTGAAGAGTAAAAATTTCCATAGATAATACATTATATACATTGTACTCCTTTTGCTTAAAACTAGACAATTATTTAATGGGGATCTTCTGCTCTATCACAGATAACTGACTGAATTGGTTAAGCTTGAAAAGGCTTGAAGGTGCACACAACTTATTGAAAATGAAACCCATTGAACATTGGACTCGATTCTATTCATAGACATTCGTAGGTAAATTAACAGCTGCATGAGTTGTCTTTTCTTATTAATCAATATTAAAAAGCTTCGTCAGCTTTCATTTTATAATTTAATTAAATTTTATTATTTAAGACTGGATTTTTGCTTTTGAAATATATTTTTACACAAATCTCATAGCTCACAATTGACAATAATTTTCTTTTACTCATTCACTTACCGGATTTGTGTTCGCTTAAAGCCTTATAGAGATCATTCTCATCTAGAGTTTTTTTGCGTCCCTTGAAAAATGTGGGCATAGTATAGCTGCAGAAAATAAATAAAATAATCGAATATATGACAATTCTGATTTGATTTGTATACCACCAAAGACTTACCAAAACATAAGCGTTGACAACGGATTCGAAGTCTCGCGCGGATTCGCCGGCAGCTGATCTGCGTTCGTGGTCTGCATATTGGCCTATTTGTGTCAATCCGGTTCGTTTCAATATCTCAATTTCGTGTCATTTGTTGAGTTTATTCGTTTTTTTATCTGACCAACAATAAGCGTCACTATAAAATTAATGAGAAATAAATAAATACAAAAGCATATATTGATGTGACATGCTGCTTAAATTGTCAAAGTGCAATGCCTAATTTTCCGCATAGCTAACATAGTTTTGGATTGCTGATAAGATCGCATTTTTATGTAATATGTAGACACATTTTGACTTAAGGAGTGTTTTACAGCTGTCAACGTCACCGAATCATGATTATTTTTTTATTTCATGAGGTAATGAGATGTGCAATTATAAACTTCGTCTAAGTTAAGTCGTTATAAATTTATTATCGCTCTTATGTTCTTAGTAGTAATCTTTTTCACTTCGACAGAGCAGAGAGTATATACATGCATATGTATTATATATAGAGATATCACTTTTTTGGACCACTTTTATGCCTTTTAATCACTTTTATAAAACACTTCAAATTATGCATTTTTTCATCAGTTTGAATTACTTCACACATGAGGAAAGGATAAGTCGCGTTGAACTCACAATAAACCGGATGACTGCACCGCGTCGCGTTCAGATCAGCTAACAAAAACTAACTTGGCTCTTGACCAGATCCGACACGCCATTTATAGCCAAGAATTTTGCTATCTGACGTCAACTCGCGTTGCGATCGAGAGAGTGGCGATTGATAAGACGTCGGATCAATTCGGAATCAAACATCTATCATAACCAAACCGATGACTTATGTATACCAATTGCCCCACACGGCTGCACCAGCTGCAGCTGCAGACTGTTATCAGAAAATGTTGTTTATTGAATTTTCGTAACAAGCCGCATTTGTAACTAAACAAATGTTGCTTTTGTGAACATGCGGAACTTGTTTAGGCTCATTACCTGAGAGTTCACCACTTGTCAGCTTTATAAATAAAATTAACCGTTGCGCAAATAAATCAGCAAAACATAATTATGAGAAATCAAAAAAACAGAGAATGGAAAGAAAAATAATATAAAAAAAACAAACTCGACTGCAAATCAATAAACAATTATTGTGCCAATTGAAACACGTGCAATACGCTTAAAAAACACTAGTTCTTATTTTCGCTTCAAATGAAATGGTGCCCTATGTGCGTGATTTTATGGAATTAAATGTAATTGTGCAATAAAAAAAACGTTAAACAAGTTTGTGCGAGCTCAAGTCCTGGTCTTCTTCCTCTTATTTTCAGGCAGCGCATGCGCATTTCTTTCGATAACACACCGATGTGGGCCTCTGGGAAGCTGCGACGCTAAAATATATATATTTTACTTGAAAAGTTATTACAATCTTAAGCTTGTACTTTCAAAATGTTTAAAAATAAAAATGTTGAAGAGCAAAATTTTGATAATTCCACTTTTTGCGCGCTTTATTTTGAATTACCATTTAACAGTCTGTTAACGAAAGTTTGAGGCGAGTTGCTGTATATTAAATATCGATAGTAAAACAACTATTGAATATACTGAATTAGCCAGATGTTCCAATTCACAGTTAAAAATTTATTAGCGGTAGTAAGTTAATTAAAAATAATATACATTAAAAGCATTTGTGTGCTCGGCCCTGAATTGCTTAAAAAACAAGAATGCAGTCCGTCATTGGAGGGGGTTTCAAAATGTGTAAGCTAACATTTCACATGGACTTTGACTTGTTGGTATATGTAAATAACTGATGATATCTATATCTGTACACCCACTTGAATCACCTGTTGCAGTCCGGCAGTCGATGCATCTACGGCAGATAGCATCGATTGCAGCGCTGTCGGATACGCACCAGATGCTGCAAAAGACGTGCCGTGATTTTGCCAACGCAGAGCTGGTCGGTGCGAATGCAGCCAGATTCGACCGGGAACATCTTTATCCGGCGCAACAAATAAAGCAAATGGGCGAATTGGGCTTGATGGCAGTGGCCGTGCCTGAAGAGCTGGGCGGCACTGGATTGGATTATCTGGCGTATGCGATAGCCATGGAGGAAATCTCGCGTGGTTGCGCCTCAGCTGGCGTCATCATGTCCGCCCATAATTCTCTGTATTTGGGCCCGTTGCAGAGCTTTGCCAATGATGCACAAAAAGAGGAATATATTACGCCGTTTGTGAGTGGCGAGCGGGTGGGCTGCTTTGCACTGTCCGAGCCGGGTAATGGCTCTGATGCGGGCGCCGCATCCACGGTGGCAACGGAGAAGGGCGATCACTATGTGCTGAACGGAACCAAGGCGTGGATAACAAATGCATTCGAGGCGGATGCCAGCATTGTGTTTGCCACCACCAACAAGCAACTGAAACACAAGGGCATCTCTGCCTTTATAGTGCCCAAGGGTCTTAAGGGCTTCTCGCTGGGCAAGAAGGAGGACAAGCTGGGCATACGAGGCTCGTCCACGTGCCAGCTTATATTCGAAGACTGTGAAATACCCAAGGAGAGTTTGCTGGGTACGGCAGGCCTTGGCTTTAAGATAGCCATGAAAACGCTAGACGCGGGACGCATTGGCATTGCTGGACAAGCGCTGGGCATTGCCCAGGCCTCGCTTGAACTCGCCGTAGACTATGCCCAGAAACGTCAGTCATTCGGCAATCCCATCTCAAAGCTGCAGGCCATACAACAGAAGATTGCCGACATGTCGTTGGCTGTGGAATCTGCTCGGTTGCTAACCTGGCGTGCCGCCTGGCTGAAGGATCAGAAGATGTCGTATACCAAGGAGGCGGCAATGGCCAAACTGGCTGCCTCTGAGGCGGCTACACTTTGCGCCCATCAGTGCATCCAAGTTTTGGGCGGCATGGGCTATGTCACCGATATGGCCGCCGAGCGACATTACCGAGATGCGCGCATTACGGAAATCTATGAAGGCACCTCAGAGATTCAGCGCCTGGTCATAGCGGGTTCCATACTGAAGGAATACGCTATTTAATCCCACTGCGAAACTAATTTTGTCAATTTTAATTTTAAGAACAAAGTCTCAATGCAAAATGGAAAATTATGCAATCTATTTATAGATTTTCAATTTAAAGAAATTGAGCGACCAGCAATTAAAATTGTTCATATCTTTGTATATAAATCTATATCTACATATTTGATTTATACTTTTATATTTAATAAAGCATTTCAAAAGATCAAAAAGTTTAAATTTTATTTGTTTAATTAGAATTGAATGTGTTCCTCGAAATAAGATCCAGATGAGAATAAATTCCATATGAGAATATATTCTTCGTTTGCCGATTTATAAATTTTTTAATGTATATATATATATCTACATATATATATTTCAATTCATTATTTTTTTTTTCCACCTTTGGCGCCCTTTGCCTTCTTACCATCTCGTCCATCCTTGGAGCTGACAGAGCCGGTACGCTTCTTGCGCATTTCCTCGAGTCTCGCCTGCTCGGCCAGGTTGTCCAGGTGGAGTTGCTCAAAATCGGTGATCTCCATGACCTTCTTTTGGGCAGCACGCTCTCGATCGACAGCAGCGAGCGTCTCGTGAAAATCGCGTAAAGCACTGCGAAACTCTTCATCGGACTCGATCATCTGGATGAACTGTTCGGGATTATCGGGATCGAGCTCCAGATCGGGCATTGTGTTCGCTTTCGCCAACGAAGCCTTCGAAATACGCTCCTCCTCCTCCTCCTGTTCCAAGAGGGCGGTGCGTTTCTTCAGCTTGATCTCATCCACACGCGCCTCCAGCAGCTTGCTGCGCGTAATCTCACGCTCAAACATCTAGGAGCAAGAGCCGAAATAGAGGTTTCCAAATGGGTGATGTGTGTGTGTGTTATGCTTACGTCAGCCATGAGTGCCTTCTCCTTGCTGGTTGTCCGCTTCATGGCCTCATCGAGATTCATAATATGCGTATCGCCATTGGCCATCGATATGGCCAAAAGATGTCCACTCGGCTGAAACACAAGGCCGGTTATGGTCGAACGGAAATTGATGCTGTAGATGGGCAGTCGCTGATCCAAGAGAAGATCCCAAAAGTCAACAACGCCATCGATGTCACCGGTGACAAAGAGGGAAGCGCGCCCATTGCTCCAGGCGCCGCACATCAACTGATTTCGCTTCGACACGTAAAAGGTGCTGGGCGAATTCTTCATCTCCTCGCACCAGATGCGCGCCTGCCAATCGCCAACGATTAGAAAGTTCTTCACAAAGAACGGATTGCGATGAATGGTGCGTACGGGGCCGGCAAACAGTTTATAGTTGGCAATTAACATTTCGATGGGAGTGGTCCCCTTGCGATAGCCCACAAAAATGCTTCCCATATCGGTGCCGGCAATGAAACGCACAGGGATTGTATATTCAAAATCTAAACATGTGCATCCATGCGCATTCTGACGATTCTGTCGTAGAAATGGATTCGGATCCAAAAGTATCTCGTTCGATGGCATTTTGAGATCGCGTATATCCCAGAATTTAATTGAACCATCCAGAGATGCACTATAGAATTCAGTGTTCGATTTCGAATGCACCCAGGTAATGCATGAGGTTCGCTCTCGATGGGCCGCTTCCATGGGGCAAATGCTGGTGGGCATGCCGCTCTCAAAAGTGTCCCAGATGCATACCTTGCCCGTAATTGTGCCACCCGCAATGTGGTTCTCCTCTTTGGGACAGATCTTGGCAGTGCAAACCATCTCTGTGCTGTCGTAAAAGTAAGCGGGCTTAATCGGATCCCTAATACCCCAGACATAGAAGGCTTGGGTGGATCCATTTGTCTCATCATTTGTCAACATGCGTTGACTTTCACTGTCCCGCGTATAGAGATTTGTGTATTGGGTCATGATCTGTTTGTCATTGTAGGGCATCCAGTTGATGGTGGACATATAGCGCTGTGGCTTCCACATATCGTGGATGATCGATATCGTGCGACTCTTGAACGTCATGCAAATTGTGCGTCCCAAATCATAGGGCAGATCATCAAAGAAATGATTATAGATATTGATAGCATTGTTCTCACGAGCCGTATTCATTGTTGAGCGTATCAGTTGCTTCACCTCCACGCCCCAGGTATCGTCACGCTCGACCTTCTTGCGGTGGCGCTGCGTCTGCTCCTCATCGTTCATATTCACCTCCTTAGGCCAACCGCCCTCGTAGTGCAGCATGCCGCGATCTTCGAATGTTGCATTCTCTGTGTTCGCCTCACTGGCCGCCATCACTTCGCTCAGTTGAGTCTTGCAGTCCTGCGGATTACCCATGATATATTTCTGACGGAGGCGACTGCTTGGATGGATGCTGACCATCACCTCATTGCGATCCTCGAACAGACACTGCCGACCAAAACGGCGTCGTTCACGCGTCAGCACCACTTTATTCTGATACATGATAATGGCTTTTCTTTAATATCTATCTAATATCAGTATGTTTGTATCGTTTCGCTTAATATTTAGTAATTGGTTAAAAATTTCAAATATTTATATACATATGTATTCCGAATGTGTCACATAAAAATTAACGACTGTTTTCGACTTTGGCGCTCTGATCAAATGTTACGTTACGTTAACATATTGGTCGTTGTTGTTAACACAATATGACACTTTTGTGTGAGAAACATATGAGTAAAAGTATCAGCTAACATCTCTATCACTAAAACCTAACGCATACGGATTATGTTTCTTAGAATCTTGCGGTAATTAGTTAATAACTTCACGGAAAATTCAAATGCAAAATAAAAGGGCGCGCAAAGAACACTGTTAAAATAACAGAGTTTGCTATGCCTAAAAATAAACGTACGGTATTTGCAGGCTTGCTGCAGCTGGTCACACTGGTGCATATATTACAGCGGCGTCAACGTCTGCTCTGCGCACATTTCGACAAAGTCCCGTACTTATTAATATTCGTACGTTATAAAACATTTTGCGCGTTGCAATTACAACAAGTGAGTGGTAATGAAGCTGTGTAAGATACAACCAATCGCGCACAACAAGCCAAACGCACGCTAGCAGTACACCAACACAACACACTCCGCCTCGTCTCCGTCCCCCAGGCGTTGTACACTGCTAGGAATATAGCCCCAACATTAGCAGAGAGGCAATCTCAATCTCAGCACGAGCAATGGATGTTGTTTGTGTAATTGATACCGTTGTGGGAGATCATTTGGAGGATCGTCTCTGCGCGCTCGAGGATATCAAACAGGCCGTCCAATCGGCAGGTGCCAACTTTCAGCGTGTCCAGGTGCGTCTAAAAAGAAAAATGTTATACAATTTTATATGTTTGAAAATAATTGTGCAGTTCGAAAGATTGGATTTTGGTGAGACGAATGTACTGGAAACATTCTATAATGCCGATGTTGCCGTCATAGATTTAAGCATACTAACACAACAGCGTCCGCTCTCCTACCATTATGGTGTGCGCGAAAGCTTCGGCATGAAGGAGAACATTTTAATCTACAACGATCTGGAGTCCAAACAGACGCTCAGCCTTAAGGTGCGTATGACAAAAAATACTCTATCTAAATCCTAAGCAAAAACAGGTGTGATTAGACAAAGATTTTGGTAACGAAAAACAGAAAAAAAGAAGGAAATTCAACAGCAATTGCAGAGCAACAAAAACAACACGCAAAACAAAAACACAGCATAATCGACACTGTCTTACCGATAAGATAAATTCCCTAACAAAAAAAAAGCATTTGTTTTAAGTTTTTTTCTCTTTTTTTTTTGTTAATACAGCAGCCAGTTGTGTTTGTTGATTTTGTTAGTTTTTATTGTGCTTCCGTTCTGTGAAACAAAAAAAAAATCGGTATTTTTGTTTTAACCGTCGCAGCACGAAAAACCAAAAAAAAAGAAAGAAAACAGAAAACAATAAAAACAACATCAAATGCACGGACGCCAACGCAAAACACAAAACAACACGCACGCCGCGCGCACACACACACACTCGCTCGCTCGCACACACATATGCATAGCGCACATAAAACCGCCTGCTTGCAATTACACCGGAGTCCATAAAAACTTCATGCACACTAGCGGCTCGTTCAAGTTGTCTAGCTTGAATTATGTGGGCTTACAAAGGCCATTTGTGTGTGGGCGCTTACAGTGGGGTCCATTAAAACATATCCAGCTTAAATTTCCATAGCTGGAATTTTGTGGGCTTTCAAGAGCAATGCATTTACAATGTCGTCAATAAAAACTTGTCTTTTCCATTGCCTCGTAGCTCTCTTGTGCCAACTACTTGTTTCTTAGCTATAAGCGCAACGCGGAGACAAACACCTGCAATCTAACAAACCAGGCAAGTAACAGGGAAGCGCCCGCCGAAGGACGCGTGACAGCCACATTACAGTCGCGTCTCAAGCGCAAGTTACAAGATGTTGAAATACAATCAAAGTGAGTACTTGTCACACACACACAATTATGATTGTGTGTAAATTCCATTTTTATTTACATGGTAAATTATCCCTCTCGCTTTCCCACCTACAGGGCGCATATGCGCGAAAAGTTCCTCAGCGATATGCGAGCAGCGCGCGACGCCTACGCGCCCAGCGATGATAAGTTGAAAAACATTCTACATGGGGTAAGATTAACCTAGTCGTTTATCACTTGTCTTATGTTTGTAATTGTGCAAATATATGCACAAATATTCTTGATCGTATGTAAGTTATTTATATTTCTCAAACAAAGGCAAAGGCACAACGCGAATTAAGTTTAATGATATTACGATTTTTATTAAAGTGAAGACATGGTGTGTATGCTTCAATTTCAAATACAAAGTGTTCATAATTGATTTATACTATATAGTTTGCTAAATAGTTACAGCGAATGCTTCAATTTAAAACGCTTCGGTTTGAAAGCTAATTGATTAAAGTCATAATGAGTGTATTTTATATATTATTTATCAAATTTCATTATTTCTAAGAACTAATATCGCGAATTTATTATTATTAGTAATATTATATACGCTTACGTAGATACATTGTTACTCTTTAATTTGAATTTCATCTAAATTGTCTTCTAGTACTAATTACATTATACCCTTTGATTTTAGATGCGCAAACGGCTGGATGATCCACACGTGCTGTCCGGCGAGGTATTGCACAGTTTTATGTGCTCGCTGCGGGATGTGCAGGACTATGATGCGATGGTACAACTGGTCAATGATTTGAAGAACATACCAAATACGCGCAAATATGTGGAAACGGGAAACATGAGTTTCCTGTATGCATTCGCGCTGAATCGACGCAATCGGCCGGGGGATCGTGAGAAGGCGTTAGAATCCTCGCTCAAGGCGCTCGAGAAGAAGGAGAATCACTTCCCGGACATGTTGTGCCTGTGCGGACGCATCTACAAGGATATGTTCGTGGAATCGGACTGTTCAGAACCGAAGAACCTGGAGAATGCCATTAAATGGTATCGTCAGAGTTTCGAAGTGCAACCAAATGAATATGCAGGCATTAATTTGGCCACACTGCTCGTGATCGAGGGCAAGGAGTTCAGCAACACAGTGGAGCTGCAGCATATTGGCATGACGCTGAACAATCTCATTGGAAAGAAGGGCAGCCTATCGACGCTCAGCGGCTACTGGGATGTGGCGACGTTCTTTGAGATTTCCGTTCTGGCCGAGGACTATGCGAAGGCCATTCAGGCAGCCGAGTGTATGTTTAAATTGAAGCCACCGATTTGGTCGCTCAAATCAACCATTGGAAATATATCGCTGATACATCGATTTCGCCGCAAGCCCGAGGATCGCCAGCTGCCCATCGAGGAACAGGCGTTTCAATTCTGGATGGACTTCTTTCTGGAGGCAATCAATATTAAAGAGATTAATAGCATACGTTTTCCCATATTGGTAAGCAACTATTAAAAATTGATCACACTTCTTACACACTGCATCTATAAATAATCTATAAATGTTTGTTCTTTTGCAGATACTCGAACCCACGAAGATTTATATGCCCAGCTATGTGACAATGAATATGGATGCCGATGAAAAATCCATACAAATTGTAAACATCTGTTTGGCCCACTCAAAGAATGATTGCAAGAACCTGCACAATTTTATATTTGTTGCATCCAAGATAAAATCCGTAAGCCTGTACAAACGCGACGATCTCTGTGCGTATCTTTATGTGCATCACAATTCGGACGATTTTCAAATCTATTTTCCGTCCACGGAGTACCGACAAAATTTTTACGAACGCATACTTGAAATGACCGCGGATCAGGAGGTCTTTGTCAATCTGGAGAATGACCAGGCTCAAATTGAGGTATGTATTTTTACCTACTTGGCTTGGTTGAATTGTAAAACGATTGATTAAAAATGTCTGTCTGCAGTATGAGTACGACTACAATGATCAGAATCGTAAGATTACGCTGGGCAAGGGCACCTATGGTACTGTGTATGCGGCGCGGGATAAGCAGACGCAGGTGCGCATTGCCATCAAAGAGGTGCCGGAGAAAAACTCGCAGGATGTGCAGCCGCTGCACGAGGAGATCAAGCTGCACTCCCAGCTACGTCATCGCAATATTGTGCAGTATTTGGGCTCAAGTTCCGAGGATGGCTTCTTTAAGATCTTCATGGAGCAGGTGCCCGGTGGCTCGCTATCCGATCTGCTAAAGACCAAATGGGGTCCACTCAAGGATAGCGAGTCCACCATCGCCTTCTACTCCAAGCAGATACTACAGGGCCTCAAGTACCTACACGAACAGGACATCGTTCATCGTGACATCAAAGGTGACAACGTTCTGGTCAACACGTACAGCGGCGTCGTCAAAATCTCCGATTTTGGCACCTCAAAGCGACTGGCTCGCATCAATCCAATGACAGACACCTTCGCTGGTACCCTGCAATACATGGCGCCAGAGGTGATAGATCAGGGCGTGCGTGGCTATGGACCGCCAGCTGATATCTGGTCCTTTGGCTGTACAAATGTCGAAATGGCCACTGGAAGTCCGCCGTTCAATGAATTGGGCAATCCGCAGGCAGCTATGTTTAAGGTCGGTTTCTACAAGACGCATCCAGCCATACCCGAAGAGATGTCCCCCAATGCCAGGAACTTTATTCTGCGCTGCTTTGCCATCAGCGTGCAAGACAGACCCTCTGCACTGCAGCTGCTTGACGATCCTTTTCTCACAGAGTGAGTGAGGTTTGCTATTCAGCATTGGCTTTGAGTCCTTATCGCTTATCGTTTTCTTCAACAGCAAGCCACGAAAGCTGCGACCCGCTCTGCCGATAAACACTTCGGAATTTGGACGTAGCATATCCGTGCCCGCCGATCGCTTAGTGCACAAAACAACGCCGCCATTGACCTACAATACTACATCAAATACGCCCACCACACCAGAACTGGAGTATGTTCTAAAAATAGATATATATATTGATTATACACAAATCTCGGCTTTACTTAATTGAATTTCAATTGGCCCTTTACAGCGTTTCACTCGGAACATCATCGGTGGACATGAATGAGATGACTGCCACGCAGAGTTTCATAATCGAACGGCGCAATTCGTCCGGTTTTCTGCTATCGCCAGAGATCGAACCACAGACGCCGTCGCTGCGAACCAGCATTAGCGATACGAACGAAACAGATAGATTTTATCGCTTGAAGAAAGACTCGCAGAGACGCACAACTCTGTCCAAGGTGCTGGCACTGGACGAATCGAAGATCTGTGAGATTTGGGAGAAGATCAATGCGGATCAGAACTCCATTGCCATACGCAAGACCGATCTGGAGATGCTGATACGCGGCCTGCGCGACTACATTATAAACGAGAACGTGAAGCATTTGGAAGTGACCATCAATGAACTGAAACAGAAACTCGATAACGATGCCGTCGCGCTGGATCATTTGCATTTGGCATTATACTCATTTCAAGATGCAGTTGTCTGTGCCCTGCGGCTGCACTGCATCAAGCCACACTGGATGTTTGCGCTCGATAATTTGGTGAAGCGGGCCGTGCAGGCAGCTGTTACCATATTCTCACCCGAACTGGGCGCTAATCTGGCAGATAAGGATTTGTCCGGCAACGATGATGAAAGTGTTCACAATGTTGGTGGTGGCCCGCACATATCGATTGATAGCCAGGAGAAACAGCAGCAGCACTCACTGGACAAGCTGCTGCCCGGCAGCGCTTTCAGCCCCGATCAAACCGATGGCGTCGGTAGTTCCGTGGAATGCGTGCGCATCCTGCGCGACATACGCGACAATCAGAAGCAGCTACAGTTACAGTTCATGGAGCAGAGTCGACAGAGTCTGCGCGCATTGCAGAATATTAGTCAGGAACTGGCCCATATTTATATGGGCGGTCGCAAGCGTTTGAGGTGAGCAGTAGTAAAGAAATGGAAGCCACTGTTGTCAAGGATGGAATAGTCTTGCAGAGAAATACCAGATTATAAATAACTTGTAGACATTTCACTCATCTCGATCACTTTCCATTGCAGACGCTCCTTTAACAACAACTTCAACAAGAAGTGCCATAGAATGAGCCCGAGCGGTGCCGGCAACACTGGCGCACGCCAAACACAGAATGCCAACAGCACCCGCCGCCAATTAATCAAGCACAATTTTGGTCTGCACGAGATAGACGAGCAATTGGAGCAGTGGCTAGCCCAGCATGATATCGATGAGTTCTCAAAGACGCTCATACTGAATGAAGGTTTTACATTTGAGGATTTCATCTACAACATGGAGAAGTTGGATCTAATGCGTCTGGGCTTACGGTATGCTAACTAATAAATAAATTTCCGTTCATATCTTAACTTAAGTTATCTTTTCGAACGTGTAGTGTTGGCATTGAAGTGCGCTTGTGGAAGCTGATCATACAGGAACGTGTCTGCACCTCTGTCAGCGTGGACAGTCCGTCGGAGGACACGTACCACAAGCCGGTCCTCAATAACAACATCACAACAAATGCAACGGATGCAAACATTATTAGCCTGGCCAAAGGCAAAGTGAAGAAGAGCGAAAGCGAATACGCCTCGTGCAGCGAATGACAAAAATGCCCCGTGAACGAAGTTGATTTAGCGTAGAAATTGTTGTTGTTTTAACTGATTTTGTTTAATTGTAAATGTTGTCATTTTTTTGTGCTACTACTAACCGAGTTGCTGTAGATTTAAGATAAAAGTTTTCTTAATGGAAAGCATTGAAGTGAATTTTACACAGGCGCGTAAATTATATGTGTGCCCTGTGTGCATTGTTTTTTAGCTTTCATCTACATGTTAATTTATAAAATGGAATTTAAGTGCCTTTAAATCAAAACCTGAATACAATTGTGAAACGTTTTGCATACATTTATAAAGTGTTTGATGCATAATGAAGTGAGCTAACTAATTGAATTGTTTTTTTTTATATTTGGAATGGGGGCTGTTAACATATACGTTAACTGTTAGTTTTTAGCCAAGAGCTTAGGTGAAGATAGGTGTTACGTAGTGTTAACAGTGCATGTAAATGATGTAAGTTAACATTGTTTGATCTATGTAAGTATTTCAAGAGAACATCTAAGAATTTTCGAGTGCTACATTGTTTGATATACTGTTGTCCAATTTCGATAAGAAATAATTTTGTAACTTTTCTAGTATCCAAAGTCCGAATTTCGATCGACATTATGAAACCCTTATGAATTTGAGCTCTAATTAAGAGCATTTAATTAGTTAACAGTTTAATTAGATGCTTTCACGACTACGTTAAAGAAAATACTCTCAAGCAAACTTGTAGATTTACTTCAAGCAGCGTTTTAATTGTAGCAGTTGTTAAAGCAGTGTGACATTATCTTGCATTTCATAGTCTGGCAGCACTATTACTTTTTGTAGCTTAGTGGCAGCACTTGCATTTAAAAGAAGCGCGAGAATAGACAACACTTTCTCTTACCTTATTCACATCCTTGGATTTTGTCTCAACAAAATACTGATTTATTGCATTTAAAGCTGAATTGCCAAAATGCAAACATATTGGTATATGTTCGAAAGCGCAGCGAGGAAAAGTTAGGTGACAAGACTTGTTACTAACTAATTGATCACATCCAAGACGTTGGGCGCATCCGTTGAACTTTGTCCAAGCGAAGGTGATAAATGAATGGACATTTAACCCTCATGGACAGCAGCATCGACTTAGCTCAGATGTTGTCGTTGTCTCAACAATTAATTTGCAGTGCCAGAAACCGCCTACCTCCCCTCCCACCAACAGAAATGAACACATATTCACACACACTCACACACACACACCCCCACACACAAACATTGACAGCTTTTTGCGAAAAATTAGTCAGTTACTGTTTCCTGTTTCCACTTGTGTGTCCGTGTTTATTTTTTGGAGGTAGGGGCATTGTCAACGGCTTTATAATTTATCAATAGTTGCGTTACGCTTTATCCCTAAACACCCTGTGCTCTCTGTCTGCATATTTGAAAACTATTTTCATTGCGTGATAATTTATGTGACAAATACAAATTACACAATCGTTTGCCAGTTATGCAAATTAATTGCAAATATTTACAGCACTCATTGCACTCAACTACCATTCCTCTGACTTCTTTATACATATTTATATTTATTAGAGTTGTATTTTAGACTTGTATCCCAACTATCCCAACTGCTTGCATTCAATTTACTTTTCAATATCATTCTTGATGCACTGCGGCTGTCTTTTTATTTTGCAATTTCGTAGTTTGTACTTTTTTTTTTTCAATTTACGATAAAACTCAGTAAGGTGTTGACTTAATGGAAATTGACTGACAGCAGCTGCCTCATGTGTACGTGCTCATGTTGTAGGTGTGTTTGGGCGTGTTCTCTCTATGTGGATAAATCTAAGACTAGGACTTAGTTTGTCTTGTGTTTTATTTATTTGGGTTTTTTATTTTGGTTTTTTTTTTTTGCCATGGAAATGCGTTTGGGAGTTGGCAATGTGCAAACTGAAAATATCGAAAAGCGTGAAAAATTGTGCAGCAGTTTTTTTTTGTAATGTGCATTTCAAGATGCAAAAATCATGAAAATTTTACCTGAAAATGAAAATGCATACAAATTTAATTTAATACGAAAGACATATGATGAAATTGAAATTTCGCACTGCAATTAAAATCATTTTTGAAAATCACTTTCATTAAAGGAGCTGAAAGAAAACGAAGTTAAAGTGTCGAACCGCAAACGTAAATTGAACTGGCTGCACCACCCTTTTTAGCAACATCATTAAACTTATGCAACCGTTTAGTCATTACATGCAATCTCTCTAAACACGCATACGCCATGTTGCACATACAAAATATCTGTGATGAACTCTCTGCAGCAGAACGTTGCGCTGAGTAAAAATTGTAATTTTCAAAAACTAGCAAATGCATAAATATACAGCAAATAAATTGCAAGTGCATGTGTGAGAAATGTGTGGTAGCTACATAGAGGTTGCATGCAAGAACTGCTATGTAGTTTGTTGCAGTGTGGCAAGAATGCTTTCCACTGCTGCACAATCAGCAGAACTCAGCTAGCTATGAACAAAAGTTAAACAGACAAAACAAAGTGCAAAGTTTTGTGGGCGGACCATGGAGTGGGAAGGGGGTGGTGAGGGGAAGAGTAGTAGGAGGTGTCTAGTTGGGTGTGCTTAGTGTTGCAGTTGTCGTTGTAAATTTGACACGCAGAGCGCGTGAAATGGCAATGCCATTTTAAACTTAAAACATTTGCGTAATTACCAACAGCGAAAGGTAAAAACAAGTCAAAAGCCAGGCCAAAAGGCGACTTCTGGCAACTACTTAAAGTGCCAGCGCAAATTATTTACCAAAAAGTTAATTAAATTGTCACAATTGTTGTTCGTTATACCGATTTATTCTGTGAATGTGGGTGTGTTTCTGGCCGTATTGGCTTTTGGCCAACTGCTTGTTTGCAAACGAAAAAAACACCACCACCCCCCACCACCGGCTGACAATTAACAAATGTCAATGGCACAGAAGTTACCAAAAACCAAGGATGCGGGTGTCGCTGCCAACCTTGTGTGGTCTCCACTCCACTCTTATGACACTCGATTTTGTATTTTTTTTCATTTTGAGTGGGGTAGTTGGGTGGCTCTGATTCATGTCTGTCTACAATTAAAACTAGTTTTCTATTACCTTTTACATGGCCTTTACATGTGCAAAATGATAGTTGAGCAGTAGTTTTTACTCTGCTTAACTTGTTTTGACTTTTGGTTGGCAAAGTCAAAAAATGTCGGACTACATGTTGTTTCCATGACTAATTTAAATTTCAACGCAGAAATTTTCATTATCATAAATATGAGTGATATCAGTGGTCTGCCTCAATAATATTGGTAAAGCTTTGGATTGTTGGATTTGGGTAAGAGCATTTACTAAGTATTTGTGGGCTTTACAAGTTGAGATTTTGAAAATGATATTTTTTAATTAAGATCAGGTTATAATAAAATGCGGGTTATGTAATAAATTAAATATTCAAATTCTAGATTAAGCATTAACTAACTTTTTCTCATTTTTGTCAACAATTTTAAGAAGAATTTAAAATAATTCGAATAAAATGTTGATATTGAAATCAAAAGAGATTTCTTTAATTGGGAAATGAGCAATAATGTAATTAATAATTATATTTATATTATATTTCCTTTTATGCCTCAAAATTAAAATGAAAAAGAACGTAAAATAATATAACCAAGTAAATCTTGCCTAACTTACCAAAGTTTAAGTTACGACAGTATCTAGATAAGGTAGAACTTTTTAAGTATGCTATGAATAATTTCTAGAAGCTCCATTGAATTTAACAAGAATTCTTCACATTTTCTTCAATCACGGACGGACAAACCAAAAATTAAGCGATTTAAGCAGTCATCTTTCAGATACAGGCAAAGAAAACAACAAAAAAAGGTACAAAACCATCATTAACTATCTGCTCCCTGTCGACGTCATTTAACATTGCCAGCCAACTGGGTGCTATATTGTGCGTAAGGTGCAGAGATAAGCCGACTGGGTTCCACCTTTTTGTTTTTGTTTGACCCACCACCGCCCATCGCCCACCGCCCATCGCCCACCGCCCATCAGTCATCAGTCATCAGTCATTGGAGTTGACTGCGACAGTTCACATTAAGCATTATCAATTGCGAATCACCAATTGTCCTCAACGTCATCGCGCGTTTATCGTTTTGTCTGCTCCGCATATCGCATTATATCTGCATTGTCACCTTGTTGGCCATTTAACGTGGAACGCCCAACGTTCGAGGACTGTGAAACAGCAGCAGCAGCAGCAGCTCCTCTTCTGGTATCGTCCTTTCGAGTTGGCAACGTGGATTTAAGCTTGTATTCTGCACTTGGGTCGTCAGTTGTCTTGTTTTTTATTTTTTTAGTGGCAAGTAAGGAAAATGTTGTGCATTTTTATCCTTCATTTTTTCCCTTATTCTCGTTATACTTTTCCTTATTCTGTATGTAGCTTAGTGTAATTCAATTAGTGACAGTCACAGTGACAAAAAACAAACGAAGTTTTCAGTATAAAATTATGTTAACAATACTTTAAACACCTAAACATATAAATGATGCTTTAGGACAAATACCATTTTGGTTTTTTGTTGTACATTTTTAGCAGGAATTTTAACTATAAGTTAAGCTGGCTTAAACCAAGAAGGCAGGTAAGAAACATGAGAAAAGTCAAGCAGAATTGCTTAAAACTGTTTACTTAATTTATCTGTATACGAGCAATGTTTACAATTCGTATACTAAACAAAAATCAACTTGAATTTAAAAAAAAAAATCTACCAAAAACCATTTTCTGGTTTAGCTTTTGTTTGGTTTAGTGTCTGCATAGCTCAGTGGAAAGTCTCTCGGATAAGAATCAACAACACGCTGTAAGTTAGACATATTTGGTATAAGCAATATAAAATTTAGGCTGAATTTAAGAATGGAAAAATTGAGGTGATTTTCCTTAATAAAAGAATGATTAAAGTATGTCATTTTCTTCTTGTGGTACAATCCACTGTAGCAATCATATTAGTGATCACAAATTGTATTTATTATCGAAGCCATTTTAAAATCCTCCCTAGATACGCTTACATTTTAAATCGGCTACGTCTAAAAGGAAAACGCCAACGAAAAAATGCGAACCGAAAAAAGGAAACATTGAAACCGAGTCACATTTATCCAAACGTGCTCATTTAAGTGGAATCACTTAATGGTTTTATACGCTTATCATTATCATCCCAGCAGTCACTGCCTGGGCACCCTCCTCCTGCTAATGCCAGACCGGCAACATCGTTGTCCACATGACTACCAACGTGCCACCAGGCAGAATGACAAAGCGTCAAACTGTGGATTGTGGCACCACCCATCGAAGTGTTTCGTATTTTTATCTGGCGGATGTTTGGTTCGCTGTCAACTGGAAATGCTTGCGTCCAGTCATTGTTTTAACGCGTATGTTTACCAGTCACACACACCCAACACACACACACACACACACACACACACACACACACACACACACACACACACACACACACAAAACAACAACAACACACATCTCATAGTTAAATGCATAATTTTTAGTGAAGTTGCTGCTTTGAATGTTTCTGTTTTGGCTGCGTGACGCTGCCACATTGAATGCTTCCTGTTGGTGTGTGTTGAAAGTAGTTGCTGTGTGGAGTGGGCTTGCTTGTGGGTGTGGCACTGTCACAACCAAAGGTCGTATGTACGGCCCACAAATAAGGAAGTAATATGTCGCCGCTGCATGGCCATCAAAGCCAGACACGTTGAATACTTCACTGGGCTTGTAAATGACAGTAGTACTCCCCAACAACCCCTCCCCTCCATCCACCCCCCCATCCCAAACTACGATCCTTAGCAACCCAACATCGCTGAGCGGTACTTGGTTCTGGCAGTGAGTAAACTGAATGCTCTTTTTGCACATGACTCGTTCCATTGTTAACAGCTTGACTACCCTGCTAAACGGTTGTGTATATCTGTTTCTATGTGGTTTTTTTTTTAGTGTTAAGATATTCATATTTTTTAGTTTCATGCCACGAATTTTGAATTTTTTAAATGAACAGGCGACATCGCTATGGGACTCAACACATTTATAAAAATAATTTGTTGGCTTTTTGTTGTGTTCTTTATTTTATTTCTTATAATATAATAATAATAATTATAATATAATTAGTGAATATTGGAGGGAAAATATTTTTAATTTTTCATATAATTATTAATATGATTCAAGACTCTGATTTATTAAGGAAAATAATATTAATTTCCATATAATTATTATTGTGATTAAAGACTTTTATTTATTAAGGTTTAATTCAATTTTCTTTTTTTTTTAATTCTGCCGTTTTAATCTATATATTCTGAATACGTAATAGCTTATTTATCTCATTTGAATAGATTTTGGAAATCACTCTTATTTATTTATTAAATGTCGACTTAAATTCAAAAATGTAATATAAAAGTTGAATTAAAAAGTCAGAAAAAATTTATATTTATTTCTTTAAAATTTAAGAAAAATTAGTATTATTTTTGCATATTATAATACAGCGAACATTCGCTGTGTTGAGAATAGTTATTTCTTAACTCAAATTACGTAAATTTAAAGTTTATAATCTTTCCAACAGGGTATTTATTCATCAAGCTCTTGCCCGTTCTGATTTTGATTTTATTATTTTTATCGAATTTCCAACCCCTGCTGTCAAAAACATTGAACAGCATTTGTTTTGCAAGATTAATGACCCACAATTGGTCGCATCATTGTGGTGTCTGTGGCTATTGTTATGCGTATCCCAATTCTTGTTGTTGTTGTGAATGATTTGTGCATCCTTATGGTCTTGAAACGTTGTCACATAATCAGTTTCGAAGGAAATCTCCATCTGGGTGACCTACGAGGGGAGGGGTTATCACCGGCAAATCATTTCATTAATTTAATGTACCAGAATGTGACTTGTCGGCTGTCAACTTTGAGACGCTTTTTGAAAGGGATGTGTTTTGGTGAGTATGTTGTTCACTTTAGTTTAATGACAGTGCGAGCAGTGTGACGACAAGTCAGTTAGTGCATCAAACTTTGCCAACTTTTGGCGCCACAAGGCACTGATTTTATTTACAGGCGAACAACAAGGATACAAGGATACTGCTCATGACAACTAAAGTCAAGTCGCATCGTGTCAGTGCAAGTTACCCGGAGGGAGCGGATGGTGGCAGCATAAGGACTCCTCTGTGCTCGGCAGCTGCCTCGAATATAGCTTAACTGCCAGTAACACTTAGTCGACATTTAACTTGTGTCATTTGCAGTGCACAGCGGACAACAGCCGACGGTGGCACGCAGTAAGCTGCAAGTATAATAAAATCGCCACGGGTTATTGTTGGTATTTTCAAGACCAGATATGGTCAAGTAAGGAGCCAGAAGAATTCAACTGCTATACAAAATAATAGGGAAAAATAGGTAACGAACACTTAAATAAATAATTAAATTAGTTAATTGCAATTTATTATTAATTAAAGTAAAGTAAAGACCAACAATGAGTAGAGTTTGTTGTTTGTGCTTTGTATACAAATATAAGAATAGAATTAATATTAATCAATAAAGTTCGATTAATACATATATATTATACAACTGACGTACAAAAATCTCTTATCTCTGTTAATAACTAATCTTAATATTTTGATGAAATTGAATGCTCCTTTAGAGACTTACACCTGGATCACCCTCAACTTTTTGGGATTGGAAGCGTTTTCTAAATAAGGATCCCTCTTAATGAATCTCAAATATTCATTTGTTTAAGTAGCAGATTCAAGTACATCTCATCTATAACTAAATATGTACAATATCAAGTGGAAATGAACAGCGGTTGCTAACAATTAAAACAGACAAAGAACATGACACTTGCCACACACAGTTGAACAACAACCACACCACCCCCCTCCCCCCCCCCACACACACACTCATACAACACCAGCCCCAACTCCAGGATAACCATGAAGTGAGCGCAAACCCCCATTTTGGCCACTTCATCATGGACAGAAAGTGCGTTAGAGATTCATCCATTTGTTCACACCACAGCAGCGGTAACGGCAAACAGGAAATGGTGAGGAAAAACAGGACAAACTTACTTAGACCCAAACAGACATTTTCCGGCACACAATAAGACGAGACACTTTTCATTAGCAAGCACACTTGGGCGACAACTGGGTGGGTTGGGTTGCAGGGGGGAAATATATCCATAGTGTCTATAAAATGTCTTGGCCTTGTCGGGTTTTACTTCTTATTTCGAACATTTTTTTTATTTCTTTCTTTTATTTTTTTTTTGTTGTTGTTGCGCCTTTGTTGCAGTTATTAACCCTTAACCACACATAACATTTATTACCCACATTGTCCTGACGCTCCACACACAAGGGCCAAACAAAGAAGCCTGCGTTAAGCTGGCAATGACATTTTTTTTTTTTGTTCGCTCCCCTTAACCCCAATCCACCCCCAATCCCTATCCCCGGTCCGCACTCACTCGATGTATCTCGCTGCCCCTCTGCCCCGTCGTTGCCTATTTCGCTTGATTGTATTCTGTGGGGCGACTTTTGTCTGTGGTTTATCGCTTTTAATTTGTCGTCGCGTCTTGGGCTCGTTAAGTCCCCTTTCGCCTTGCTCCTTCTGGCTTTTGCCTTTTGCCAATGCTTTGCTTCGTTTTTGGTTGAGTGAATTTTCGTTGCGATAATTGGCTCCGCACAAGGCCAACCAAATTAGAGATTTGCTAAAAGGAAACTCGTTACAACATGTTGAATGCAACGAGCTGTTCTCAGCACTTCCTCTTTATGCTTTCAATAAAACGATTTCTTATCGACAACTCAAAATATATACTACATGGTGTCCTTAAATGTTTTAGTGCCGTTGCAAGCCGGCTGTGTATTCGCGAGAGCAAACTTTTTGCGCATAAATTTCAAATTTTACAGCCGTATTGATCAACATTATTTTGCTGCAAGTTAAAGCTTAACGAGAATCATTATTTGATATGGGTTGAAATATTTGTGGACATCCTGAACTCATAAAAAAAGCGTTAAAGAGGGTATATTGGTAATGCATGTAAGAATCCGAAGGCAGCATCTTCGATTCCATAAAGTATATATATATATATATTCTTGATCAGCATCAGCAGCGGAGTCTCTCTCTCTCTCTCTCTCTCTCTAGAGTTTATTAGAGCTACAGATTTCAAATTTGAAATCAAAATGCCACTATAACCCGCACATATAGAGTTTACTGCATTTTAGCAGTATAGTTATAATTTGGGTACCTGCACTGCGACCTATTAGATCTATTGTGCCCCCTTCTGATCCTATCGCTCCTCCATCAACTACAGCTGCAGCACAAATGCTAGAATCTCTGCTGGGTTGAGGGTTTCTATGCCTTTGCTGCATCTTTTCCTGGTTAAGGCAACTCACTCTGCTAGGATGAGCATTGAGGATTCCTATCTAGTTCAGTTAGGTGACTTCTTAGTCTACAATTCAATGTCCTGTCAGTAGACCGGTGACTATCCTATAGAGTGAGTATCGATAGATATTAAAGCAACATTTTCAAACGTATTGATTTCTAGTTAATATATATATATATATATATATATATACATATCTCGACCTGAGCATTCATACCTTTTGTAGTTGCATTATTTAAGTTGAGTATCTTTCGAGCAACTTACACCAACTGGCAGCTAGTCATGCTTGCTCCAAATGTCTATTGGAGTATAAATGAAAGCAAGCTTCGTATAAAAGTTACTTGACTTATTTTTAACAGTTATATTTATGGCTTGCCAAAAACTGTCGAATATTCATTGAAATGGCTGATGTTGACAGCATACTGGTTGAGTTGCGTGCTCGCCTGCAGGACCGTAACATCAAATTGTGGGAGACGCCGTATTACGTGGAAAACGTGGGCTGCAACGATGCAGCCGTAGAACAGCTGTCCCAGGATCTGAGCACTGAGCTGCATATTTCTGCAATTAATTGCAAGAGTTCGCTGCTGGAGTTGCAGCAACATGCGTTGCGTAAACTCGCCGCACGTCGTCAATTCAATGAGACGGGTCTGGCCACAATCCATGTGCGTTGCGTGGATAGCCAAGGTGGCAATTGCCAGATGCTGCAGGTGAAGTGTGACCTCAACGAAATCGGCTCCCATTTGCAGCGGCAAATCGCCGACCAGCTGCAACTACCGCTAGCGGCTCATGTCAAATGCATTTCAGCTGGACGCTTGCTGACGTCACAGGCCACATTGCAATCCCAGGGCCTCAAGAACAATCAACAGCTCCTCGTCATTGTCGGTCAATCGGATGCCACCGGTGAGGCACTGTACGAGCGTATACGTCAAATTCAGCTGGATGTGGAAATGGTTGTCGATGCGCAGCATCGTTTGGTTGAGCTGGAGGATCAGGATGGCAATGCCATGTTTCTGCCACCCGACGAGAATCGCTCGCTGCTGCTGGGCATGGGCTTGTGCGAGAAGGGACGTGCCGCAATGCGGCGAGAGCAATATGATGAGGCACTCCTGCTCTTCCTCGAGGCGGACGAGAGATTTGGCAGTTGTGAGTCAAAGTTTCTGGAATCTGTGGACAACTATGCGCTACTCAATTTGGATATTGTTTGGTGTTATTTGTGCTTGAAACACATCGCACAACTGCCGGATGCACAGCGTCGCCTGGATCTGTGCGAGCGCCTCTTTCGTCGCAGCTATGGCGAGAACAATAGTCGCCTCTATGCCCTCAAGGGCACAAGTTGTCCGGAACGTGCGCTCATCATGCGACTGCAGTTGCTTCAGGGCGTTCTACTCTTCCACCAGAATAGACGCGATGAGGCCAGGCTGCGTCTGCAGGCAGCTAGCGTTGCCTTGGCTGAGCTCAAGGTCAATACGGAGCAGCTGGAGCTGCTGCTGGATATGGGCTATGAGGTCGCTGATGCTCGTCTGGCTCTGCGCTCCTGCAATGGCAATGTGGAGCGGTCGCTGGAGTTTATACAGCAACGGCGTCAGCGTCTTCAGGCTGCACGGCACAGCTCCGATTCGGATCGCCGGCTCGAGCAGCTGCAGTTGAGCAGCGGGCTGGAGGATTGGGTGCATCCGCGCAGCGTTTGTCGCCTAATGGAAATGGGCTATGAACGTTCGCTTGTGGTGGAGGCACTGCGTCGCACCGACAACGATCTGGCGCGCAGTTTGGATCTGCTGCAATCCCATTCGGATGAACTGCGTCGGCATCTGCCCGCCACACAGGCAGCCGATGAGCAAATGCTTTATATCCTATGCGAACTGGGCTTTAAGAAGCCCTCGGCTCGTGCTGCTCTAGAAACAACACACAATAATATGGATCGTGCCATTGATTTTCTGCTCAAGAGTTTTGCCAGCGAGCGAGAGCTGAATACCATGATTGAGTTCATATCGAAATGGAGCACAGAGGCGATTAATGATCCCAATGCGTCCACCTCAATGGGTCAGAGAGCATCCACATTAACGGCGAGCAAACTGGCCTTGGTGCAATCTGTGCTGACCAAAGCCAAATCCGAAATGGCATCTTTTAGTGCCTACAAGCGTTTCAATGTGGATTTGCCTGGCAACGAGCAGGACTATTTGGATTTGCCACTGGAACAGGAGCAGCGAATACTCAACGAGTACCAACAGCTGTTGCAGCATTGAATACTACTATGATTATATGTTTACAAATGAAAATATTTTCAATATGGACTTGATTACATCAAGTATAGAAACCATTGACAAATAGACTTCTTCAAAAAATTAATAATTAATAAACATTTCTCAAATGTCAGTTTTTACATATAGTTTACGTATAATTTTCGACTAACTTTTCTGTAGGATTTTCCTAAATTAAGTTAAATCATTTCAATAAATGTTTTAGTAAAAATCAACTCTGTTTGTGTTTTTTTTAAGACTGCAAAGAAAAATCTGTGTATCTAAATATCGACAAGCATTTTCAGAACTAGATTACCTTTAATATATAATATATAATAACAGGAGTTACCCAAATTAGAAAAGTACTTGTTTTCATTTTGATCAGTAACATAAATTGTTTACTTATCGCAACAACAAAAACATACATTTTTTATTTGATTTATTTTATTTATATGAAGCTTACTTTTAACATTTACTCTGATATTTGTTCTCTTATTCACATGGATGATTGGTAACGGTCATCTATATATATATATGGTTACCAATAGCTTATTATTTAATACGTTGATTCTATGTGCTTGCTGACCAACTGACTCTGGCAAGTTGTTATATGAAAAACTATTATTAAAATATATGTATGCTAAAGAAAAACCACATTAATTTGTGTGTGTTGCACACACTTAATATTAGCGTGTGTATATGGGACTTTTTTGCTAGTTATATTTTATCAATTACTCATAAATTCGGGTATGTTTTTTGCATTTGCCACAGATGCACACGCAGAAAAGTATGCTATACAATTTTTGGTAAGCTTTTTACGGCTGTTTACTCATGTGCATAAGCATGCCAGTATGCCACTATGTGTGTGCGTGTGTGTGTGTGTGGTTGACTTTTAAGAAAATTAATAATTTTTCAACTACTTGCTCCGCTTCAAACCCCAACTCCTGTCCGAGACATCAGTTTGGCGTGCAACTTCTGCGCTTGATGGCCAAATAATTTGTCGACTGTTTGCGTTTTTTGTGTGTGTGTGTGTGTTTGTTTGTGTGTGTGTTGCTTTGTGTGCGTATTGTTTCCGAATCGTTAAATCTGAAATCAACTAAGTTCAGCATTGTTTGACTGTTTGTTGCTGTTGTTGTAGTTGTTTAGTTAGATTTGTCATGCCATGCCACACATTTTTTGAGTAGCTGACATTTCACTTGACTGAACGACTACTTGGCCCTCATTTTTCTCGAATTGGATTAAATCGTGCGTATGCCGTCGGGAACGATAAAAGAAAATCCAAGCAAAAACAATTTCTTTAGAGTGTTTTTCTATCTCGCTTTGACCAATAGCTCTGACGCTTTCTACATTTTAATTTGTGGGCTTTTTTATTGAAATATATTTCGAAGGTGAAATAAAAGCTGACAACTGTCGCCTCAATTTTGATGTCTAAATGCAGTCTGCGCAATTTTTGTTGGGCTGCCAACACTTTGTGCAGCTGCATGCAACAAAAATGTCAAAATGTTGGTAACAGTGGGTGGCCAAGAATAGAAGTGGGGAGAGCTGGTTGTGCCTGTCTTATTTAGTAACGAAAATGAGCAGCGGCAGCGCTTAGAGATGCTTGTAACCAAGGACTTTGTCGCGAAAAAGGGTTGCAGCAACTGTTAGGGGAGAGAGGAGGTTGGCTTTAGGTTTTGGACTGCATTCACTGGCTGATTTCCGTCATTTGTTGTTGCTGGCAGCGCTGCCATTGCAGCCACTACTGCTGCCGTTGTCATCAACTGCAGGCAACATTATCATTGTAGCTGCAAGTGCTGCTCTGCATCGTTTACCCTATAAACATTTAAATATTTTGCATATCTGTGCGTCCTAAAAATATGACAATTAACTTTTGCGTATAAAAGGTATGTTTTCAATATAAAAAAAGACTACAAATCATTCAAGTTGCTTGCTATTAAATTTCAATTTCAATTTTCCCAAAATACCAATATTTTTTGATATAAATATGCTTAACTGGAAAACATCGCTCAAATCTATATTTTGTCTTAAGAGAACTTCTTTATTGATATCTTCAGTGGTTTAACAGGATATTTGCTAGTCAAGCACTCCTACTTGTTATTGTTGTTGTTGTTGTTGTTATGTGTCCTCATTATCGTTTGTTGCTTGCCATGCTCTTCTCATGTCTTTTGGCATTTACATTCCATTTTTATTTTATTTTTTTGTTGCTGGTGTGTGTGTGTGTTTTTTTTTTTTATCAAGTGGCAGGCTGAACAACTTTAATGGCTTTGAAATGCTCTTGGAAGTGAGCAGGAAAAAGATTTTTTAATTTATTATACAAAGCGAAATATACTTATAGAATTAAATGTTGCCTTATATAAATGTCTTACATTTTTTATCGTAGGCATATGACGCGCATAAGGAAAATTGCATTTTTAAATAAAACTTTGAAAACTCCACTTTCTGCAAATTATTCGTCTTTTTAATATCCACTTTGAATAAATTGACTTACACTTATCTCTCTCTCCCTCTCTCTCTCTTTTGGGCGCTTCTCTTTACTCAATATTATGATTAAGTATTAAATATAAGCTCTGCCACTGAGAAATACGAAAACTTTTTGCGTAAGTTTGCTGCAGTTAATTAAAAGAAGATTTCCTTCATACTTATATTTATTTTTTATGGTGGGGTGCATCGAAGAGAAAAAATGCTGCATAAATTACAAATTAGCCAAGCCAAAATCAAAAAAGCCGCAACTCACAATCATCCTTAACACAATGCTGAACCCATACCAATCCAATTTGGCCGGTTTTGTGGGCGCAGCTGAGAGCGTGCGAACAACTTTGGCAGTCACTGTCTGTGTCTATGTATTTTTGTTGCTTAGAAAGTAAAAATAATGTAAATGATAAAATTATTTAATGATGCGGAAGTGCGTTGATAAGCAAACGACAAATGCGTGGCACCAACAAATGCTTCTGCTTATCGCTGGATATGAATACCCTAGCTAGTTAGCTGTGGGTATATTGATTTTATCAACATTTTTTCAAAAACATTTCTAACAAAAATGTTGTGGTTAATGCTTTTATCTATATTATTACTACACAAAAAAAAAAAAAATAGAAGAATAGAAAAGTGACAAACGTTGATTACATTTATTAAACATACATTTTTATTTGTAAAAAGAGCGGTTTAAGATATTTTAATTACATCGCCAAAGATTAGCTAGTTAATCAGCTGATATCTAAATTTCTTTTGAAGCCCATGAATATTATTTTTTTGTATGTTGCAACTTGTGACATGAATGTTTGATCGAGATAAACATAGACATATAAATCTGCCTATCCGATGCAGTATAATAAACAATATATCTGTGTTAAACGAAATTTATTGAAAATAAATTATTCGTGTTCTTTTCTTGCGGTAATTTATATATGTATAATACGATATTAATTAATCAATTATTGGCATCGACATTATTTACGTGTTTTATTTTATTTAAAATAAATCTAACTTATCTAAATTTTTAAGGTATCTCATAATAAAAAAAAATAATAGTAGATAATGCCTTCAGCTCGTTGAGTGTTTGCATAAATATTTTGACATTTTATTTAGTAAATGGTTTTTTTTGTTTTAAAGTAATCTAAGATAATATTCGATATCTTCGTATTCTCGTATTCAAAAATTTTGACAGCACAACAACCAGCAAATATAAGTGTATCTTTTGCTACGATGTTCACTTGAAATAGCCAATTTGTAATTTTACATTCTTTAACTGATTGTTGGCAACAAAGAAAATTGAAAAAAAAAGAACAAATCGTATTCAACTTGTGCAGTTTATTTTTGTGGAATATATTTGAGGCATGTCCAACAGCTGCGCCTGTGGGATATGCAACATATTTCGCTTGCCACGCATTCGGTAAATCTATGGGGCTATTATCCAAAGTTTTCAGTTTCTAATGAGTCGAGCCACGAGACTCATGTGGCTGGGGAACTTTATGCGCTCGTAAAACAGCTTCCAAAGAGCCGGAAGAGCATCAGGTCCAAATTGAGGACATAACTTTGCAGCAATTTACATACTCATTATGGCAGTCGCTTAGCAGTTGAAATGAGCAGAAAGCAAAAAAAAACAACAACAAAAACGAAAAATAAAAATGTCAAATTAAAATTGCACTACAAAAAAATGCTGTTTAATTAAAGGTCTACATAATTGGTTGTGTGATGTGTGTGTGTGTGTGATGTGTGTGTATTATATGTGGAGCAGTCAACAATTTGGTGTCTGTCACATTGAATACTTTTTGCTGCGCAATTTCATATGTTCGCAAAAGAGTTGTTGAAATGCGCAATTACACAAAATATAAAAGTGTGTTGCATATGTCGCATGGCGTGTGTGTGTGAGTGTGTGTGTGTGTGTGTGTGTGTGTGCTGGTAGGGGTAGTTTGTTGGAAGGGTGACTTTATCGAAATAGGCGGATTGGTGGGGTGTTTAAATTTATGTGTCAACTTTCGCAAATCTTAATGGACTATTTTGGAGCATACTAAATTTTGTGCATTTCTAATTTAGTTTGAAATGGTGTTGCTGAAGATTTATTTTGCCTGGTAAGTGTTACTAACGAAAACTATATTTATTTATATTTGGTTAACTCAGCTTGCTCCGCACCAAAATTCTAGTTTCGAAGGAGCAACATTTTGTTTCTGTTATTATTGCAGCTCATCCTTATTTGCTGATTTCGTTTGCCAGCTGTTTGGTGTCCAGTCGCAGTTTGTGGTCGTGTTGCAGCATTCATTCATGCAACAGCATGTTGTTGTTATGTCATGTTGCACCTACATAAAATGCGCATGTGATGCGTTTCAAATGAAGCACAATGTCCGGGTTGTGAGTAAGGGAGCACAACACCAAAAACTGTCGCAGTCACAAATTTTGCGTCTGGCTAACATGTTTGCAACAACAACAACAATCGGCCGTAAAGTACAAGAGGCAACATTTGCTAATGACAAACAATGTAGGACGGGGAAAGTTGCATGGAAAGCTGCAGAGTTTGTGGCACATCCAGCCCAACAATGATGACGTCGTTGGAGGCAGTGAATTTAAGTGCCCACTGGCCCTTGGTGGCCAACAGTTTTATTATTATTCAACATGCGTTTTACAAAATGTGTAAAAATAAATAATAAACACATTTATAATTTTTTATCGTCGAATGCGGAATATTCTTACATAAAATACGCCTCATAAAATATTTGAAATCAAAGATTTTCTCCCACCTAAAAACTGAATTTTATCCTAAGATATTTCATTTTATTTACTTTATAATTTGTAATTTATTATTATTATTATTTATTTCTATAAATTGTTTCTTGAGTAGTTTTCAAAAGCTCAGTTATGAAAATGTAATTGAAAGCAAATTAGTACAACAATATATATATATATATATATATACAATAAAGACAGACACGAAAATGCGTTACGCATTTCAGCACAAACACAGAGCTTCACTGTTAGTGTATAGAAAAGTCGGAAAATATATATAAAATTATACATACACTCGGAAAAAAAAACTAATTGAATTTTAGAATATCACCATAATTTTCAGAATATATATTATTATGACAGAAGTTTGCGCTTTATCTAAAACACATGGTTTTCCTCTTCTTAATTCCAGAGTAAATTTTTCTAATCTTTACAGAGTATTTGTGTATTTATGTATGTGTATACGGAACTCCAATCTTTAAATAATAAAAATATAAGTATTTTGAGATTTCTCTTTCTACATCATTTCCACTTATTAAAAATATTTACTATTATTAAGAAGTATATTTGTGGGAAATAGAAAATAAGCCTTTTTACGTTTATTTTTTTTTTGAAGAGTGTATATATAATAATATAATCTATAGGTATAGTCGCATAAATACGCCAAGGACATATGGCGCATATAAATATTGCATGATCATTTTTATGGTGTTTTATTTTTTATAGTACTTGTTTATTTTTTTTGTGGGTTACTTTTAATTGCACTGAAAGTGTGGATAAAAAATTAACTTGTGCTTTTCATGCATTTTTAATGGTGGAGCCGACCGACGAGTCATCACCCAAACCACACACCAAGTCAAAGAGTGAGAGAGAGATAGAGAGAGTGAGAGAGAGAGAGAGAGAGAGCAAGAGATAAAGACAGAGACAGAGCAGGCAGCTCTTTTTGGTCAACACTTGCCGTGCAGCTATGATTTGTGGCATATTTATGTAAATTTGTGGTTTTTTCCTGCTAAACGTCCTCTAGGCCACAACCAGAACCAGTTAAGCCTCCAGCCGGGCAGCAGGTGCTGTGGCCAAGCAATTAGTGAGAGCCTGGTTTATTACAAAGAGCAGCTGCTAAGAACCACCCATAGAAGAACGCTATGAATTTTTGTTACATTGATTTGAATGGTTTAATTGAAGCAGTGTGGATTCGATATATTTATAGAGCTCAAACCAAATCGGCTAACAGGCAAAAGACATAAATACTAATGTGATTTTCTATGAGTTAATCTACAAAATCAATCACATATGTATATAGCATCCTCTCGCTCAAAATGAACCTATTTGCAAATTTGTGTAGACATTTTGTTAGTCGCATTTGGCCAACAATCATTTGCTACACGTGGCTAATCAATTTGCAACGCATCACGTTGCGCCCCTTTTTTTTTTATTTTTTTTTTCCTTTTTTTTATACTCTTTGTAACATTTCTATGTAGCAAAGACAGCGCACAAAAAACAAAAACACATAAAGGCTTGACCACGACTGACACACACACACAAACACACACACACACGTCTGCGCTGGGGCTGGTTGCTGTCGGGTCGTCCTGTAAGCTGTTAGCTGGTTCTCGTTGCTGTCGCCAGGGCTGCCATCGAGGACAGGTGTGCATGATTTATGAGATTTACATATCAGCGCACTGATGAAGCGCGCTGATGCGCTGACAACGACAGATGCTCGAGGATACACTCTCCCTACACATGTTTGTAGACAGACAGACAGACAGACGAACAGACAGATAGACGGACAGACGGAGCGAGTACCCATGCACATTCATAGCTACATATGTATCTATTTATGCCAACACCCCACAAAAGTATGGGCTCTTAAAAATAGACAATCCTGAAAATGCAAATTTGTGCACTGATTGATGATATTACGCTTGTTTAAAAGCACACACACACACACACACACACACACTGACACACAAACACTTGAACACACACAACTCTTTTGTTTTTCAGTGGTGGACAGAGGAGGTATACATATTCATATATATTTATATACATATGTTAAAGGTGAATAGCAAATGAGTTTGCATTGCTCAAATTGCTAAATATGTGATAAGTATGCTTGTTATTTTTAAAGGAATTATTATTTTCTTTGATACTTTGGCCTTTGCCTTATAATAATAGTTTTACATTTTTGTTATTGGCCTATAAGTTTAATTATAATTATTTGCTTTGAAACTTGTCATTTTTTTTGCAAAAATAAATTTATCTTTACTTCTTCAGTGCATAGTTCATGTGCTTATTAAATATTGATTTATAATTAAATCATTAAGTTCCTTATTGCTCCGCTCTGAAAGTCATTATAATATACCTAAAAATAGAAATAGTGAATAATTCGTTGGTATATTTACCAGCAATCCACACATCAATTAAAAACAGGCTCAACGATAAACAAGTGACTTAAGTACAAAATGCTTAGATTAAGTACTTTAGATTCACAAGTAATTCTCCCAGCAAATATTATGGTATATTCAGACTTGCCCGCTACCCCCGCCCCCACCCTCCCTTTTCTATTTGCTGTTGTTGTTGCTCATTAGCCAGACCGCGTCGTGTCTGGTGTGGCAGACTCTGAATGTGGCAACACATGTGCCTGATATCTGATATCAGTCTGTTGTCTGACATTTGGGGATACGGCGTACAACAATTGCAGTTGTTGTTGTTGTTGTTGTTGTTACTGTTGCTGTTGGCTGCAGCCTCTGAGCCCCGGCTAATTGTTATGCGCTCATCACAAATACTTAACATCAACGCTGACAGCGACAAAAGCAAATGCAAAAGACACATTTATAAATGACTGACATAAAAAGGCCATATTTTTTTACTATTAATGCTTAAAAGCTGATAAAGTGTGCTGTTAGCGTCTTCCTTTTGGCCGATGGATATATTCGTACATTTAATATAAATAACAACTGTAATAATAATATTTTTGAACTTCTTAAGACCTATTTTGTATAATAGATTTTAGACTTTTTTATGGATTTGTATTTTGGGAATTTTGTAAAAGCAAATACAGCAAATATTTGACTTGTCCGATTTTAATTATAATTATATTTATATCTACATATAATTTTATATACCAATAATTTTGTTTGTGTACATATTTTAAATATCTGTAATAATATAAAGTTTAAGATGAAAAAATTACTTTTGTTTAATTTCTATTCATTTTCCCACTTTTGCTTTGTTCTTTAGTTTGCTTTCCAGCCCTGGTCAGCTGCAATGAGACGTGATTTAAGTTTATGGCTGTTTAATTAATAGACTAACAACCGTAACTTTGGCTGGTTATATCTGAAAACCCCCGCCCCCCACCCCCCACACTCCAACCACCTCACGCAGCTGCTCCTTCGTCCTGCCTTAAATCACCGTGTCGATTGCCAGACAAACTGTGTGGGACTCAAATTGGCCAAATTCATAAGCTGTTTTTGTTGTTGTTGTTGCTGTGTAGCCAATTAAAAGCAGTCCAACAAAAAGTAGCTAAATAATATATATTGTATATTATGACCAGATTCCGCTAATTACTTTTATGACCCAATTTGCTGCTGGCTGCGCTTTTTTCTTATACATTTGTCGAGTATTTTTACCTTTGCTGCAAAGTCTGTAGCCAATTCTCAATTCGTTTCCCATTCGCCATTTGCTATTTGTCGTTCCACATTCCGCCCATTCCAATAAGATAATCGAAGACGGCGGGTAAAATTTATTGCTGCCTTTTGCCGAACCAGATAGATAAAGAGCAAGAGGGACGGGAAGGGAGCGCGCGTTGTCTGCTCGTCTGCTCCTTTGACCTGTCTACTTTAGGCGCACCCGCACCAGCACCGGCACCCGCACCCGCTGCCTCTATCAAGTGTGTCTGAGCATTTGTTGTTGTTGCACTTGTATATTTCGGGTCTTGCTCGTTGCTCCAGGCGCAGCAAACAAGTTTCTTGTGTTCCGTTTTCCTTTTTTCTCCGCGTGTCATAAAACTGAAAGAGCGAGAACGAGAGAGAATGAGAGAGTGAGAGAGGAGAGAAAAAACTCTTTAGCCGTCAGCTGCTTAGCTGCTGTGGAACTCGTTGGGGCTGCGCTTGTTGCTCGTAAACTTTATGAAAAAGACAACAAAAAAAATGCAAAACTATAGACTTAAAAAAAAATACATGTTTTGTGGCCTTTGATGTTTAGTCGTTACCAGTTTGAAAATATCATTTGATTTTTTTAATATTTGGGATATGGATATAATAATAAACCTTGGCGTGTTTTAAAATATTTATTAACAGTTCCATATAAATAAATTCCTTAAAAAAATAACAAAAAACCTCAAATCAAACACGAAAAATTACCCACAACTTATACATCCAACATCTTATACAAGGGAAATATAAGTACATCCATATGAGAGATGCTCATTTTTATCCACAGCACAAGCAACAACAAGAATTGAAAGCGCCTCAAGAACGGAAATATGGAACTGCGAAAATTGATTGCAATGCGTGCAAGTGCAAGCGAGCTAACAACACAGACACCAACACAGTTGTGTGGCGCCATCTCACACTGCCTTATCCAATTGGCGTTTTTGGAGCGAATTCGCCGCACACACCATAAGCAAAACAAGCTACTCTCCGCCGCACTGAGCGAGTCACAGCGAATGTTTACGACTGCTGCACGACTTGTGGGTGGTTGGAGCGAGAGAGCAGCAGTTGAGTGAGCAGTGGCTTTACAATGGACACCACATGGCGATCCCAATGACGTCTCTAATTCGCTCGCTCGATTGCAGAGAGAGAGCGAGAACGAGAGAAAGAGCGAGAACGAGAGAGAGAGACAGCGACTTTGAGTAGAGCGCTCTTGTTTTGGTTTTTATGCCTGCCGCTAGAAATCATATGCATATGTGTATGTGCATGAACTGTTTCGGAGAGCAGCATGCTGGTTGTCAAGCGAATTGAGTGCCATACTTTTTGGCGACGCCAGCAGTTGTGTCAGTGTGGTTGCGACCGTTACAGCGTCAAGTTCAGTGTACGGATAATTTTGTGCGTCGTCGTTGCCATCTCTCGCCTACGTCGATTTCAATTGTTACTCTGTGTCTGCATTGTCTTCTTTATCGTCGTTCCCTTTGTGGCCAGAGCATCTCTCTCATCTCATAAAGTTCTTCAAATTGGAGCTAAAGCGCCGTTAAAGGCTCAGAGGCGGCATTATTAAAAACAAACAAAATTATATTTTGTTTGCATTTTTCAGCGCAAGATTAAAGTAAATTTTTTGAGCTTTTGTCCTAAGCTTACGTTTAAAGTGCATTTAAAAAAAACAACAATTGCAACAAATCGTTGCCAATTTGTTTAAATGTTAATATTAAAAAAGTAAAAAAAAAAATTAGAAAATATTGTGTTTTTAAATTTAAATGCGATAACGTTTGACGTTTTGCATGAGCGAAAATAAATTACGTGTTAAATTGCAACACAACAATAACAACCACAACCACAACTGCAACAAAAATAATATTAACAGCTGCGTTCTATAGTGATGCAGGCAAATTAATTAAAAATAAAAACATATACATATAAATCTAGTTTGAGGCTGTAGCAAAAGAAAACTATAAGAAATAAAAGAAAAAACAATTACGCATATAAAATATTTTTAAATCGAACAAATATATAATTAAAATTTGAATAAATTTACTCTTAATGTTTAAACAATGTATTATTTTTGACTAATGAGTTAAAAATAAATTAAATTAATCAAAAGCAACTTGAAATTTAACAAAATAAACGATTAAATAAGACACAATATAATTATATTTCAAAATTTAAAATATTGTTATTAAAAAAAATAAGAAACAGGAAGTTTTTCAGAGAACGCTTGGGTTTTAAGATGTGGAACTCTATTTAATATTCATTGTTTTTCAAATATAAAAATTATAAAATTGATTTGTCTTTTAAAATTGTAAAATATGGAAATCTTAATTTAAAATTCTTTTGTGGTTTCTTGTTTTATCTGTTTCTGTGATAAGAAATAGTCGAAGTTCACGAAGAGAATCAGTTGAAGCAGAGGCAGAAACAAAGAAGTAAAATTCTTAGAAACTTCGTGTTTCTATGCTGTAATTGAATATGCGGGGCTGCGGCGTGACAGGCACTGAAATTCGTCGAAAAAAAGAAAAAGAAACAAAAATAACTAAAACAAAACCAAACATGTGATCAATTATACCAGAAACCCAAGGAATGTGCTGCATAAGTGCTGTATGCAGCTTGTACAAATAACAGTCTCAGAAGCTTTCAGACAGACATGATGCTGAGCTTTCAAAAGTTTACTGATTGATAGCTCATAAAAAAAATAATACCGTGGATCAATTTCAAGTTCAACTTGCAAAAGCGAAAATTAAATTAAGCCTAAAAAAACAAACAAAGAATTAAGATACAAGTCAAGAGCACACTGCCGCTGCTTCAGTGCGTGTATCTTAAACAAAATTCTCATAAATCAGCGTGTCGACGACTCTCAAGTTGACTGTGTATGTGTGTGTGTGAAACGCATTAATAAATTAAACAATTATTTTGCGGTGCTTTTTAAAGTCAACAAAAAGCGGTCGCCTAACTGAAGCTGAGCTTTAAAAGAAATATGAAAAACAAAGAAAGCTTAATGCGAGAACAAAGCGATATAAAAGTCGCGGGCGGTCGCTGGCTCTGCCTCTGCCCTCCCCTTGCTCTTCCCGCTCAGCCACAGTGGTTGCCTATTGTTTTTGTAGCAGTGCACAAAACTGCACGCGTCGGAAATGATTATGTTTTGCATTGGGATTGACATGGGGAAAGGGCGGGAGGGGTGGTGTGGTGTGGTACTTCGACATCTGTGGTATCTTCGTCATCGACTCATGTTGCACATGGCCGCATGTGTTGCATACGGCAGCCATCGTCGTCTGAGACATTACTCAAATTACCCCAAGCATCAAGTCAAGTCGCCAAGCGGCGAACTTGCTTAAGCGCTCTTGCTCTTGATGTCTCTCGCTCTCTGAGTGCTCCACGCGCTTGTCCTGCCATTTCAGAATGAGAGAGAGAGAGCACTAGTTGTGCGGCGAGCTTGCTTGCATTTATGACGCTCTTCGCTTTGGTTCTCACTGAAGCGCTCCTTTAGTTTCAGTTGACAAAAGTTCCTTGCGCTGTTCGGACCTCTCAAACTAAGCATTGGCGTTTGTCGTAATAGCTGTCGCCATAGCGTCACGCGTCATTTCCTTAGTCGAGCATTTGTGCGCGCTTGCATGTGTATGTGTGTGTGTGTGAGTGAGTGAATAATACAAGTATAAGAACAGAAGTGGGGAGACCAAGAGGTGCGTAAGCCCGTTTTCATTTTTTTTTTTGGGTAGTTTTTAGCATACACACAAACACATATACACACACACATTGAAATGTGTGTGTGCGGCGAATTCAATGACGTCGCAAAAATATTGCTGTGCGTCTTTTCTGCCTTGTTTTCTGTTAGTGTGTGTGTATAAGTGTGAGTGTGCTTCTCTTTTGGGTTTTTATGCACGCAAATCGATTTAATTAATGAAAATAAAACAACTATAGACACAAAAAAATATATGGTCAAGTGCGTGTGTGTTTTCTGCTGCTCTTGCACGCATGCCATAAAAATGTAACACACATACATATGTATTTCTATATGTGTAAGCTTGTATGTTTATCAAAACGCAGGCCCAAGGCAACTTTTTATCATCACACACATATACTCACATCAATACTATCGCAATTCGCCGCTGTATGCGTCAAAAAAGCCGGCAATGTCAAGCGAATGTGGTACGTAAAGAGCAACGCCAGAATCAGAAGCCAGCCACAGCAACAAACATGCTGCGAATGAAAGTAAAAGCATAATCGGCAGCAGTCAAGCCAGCAGCGAAACGAAAAACAAAAACGAAAGAAACAAACAGCAAATGGAAAGCAGTAGAGCGAGCAGCACAGCAGCAACAACAAACTAAGATATTAAAACAAAACTAGTTAATGATGCTCTTAACGGCAGAGACTTGACAAACGTCGGCCGATTGTGAGAGAGTTGTGGGAGAACGATGAAATTAAAACCATAAACGAAACGAAGAACAAAAGAAACACGCTGCAAAACATGTGATGCTTTTGCAATACTATGAGGAAGTTTCTCATATGAAAAGGGAGGGGGGTAAAAATGAATAAGTGAACATAGTGGGTTGAAATCCTGAAATATTAATAAAATTTATTTTTAAAAATTTATATTTTTAGTATATGTTTAGAGTGTGCAACGAGTAATTGAAGCTAACCATTTCGGGTTAATAAAAATGTGCCCAACTTAAATCAAAATAGTGCGAAAATAAAATACTACAAAACAAAACCTTAAACAAGAAAAAGGAAGGTGAAAGTAATTATCACGCAAAGAAATAGTTTTTTTTGTGCACCGGAAGTAAATAAAAAGCCAGCAAAATTTATTACAATATCAACTTCAACAACACCAACACCGGCAACCACCCCATCAACCCCTCCAACATCATCAACAACAACACCAGCAGCCAAGCGAACAACGGCAATAGAATGCTATTCGAGAATCCAGCCGTTGCGGCCAAGTTGCCGTTTCCATACAATGTGCCGCCGCCTCTGCAAGCAGCTGCTGCTGCTGCCGCAGCTGTGCCAAATTTAAGGTAAGATCAACCAAAAGCTCTTCTCAAACATTTCCAAAAGTGACCAGCCGCAACAACAACAATGATTATAAGAAGACAAAGAAGATGAGGAGAATGGTAGCCTGGTCTCAGGGCCATTTAAGCTTTAATGCGTTTTGTGGATTGCCGTTGAACGTTTGTTTTTTTGTTGGTTTGATTTATGCTCTTGCAGCAGCGGGTATTTGTATTCTTCTGTATAGTGTGATTCTTGAATCACACGAGCATCTCACGAGCAGAGTTTGTTTGTCAACTTCTACTGCGAACTATTGCCTCAGTTTTTAAACTTTATTAAACCAATTTAGAGTTGATCACTTGGATTACTCAAAGAGATTGAAATATTCGGCTAACCCAGGATATAACATTTTTTTCTCTGCTTATTTGGTCTCTTGAGTTCTCGTTCCCTTAGTGGCATTAAATTGGTTTGCTTGCCGCGCTTGCTTTTACATTTTTCATCAGGCACTCAGCAACACAGCGGAGCAAACTGCTGTGACGATATTAAACCTATAATTCTAACAAGTTACTTTCGCAAATTGCAATCATTTGTTAGCCCAATTTGGGCGATATCTTCTATTTATATTACAAGATATCCCATTTACATTAATATGATAGCGGCATAAAGATTTTCATCCATAAAATAAAAGCATTAAATATTAATTATGCTTTCACCTTGCCGACAATTCTTGATATTATTACTTACTTACTGCTCTACTTAGAATTGTGGATATTTTTAAATCACTGTACTGATTGGGCGGGACGCGGGAGGATTGAAGTACACAGCTCTGCGGATTTGCCTGGATTATTAATGCCACAGCACTTGCTGCAAGTGGCATTCATAATGGCCATTTAGGTCTAAGTGAGAGTGCTGGCTTGATGCTGGCCTCCAAGCTTATCTTTCATGCGGCATATAAATATTTATATATAAGTATATATATATGTGTATATCGTTTATCGAATAACGACCGTCTGGCGCCGGCCAATTAAGTGTTTAAAGTCTTTTGCGTTTGTTTGTCAATTAGATTTTTTTTTATATATATATATATATCATCGAATGCGAAATTTCACACTGCGTGATTGCGAATGAGATGTGTCACGGCGAAATATATAAATAATAACCATTATATTATCAATAATAGTGTTTAAAGGCGCATTTCAAATCGTTTCCTCAAGTCACATGTATTTTGGTCACCCACTTGTGCGTGCCATATACAAGATAATTAAAATCATAATTAAACTCATTACGATGGCATTTAAATGCCACCGCGACACAATTAAGCACTTGGGTCCCCAAATGAAACAGAGGCACACAGCAGCCTCAAGAATTGAACATGCCACAAAAGACACACCTAAAAATATGTGTGTACCTACATTTTCCATTATTATACCCTTTACTCATTAAATGGTAGAGCAAACGGGCATGCAAATCACTTTTAAAACAATTTAAATATTATTTAGCTACATTTTTCCATTTATTAATTATTTAATATTCAAAATTAGCATTATATGCAAAACTTTATGATTTGTATTATTTAAGACAATACAAGGAGTATCTGAAAGTCATGCACATGCAATTGTGTCCATATTACAGCGAGCGCTGCATAATACTGACACTGACATAATGAAGAAAATGAGAAAAATTAAAAGAACGAAAAACAACCATAAACAAAAAAGTAAAAATACAATATTTGCCCGCTGCGTAAGCAAAATGTAAAAAAAAACACATTAAACTCGAACGATGAATGGTTCTCAGCCCCTCCCTTCCCGTCTCCGGCGCCCTTTGCCATATAGTAGAGTCGCTTTCCCTGCAATTTGTTTGGGCTGTCAGTGTCAGCGCTGAGATGTGGCGACGATGTCTGTTTATTTGGCTCCCGGTCCAGTCTCGTCGGATTTTAGTTAATTTGTATAGTGCAAGTTCACCCAGTTCTCGGCAGAATATATACCAGCAAAATATGTATATATCGAAGAATCGGAGCAGTGTATTGTGTACGCTATTTCCATATTTATAAATGAAACACGCCTTTCTCGTCATTTATTACTGTCACTTTAAATCCAATCAGCGCTTTGTCTATGTTCGGCATCGGCTGCTGAGAGCATTTTTGTTCCTATGTTGTCTGGCGGCGTGTGGTTTTTTTCTTTCAATTTTTTTTTGTCGTTTCTAGCTAGAAAACGCAATAATACATAATACTTCATATCCGTCGCCAAGTGTCGTGTTGATAATGTTCATTGAAATAAGAAAACAAACGGTGTGGTAAAAATAAATTGATATTTATTCAAGGCAGGCTCCAAAGCATATTATGGGAAAGCCGCTTTATGAAACAAGACCAACCATGTGGATTTTTGCGAGTCAACTTTTTTTATTCTCGATGTCCATAGCTAATTTTGGTTCGTATATCGTATTTGGTTCCAACTATTCATTGACAATAATTGGATTACATGCCAGGAAAATTGGAATAAAAATAATATGGATACGTATCGAACTTTTTGTTTGAATTCCTTCCTTGGAAAATATTGTGTTAAATATATGGAGGACGTATGTAGTATATAAGTCAATCTTTATTCCATTCACAGATTATTTAAGCTCACTTGAAGCATTTATTTATTTCACGCTTGTCGAATTTACGATAAAGCCACATTTTTATATCGAAATTCAACTTGAATAATATGTTAGGTATTACATATGAATATATAATAACTAAGTAAAAAAACCTTGAACTTGAAACGTGCTATAAATGATTTCCACTACTATTCAAATTAAATGCATTTACAATTAATTAAACTTTCAATCACGTGTCCCAAAGGAGTGCAACAAATCAAATAGAAACTTCCGCATAAATTATCATCGAGATAGACAAATTCATCCACTTAAATGTTTCAGCCGACATTATTTATGCGCTTGGCCAAGTCTACTGTGGCTTATTTTGGCGGGGGAAGGGAGTGAGATGACAATAATAATATATGGCCAGCACGCATATTAATCAAGGAGTGCCCCTCTCCGCCCCTTAATTATGTATAAATGCATAATGAATACCCGTGTGTGTCTACGCTGCGATTTCAAATTAACGCACGTGCTGGAATATACTATATTGTCCCAGCCAGCCGATTCTATAAACTTAGCCATTAAAACTATTTGGAAATTTGCATTATGAGATATTTTAATTAAATTCTTATGTTTATTATACCCGTAACCCATAAAACATATATATTCTTGCCCACTATGAACAGTCGAGTCTGAAGATACTTAAAATTGTGAATATAAGTTCTTAAGTACATAGCGCTCATCAAGTTTACTGCATCCGTTTCCCAATTATCGATAGAGTTATACTATAGCTATACATTTTTAAGGGCACAACCATCCAATATTATAATAATATATTATTGATGAATTGAAAGTTTATTAAGATGGGAAACACCACAGTTATAGTTTTGCATATGTATTCGCAGATTGATCTTATAGTTATTTCGTACAGGTTATTCATACAATTAACTACCGTTAATAAATAATATAATTAGGCCAACTAAAATTGTATGCCAAATTTGTGACACATTTTTGCCATTTTTGAACTGAAATTTTAAATAATAATATTAAATGAAAAACACGATGGGATTATGAGGGCAGGGGAAGGGAGGGTAAGTCAACCTGCAGATATTCTCCGCTTTTTGTTAATTAAGTTATTAGCCATAAGTTCTATACATTTCGAATTTGATTACTTTGCTTTCATTATTTGTGCTCATTTGGTGATGCCAGCATTTTTTTTTTGGTCAAAATGTCACATTTACTTTAAAATGCTTTGTGATTATTCATACATATATATATGTATGTATATATATATAATTCTTGTGGTTTGCGCTACAGGGCGTTTGAGTGACAGGTACGGGGGCAACTGCTTAGAAATGGTAGCTGAGACACCTACTACCTATGTCTCAACAAACTTATGCCGACATACAAATAAATTTACGCATGTTTTATTTTTGTGGGTTTTCTTCTTGAGAACTTTGCTGCTGATTCTCATTGTGTTATTGTTAGGATTATTTTATTTTGTGTTTTTTTTTCTTTTTTTTTTCGATTGTACTTACAAGTTATTTACTTGGATTATAAAGGTGTCATTGAGCTTTTAGAATTCTTTTAGCTGCGTTTGGCTTAAGCAACGACTTGCGTTACATTTTTTTGGTATTTCTTTTGGATGAGCGCTGTTCGTTTATTTTAAGCTTTTGAATTTATTCATTATGTTTGTGTTAAACAAAATGCGAAATGAGATGAAATGATTAAGTTTTAATGAGCATAGGCTGTATAATTCAGCCCTTAACCTCTTATGATTTATTCATTTTTTTAATGATTCCTTGAGCGCCGTAACTATTTGTCTTAGGTTTTTTATTTTATTTTGTGTTTGCTTGGAGCAATTAAATCCGTTTAAATTGATGTATTTGCATATTAGATCTTTCACAGAAGCTGCAGCAATTGCTTAAACCATTAATTCTATATTTCTTTCTTGGCATCTTCACTCTTGCTTACCTTATTACAAGCTAAAGCTAAGCTATCATAAAAATATATATATATATATTGTGTTAGAATTCAATATGTTTCGCCCATTTAGTTTTTATATACTTTTTTTTACTGCCCACAGCGGTTTTTTTTTATTTTATTTTTTTTATTATTTTCAGTTGCCTTAACTGTAATTCTTCACACATTGTGCTCTGTTTTGGCTGGCATTTTTTCATTTTTTTTCTTCAAAAAGCCGCAACTAATTGACCAGCCACAAAATTGTTTTTCTCTGGCACTCTCATCTTTCATATGGCATGACATGCAATTTTTTCTGGAAAAAGTTGTCTTAAAGCAGCTTGAAAGTTCCTTGACTTTAATTCCAATGTGCCGATATATAATATATAATATATAGTATATATATATGTATAAAGAGTATGCGTTCAATTACGTGCCTCAAGCGTTTGTATTATTTTTGTTTTTTTGTTACAAAGAACTGAGTCATTTGAGCCGAACAGCAGTTGGCAGCAGCGTATAATAAACTCTTTAACCTATTCTCATTTCTGGTCACATATGCAACACATTACTCTCAACTTCTCTCTTTCTTTCAACATCCTCCCTCTCTTCGCTCCATATTTGGTTGAGTGTGTGTGGGTTTTGTCGTGATTTCAATTGAGTTACATTTTCAAGTGTCTTCTGGCCACCTCAGACGAGCTTTTAGTACACAAACTGGTACATGAGAATGTATTCACATCATCTTGAATGCATTCACATATTTTCTGAGATAAGAATTGTAAAAGTGTTCGCTGTCAAAGCTACATTTTGAGCCGTTCGTCGCCCGCCTCACCATGTGGGCGTATTTCAATTATTTGCATGAAGTGCAATAGTCACCAACTCTAAAGTGAAGTGAAGTGATGCGAAGTGGGGAGGCGGGGGCGGAGCCGGTTGTGGCAGCTATGTGCCTATAGTGTGTGCACTTTAATTGAAATGCCACACAGCGAACTGAAGCCGAAGCCGCAACTATCAAAAAAATCGAAAGAGCGACATAGCCAGAGTCGTACACAAAAAGTGCATTTAATGTGTTGTGGAATCTATTTCGATAGACTTTGGAGGGGGGAAGGCAATATGTCACGACAAAAATGGTTGGCCAATTGTGAGACCATGTTATCAATATTGTGTTGTGCCTAATGAGCTGCATGTGATTTAATTTGATTTCGGTAATGGCTTTGTGTCTATCGTTATACATACTGCATAGCTGTAGTTGTCTTTAAGCCATCAACATTAATTCCAAATTTTCCTAAGATACTACATATTTGTACTGCAATTCTTGCTTAAATCGTTTCTGATTAATAATTGCTATGCTTATTACTCAAGTAACCTAAACAACTTTATATACTTTAAAAGGAAATCCATTTCATCAGCTAATATCTATTTATGCTGTCAGCGCACCTGAAAAGCTTCCCAATTGATAAAAACACTAAAATCCAATCCATTTCAGTACCATAAATATTCAAGGTAAGCAAAGTTCTGTTTGTTTTTGGGTATTTGGTTAAAATAAGCGAAAACTTTGCAGTAATTCAAAGTCGCATTTGGAAACGCAATATTCCATTTGTGTTTGTTTACACAATTCCACTAATAATAAAGATTATTAGCTTCTCAGTTTAGCTGACTTATCATTTGTGCTTAGCTCCTTTAAATTTATTTTTGGTTTATTTATGCAGCAATATACATTTGATACTCTGCTCAGAGTTGTCCCATTATAAAGGTGTATATACCTATATAGCCATGTTTTCAGTTCAATGCAAAAAGCAGCTGAGAGCTGCAGTTGTTCTTAAGTGCACTCAAAATAAAGAGGCACCCGTTTGATTAACGCACTTGGCTTGCATGCAAAGCAAAACAAAAAAAAGTTTGGGCAAAATTATGTTAAAAAATGTTGCAAAATGCCAAACGGAAATGTGCAAATTCACCGAGCATGACAATTTTCAAGAATTTTATCTCCGAGCAAATGCAAACCCAATAAATATGAAAATGAAATTACAAAGTAATTACAAGTCCACACAAATGTTGCATAACATTTTACACTATGAATTGCTGTCTTGAATTTTAAAATAACTAGTGAGAAAATATATATTGAGTTCCTCCGCAAGATCGACTAGGAAATTCACTGAAATGAAAGAACATCGAGTATTAAATAATCCGCAAAATAGATCAATTAAAATGCTGCAATAAATCATAAAATTATTAGTCATAATTAAATTAAATACTATTTTTGGGATATTTGGTCTTATAAGTTACATTAACACTATCATTTATTATGGTCATCATATTTTGGCCCAACAAATTTCGAGGTACTTAAACTGGGTCGCATAATATATATATATATATGTTTATGGGCCGCATGTCGTTGTCAATTTTGTTAAATGTTTTGAGCAATATTAGCAAAGATCTAGCGACAAATATCTTTTATGTGCCAAAACAAATTTGCAAGAATTTTTATGTATGAAATGTTTTTATTTATGTACATTTTTTGTTGTCGCCCCTTTCGCTCGCATTAGCATTAAGCACACACACACAAAAACATGTGTAAATTAATCAAATTCAATTTTGGCTGGTCAACAAAATATGTTGGTGAAAAAATTAATTGCTAAAAGTAGACCACATTTTTGGACATGCTTTATAAATTAAATTGATTGATTGCTGATCATAATGGGATGGCAATTGTGAAGCTTCAAAAGTAAGAAAAACTTAAATGCCTGGCAGCAATTGGGGAGGCCCACGCAAAGCCGGCCACCATGCCAAATGAAGCCATTGGGGGCATTTTTGTAACTGCTTCCCCCTTCTCCACCAACCCCCGCAATCCTCTCAAGAAACTTGCGCGTAATGAGCGTCTCATTAATTGTAGCCATGCGGTAAATATATATATATATATTTATTTTATTTTTTTTGTTTTGGTCTAAACTTTGGTGTTACTGGCGTTTGTGTTTCGCTTGTAAATAAGATTGGCCCATTGCGCATTTAGTTCATTAACCTCTCAACTACAATTGTTGTAAATTTTTGTGTTGTTATTGTGCCTATTTTTGTTGTTGTTGGTACTGTTGCTCTTATTAATGTTGGCTCCCTCGTTTCGCTCATTGTTGGCGCTAGAAAGCTGCCCGCCTTCTCCAGTGTTGGCATAACAAACTAATAAAAAAAAGAGTAGATAAAAAATTTGCTGCTGCTGCTGCTGCCACGGTCTGATATACCAATTAAAGTGCGACCAGCAGCTACTCGTGGGGGAGTAGCTGTAGTAGTTGTAGCAGCAGCTATACCCACTTCCCCTCTCGGCGTCCTCTATGTGTATGTTGGGGCGTGCTTTCTTTTGTAAAGTCGATTCCTCCAGCTGAATTGTTGGTTGATTGCGGGATAATAGCGTAATATGCGGCAATTTTTAAAATTAGTTATAAGAGCAGCTCCCAATGTCATGGTAAAGTTGAAACGGTATCTCCATTATTAAACAATTTGTTATCAAATAACCACTTAAGTGAAGACAAAAAACTCAATAGAAAACAGAATTTTATACTAGAATCCAACAATTTTTGTTAAATTAAAAAAAAATAGCATTTTATATTTTTAGAAGAAAGTTTTGGGAGAGCTCATGTGCAAACTAAGTTAGAATGTTCTTTTCGAGAGAGCTCGTCTTGGAATCCAGCTGTTAAATACATTATAATTTGTTTCATTTATTTTTTATTTAATTTTTTTTACTGTTTTTTTTTATCCGATTTGGATGAAAATTTCACAATTGATCAATAATATGTCTGGGTATTGCATATTTGGTATTTGCTATTTTTATAATATCCAGGTCTTTTTCATACAGAAGCAGATACAGACATGGCTAAATCGCACACGCTTGATGAAGCTGATCAAGAATATATATTCTTTATCACGATTCAAATGTTTCCTTGTAGCATATTCACATTTTTAACGGTTTCAGGGTATACATAATGTAGAATTGCAATAAAAAAAGCTTTTTGACTTTCTAAATTAAGAACCCACTTTCCATGTAGCATTGTTTTATTGTTTGATTTTTCGCGCAAATGAAACTGTGACAAAACAATCTCATTTCATTAATGTCAAGTGCAAAGCAGTATACGTAAGCAAATAGAAATTTAAAACTGCGATATGTGTATGTAGCATACAACCTAGTTACACACACAAACACAAATACAATTAACTATTTATCATAACTCTAGGCGAGTTGTGCTTCTCGTTCTTTGTCTCTCTTCCTCTCTCTTGACTGCTTTGAGTAGAGCGATTGTCAGGAATTTATATTATCGATAGGTTATAAATTGAAGACAATGAAATCAATTGATTGGCATTTGTGAGTCGTTGTTGCTTGCTCCACCTTCCCCACCCGCCCACTCCCATTTAATATCCCCTCGAACTGATCGAGCATCTGTGTTTGTGTGTCGCGTGTATCACATATGCAATACTTTGACCCCATTCGCCGTCGCTTACATAAAACCCGCCTTATACGTCGCACATTTAAGAACTGATAATTACGCGTTAAATATCTCAATTTTCCACCAGCCACAGGCAAGACCGGTTGTCCAGCAACAATTATAATCGCAATGTGCTGAAAAAATCATTTAAAGCAATGATTTTGTTTGTTACAAAATAATTCATACTGAAAATTTGTTTCATTTTGTTTTTATGTATTTTGTGCATTTATTTTTCCTTTGTATATTTTTGATTTGAATATTATGATTATTTAAAAACTTAAATGGTTATTTATAATAATTTAATTTTGTACTTTTGCATTACTTTCGTTATATTTTTGGGTGTATTTTTAATTTCGAAAAATTTTAAATGCGCTTCGAATTCTTATTTTCTGCTGTCTGTTTGCCAATGCTGTAATTTGTCACCTACACCATTTGAATGTTGCTTTCCTTTTGCGTTTTGGCTAAGGTTAGTGATAAAAGTCTTGCAAAATGCTTGCCAACTACAAAATTTTATGGCATTTAATTTTCTCATAAGCGTAAATAGTGTATATATACGTGTGTATGTGTGTGTGTGTATGTGTGTATGTGTTTGCGTGCGTATGAGTGTGTCTATCCATCTATTTTTCTATCTGTATCTAAAAATGTATCTCGCTTGAAGGCTGACTGCGCCCAGCTTGATATCTTTGATGCCAGCTGACTGATATATAGATGCAATTATTTTGATGACAAATTCTCAAAATGTATTAAGCAATTTGCATTTTAATTAAGAAATACTTTTTAACCTATTGCAAAGAACCAAATTCAATCGAGTAAAATAGAACACGATATATATCGAACGTTTTTCGTTTTTGAATAGTTTTTTCACTGATTCCCTATTTGAATATCCTTGATGTCCCTTTATCATTCAATAAAATTTGTGTCCCCATCTCTGATAGTCATTGTGCTTATTGTGTGACATTCTCAAATAGTCAATTACATTGCTGTCAAAAGCTCATTTGCAGACACATAGATTATCCATTGTCATTCATCTGAATATTATTGTCCACATACGAAAAAAAAAGAAACAGCTCGTGGGATTGTCAACTTTTCAGTTTCTGACATGTAAGTCTTTAATGTTCACGTTGCCTTTGCCATCTATAATACTGCCCTATTGCAAACACGTTATTCCCCCCATTGCCACTTCCATCGTGGTCAGCAGTCGAGTAATCGAGTATATAGTATTTTGTGGCACACAATGGTGTTCGCCTGCCAAGCCAGCTACAGAAGTATTGACTTGCTGAGCAGTTGAGACAACTAGACATACACAACAAAATACTAGATAACAAAAATTGTCTATCAATGGCAGGCAAAGCGAAGATAAATAGACTTTTCTAGTTATATTTGTAGGCCACAGCAAAAACAGCTTCGGTTGATTGGCTCGCTGGCATGTCAAATGCATTGAACTGAGCAGCTCCTCCTTCTCTGTGCACATTTCTCATTTTTCATAGATGGGGCTAAGTCCGTAATCAAGTAGTATGTATCACGAAGTTGGGCGGACGCAAGAAGGCGACCCAAAGTCGCTACGTTTTATATCCCGCCAACCTTCACGTTTTCCATTGTCTGACATAATATACAAATTGAGTATCTAAACAGCCGTAAAAATGCTCAAAACATGCAAAGCAACCACTTCGGAGAGGGAGGGTGACCACAAGAAGTTGTTGGTTGGTTTGCCAACTAATATGATATGCTAAATAAATATCTATAGAAATGTATCTCGTGGATAAATAAACTTTAGCAGGCAACTGTCAGTTGCATGCCAAGCGATATGCAGTATATGAATATATATACATATATATACACAATTTAAATGTGCATTCAGTTTATACGTATCTGTATACATTGATATCAGTGTGTTGTTTTGCCTTTTGCTCTGAGTTGCTTATGGTTTTTACATTAGGCTTTTACAATGAGCAGCTCTTTACTGCTAATTCCAGCTTTAGATGTGTAAAATATTAGATTTTTCTACGAGTTCAAGTTGTGCAGTAGCAGTTTATTCTATTTGTGACATTTTTCACTTATCGGTCAAGAATGCAAATGTGCACATTCAGTGTTTCATTCATAAACCAAATATATTGAAAACTTCTCTATATTAGATATGCAAAAAGCTTACAGGTTTTTACGCTTAAATGTTTAACATGCTGCTGTTGACCGACAAAATAGTAAAAGCGACAAACAGTAAAGCGAAAATCTGTAAACCAAGATGGTTTCCTTATAGCTTTGCTTGCTAAAGTCGAGACCACAATCGCAGTTGAGCCATATTATCTGTATTATCTGCTTTTTTTTTAGTTACATTTTCGTAGCATGTATTTGGCTTCTATATCTGTTTCTCGTAGCCTGCAACGGCCGGATGCATAAATAAGTGACAACTGCCCGCTGGCAATATAGCCTTTTTTTTGGTGTGTGAATTTCCGGAGTTAGTCAAAAAAAATTAAATGAAATAAAATATATATATAAAAAAAACTCGTTCAACTTTCAGTTCGATTTTTGTTGTCGGTTTCTTTATAAATTTTGTTGTTATATATTTGTGTTATTTTTTTGGTACGAAGGTTTTATGTAAATCAGAGAATTGACCCTGAACTTGTTTGTGCTAGTGTGTAAACGATTTTATACTTGTGATCAAAGGTCACGTTGAGAAAATTGCAGAGAAGGGCATTCGGCCTTATAAGGTTAACTGGAAATTTAGAGGAATTCTGAATGCAACTTCCAAATATTCATGTAGCCTCGTGTTGTTTGTCTAAAATAATGCAGAACTAATGTTAAAGAATATATAATGTTTTTAAATTCATAGAGGCCGATGATAGATTTGCTCCAGTAGAATTTAGTAGAATTTATATAAGAGCTATAAATATTCTGTGAAATTCTGTCAAATCATTTTGGCCATATGACATTTGGTTTATTATCCAGTCCCCACACACAGTCTTGATTAAATAAGCTACAGCTCAGTTCACAGTTAATCCAAAAACTATAAAATGTACGTACTTCGACAGAGACAGGCTTGGCTCGTTTCTAATCGTAATTGAAATCTTCTTAGAGCATTATGCAATAATACAGTTGCGCTCAGGATAAAAAAGTCAAAGCATAACAACAATTTTTCGGTTATTTCATGTTGCCGCTCAAATGCCCGTACTTGAAGCCACCCGCTCAAAGGGGCCACTGGCCCCGACACACCCCTCTTCACCCCAGCAATCCCCTCTGCAATGCTCCATAAAACACAATGCACACACACAATGAGCTGTTGTAAAAACCAGTTTTACTCTTTTTTGCTTTTTCTTTCAGTTTTTTGGCAAAACCTATAAGACAATAGAATCTGGTTGATTGTCTTTTGCGGTTTAGGCTTCAGTTTGTTTATAACAATTATGTTTGTTGTGTGTGTGTTTCAGAAAGAAATAGAATTGCAGGCCGCTTGTGGTTTTTTTAAATTTATTTTTCTTTTTTTTTTTGGGTGTGAATCGTATTCATGTGAAATGCTTCATTGGCACAACGCAATAATTTGTTCGCTGCGAATCATTGATAAATACGGCATAAATCAAATTGATTTGCGCCACAAGTATTTTAAGGCAAGCAAATGTTGCATCAACGCTGAAATGCAATTAGTTCGGCTCCAATTCATAAAATTGTGCAAATATTTGACAATTTTACAGCAGCTGCTTTTGACCATCATTTCACACATTCACCTCACCCCAGCCAGACAGCCAGCCAGCCTCCTTCAGTTACACCTTCTACTAATGCTAATGGGCAAACGCTTAAGATTTCACTCACTAAACAACATTAGACATAAATTTTAGAGCCAGCATCCAATTAAACTACTAAACCGCAACAACAAGCAGCCAGTCAGGCAGTCAGCCACTCAACAAGTTTCACTTTCACATAATTGCTAAATAATTAGCCCCAGCACCCAAATGCAGCAGTGCCTCAGTTTTGCTGTATAGTGTTACCAAGCAGCTGCTGGCAGTTTCCAGTTGCCAGCTGCCAGTTGCCAACGCGTCCAGGATTATTGTGCTGCAAACAAGTTTACCAGCTCTCATTGTTGTAAGTGTGCGCGGCTCTGTTTGTGTAGCTGTGTGCTTCTGTGCTGGTGTGTGAAAGTGAAAAATGCATTTGGGTCCACACGACAGTTAACAATGCTCCACACAAAAAGTGAAAAACACGCAAGCCACGCTAAATGTTCAGTTTATTGGGCCAAACATACTCAACTTGAGACAAAAAAAAAATCCAACTAACTGATTTACAGTTAGTTGAAATAAATGTTAACATATGATATGATTGACTTAAACATATGCTATTATATAAATCCATTTGTTGCGTAAGCAGCGCATTCAATTCCCATTATCGTTTTGTGATTCTTTAAATAATAGACTTTATGGTATTATTAACACTAACATGAAATATTCAGCCTAACATGTGATTATTCTCCTTATAGCTCGAAGCAAAGCAAATCAATAGAAAAAGCTTGCAAGCAACAAAGTAATCTACAATCATGATTATTTTAGGGGATGATAATTTATTAATCTTTCAGCAGATACTAAACATAGTTATGAAGTATTTGAAATATTCTTCAAATTATTATTGAAAAATTAACTAAAGAAAAGATTGCATAGTTTCAGTTGATTGTAAGTATTAAACAACTAGTTCCCTTTAATGGCATTTCACTCAATGGAAGTAAGAGCACAAAAATGTACATTAAGCAGCTTTGTTGGTTACATTTAACTTAAATCAACCTTTGCAAGTATAAGCCAGCCGATTTTAGTTCATTTTATTCCTCCCAAATGGCAATCCATGCAAATACTCAAGCAGTATTTACATAAAATACACTACTTGAATTTTCACAAGACTTCCTTAACTCAGGCTTACTTGTACTGCCCTCTGCTTCTCGAACAATAGACATTTTCTTAATTCTGTTTACGCTCGCAATTACTTTTCCTACTTGGAGGCCATCAAATTTGATGGGTCCCCAATGGGAGCCTAGAGAATTGTCTGTTGCCAACATTTATATCTTGGTCAGCTGCCCTTCTCTTGCTGTACTGACTTTAATTAGAGCTGCTTCGCCACTTGAGCAGCCTCTCCCTCTCTCTTTCACTCTTTATCTTTCTCGCTCAGGTCATTATCATTTCATTAACATAGTCATCAAAGGCCTTCCTCGCTTCACCCTGCCACCTCCTTTTTGTGCAGTGTGTGTGTGTGTTTTTAAATGAAAACACGTGTTGCGGCTATAAACAAAGAAATTGGTAATTTTCGGCCGAAAAGCACACCAGAAACTCAGCCAGCGGTAAAAAAATACACCGTCCCAAACAAATGCCAACAATTTTCTTGATTTTTCCCACTCTGTTTTTGTTGTTTGCCAAGCAAAAGTGAAAAATCGAGTGTGCTTAATGCATAACTTTTTTGATTTTTTATACACTGGAAAATTTAATTTGAAATTTAGGGCGATTACATTGAGTTTTAGAATATATAAGAATTATTTAAGAAATATTCAAGAATTTAAACTAAATTCGATTCTTAGGACAACTTCATTGAGCTTTTTTTAATTTCAAATTGCTACTTTGTGAATTTACGTAAACATGCTACAAATTCCTGACTTTCAATAAAAAATGTAACTACGATTTTTAATTAGAATATACAATAATACAAGATGTGTTGGAAACTAAAATATTTATTTCTTATATATAAAGTATTATATAAAGAGCATTCAGTCTTTGAATTTGTTGTCTTAAATTTTTTTTTTTAAGCCTGTCTGTGCTGGGTTCATGGCTATAAAAAAACAAAAATTTTTATGCGAAATTACGTGACGGCAATGTTGCTGCCAACGTAGCAGTGGCGTACTTGACAATTTCCGACATATCGACAGTTGCAGCATCAGCAGCAGCAGTGACTCCATCTATGCAATCCCTAGCCAGTGGCATCCAGACCCAGCCGTGCGCTGTTAGGTAACCCTCCCCTCCCAAAAAAAAAAATCTCAGCCTGCTTCTTGACATGCTCTGAAAGTGTGAATAAAATGTAATCCGCCAACTGCGTGCGGTTTGTGGGATAGAAAAAAAATATAGATAACAAATAAAAAAGAAACTGTAACTGTCTGTTGCGAACTGTGCTCTAACAACAACAACAAAAACAATAGAAACAAGAACAACAGCTGTGTGTGTGTGTGTGTGTGTGTTGTGGAATTGTGTTGATTTTCATTTTCAGCACACTGGGCGTCGGCACGCCCACTGCGAGCGGAGCTCTACTCTGGTTTTTCGCATTGATTGCGTTACAATTTCAGGTTTTTCAGTTCTCTCTTTCGGTTAGTTCAACTTCTACTTATATTTCTTATTCTTCTTGTTTTTTATTTTTGTATGTAATTTTTTTTTTACCGGCTGCTGGTGGCGGGCTGCCACAAAACGTGTCCGTTGGGTTGATGTTATAGTTGTTGTTGCAGTTGGTGTTGTTGTTGCTGTCTGCCACAGCATTGGAGTTGATTTTTATCTATATCTCCGGTCGTTGGTTCAGCAGTATATACGACTATAGTTGGCTCTGGCTTAGCTTTGTTTTTTGTCTCGCTTTTGGCCTGACTTAAATGCTGTTGCTGTCTGTCTGTCTGTCTGCCTACCTACCTACCTGGTTGGGGCGTCTTTCAACCGGTTTCTTTTCGTTTCGTTTTCATTTCGATTTACGAGCGCAAAATTAAAAGCCCAAATGTGAATAGAGCACAGACAAAATGCTCTCATTTGCTGTTGCTTGTTGTTTGTTGTCAGATATCTTGAAAGGTTTGACTTCGCTTTGATTGAAAGATATTTGCCTTCCAGATCCAATAGGCATTATTTATTACATTATATTTTAATTGCTTAACTTTTCATTTTACGTTTGGCACAACTTTTTATTATTTAGATGGCAAAAGCAGCCAGCTTTAGTTTTTGATCACAAAAATTTCTTAAATTTACTCTATTAAGTTTAATGCAAATCAGTGAGTCGCTGAATTTTCAAAACAAAAAAGCAATCTAAAAAATGTATATACATACATATAAAATAGAAATAAAAAAAATGGCACATAAACTCGTTCGCTGTAAATGGGCTTTGCGTATTTGTCATGCATTGTCTTTATTTGACTGAATATAATAGTGAATTAAATAAATTATTTCTATAGTCAAAAGCCGACTTTCATTTCCGGTTTAAGAAAAAAAAATAGTTGAGCGTACTTAGTGTGGGAGTCTTTTGATTTAAGCGGTAACTCATGACCTGCCTGTAGCTTTTTAGTATAATTTAGAAACGACATATATATTGTCCATTTTGATTTAAATACGATTTTCATTACCACGTTTTTATCGGGTTTCAGAAAAAAATTAAATATTCAAAAAAGTAGAATAACAAAACAAATCATTCGCTTAATTGGAAATTATAGAAAACTTATATGTTAATGAGCAATAACTTTAAAAATAGAGCTGAATTAATAAAACAGTATTTCTGATAGTAAAGCTTTTAAGAATATAAAATGAACTGCAAAAATAAAATTAATAAACTAAACAGAGTACAATTTTTGCAAATTGCAAAAAATTAACCTCCATATATATTTAAATAGGATTCTTAGGTTAAAACCATGTTGAAACGATGACTAAAGCTCTATTCTTATCATTTAAAGAAAATGTTTGACCTTTGATTGTATTATTGTTGTGCTCTCATCTAGTGTTGTATGTTTTTTAACTGAAACAAAAGACCTTCACACGTGTGTGTGTATGTGTTTGTGTGTTTGTGTGTCAGTGTGAAACACCCACAACAACAAATACTCAAAAATCAACCTTAATCAACGAAATGGTTGCTAATATAAATATTTTATTTAAAAATACTTAAACTAAAACATGCTGCTAGATGTTTTTAAAATGTTTTCTGCTGTTTTTGCTATTAAATATTTGTTGATTATTCTCATGTTGTATTCCAAATTTGTTGCTGTGTTTTTGGTTTTGAATTTGCATGATTTTTGGCCATTTTGTGTGTTGATTTTTGATGCATCATTAATAGGTCAACATTATTTTTATTCGCTTTGCATGTGAAGTCAGCTTAGTTAATTAGTTTCGTCAATTGATTGCAGATTACAGTCATTTATGGGCTAATAGATTAATAAGATTTGGCTAAAATGAGTTAATTGCGGTCTTGGCCAAACAAACACTTAACCAACTAGTTTAATCAAGTTCACCCACTTGACCCTGCTGCAAATGAAAACCTTTCATAATTAATAATAGAAAACGTTTCACGTGGAAAAATCACAAGTCGTGAACTCACTGAAATGCGCAAAAGACCAAACAAATTGCTATTTTTGTGCGTTTGTTCTGTCTGAAAACCAACACATGCAGCCAAACAAAAATAAGGGTAAAGCCTGCTTTTGACAGCAGCATGAAAATTGATTTTCACGAAGACCCAACAACAAACGTGAGCACTGCAAATGTCAAAGGCAATGTGGAGGGAGGCGTATACGTTACATTTTATATGTGGGAAAGTGGAATAAAAATTCAATCGCGAATTTGAAATTTGCTTTGAGGCTTTCAGACTGAGACTACTGAGCGATATATTCCATCAATATGTAAAGCAGGTTTGACGTAAGGTCTTATATATACTTTACATAGGATATATGTATATATTTTCAATAATTTTTTTCCTTGGGACGCCGATGCCAACGAAGCCAAAATGAACAAATCTCACCTGAGTTGCCATAAAATTGTTGCTGTGTGGGCCTGCAGTCAAATTAGAAAACCGTGCCACAGCCCACAAAAATTATGTGCCACATTGGGATACACGGCCGCAGCCGCCACACAGCATGAAATTAAAAACAGACTTTTTGGCGACTTTGTCTTTGTTGTTGTTGGTGTTTTGGCCTGCCTTTTGCATAACACAAAATCAATTAGAATTTTAATTAAATATGCAAGGCTCAGCAAAGTAAAGACCAAGACAAAGTTATAGGCAAGGGCAAAAAGACAGAATTCAATCAGCTAAATGTCCCAGGCGAATGCCTCTGCAGCATTAGCAACAGCAGCAGTTACAATAAAAAAGAGGCAAAAAGATGGTCGGGTTTAGTGCGGAAATTGGCTATAAAATACTACTTCTAAAGCTGCAACTAAAACAGACACTTTGTTGATGCCCTTGATGAGAGAAAGCCGTTGAAATCAGTCGAATGTTAAATCGATGCAGAAATTACAAAACAATGTTTGGAGATATTGGATAAGATGGAAGAACATATATAAAAAGATATAACGAAAAAGTTTAAAAATTCAAAACAAAAAGAAGGTATTACATAAAGCAATTTGTATATATTATATATATTATATTTTATATTGTATAAAATAGAAGAATATAAATTAACATATATTAAGAGAATAAATATATTAATATTCTGAATAATTGAAAAACACTCTTAAAAACTACATATATACAGGGAAAGTCTTGGACAAATAAAAATAAATCACCAGACATTTGGAATATGTGAAAATGGTCTAAAATATTTTAAAATCGCATATCTATCGTGTTAATTGAATTTTTACAAACAATGTCCCGAATTATCAACAAAAGCAGACAAAAATCGCATAGGCTCTTATCCTAATCAAATATTTTATCTGCTTTTACACACCTTGCGAGCATGTTGTTTTATCCAATAAATAATTGTTTGAAAGATTAATGAGGCTTTTAGACGCAAAATTCCTAATTAAATTGTCCGTGTCAGCTTTGGCAGTCTGAGAGAGTTATTTCTCGTATATCATCAATTACAGTTTGCTTATTTAGACACTTGACCTAATCTCGGCCAGAAGGTCTTTGAATCTTTGATGAGTGCAGTACTGGAAACCAAACTAAATGGAAATGCGGTTCGGATTGCAGTTGAGAAATATAGCAACTGCTGGCTTGTATTCCTGTTTGCTGCCTGATGCATTTCGGTAAATTTGCATTTGCATAACGTTTGATTGGAATCCACATTTTGAGCACTTAGCCGAGCCTGGCAAAGCATTGCTATTTTAGCAGTTGGCAGCTTGACACTGGCAACTGGCAGAAGAGTCAAGCAAACTGAGTGAACCCAGTCAACTCGATTGATTTCTCGTTAGATGTCCGGGCAGTTTATTTAGCAAAATGCGTCACACTCACTCGAACTGGCTTGATAGTCTTCACTTCCAATCAAAACACCTAATTAATTATTTTTATTTATTTTCTGTTTCATTGCAGGTATGTTGTACACCATAACCCAACAGGCAAATGTTGTCAATATCGATTGAGGTCATACTTTGTGCCAATGTCGTAAACAAAAAGTAAAAAAAAAAAACACGGCTCATAATTTAAAAACGTTTGCTCAACAATTTATGATATATTTGAAATCATATCTATATAAGAAAAAAGTGAGATTTTTTGACAGTTCATTTAGATGAACAAGACAGCTCGTAAATGTTCATTAATCTCATGTCCAATGCTGTGTTGAACATTGCAAATCCAGCTTACACCTGGTGTATGGCATAAATTGATAAACCCTAAGATCAAAGATGTTAGCTAGTGTAAGTTACTGGGAAATGCCAACAATTGAGATAGTTTGAGCCCTATTTTAAGAGCAGTAAATAAAACAGTTTTGTTTTTAAATTTATTATTGTTTTGAGTTTAGTGCTTTGAACTGTTATACAATATTTTACGACAACGTTCCCAATCCTAACTCAGAGTGAAATCATTAATAAACTCGCTTTATTTTGTGTTATGTAGGTCAATTCATTAACTAAATTCAAAAGCCAATAAAAATCACTTCAAATGTGGCTTTCTCAACAAGATTTTGAAATTAAAGATTTTCTGTTTGCTTTATACACCCACAAAAGTGTTTGTTGTTCTTGTCGCATTGCCGCTGGGGTGAATGCTTCAGACAAAGTGTAAAGTTATGTAAGCGTTGGCGATAGCAATATTTTCCAAATATGGGGGCTACGCTGTGTAAATTGAGTCAAGGGGGTCAGAGAGCTGTGCAGAGTTTTAAAAGCTGAACTCTAAGTAAAATTTGGTCTTACGAAATAGGTAGTGAGATTATAATTATTTATTAATCGCATAATATTACTACGAATTTTCACGCGAAGGAATCCGAAACGTGTTAAAGTTGCTTAAATTGTGGTCTCATTGGTGGCAGAGCTTAAAAATGTCATAAATAGGCAGTTTTTTCTAACAGCTTTTAGGGCAATATTTGGATGCATGTTTTTCCAACTTGACCTTTTCGTGTGAACTTCATGAAAATCACATTTTAACGATTTGGCAAAACACCCACACTCAAAAAAAAAACAAACATTAACAACAAAGGCGGCTCATTAAGGCAGTGCGACTGTCTGACACAAAGGTTGACTACCTTTCTAAACGGACCAATATGTGCATTATGAATATGTTTTAATTTTTATTCCTTTCGTGTTTGTTTTATTTTTTTATTTATTTCGTTTTTTGTTTGCTTTTTATTTTTGCGAGGCAATTTTTTTTTTTTAATTTAGTTGCAGTTGCGCAGCCGCAAATATTTACAAAGACGACAGATCCATTGACAGCTGATGGCCATCGTCATCAACACCAACATCATCAGCGTCTCTTTACAATTTACAGAAATAAATATATGTATATATATTTATATATATGTGTGTCAAACTATATTTTTAAGCCATTTGGCAAACAATTTAAGGTGTAAACTGTTGAGACTTCAACACGCTCGGCAGCGATCATTATTGCTTGATAAACTAACCGACTCGCCCGAGCAAAAGGCAAAATAAGAAAAAAGTAGGCACCTTTTTGGTATTTATGTTTGACAAACTTAAATGCTCCATCAGAGTGTTAATAACTCATACTGACGGGCCTGGGAATAAATAAAAAAAAAAAACAAAAAAAAAACACACACATTTAACCATGAATATTTATGATAAAACAGAAGTGATAATTAATTTTAAGCAGCAAAAAGTATGAGTTGTAAACTGAAGAAGTCGTTTTTTTATTTTTATAAAATTAATGATGAGACAAAAGTCTTAAGAAATTATTGATTGAATTTTTTTATTTTAATATGCGTAAAATGCCCATTAGTGAATGACTATAGTAAGTTAACTATTAAAAAAAAAATTGGTCTAGCGTTGACAGTTAAAAATGAATTGATTAATCAATAGCTATTTATCAATGATATTTATTCAATATATTGAACGAGTTCCATTATTTTAACGCAGCTTATGATTTTACAATTGTTTATTGGTGCTTAAAAAAAACTATTCTATTTAGTTCAGCAAGATCTAAAATTGATATATGTAAATTTATTTATTTTTTTGGTCATAATAATTTTAAGGGATTTTCATTTTTTCTTTGATATTATGTGAAAGCACTTAATTTACTCAAACGAGTCCTTTCGGTAGCTCATGACCATATGAACTTTACAGACATGCAGCAGATGTTTGAGTTATTTCCCACGTTGCATGCGAGATATACATATATATATGAATCTGTGCCACGACAAAATTGTTGCTTCCAAAATGCAGCAATACTTGAGCGAGCGTAGCACATGCAACAAACTCAAGTAGTAGCTGGCGGCGACAGACACCGTCTATAAGATTGCATTTTGGGTAAGGCAACTCGACGAACTCGCAAAACAGCAATTTTTCATTGTTGTAAAGTGCTTTGAAATGGATTTGTACTTAGTTGAGCGAACTCAAGAGCTAAGTTGGGTTGTTGTTGTATGTAATGGGTCTGTGGTCTGGTTTGGTTGGATTTGCTTGATTCTCGAGGTCGTCTTGACGCCCACATCATGCCACAGCTCGCTCTACTTGCTGCGCACTAACTTTAGTTTAATGAGTTTAACATATATATATATATATTTTCTATCTGCGTTGCAGTTTGTAGAAACTGCAAAAAAAAAAGTTATCGCTTTCACTTTGAGTCGCGTGTGGACCGCTTGACGCCTTTCAATTTCGTAGCAAGGACACTTCCCATTGGTGCAACCTAGAAACCTGTGAAAGCGCTGACAAGCCAAAGAAATCAAAATAGAAAATCCACCAAAAATATGTAAACATGTGTGCATGTGTGCCACAGTAAAAACAACAGTAAAACAAACATTGCGCGCCTGTCATAAAGAATCAACAAAAGGTCATAAAAGCCAACAAATAACTATTGTATGTTGATTTAACATAGTTAATGCGCATAAATACGCTGCCGAGAACCGCATACAAAAAGTATCCTGTCTATAAATATTGGCGTGAAGGAGTGTGTGTGTGGGTCCAACATTAAACAAGCCATCAAATTTTTGTACCGTGCACTCGACCTGGTTTGAGGGTAGCGGTTTGCTTCTTATGTTCAATAAACAACAAGGCATATAAAAATGTTTTAATGCCCAGAGTCCATTCGTGAGTCAAATACTCTACATAATTATGTAAGAATATAATATATAATGATTGAATTATATAAAATATATGTACGGCCTTAGTTCTCTCTGCTGCAAAGATTTTATCCATATAGTTTTTACATTTGTCTCAAATCTCAATCGACTTCTTTGAATCTCATTCGTTAATGTTGGATTGCCATATACCACATTTTATTTATTATTTACAGATTCACTGAAACACATTCACTAACGTTTTATTAGCGTTGCAATATTAGATTCTTTCAATTCTATAATCATCAAGATATTATGACACTTTTTTTTATTAATTATTATATTAGTTTTTGGTCAACGTTTTACTGACATTTTTAACAATATTCCTATGAGTTAAAGAAGATAATGAAAAATATATGTACGCATTTTAATCTATATTACACAAATTCTTGTTGTAATAATTTGAAAATCTTCAGAGTATCAGGTAACTCAACCAGTGAAACAGACCGTCATGTGTTATGGGAAGTCGTAAAATGGAAGCACGTAGCTTGCCGTAGCTACGGATATTTATTCAATAATAGGCATGTTAAAGTAGGGTTTCCACCTGCAAATATAGAAAAGGATTGATGTGCAGAGTGTTTCAACTATTTTTGAGTAAGTGCCTGAGGTGCTGCTAACCTTTTGCCCGTTTCTGACCGTTGAGAAGGACACATAAAAGGAGTTAGCAGCTAAGAAAATTTGTTGTGAATTGATTGATTTGACTGTCCAGGGATCTGCCCCAAATTCATACTTCTAACGACACGTTTGTACGTGATTTTCTTGTGTGAACTCATGTTTACAAAGGCATCACCCAGATTTGACAAAAGTTTTTCAGTATCTGGGGACTTGCAGCATATAGCAATTAATGTGATTGTTGCCTAAATGGGTCGGGCATTTAACCTTCAAACTGCTGACAGTAGCGAATCCATCTACTTACTACTTATCTATGCCAATAACTCAACATAAAAGTCAAGCGTCCTTTCCGCCATAAAAGTCAGGCAGTCAAAAAGGACTATATATATATATATATATATATATAAGTATGTAAAAAAGAAAAACAGTCAAGAAGAAGAGGAAAGCAAACTAAAATCAACGTCAAACACGGACGAGCCCATTAATTTTTATTGCGCACGAAAATGCCAAAAACCAAAAAAAAAAGACAGAGAAAAAAAAATAAAATAAATTTGAATAAAAATTAGCAGGCATACATTTAGGCGCGGCCCAGCCATAAATCCCATAAATATACCAAGCGGCAACTGTTACGAATAGACGAGCAAAAGCAAACCAAAGACGAGCAGCCCCTAGGTAATCCAACGATTCATATAAACAGAAGCACCCTGTATATACATATATATTTGTACAAATATGTGTGTGTGTCTGTATGTACATATATACACGAGTGTTATGTACAGGGATTGTGAGTGCGTGGCGTTGCCTGTCATCGCCAAAAGGGGGGCTGAGGCATATTTGCTGTTACTCTTCTTTTTCTTTTTTGCCTTGTAAATATCGTGGGGTATCACACAATTATCGTGTTGCCTGTGAAAAGTGTGGTTGCTTACGAACTGGTTATTAATAACCAAAATTACTGTTAAACCATATTTACAGGAGACATTGTGATTGAATCGATTTCATTTCAAATAAGTTAGAACGCTCATTAATATCGATTCGTTTTTTTCATAGCTTTAACGTTATGCTTCTCGAGTTGAATTAAATTTGTTAATAAACCTGACTCACTTCACTTTAAGAAATCTAATGCAGGCTTCATAATTTTTTTGTGTATTTTTTGAGCATAACAAATAATTAATATTAAGTTGTAAAAAAAAAAGAAAACGCGTCTTGAAATGATTTTCAATTAAAGTTTATCATATATTTATTTGCCTTATTTCTTAGAGTATTTGCGCATGGTTGTAGCTTGATTTGGCGCTTGTCTCGAGAGTTTTGTCTGCTTTTGGGGTCGCTTTTGCAGACAAACAAATAAATTTGCGACTATTTTTGTGAGACAGGTCCAGACTTATTGGCGTCGGTACTTGCTCGTTTTGTACGTATTTAAACCCAACATAGTACAATAACGTCGAGATCATAAAACGAGACATTCGTTGTTGTTATGTTCGTATTGAATCGTTAGTTTTCAGATTTTTCATTTATGGGGTTGTTTTTTTTCTTACTTGCTTTTATGTTTATATCTTTTATTGTTGGTAGCAAAAGTTTTGTCTAAGCCTATTCTGAAAATTCGGCTTTTGTATTTAATTTTGACGTCAGCTGCTCGAGGCTGATCGGAGACAAATGCAGGCAGATGAATTTCTTGGGAGGAGAGAGGTAGGGTATATTTGTGATTTAGCTACCTCTGGTATTTGCCACTTGAGCCAGCGTCTTTGGGGACATACAAAAACAAAAGCCCTGGGAAAGCAGTGTGGGTTAAAAGCAGCAGCTACCTGCGTGCTTTAAGCACATTGGGTATTATGTGGTACTTATTTAGGCTGCTTAAGGGGGATTTGACTAGCCTTCTTTCTCACTTTTGTCTTGTGTATTTTCTCGTGCCGGGTTTTATAATTAAAACTTATGGCTCCGTCGAGTGCGTGTGTGTAAACATCTTTACGAATTGCCAGCGTAAATAACTTCTTCTTGAAGTTTTTTTTATGCCAATTTACCTGGGGAGGTTTACCCATAATACTTATTGAAAGAGCTCTTTGCCTGCTTATGTTGCCATTTTGCTTGGCAATGGGCATTGCCACTTGATTGATTCTGTTATAAAATTTCAAGATAAATACAAATGGGCATATAAATTTTATTTCGGAAAATTTCCCATTTGCATTAGGCTAAAAAACGATGCGATGTGTTTTCGTTTTTTGGGTTAAAATTACATTAGTTATACGCCATGTTGCCGCTTACCTGTTTGCATAAGCCACATAAAAGGTGCATGCACAAAGAGAAATCTTTAGAAACTTACTGATATAACAGAATTAAATTCTGCGATATATTCAATATGCTGTTTAATTTTTTGTCTTGGTTTGGAATTTATCAGTTCAATTTAAATACATTTTAAATATTAAAAATATTTGATCTGGTATTTAATGCGAAATTTCTGTTTTCTCTTTGTTGAGTGTTACAAGTATTCATTTGCATTTTAAATTTTAAAAATATTTGATCTGCTATTAAATGCAAAATTTCTATGTTTTCTCTTTGCTGAGTGCACAAGAGGTTTTGCTCTTTTTCCATCCAGCCATGCGTCATGCTTCAATGGTCTGCTCGCTGACTTCCTGTGTGTGTGTGTGTGTGTGTGTATGCCAAACGCTTCCTGCCTACATGTGCTTACTTATTCGGCATACAGACATATCCATGTGTATATAAATATATATATTTAAATGTATATGTATATGCATATGTTTGTGTGTGTACGTGTATCTGTGTTTATTTCTTTTCCATTTTTGGTGAACTACGCGTTGTGCATTTAAATTTCAATGCCTGGCGGCTTTATGCCACAGTCCCACAGCAGAGCCTCAAAGCCTTCGCATGTTTTGTGTATTGGCTTCCAATGTATCCTGAAAGCCTCGTATCACCTAACAGTTTTTTTTTTTGTGGCACATTTTTTACAACACCCAGTGCAGTTTATTGTGTTAAATGGGTGTTGTGTGTGTGTGTGTTTTTGTGGCATGTGTTGTGGCATGTCGCATTTTATTTTATTTGATTAAATTTGCCAGTTTGCTTGGCGGCTTGTCAAGCGTTTTGATTATGCAAATTTTGCGGGCATGTAGATGAATTCTATGCCTATGTGACATTTAGTCTGTTGAGTGAAGCCATTTAATATTGATAACAGTAATAGGTGTACATTTAAAAAGTATTTTACAAACATTTAAACATCACTTTCAGACCGTTTCTAGATCCATTTATAATGTTTTCCGCCTAAACTCGCACATAAACTATTATTGAATATTTCTAGCTACTGTTCAAGGTATTGTTTCAGCCATGACCCATAAAATAATTGATTTGCCTTGTTTCGATTTTTGTAGATAATTTTAATAGTGTCTAACCCCAAAAGAGCTCAACAATCAATTAGTGCAATACAGTTTTTGTTCTTTCTTTGTTTATTTCATTGATTTTTGTTTCTTTTCGTTTAGCCAAATTTTTATGAATATGGATTTGTTTCTGTAGCAAACAACTAACCTAAAACCACTTGAAAAATTGGATGCTGTGTGCACAATTTGTGTTGTCGGTATTTCTCTTACATATTCGCCAGCACTGTGTTGTTGTTATTAGTTGGCTGACAGTTGTTTTGCTACCTTCTTCTACCGCAAAGCCCCCACCCCACAAAAATGAAATAAAAAAACTTGTTTAAAATTCCAAAGTTGTTTTCCAGTCCACCATTTCATGTTAATTGTTTTGCGTTGTCTTTTTCGCTGGACTGCCCAATTTTGATTGATTTCGTTCACGTGTTTTTCAATATCAAGTTCACCGCTCATTAAAAATTTTGTTTCTTATTTTTTTTTTTACTTTAAATAAGTCTTCCATTTTAATTTGAATTAAAATAAAAACTTTGAAAAAAAAAATTTTTAGAACATCCATCAGCTAATTAAGAGTGCTGCATTTGTTAGCTTTGTCATGTTAATTTCTAGCATAGCGCTTTACTTTTTGGTTCAGTGGCGCCAGCAATTAAAAGAATGTATCTCTTAGATACTAATTGTTATTTTCAAAAATTCCTAGACATTTAGCTTCAAGAACATTGAGACAAATTCTGAACCTTGCTTTTTATTCTAGACGGTACTTACACATTTTTTTAGCAGACTATATTTATTTGAAATAAACAGTTTTTAGTTTTAGCCATGGTTCAGTTTGAAGACTGGCTTGATTATTTATAATCATTTGATTGTTCTCCGACATTTCGACACATTTGTTGTTGACAATTTCAAAGTTGGTTTTTCGGTTTGATTGGCAGCCGCCAAAGTGAATGCTGTAACCGAAATTAACGTTATGCTGTGGCTTGGCACTTTGGCATTTACGGCAAATCGAATGAGAAATGTGCATATACATATGCATCGTCATGATTTGGCTGCATCTTTGGTAATTTTTCATGCAGCTGGCAGCTAAATTGGGCTTAGACGCGGGCGTTGCCCAAGTTGCAACTTGAAACTAGCAATTTATGTGTTTAAATCTGCAAATGCATAATCTCAAATGCTTCTAAGCCGCTTTGGATTGTCGCCTGACTGTCAGTCTGTCTGGATGAGACGCCAACTGACTGGCAGCTTGAAGTTAACACTGATGATTTCTTGTGCTCCCTCCACCGCCACCTTCACAATCTAATCCGCTGCACATTTCATTGCAATTGTAATTTGAGTGAAAATTCTCTCAGACAAAAGCATTACGCCTTAACTTTGGAGATTTCGCCAGAGTTTCGGTACGGTTTCACAGTATCGCAAGTGCCGCAAGCTCTGAATTGTTTTAGTTGCTTGAAAATACTTTTTTTTCGTGAAATTGTAGCGTGTAATCTATGGCATGAATTAAATTTCACTTTTTTTTTTTTTTGGTTTTTCAGCAGCAACAGCTGTCGCAGATTTACTTGGAAAAGCTTTAGTTATGAGACTCCATTGCTTTAGTTTTTATTTGAGTAAGCTGTTGCGAGTACTTGGTGGGTTGCTGAGTCTCTGCTGAATTATGAGTTGTGTATTGTCTTAATGTGTCTTGCATATCATCCACGTGAGAGTTGGATCTAAGCGGAATGCAATTGAAATGGAAAGGGTACAACTTACAAAGAAAAGCTAGCTATGCAGTTAGATAATGTGAAATCAAGAAAGATAGAGAGAAGTGAGAAGAGATGATTGTCAGTCATTATGCAACTCGTCTATTGCTTTATATCATTCCGTTTCGTTTTAATTTACGTTTTAGTCAATACTTTTTTTTTATTTTTTTTTTAAATGAATCGAACATTTAGCCTCGAAAGGCCTTTCTTAAGCTTCAATAAATATCCATCGCACTTTGTTGTTACTAAATTATTTATTGCGGTATTCCCCAAAAGGTTTTGATTTTTTTGTTGATCTTCTAATGTAATCGATTTTCGATTATTGATAGCTCTGTCCCATCTATGTAATTAGGCACATTACACAAGTGCATTCCCGAATCCATTGAGTCACCTTTATCTTACCATTCAATAATCTAACACAACACAACACCAACTTATCGTACAACCTGTGGTCAGTTTATCATCGTGTGCGAGTGAGTGTGTTCTTCCTACATGGCAATTATACATTCCCCGCACGCACACTAATCAAAGCGTCATTTAGGGGAGGGGGGGAAAGGGATAGACCCCTCCCAAGAAAAAAAAAAAAAAAATCCCAGAGAACAGACAACTAACAATCGGTAGTACCATAAATACTGGCGATTTCAGATTCGTGCACTGCGATAAATACAACGAAATGTGACACGCGCCCACGTAATTAGAACATTACCAACATTTAGCCCGAAGTGTAACTATAAATTATGTTTGCCGCTTTTGTGCGAGGTTTTTTTTTTGATTTTTTAAGGTTTATGCTTTGCATACCGTGTAGTTCAAATATTGTATGGAAAGGGTAAACTGTTTCAGAACTAAGACGTCAACTTTGAGTCTATAATGTATAAATCTATTTACAACTGCTGTCTGCATATTAAATATTTGGCATTCATATATTTTTGTATCTCAAAGAGTAATCAATATATGTCTAAAAGTAGTTTCAATCAGCTAACAGAGTATCTCTTAGTCAAGCTCTATCTCGCTAATGCTTTTCGAATTGTTTTTGTTTGTTGTTTTATTGCGTTGCTACCCTCAAAATACATTTTGACATCGGATTTGACAGCTCTCAATCTGAGTTGCGTGTCAGTTGGAACCGGCTATAGACAGCAATAGTAACTTTACCTATTTGGACTTCAATTACGCATTTGAAATAATTATTATTTATTGTTTACACTTAAATATTTGAAGCCTTTCAAAAACTCAACTTGATGTCTGTGGTGGGCAATTTATAGACGGAAGGTTATTCGCCTTAAGATTAGAGGATGCTGTGCACACACATCAAATTATTTATGTAGAGTGGTGGACACTTCACTGGGATTTGGGCTGTACTTCAACTATTGTTCGATTGCCTAAATAGGTGTGTAATTTAAATGTTAGCTTAAGATAAGCACATTACTATAACAAACACCATTTGTAGCTTTGCACTTGAAACACATTTTGATTACATTGATAAACAACAATTGCAACTATTGCAGTTGAATTTCTCTTTGCACATTTGGCTCTTTTGTATAATATCGAAGCCATATGTATACTGCAAAGCATATTAACAAGTTATGAATAAATAAAACAATGATTTCAAGCAAGAAATAGTGTAGTTGAGCGAAGTGATGGCAGCTCAGAATTTTGTGATTTATTGCTTAAACTGTTTTCTTTAAAATTTAAATGTAATACGAAAACATTTGTTTATAGAGTAATATATATAGTTATGCGAACTATGAATATAGTATATAATTCGAAAAATCTGCATGTGAAAAGAACCACCATACGAAAACGTACATAATTTTATATATTTCTGTATTGCGTGCGTTACATTTAATATTTTATAATCCCATTGAGATGTGATCACCCACACATTTCACTTGACTCCAAACACACATAAGTATTTATATTTGTGGGTATAATCGGGTTTGATTCACTTTATCGACATTTATCATTTAATTGAAATGCGGTCAGTTTGCCAATCCATTAAAACTCAAAATGGTTTTGCCATTTTGTCAATAAAATGCTATTTATTACGCGTTGCATGTTACAATTGTAAGTGATGTAAATAAATATAATTGAACCATTTTAACTGTATACATTTAATGTAAATTAAATTGCTTTGTTATGCAGTCATAAGTTAATCGGTTTTTTTTTTTTGTGATTTGATAATAGATATTGTTGTTTCAATTGAAAAGTGGTTGAATTGAGCACTTAAATTCTAGCCATTTGGCTTGGTTCCTAACATACAATTTCCGATATATTTACGGTTTGGCTAATTTACAAAAAAAAAAATTCAATTGATCAAAAAAAATTGTTAAGCGTGTCATAAAAAGCAATCAGATTTACTTTTTAAGCAAGTAGATTTTATACTTGAGCATATATTGTATATTGTTGTTAGCGTTGAGACTGTTTGGATATAAAGAGCTGTTAAATTTGTTAAATACAAGTTAGGTTAATTATGGCCAAACAAAGGTTTTAAGTGTCGACGATTATGTTGATTTAATTTTTTTTTTTTTTTTTTTTACCATTTTGAAGGTATTATATCAAAGCGGTTTGCCAACTCACTTCAAAAAAAGTAGCTCAGTTTGAAGGAAATATGTAGTTTTAACGGCATGTTAATTGATTCCGAAAGCTGCTGCTGTTCACGCCCACAATGTTGCCAGCTGTGCTAATGGTCAATATGTTTAGAAAGCAACATAAACAACATACACATACTCATGCATACAAACAGTTGCATACACACACACACACACTAATACATATACACCCCCCATAAACATTGACACTGAGTTATGGTGGCAAAATTCGCAGTCGTTTAGTTAAATTGACTATATCGTATAGGTTTACTAACGCTAATGGGAAATGGTTTGGTCTGGTTTCGCTTTGGAATTTAATAAACGACCAAATTTACAAATATGTAATTATTGATTTATTCTAATAGTTGACATTTTAATTACATTACCGCCTGTGAAATTTTCCACAATTTATTGATATGCAACGGGGACAATGTTGCATCAATTTATACGACCGCAACATAATTGTTTAAAACCGGTAGCTAAATATGTATATGATATGCATCATATTATTCTTATTAGTGTTTGCACTTAATTTTATCTTGATTTAATTATACAGCTATTGTTTTTTTGCCTTCGATTTAAATTCTCAATTTTATGATAAGCCAGTTGGTTCGGTGCTTTTTTTAAATGTTTTTTTTTTTTTGCATATTTTTGATTTAAAACAAGCTTACAATTTATCTTGACTTATCAAACGTTTTACAAGACTTTTTTAAGTTGGTTGGCTGGATCTATAAAGATCGTAAAGAAGGAAATATGTGCATAAATCAAAATTAAAAGATCTACAAGGCAAATATACTAATCCAATGAGATTTTATGTTATGTATCACAACTGTTAAGTTTACTTTACATACCATACTCCAGAAATTAGGCAGATATTCGCTCTTGTATTATATAACATAATCAGCATATTTGCTTGCCAATATTTTAATTTTGTTTAGTTTTTATTAGACAAAATTCAGTTTTGAATGTGGTCCTAATTGACTTATGAAATAAATTCTTGTTTTCTAATTTCAGGTAAGAATATGCTCATAAAAACTATATCAGGCAATCTCATAAAAAGAAGCAAGTAAGAACAATGAATATGAATGCTCGATGGTGAGTTACCCTGTATATTAATAATTAAAAAATACAACAAAAAAACATGTATTATTAAAAATTAAATATTAATAATTGAGAATGGAGTAAAGCAACTTTTCCGGTATTTTATATAATAGTCTTATAGTTTTTCGATAATTTATCTACTGAGTTTTGAGCATAAAATCTTTAAACAGAATTCTGTGCATATATTCATCTTAATTATATCCTGATTATTAACAAACTCCCAATAAATAGTTTTAGCAGGAATTTTATTCACATAAGCAGCGGAACAAATACTTGCATAAATTAAACTGCTGAGTGTATTAGTTGAACTTCAAAATCAAAATCAATCAATCAGCTTTACTATAAATGGTGTTCACTTAAAAAGTAAGAGTGTCAATAATTTGAAAACATATAAACCCAAAAACATAACTAAGACTCATTTTGATTCCCGTCTGTCTGTGCGACCAAGGTTAGCCGGTTTGAATTGGCTAAGATACGGGCAGCGCAATTTATACCAAGTTTTATGGCCCAATATGGCGGTCAGTTCGAGTCTCATGCATATTCATAAGACCATAAAGTAGTCGTTCTCTTATTTCCCTCTAATTTATAATCGTTTCCATCTCTTGTTGTCTTTGAAACCAATTTATAGTGTACGAGTGGCAGGAAAAAAAAACACCATTCTGTGGAAATCGTCGCTCTATTTAATTAACATAAACTGATTTTCAATCAAATTAACTGCAAAATAGACGCGTAAGTGGTTGGGTTAGCTAAGCGGGTTTTTATTTTCTTAAGGGTCATATTGACACTTCATAAAACTTGTAAAATTTTCGAGTCTGTCGCTTTAAATGTTGTAATACATATGTCAAATTGAAAATAGCTTAAATTAATTTTCTATGCTACGCATTTGTTAAACGCTACTTAATTAATTTAAAGTCGGTCAAAGCACAGGAAATTAAATAAGAAAAATATGAAATCATTTATCAAACTCCACCGGTGACTTGGGAACGTTTTTCTTCGTTTCTTGCCACCATTTCTTTCTGACATTTTCTGACAGCTGCAGCTGGCCAGCACTTGAAAGTGTTCCGTAATATGGTAGAAGCAGAATATTTATAAAAATTAATTGCATTGATCTGAAAATATGGTGTATGTGCGGCTGTCTCATAATTTCTGTCCATAACCATTATTAATAATACTTTTCCAAATTAATTGGAACGCAATGCGTTTCCCGGAAGACAAATGTGAGCAACAATTTGATTCAGCGTGAGATCACAGCAACAGCAACAGCACATCATCGTAATCTTTTTATACCCTGAACCCATTAAAAATGGGTAAAAAGGGTATAATGGTTTTATGCAAATGTATGTAACAGGCAGAAGTAAGCATCTCCGACCCCGCTATCTTCGATTGCGTGTTTCACGTGTTAGTGTAAATGTTTTTAAAGAGGAATTTGCCAATAATAATAGAATATATTTAATAATTGGGTTCAGGGTATACCGTAGTCGAGTTTACTCGACTACAGCACTCTTACTTGCTTTATTGGTATCATCATCGGTCAGCAAACTACATTTTGAATAATTTTTTTTGTGGTACATCTTTTGGACTTTTGCTTTCAATTTACAATCCATTCGCTAGATATCTTTTCCATCTTTTTCTGTGTCCATCTCCCATTCACTCATACTGAATGCCCGACTTTTGTATTGGATGCGCTTTCGATTCCAATTCCAATTCAATTCAATTGCTCTTGTCTGACATTGCTCCGGGTGGTCGCATCGGACTCCGAAGCCAACTTGCAGCATTGCAACTGAAATGCCTTAATTATTAATTTCACCAACATTTTTTGAATATTTTCTTGCGGTCATCACATATGATGTTGATGTTGTTGATGATGATGATGATGATGATGATGGCGTTGATTATTATGTAAGCATGCGGAAGCATTTCGGTATTTAATCGACCGCATCAATGCTGCGCATCTGTGGCAGAGGCTAATGCTGTGCAGATTCCAATTTAATATTATATAAAGGCCATCTACTTGAGTAAAAATTTTGGAATGGAATTAATGAGTACCTAAGGCATGGGAATTTTAGTAAAGTTGGTTTCAGGTGATAATACTTATAAAGAATACTTTCATGGCTTCTTTGTTATATTTTACTTGGCTGAGTTTTCCAGAAAACTGCGGCTTTATGCTAAAAGCTTCTTTGCTTTCACGGAAAACTATTTTGTGTATCATCAAAATCGCAACTCCCACGCTTTGGATTACACACAAAATGCATGGGGCATTTCTTATGCATTCAAATCATTTGAGCTATGTAATTTGCCATGCTCGCACACGTTCAGACACACATTTACACCTAGCTGGTTTCAATTGCATGCACTCTGACTTTTGCATTTAATTTATACCCATTTACAGGTGCTAACCACGCTCAAATCCCAGTTCCAAATAATGTACATATGTGTTTCAGAGAGTTCTCGAGTTTTCCTTTCATGTAACTGTTAGTAAGCCGCTTAATTGTTTAAATGAAGAAACAGGATTACGTTTCCAATTGATGCGAAACCCTTGAAGTATCTATGGGCTATATGAATCCGCGTAAGACTATTTAAATTGCGCTGCTGAGTGAAACATTACAAAATACATTCACAATTGTTGGATCTGAGTGGCGTATGTGTTGTTTGTTGTCAATAAAGACTATTTAGGGAATGTTCATATGAAAAAATTGGATTTATTCGTATTATGTGTATCACTTTAACAATTATGTGTATTAAAAGCAAAATAACATTAAATATTTTAATAGAAACAAAATTTAATAGGAGATTATTTATTTGTTATAGAAATACAGAAAATTAAATGAATAAATTTAAAAACGTTAGAGAAATGGGAATATAGTTATAAACAAGTAGCCAGGAAAAACTTAATCTTAATTTATCTGTATACTATTTACAGTATCCGTCGGATATAATGAATTTCTTAAGAGTATTTCATATTCAATATGTTAAAAATCGATATTTTCCCGTTGATTTATTAACAGCTGCAATTTTGAACACTTTGCCGGCCTTCTCGTGGCAACTAAGAGGGGTGCGGTGGGGTGTGATGAGGTGTGGGGGTTGGTTGGCGCTGACATTTGACAGCTCTTCGGACAACAATGAACTAATTTAAGCAGCGCATTGTCGTACATCAACAAGATGTTATTCTTGTATTCTTGTTGATGCTCTTGAGAAAAGTGTGCGCTACTTTTTAGTTACTCTCACTCACCCCAATTTCTTTGCTTTGACATATTAAGCTGCATGTGCGCGCAAATCCATATTGAAAAGCAAAGAATACTGAAAACACACAACGCATCCGGCAAAAGATTAAAGATTGTCAAAGAAAAATGAAAAAAAAGGAATAAAATCGCTGAGGCGAAAGAAAAGGAAATCATTTCAAACATTCAACAGCTGCTGCCCGCAATCAATTTTCATGGTTAACCCACAGATCTTAAGAGTGCGGGAACTCTCTAAACTAAATGACATGTGTATATAAATCTTGCGGAGAGTGAGCGTAAATATGTAGTTTCAGTATATTTATTTTTGAACAAAAGTCGCCAACGCAAAATATGAAAAACACGCACGAATTTCAATTTGTTGGCAGCACTTTGTTTAACACATAATTAAAGATTGCGTTCAACAATTCGCATATATGAGGAAAATGTGCATAGATCTTTGTGACAAAATAAACCCATGAAATTGCAGGTTATATAGCCTTGGCCCTTGAGCCCATCAGGGACTACTCTTACGTTCCTCTTCCCTCGCCCTTTCCCTTGTGGTTTATGGCTAGGAAAAAAAATAGAGGCGGCTCGTATCCAGTGAAGCACAATGCCAAATGCAGTTAGTGGCTGCACCAACATATGCCATCAAAATAAAAGTCATCTGAAATTGGCGCCAAATGTTGCAGGCTACGGTTTTCTATGGCTATCCATTTCCCCTTCCCCTCCCCATTTGCAACTACATGCCACAACAGAGGTGCGTCAGTCACTGGGGATGCATTTGTCATCTGTTTGGGTTGCGCGTAGGCGCTTAAAAAAATGCACGCATAACTTGGCTTTTAACTGAGCTGTATAAAAAATTCCGATAACATTTTTTTAAGAGCACGTTTAGATTTTTATTTTTTTCTTGCCGCTCTGAAAACTGCCGAGAATTTTTTCGCAGTTCTGCTATTTTCTATACCCGCAGCCGAGTGGGAGCAATAAAATGCATTGCCAACATACCCCGTGTTGGCAACTTCATCATGAGGTGCTTACGTCGCGAACCAGAGTTACGAGCTGCAACTGACCGACCGGCCCAACCTTGGCCCTTATCATAACAGTTTATAGATAAACTTCACTGTGGTAGCCTCTGGCTATTTCTATCAGTGTGGAAAAGGAAAATGACCGAGCTAGCAAGGTGACCCAATTAATGCTTGTAGATAAAAGCCTTGTAAGTAGGTGCCTAGTGCATTTATTATATTTTATAAATATATGTAATTTAGTTTGATTAAAATCGAAGAAGTATATCAATATATATATATGTTTTTAACAAGTAATTTGCTTTTGGAAAGTGTAAATTTTGATAAGTATTCGTTAAGATTTGAATATATCAATATAATAATATATATCATAAATACAAATCTAAAATAGAAAATCTTGATTTACAAAATGTAGCATGTTAAGTCTAATTAAGCCAACTATTGTGGTTTTACGCAACTTTTTGACGCACTGCTAATACAATGTAGCATTGACAGTGACCAACGGATATCTTAATGAGTCTTAACGAGAACTGGTTGGGCTACACATAATTTGCGCCCATTGTATTAGCATGTACTAGGAATGTTAAAGCTATTCGCCCAAGAATCACATGCATATCTACACATATAGAGTAACTGGTTGCCATAGCAATTAACCGATGTATTGATATTTACATTGCTCCAGACATTGATGCAAACAACAACAATATGCAAGGCTAATGAGACTTTGTCTGCTACAGCGCACCTCAATTTGGCCCCAAGCCAATTAACTGCATTCGACGAGTCACTTGTGCCGCAACACAACTTTAACCCTAAAGAGAACAAATTTTGGCCAGTTAGTTATGTGTTTTAATTTTCATCTTGTGGCTGATTATAATTTGGGTAATCTTTCAATCGAGGCGCGTAAACTGCCAACACTCAATATATATTCAACGCTATTTGTCTGATCTCAAAATAAACGCCTTCGCCCCGCAGCCAAGTAAATAACAGCAACAACAAGAATAACAATAAAAACCACAAAGGTCACACGCACCTGTCAAAAGCCAAAATCTAAGCATAATTTATGTTAATTTAATGCGAACACACTTCGAATTATTTACGTACAGCGATTGGGATGGAAAATCTATCGACAAAAGCGAATTAAATTAAATATGCATGCTATGCATATATAAAGTTAATTAGGTTAATTGGAACCATTCGTAGCAGTGGAAACCACAAGAAATTTGTTGGTTTTTGAGAAGGTGGTGCGTTGATTGTTCATATTTCAATCGGTTTTTATGTCATTATTCAAATTACCTTATTAGATCGTATTTAAAATTATAAATATGTGTATGCGTGTGTTTATTCATTTATGTGGAGTAATCCGTATAAGCCATTGTTTTTTTTTTCTTGTTGCCTCAACAGTAGCCAAAATAAACGAAAGAATTAGATTGAAATTCGGGTCAATAATTATTAACAGTAAGTTCTGACGCTGAATTTACAAACTATGCATTTAAATGAATATATTTTCCAGCTCAAGCTTTAGCTATTTTTACTTTCGAATTTTTTTTTGTTGTATTTCATAAAATTACTCAACTGTATTTTTCATTTTTACCAAAATACTCATTAATATAACGCGAATACAACTTGAAATACATCTGTTACCGCTTCAAACGGTTTTTATAATTCGAGTGCAATATGTATAATAGATCCGGTGTTTCTTAAGCTTTGGCTTTGGAGGTGAGGAATGGTTACGACTCTGTAATAAATGTTAGCCATTATTATAGGCAGTTGTAAAGAAGACGAAGAGAAAAAGTGGAGTAATTCAAATGTTGTAGTTGAGCATTAATGCTATTACATGAAAAAGCTACCGACAATTGACTACTGACTGCAGCCGACAATTGACTTCGAATTGCCAGCAATCTTAAGATAATGAACTCAGAAATCGCATACGGAAGCCAAGTCGAATGCATATAAAAACAAGTAAGAGTGCTGTAGTCGAGTAAACACGACTACGATATACCCTGAACCCAGTTATTAAATATATTCTATTACTATTGGCAAATTCACCTTTAAAAACATTTACACTAACACGTGAAACACGCAATCGTAGGTAGCGGGGCTCATGCCATCTCTTTCTCACACATGCGCTCGCATAATTATGCATGCAGAAAATGCTGGCTGCTGCTGATAGAAATGAGATCAATATGAGAATATATTTTCGACTATAACTTGCGTGATTCTTATCCGATCTTGACGAAATTTGGGCATTTGATCAATAGTATGCATATGCATATCATGTATTAATAAGAAGATTCTGCCTTCAAAATTGTGGCATTAATTGCTATCGGAAATTTAATTTATCGATATTCGATAAACGAAGACACTTATAAAAAAAATAACGCAAACTTGATCTGCGCCTGGTATACGAGAACCTATATTCCAAATTTGAATAGCAGTCTTACAGTTCCTAAGATCTGCGTGTTCATACAGACGGACGGACGGACGGACAGAAAGACGGACAGGGCTATATCGACTCGACTATTGATCCTGATCAAGAATATATATACTTTGTGGGATCGGAGATGCTTCCTTCTGCCTGTTACATACATTTGCACAAAACCATTATACCCATTTTACCCATTTTTAATGGGTTCAGGGTATAAAAAAAGAAAGTGCACTAATCAGAAATAGAGCTATCATTTGTATAAAGTTAACGGCCACTGGCAAATTATACAAAATTAACAAAAATAGCCAACTGAATGGATCTCGTTTTTTTTTTTATAAATGATGTTCGAACATGATAAACTGTGTGAACAAATGGCTAAAACAATGCTGATGATGGAGGCCCATTTTGTGGCATTTATCATATCAGTACGTCTTGGACATCAACTTGTTGATCCGAATTATCGACAAAATTTAACTAGCTAATAAGCATACTTAAGCCCATTGTTACGCAAATTAGTCGCACAAGAAACGTGTGGCATGAATTGGAAGTGTCTTATTTTATATATACCCAAAATCATCAGCTACTATATGTTATACGTTCGCAGCCACACGCTTTGCATTAATACGAAAATAAATGTTTTAATTATGTAAATTTTGCATTAAGATTTGTTGACTGCCGCTTTAATTTTGTGTTTTTTTCATCTTCTCATTGATTTGCTTAAAAAAATAAATGTGCGAGGCTATTGGGTGCCTTAAGAAATTCCAAGAGAAAGATCTTTTTGATATGAGTAATAAGTTAGGGTTGTCAAATATTCATGAGTCAATTGATAAATTAGTTTAGTTTGTTTGACGTTTAGTTTAATGGAGTGTGTTATGAACTCGAGCTTGAAAAGATTTTCTAAATATATCTCACATTGAATTTGATAAACTATTTGTTTTGTATTAATCGTAATTTCATTAGTTACCCTTGGAAATATAAAAACAATCTTTTTTTTTTTTAAATATAAGCAAAACAAAATATGTTTCAGCAACTATTATTTATAGAAACTGTAATCGATTAAAAATGTTAATAACTGGTCAAATTAATATGACTTTGATGTATGCTGTTTATATTAGAGTTTTTTTCTGGTCAGCTTTAGTGTAAAATTTAAGTCAAACCTCTTTCTCTCTCCCTCTCTCTCATTTAGTCTGCGTCATGCTCAAAACATGACCAAAAAAGCACTGAATAAAGTGTATTGAATAACATTCAAAGCTTTTAATTTACGATGCACAAATAAAAAAGTTTTGTTTTTTGTCAACACATGACGATGCGCTGAGAAGATGATGACGTTTTGTCAACGCCAACTGCGCCGCCTCTTTGTCATATCAAATAAATAAGTTAACAAAAAGCAAACATGGTTTAAGCCGGCTTTACCTGTTCTGGTTAACTTTTGTCATATTATTGTTCGCTTTCGATTGTTTCACTCGTGCATGCCAACAGCTATAAGTATTAACGGCATCACCTCCGCATACTTTTCAGCTTCATAAATTACAGGGCGCAAAAAAAAAATACGTTATTGAATTATATTAAATGGAAGATTTAGCTTAAAATTATATATGTACACATATAGGTATGTCAGGCACTATCGTGTGAATGAATCATATATTGCGAATTTCATATTTATTTTACTGCATTTGTTTTGACTTTGGTATTCGGCCCAAACTGGGGGAAGGTTAATGTACCTAATAAATACGTAACTGTAAGCCGAAATATATGATTGTTATACATATTGTTTTTTTTTGTATTGTATATAGTTTTTTGATTATGTGGGTTAATTATTATTTTGAACTCGACTGCGCTTTGAAATTATTTCTTTTATATTATATCCGAGCTCTAAAAGCCTTTCAGTTGTATTATGTTTGTATGGCAGAGAGCCATTATCCAAATTGACGTCGGGCTTACTGACTGCAATATATGTATGTATGTATATATATCCTGTGCGATCCGCTGCCGTCTGCTGAAGCAATATTGAAACATTTTCCATAATTAATGGCTGCAAATAGTTGAGAGAGTACCAAACAATGACGGCTGCACTCGCCTGTGAAATGTAGACGGAAATATTTAAATCGCCATGTTGGCTGACAACAACAAACGCCACAACAAAAAAAAAAACAACTACTACTTCGACAGGAAAGAAATGCCAAAGAAAGGCAACCGCTGCTGCCCGACTAAACTCAGTATCTCACCCTACCCTGTGTTTCTGCTTTCTCTTGAGCTAAATAAGATAACTACTAGCACAGCAAAGCAGGAAGTACAAAAGAGAACAACAAATTGTAAACAAAAGCAAATGCCAAACTGACGAAAATAAAAATATTATTTCTCAAGTATCTGGGCTTATATTTTTAGTGAGTATGACTGCTTTGCTCACTGTCTCCTTTCTCTCTCTCTCTCTCTCCCTCTTTCTCTCTTTCTCTCTCTCTCTCTCTGTACGTATTTTAATCTCTCTGTTAAAGTTCTTCCTCTGACCATGTCAATTAGGACGTATTTATTATTGTTATTTCAAAAATAAAACTAATATTTCATACCTTGTAAACTGCCGCTTATGTGCTAACCTACGAATATTTGTTCCTAGTTTGATTATGTTAAGCAAAAGTATTTATTCGAGATATTTAAAAAAAAAAACGACATTTACTAAATTAATCGTTCAATAAAAATCTTCAAAAACTTTTATTTATGAGTGTCTATAGAATATTTACCTCATTTCAATTCGTAGAATGTTTATCACTTGGGAATATATACATTTTTAGTCATGCCAAACTATATTTTTTTTTGGAACACACAAATCACACATGCAAATGGATGTCAGGTCAGCAAAATAATTTATAAATATATTGCATAAATCAATTTTTCTATCACATATTCGCCGACAGCTAAATGCATCAGTGACTGCAGTTGTTTGCCCGCATTAATGTGCTGCATTTTAGCCAATGGCATCCGTTAAACATATATGGGCTACAACCTGATGCGTTATTTATGAAAACCATAGACAAAAAAATCAAAAACATTGCAACACTTTGACCATCGGTTGTGCAGATTTCATAAATTATGGCATACAAAAACCCAATTGGTAAAAAAAAATGAAATGAAATGAAAAACTGTAAAATGCAGAAAACGTAGATTACATAATGTGGCAAGTACGAGTCTCGATTTGAGTGTTGTTGTTTGTGTTGCAATTGCAGTTTCTCTTGCACGCTCACCATATTTAGCGATTCCATGGCTTCGAGTGCAACAACAACAGCAGTTTCAAACAGCGTTTTAATGTGCGATTTGGTCGCATCTGTTCCGCATTTACCAGGAGATTGACAATTTATACTTCTTCAACAAAACAAGCTGCTTGCTTGCTGTCTGGCAAATCGTTTTTATGCTTTTAAGGAAATTGCAAACCAAAAAGCGTTTGCCATTGCAGTGGGTATTATTAACTTGTCTCGAAGTGTGTAACGCACACAAAAAGACCTTTTCGGACCCATAAAGTTAACGACAAGCTGAGCCCATATAGTAATGTCTTTCTGCCTTGTTTAATGGGAGCAGAGAACAAATGATGATTGTTCATTTTAGTTTAGGTGTAGATAAAACATGTGTAGCCATATAAATTAGCCTTATAAAAATAATATGTCTAAAATTTAATTATATATTCTACTCCAAACACAATAGTTTTCCTCCTTACTTTCTGGCAAATATCTGGGGAGAACAACGTCAAACTTATATATGGGAAACATTTGACGAACATTGAGATATTTGTATAACATTTGTGTTTGGTTTTTCATAACATTTTCTAATAAATAATTCTAAATACTAATGGTAAACATATCCATTATGAACATTATTTCAATTGCTTCGCTATTATACATATGCCTGGAAGGGTATTTAACCATCAGCAGCTTGCATAATTAAATTGTCTCTTGGTATTTATATTTATATTATTTGCCAAAAATTGTTATTTGTACTTCTAACTGTCGGTTGAGTGACACACATATATATGTTATTGTCGTTTTTTGTTCTTTTTGTTGCGTTGCTAATAAGCTTTAGTGCAATATTAGCTGTGGCAACAAATTGCGCTCGTCGCATTCATGCCGTTCTCTCCCCTCCCCACAGGAGGGCAACCCACATGTGGAACCTTGTACTACCACTTTTGTACTATGTGTTGCATGATAATAAAAATGTTTGCCAAATGGCGCGCATAGCATTTATACAATGGCTATAAGAGGCCTTTTGCGTTTGGGGTTCTGTTTTGTTGGCTATTTGGCTTTAGAGCGACAAGTGAGAAAGAGGAACGCATGCGAAGTGGGGAAGGTAGAGAGCGGTGGTTACGGGTAACGCCATTGTTGCTGTTGTTGCCAATGGCACTGACTTGGCATTGTTTGCTTTGCAATCATCTACAAACCACCCACCCCAGCGAGCTGCTTCTTTTGCGTACAATAGGGAATATGCATGTTTCCAATTATGGCGCTCAAAAGCCAGCCAACAGTAACAGCAACAGCAGCAACAACCATGGAACAATAGAACCTGATGATGATGTTTGTATTCATTTCAATGATGATTCAGAATGGTGACTACAAAGCGATTGGTAGCTACTTCTCAATGCAAATGCATATTTCAACACATCGAAAATAAAAATATTTACATATAAAGCAAAAGCTTAACAAAGCGATAAGAGAAAAGTTTACTTGTAGTAGTAGCTGCCTAATGCATTTTTCCACTTGCAAAATATACAATGTGCATCTATTTGTTATACGCATTTTGTTTTTAAAGTGCATTTAGTTGGACTAGTCTTATTTTTAATGCTTGACACACTAAACTGTATACTGTAGAATAAGGTATTTGCACCTATATAAAAGCCTCTCTAAAGTATGCTATGCTTGATGAATGAAAATATAGCACAATTAGAAATAACTCATAAATATTATAAATATTTGTATTTATAATGAAAGACGTGCACATCCAGTATAATATAAGTATACATTACATTACTTATATACTTAAAATGAATAAACTTGTATGTTTCACATTACATTCCCTCTTCAGTTTATCAGTTGTTCCTAAATAAATCATGTGATTGTCATTTCGTATTATTTAACCATGACAGTTTGTCAGTTTTTAGCAGTTTACTTTGTAAAAGTCAAAATAATCCACTCAAACTGAAGGTAAATCGCGGTTGTCGTAAACGTCACGCTACGCACACGTTTATCGAATCCATTCATTATGATTCAGACTGTGGAGTAAACAAACAGCGGACTTCCATTGAATTGCATTTAAATAAACATGCATTTATACATACTGTAGGTTATTCAACTTCAAGTTCGATTTGCTTAGCGCTCGCTCGCCTCGCCTGATGAATGTCAAACGTACGAATTTATTTAAATATTTGTCTCGTACTATATCGTACTATATCATAATTCCGCATGTAAATATCGAGTGAATGGCCTTGTCACAATTAAAATAAAATAGTCATATATATATATATATATATATATATAGAATATATCGAAATTGTTAATGAAATACATAAATTATGTATAACAATGTCAGTTCGATGACATTTAATGCATTTTCAGCACAACATCTGCATCAAATTAATCGAAGACCAATGCTACAATGTATCTCAAGTTGTAATTTTTTTTTTTATATTTTGAATTATTTTTTGATTTCAGTCGCCTGAAATTGTATTTTACTCATGCACTGCACGTTTTCAATTCAACTAAAACCCTTTTAGCATGCATTGAGGCAAACAGTTTTATGGCAAATTAAATGCAATTAAGTGCACACACACACACCCACTCCACGAAATAAGAGTAGAATTGATGAAGCCATAAACATTTAAGTGCATTAAAAGCCAAATGCCGAGTTGACATCGAAATCCATTAGAACGTTTGTGAACTTGCAGCGCAATTAATTTTACTGTTGACAAAATGCTTCATTAGAAACTCATTTAACACCTTATTTGAGGCATATGCCAAAGTGTTGAAATAAACGCATTTCTTGTATATATGAGTATATGCACGTATGAATGAAAGCTTCACTTCCTTTATCAAATAAAGTTCATGCCTTATAGATTGACATATGTGTATATAAGTATATTAAGTTGCTTTGTGATACTCGACACTTTGAAAAATATATTCACCTGGCATTATGTTTTAACTTATTTATGTATTTATTTAATGTCAACTAAAAATAGTCCGTTTTTAAAAGGATTTTAATAATTTAAAATTTTATATTAAAATTACAAATTCAATTACATACATTTAAAAAGGAGAAAATACGTTACAAAATTATCAATTAAATAAAAGAATATAATAAATAAATGTGTAGATATTATCACTGAATTTGACATAGTTTGTCATTAATCTTTTAATGGAAAGTACTGATTAACAAAAATGTCTTGCTGGGTAACTGATAGTCGAATCCCTCATTTTGTTATATAATTTCTTTCTTTATTTTTTCAATTTAATTAACAATTTTTGAACGCCTACTGACAGCAAAATGGCAATGGTGTGCCATAAATATAGAGTTAATAAACAAGAAAATCCAATTCGTCATGCGATGTCGTTTGAAGGTTGTTTCTTTAGCTGGCCTTAAACTGGGTCGGGATCGAGACGCCTGCTGTTTTCTGCGCCACTTCAACCTTGACAAGTGAAATCTACAAGCGTACACAATTTCCGCAAGTAGCTTTTGCCAACTTTAAATGAAAAACCTGTTAAAGACCTGGACAGACCACATATGAAATAAAATATGCTGGCTAAAAAGGAAGGACTACGCAAAAACTTTGTGTTTTTTTTTCTTTCTCTTTTTCTTTTTGTTGCTCTGCAGAAAAATGCTAAAAGGAAACAGCTTGAACAAGTTATGGTGAGTGGGCGCGGTGGCGGATGCGGGAGCGGGAATGGGAACGGCAAAGTGAGGCATGCAAAGCAAACGTGTGCAGTTGGTGCTGCCCGCTTACCTGTTTCGGTTCCTCATCGTGCTCTCCTTCTTGATATGACGTTCATACAACTTAAACTTCGCTGTTGTACTTCAGTCCAGTCACGCCAGCTAAGTTCACTTGCTGAGTTCAAGGTGAAGCAGCGACCACAGTTTGTATACCCAGCGTTTATACCTTCCTGTGTATTCCCCCATTATACTTATGGGATCTGGACGGGGTCTGGTCTTGGCTTACGTCTTGGCACATTGTCATTTACTTTTGCCGCTGCTTCTTCGTCGTACTCGTCATCGTCTGCTTGGCTTCCTTTTTGACTGAATGTGTGTGTGTGTTTGTTTGCTTTTTCTCTCGTGCCTGCTCCCATTTGCTTGAGCGAAGTCTTTACTGGCAGTTCTTGAGGCACCTAATTACATACTGCTGCCATACTAGTATCCCCCAATGCAAATGTCTCGGCAGTGAATGATTGCTTAAAGAGTCATTCGTTAAGTCTGCAAAAATATAAATGAAAAAAAAATACAAGCTAAAGAGAAGAGTATTAGACTCTAAATTATGTCGCACTTGGCAGACTCTAAGACACGTAATTTTCTGTGCTTAACATAGAAGAATACAACTGTCAACTTTTTGTTAAATGTTTACTGCTGCATCTTAACCAAGCTGTAGTGCTCAAAAGCGCTTTGAAACTTACAAATTGAGTTTTAGCCTAATTTTTATTTTTTTTTATTTTTAACAAATTTAAGCCTCACCTTTGACTACGAAATTTTCTTCTGAGCTTATGTGAGTTTAATACGATCGTAAATCATTTCCGACTACTTGACTATATAGAATATGATTTTCATTAAATATTACTTACAACTGAGTTAACCGGCTGTTCTTTTAATTCAAGTCTTAAGTTAATTCATACTATTTCCCCTAGCTTTCGTAACGACCCTTAATCTGTATATATGTAAACAAGTGTGTCATTCACAATGATCACACCACTTTGCCAAATTTAATGTCAAATTCTATGCAGCTGTGCTGTTATTCGGTTGAAATCAAAATTGGGTGAACTGTCATCGTCTCGAGCAACTCATTCAATTCAACTGAATTTAGAAATGAATTATTGCCTAGAGAGAGAGAGAGTTATTTGGGCATGGGTTCAATGTGATATGAGATCATCCTACAATTGCCACCAAAATGTTTTGGGAGGGTATCAGTCGGCTTGCTTTATATATGTACCATAAATCACACTCATACCATTCGGCTCTCACCTCTGTGAGGTGCGCGGTGCCAATTGTTAAGCAGGTAAAAAAAAAAAATAAAAAAATACAAAATAAGACAAGGCCGGAAAGCTGCGTCAGCGAAGCGCTGCTATGCGCATCACAGCGTATGAAAAATAGCGTATGCAAAGGGAGAGAAGTGGGAATTGGGGAGGGGGTGAGGGTTGAAGTTGTCAGCCGTGTTGAAATATCATGCTGAACTTTTAAGTCTAGCTATGGAGTCATATAATATTTGTGTGTTCTTTTATATAGACCGTAGAGCACTCAACCTATAAATGTCAATGCTATGAAATTGTTCAATAATCAAACAATATCTTGACAATAGGCAAGTTTCAGACGGGGCGTGGACTTGCCTTGCACAAGTCTAATTAAATTTCAATTAATGGTATCAACGGGCCATTTCTCAGTTTGTATTTGTAATTGCGCATTTGTGTGTAACGTTATCAATTAAAGTGTTAAAGACTTATTAAATTAAAAAGTGTTGCACCCAAGCACCGTCTATTTAAACAGCAATCGGTTGGTTGATGTTGCTTTTAAATAAACAGTGTGGCAACAACAATAGCAACATAGTTGCCTACAAGCTTAAAAGAGCGTTACGGCTTGAAAATGGAGCAGTTGTTTATATTTCCCAACACTTTATTGTCGCTTGTGATGTGAATTGTATTAAAAAGTTGTTCACATGGATGCCGATGAAAATGAAAGTTGCTTTTTGCGTAAATTCATATATGACAGTGAAATAAAATGGAAAAGTTTTGCACATAAACATATTTGCAAAAATATCACAATAAATGTCAAATTCGTACCTGTTTCAGAGCATAACGAGCAAACTTATTTTGATTTAACTCTGTGCATACATTCAATGGGCACATAAATGGAACATTGAACTTTCACCCAAGGAATCCTCAGAATTCAACCTTACAATTCGGTACTCAGCCCGGGCATTACACTCAACGGAACTATCTTACAAATATGCAAGGCTAATTATTGACGAGTCTTGCAAATCTCTCTGTCATATTAAACCCAGATCCAATGAAAAATTTAATCGAAATTACTATTTGTGTGTCCCACTCCCAGTAGAGTTCAACAGAAACACATTGCTATAATCAGACTTTGGGTAGGAAACTTCAATAGTAAGGAATATTTTTACATAAAATCTCTCATAAATCTCTCTTAATTACCTTCATGTGCACTTCAACTTGCTTGCTAGAAATATTGTACATATCATATATTGGACAGACCAGTTGAAGAGATCTTGAACTCCCTCCTTGATCGATCATGCACAGATCCAGTTATCTCTAAGTTAAGCCAAACTCAAAGCTCACTTGCACCAATTATGCAACTAACTTCCAGTTGAATAATTTACCTCCATTTAATTGGTTTTCTTCAAGTAACAGTAATTTACATTCTTAAAATTGTAAATGTCTTACATAACATCAGCTTCAAAGCCATTTGAGTGATAAATGCATACACCGGAAATTACCTCTAATAAATGTTGATGTGCTAATTAAAATTCCAAGAAATGCACCCGTATTTCTGTAATAATCTAATTTAACTCACTCTCAAACATTAATTCCGATAATTCTTCATCACATTTTTGTTTCACAAGTATTTTTTTAAGGGCGCTTGATTTCAAAAATTCCAAAAAATCGATCAATTTCACTGCGTGGAAATTAAGTTTATTTCAACAAATTTTCATAGCATCAAATCTATCATTAATATATGTTTATGTATATCTGTTTATGAATAAACTTTTGGCATTCTATAAATCGCTGCGAATGCCTTTTTGGCATGTATGCAAATATTTACAAATTTTAACACGTTTTGTTTACGCCCCAAATTTGACACAGGCAGCCCGCGGCAAAAACTTGATTTTGACCCGAAATGTGTTTTTAGAAGTCAGCAATCAAGAACAGTATATAAATAAATAAAAATATACTCTTAGGTTAAAAATGAAATTTATTTACTTGTAGAAACTGTACATGTTTATTTCGGTTACATATTCAAATTATTATTATTACAGAATGTCGTAGATTTCGTAATCCTAATGCATTAAATATGTATTTTGTTTTTGTTTGCTCAAAATAATATTGATTTCGTTCGTTTCCATTAATTAGCATCTGTACCGCCACAAAAGCAGCACATTAGATGTAGGGTTGCCCAACAACATATTTTTTGGCTTCCTTCGAGCTCAATTTACTCGACCAGATTTAATGCATTCTCATATTTCTCATTACGCTTAACATAGGGCTAAGCTATGATTACTTTCAAGAAAAACACATTTTCATTAAATACCCTTACAAGGGATATACAAATTTCATCATGAAGTGTGTTACGCAATTCTTAGTACATCAAATATTGATCATGAGAAGGATGACTAAATAAATCCCTAGGAGTCATGGTCCTACTTACTATAAAATATAAGCACAACACAAATTATCGGTCGTAATGTTTGAGAGACTAGTTCAAAGTTACCCAAACAACATTTGAATGTTTCCAAGTTTAGGAAGTGTTTAGTTAAGATGAGATTACACAGCCATATGGCTGGTATGCAATTTAATTAAATACTAAGCAAGTGTATGCCAGACATCCCTACGCCAGCTTTTCTGTTTGCGTTCTATATGTAACAGTTATGAAATGTTCTTTCTATACAGACATATCTAAACATTAACATGGACACATGCCCACGAATAGCTAACGAAGATTGCGCCTAAAAAGTAACAGCAACAAAAACAACCATAATAATAATGATAAGAACCATTTTGGCCCCAACATAAGCCCAGTGATGTGTGAGTGTGCACATCTCGCACTGTGTGTGTGTGTGTTTTTTTTTTTTGGGCTCCTTTTGTGTGCCATCATGAAAAGCAATTTCATGTTATGAATCCGTTTTTCTGGCCAAGGCGACGTCGCTCGCCATTTTTGTATTTATTGTACAATAAAATATTATATTTACAGTAAACGAATATGCGGCCCCTATTTTGTGTAACCCTTTCCCTTACTGTGTGAGAGAGGTTGTGCCACACTAACAGCTAAAAAGTTGCTCATCGCCTTGCTACCCTTTCCCCGTTCATTTGGCCGTACTTGCTTCATGCTGTGCTTGTCCTTCGAGACATCCGTGCAACACCACCCACCACTCGCCTCCTAACACCCACCACTCGCCTCCTACCACACCCAATTCGGTTCCATTCCTGCGGTTAAGTCTCACCAACTTTTTGTACTTTAGCTGGCATTTCGCTGATTCTCGAGACGAAACATACAGCAATAACAACTGCAAGGGGCGCAGTGGGAGTTCGTTTAGTATCACATATCGCACACCCGAAAAAACACACCCTCGTACACATACATACCCTCACACACACACAAACACAAACTGATACAACACCCATTTCCGTTTTTCTTGCACTAAAAATTGAAAGAGGATTTGGGGCAAACACACAACGACTGAGAGATTCTCTGTTAAAAAAAAAACAAACAAAGTAAAGTAAACTAATGTTTGGATTTTTCAACTACATAGATATCTAAATAACTATTGTGTATTGTAACTAAAAATAAATGCAGATTAACTTGGAATGTTGAACACTTCCTTAAGCGAGAAAGCCTTAAGAGCAATCGCTTAAATCTTACTTTGTCCTAGTTTCTATCAAGTATAACATCAATAGTGGAAACCATTCTTTTTAAAAAGCTATCGGCAACTTTTAATGCTTGCTGAGAAGTTTTATAAGCTGTTAAGAGTTGTGGGTTAAAACTATGTGTAATTTTTAAGGTAGTTGTGTAAAATATGCCATTTCGTTATGTTTATAGAGTATTAAAAGTTTGCTTTACTTTGCTGCCCCCTTTTGGTTCTAGTCAAAACATGTATATGTATATATATAAATATATATGTGGAATTTGAAACTATTTTCGTATTTGTAGGATTTCAGCATTGGATAAAGTTGCTGCACATAAGAAGTCAGCGTAAAAGCGTGGCCCAAAAGTAGACTACAAACACTGACAAACACACACTAGCTTAGATACACCTACTTATACGGACATGACAGTGAGTGTCTGTGTGTGTGTGTGTGTGTATGTGTGTGTATGTGTATGTGTGATACGCCCAATTTCTATTACGATTTCGATTATTTGTTATTTGTTATTGTGTGTTGTGTATTGTGTGCCATCAACTGTTGTTGTTACTGTACCAACTACGACTGTATTTGTAGTTGTAAGTCGTATGCTTTGCAATTTTATTGTGTTTTGTAACTGACAACATTCGTACTGCTTGTTTCTAACTGCTGTTAACTGTTTGATATTTTATGTGTTCGCCGGCAAAGCGACAAGGGAGTATTGGTGCGGTTGATTAAACTGACTTGTTTGGCTATGCGACCTTTAAAAATAGCCAAGAGACAATACGATTTTCTCTAAATCGAAATTTCTAACTAAAATATATATTTATATAGATGAATCGTTTTGTAATTTTTCATTTAAAATATAAAATGTACACAATAAGTAGACGTTGACAATGAGCTATATATGATTCTTAAGTAAGTTCCTAATTATCCTATCCTGCCATTACCCAATATTTGATTTCACTTGTCACTTTTATTATTGAGCCTTTGAGATATTCGTTTCTGACAGTTTTATCACATCCATTAAAACCAAACTTTATATCAATTTACATACAAATTGGTCCACTTTTTATACATTTTTCTTTCTTTCAAAACCCATACCTTAAAAATACAAAAAAGAAACCTGGCAACTGTCTTTGAGTCACAACAATTTGAAACTTTTTGCTCAAAATGTAGTTTGTATTGTTTTTACTGCGCTACATGTTTGTGTTGTGAAGAGTTTCGCCCACTTTGTGTGTGCTATTTTGTAGCTATTGTGTTTTAAATTAATTGCAGTACACCTGATACTTTCTCACTGTCAGTTCTTGTTCGACTTATTGGCATAGACTATGTCAATTTGCGGTTATTGACTTTTCAATAGTTGTCTGTCAACGATAATATCGTTGAAAATTGGCTGCATATTTGTAAAGGGTCTGTTTTAATATCCATTTACCAGTTTTGCACAAAAACCACAGCATTTAAAAATTGATGAGACACTATAATGACAGCAATTAAACGCATATGCCATAAATGGCATAATTAACGCATTTTAAATGATACCCATAAAACTGTTGACATCCACGTGTGTCATCGTTAAACTGCATTAAATCAATGAAAAGTCGCTAAGAAAATGTTGTATGCATTTGCAGCGTTTCAGCGTTGACACAAGACTGAGTTGTTGAAAATGAGATGAATACATTTTAGATGTTAACTGATTGATTTCAAACACCTTTGACTTTAAATAAAAGACTATCTATTTCAATCAATTAAAATGACTGACTTACCAAATGGAAGAGTTATTTAAGCATATTATAACTTAATTTTCCGCAAAGCACGAAGTGCAGAATCAACGAAACCTGACCTAAAATGAAAACCAATCCAAAACCGGTCAATATTTTATAAACGGTTTTCGCTTTTCGTACGCAATTATGAATATTTCACTTGAATTTTTGGCGACAAATGGAAAAACCCAATATACGTACATATATACCATTTATGAAGATCTATATATGTATGCAAATTTATGAGATTGACAGCAAGCGCAGATATTTTTCAAGCCGACGTTTATATGGGGCGGGCGTTCCCTCAAGGTTAACGGCAACAAGCAAAGCTAAATGCAAGCGAATGCAATTTACAAAGCGAATGCACGTAATTATAATGCTGTTTATAGTAGCCATAATAATAACAATAATAACAGAAACAACAACAACAATAATAATAACCGCACACCCAGTCAACCTCAAAAGCAGGCAGCCAAAGAAACAATAATGCGAAAGCCGTAGGCTAAAGCCCCACAAGTACGAATGCTGTCAGTAACAATTCGTCATAAGGTGAAGCATTCGCAAGATTAATCAATTATATATGTGGTATGCATGTATATGATGTGTATATATATACATTGATATATAGTTCTCTCTGCTTAACTTTGTGTCAGATTTGTGCGTTAAGCTCATTGAAACGCAGAAACTGACAATGAAAAAATGGCAAAGTTGCCCGAGTTCATATACCAATCGTTGACAGAAGTGTCAAACAGTGCAAAGGTATAAAAAAAAATGTAAAATGTTAAAAAATAGTTTGGAAAACTACTATAATCTGGAAAACGCCATAAGAACGGTAGAACCTAAGCCTTCAATCCATGCGAAAACGCTTTTTGGTCATGAAATTCTCTCTAGATTGTCCTGATATTTAAATTGGGTCGATTTAAAAAGAAGTAACTATTAATCTGCAACATTTTTCGAACGCAAGTTTAACAATTTTTTATAATGGATACCATTTTGGTTACATTTTGATTTTTATTCATTTTAAAAATGACTATTTCTAACTATTTTAAGTGAATTTTAGAATTTGGAATTCCAAAAATAAATTTTGTTAATAGTTTATTTAGTATACGTTAAACACTTTAAATTCAACAAATACTCGGACTTGAACTCGATATTGCATAAACACTTTCGGTGTTAAGTGGAGACCCCGACCAAACATTTTACTAGCAATGTATCGTTATTCTCCAACCGTTTTTTACTTTGTTCTTATATCGATTGCACACGGCGTACAATTTGAATGGCAATTGTCGAACAGACCGCAAAAACTGCGATAAAAATACAAACCATTTTTAATTGGAGAGTGAGCAAATAAAAAACAATGCAAATAAAACATCATTTTGCTATTTCCTTTTTTTTTCTTGTAAATTTATATTGAATATGCGCTGGTGGGATTTAAAAGCTAATTTAAATGTAAATAAATATATATTTCTTTGTTCTCCGCACTTATCAATAAATTAATCAATATATAAATTTTTTCGTTGCAGGTAAGCGAAAATACTTTGGCCAAAGTCAAATATGCATTGGGTGCAAACTGAAAATCGTAAATAGTAAATAGTAGAATTACTTAAATTATACCATACCATTTTGTATAACAATCATTATATATGCATTTTTAACCTTATATTTAAAATACCGAAATTCTATTTAAATAACAAAAACTTCCTCATTCACCCGCAGCATTTGTAATTATATACTGTAGTTTTTTTTTTGTATACCGACACATTTAACTCGACTTTCAATCAAAACATTAACCATGTGTATACCCTAACAGTGCAACCAATCCACAACAACCCCCATCCAATGTTTGCTCTTATCGAATGCCACAAATCGGGGCAGCTGGAAGGAGGGAGAGGCACATTTCTATTACAGTGTATTGTATTTGCATATACAATTTAAGGCAGGAAATTAAAAATGCTTTTTGTTTGACAAGTTGCCAAACATTTTATATCCGCATTTGGACAGCACAAGATTTGCCACATTTTGCGCCAAATTGAAATGGCAATGCCAAAACAGTTGTTCAAATCTATTCATTTCATCTTTTATCCAGTGTGCAATTGGTGAGAATAGTTAATTTGGAAAATTTATTAGACTAATTATATTTTTTTTTGCTTATAATTAGCTCAGCGTAGGAATCCGCAATAAGACATTTCTCAGATGAATACCATATGAATATATTTTTCACATGCCTGATTTTCATAATGTGCAAATTCATGAGTGCAATTTATGCTCCTAATTACGAGTTTGCCGCTGGCATTTCCGCTTCATGCCCATCTCTCCCTCCCCCCTACTCATTAGCCCTTTCAGTAATGGGGCTCGAGTGCTGCTTGTTGACATTTTGGTGTCACGGATTTGTTTTGCCTGTCGAGCTAACGGGGTTTTTAGCCTACGACGCAAGTGTAATTAGGGTAGAAGATGCATGACTGTCAGCTGAAAAGGTATCAAAATGTGTGTGTGTGTGTGTGTGTTGCTGCTGCTTTAAAGAGCTGGCAGCTGCAAGTGCTGGGGAAAAGTAGCTAAGCAACTGCTAAATATGTGTGTCAGTTGTCAAGGATGATAGAGTTTAATACATTTAATAACCTGTATTTCAAATTAACATCACAAATTAAACTTGTGAAATTGTTAATGCGATTGGATTAACATGTGTAAACTTAGTATGAGGTAAAACTTACGATTTTACTGTAATAATTTAGAGTCATATAATAATTAATCCAGTAGTTGAAAGTTTTGCCAGTGTAAATTTCAAATGCTGTTAGCATAAGTTAACACAGGAGACACTTAATAAAGCTGAGGTTTCACTGCTGACTATACATTTTATTTTGACATTGGATATCCGACACATACATGCTCATTAACAAACACAATTCAATCTAAGACATGTGGTGGTATACATATCATTTCTAGTTTTCAGCCATTGCTTTTGTAAACGATAACAACAGTTAACAAAACTGGATTTTATATATCATAAGTATTTATTTAGCTAACAGTTTCGTGTTTTATTATCAGCTATACTATAATTATCAAAAATTGGCAATAAATTATGTAAAAATATGCCTATGCGCTAATGCAAACAACATCATGCATACGCTCCATACACCAATGGGTATTCATTATATTGACAAATTATCACAGCATATCATATTATCTCTATAAATAATTTAATAAACGGACATAAACTAATACACAATATATATGTCTATTTACAACTTTTACTATTATTGTTGTTGTTGTTGTTTTTTCTAGCTGTTGAATTTATTATGAGTGTTGGTGTTGTTGTTGTCTATAAATGTTAATTGTAAGCTCAGCTCATTTTAATAATGTTTGGCGTTATGTTTTTAAGGGCAGTATGTAGCTATATAGTAGTCGTATTTACCTCTGTAGTCTAGTTTTAGCTGTTAGATTTACCCTCTTTACCACTTCTTGTGTGTTGCCCACCACCCATCTCCCTGCCAAGTAAGCGAGCGTAAATTAAAAAAAAATAAAAATAAATATTTATGTATTTATGCATGTAAATTGTGCAAAATTTGTAGCATAATTTATGCGAGTTAAACATAGAAACACGAAAACTTATGTAATTCTGCGTGGCTTACATTTCTTAATTAATCAAAAAAATAATTGATATATATGTAATTTTGTGCTTGATCAGCGCAAATATTTCTGTGCGTGTGTGCTTCATATATAATTTAACTAAAAATAAATGGTTTGGTTTGTAATTAATTAATTAAATTTAATTGCTTTTCTGCTAGCCACAAACATGTTTGCATTTTACAGCAGCATTTTTAACAATTCGAATTGTTGTCATTCTTTTACACCATTTATGTATATTTATATAGCTAACATGTACATTTATGTGGTTGTCGTTAAGTACACAGTACAGGTTGTCCTCTTCTGGTAAAACATAAATCATTTTTAAATGCGCTTTTGAGTGCGCTCTAAAGAGTTTTGGTATTGGAATTGTTTGGCACTGGTCTAAGTGGAGTTACGAATTCCTTATGTTTTTATTTCGAAACCATTCAAGAATGTTTGAAATATAATACAAGCTTAAGCTTAAATATATTTATTATTTTATAAACAGATTGTGTAATTTAAATCGAATTAAATGCTCCACTTGAGAATCATTTTATTCCATATTTGTCTTAACCATTGTACATATGAATAACAAAATCCCACAAATTCCTAACAAATTAAATTATTTGTGCATTTTGTAAATACATATACTCTCCTTTTTTCTAAAATGCAATAAATGCTAAGTAATAACACATCAATCTCTTACAATTAATTGAAAAGCATTTAAAACAAGTGGTCGGCCATACATTTGATATTGTTCTCGTATACACACATACATATATACTATTTACAATACAAAACATACACATACACTCTTACATACCTTTGCATTTTACTATGCATATCAAATGTGCATCCAAATGTAGTATTTCGCATATATAGAGAGAAATAACATGTGCTCCTCCTCACCCATAACAAAAAAGTAAATTGCAAAAATGTTTGCCAAATCAATATGAAAACCAAATATCAAATATCCTAAAAAATCTTTAATACCACATAAAATGAAAAAAAAAAATAAAATAAAAAAAATACACAGAGAGCAATTGAAAATTTTTTATACCAGTGGCGACATTTTCTTTTCTGGTTTTTTTTGTATATTGCAGGTTTCAGACACCAATAAAAGCGTTTGCCTGCCTGACAGCCACAAGGTAAGCTCTAAAGCTGGTCACCGAAAACAATTATCAAATACCTTTTACTTATATACATAACCTACATTTATCTACATCATACCCAATCTGAATAGTTTTCTTCTTATTTTTTTTTTAGCTAGTTGAATTTCAATGTCGTTTTGTATGTAGTGTTGTCTTGAAATCTCATTTTATGTGGCGAGTGTTCATAATATAATGATCAAATTGCATTGAATATATGCCTAATATCAAAAATATTTATTCAATTTTGTAACTAGTCGAAGTAGATTGTTTTTATTGGAGTTTTGTTCGATATAAAATTGAACACATAAAATTAATGGTCTTAAATGTGCTATAAATATAAAGGTTTGATTTTAAAGTATAGATTTTTATTTATATTTTTAATTGACTGCTTGAAATGGATTGGCAAAAATTAGAGTAGAGGCTGCTTAATAATTTAGAACCAATTTAAAATTTTCTTTAAAATATTGCCTACATGAATACATTTTATAGGTTCATTTGGAACAATATTTTTCTTTTTGGCATACTGAAATATTCTAATAATTTGCTGTCGACACTACATATACAAGTGTCCAATTTAAGGATTCCAATCTCTTCGAAACGCTGTATTAAGAGAGATGAGAAATAAATATCATAAATAAAGCTATTCAAAATGAATGAACATAATTATGATTTAAGTCGTTTATTAACAACTGCTGTTCAAGAAGTGCCTTACAAAGCCCTCTTCACAACATATTTAACTGTTTACTCATAATATAATAATAATATTCAGAATAATTGTTTGATTTTATTAGCGATGTAAAATTAACAATTATTATATCACAAATTCTGGCCAAGATTAGATGTAGCATTTGTTTTGAGCTATAACGTCTGAAAAGCAGCATCACTGACGATTAGAGTTGTATGCATTTGTGACCAATTAGGCTGACAATGAGATGAAAGCACTTTCAAGTGAGTTTGGCTATGTAACTATATATTAATCTTATTCTTTTACTTTCTTGGCCACAATGGGACATCCTGCTGAGCCGAAGTGCTATTATTGAGAGTTGTAATAATTTGATTGCCTAACACGCAATTTGTTAAACATACCGAGAATAGGAAGCACAAAATGCAACAGCTCAAAGTGTTGGCTACGGAAAGGGCATAAAGCGCGGGTGGTCGACGGCTATGTTTTAATCTGAAAATGCGTTTTAATGTTTCATAAATGTGCTGTACGTGTTTATGGACTGTGCGTGTGCGTTTGTTGTGTATTGTGTGCGTTGACTATTTGAAGTTATTTGTTATTATTGCTGTTGCAGAATCACGTTTCAGCCGTTCATTTGCAAAAGATGTTTTTCAAAGCCATCGAAATACAAAATACAATGCCATTACATTATGTCTGATAAGTATTTAAATGTTAATACCTGATGATTAATTACAAACAAATCATAGCATTAATTTTTATGCTGCTTTCTTGCTGAGCTATTATTTTGAAGGACTAGGCATTCTTGTAAACTATATTTGTCATCTGTGTCTGTCATTTCTACAGCATGGCTAAGTGAGACTTAAGCGAAGCAATTAACTCGCTGCTACAAGTCAAAGTCAAAAATCGATTTTGTTTTCCATGCGTTTAATTGGTTGTTTCCGATGTTGAGGGTAAACCTTCGATTGCAATTGAGCTTAAACACTTGCAGAGAACCGACATTGACAAATTATGTTACATAAACAAAGTTACATTACTTAAGAGTTGAGCTGAAATATTGAACACTGAAATATTCCTGGAAAATCCATTTAACAACGTTAAACAATTTCAGTTAATTCCAGGAAAAAGTTTTGCAATAAGAAAGCAGTTTTCTTCTAAAATAAATAAACGAATTTTAAGAAGAAGAAAATAGGTATAACGTGCTCAAGGCAGCCAAAGCGCATTGAAATTAACGTGCATATAAAAGCCACATATGCTGGCAAATAATAAAGCAATTAAAATCTAACTAACATATTGCGTCACATAAGAAATGCCGCTAAAAAAAAGCAAGTCAATTTATAACCAGCCAACTAACGACCCACACTGTTTAATACCCATACAGCCGCATATATAATTGAATAATCGCAATAGCAATCGGCGATAATGTCAACGCTTTAGCACACATCATAAAAAATGGAGGCGAAATAACTACATTAATAACAAAATGCGCCAGACATGCACACAAGCACTGCGAGATATGCAGTGAGCAATGTCTACACACAAACTACACCAAGCACATAGTCACACGCACAGTCACACACACACTTATGCACATTGTGGCATGAGCAATATTTTATCCGCCAATGTGTAATTATAAACAAATTTAGTTGTAGGTTATATAGAATGCTGCAAGAAATAGAAACGAAACGAGTAAACGCTTTTTTGATTGCTGTTCCTGTTTGTGTGTGTTATCGGCGTTGTTGTTGCTGTTATTGTTGTGGGTGTGCGTTTAAAAATGCATGCAAATTGTCATGCAATACATTATGTATATATATTCAACTAGGTATATTCGCATCGCAGGATGCGTGCAGCTGCCCCATTTGCCATTTTTCCAACGAAAGCTAACAAAGTAGCTAAGAAATGTCAGCGATCAGTTTTTGTTGTTGTTTTCCAAGGTGCTAAAATGTCAGGCTGAGCAAAATGTTTTTAAGACACGCAAGCAGCAGTAGTAACAGAAAAGCAATACATTGTTAACTGACAGCAACAATTGTGCAATTTAATTGCTTTGCAATTTATATGAACTTTATTTTGTTATTGTTGCCGCAGTTGTTGGTTGCACTTGTTGTGGTTTGCAGCAGCTGCACCAAAAAGTAGGCAACACAAAAATTATACGATTTTACAGCAGCAACATAAGCTGGCTGGTTATTCAGTGTCAAGCACACAAATTCCATAAAACATTTCTTTAAAAAATATATATATATTTATTTACCTAAATCAATATTTAGTTCGCAGAATCGGGTCGAAAATATGTTATTCATAGTTAAAAAAAAATTGAAATGAAAGAGATTTGCAAATGCATATTTGCAGCACACCGATAACAACAATATCGTGCTTTAAAGTTTAGTCTATGATTGTTTGTTTTTGAAGAATATGTGATAAATGCGATTTCGATATTATGTGTGGGTAATTGCTGCAATTATCGACACCCTACTTCACCTGGAAATTAACACGCCACTTCATGGCGATATGGTTGCGAGACAGAGGTTTTCAATTTTGCCCAATGCGCTGCAGATGCAAAATAGTTGACAAGTATTACAAAAGCCAACGAATGTTTGGGCAACTGTTCCAATTGTTGTCACCCCTTTTGGTCCAGCAATTGTGAGGCATATTTTTTCCGCCATTTAAGGCTATTGTTTGTGTTGTTTTTTGTGCTCTGTCACTTTGGATTTTTCGACAACTGAACTGCTCTGAATTGACCAAAAAACGTATACAGCGCACTCAGGTCGACCCCAAAGGATGTGTGTATTGTTACTGAAAAGGTTGGCGCATTTTTTTTTTTTACATCTTCCGGCGCTGACTGAATTTCAGTTTGCCATCAGCTTTAATTACGCACCAGACCAACGAGAGAGTCGCAGAGTTCGGTTTAACTTTACTTTTTATTGTTGTTTTATTTCCTCTTTTGGACTTTGTTTACAAAACCGACCAATTCTGCACGCTGTTCAGTTGTCTGTATTTACGCACTTGACTGCATTTTGGGTTAAAACGATTTTGGTTTGGTTTTTTTCAATTGCTTTACTTTTGTCTTGCAAAGGGGTTTTTGGTGTTTGTCATAATGTTTGCAATACCCAACCAAAACCAAATTTATTTACACAATTATGTAGGTAGGTGTACCGAAACTCAAAGATGGTTAAATTAAGAAATTTATTCTTACCTAAATTTAAATTTAAGGGTTAAAATTACTTAGTAATATGAACAAGATGTACAATAATATGCACAACTAAAATTTCGCTCTCAAGGCAAGTGAAAATTATAGCCAACAACTGGGAAATTACAAATACACCACGCTCTGCTTAGTTTTGTAGCATTTCTGCTGCTATCGATGAAACTTGAGTCTCTTAGTGGTTTAAGTTAATTTAAATAGATAATTTCTCTCTATTTGTGTTAGGTTACTTTAACTTTGAAAATCGTAATTTTGCTGAGCATCAAAAACACAACTCAGCCAAGGTCTATTAATCAATAGAAGCTAAAGTCCATTAAGTAGTCCCTTTTTCGCCCATTTACAATCAGCATCAGCCACTTAATTTCCTACACAACACACAATGCCAATGAAAATGGCAGCATGACTGCGTATACTTAATTTCCTTGCACGACACAAAACAGAATTTATAAGTCAGGTCCCCAACACTCAAATCCAACGTCCATTTTTGCCAATTACAAACACATTGAATTTTCAATTTTGACGCTTTACATGAATTTCAAACGCATTATTGTGATTTGAAATGGAGAAATTTCCGCAGAACCCAAATTTGACATTAGTGACGCATACGCCGTGTTTGCCACGTCCACTAGAGATGTGCCCTTGGAGTTTATAGTAACACACGAGTATACAATGCAGGCACAAGTTTTCTTAATGTTGAAAGTTTATGTATGAAATTGAAATTACAAAGATTATTGCTGCATCGTGCTAGTTGGATTCAAGTATGTTCTTACAATGTCCTGTGAAGTTCTGCTGAATCGTGCAGCTCCTGTTTTCGTTTTAAAGTGTTTTGGCAACACGCACTCATCACGTCATAAAACAAATACGACACGCGTGCAGGTCTCGTGGCCGAAATGATTGACTGACTCCGACTATAATGCCAAGGGGCATTTGTTGCTGACGACAATGATGACGATGATGACGATGACGATGATGATAATGATGATAATGATGATGAGTATGATTTATACATTTGTAGCGTCCCTGACGAAAAGGATGTTATGCAAATTTCTATAACGCGCTTTCAATATACAGCTGTTGTTGTTATTGTTGCTTTGTTGTGTAAGCTGTAAAAATATGCAAATTTGTGCCTTGGAAATTACCAAAAATGAACTGACAACACACTCTATGTACTATCACCTTTACTGCCATCGAGGCGCAGAGCTCTCCAATTATAATGCTAGTTGTTCAAAACTTTTCATTTCCAACTTTTGCTACAAAACTTTAAAGCAGTGTTAAGGTTATAACAACAATAACAGGAAAAAAAAACCAACTCAGTTTGAACAAACTTTATTACTGCGCTCACATGACCCATTAATAAGAAGCGTGGCACTTGCTGCAACTGGTCATTTCATTTTTTGGTACTCAACCGCCCACTCCCCCTCCCTCCCTCTCTCTCTTAAAAATTCTCTTACTGGCGTTTTGCCCAGAACGCGTTGTCAACATAAATTATGGTCCAGATTTTATTGTTGCTGGTGCTGGTGCTGGTGGTGGCAAAGTTAACACTTCCTACCAATTTAAATGCGTTTATCTATTTGAAAATGCTCACCCAGACGCATAACTCTTATCGCTCACAGTACGAGTTGAGGTTTAAGGGGGGCAGCTGGCAACTGGTTGACTGCAGCTGTGGTTATAGATTTAAAAGTCACTTATAATTAATGCGCTTAATAAAAATCAATATTTTTTAAAGCATATTTTATTCAAAAGATGCAGTTGAATTTAAGTGGTTGTCTGCAAAAGTGAAAATAATCACAAGTGAAAGCTGTTTTTCTAATTAGTAATATTAATGAAGCTTTAGTCAAGGCCTTCACTTAATTTCACCCCACACGACTTAAGTGCATTTGAAATGAATGGATCAGATTAGAAAGCTCAACTCGAGGTCAATTGAAGGTTATTCTCTTGAAACGCGAACCGTTCAAAAAGCTTTGCCAATAGATAGATTTAATATGTAATAGATACCGCTGATTGATAACCTCATCTATGCAAATAGTTCCACGTCAATGAAAATGAGTCAAATAGCGGAAACTGTAAATACATTTGCTTTTCACACATACATATACATTATTAAATATGCATGCAACGTATGACTGTTGATGCAAATGCTTGTGGCGAAAAGCCGTTCCTTGTTTGTGTGCGGTCAAAGGATGTGGCAGCGCAGTCAATTGCTTACGCATATTGATTATTGCAATACGCAAGCCATGCAAATTGTAGCTTCATCTGATGTGCCCCAGTTGTGTAAAATTACATTCATAACAAACATATATATATATATATATATATATATACTTACAGCGTAGCACATTTATGGTTAGTCAGCGCCTTTTGCCAGGTGGCGGAAACTTATTTAAACTGTTTTTGAACTCCACCCCTCAGCCACACACATACTAAAACCCATTGTGCTGTCAAAACACTCCCTTCCTTTGTTGTATAACATAGCATTCATTGGGATTTTAACGTTCTCTGTGAAACAATTTTCTGGCGGGGGTTCCGCGTTACACAAATAGCCAGTCACGTTAAATCATGATGAATTTTCCATGCCTCTGTATTTGTTACGTGCGTGTCCAACTTTTCAATTATCTTGTTCGCTGTTAGCTAATTTAAATAAATATTTAACGAGTTTTAATTGGAAAATGTAAAAACTGCCATTATAAAATGCATTTTAAAGGTTAATTATGAATAATTCTCTTTGAATTATTGTATAATTTGCTATACAAAAAAATTGAGAATATATGAGTTTAATTGCCAATATTTGATATTCTTCCTTTGTAATTTATAAATTTAGTTCCTATTGGGAAGAGCAGAATACCTTGTTCGCTAACTTTTTTCACGATGCATTAAATATAAATGTTTAAAGTATTTATCCTCTTTCAACCAGTACGCGAAATTATTACTTTTTTTTGTACATTAATTGTAGCCCAGTAAATGAAGACTAAGAGGAAAACATGGACCGAGCTCTTGAAGTTAATTAAGTTACGAAAATTAACAGTGTTTCGAGGAACTCAATTCAAGAGCTCAGCGACTAAGTGCGGCCGGCCTTAAAGTGCCTCAAACTATTGCACGGGATCAGATTCGCAGTAAAATGTAGAGTTTAGCTAATTAAAAAAATGCGCAAACAGTTTTGATAACGCTTCACAGTAAAAAGCTCAAATGGCAAAGACCAAAGAGAGCAGCCACCTGACAAGAGATAAAATTGACAGGAAATGTAGAGGAAATAAAATAATATGCTTTATACAGATAAATATTTTAAAAGATATTTATAATTATTTTAAAAATATATAAAATTAATGACTAATTTTCAGTTATTAGTTTAAAAACGGTTATCATAAAATTTATGAAAGATATTAATAAAATAAAAATAAAGGAATTAGTACGTAGTTATGTATATATTTTTACAGGGTATACATTTTGTCGCATTAATACACTAATGAACGCACTCACTTGACGGGCACACTCAACACGCAAAGACACATACACACGAACGCACACAGACAAACAAAAGCATATAATCAAAATACTGCAAAATACAAACAAAAAGAGAAGCAAAAACATATACAGAATGTAATAAAGTTTTGTGCGTTCACAATGCTTTTTTAAGAGATAAAGAAAAATGGATATCCATATATATGTATTTTTAGATATGCTTTACAAAATGGTATCAGTGGATGCTTTGTGCTTTTGTGTTTGGTAGCATGTTAAAAAAAATACCCTAAACCCTGATAAAAATACATGACACATATGTCCATTAAATATCTTGTATGAACTGAGAATACCATATCCTACTTGAAGTAACAGGGTATTTAACATCAGACACTGCACATCATTGTGCAACAACAAAGAACAGCAAAAGCCTGTCAGTGTTGCAATTGTTGTAACGTCTGCTTTGTCGGGTGCTTATCAGCCAGCCTTTCCAGCTCCACCTCTTCCATTTGCATACATTTAGGCGTAAAATTTGCAACCATGCTCGGAAAAGTTTTTCTTGTATTCGGCACTTTTTCCTAGTGGTTCATTGCACCCAACAATGCCCCAAACACCAAAATGCAAGTTGCAATGCACCAGACTTTTATTGCTCGGAAATGAATTTGGCGTGGATTTGCGTGGGGTTTTTGTTTTGTTTTGTATATACTAAAGAGTTTGGAGTTGGGGATACTACGACTAGACGAACCAAGTTTTCACGGACCCAGTTCTAGACATAGAAAAGGAAATAGAAATATATGTGGATTTAGATTTATTTTTATGGGCGCTGCAATTGTCGCATGTTGGAAGGTAATAAAGCGAATTTTTGCGTTTTGTAAATCCGATAACCGAAAACTTCGATTAAGGCAGCTCATAAAAATGTGTGTGTGTGTGTGTGACTAGGTACGTCTTTAGGGCCGTTTTATTACAGTTCATGTTGTTGTCTTCTTTTGGCCCGAGTAAGTCATAAAAATTCAATTGTTCGTTCGAGGCGTGACAGCGGTGAAAACAAAATAAGACGCCTCATAAAAACATTTATGTTGTATAATGTATAAATTATGAAGGGAGGTAGTGCGGTGCAGCCTATAAGTATGCCAGCATTTTATATATGTCACATCCTTTTGGCTTTGACACACATGCAAATTATGTGTGCAAATGCTTGACACAGGAAAGCATGCATAAATGCCTGAAATAGGATATGTGCATGTCTTACCGAAAAGCAGGAAGCTCGTCAGCGCTTAAGAAGCATGTCTTAATACATCTATGTATATACAAGAGAGATAGAAAAACAAAAGCAAATAAGATGCAGAAGAAGAAAGAAAATGTTGCGAAATAAATATGAATAAAATACATAAGAACTACAAGGAGAAGGATACTTTCAAACGAAATAAGATGCGTGCACTTGCTTAAGTTACGTTCTCGAAAAGAATTGTGCCACAAATGGAATAGGAATATTGTACGTAAAAAAGTCGTTCTATGCTTTGACAACTGCTTAATGGAATTTATATAGTTCTATAAAAACCATTATGTGCAGCAGAGTAGCGAAAAAGTTTGCCAAATGAAAATTGAAATTGTGGTAAAGAAAATATATAATAATTAATTAACCAAACAAATAAACTTACGCACCAACAAGCCCACAACATCGTTGGTAACTAACTGCACTCTTGGACAAACTTAACTAAGATCGCGGCCTCTTGTCTTAGCTTAGCAACTTATATAAATGAGGAGAATTAACCCATCTATAACTAAGACACACAACTTACGCATCACCTTGTTTACCTGGAAGACTGAACAAAAGGAGGAGGGCAATTCGATGTTTGAGTTTCGCCTGGTTCATTTCAAGCTTCGTTTGGCAGTTTCTACAGTTATTAACCTCTTTTGGGCACTCACTCTCTCACTTGATGAACTATAAGCCTTATGCTGCTTATGTATGCAAGTGTGCGTGGGTGTATATATGTATATGTATGTATCTATATATATATATATATTTATATGTATGTGTAGCGTAGCATACTTTTGTTCAGAGACTTAAACTAAGGCGGACGAGTGCCTTCTGGCAGTGCCTTAAGAGCTAAGCCAAGCTAAAGGCCGCACTTGTTTGCATTTGTATGGCTTTTAAGGCAACACATAATTGACTAATGCTGGTTTTGCATTACAAGGCACACACACACACATCGTACACACTTAAAACGCTGCTCAAGCTGATTGACAAGCCCTAAGATTTTGACGTGGCCCAGAATTTGTGGTTGAGATGCTTAGGAACAGACAACAACAATGCAAGAACAACATTGATGCCAAATCGGAACTCAGATCGAGACAGCAGTCAATTTACCAAACTTCCTGATTGCGTACTATGGACACAATTCAAATTTTTTGTGATGGAAAATATTTCTATATTTTCATATTTGTGCTAAGGAAGGCTTTTAAAATCTTTAATAGGAATTTTATTGACAATCTTAGAGATATATATTAGGAATCGGTACTTTCGTATTTAATAACATCTTAATGTGCTGATTGAAATACTGGATCATTTTTGTTAAAGAGAGAGAATCATTGTCGCAATATAATTTAGTTATTGGTTATGTTTATACAATATGTATATCTACACATTACATTTGTAAAGTCATGAAGTTATATTTATATTATTTATGTGTTATTCATTATTGTTTCTCTATTATTTTTAAACCTTTTTTTTTTGGTGATTGTAAATGTTGCCCATGGTCCTGTACATCAAAGTGTCACATACGAATTGGGTAGTGACTCTGGTGTGCTCACATTACTGTTTTGTCAAACGATGATCACATCCACATGCCCTGAGTGCAGCTGCTGCTGCTGCCAAATGACAAGTTTGATAAATTGCTTGATTAATGGACGCGTGTGCGGTGCGTAAATACTGTTTAAGGACTTTTGCAGTCAACTTTTAGGCAGGCGCTTACAATATCAATGAGTAAACAATAAGTGCCGGCAGGCAGAAGAGCGGGGTACAGCCGGTCCGGATGCAAGGATACTTCATATTCGTGCGACACATTAAAAATAATTTTGTGGCCGCTGTCGACGTCACTCTGCAATATCAAAACCAATGTCCTGCAACAACACAAAACCAACACTCACACCAAGCCCAACGCGAAACGTCAGTTGTGTTTCGCTGTTCATATTTCAAAAAGACCAGACCCAGACCCACCACTCACACACACACACAACACATTTCCGGGGCGCTCATTAAAAAATGAGCGCCATTTGCCAAAGGAACTAAAATTGCATGTCCTCGCTTAAACATGCATATGCATGAGAAGCTGACTTTGTATGTGTGAATATGTTGCAAGTGCTATGAAAACTCCACTTGAAAAGAAAAACAGATGGAAAAAAATCTTGCACAAGTATCCTTAAGCGTTATTTTTGCCACAAAAACTCATCAGTTGAGAAAAACATCAAAATGAAGAAATATAAGCTCTACAGCTAGCCGAAGCATGTATGCTTTTTTAAATAACTTATTTGGGGGCTGCATTACTGTAGTAATGAAACCTAATATTTTTTATTTTCTAAAATGAACTTAGAAATGCAATTAAATAAACATAACTTTGGAAATGTGCAAACCATAATTCAAGCCAGACATGCAAATCTTAAAAAATCACATTTCTTACATTTTAAAAAGGTAATCAATCAACAAAAAGAGTTTCCAAAGTAAAATAAAGAAACCTTTAATAAGAAAACAAAAAAACAGATCAATCCTATAATCCCAACTTATTCACCAGATGCGCCTTTAAGGTATATTTCGAAATGATTGAAGAGAAAACTCAGAATTTTCAGTTTGGTGGACTTTTTGTAATTACATATTCTTACAAAAACGAGCATATATAAATATGCAACATTATGTTTATCTGTTTACCTAACTCTATATACGTCCTGACACATGCAACAGAGAAATGTGTTGTTCGCGTGAACGAAGCGCGTGCAACGTGTCCTTTAGTTTGGCAAGTATCCTCAATTTCTGCAGCTGCGGCCGTTGCCTTGTTGAAGTTTTTGGCAACAAACGAAAAAGTGCCGAAAGAAATTGATGGCATTAGAAATCAAATTTTGTGAGAACTACTAAAAGCAGCTGAGTTAGAAGAAGAATAAGACTCGATTGTGTTATTGATGATGATGTGTAACGAATACTTGTAAAGTGTTTGCTTATAGAGCTCTTGACTCCGCTGTAACTTTAATTTAACTTAGTTTTCATTGGTAAGCTACAGACAAATACGTAATCAGCAAAAGAGCAACAGTTGTACAGCTTGCAACTAGTTCAAAAGTCGATTTCAACTTTGATAATTAGTTGAACAGAGCCCAAAACGTGAAAGAGTCGGAATATTGTTAAACACGTCACTGGCAACTCTTGCAAATCAACTGCAAACCGTTAAATTTGCAAGTTTTCAGTTTAAGGCTTTTTCGCTGAGCAGAGATCATATTGTTAGCATAACTTGTTAACTGTTAATGATATGCCGTAGCCCACCATCCTTCTCTCTCTCTCTCTCTCTGATGACACTTAAACTTCCGCTATTCATTTGCTGTTGATGCTCCCGCTGCTGTTGCTGCTGATTTCATTGCTCATTTTTTTATAACCTCTCGTCGGCAGCTCTGAATTATCCTAATCTCCGTTTTACTTTCCTCGGCTCTGGTGTTTATTTTACTCGAAGCAGCAGCAACGACAACAACAATAACAATCCAAATGCAATTTTCTGCATAATACAACAATAAAGCAAAAATTCGCCCGTAAGCTGTTTATAAAAATTGAATAGAAAATAAAATAGATTTTGTAGATTGTTGCCGTGTAGTCGATGTTGTGAATATTTATAGTTTTCATTTTGCTAAAATAGATTTTTTTTCTCTCTCATTAGATAGTAGCCTCTCCATTATACATATATATAAATATTTATATATATTTGAGCCCTCATTATAATCACATTTTTCTCTTCTGCTCTCTTTTGTATTTTTGCAGGTTAGTATCTATTGATAGGCTAAATCCGACTGCTTTCTATATGGGGTAAGCACTTCAAATCCTTCTTAATGAACCATGCATAAGCGCGTTACGCGAACAAACATGGAAACCCTTAGTTGAAATTATATAAGCACATTTAGCAATAGCATCTGCAAAAAAATTATACTTTCATATGCCCTCGTTATAATCTCTTCAGCATTTTTATTCCTTTTTTTTTACTGCTCATACATTATGCTCTTTAAGGCTTTACAACAACAACAAAAAAGAAAAGGAAAGAAAAGTTCCAAGTGCTGCCAAAGGCTGGCGCAAAACACCCGGCATTGGCAACGTGTCGTATACGTTATGTATTTAAGATTATTTTTCATTTAATTTTCATAATGCTCTGTGGCAAAAGTTGCGACTGTGCCAACATTTTTTTTTTTCATCCTCGGATGCTTTTTCCTTCACTGCCTCAGCAAATGCATTAAAATTTATCAAATCAACAAAAAAAAATGTTTGTTGTTTTCCTCTCGTTTTCAAAAACAAATATCAACAAATTTGCTATATGAACTTTGACTGCTTTAATAAAAATACAAAGGATGAGTTTATTAAATTTAATGTAATTCAAACTTATAATGGGAACTCCAGATTTTCATATTTTTGGCAGCTCCTGCGGTTCTGTAATTGGCACCTAAACAAATGATGAAAGTCAAAATGTCCCACTGAGCTAGAAATTAGTTCAAGTGGGTTAATGGTATCTCTGAGTATTGTTTTTATTACTCACTCATATTTGTAAGAGCCCAAAAAATTACAGCGAAGTAAAGTAATCATCTACAAAAATATACAAATAAATATACTCGCATTAGTTAATTTGGTATGCAGATTCTTATTACTAATCAATTGCCAAATTGTACATTTTGCTTTCCTAAAGTCAGATTAGATTAAATAATTGAACGATTGAACGAATCGAATAAATACATAATTCATTTGTCACAACAATTGAATAACCATTGGCCATTAACAATAAACCAATTATTTTGAAATCAACAATAACATCAATAAGGGAATAAAATTAAATTTTGGCTGAAATTGCTTAATTTTCGTCCTGCATGCGAGTCGGGCGCTTTCTATGTCTCTTGAATGTGCGTGCACATGAAATAAAATACACACTCATGCCACACTATTTAAGTAAATAAAAGCAAACCAACTGAGGAGGAGAGAACAAACAAATAAATAATAATAAAAAAAAACAATGTGACTGAAATGCCAACCAACGTCAAAAAAAATTGTGTGGAAACAGCAACAATAATTGACTCAAAATGAAACTCGTAGAAGGGACGTAGTAACTGAAACTGCTGCAGACTTGGACACATGGCATATGTGCAACTTGCACAGTTGCAGGGTGCTCTTGGACAGGGGTTGAAATGCAAACGATTGCTGGATTCTGGCTGGCCAAAAGTGAATGTCATTGTTAAAAGTTGTTGGCTCCTCGCAGTTTAGCTTCAGCTCTGGCGATTACAGCCATGGAACTGCAAAAATCATATTGCCTGTGCAATGAATTATAATGTAGAGCACTTCAATTTGTATTGTGGCATGTGATTCACATTCCTTTGCTCGCTTCCCATCTCTTTTTTATTTCTTTTTTATTTTTTATTTTTTTTTTTTGTCAAGTTCCCTTGTGCATTTGCATACAACTCGCTCTGAATGTGGAGAGTACATTGTAGTGTATGTATGTGTGCAGTATTTCAGGTTCCGCATGAGGGCGGAAGCTAAACGATATTCGTTCTGTTGGCACTGTCACATTGCTATTTTTATAGCATCTATCCAGTTTGTTCAATCGAAATGAATTTATAATTTAATATTTCCTTTAGCGATTTACAATTACTTCTTCAGTTGAGCAAATAATTGATTAATTTAAACTCAAATTGATTTTACTGAGCACTACTGTTCTTTTGAACTTGATTTTGTTTACTTCACAGACATATGTCAATAATTATTTAAGGAATTTGAAGTGAATATTTTAAACCAGTTTTTTGCTCAACAGATTTACTGCATCTGTTTAATTTGAACCAGTTTAGCTGAAGCACGTTTCACTATCTAAAGCAGATTTGACTTCTGTATCCAAGCGCTTTTCAGCCAAGACGCGATAAACTGCGACTCATTCAGTGATAAGAGTTTTCTTCAATTCAGTTTAAGTAGGTTTAGAATTGAATTTAATGACAACACAATCCTATATTAATAACTTCAAAAATGCTTATTTAGCAGTCATAAATAGCAGCTGTTATGAAACTCGCCGGGTTGCACATTATTTAGCTAACCTCATTAAAATACACAACAAAAGGAGAACATGAACTTTAATTAAATTACGTATACGCAAGGCGCATTGCAGTGCTGATTGGCCAAATAGCTATGCCAGATTGCTTTAAGTCAACTTTTTAATGACGCTCACTTGAAGCCAGCAATGCCAATTAAAATGCCAAGCAAGGGGGAACGTTGGTTTCTTTTGCTGACTTTGTTGTTGCGCCCAAACTTACGTATCGAGTTTTTGAATCAACTTTTAGCGCACACTAAAAGCACACACACACACGCACACACACACACACACACACACGCACACACACACACACACACACACGCACGCACACATAAGCACATTTGCTTACAATTTTATTTAGCAATTGGCACGTAAAGGGTTAATTGTCTGCCAGTCAGCAAAACTCTTGCATACTTTTGCCCCAAGTGTCTATCGATTGTGCATAACTAGCACATGTTTAACGTTCTCTGACCGTATCAAAGCAATGATCGAACGCCCGATAACCCTCTCCCCCCACCCTTAAGCCCGCCTTTTCGTCTGCTTTGCTTCACACTTTACTTTAACGCCTTTCTATTACGCTCTTGCATGTTTGCTTATTTGTTTTGGTCTGCTACGTTGTCGTCGCCTGTGCTGCGGGCTGTCCACAACTCATTAGGACTAGCCACAAGTTGAAGTCGACCCAAAAAAAAAAAAAAAAAAACCAATAGATAAATAAATAAGAAATTCGATTTTGTGGCAAACAAATATCGAGTCAAGGGCTTGGCATATTTGTTCGATGACCTTAGACATGCCTTTGGATTATTTAAATATAAATTAAAAATCACTCACGCGCACCATTGCCACACAGCGGCAGCAACAGCTGCACTTGGCAACTTCGACGGTGTAAATTAAATAAATGAAAGGCTGCTGCAACGTATGTCATACAAAAACCACCTGCAATGTATCGTTATATCTATATCTATATATATATATATATATATAGATATATATATAAATGTTACATGTACAAAATAAATCAATTAAAAGCAAGAATTGAGAAACTATCCACCGACACCCAAAAAACCGAGAACAATTTTCTAACAACGCCAACCAGCTTGAAACAATAAATTTTATATCTCTGCATTCAACATTCTTGCTTCTGTATGTGGGGGAGTGTTTGTGTGTGCTTGCACCATATATTGACTTTTAATTTGTCTGTGTAAAAGGTAACCGATGTCCATAGCTGCCACAAGGTAACTTATGACTGTTGTTCCTCCAACGAGTTCTCTAATTTTATTACGACCAATAAACAACAACGTTCGTTGCTAGTTAGTTGTTGTTGCTGTTGTTTCGGCTTCCTCTTTATGTACAGCTTGTCTCACTCTGTCACTATATATCCTTTGACCATTGACTCAAGTAGTCAATTATCCAGCAATAAAAATTGATTTCCTGTGGGTGGTGCGCTTGTCAACAGTATTTTTTATAGACAGCATCGACATTGATTGTGCACGTTTTAAGCTGTTCAGTTAAGTTCTTGGACCTGAAATATTTGTAGTTGTGTTTGAAGCAAAATTCTATAAACTGTTAATTTTGTGTTCATTTGCATAAAGTTGCTAAAAATATCAAAGTTAATTAGGCAGATGAGCTGCCAGACCTGTTTTAATTCGGTTTCAAAAACGTTGACCTATTTTCTTTCACTTTTGCAGTCTTGTGTCGAAGTTCATTAACTTCATTTGTAACGAATTGCACCCTTGAACGCCTTCACATCTTCTTGGGACTTCATTTCGCATTTGCTCAAAAATAGTGCCGACCATTTCCAGCTTTAAAAGTAGTTTTTATCAAATATACATTATGAAATCCAAATCTTAATTTTGGTACTTCCCTTTTGCTCTTAATTTATGCGCAGCTATAAAAATTTGCCATCTATTAAACCAAAACTCCACATAAGTCAGATTCAAAGTAAAAGGAAGCGATCTTTTTTTTTTTTTTTTTTTAATTCAACATTCAACCCCAGCAGTTAACTCAACAACTACCCTATCGCCCCTTCAACTTGTTCTCTTGGCCGCTTTACAAAATTGCCAGCGTAATTGGCTCACTCTCCGGCATCCCCCCTCTATCTCTATCTCTCTCTCTCTCTCTCTCTCTCTCTCTCTCTCTCTATCTCTCTCTCTCTCTCTCAATTGCTGTGTTTCCGTCTCTTTCCAAACCCGTAACTTGCCGCTACCCTCGCTTTTGTTTACCTCTGCCTCGTTGCTAATAACACGTAATCGAATAATCCAATTTGTTTGCACAAAAACTGAAACTTTTTGGTAAGGCTTCAGTTGGCGACGCTTCAGCTAGCTCTCGTCCTTGTCACAATGCTCTTCTCCTCGTCCCCCCTTCCTAATTGCTTGAGTGTCTGTGTGGATTTGGCGATTTTTACATTTGTTTTGAATTTGATATTCTTTTGAACAAATGATGTAATTGCCACAGAAAATTGTGCTTGAAATTTGCTAAAATTACTTAATTATTTCATCTAAACTTAAAGCTTATGAGATCTTTTTGCAGCTGTTCAGCTGTACCAATAAATAATAGTCGTTTGGGCCCAGTAAAAGCACCACCCAACCACCTGCAGCGGCACCTTGCAACGTCTTGCTATTGACCAGCTTATAGCTGCTGCAGTTGGCAACTGTTACATTCATTTCGGTTACCACATGCTGATAGTTTTTGCCTGTTTGCCAAGCATTCACACATGCTACGCATGCAACGTAGTGCATGCACCTTTGTGTAACTTGTGTCGCACTGTGTTTCATTGGTCTCCATGCCCTGTAACCAAACACAGTGTACAAAGGGGAGGTACTATTACCTTGGATACAATTTGTAGATACAGACATCACTTTTTTCTCACTTTACTATTAGACATTATTTATAATAAAAAAAAAAAATATTTATGAAATAATAAACTGTGTCTTGACTAATTATACATACATTAGAAGTGATAGCTTGAAAGAATTTAGTTCTGTTTTAGTAGTGTGAACATTTCATGCCAATAATTTTACTTAAAAGAACGAAAATTGTTCAAGAATCACAATGCGCACAGAGATGCTGCAATGCTTCTTTTAATGCTGCCCTTCTGTGTATTGTACAACTTTTTCTAGTATCAAACTCGTGACAGGATATATTCCAGTCGAGCATGCAATTGTCTTTAATTTTTTTTTTTTTTGTGTTTGCTGCCGGTCAACAAACAAACTGCTGGTTTTATCTCTCTTTTCTTTGCCCATCTCTCAGGGCTATACTTTTTTTTATTTGTTTTTTCCCGATGGCATTGACAGCATTGCACTATGAGCTTGTTTTTACTAGGCTCAAGACAGCACTTAAAGCTTGTTGAAAAATGTAATCTCTATGCTCATTACACAGGTGGGTTGCGGGGGGAGATGCAAAGATAATGCAAGAGCTCGCGAGAAAGCTAGTTTAAGTGCATCCAAAGCCGACAAAACCGTTTCAAGTAATGTGCACTTTTTGTGTGCGGCGGCAACAAACAGAAATGTGACAGTGCGTGCGCCGGAAGCCATTGCGGGTTAAGCACGCACCACGTACCACCGCACCACCACACCACCACACCGCAAAGAGGACAGGAAACGCCACTGACAGGCTACCAAGGAAGTAAGCAATGGACAGTAGAGAGGAGTGGGTTGGGCCGGTGAAGGAAACGCGCGACGCGACACTTTATGACAGGTTGTGACTGCGTTGGCAAACCAAAAAGACAACGTCAGCTACTTGAAAGAGTGGTGGGGCTTAAGTTTAGGTATAGGTTAAGGTTTAGGTGGCATGGGATGTTAGCCTGTGAGGAATTAGGAATGCATTGTAGTCTGAGCTCCGTTCAGTTCAGTTTTGCAGTTTGTTCAGTTCATTTCTCAGTTCTGTTCAGTTTATAGTAGCTAAATCAACTCTTTGGGGTTTTGAGGGCGGCACAGCGATCCGACCGACACCACATTTGCAGGGCTTCCAACAGACGACTGTATGCATTTCTTTTGTATTTTGCTACCCCTTTTTAGAACGGTATACAAATTAGCGCACGTACTTTATTGTTGTCTGCCTGATTCAGTTTGGCTTGCAGCGCATAACTGACAACAGTGACGAAAGTCTACCACGGGCTGTGCCACAATTGTGTTCCTGTAACACACAATACAAACTGTGCAACTCGGTGCATCAAAAGAAGATTTTGCTGCTAAAACTTGAGAGCAATTTGATTTTGTTTCACAACTAAGTTCGTGTGAGCCTCATTGCTTTTTGTGCGTCGTGTGGGTACTCGTGTATGTGTCAGTGTCAAAAGTCTTATTTGACAACTAAAATCCAACAAGAAAAATGAACTACTTAGAATCAATGCTGTGGTAAGCAAATTTAATAACAGCGGATTGTCTCATCACACAATTCAATCCAATTAAGTTCAGTCTCAAGACTGTATATTAATGTGACGAAATTGTGAAATATTTCGAGTACAAAATATAATTTTTGTAATAGGAAAAACTATGCAATCTGTTCGAGCTAATTTTGTAAAATACTTTAGACATTTTATATAATTTTAAATTAAATTTGTGGCATTTGAAAGCTGTGTAACATTCTGTTTTAAGCAGCTTCATATGTATGAATCATAATTAAATCAATTTAATTAATTAAATAGCTTTGCTTGCACAAAAAGGTACAGATTTTAAATCACTTCATAAATTCGCAAAGCGTAAAAGTTTTATTAAACACTCAATTCTCGCATCCATGCCAAAGTTACCCCATAAATAAAACCCAAAAGGACCCTTCCCCCTCCCTTTCACTGCTCTTACAACTAGCAGTGCTCGAGGCAACTGTCCAACTGTGGGAACTCACTTCAGAGCTTAGGGAAACTCGATTATGACAATTTTCGAGTGCCTAACTCAGCTTCAGGCCGAGCACCTAAACCAGAAATTAAAACGAAAGTTTTTGTTACTTCATAAACAATAATTTATATGCAATTTGTTGCATGCTACGCTCACTGCCGCTAACCGCAAAACTTACGCAACAGTCTACAGCGTTTCTTCTTATTTTGATTTGGTAGAACAATATTTTAAATAAATATTTTACTAGCATGCTCCAGGGAGAAATTATGAAAAAGTAAAAAAAATTTTACTTCTATGGATACATAAAAATACGTAGCCTACATTTCTGAGTAGCCTAGCCATAGAAGAACGTTAAAAGAATTTGCTCTTATTTTCTTCGTTGTTTTTCGCAAATATTTGTGCAAGTAATTTCTCATTGCTCACGTTCCACTTGAGACTGTTGTCCAATTGGCTGCTGGGTTTACTCAAATGATGTGGAAAAAAATCACATTAATGGCAGCCGTGCGACAATTTCTGGGCGCCACTCACTCCCAAAAGTATTACCCACATTTTGGCAGACACCTACACACTGGGGCAATTAAAGCGTAATGCGTGGCAGTGCCAAGTCGTTAACTTGGCCAACATGCAACGGGCGACACTGCCATCTTTAATTTATGCTCTATGCGCCTACGAGTGTGCAGCCTGTGCAATATGCAAGCACCAAAGTATAGCAGACAGTGAGTGCGGCCAGTGGAATAGTGAGAGGGTTGTGCTGGTAGCGAATGGGTCCTTTTTGTACCCTCTACAAATTCAAAGTGGAGTATAAAAACAGAGTTGTACAGAGAGACACCTCTTCAACCTAACGAATACATATTATTTATTAGCATAAGCTACCCAGCGATTTCTTATACGTATAGCTGATCATATTTAGACTAGACTAGACTATTGATAAAATAAGCTATTGCCACGATTCTTACTATCTAAAATGTGTGACTGTTGTTCTTGGCACAGGGAAGCTTCAAGTCGGGCATCAATGTAATTCTCGTTCTTGTTGGCATTAGAGCAGCAGAGCAGAGTCTTTTGTCTTATTCTATTAAATGTGTTACATTGTGTGTTGCGTGTTTTTGTGTGTAATTTATGTAGGTCTCGGGCCAAAAAACCAGGCTACAAATTACACGGAATCTCATAATTTGCTGCCGCCTGACGGCTACGCCGGGTGTCAGCTATATTATACACTCTGCTCCAGTGGCAGTGTATGCCAGCAACTATCGGCAACCATACCTTAATTATAAATCATATGCAAAGACTCTCTTTTATTAATTTGAAAGACTTACAACTACTAATGTATAAACTTTATTTAGATTTGTTACTCATCCAAATTGCATGACAATTGCCCACTTCGAATATGGCTTGTAGACAGAAAGTATGTGTTTTTATTTTTTCAGATAGGCAGATAGGCAAACTTTGATAGTTCAATCGTCATCTGACATTAACTTTATAATTATCAAGTGGGCTTCAAGTAATAAGTTAATGTGACAAAAACTATGATCTATTTAGAAATAATAATAGCTTAAATAATATTCGATAGATTTAAACAACTGTTTAAATGTAAGTACATAACTTAATATTCATATTCAGTGCCACGATTTCGAGGGTTCTCTGAATTTTTACTATTTTTTTGTTGAATGTACACAAAAAATGCCAGCACAAACTACTTTGGCAAGCCTTCCGTTTTTTTTTTTCTCACATGCTCACTGCTAGATGGTTTATTTTCCGCCTGTGACTGGCATGAAAAGCTTTTTACACATGGCAGCATTTTTTAATTTTGCAGCGCAGCTTTTAGAAATGCACAAATGCACTTACTAATTAGAAATAAAAATGCGCGCTGCTCATTACACGCGCTGCTGCTGCTGCTGCAGCTGTTGTTGTTGTTGTTGCCATTATTTGTTCCCTGCCATTTTCCCCACATAGTTTTTCAGTCAACAGCAGTCCTCAGCTTGCTTTCGGACACTCGGAAAAATTATTGCCGATATGTAGATTTAAAGGAAGTTTGTAATATGGTTATGAATGTGATCTTCTAAACGAACATTGTTAACTATCATTCCTATTTTTATGTACTTTATGATATTCAAGAAATTCTTTTTTAAAATGCAAATTATTTTAAATAGAAAGTTCTTTCAAACCGTTGGAATAATTGAGATAATTGTAGAATTGTTGAATTAAGCAAGCGTTTTTAGTTTGTGAAAAGTAGCATGTGAATTTGTAAATTAGGTATTTCTAAAAAAAAAGAAAAACTCTGGCATGAGGATTCTTTTAAATTCTAGTAAATTTTATGTGTTTTTGAGTGTATCGTAGGGCGGATTTGCTGCGGTCTCAAAATAGTAAACGCCCTCGCGTTGCGTCAACTGCTTCATTGATAATGCGACCAAATCACCGCCCATATGAAGACGCTGTCTCGTTGGTTGCGTGCAGCGCTTGTAGCGTGTCAACTCCTGCCAGGCAGTGGGCAGACAACCTTTGGCCTCGAAGGCAGCACCCACCGCCTCCAGGCTCTCCTTGAAGAGCGCAAAGGCACGCCAGTGGCTGCACTCGTGCCAGAAGCAGCCCGGTTGCTGGCTGCCCCAATTGGCATAGAAATCTACATGGCCCAGCGGGCGATCGAAGCCGTAGCTGCCGACGCTCGTGTGTAGCACCTCCACATAGTCCGCATCCCGCTTGTCCAATCGCTCTCTCTCCTGTGCGTAACGGAAGAAGGGCAGTGCCGGATCTAGGGCACGAATCACACGCACGCGACCCGTCAGCACGTGCTTCGAGGCAAGACCAGCCACATGGGCGCCCATGCTGAAGCCAATCAGCTGTAGATCCTCAAACTGCATGCCCGCCTCCTTGTGCAGAAAGTCCAGAAACTTGGCCAGAACTTGACCCACAGGCTTCACCCTATAACTGGCTGTTATATAGTCCGCGATTGCACCACGTCCCCAGTCCACGGTGAATATGTTGTAATTGCCATCGCCCAGACTCAAATAAGCCGGCACCAAATAACTATAAACATTCGCATGTGCATTGCCCAGCCAACCATGTATAATAATGCTGCGAAAGGTAGAATTTTTATAATAATTATTCAAGCTTAAGCTAAAGTCTATAACAAATAAATAAAAGGAAAAGAACATAACATTTGTAGTTGATGCAATGGTTTCCTTGGAAAGCATGTTATAAAAAGAAGAAACTTGAAAATATTGCAAGATATTTGTATGAAAAATAACTAGATAAAATGAGAAATATATTTTAGTTTCGATTAGAACTAAAAACAAAAAAGCATCAAAGCATCAAACTTGTATAATTCAATTCAATCAAGACATGCTGTCAGAATGCGATACTTCCTTTACGTAATTCATTAATAACTTACCGCGTGGGATTGAAGGGATTGAAGCGGGACTGTCGCAACGAGAGGGCATCATAGAGCCGCACTGTTTGTGTGGTCATCTGCATGGCTGTAGGCCACCTTACCTCATTCGCATTGAGGCCAAATGCAGCACTCAGCGTATTGCCAACGACTTGCTGCAATAGTCGATTACCACTCGACAAGGACGGCCTATTCATTGGAGGATGGCCACTGCACGAGTGCAGTTGAAAGTATGTCTGTCGTTCGGCATTGTACAGTAAATTGTAGTCCTGCAATCGCAATAGTTGCTCATCGCCAACCATTTGGCCAGCGCTGCTGCTGCTGTTATTATTATTGCCATCGTTGTTGGTGTTGTTGTCAAAATTATGCCTTTCCGATATTGGCAGCGCATTGGGGCTCATTAGGCCAACGCCGACGTTGACGCCCTCGTCGCCGGCCATTACATTATGTATATCAAGTCTGTCCTTGTCGTCCTGCCTATTACAATTGGGTTGTTGCAGTTGTTGCCGTTGTTGCCAATGCTTTTCCTCATCTTCAGTTGCCCTCATCATCATCATCATGGCACTTTCCACTTCATTTGTCACTTTTACTTGCACTGCGGGTATCTGCTTTCCACTGGCCCCTATCACTTGTATCTCCTCCTTTATGACATCCTCCTCCACCCGCAATTGATTGTTGTATGTATCGACAACCTGCTGTGCTCTGTAATCAGCATTGGAGTGGTTTGACTCATCCATCTCCTGCTGCATGGATTCATGTTGTAGTCCGCCTCTAGATTTGGCCTTTTGCAGTTTTGCTGCAGTGTTCCATAAACAAACTGGCAAAATGAAAGTGCATTAGACGAAACTGGAGCAATTTGCAAATCCCAATAGCTGATGATCGAGATAATCACCTGACTGGCAAATGAACAGCAGCCAAAGCAGTCGCATTTTCCTTTGCATGTCTTGTATACATAAATACTTTTCTTTTTATTCACATACTCGTCGTCGCATCTGTTCTTTTAATAATCGCGCAACCAGCTCTGTCGAACTCTGCTTAACAACTGACTGTAATCGTATTGTGGCTCTTTTTGTGGCTCTCTTTTAGCCAAAAAGTTATTAATATGCAGGAATTCACACACTTTTTAGTTGAGTTGCCGTCATAATTCTCAGTTGATTATATGCTTAACAAGCAATAATTGTTGACGACTTCCCCCTGACTAAATAAATATACCGTTCACTATCGACCAGCTCATTAGCTGCTAATCGCTTCAGTCAATAAAAGTACGTTTCTTGTAAATCGTGCAGACTCTTCCGTCTCTTCAGTCTTCTGCCAATGAATAAGTTTTTATTTTTATTATATTTTTTTTTGGCTACATCGGCAGTACTTAATACATTTTGGGCACATTTTTGGGATAGGTCAATGTACGAGAACGTGTTTAAAATATGTCAGCTGTAAAGCTGTGAAAGCTTTTTAGTTTGATGCGGGTTTAGTTTTGTGCAATTCAAGGGAAAATGTACAGAATAAATAAATCAAATGAAAATGCTTATATTGTATAAAATAAAATATAATTCAAATCATAAATATAAAATGTTGACTGGTTATTTAAGTATACTTTTTTTTTTGTAATTTATATTTGCATATTTATGCATTTACCTTTTCTTACCGAAGTTCATTTTTAATATCACAAAACGAAAGATTATCTTAAAATATAAACGCATTATTCTGACACTTTAATTTGCCATGTTCTTGTTTAATAAACCATTTGAAAGTTAACGCCCTTTCCGAAATGTATTCCAATCAATCTTAATATATTCTCTGATTATGTTACAGGTAAGTTCACACATGCCATATACAAATATGACGACATGCGATGTGGAAAAAAATAACAATATCAAAGCCATACCAAGTCAACATTTTAACGATATCCGACGCATGTGCATTTCCTGCGGCTGAATTCGTGTGGAGGGTGGCAAAGCAAAGCAACTTAAGAGAAAAGCAACGAAGGAAAACAATGTGCATTTTTTACTATCGCTGATCGCATAAAAACAATTCGTGACGAAAACAAAAAGAAAAAATCGTGATAAAACAAGCGCGCACCATCCTCAAGGTAACAAAGCATAAAATTTAACCAATGAATAAAAAAAATGTATATATATATTTGTGAATATAATATCGTGTATAGGTGAGAAACCCTTCGGTATCCTTGCATCGCCTTCTTTATCTCTGCAAGTAGCGAATCCAATCCTTGAAAAATGAGCTTCTCAAGTGCACACTTGACAATTTTGCTGCATAGATAACACATTTTATTGAATGTGTTGCGCAATATACTTGGCCCCCTGTATATTATAATTTTCAAAAAAGACGACTTCACTTCTTTTCTGTATGAGTTGCTTGCTGATGGCTCAGCAGAATGCGATAGGCGGCAAGTTCAATGTGCAAGGCTTGTGCGACTTTTCAGATAGAGATGAACGTGTCTGTTGACAAATTGACGCGGAAATATCTTCTCGTTATACTGCCCGCAAGAAATGAATTATAAAATATACACTGTATATATCTATCGATTGAATATAGTTTATTATTCATTTATTTAATTTAAACTATGTTATCGATTTTGATTCAAATTCAAATATATTGTGTGAAGCCGTGTCACGACACGTGCTCAACCCTAAACTGAGTATTGTTGTTTTGTGCTGTGGCAGCATGCAACGCTGAGCGTTATTTATGTTGCTGTTATTGTTGCTGTAATGCAACACTCAGACAGGATTTGTGGCAAACAATGCGCGTTTGCTATAATCGATTAAAAAGCGCCTGAAAATGAACAACAGGCAACAGGAGACGGGCAACAGGAGACAGGAGACAGTGCCCGCAGGCAGGCAGGCCTTAAAACACTGTGTGTCTGTGTGTGTGTGTGTATCTAAAGCTGGAGCTGGGGGTCAGCGTTCGCTTTGTTTGCTATCTGCTTATACTCGGCAATAGCTGCAAGCTCAAAAATGTCACTCGAGTGACTTTTATTACATTGCGTCCCATTCCTCCCCCATCCAAGTGTCTCCCACCAGCCACAGAAAACCAGCCTATGAGTATGCTGCTGATTGTTCCACACCCCAGCGAAGAGCTGGACTATTTGCCCGCAAAATACTTGAGCCAAGTCTTGGTGTCAGCATTTACCAGACAAGTACCTCCATATAAAGGGCGGGCGGGGTGAGGCAGGGTCTCGGGATTCGGGTCTTCCACTATGCGACTGAAGCATTTCTCAAGCGCCACTTCACTTTTGCATCCTGCATCTTTGAGCAGGATGCGTTTATGCTCGTACAGCGACCACTTGCCTTAGCGCTAAGCGCTGACTCAGCCGTTGTTGTTGTTGTTGTTATTGTTATTGCTCTTAGTGGAACTATGTAAACAATAAGCACACATAACTGAATTGGGTACACCAGTTTTGGCCAAAACTGCGATAGAAATTGCTTACATATGCTATTTGGATTAAACTGACTGCTCTTGAGTTCAATTCAGCTTGTTGTGCAGATTTTGTGATACATATAAGATGTGAATAGCTCTCACTCTCTCTCACTCTCTCTCTCTCTCTCTCTCTCTCTCTCTCTTCCTGAACTTGGCTTTCGCTTAGACTAGCAAAAAAAAAAAGTGCTACTATCTAAATAATAAGATATAATAATAATATATACTCAATACTATATGCATGGTTAAATGCAACAGTTTCACGCCATGTAAACAAATACCTGATTTAATATGCATGCCAAATAAGCATTCAAAATTTTCAAATTTCCCATAAAAAAAATCACTGCTGTTGCACTGCTTTATGGCATGTAAACTGCTTGAAGTCGCAGAACTTAGATGAGTACACTTTATTTTTTATGGTAGCTAAAACTGCTTGCAGACAGGATGACAAGGATGAAGCAGTTGTAAGCTGCACCGAAAGCTGTATAAAAATGCACAGGATAAGTTGCAGCCAGCGGCAGAGCTTAAAGCTCTCCAGTGAGCTTATTTGCTGTTATTGTCCGATTTGGTTCATTTTCATAAGCTTTTAGAAAACATTTTTGTCGCTCGACTGACCCACTTCAATGCCAAAGCTAAACGGCCAAATTATATATATTTCTGACAGCTTACACATGAACTTAACTTTTATTTTCTTTACGACACCCAACAACCCTTTTGCTCGTTAGCAAATTTGGCATGTATACGTATGAGAGACTGGACTCTGGCCATATTAAATTCAATTACGCGTCGAAAGGCTCAGGGTCGAGTTATCCACCCAACTCCCCCAAATAAAAAAGTTTAAAATTAGTTGCGAGGAGTTTCTCGCAATAGGCTTGTCAAAATGCCAACCAGCCCTCTATTTATAAATAAATAATCATTAAACTTGGGGCAGTTAACTTTTAACCAGTGTATGTGTATCCACTTTTGTTAGTCCTGCTAGTCCACATTTCCGGCAAAGTTCTTTAGCTACCGAGACTACTGTATGGAAACCCAACAGGCTTAGGACACAATAGAATATTACGTCGATTTGCATGTCAATGAGCTGCTGCTGGTGCTCAAATGTCCTTGCTGAGGACGTACACACACACACACACACACACGTGTCGTACAACTTATATGCTTGTGAAATTTGAGCATCACCTTTGTCACACCTTTTAATTAACGGAATTACGTGCAGCTCGGAATCCTGCTGATGCTTTCTCTGCGATATTTAAATGATAAGCCCCAAATATGTGTGTGTGTGTGTAGCAGCTGCCATTTACTACTTTTGGACACACGTCGCTCATTTCCGAGTTGCTCAAATGCAGTCCTTGCCACTTGCCTGAACTCATCCTGTTCTTGTTGTCCTTTTTATGCACTTCCAAGCACTTAATAAGCTTACAAAACCACCGACAATTTGCATAAGGACTTGCGGGGTGTGACTGATGCGGACACACCTGCACTTACCTTAACCCTTGAGTTTTCCATCTATTTACACCCGTCACACACACAAACAGACGCACACACACCGACAGACAGACAAGATAGACAGACAGACAGACACACACACACGCACTTACGCACTCACACACCCACAAGGATTTACGTCATGTCTGCCATCCGTTTGCCTAGGCCATCCTGTGTGTCATATGTGCATTACCATACATATAAGCATATATATTTATATATATATATGTATATATATTGGATTGTGTTTGTGTGTGTGTGTGTGCCGACACCAGCCATAACGATTAGCCTTCTTTTCTTGTTGTTGCTATTTTTAGGTCAACGCAATTTTCACACTTTTGTTTTTTTTTTCTTTTATTAACATCTGACACCTTTAATTAATCAGCAATTTGTTAAAGGAAGCCGGCCGGAAGAATCAGTTTATTAAATGATCATTTTCAATAAGTAAATAAAGTTATTTAGTTAAGATGTGCGTGACAGTTTTTATTAGAATAGTTTGGACCTATAAAGATATAGAGTATAGCTTAAACATATTCATATATGTGTGATACTAACTTAATTTAAATTAAATTAACGTCTGTTGTATACAAATGTGGTTTGAAATGTAGATAATTTAGTGATAAGTGTTATTCTTAGATCATGATACCACATTCTTTTTTTAATTAAAAAACATGTTGGTTGGAAATGGATTATAATGAATTTAAAAACGTCAAACGTCAAAGCTGAAAGTTTTACGTACACATTTTACGTACACGTAAAAGTTATCCACTTGCCTAGAAATAATGAATTTATGTGTCGCTCCAAATAAGTTAGCAAATTAAGTTAGTTGGCTAACAATTTAGTCACTACTCATGCCTATGCTCAACATGCTGTGATACTTGAGTAGATTATTGCGCATACTATTTCACAGAAACATTTCTGATTAGCATATCTCAGTGGCGCTGGATTTAGTTGTTTAGTGTTTCTGGTTCTCTTATACTAGCGAACATACCGCAAAGCTGCATAAAACAGAAACCACTTGAGTGCAATGCATATTAAATTGCATTTCGACCACAAGCAGCCTCCACACAACACAAAGCAATAACGAACTGAGTCCAACAACCCACTCAACTAGACATGCAGCCACAAAACGATACCACTCGTGGGCACACCCACACACTCAAACACACACATACACTCACACACATACACACACACACACACACTCACACACATAAACACACAGAAAACCACAGCCCGGCGGGAAGCTTGTTGAAACAATTAGGCTACCTCAAGCATAGTTAAGCGTTGTCAATTTGATAAGCACAACAAACTCTTAACCAATTTAGAAGTATTTAGGTACCGGTACTTGACATACACTGACACACACTCGCACACATTCACACACATTCACACACATTCACACACACACACACACACACACTTCACATCCTTTTGATCCTTTTGTGCATTTCCAAAAAAGCGGAACTGAACTCCTACCAGATTCTCCGACTAGGACAATGAGCTTGTAAATGATAATCAGCATCATCAACTTTGGCAACATAATCAGCAAGCAGTACAAGCAACCCCTAAGCAGATGATACAAAGTCCAAAGCTGATGTTGCCACTGCTGCTGCAACGCTCTGCATTCAATCTCATTTTTCAGCTGGATCTCAATTCGTTTGTGTTGTTCTCGCTGCTGCCAAAAAATCTCTTTGTCATTCTGCTCTTGGAATATGTTATATATGTATATATATAAGCCCAGTTCTTTTTTTTTGGGTTATATGCGCCTTGCCCTCACGCCCTTAATGCGCTGCGTCGCATTTATATATGTTTTTAGGGGTTGCTTTTTTCTTTCATTTCCTCGTGTTTCTTTATTTCCCTTGTTTTTTTTGGCATTGCAGTCGCAGCAGCCCAGGACTCTGATGCCGGACACACCACACAGCTATACTTATACATATACTTATACCTATACATATACAGATGTATGTACCGCGAACCCGGCATTTTTCGCCTGGTAACATTTTGGCAATTTAAACACCCCAACCCTAACCAACCCCCCCACCCCCAACTGCTCGCTTTGGCTAGCTTGTGGGTGTGGTCGCGCCCAAAATTTCTGAAATGCAGCCGAGCATGTGCACAGATTTCATTTTGGTTATTTTATATATATATAATAAAATATACGCATATATATATATTGTGGGGTTACTTGTCGAGTTGTTGAAAGTTTTTCACAATTTAAGGAATTTGGTTTAAAAGTGTAATTAAATAATTTAGCTGTCTTGTTTCAGTTTCCAAAACGTTTCCCGCACAGCTTTTGTCTATACTCTATCACCTTGGCGCGCTCTCTCTCTCTCTCTCTAGCCCTCTTTCTCTCACTCTCTCCCTCTTTCTCTCTCTTACGCTCTATCTCTCGCTTCCGCCCACTGGCTCGCTTGTGGGTCTTTCTCTCATCTCTGCTCTCTGTTGCTATCCCTGTCTTTGTGTGTGTGTGAGTGTGTTTGTTTCTCAGGCCTAGCTGCTGATTTGCAGCATCCTGCTTATCCATTTGGTCTTGCTAACAAATACACACACACGCACACACAGAGACTCACACATAGAACTCGCTGTGAGTGTGCGTGAGTGTATAGAGTTTTGCCTGTGCTTTTAGCTTTGAATTAAAAATGGAAAATTGATTTTTCCGGTCTCTTCGCATATGCATACACACACACACACATACACACGCACACAAAGTGGCACACGCACACGCACACACGCATGCTTGCATATTTGATGTGTGTGTTTTGTATTTTGCCTGTATGCCGCATAGTTTTTTGACACGAGGATTTTCTTGTACTCGAAGAACTCTTTGCTTCTCTGCTTCTCGGCTTTTCGGCTTCTCGCTTCTGGCTACTCGCTTTTTAGTTGCTAGCAACGCTCAACAATGTTAATGCCCCGGCTCAGCAGTACCAATTGCTTAATTAACAATACTGCTGTGACAGGACAATATCACTGGCAAGCGCAACGATTTATATACATATGCATACATTTATCCAAGTATCCAAAATCTGTATACATTTCATGATGACCTCTCACTTTGTTGCACACAGATCTATCCCAAAAATTGTACAGGTTTCCTGCTTGATTTCTTTTCTTTTTGCATGGCATTTTAATTCTTTTCTCTATTTTTATTATATTTTCTCAATTTTTTTTGTCGTTGGATATCTGGTGGAGAACGGTCCGTCATCGAGCCGGAGAAGAAATTGCACGTACGAAAACCCAAAGTTGACTGAAAGGCAGTAAAGGAAACGACCGCTTTAGCTGTCGTCACCACGCACCAATTTTTTCGAGGGTTGCGCGCGCATTCCAATTGCGAAAAACTCTCCCCCAAATGTTTGCTGTTGTTGTTGATGACGACAGGGGTTGTTGGGTTGTTCGCTCCTCAGTTTGTTAGCCGGGCTAAGCTTAGCGCTCTCTCTCTCTCTTCACATCTCTTTCTCGCTCTCTCTCTCTCTCTCTCTCTCTCTCACTCTCACTCTCTCTCTCTTTCTCTGTCGGTGATATATATTAATAGTCCCACTTGTGAATTTTTCTACATTACATAGTCGATTTTTTCTCGCTGTGTATCGTGTATGCTCGGCGCATCGGGGGTGGTTTTCCAGTTTTATAACGTTCGTCATTTCCAGGCTCCCATCACCCTGACACCCCCCCCCCCCACACACACACACACCACCCGCTCTACATGATATATAGACATATTCCAAGCGACTTTGTCGTTTTCGTCTTTCTTGTTTTTGTTGAATTTATGCGTTGTTGTTCGACGTGCACTTTGCGAGCACTGCAAGTGCTAGGCAGCAGCAACCCCCGCCAACCCTCTTATCAACCACCATCAGCCCATCAGCCCACCTACCACCACCCCCTCACACTACACTCTCCCACTCCCACTCCCTCTGCCTCTGCCTCTGCCTCTTTTCCAGCATGAAAATCAAATGTAAAAACAATAAAGTTGTTCCATATGCTGCTTTTAGGGCAGATGAGAGAGAGAGAGAGGGTAATAGCAGCTGCCCCCCCCCCCCCCCCCCCAATTCTCTCTGTAACCGTTCCTCCCTCTCTTGTTTTTTATTTCGTATACATTTTGATGGCGGTTTACTGAATGAAATTGCAGACCCCTTACTTTTGTATCTACATAACTTTTAGCGCCGCATTTTCGCCTGTTTTCATGCGCATTGTGGCCCAAAGGAGACTGCGATTATGATTGCAATTGCAGGAGGGGCAGGCAGGCGGGTGGGTCAGGTGAAGTACAGTCGGGTGGGTGGAAATTTGGCAGATTCAAGCAATTTGCTTAGAGGCATTTCAAGTATGCAATCGTAGCTGTTGGGCGCCGACTTAGTTGTCATTTAAAATGCAGTTGCAATTTGTCGATTTGAACTGATTATGCAGCTCCAAATGTGTGGTGGGTGTTGTGGGAATGTGTAATGTGACGGAATAATCGCAAATCGGATTCCAATTGTCAGCACAAGGGTAAACGCTGATCAAAGCCTTTGGCTTGTTTAGTGAGTAATAACCGCGCTTAACAACAAGTAGGGGGAGACAAGTTCTCTAATGGTTTCAAATTTAATACGCGAAGCGTTGAATGCAAATCGAATTTGTTTACTAATTACCATATCACAAAAAGTGTTAAACTAATCCAAGGCAAAAATAGAACAACCTCCTCTATTAATTTAAGTTAAATGATTTTGGAAAACTTTAATGTATTTCATTCTTGCAACCCTTCTCCAGCTATTGTGATACATTAGCTGATCTTAAGCCTAGTTAATTTATTCATTTAATGTCAACTAAAGTCAGTCGACACAAAAAGACAATCAGTAAAAAAATTTAATTAAATTAATTTTGAAATAAAATTTAATATTAAATATAAAAAAAATCAAATTATAAAAATAAGAATTGGGAAAAACCCAATCAGACCAAAAAAAAATAATAATTAGGATGCATGCGAAATAGTTATTCACGAGATAGGACGTTTAGACATTCCTTCATTTTGATTCTAATAAGTTTTGTTATTGAATTTATCAAAGTCAAAAATGTATATGCGAATCAGAAAACAATCTGTTTAATTTGCAACGCAATCAGAACTTTATAAATTAAATACCGACTAAAACTCAAAACAACTGTAAAACTATTCAATCTGTTAGACACTTACTTCCGGTTTCACCTTGCAGCTATCTCTGTCTCTCTCTCGCTCTCTCTCTCTCTCTCTCCCTCTGTGTTCCTCTCTTCTTATCATTCTGCTCATTCTTTCAGCTCGGGACGAAATAACTTTTGATGAAGCTATTGCATTGTGTGTTTGTGTGTGCGTGTGTGTGTGTATGTTCGTGCGTGCGTGTGTTTGTCTGTGTGTGTGTTTTGTTTTGGTCTGCGTTGTATTTGCCAACATATTTTTGTGGCAAAGTAAAATGTATAAAGCATAACATAGCATAACAAACACATCACAGAACATCACACATACGCAGCGTGCGCCCGCAGGCAACAGCTTGTCATTTCCATTGCAGCTGCTGCTGCTGCTGTCGTCCTTTCGTTATTTTTCCGTCATATTATTGTTCTGGCAATACCTTTTGTGTGTGTGTTCGCTTGCCGGCAAAAATTTAAATATGTATTTGCCCCTCATTTCTCTGAGCGGATTTACTATGCATGTTCTACTTCAGTTTTTTGTTTTTCTTGTAACCATAATTTTTCATATGAAGTTTGCTATGTTTTATTTGACGCAATTAGGGAGTTTGTCGAGCGGTGGGTACTTGTGGTTTGTTGCTAAGACTGAGAAACACTTGTAATAAGTGCGCCTAATCGAATTAGAATTTAAGGCGCCGCCGCTGGTTGCTGCTGATGTCATCATTGCCTATTTGGTAGAACCATCATATAGGGTCGGTCACCTGATCCATCCGCTTTAGTGCCCTTTGCGCGCGTCACCCTCCACCTCCACCTCCACCTCCCACCCCCCCTCTCCCTTGTGCCATAACTAGCGAACGCGTCCTATAAATATTTTAGTACAAAACACTTTCTGGGTCAGTAGCAGCGGCCATAGAAATGGCTGCCTGCCTGCCCGTCTGCAGACACGCCCATTTATCCAAAAAAAAAAAAACAACACAAAAAAAAAAACCTGGCCAAGTTCAATAACCGTCGACTAGAAGGCGGACGAGGGCAGACAGGACACACCACTAAAAATTTTATGCAGCTGGTCTGCGCGTTGGCACATTATTGAATTATTTCGCAATCAATATTAATAAAATTAATATCCTTTTGGCATTATTTGCTCGCTCTTTCCTTCCTGTCTGCGACGCGCTGTCATCAAAAATCAATAACGCATTAGTTGCTGCGCTGCCAGCTTCGCTGCCTCGATTTGTTTTTGATTAAAACACATACACACAACACACACACACAGCACACACACATACAGCCGTGCACACCCTCTCCGCAGGAGGAAATCTGTCTAAATTTTGTGACGACCGCTTAGAGAGCAGGACATTTTAAAATTGCCCTGGCGCCCTTACATTTTTGTGGGATATTTTTGATGTTTATTCTTTTGTTTTGTATTTTATTTCTCCCGCTCGTTTGTGTGCACTGCGCAGCTGCATTGGAAGCAGGTGCCGACAGTTGACAGCAGCAGCAGCAGCAGTAGCAGCAACAGCAGCAGGCATAGAAAGTACAGCCGTTCGCGGAGGATACGCTTCGGCTGTGCGGACCCCCAAAAATGTAATTTTTAATTTGAATTTCGAAATATGCACTGCTTACATGTTTACTGCTTGCTTACTTGCTGTGCTGCTGCTTTTACAACTGTTTGTGTACACCGCTTGCTTATTGCGTAGCTATGATTCACAGTTCCTTTCAAACCTCAATAAATACAAGAAGTTTGAGTAGCTTGACTGCATTTCGCAAGGTTCTTTTCTTTTTGTATGTGATTGCTACCTTCCAAATAGGACGTCTCAAATTACTGTTCACGCTGTATACATCCTGTTCACATTATTTACAAAGAAAACACAAACTTGCATATCAATTTTATAATATATTCTCAAATCGAAAAACAAAAATTAAGTTCATTTCCATTATATCGATCATAAGTATTATGAATTATTTATAGCTCTTCTTGATCGATGCATCCCTATTTTTTGTTCTTTTTCTTCTCTTCTCCTGCATAGTCAGCTGCAATTAGTGTATCCACAGAAAATAATTTGGATTTTTATCAAAAGTTGATATTCAAAGGTTATATGAATTTTATGCTTCTCTCCTACTGAATGAAATATGGCTAAACTGCTAAAATTAGGCCAAGAAAACCAAGACCCGCAACACAATGAACTGCGAGTACCTTTCGGTTCAGTCCCGTGTTTTCTATTTCTTGTTCTTTGTTAAAACTCATTTTGCACACTGTAAGCAAATTTTGCATATGTATTGAATGAATTTCAATTTCGAATGCGAAATTTTCAACGCCTCCAGGTCAAAATAGTAAAAGAGAACTCAGCTGACAGCATATATATGCATGCAGCTGGTATCGGCTGGCATTATATATTCCTAATTCCTTAGGTATCACAACAGAGAAGCATTAAATTCTTAGTTAATGGTGGTGGAAGCGCTGAAAATTCGAAACATCTTCAATATAATACTTACACGGTCCGTTAACGTCACCCTGAAGTGCGTCCACTAGCCCCGGTGGATTCTCATATTTTTGATTAATTACCAGGAACTGTAAATAAATATATATTTATATATTATACATGAGATCTGCTGGGACTTACCTTGCGTTGTGGCACCTTGTATCCTACCCGTGTCTCAATAAAATCACAGGCCGCTGAGTTTTTAGTGTAGTAAACATCATCACGAGTCACCGCCAGGCGCATTGTTCCAAGAACTTCTAAGGCCAATCCAATTGCACAAATAATCACAACTGGCAGAGCCTGGAAAATGAGAGATAACCACTTAGAAAATAGATAATAATATTAAAAAATTAAAATAAAACAGTATAAAATATAATTGGGATTCAACTAAATCAATGCAATGAATATATATGTTTATTTATTTACAAATATCCGGAATAGAAGTTTATTTTGAATCTGATGGCTCTTTATTTGCACAAGCCCATTCCATCAGTGGCTGTTTTTTTGAGCAAGTGTTTCGCACTTAAAAATACCACTTGAAATCCTCTTTCAAGTGGTGCTTACTTCAAAAATCTTTGTAGCAGTTGATGTGATTAACACATGTGCTTAACAACACTGCGGCATACTTTGCAACACTACGTCGCCTTTTGCAACGAAATCCTGTCTTACTACCTGACAACCCTCTGTTCTGCCTTGAGCGCAGGGCAACCCCAGGCACATCAATACATATGCATATATGTTTGCGTGTGTTTGTGCGTGTGTGTGTTGGCATATGTGACAGCTGTCTTTGCTTATTCTGCTGCTCCTCTCTGTCTCTATCTCTCTCCTTCTCTTTTTCTGTGTGTGCCGCTGCGCACGCTCATTCGTTGAAATTTAGTTTTTTTTTTTTAGATTTGGTGCGCTCTCTTGCACACATCCTGCAGCGACGCATTCCGAATTCAACAGTCGAGCTGCGCAGAGCAAGAAAAAAACAAACGCTTGTCAAATATATTACGTGTAGATTCTACTAAATTGACATACTATTTTCGCAGTCATTAAATTGTTTGGCGTATTTCGTGCTGTGCAGACATTTGCATTAATTTATGTGCTTGTTAAATACAAATAATAAACAACAAAAAAAACCACTAAGCCCTATTGCCATTGGCAACAAAAACAAATCGCGCAACGAGACAAGAAGTTAGAAAGACCTAACAAAAAAAAATATAAAACGTCAAAACGAAAAATATCGAATAAAGAGAAAAAAAAATCGAAAAATCATTAAATATACAATTTTAAATAAAAATTCACACGGCCTTCAAAATTCAGCTAAAACAGGAAATGCACGCGCTTAAAGAGGGCGCCACAATGTTGCAATCGCAATCGCAGCCGCAACACGAGGACTTAGTACTAAGCGCCACTGATAAATATTTCTTTAATGCCCATCACAGCAATCCGATTGATAATGCTGCCGCTGCCGCAGCTGCAGCCGCCGCTGGCCTAATCGATCCGCATCACAATCGTGAGCTGCACAATGCACTCGTTGCCTCCATAGCCAATAGCAATGTGGCTGCCATTAACGGTACATTGACTACAGCGGCAGTACTAAAAAGTGCCGCAGCTGCCCAGGCACAGGCTCAGGCTCAGGTGCAGCAACAGCAGCAGCAGACACAACAGCAAACTGCTGCCGGACAAACACCCCCAACAGCAGCTGTACAGCAGGATCAAGACCAGCAGCAGCAGCAGCAGCAGCAACAACAACAACAGCAGCAGCAAGCAGCACAACAACAGGCAGCCGCACAGCAGGCTGCTTTGGCGCTGCTTAAGGTGGAGAATGTGAATGCTGTCGCTCAGAATGGCAACGCTGCCAATTTGAGCATTAAGAGCAGCTCGTCGGGTCGCTCGACGCCCAGCAACAGTGGCGGCAGTATGTCAGATCCGGCACCGGGCAAACTCTTCGTTGGCGGCCTCAGCTGGCAGACATCGTCGGAGAAGCTTAAGGAATACTTCAATATGTTTGGCACCGTCACCGATGTGCTCATCATGAAGGATCCGGTAACACAGGTAAGTCGAATGTAGTCTAGTCTATGCCTAATATTATTGCCATATACTACTCCTTGTGTTATCTCTTTTGCCATTTCCAATTTCTTCACCTTTTCTTTCTCTCTGTTCGTTCGGGGGTCTCACTACTCTTATCTGTTGTTTGTTTGCGTTTCTCTGTTTTTGGTCTTGGAGATTTTTACAGCTTCGCTCAGATTGTCTGTTTGCTCGCTCTCTCCCTTCCATATCTCTGTCTCTCTCTCATCACTGCTTATCTCATTTTCTCACCTTTATTATTCGGCGCAGCTGCAGTTTCTCTGCCGAGTGCCGCTGCGACAACAACAGCAAAAACAAAAACAACAGCAACAGAATGATAATGTGTGATTTACTACTGTTGTTGGCCGTCTTTTGTCTGACTGTGTCCACCGTCCGTCGTCCACGACTTCCTTCATTTTTGCATCTTTCACATTATTTATTGGTTTCTGTCTGGTTTAGAATTACAGTTTTCGCTACGTGCCAAACAAAAGACTTAAAGGCGACCACCAGCCAACAATAAAAAAAAAACAGAAGAAGATGGCGAAAAGAAATCCAGGCAACAGGGCATATTATATTATTGGTAAATCAGGTTTCAACTTTCGCATAATTAATATGTAATGTCATGAAGAGTACAGGGATGGAAAATTTATATCGAGTGTATCAGCTTTACATATTGCTCATAAAATTATGAAAAAGTTGAATAGCTTATTTATTTCGGCTTAAGCTATGCCAAACTTTATTACTATTTGAAATATTAAATAAAGTGCTCTCACAATTATCGCCCCAGCACTGTTAATTTATAGCTGAAGTCAAGCTTTGGGCATAGCTTAATGTAGTTTTTCAGAAATATTTGAATTTACAGTGGCGTCTTGGTATATTGGCAACACACGCACATGCGCAGCGGATGTTGGATTTTAAGCATGCGTATTAAACAATTTGTCCGCTTAATAAACGCACAATCAACCAACTCCAATGCATACAAACATTTACTGCTGTTGTTGGTGTTGTTGTTTTTTTTGTCGGAACAGTTGCAGGGGCAGGCGCTCGTGCTCTGCTCTGTTGGTTGGGCTTAGGCCATTAAAAATAGCAGCTGCCGTTTACGACGAGTCCTGTGCGCGCAGCTGTTTGTTGGCTCCCCTCAAATGGATTTGCTTCGGCACAAGACAATGGCAACCAACCTGGCCCCGAGTCCTTAGGGTAGTTTTTCGATCTCTGCTGTGCGCAATTGCGCAATTACGGGCAAAAACAACTACAGTCGACGAAGGTAGTAAAAAGAATTCAAATGTGAACTGAAAACTAAAATGGAACTGTTTTTATTCGCAACCAACCGATCCTAACGGGGTTGTCTCGTTGTCCTTCCACAGGAGATACACAGACAAACGCAAGCAAACATTCTGCCCTTTTATATAAAGTATATTTTTAACTATACACAAGCCACAAGACCCACACACACACACACTCACACACACACACATACACATACACATACACATACACATACACACACACACACACACACACACATATATATACACACATACAATGCACACCTTTTGTTGTGCTCCAAGAAACTATGAAAACCAATACAGGAAAAAAAAAAAACGAAAAAAACTGGTTTACCAACTGCTGCGCAGCTCGCACACCTCCATGAGAGGAGTGTATGTGTGTGTGTGTTGTTGTGTCCTGCTTTATAGGTAAAGAACATCCCAGTACAACTAGTTTTAAGCATAGGATCCACACACAGTCTTAGCCTAGCTACGTAGTTGAATTACGAAAAAAACAAAAAAAAAAAAAGTATAGATATATGTATGCAATAATACTATAATTAATATAAAAAAAAAGAACAAATATATATACAAATATATATACATATACTTGAAAAGTGACGAAATGTGGAGAACCAACAACTGGCTACATAAATTGGAACTGGCAATGAGAACTTTGACGCGTGCGCAGTCCCAGCTGTTGTCGCAGGAGCCAAAGGAATTGAAGATGCTATCTCTTTAACGAAGTCTTAGGTACATGTCAAACAAACAAAAAAATAAAAAATAAAAGAACGCCAAAACAAAACAAAATACGTATTTAATTGTATAAAAACAAGTTTAGCGTAAATATTCAGCTGGCGCATCGTACTCTCTATCTCTCGTAACTCTCGTATAACTCTGAGCAAAACTAAATATTAAAACATAATTATCGTATAATCGTATTCTAATTGAATGTACTCGTACTCGTATTGTGTACTTGATTATCTTAGCGTTTCTTACCCAAAAAATAAAAACAGCAAACAAATCCTAAACGCATACTTACAAAGTCTACTACTCACAATTTATACATATATTATAATATATATTTTCGATAAGCAAATGAAAAAAAGTGTCGCCTTAACACTAAGTACGAGTAACTTTTATATACTACTAGAGCAAATACTTATATAGAACAAATCTAGAGCCAATCTGTTTTATGAACCCTTAACTCTTGTACCAAATGAATTAAGAAACCAAATACGAAAATCCCTCTTAGCAGTAAGCTGTGATACATAACTTGATTTAGTTTCTTATCATATAGGTACTATTTAAACACACATCACATAATCTAAAAATATAAAATAAAAAAATATAATAAATATAGCCTTAGCATAGTTTTATACCACGTATTCTGTACTATTTTTAAGTTCCTTTATTTTTTGTATGTGTTTAGTTATTGCTTTATTATTTTCTTGGCATATATCTGATTAACATAATCTTTACATATTTTATTTCCTGGCGTTAGCTTTGTAGTTAATTAAAACCCTACTATAAAAATATGTACCGAGTATATCTATAATTTAGTTTTTTTTTGGTTTATGTTGTTAGTTTTTGTTGTACGATTGTTTTGAAGCGCAGCTACAGAAATGGAAAATTAATTAAATAAAATTAGTTATTCAAATTGTAAAGATAGTGGGACCATTAATTTTAGTCATATAAATATTATTGTTTATCATTCAAAGTTTTTATATCGCTCCAGAGTTTTTTCAACCCCTAAGTGTGCATAGCTAAAAGTTTTCCCGAAAATCCCCTCAATATTTTGTCAGTTATTAAGTGGTACAAAACTATTATAAATATGCCAACATATAGCATTATATTTTCGATTCAATTATTTGGGCTATATCAATAATTTGATCATCTCTGAAATGTTGTATAATAACAATCATCCTCGGCAAATCGAGGCGAATATATCCTTGCAGATTAATTAGTTTGTGAAAGTATCAAAAAGCATAATTATATCTATGTCAGGTTTTTGTCGTTAATTATTCTCGTCGTCGTTACATAAAATAGTAGATCGATAGTACTAGATGAAGAACTATAATATTTTAGCATAGACTAGCCTTCAGATAATCCACATATATATATGAACTTGTCTTTAGATAATCCTCTGCAAGGTTATAAAATCAATGCCATAGGCTTAAGTGATATGTTGTATTCCAAATTGTAAAAAAACTGTATATGTAAATCGTACCAGAATGTAAAGAAACCAAACCTAATCTTAAGCAACTTTGAATACATCCAACTCTCATGTTTTGTAAAGACAATATTGTAAAGTAATGATAATTTTAAGTACATATGTTCCCTTATAAACTAACCAGCAATTGTATGGGATGAGCCCAAATGCTATTCGTTAATATCCGTACTTAGGAGTAATATAATGATTCATCACACATATATCTATTTGTACTGGCATAGTAACTACGTTTGCTCCGTTCTTACACACTCTGTCGCTCTTTCTCTCTTTCTCTCTCTCTCTCTCTCTCTCTCTCTCTCTCTCTATAAATATTTGTATATCTATATATTAATATCTAACTGAATATTTATATAAGCCACATATATATAGACGAATTTACTATCGCATACTATATATACATATATACAATAAGCCTCATAAGTATCTTTGTGTTATTCGTTAAATATTATTTGAAAGAGGTGCAAAAGCTGATGTTGATACTCAAAATATTTGTGTATATACTTAGATCGGGATTATCTCATTGATGGACAAATTGAATAATTCTATTGTTCGATCGCAAACGTAGTTAGTTACAAGTTTTAGTTATTAGCTGAGCATATTTTTACCTATATATACGTACATGTATATGTGTATTTACTTCGTCAACATACTTTTTTTTTGTTACTTTCTTGTCGTTATTCACCTGAAGATACATCAAATGCGTAACAAGTGGCCATATTTATATAGGTATTACATGTTAGATAATTGCAATGGGTATTTGTGATTATAAATAGTACTCGAAAAGTATTCATTGCATATCTCTGATAAACATACAACTTTAAATCGGACAATTAATCTATATAAAAAATACTTTTGATTTATTTAAAAAATAATATATATTTGGTGACATCAATTTTTTGACCTGTTGATGGATTAATTCTTACTTTGTTGAACTTTTGCTAACGTTTCGTAGGAACATTTCCAATTATATTAACTTGCAATTAGCTGATCACTTTGCAAATTTAGATCTAAATATATATATATATATATATATATATATACTATAATACAATATACATATTTGTAAACGATGCCTCTAACCTCAAATTTGTGCGCTTACTAACTTAACTAAACTCTGTCTCTGTTTTTTGTCTTTCCGTCTCTCTCTCCCTCTCTCTCTCTCGATCCCGCTCTCGCTCTTTCTCTCTCCCACACTCTGATGTCACAACTTGCAGCGCAGTCGCGGCTTTGGCTTCATCACATTCCAAGATCCCTGCACCGTGGACAAGGTCCTCAAAGTGCCCATTCACACACTCGATGGCAAGAAGATCGATCCGAAGCATGCCACGCCCAAGAATCGACCACGTCAGGCCAATAAGACCAAAAAGATATTTGTTGGTGGCGTCTCGCAGGACACCTCCGCCGAGGAGGTTAAAGCATATTTCAGTCAATTTGGCGCCGTCGAGGAAACCGTAATGCTGATGGATCAGCAGACGAAACGTCATCGCGGATTTGGTTTCGTCACTTTCGAGAACGAGGATGTTGTGGATCGCGTCTGCGAGATTCACTTTCACACCATCAAGAACAAGAAGGTCGAGTGCAAGAAGGCACAACCCAAAGAGGCCGTCACACCCGCTGCCCAGCTCCTCCAAAAGCGCATCATGCTGGGCACTCTGGGCGTTCAACTGCCCACGGCACCGGGCCAATTGATTGGAGCACGCGGTGGCGGAGTCACTGCCATGAATCCATTGGCCATGCTTCAGACACCCACACAGCTGCTGCAGTCGCCAGCGGCTGCAGCTGCCGCACAGCAGGCGGCACTCATATCACAGAACCCATTTCAAGTACAAAACGCTGCCGCTGCTGCCACAATGGCCGCCAATCAGAGCAACTTTAGCAAGCTGCTTGCCTCATATCCGCAGACAGCGCTGCACAGCGTCAGGTGAGCTAACCAAATAAATTGCATCAAGCAAATTCACTTTGTTTGAATAGAAATAAATATTTAATATATATATGTATAAATATATTTAAGATTTATGATTTATATTAAGCTCTTCACTCTACACTTTTTAGATATGCCCCGTATACTATACCCGCCAGCGCTGCCACTGCCAATGCCGCATTGATGCAGGCGCATCAGACGGCACAGAATGCGGCCGCTGTGGCCGCCCATCAGCAGCAGCAGTCGCATAATGCGGCACACGCTCATGCTGCTGCCGCCGCTGGACTGCAGCATCAACATCATCAGCAGCAGCATCAGCAGCATCAACAGCATCACAATGCCGCCGCCGCTGTTGCAGCGGCTGCCTCCAATTCCGCTGCTGCCTCCCAGGCGCATTCAGCAGCCGCCGCTGCTGCGCTGGCTGCCAATGCGGCAAACAGTGCGGGCGCCAATCCACATTCCCTGGCGGCCCAACAAGCAGCCCTCGTTGCTGGCAATCCATTGAATGCGGCCGCTGCGGCTGCAGCAGCTGCTGGCAATCCGGCTGCTGCTGCATACCAGAACTATGCGCTGGCCAATGTGGATATGTCCAGCTTCCAGGGTGTCGACTGGAGCAGCATGTATGGCATGGGCATGTATGTCTAAGCAGTGCCAAACCCCTCCTCCTCCCCAACTCCCCCATCTCTATATCTCTCTTCTCTCTAATCATCTTTATCTTTGTAATTTGCATCCATATACATCATATATACAAACAAACACACACACACACATAAATCTCATGACTCAACGAAATTTGTTTTACCTTTATGGGTTAACTTAGTTCTTAGTTCCACCTGAATAAAAAAGCAAAGGAACACACACACACACAAACACACACACACATTCACATACATACACATGATATGAGTGCATATTAAGTATTATATTTAAGGCTCTCCCCACCACCCGCTAGAACCACTCGCGTTAAATAATAATACCAACAACAACAACAAATGATAAGCAATATAAGAAACAACAACAAAGAGAGCAGCCGGCGAGGCAACGCATACAAAAACAAAAATCATATAAATTTACTGAACAACAAAAAAAAATTAAACCAAAAAACAAAAATGAATGAAAAAATACTAAAATGAGAAACGAAAAAAAAAACAATTTAAAAAACCACCGATTGTGATTGCGTTTAATTGTAGCAGTTTATATAATTTTTAGTGCATAATAATAATAATATACCTAAAGCATAAAACCCTATTATATAACATTAAAAACATATTTATAAAAAGCATAACAAAATTAAAAGCTCATTGAACAAAGAAAAAAAAAAGCACGGCAAAAGCGAGAAAAGGAAAAGAACTAAAAACCATTTTGCTCAAGCCTCTCGTATTATAATAATAAAAATAATATATAAATATGTATAATAATCATTTAAACCCAACCCCACAAAAGAAAAAACAAACAAAAAAAAAAAGAACTATAAACATATTGAATATAAAAGCAGAGAAAAGAAGAAGAAAGAGAAAAAATCTTTAAAACAAAACACATCATTTAGTTATTTAATTTTTGAGCTCGAATTTAATTCACCCAGCATAGCAGTTAAACAGCGACACAGAGACAAGAGACCCAAATAACACACATCACACATACTATCACACACTCTCTCTTTACACACACACACACAGTTGTGCTAACTAAGCTCTCTTCTTTGTGCTTTATAATAAAACTGGCAAATTATAATAGAGCTGCGATATTTTTCCTTAATTTTGTTGTACTTTGTAAAATTAACAGAAACTCTCCACATAAGTACTTCCCCCACCTTTCCCCATCATGTATTTTATAATTCATTGCGATCCACATATAATATAATATATGTTAAGCCCCGAAATTAACTTAGTCGCTTTCTTATCTTCTATCATACATATGTATTTAAGGCGGCTCAAGCAGCGTACTAAGCGTGAAGTGAAGATTAAAAAGAACAATTTGCATATTTTTTCAAGCTTACGACCGTGCACTAAATTTTGTTTTTTTTTTAAATCAACCGCTCTCAACATATATCTCTACTCTGTATTAAAAACTTACACATTTTTTTGTAACTTGCTTAGACTTTATATATATATATATTTTTTTAGGTATTTGTTCTACTCATGCGTATACCTTAACACTCAGTTAAAACGTTAACTTGTGGTTATGGCATTAATGCGCACACACACACAAATACACACACACACACACAAATACACACACAAACATAATTCCCCCTCTGCCCCCTCTCTTAGTTTTAGTTATAATTTGTAATTGTTTAGATGTAGCATTTGCATTTGATTTATACACATAACAAAACAACAAATTACATACACTATACTACATACTACATACACTACACTACATACACTTCATAATATAATGATACAAAATAATACAAAAATAAAACAAAAGAAGAAGAAGCAGCCAGAGCGCCGTTGTATACTCTATAAACATTTGAATCGCTTGCATGTTTAAACTATAATTAATTAATTAATTTACTTAGTTATCATTTGAAAGTAATCATTTGCGTATGTATATATATAGTTAATATGTATGTGTTCACAACACACCACACCAATTATAAAACAAAACAAAAACAATTTGAAGTAATTTTTGTGTTTAATAAAACTGGTTTACAAAAAACAAAAACAAAAATGTTGCTAATGAATCGAGCAAAAAAAAAAATAAAAAAATTATAATTTGTGTTTTTTTATTATCATTTACTAGACCCGTATTTTAGTTTATTCATTTATATATATATATATTTTTTATAAATATAATTTTGACATATTATTTATTTTGTTGTACTTTCGTAAACGTTGTGCTCTTCTCCTCCACCTCTACTTATCATCAACAATGTGTAGCTGTTGTTTGTCGCATTTGCCACCAGGTGAAGATTGTTTTGTGTTCTTGTTTTTTAGTACTTATGTATTTGTTTGTGTCTGGTTGCATTTTGGAGGTGAGTATGTATGTTCTATGTATACCTGGGTATATCTAGTTCCGTATAACATGTTTGTATAGCAAACTTCACCCAAAACCCCTACCCCCAACCCTCAAACACATACAAAAACAAAAAATTAGAAAACAAAATAATACAAATTGATTTCGTCGCATATTTCGCATACCAAAGATATTTATATACATCATGCAAATCTATAACACATATTGCTGGGCTGAACTTTAGATGCGTAATGTTCAATAATTCTATTTAGCAAACAAAAAACAAATATACAAAACTAATTTAGTAATTTATTCCCTTAATTTATTTATTTGTTACTTATGCTTAAGAACTTTAACACACATTCCAAAAAGTTATTCGGTGCCATTCAAAACAAGTACTTATAATTATTATTTCACCACTCCTCCTCCCATACAAAAAGAAAAACACAATAATATATTGCTTAGATCTCAGCATTTTATATATATACCGAGCATAAGTTTGAATTTAGTCCCGAAAATTTGTATGCGTTTTCATGGCCTACAGTTGGTTAATTTACAATCATATTATTTTACACAAAAATCATTGTTATATATATTAAACATTCATTTATCTAAATATACGTAATATACAATTTATTTTTGATATAAATAATTTGAATAAGTTTATTGATATTTTAATGATTGCATATTATTCCATTTCTCATATGTACGCTTTCAACGCAAGAAGTTAAAATATGCTTTAGTACTTGCACTCCACTCGTACTCGTAGTCAAAAGTTTTGGAAACGTTTTCAACTGTTGATTTGTTTTCTAGTTTTTCATACATTTATCGAATTGTATGCTTCCAACATATTTTCAATGTTCTACTTGTGTACATTCTTTATTGTTTTTAAAAATCATGTTCAAAGTGATAAAAGTCGCCAAAAAAAATAAAAATTAGTTTTGTACTTGGTAAACCGTTGCAACAGTCTGAAAACTCAATTTGAAGAAATTAAAAAAAAAAAAAATATTCAAATTTGTCTAATGAAATGTTTTGATACCCTTAAAAAAGAATACTATGTAATCCCAAGTAGTAGCTTGCGAATTTTGATATATATACTTAGCAACAGAACATATATAGCGCTCTTTATATATATCGGTAAATATATACATATAATTTTTGATAAGAAAAAAAAACAACTATAGATATCTAATTGAATTGTTCAGTTTTTCGATTATATATATTCTTATCTCTTATTAATTTTGTGGTAGCGACATTTTTAAATAACTCATTACCAATACGACAAACAAATCAAATATATCGTCGGTTATATGACCAAATTTGCTGTAATATAAAACCATTATAACCAACCAACCACACACACACATACACTATAAATTAGTTGTGTTCTTTTCGTACTTGTAGGTTAAACTTATATAGTACTACATACATATTTAAAAAGCATGATGGAACATGTTCAAGTAGTCAATTGCGTAAAATTCTATATACATACAAACTATACTCTATATACAACAACTTTAAGAGAATGCAATAATCTCAAATTGCAATCCATATCATCTTCTCACAATATACTACGTAAAACTAAACAAATTCCCCCATTTATATAGCATTATATATACATACATGCATACATCATATGACAATAAGATCAACTGTGTTTCAGCATTCAAGTGTCAGTATTCGTAAACCAAATTACCTAAAAGCAGAAAAAAAAATATAAAAAAAGGAAAGAAAAGAAAAGAACAAAAAACAAACTGAAAAAATTATAATCAGAACTCTTAAAGATAGTTAATGTCAGACTTGGCAATCGATAGCTATTGTAATCTATATATATATATACTATGTGAGTATATTGTCTAGTTGGATAACGTTGATGTTCTTTCATTTACTCGGTATACAACAAAATGAAGCAAATATACATAACATATAGAACTAAAGTCAAGTGACAACTTTATAGATATTTACATGCATACAGCGATATTTAGCAAGACCGTGATATATTCAATTAGAGAAACAAAAACAAAAACAAAAAACCAAAAACACATACCTTTAAATATATTATATGTATATATCTATCTATTATATATATAAGACAGCGTCTCAAAATGTGGCAAAATACTTACTAAGAGTATGTAGAAGTAAAAAAAAAAAAAACATTTCATAACCCTAGGGTGCATCATGAACTGTTGTTGTGAAGCTACAAAACGCATATCACTTTGAAAGATTGACGACACACCAATAAATTTTTGACGAAAAATCATTCGTATTAAATTGAAAAGTGTCTTGTTCTTTGAGCAAAAATTTCTCTCGATCGATTCACAAAATACATACCTAAAGTCAAACGATTTTTGATATGCTTTTGTGAAGATTACGATTAAAAACAAAAAAAAACAATCGTAGTTGATTTGAGTGACTAATGAGGACCAACAGATTTTAGCCAAATTTGATCAGAACTCCGGTGATTTAAATTTTATAAATACCCAAATTAAAACATTTAATTATGACTCTTAACTCTAGATTTTATTTACCAATTTGTTTTTGTTTTCTTTTTTGTATGCTTCTTGCGTATTGTTTTTGGCCTTTTGATTATGTTTATGAATTTTATACACACACACACACACACACACACACATGCAGACATACACAAAAATACTCTTAACAAGCTAGTCAATTTATGTGCATAGTCACAAATCAATACTCTATCTACTCAAGCAACCATAAGTATAAACAAAAAAAAAAACATAAAAAAAACCAAACCCTTAAACCAAAATTTACCAAACTTAAAAAAAACGTAAACAATAAAGAATAAAAGCAATTATTTTCTTCGGAAAATATAAAACTATAATTAAACAATTATTAAATATACAACTTATATAAAAACCTTCAAAATGCTACAACATAAAAATTTAATTTATGACAATGCAAAAATGGTATAAGGAAAGTTTAGGTTTAAGTTTAAAATTTAAGTGAAAAACGTGTTGATTTAAAAGCAATTCAGATGAGTACATAATTTCTTATATACAGTTTACAAGCATAAATGTATGTACAACAAATGAAACTTATCTATTAATTGCTAAATATTAAAATTATATATTATATTTAAAGCTCGAAATAAAACGCTTCTTATGCTTATTTCACAAAGTAACACGAAATCAAAGACAAAAAGCAAATAAATAATAATTTATATAATATAAAAAACGTAAATAAAAACTATTTTAAGTGTTAAGCAAAATCAATATACCTAAAAACAAAAACAAATTAATTATATAAACAAAATGTATATTTAAAAATGAAGAGGAAATAACGTTTTCTTATATAACAACAAGAAAGATAATTTTTAACAGCTCGTCACATATCAATTATAATGAGCTATATTTTGGCATGTATAAGAACATACTTAAAGGTACATAACTTATATATATGAAACGTAACGAACGAATTCAACACCAAGTTCAATTTTATGATGAATTTTACTAAAAACAGCAGAGGATTTCTTTTTACATGGAAGCTGCTTAGCCAGTATGCCCAAACTATTAAAGAGGTGAGTAAAGCCATAAAAATTCTTCTTAGCTCGGTTAGAAAAAAAACCATATTGAAAAACTTAACTTAGACTCGTCTTCCAGCAACTAATTGACATGAAAAGAAAAAACAAAAAAAAAAAAACTTAAAAACGCAAAAAAAATTTAATTCATTAAACCTTTTATTAAAAAGATAGCTTCAGTTGTTGAACCATCAGTTTTTCACTACCTATATACATATATTGCTTATATGTTATATATATATATATACAAATATATATAAAGATGTGTATTTCGTAACTATTTTGGCTTTACTTGTAACGCTCTGAATCTATATATTGATGGAAAGTAAAGTATGTGAGCTCATAGAGCAAAGTACAGCTGATGGTAGATATTTATTAATTTGGAAAACTTGTTAGACGTAATGATCAGTACAACTTTTGCAACGAGGAATTTTAAATGAACTAAAACAAAAAAGAAAAATTAAACCGTGTTGGATTAAGATTTGTTAACTAAATCACGATTTGAACCCATTACAAACATCCTTTGAACCCATAGTTTGCCCATAGTTTATGTACGATACTATTTATTTTTGGTATTTAATTAGTTTTGCGACCTCTGATTAATGCAATGAAAAAGAAGCAGAAAAAGATCTTCTAACTGTTGTAAATTTGTTTCTGAAGAAGAACTTATTACTAATAAACGATAAGCAAGTGCATTATATTGAAAGAAAGAAAAAAGTAAAAAAGCAAATGATGATAACTATAAAAGTGGTAATGAATTAAAGTTCTAGTGCTAAGTTGTCACGTATATCTAATAGGCCATAAGCAAAAACCCAATATAAAACCAGTTGAATTGAATTAGTTTGTACCAATGCATAGACGTATATGGTATATGCTCTTATATATATATATATATATATATATATATATATATATTGGAAACACGTACATATGAATACATACATATGTATTTAATGCAACAATTTGCAGCCAACTTATATTAAATTTGGTAATGTTTAAACAATTTTGATTATTATTATTATTATTTATTTAGTCTATATAGCGTGTAACAGGATAAATGATCGATATATATACAAAAATGAAAAATCCTGTCGCTCTGTATCTCGCTCTATACTTGTAGCGAACGTTTAGACAACCCAATATATAACTCTTTCCATATATACAAAATGAAATGTAAACTCTGTATTTACTCTTAGCTACAACAACAAAAACGAAAAACCCCTCAAAATGCTGAACAACAAATTTCTCAACATTTAAAAAGCGAAATAAATGAATATGTGGAAGCAAAAAACTGAAATTTAAAAAATCAAAAAAAAGAAAATTTGCATTTGATTTAAACAAAAAAAAAAAAAATCAAAACAGATAATTAAAAATAATAAAAGTAATGTAATTTGTCGTAATTATTTTGCACGCATTTTTTGCTGTACAATGCACACAATTAATTAATGTATCTACATATTATATAAATATAATCTATATAAAACAAACTCAAGAAGTGTGTAGTATGTAAGACTAGTTATAATTGCATAATATAATAATATAATAGTTACTCAATTAGATGATAGTTGAATTAGAAACCACCGTCATATTAGACTTTGTATAATACAGTGTACTATCCGTATAATGTACGCTCGTTTCTCGTCATGTATTGTACTTCAAATGATTGCCACATCCAATTTCAACATACATCTAATAACTTCTTTTCTTTTTTCGTAGCACAACATGTATCTTGCTAATATTTTGTTTAGTTTTCCTCTCTTTCGGCTCTGCGATTAACATTTCTAAACTTAACACGCTGTATTGTATCTTATTTTTTACTTCTTTTTACGTAAAATTTGTAATTTTTGTTAAGATTTATTTTGATTTGTATATAAAACACTTAGTGCAATTAACACTGTTTACATTATCACAGCAAAGTGCATGTCGCCAGCCAAAATGGTTCAAAAATATTTTAAAATTAATTTAAATTTGGAGTATTTTAAAAGATATCTAGAAGAAACGCGAAGCAATCTATTGCAAAAGATTTCATTCTATATGAAACAAATATGAAAGCAACTATTTATGTGGACAATACACGTTTTGGAGTGCATATGCTCTAGATGAAAGTTTAATACATCTCAAACACAAAAAAAAAAAAAATACGAGAACAACACAAATAAGACGTATAAGCAATATACATGCTTACAAACATAGTAGTATATAACTTTGATACTGAGAAACACTTTAAAAAATGATATGCGGCATACGCATAATACATACATACATACATATACCCATATACACATATAAATATATATATATATATATATATATTGAAAAATTCGAGATGTATGCATGAATTTTCAGACAAATTCGTGGATATAAAAATCCCTAAACTGAAGCTAACACTAGTTCTTAAGTGCAGTGTTGGATAATGAACCAATTTAAAGCTAACGTGCGAACATGATAAAAATTATACTGGTATATATACATATACATATGCATTATATATATAAATTTATATATATATATATATATATAATATATGTATATAGCATATGACATACAAATTTGTGTGTGTGTGTAGTTAATTTGAAAAATAACAAACAAATAAATCCAAAATGCGTAGAATTTGTGTTGCAAGTTGTACTTACAAAAATACAATTAATATTTATATTCTATGTATATTGTGCAGTAAAAAAATAGAGACAACTGTTATATAATAATTACTGAATATTAAGTACAGAAGTTCTTTAAATGCTGTTTCTAAAGTTGTTTAACTTTTAGCTTCTTATGCAATAAACATACATACATGCATATATTAAATTATTATCAAATATATATATTACGTATATACTTAGCTATAGTGTTGATTAGCGCCTAAATAGTATACACACACACACATACACACACACAAACACACATAAGTTGGTATTTAGTTTAGTTGCGAACAAGAAACACAAAACCCAAATACTCATCTAATTGTCGCTGCGTAACAGTTAATATATAAATAAATAATATTCTGTATATATATATATACATATATATATATACATAAATATATATATATATATATATAAATATACATACATATATACATATATATAACTTAATAAATGTTTCACATAAAATATACATATATTATTGTAGTTTTATCAAAGTATTTTCTTACATGCATTTGCTCCAATACACAATTACATAACACCTAGTATATTATTATAATTTTCTATCAAATTTCGTACTCGTATTTGTAAATTACGCATAAATAGTTTTGTATAGAGAATCAGTAATACGTATATGATTTAATTTCTTAGTAAACAAAACAAAAAACACATTAGCAAGACCTTTTTTTCTAGCACACATAATCCTTTTTAATAATACTCGTATCTAAATGTGTAAATTGCGTTTTTTTTTCTTTTTTTTTTGAAAAGCGCTTTGAAATGTCACTAACAACTTGGTTTATAGGAACGCATATAGAACATAAAAGCCACACACAATATATTTACAATCAGACTTACCCCCCAGTGATGCTTAAGGGCAGTTCTTGAGAACACAATACTTGGTTTCTCCAACCATGGTACCGAAGGTTCTATAAATAGTTAATTTGTAAATCGAATTCCATAATAATTGCAATATATTCTATAATTATAGCAGAACTTACCGACAAATACACTGCTACGTCGCACCGTTCCCGTTTTATCGAAATATGGCTATATATTAAAATCGTATATTAAAACATATCAATCATATTCCTTCTCAATAAATATTTCACCTTTCGAATTAAGTTCAAATGTCCACACAATCGGGAACCTGCAGGCAATAAGCGATGCGCCATTCTTTTTTCACTCTAACTAGCTCCAATAATTAAATTGTTTAACTGCAAATTACTTTAAATTTGTATATAACCAAAACGTCTGACTTCTGAATTGAAACTCATGTTAACATATACCTGTCATGGATCCGAAAGTCTTATGCACAGGTTGCTATGTGTATTCAAAACTTCTGAAGAATATAAGAATCAGAAAATTCGGTCTTTCGATATTAGTCCTATCGTGAAGGTTATAGAAAAAACAGAATAATAAATGTCTTAATTGGGGGTATTCTTTAATAATATATATAATTGCGTACTCATGCATATTTATTGATCTACACACTATATTTTAATATTTATCGTCAATCAGTTAAGTTTATTTTTTAATATTCCATTATTTTGAGAAATTTTAAAGAGGTCTCCTTAAATTAGGTATAATCAGCAAGTATGATTACATGGCTGATGAAAATAAATTAATGTGAAGAATACATAAGATCTGGAAGATATATGGCCCATTGCTAAAGATCAATCTGCTAAGATCCGAGAAACGTTACCGAGCTTTAGCTTTCCACAACAGAGGACAAAATGCGCCAGAGAAGAAGACGTGCGGATATTACACCTATGAGCCTAGATGATTCGGAGCTCTCAATTGATTTGTAAGATTTATGAATCATGGTAACCATGGCGAGTGACAAATGTGAATGGAGGATGAAGAGTTTCATCAAAAGAAAAATTTCGGAAGGCGGAAAGAATGCAACTTTTTTATTAGATATACTTACATGTTACATACAGATATGTGTATAATTTAAATATATAATTTATTTAAATTTAAAAAAAGTTTAAATTAATTTCTCTTTACAGAATACAGAATTGAAAAAACAAGATGCGAAATGAAATATATGACATATGGAAATAACATATTGAATAAATTTAAATGAATTAATTGAATTTGTTTTTGATTGGGTTAAATGTACGATTAATTTTAATGAAAAATTCCCAATAACAACAAAAAAAGCGATATAAAGAGCAAAATGCATTCAAGGATAATGGGGTCATCTAAGAACTTAAAAACTTGTCAAAATTTGACTTGCAGAGCGAATATCCATGTTATGAACAATTTTCTGTTTTAAAAATGTCATTTTATTTAACATGATCGGACTGTCTACAGATCAAGGACTATTTGTGGGATAGTGACTAAATTTCGCTGGATTTTAAACTTTTTCTCAATTGTTTGTCAAATACTTCAAATTCTTAAATGCCTAACCATAGATATTTATCCTGTGAAATCAAAAATATTTGTGACATTTTAAGACCCTAAAAGAGGCCAAGTTATGGCTTAAAAACGAATGTCCCTTTTGAAAGATTATCTCTAACCCGATCAAATTCTTAGATTTTCAGTCGACAGAGTACGCTAAAATCGCAAAAATGAATATGCACTTAAACTAAATATATTTTTCAGAATACTCCTTGCTATAGGATAAAAATACATTATATTTTGTAGTACACTCAACAATTTAAATTTATTTAAAAATAAATTAAATTTTTTATAAAATTCTTATACAATATTATATTTATAGAGAACGCGCGTGGCATGCGACATCTGTTTGTGCTGCCACACCCCAAATTCCTGCTATCCTGCATCCTGTCCTCCTGCTATAGTAAGTATGATTGAATCTTTAGTTTCATCTGACACCAGAATTTCGTCGCGCTAAGCTGACGACTGGCGCTCGCTGAGGGAATAGCTGATCATGCTTATCTGGGCAGCGAGCAAATTTCGCAGGAGCTCAGTTCGCCGCGATTGATGAATGTGCAGTGATTGCAAGTCCAGGTGTTGGCATCCAGATCCATTGCATCAGAGCCCGCAGCGCCAGAGCTAGTCGCTGCACCACTCGGATAGCTAGTGGTGCCGCTGCAAAAGTTAATTGTGAATTAGAGATAGAAAATAGGAATTGTTGTTATGTATGCTAGTAGCTTACCCGCTGCCTGTAGAGCTGGCCTGGACAAGGGATTCGAGAAGTTTCCAGACTTCCTCGCCTTTGAAATCAGCAGCCTTATTGGGATTCCTTGCGCGCACCGCCTCGAGCAGCGGTCCCATGTGCTGGCGCAGCGGGAGCATATCCATTTTGTACAAATAAACGAGCAAATGAAAGTCAGAGATGGCCTCGAGAAACTCCTCATCAGCCCAGGCTGAGAGATAGCTGCTCAACGCATTGAAGTCCTGCAGCTGGCCATCAATATAGCGATTCTCAATGGGGAACGCCTGGTGCTTATCATACTCTGTGAACGTGTATTGCGGCTGCAGCGGCGTGGAGGCGGGCACATCCACCAGCAGATACTCCACGGGCAGTGGACGAGCCAAGCGCTGCACCTCGTTACCATATTGATCCTTTTCCTGCAAAAACGAAAACAATAAATAAAAGATTATACAAAAAATAAACAAAAACAAAATTTCACCCAATACATATCATTTCAATTACTTTGTGGGATGGGAGCTTTATGCTCACCCTGTGGCTTGGCTGTGACCGAGTGACCTACATTCGATAAGTTCCGGCTGGGGCCGCTCTAGAAGCTTTTGCAACCTGTTTGCTTGGCCCAGTAACAAACAAGGCGACAAGGCAACAAAGCTAACCACCAGGTACTCGAGACAGCCACTGCTCGCCCAGTAGAAGGCAGGAGCACACGCTTTCAGGGTTATTAGGTCGCAACGCGAACGTCATTCACATCCGCCTAGTAACACCAACGGACACACACATACACACACACAGAACTGACCTCAAACTCATTCTGCATGTGAGTCGGTGCAAATTCAATCAGATTCAACAGCTTAGAAACAGTCATACACACAGAGAGAGAGGTTAAGAGAGAGAGAGGGAGAGAGAGAGAGAGAAGGCTAGCTCATACGTCAAGAGCGACATTCAAATAAAGCGCACTCTTTATTTGCTTTTAAGTGCTGGCTGACCACAATTTTAAGTCTTTGGAAGAAAATTTAATACTACTTTTTTGTGTTTAATAACGAATTATTGAAAATATGTTAAAGGCAATAGATCTCATTTATCTTTGAGATTCCGTTGGAACAAGTTTTAAATGTAAATATTCCACAATATCTACAGGAATATGTCTGTGATAATCCTATCTGGTATAAGTGCACTGATGATTCTTTAGGTATAGACAATTAATTTCTTATTCGTATCAGAGAACTCGATTTTCCAGTCAATGCCCAGAAAATACTATTAATATCTTATTAGGAATTGATTGACTTTCTTAAGTCTATCGCGTGCCTGTGTGTGTGTGTTTGTGTGTGTGTGTGAGTGACTTAATGATGTTGGAAAACTTGTGATGTATTTTTCGTCTGGCTGCTCAAAATATTAGATTCAGACAACAATTTTTAAAGTTAGTGAAAACATACAATAGGGCCAACATTATAATTGGTCACAGCTGATTGGAGCGCCTAAAAAATGCAACAAAAACATAAGTTGACAGTCGTATCGAAAGTTTGCCTCGCATACAAATGCAAATCTAAAACAAGAAATTACTATATACGAAACCTTACATACGAAATATGAAGTAATTACTTTAGAGGAAAGCAACTATCTTTTATATAATTTCTCATCAGGATAAAAATGGACTAGTCAATGCACATGCAAATTTTCAATACTTGAACCCAGAAACAACTGCACGTAAAGCCAAAATCCATTTCCAGAAACAAGCCTTGACTATAAGCAGTAAAAAGTGGTGTAGATAGAAAAAGGTGGCCAAGTTGCAGTAAAGCTTGGCATTGACATTGAGCGCATCCCAGTAAGAGCGATGGCAAAGTAAAAACATGAATGTATGTAAGAGCGCAATAGCTGCAAAAAAAATGGCTCTTGCGCTCTTCGCATTGCCAGTTGCCAGTTGCCAGCTGCAAGCTGCGAGCTGCCTGCGCCTGCTGCTATATAAGAGAGCGAGCTTTGTTTAATTAGGATTGCACTTGCAAACGAAACGTTGAAGGATACGGACGCACGCACAGCACAGTTCGAGAGGGAGCGACGCACAGCCAGCTGAAATAGAACCACTAACCACAACACAAGACTGGAAGTAGTTTTTAGTTGATTTGAACGTGGAACTTAAGCCTGTTAACATGCACAGCATAGTGGGGAGAACTAATTCAAATCGACTCAACATCTATCAGTACATAACAAGCATAACAATGTTTTGGACGGCAGTTGCCTCCACCGCGGTTACATCAGATACTTTAGAGCCATCAGCAGGCCTCGCCAGCGCAGCGCCAACCTATCAGCAACAGCATACGAAGCCGCCCCGCGTATTTCCCAGCAGCTGGGAGCTAAGCAACGCTGCATTTAAGGTGCGACGGCTCGGCCAGCAACAGCTGAAGAAGCAACAACAAGAATTAGAGAAAACGCAGGAGTTGCAACAGGAAAGGCAGCAGCCGCTGCCAGTGGAAAAGGTGGAGCAACCAAATAAAAAGAAAGTCAGTCCAAAAAGTGAGAGTAAAATATTGAAAGCGTTTACGTCCTGCAAGTGCACACAAAACGAAATAAACTAACTACCAACAACAACAAAAACAACAACCAAATCCAACAAGAAGCCTACCGATCAAGTGATTCGCTTAAACAATAAAAAACAACGAAAAAATCAAACAATTTTCTGACTATGCAACACAATTTACATATGTAAGAAGAAGAAAAAGTAGACACTCTAATTGGTGACTAACAAAGGACATGCCAATTCTTAGAAAATGTCAAAAGGATAAGGTAAGCTAATATTATGAGAACTAGCAAGTTAAAATACTCTAGTCGAGAGGGGTGGACTAGCAGATACTCTTCACTTAACAAATAAATTCATTAATTCTGTGTTGCTCAATCGAACTGATCTAATTTTTAAAGTTTACAAATGTTATGTCAATCTATTTTTATGCCGAACTAGAAAGATATTTCTTTGATATTGTGGATTATATCTTTCAAATATCGATTATCATGCATATCTCTGATACAATGAAGATAATTATTAAAACGATTTAAACTTGATCAGCGTATGGAAAACAAGAAATCACATTACAAAAATTGAGATTTCATCAAACATACTTAAAGGAAGACTTAACGTGGGGCAAACTTAAATACTTTATGTGATGGAAGATATTTTCTGTTACATACTCAGGCATAACCACGATATGCCCACTTTTAATTGGTTCAATTAAAGGCTTTGTGGCTTTGTGCCTGTTTCCAACAAAGTGGATTATTTGTCCATTAATTTCAGAAAAATTTTGCTACAGATTGCAGTATGTAATAATACTATTAGCATATATACAACACAATTTAAACTACTAATTGGCATTGCCTTCTACATATGAAAGTAGAACCGAGAACTTGGCCTTAATAAATGGATTCGGTAATTTTAACAAGCTTCAGTTTCAATATTGTATTACAAAAGAACATTTCCTGCATGCCAATTAATTATCGCAAGGATTAAGCAGATCTTATTAATTAAAGGCTCAAAATCAAAAGTGAAGACACTATAAAAAAATAAATAAAATTTAAAAGTATTGAACGCAAAAGGAATATTGAATGAAGAGACACAACTGGCAATAAATTGTGGATGGATTTCAATTTTCAAGCAACACAAATATTTAAAAAATCTTTTATGTATATTTATAATTTTTGGCAAATAACACAAAAACGGAGTACAAATTTAAAATGCCCGAATGCTTGTGCTTGTGCATATTTATATACACACACATATGCATGAGTGTGCGTGTTTGTGTGTGTATGTGTGTATATGGAAAGATATCTGTCCTTTTGTTTTATTCCTCTCCTGACCTCTATTAGTATAACTTTATTGTTGTTGCTGTCATTTGAGTACCCTCTCTTAAATTTCATTGAGGAGCTGCCTGTGTTTGAGCCGCACATTGCATAAATATATGCACACATGTTAATTATTGCATACAAATTGCCCGCGTTTATGTGACCCAACCATTTTGGCTACTTAGCAGTCAAGTTTCCAGTTATCATCATATATGCAAATGTTACAACGGTTTAATAATGCTTATTGGGTATACCAGGAAGGTAATCTGGTAAATCAGGGGCATTCATGAGGACTAAACCTCATTTAATAAAATTATATGCACAGTCTGAAATATATTTTTTTCTACACCATTTTGCGTGTGCGTGTTCGCAACCAATTTGTTAATAAAAAAAAAAGGTTCTTGAATATTAATAAGCAGATGCACATTGGAGATACAAGGATATGCTTGATAAAACAGAAGCCACAATTTACACCGCTTCCTACTTGCTTTGTTAAATGCGTTAAGTCTTTCTATTTCGAGGAACACTCATGAAAAAAATACTCATCATAATAGTTTAGAAGAGAAAGGGAGAGGAAAAAAGGGACACCCACACAAATTCATCAACTCAGTTAAAGCCACAACAATCAAGTACACAAATTAAAGCGCTGATATTTGCTTAAACAATATTATTTAATGGTAGGCGACAGACAACAAAATTTAATTTGAACTCTGATCAAACAGCTAAGAAAATGATTGTAATATATATATATATATATATATATTTCTTAAAATTGGATATATGCTCATGTGTCGTTTGTGTCAAGGCATATTATCGATTTGTGAATTTGCATAAATATTAAAGCGGGAAATTGGGCAGAAAGCGAGAGAGAGATGTGAAGAGGCAGAAAGTAGAGATAGCAACACTGCCTAAATGTGGCGTATACGTTATACACAAAACATAAAAAGGTACATATTGAAAAAGGTACATATATAATGCACAATTCCCATAAATCTAAAGGGCAGCAGAAAGATAATCGCGGCAATCAAAAATATCTGAACCAAAATAGCAATGCAAAATCTCAATTTAAGCTAATAATATGAATTATAATAATTAAGTTGATTTATTGATTTTCAGACAGACATAATCCCACGACTACAAGTGTGCATAGAGAGGCTAAACCTATTTTTGTATGCCAAACTTTAATCAGTAAACGCATAATTTAAAAATATAAAGGTTAATTGTAAATTTGCGCTGTTGCTCTATATCCTTATCTGCAAATGTGTTGAATACGCGTAACACGTATTTTGGATTGGATTGGGTCGATCACTCAAATATTGTTTTAATTGGGCATGTCTATTGGAATAAATATTTACGGAAACTCATTTGAATGCAATTTGGCCTTTCGTATGATTGTCAACATTGTGTCAGCAATGCAATAATGAAACATGCTGAAAGTGAACAGAACATGCCTGCGTGGGTGAGATTTTTTATTAATTTTTTTTTTTTTGCCTTGCATCTATTTGCAGACAACAAAAGTTATCCGTTCGCTTATCTGTTCTCTTGTTCAGGCTAAACTGAAACATTTTGCATAAGGTAAATGGTTTATTTGACTAAAGTTCTCTAAAACAGAAACAAGTTTCTATTTAAAAGATAGTTAAGGTAAACAAAAACATTTAATCGTAGCTTTGAAGTACATCTTTGTGTATTTGTTGTTGCCCACGCAATGATTATCCGAAATATTTTTAGCTGTGAGTTGCATATGCTGGTGTATGTGGGTGTTTGTGAGTGAGTGGGGGCGCTTTAGCCCAATCAGTTGGCATTAACTGTTTTATATTTTCTTTTGGTAAATGAAGTAAAAATTACGAAGGTCAAATCTTTACAAATGGACAAGAAATTATGGTTAAAATACTATTTGGAGATATAACTTTCCTGTGGTATTTGATTGTATTTATACATTCTTCATTAACATCAATAAATGAGTAAGATTTATTATATAAATGCCATATTTAGGTCGTGCGAAAGTAAATTTGTAATCTCCCAATTATTAAATAATAATTATTCATTTTTTAATAATACATAATTTATACAACAATTGACTGCGGATTTATAATTACTACTCTCTATATCTGTCTTTTTTCTTTCCCTTGCCAAGCAATGCACATGGATATTACCATGTTGCATCTGCTGAAGATGCCGCATGACACGACGTTGCACGAGCAATTAATTGAAATCTACTAGCTGCAGCTAGTGGGCACCACTAGCACTGCTGCTGACCAATTACTGCATATATTCCTTTATCGAACACTATTTGTGGAGACCAAGTAGTAAATGCAGCCGAAAATGCAACAGTTACAAAAGCCGCGGCAGTGACTTAGGTGGCTCCTGCGAGAACGTCGACGTCTCTATCACAAAAAGTAGCTGCAACAGCAGCAACAGCGGCAAAGACACAAAACACGTGGCTCAGAATTTCGAATTTCAACCTACAATCGCTACAAAACAGCTGACTTCGGCATTGATGGAGCTGTTTCACTTCTGATTTCCAATAGAACGAAACTACTAACTGTTGACTAAACTAAAACATTTCGTGTAATATCGATAATGCTGACAACTCTTTGAGTAATTATAGCTCTGTTTTTACTAACATATTACTAAGTTTAACCGAATTTTTATTTATTCTATTAAATTCTAGAATACTATATATTCTATAACTCAAACAAAATATTTATGCCAATATTAATGTAATTTTTCTTCTGAAATGGAAATTGAAATGGAAAAAAAAACTTTGATAATCGTTTTACAAAAAATAATTATAATAAAAATGTATCATCAAAAATATTTTACATTTTGGAGGTTATTCTTTTTAAAGGAATTTTAAGAAAATATATTAAAACACAAGCAACTTTGTCGGCTCAGAGTCGACTAGAAAATACCCTGTAATCAATTTATGGCAATTTATTAAGGAGCATGACGAAAAAAATCCCTTAGCCTATATATGAATAATAAAAATATAATTCAGACTTATTAACCATATATAAAAATTCATTTGTTTTAACCATAGCTCAAAGCTTTGCTTTATTTGATTACAGGGTAAACAATTCTTCTAATAAGAGATAAAAATTGTAGACGTATATATATATACATAGTAGTAGACGTAAATATAGAAATATAGAAATATATATATATATATATATAACATATATATACATAGATATATATTGTAAAAGCAAGAATATAAAATAGGTTAATCCACAGAGTATAATTTGGGGAGTAGTAAACTAGTTTTAAATATTAACTAAGTAAATTTTATTTGAAACACCAGTTTGGTGATTGGCGCTACAAAGTTACCTGCGCAGACAAAAAAACTTCCAACCAAGTTGAAGTGAAACTAATAGAAGATGAAGAAATCAAAATTGACCATAATAATTTTAAGCAATGTATGTATGCGACAAGAGATCAAGTATAAATTTCTTTTTATACAAAGTGTTCTGGATGTTATAATAACATCAAGAAAATAATCTTATAAATGTTAAAAAGAATGAATAAACTAAGTCTGGCTGTCTAAAATAATCCATACATTTTAAGCAAAAATAAATGTGGTTATATTCAAAATAAACAAAACAAAGGTTTTCGAAACATTTAAGAAAATAAATGAGATCTTTTTAAAGCAACTTAAGCATCTATGCATCTATAAAGAAACTAAAGATTTTAAAATAAGAATACTATCAAAGAATTATTATACTCATATCCAATTATCATTATTTATTGAGATAATCCCCAGATCCTTGGGTGTCTCATTAATTTTTTATTTAAAACCAAATATTAGATATGTATCTAAATCAAATTGTAGGATAGTTAGAATGAATATACAAAATGATGAATATTGCAATGGTAACCAAATTAAAAACTCGCAAAGTTTGCGATACGATAAGTGAATGAAATATAGAATGTGATATAAACTTGAGAATTCGTAACAGTTTGAAATTAAAAATGTACTTTAAGCTTATGTCAGACTCACTTCAAGTGATTAAATTTATTTTTGCCTTCAAGCCAGTTGCTAAAATGAAACTATGTAAACCTTAAGAAATTGATCAAAGTTGCAAATTGTATTTATGTTATGGCTGTATGTTCTATGTGTATAAGTGTCTATAAAAGTATGCAAATGGAGGCAGGATCGTAAGATTACCCATTTTAGTGGGTATCAGAGCAATGATAAGCAGTACAAAGTTAATATAAAAGAGGCATGCGCAATGAGCGGATTATCATAAATTGAAAATTAGAAATCAGCATGAATGAAAGTGCCAAATATCAGAATGTTATTGATGTCTATATATATAAATGTTTAAACAAATATATGCATATGTGGAGCAGAGATCGAGATGTTATTTAAATTCTTTATGTGCAAAATGTAATTTTGAAACTTTCATTAAATGTTGTTCCTGAAACTAGATTTTGACAAACTTAAATTATATTATGCTGCGAGCTGGGTATATTATATTTATCATGCTCTTTACCATTAACATACATACTATATTTTTGGCATTATCGATTTTAGGTTATAGTCAAACATTTTTAAATGAATAACAAAGAAATCACTTTATGTTTAGCAAGCGACACACCAATTTCATAAATGTATATAAATCAGTTATTAAATACCTTGTAGAAAACATCCGGTACATATTGTTTATCGGTCGATTCACGCACATAGCCCAATTCGGGTGCATCTTTAGTGGGTATCAGACAATTATCACGCACTAAAGCCATGCACTGAGCGGACACAGCATAGCCCTCCATGTGCACCTGTTTGGTCTGATCACCTGTTAAGTGAGAAAAACAGTTATAATAAGCTACAGTTCAAGCCATTAATAAGATATAGTGTACTGCACTCACCAGTCACACAAATGGTTACAAATTTGGAGCCAAAAGTGCCGTTTGTGGCATATTTACAAGTGTTCGGATGACGATTCTGCAGCTCACCCGCCGATATGCACTCCTGAGCAGTCAGAAAATGGGTCTCAATGCCTCGTATTTGTTTCACAGTGCCCGCACTGGCATCTTCCGTAATTAGATCCGTAAAGATCCAACCAATCTGTCAAGTAAACAATATCATTATTCAATTCAAATTGAAATTTAACAGACATTCACCTTTTTAAGTCCCAATGCATTGGCCACAGCATCGACCTCGTCGGCGCCCTCGTCTGGACAGATGTTGATCGAATCACGTGATGATTCCTGGGGTGGCTCATAGATGGCCGCCACCTTGGCGCGTATGCCGAGCGGCACATCCGTATGCTGCTCGTAGGTGCCATACAAGTAGCCCATGCGCTGATGTCCGGTGGTGCGCCAGTAGTTCAAAAAACGCTCTACTATTTTCGTATTCTCAAACATGACATTATCCACATGGCGATATGTCTGACGATTGAGCGTTATGGCCGACGGCTGACACTTGGAGCAGATGCCCTTGGGCCACGGCGGATGCTCCCGACAGCCGGGCTTAATGCGGCAATTGATGTCATCGAACACAAAGTACTTGCCATGGTCCATTCCCGAAGTTTGCTTGCGTATGTACGAGTGAAACGACAAGTGCTTGATATTGTGCTCCTTGAGATAGTTCTCGTTGTACGGTTCCAACGGGGAGCAATGCACGCAGCGGCCATTCGCATTGTGATGGCAACTGTGGAAGTGATATTATTAAATACATATATATATTTTATTCAAGTACAGTGTAAGCTGACTTCAAGCTCAACTTACAGCTTCGTATCGCGCTCGCGATTGATGGTGCCATTTGATTTGAGTAGCTGCAGATCCACCGCATCTTCGATCACATCATTAGCGGGGCGTGTGCTATTACTGCTCTTCTCGGTGGACAGTTGGCCAGCACTCCTAAAAGTCACATTCTCCATAGCCGTAGTGCTCGTGCGCTATTAGTTCAAACAGTCTAAAATTAATAGAGGTGCAAAATACATTCAAACTGTGTGACTTACGCGTGTTGAAGTGCCAGCCATTTGTTTCAGATATAACATATCGCCATGCTTGAGTATGGTGCTAACTAGCTGGGAGCCACTGGCCTGCAGCTCTGTGGCAAAATTACGCTCCATGAACAGTCCAATGCCATCGACTTTGAGTGCATTTTGTACGACATCGTAGAGTTGCTTCAGATTTGACTTTGGCGAGATCTCAACGCGCTTGATGCCCTCTGCAGACTGCACACGTATTAGCTGCGATCAAATCAAAATTATGAAAAATGCAAATTAGTAAATTTATATTTTATTTCAATTTTGTTGAATAGTATAATGATCTATAGCACACCGATTTTTTACATAACACAAAGAGACGATGGCGCACAAAGGAATAGACGAAATTGCGCTTTCTGTATATAAACTGCTCCAGCAGCAGCGGTGCGCAGGCCATTGTGCTGTTGTTTCTGTTGCCAATTGGTTATTGTTGTTGTTTATTTAAGCGTAGCCTAAACTACTTGAATTAGCTTAGACGGCTTCAATATTACCGAATTAAAGTGTACAACATGCAAGCGCTCATTTGACTGCCGCACAGGAAGTAAATACGAATACTTTTTTGGCAATATTTACAAAATGTAAATAAATGTGCAACGTTTGCCAAAAAGAGAGAGAAACGGATGCCAAACACAAAATGACACCTTTTATAAGATCCCCCGCCCTCTCCCTGCACTCCTTTACCCTAACACATTTGTAGTCGTTGCTTCTGGTACTAAAATCTACAAGTCATTGTACCTTTGTTTCTGTGTCTGTCCCGTGTCCGTGTCTGTCTGTGCCTGTCTGTCACTCCGGCGTCGCTGTGGCAACGACGAATTTGCTCTTAAATGCATTATGCACTCGCCAATTGACACTTGCACACTTTCGGCACCAAATAATACAGTTTTATTAAAAACACAAATTCACCTTTTTGCGGCAGCAACAACAACAAAGCACTGACAAATAAAAAAAATGTACTTGCCGGCGTTTTTAGCTGACGGCTTTGCAGCGGATGTGCTCTAGGGAAAATCACTATATGCACACTGTGTCACACATAATATGCATTTGCATAGCAGCAGCAGTAATACTCGACCAAAAGGTAATAACAATTTACTTACAATTTTATCAGACATTGCTTCAACAAGAAAATCGCACTTGGAAGCAAATCAGCACTTGTGTAGATAGTAGCTGACACAGTGTGACCATGGGCACCCATGCACAACTTACTAAAATTAAATGTTAAAAAATACAAATAGATGTTATGTTAACGGTGGAGCAGCTCCTGTTAATTTTGAATTGTGGCGGTCGGCTGACTATTCGAGTGTTGGTAAGCAAACCACAAACAAAATCCTTTATTATTAATATTGTAAAAAGTATTTAATATGAATAGAACAAGCATTTGCGCACACTCAGCATTCATTAAAATTAGACTAGATAAGTTCTTTCTTTTTTGCGGAAAACTGCAATGCAATTTTTTAATATGTATCTCTATTTTCAAACAAAAAAGACCGTTACTTTTATTTTTTGTACGCATTTATTATATATATTTAAAATTTGAGACCGCGTGAATTTACACAAGAAACAAGCATTTATCTAATGGAAGACTGCAACTTAAGGCTGTATTTAGCGTGCGGCATTTGTAGCAATTTCAATCGTATTTGAGATTGCCCATGCAAATATATTTAATATCCACATAGTCATCGATGCCATGATGGGAACCCTCGCGTCCCACGCCCGACTCCTTGACACCGCCGAACGGTGCCTCCGGTGCGGATATGATGCCCTCATTGACACCGACCATTCCCACCTCCAGACGCTTGGCCACACGGAATACTTGCTGCAGATTCTCACTGTAGAAATAGCCTGCGAGTCCACGCCTTGTATCATTCGCCTTCTGCACCGCCTCCGCCTCGTCCTTGAACTTGATGATGGAGGCGATTGGTCCGAAGACCTCATCGTTGTACAGTTGCGCCGAAGCGGGCACATCCGTGACTATTGTGGGTGCATAGAAGAGAGAGCCAAACTCCTGCAGCGCTTTGCCACCCACAATAATGTTTGCCTTCTTGGCGCGCGCATCCTCCACAAATCCGCTGACCTTGTCGAACTGCATTTGGTTGATGAGGGGTCCGATTTGGACATCACTCGATTTGCCATCGCCAATCTTAAGGGCCTCGACGCGCTGCTTCAGCTGCGCCACGAACTTGTCGTAGACGCCTTCCTGCACAAAGAAGCGATTCGCCGAGACGCAGGTCTGGCCACAATTGCGGAACTTGGAGGCCATCGCACCATCGACGGCCTTCTCCACGTTAGCTGAGTCGAAGACAATAAACGGCGCATTGCCGCCGAGCTCAAGGCAGACGCGCTTAATCCCATCCGCACAGTTGCGGAACAGAAGTTTGCCCACCTGAGTGGAGCCGGTGAAGGAGATGCCTCGCACATCTGGACTCTTGCAGAACAGCTCGCCAATGGGCGCCGCCTTATTGGTGGTCACCACATTAATGACACCGCGTGGTATGCCCGCCTCCTCGGCCAGCTTGGCCACGGCAAGTGCCGTCAACGGTGTATCCTCTGACGGTTTGACAACCACTGTGCAGCCGGCAGCCAAAGCAGCGCCTGCCTTGCGCGTTATCATCGCCAGTGGAAAGTTCCACGGCGTTATTAGCGCTGCAACACCAATGGGCTGCTTCATTACAATGATTTCGCGATTTGCTGTGCCACTGGGCACAACTTCACCGTAAATGCGACGCGCCTCCTCCGAAAACCACTCCACAAATGCATTGCCATAGAGCACCTCGCCCTTGGACTCGTTGATCGGTTTGCCCGACTCAGCCGTCATTATTTCGGCTATTTCCTGTGAGTGCTGCTCGATTAGTTTGTGCCATTTCTAAAAGAGATTACCAACGGTTAATGGGGATTTAAATTTATATTCAAACGGTTTGGCGCACAATCCAAAACATGTATCCCACACAATCTTAAAAGTGAATTCATGTGCTAAAAAGCAATGAGTCTTCATCATTTCTTATCCAGCTCTTGTTTTAGCACCCCTGTTATCTGTCTCCCCCTCTCTTTCTCTCACACGCACCTTTAGCATATTGGAACGATCTTTGGCGGTCAGGGAACGCCACTCTTTCGACTCGTAGGCCTGTTTGGCTGCATCAATGGCCTGCTGGGCATCCTCCACCGTCATGTTGGGCACATTTCCAATGACTGCGCCGCTTGCAGGATTGCGCACTTCGAATGTTTCTTGGCTACTGGAACCAATCCAGTTGCCATTGACCAACGCCTTGCTTTGCACCAGCGCCGAGAAACCGCGCATTCTGCTGATCTTTAACGAACTGAGCTTTCGTAGCATGTTGTCGACATTAACCTGTTTTTGGCAACAAATCAATGCTGTTATTGTTGTTGGTGCCGGCAAGTGCCTGCCGCTTATCTGAAATGAATGTTATCTGGCTTACCTTATATGACCGGAAAAGTATTGGCCCAACTTGTCTCTGATATCTGACTGCTCGATTGAATAGAGTGTTGCTATTTGCTTGGCGCTTATTTGATTGGATTCAATTGATTTTGATTACAGCGAGAGGATTGATTTAAATGCAGAGGTCATTACTTCAAGCGATAAGCAGCTGGTTCTCTCAGCGCATCACGTCACATTCTCAAGTGCAGCAATAGCAAAAGCAATAGCTGAATTTGGTCGAAAAATCGAGCAAAACTAGACAATTTCCAGCAGTATTGCAGTATCAATTTATCTTACAATAATATAAAGCGTTGTATAATGTTATTATATACAAATTTCTGTAATCTGAATATGTATACCTCATAGCCAATTAGATTAATTTCGATTCATTAGGACAATTATAAAGAATTTGTTTAATACCGTGCGTGACGTCACGCTCATATGTTACTTAATATCTCATTTAAAAGATTAGCAGACCTGCGCATACGCAAATTTCTGCTAATACAAATATCGATGTATCGATAATTCAAGTAGATGAACCCTATGTTAACAGTTAACATTTTATATTAACCGATCTAATAATAATTTGGGGTTTTATAGCACTCAGCTTGTGTGTGCAAGCAACAACGTTCTTTTCAATTTGAAAAGAAAGTTGCAAGTTGTTCGTTATTTATTTGCTTGTTTTGCTCTTGTTTGTTGTTGTTGCAGTCAGCGCCACTTGTTATGGCTAGATGCCATTGCCATGCACGGGCAGCTATTCATAAAAAATACTAGACCCGGCTTTGGCGGTGCTGCAGAAGCAAGACAGCCATTTGCCTGCCTGCCTTTGGGTTCCCGCAAACCTTTTTTTTTGTGTGCCACTTACCTGTCGCTTTGCTTGCAACGTCGCCGTTGAACAGACGCTATTGCAAAAGTGCTCCATTTATTATGCACAGCTATGGTCATAGATTTCGCATATGCCGATGGCAAGTTCTGGACTACCGTTTACCTTTCCTGCATACCTACGCTCAACGGCTACTGGTCATGCAGCTTCAGCTTCAGTTTCATAGTCGGTGCCTCCCTATGCAATCTCGCTTGCAAATTTTGTCAATAAATTTTGGCGCAGAATGCCAAAACAAGCCAGAGCACGCGGCCACATCATAACTGTTAAGATAAGATTGCCTGCGATGCGATGCGATGCGATACGTTCGCTGAAAAGAATTCAATCAGTTCTGATTTAAAACTAATTGAAAATGCGACAACTAAACGATGGCGTTCGACTCCACTGCTCCCAGTTGAAGCTTATTTATGTATTTTGCTCTTTCTAGAGTTGAGTTCGTGACGTGTCTTTTATTCTCTTTAAATAAGTCGCTGATACATGCAAATTTCCTTGATATTTTTGTTCAAGTTTGTTGTAAACATTCAAATCACAATTAATGCTGATTTTGAATATGACTGAAGCTGGTAGATAAGAAAAACTATATTTTAATTTTGTGAAATTGCTGAAAACACAAAATTGTTTTTCAAGCATTTATTAAAGACATTTCAAATATTACTTTCAACTTAACTCTTAATTTAATTACTTTAGATACTGTGCAATCTAAAAAAAAACTTTTAATTTATACATAGAGTATAGTTGTGATAGTATTGTTTTCAATGTCTGTTCTTATTTTATATGAAATATGTAAGCAATTCAGAAAAAAAATTTTTAATTAAAACTATTATTATATGAAATACATATTAATGTAAAGCGAATTCTGCTCAAATTGATATAATATTAACTTTACTAGATGATGGAATTTGTTGGTGTTCATGGACGTGTCTCATCGTGTTGCATAAGCGCCGCGACACGCGACCATCTCGAGTCGCTGCCTCTGTGTGTGCGCCTGTCGATAGGTGTGCAAGCTATTTGTCTAAAGTGCTACCGGGAGGCGTCAATCCAACGATGGCAGCGATGCAGCCAGCACTTCATGTTCGCATCACTTTTCTGATTATGGCTAAGTAGCGTTGGCCAGCTTGATAGATATTACTATCGAGAGCTAATGAAGTGCTCACTGGTTAGGGTTTTTGGTTTTGGGTTTTGGGTTTTTAATGTCTACTTAAACTGCACGATTGTGACAAGTTTAATATGCTGCAGAGGCAATTTATAAGGGTCACAATGAAACAAGAAATATGCAACATGCCTTTTGTATAGCTAATTGTAAATCGAAATCATAACACGCCATAAAAACGAGACACAAAAGCAGACAGTAAAGAGATATGAGACCGGTTTGCAGACATCTATAAGATGCTGTTGGGGTCAGGCCAAAGCAGCTGGTCAATGTGTGGCAAACAATGCGCTAGGCAACTCTAACAAGAAGTAGCAATAAGCAGCCGGCAGCAGAAGATCAGCCATAAATCATGTTTGAAAACACGTTCCTATGGCACGAAACAAGAAAAAAAACATCTGTTGTTATTGCCTAACAGCTTTCCTTAAGGACAAAGCAGCAGGCAGGACTTGCTGGAAGCTTAAGGCGCAACAACTGGTTGCCACTGCCACAGGAGAGCAGCAGGGAGATAGATAGAGAGAGAGAGAGAGAGAGAGAGAGAGAAAGAGAGAGAGAGAGTGAGAAGTGAAGCACGTATTTCGTGATCGTGGAGCAGCTGCCTCTGTCAAGTTAAGCGCCGCACAAAATGGCCGTCCCGCAGGATAATAGCTTTGCCTCCTGCTGCTGCTGCTGTTGCTGCTCCTCCTTTAGCTGAGTCACCTTGGCACGTGGTGTTGCTCCTTGCCTGCAGCTGCCACTCCAGCTATCGCTGCTGGCAGCTGTAGGCAATTTTCGACTGCGCCCTGATATCCCGTTCCGAGCAACACGTGTGTGTGTATTTGTGTGTGTGCGTATCTGACTTAATTATTATTTACCTTTGGCTCAAGGTTATGGCATTATTATATTAGGCCCAACTTGAATATTATTAAATCATAAAGCAACCCCTCGCCCCTTAAGATTCACATTGTTTGTGATCTACTTTCACTAGAGCCAACATGTCCTGGCATGCAGCCGTCGCTATTGCCGCTGCTTCTTATTCTTCTTCTTCTTCTTCTTAATATTTGCCGTTGTCCTTGGCCCAACCCTCTAACGATGCGTTTGCGTTTGCGTTTGCTGAAAACCGCGCAACCCCAATTCTAAAATAATAATTACGCATTCACACACAAAGGATTCACCACACATAAGTTTCCTTTCCGATTGTCATCTTCGGTTTTTTTTTTTACATAATCTTTGCGATTGAAATGCTGAATAAGAACTGCGCATTTCTTTCATTCCGGCCAAAGTCGAAATTCGGTACAATTATTGTGCCATGTTCGCATTGTTTACCTAATGCGTAACTCATCTCTAAACTGGGTTCCTGTTTAACCTACCCATTCGCGTTGTGGGGTTGGTTTTATTGCCAAACAATTGATATGCTGCACCGTGGAAAATGATTATTTAGCAATTGGAAATTGTATTAGTATACCATTTTTACTTTAAACAACTTTAAATTCATTCAAAGGAACCAACTCTTTAAAGTACATTACTTTCTCCTTTGGTACTATATTATTTAACGGCTTGTGGTTAGTTGTGACTAAATCAGTTCCTAATTTATCAATCGACTCCTCAGCTAACCTTAAACTAAACCTTAAGAAAATCATCATGTTTGTGGGTTAGGTTGCTTATAATTCTACATATCTAAATACTGAACAAACTTTTGCAAAATGATTAAATATTTCGAGGTGATTGCGTTAGGTATCTTTAGTTAAAGGCAACAAAATATAATTTAATTTAAACTACTTATAATTGGTTCGATTTAGTATACGAAAGTAAATTATGTTTTTTACTTTCAAGTAATTCAACTTAGCTTTCAAAATACTTTCAACTTTACAAGATGCTTTATTAATGAAGTTAATTCTTAAGCATTTCTGCTCCAATCCTTTCACAATATAATACAACCCTTACTCCAAGTGCCGGCGCTTAAAAATCCCATTTAAAAACTGTACCAAATTGAATCGCTCAAAAGCGCGTAAAACTTGTTGAAAAGCAATCAAAGAAGAGGTAAAACTGCGCATTGGATTTGAAATGATGTATATACATATGTACATTTGTATTATTTATGTAGAATGTATAATTTATGCAACCCCCAAGATGAAAATGTTGCGCATTGGCACAACTAGGACAATGTTGAAGGCATTTGGGGTGAATCTGTTGTGTACTCTGGGGGTGCAAAGGATGCCGTGCATGCGGATACCACAACACTAGTTAGTCGCGCAATACTTTCTTTCTGAAATTTGGAAATGCGTTGTGAGTAACGAGCGATTCTCACGGTTTTTTTTATTTCGATTTGCCATTTTGTGCGCAGTTTCAATTTTGCCCCTTGTCCTTATGCTCATTCTCATTCTCATCCTTGTTGTCCTTGTCCTTGTCGTTGTGCTTGTTGTTGTCGTCTTTGATTTGGGTAGGCCTTTTTGCATTGCATTTGCGCCTTTGTGTCTCGCGGGTTTCCTGAAACGAGCTAACAGGCCATTGCTCCATAATTATACACCTCTGCACACACGCACGCACACACACGTATGCGTATTTGTGTGTTTGCCCTAGGAAAAAATGCATTCATATTTAAATTTGGCGTGTTTTGTTGTTGGCAATTGCAACAAACAACAACCAATTTTTTCCTGTGACATTTCCGTTTAATTGTTTGCCTCGTCTTTTATTTAAATTTTTTTTTTAATTTTTGTGCTGTTTGCCTCGCTGATTCGTAACGGTTACACGTGTAATTGGCAAGGTCTGTCACAAGTTTTCTTATTTCTTTTTATTGGGCTTATCATTTAGCCAAGCAGCAAGGGAACAGCTGCCGGTACATGTCTTAAAATTGCGAACTTTATGCGAAATTCTTAACGCATAAACAGATCAAATTACGATAGCAATGAAGACAATAACAAAAACCGGAAGTTTTCAAAATCAAAAACAAAAGCTGCATTTATTTTTGAGCTGCTTTGTACGTATATATATATAATTTTAAACATTTATTTAAATTCGCATAAATTTCTTTCTCAGCCTAAGGATGCTGCTCCCAGCGTAAACTTGAAAATGTGTATCTTGCCGCACGTCTGATTTGCTTTCAGGCACTTAAGTGTAAACACAATTTCAGTTACATTTTCGCAAAGCGTTTTGTTTTTGTTGAGCAAACACGGCATTTGCACTGCAAACAGCAACAGATCCGATGGCGATCATCGATCGTTCATCTGCCCCACAACAGTCTGTGCAGATCTTGAGTTGGAAACAGTGTGGAAACTGATAAGTTCATTGACGCCACACGTTGTCGATATAGCCACAGTACATAAGTTGCAACTGATTAGTGAGCTCATCTTGCCCAAAATAAGCAGCTGCAAATATATTACGGAAGAGGAGAAATAAAAGTTGGAGATAAAATTGATTTAGTAATTCACAAATATTCTCTAAAATATTAACGCCATTTTCTAAAACAAGCATAAATTGAGCTATAAATTGGCAGATAATTATTTATCTTATATAGCTTCACAATTACTAATATTTCGTACTTTAAAAGAACTATAGTTTACTCTATTTATTTTATCTTAAAGTAGCGTATATAAATATAATCTGACAGGTAATTATTTCTCTTAGCTTCACTTTTACTTTTTTCAAATAATTTTGTTAATAAATTTTTCGCCATTTCTTGACATCTTACTCACATTCGTAAAATTTGTGCTTGATCGCGCGGACAGAAGCATAGATTACAACAATTTGCAGCCCGGAAAATCGAGCAAATTTCCACGACAGCTGAACCGATCAATCGATCTTGTGCCCAAGGTAAGTCCGCTTGCGCAAGATTACATACAGGCGATAATACGAATTTCAGATACAATTTATATTGTTATATACTTTTTTTTTTTGCAGGCTGTAGTCTCTTGGGATATTTTTGTATTTTGCTAAGCCGTAAACAAATTTCACTAGAGATCAATCACAGCAGCGAGCAAAGGCAGAGAAAGAGAGTACAATCAAAATAATAAATCAACGGAAATGTTTTGTGCCATGTAATCGCAGGACATTCAGCTAACATGGCATGTCCTGGCTGCAGCAGGATGCCCTTTGTGTATATATATGTATATATATATTTATTTATCTGTACAACGACAGATCCTTTTGTGTGTTGCCAAAATGTTGTTGTTCGTTTCATATCGTTGTTTGCATTTCGAAATGCAAAATATGAAGAAGACCAGCTGCAGGTCCAGTAATATGTCCAGCCTGGCCAGACAAATACTTAAACGAGCATTTGCTTTTAAAAGAATTGAGCGGCGATCTTCAATACGATATGCAAACATCTGCCTGCCTGCCTGCCTGACTGACTATCCGACTGACTGCCTGACTGACTGCCACGCGGGTCGCGACTGTACCCAAAGCTGTGTCGGCTTACAGGTGGCCTGTGGCAAGGAGTGCTAGCGGACAGTGCGATTGGATAGTCGATCATCAGTCATCAATTTGATACGTGCTGCGGGGTATATGTATATGTAATGACGATCTGGTGATCGCGCCATTGAAACTAATCAGACAACACCTGTTATTTTGGACAACATTAGCCAGAACCAGAGCTAAGGCCAAAGCCAAAGCCAAAGCCAAAGCCAAAGCCAGTGCTACGTGCGTTTGCCAGTCTCAAATTTATAACCCTACAAAATGATCCATGGCCGTGATCGTTGCGCCTCTCTGTTTTGGGTTTTTACTACTAAAAACTAAAAACAGAACACAAAAAAAAGGATGTCTGAAACCTGTTGTCGGCTAATGCGGCACATTAATTCAATAGGACTCGCAGACACGCCAACTGAACACCCGCAAGCAGATCGAGAGCACAATCAGATAGCAGGTAGAAAACTGATCCGTCTTTTTCTGTACAGGATTAGCATTAGAAAAGAGCTGAACGCAGAAGAAGAATAAGAACAAGGATCAACAAGAGCCATGAGCCATGAGCCATGAACCATGAGCCATGAGCCATGGGTCTAAGTAGCCAGCTTATTGTAAGCCGTCAGTGCAACAACGTTCAATGCACAACCCTAAAACCTCATCGAACCTCTTCTTTGAGACCGAAACCCATTGAGACGGAAGTAACAGCTGCGTCTTGTAAACGCACTCAGAGACAGGCCAGAGACCAGAGAGCAGTGTTGGCAATTATGCGCAGCTGTAAGATCGAACCAGATCGAATAAGGATCGAAAGCTTCGCTCCCACACAAACGCGAATGCAGCCAAAGCTTGCTGCTTGTATCCCAAAACAGATTCTGCGGTTAAGGTTTGTTTCTTTTCTGTCTCGTATTGTTTTTTTTTTTTGGGTCCAGTTGTCGACATCGTCGCACCTGTCGCACAATTTATTTTACGCCAAGAAGTGAAAAGCCCCAAAAGCAGAAATCACCAAAAAAAAAAAAAAAGAAGAGAAGCAGAAATAAAAAACAGTTGCTTGATGTGCAGCGCATATCCGTTTGTCTTTAGCTTCCTTTTCGTAATGACGACAAACCAAAAAGAAGCAGCTGCCATCAGCAGCCCAAAAAACGAAAAACAAAAAAAAATTAAGATAAACAAAAACAAGCCTGATGAAAATATTTGGCAAATGAAGCAGATTTAATGCTCTTGTAGATCAACTTTTCAAAACATTCTTTCTATGGTTATGCAGCAAAAATTATACTGACCATAAATGTGTAGAAAAAAAGGAGCTTATTGTACATTTATTATTATTTAAACATAAATTTGCCAACATTTCTTTATACTGCGAGCTATGTAATTTTTATTTTATTTATTTATTTAAATAATGATCTAATAAACAGTCAGCTGAACTGAGCTCATTTTGATCCAGACGTCATCCTCAATGCATTATAACTTTCATGATAAAATTATAAAACTCAACCGGCAGGGTATAAGAAAGGAAAAGAAACGTGGTCCATTGCGTCCTCCTGATCACAAGATATTAACAGACCAACCAGCCAACAGACAAACGGACAGACTGACAGACACACAGACTGACGGAGGGACAGTACTGCAGACTTTGGTCGTGGATCTTTGCTTGTAATTTGCAATCGTTCACATGTTGTTCTTGTCTGATTTTATTTGCTTTGATATGCTTTTTTGTGATCATAAAGTTTGCCAGGGATTCACTTTAAGTAGCTCTTGCTTTTATGAAATTGCCGAAATTTACGCAAACTGTCTCAAAGTACTGAAAGAACACTTCCTTCTGTATTCGCCTTTGGACTGTGAGAAACAAAAGATCTCATCGGGTCGATCGTTTGTGATTTACCCAGTGGCTGTAGATCAATGTCACGTTTATGTTTTGATCAAATTTATAACTTTATTAAAAATATATATATATACACATATCTATATATATATATATATGCGTTGTATAAGATACGTTGATACACTGCTGAGTAATGTGGAGACTGCGATCGCTACACATTCACATTGATCAACAAGATATCGTTATGGGAGTAAATGTAAATTTAGAGTTCTGTAAGATCTCTAAATATGAATGTAAGATTGTATTATTATGTTAAATATGCTATGCTGGCTCGAAATGAGATCCTGTTGTTGCAGATAGGGTAGATAGATATCAAGAGTAGCAAGATGACAGTAGGTGCAAGTCAAAAATTGTTTTAAAATAAATATGTTTCTCGAAATAAGCTCAGTTAGAATGGAAAAAAAACACGAGGAGAAAGGCATAGATATTAACGTATAAAATACAGAGTAATTTTAAATAAAGAGCGAACGCATATCATTTTTTTTATCTATACGAATTCCGGATCACTTCTAAGGTAATTCACTTTATATAAGAAATATCAGAGGGCATTTCAAAACTCTTAATATATTTAATCTAATATTTATCAAATAAAACCAATATATATTTCTTCTTTTAAAAAAATTTTCAATGAGCGTGTTGAACTGTGGTTAACTTATCCGCAGATTCTGAATTATGCCGATGTTTTCGTTATTTTCTCCCTTACTCTTTATATTTGTATATATAGAGGAAATAGAAAAAATAAAATTAAACATTTTTTCAAATAACCTTAAGTTGTTACAATTAGGGTGTGAAAGCCATAAACTCAGCTATAAAAACCACCCAACTCTCCATGACGGATCATTGCAGTGTATCATAAAAATCGTGAGCATTCGACAAGTTTAAAATGTGTTTGGCTTTAATTTATCATTTTTATTAACACAGATATCTGCTGTAAAACTGCCATAAAACATTTTGCAATCGACGACTCAATGCGAACCCCTGCACGATAAAATAAATTGCTTAGAAAATATAAACAAATTACAAACAATTAATATAACATTTCGAATGGGTGTGTGTCCTTTTTTGTGGCATGTAATGGACCATTTGATGGGTTAGAGGGCAGCATCGCGTATATGTAAGCAGTTATTTTATAGGGTGGCTTGTAAAGGACAATGTAATACAGAATTGAAACCAAAAAAGCATAAGGCATCAAGCAACGACGTGTCAAAGGTGTGAAGACAGTTGGCAGATTAGACAATTTGCTATGGTTCGTTAGGGAGCTCTCTGTTCGGTATGGAAAATCAAAACATAATTTCCAATGCTTCAATGAATTTTTTTCCATTTGTTTTGTTTTGCAACAAGCGAGCGAGGCAGGGAAACCTTGGCCATGAGTGCAAAACTGTTACCGGTTTTTAAAGGCGATGGCAAACTAGTTTTCAAGCTGGCACCCAAGATCTTTTTGTATGTGTGTTTTTGTGTTTTGTGCTTTCTTTAAGCGAGACAATGAGGTTCATTAGAAATTGACAGGGACAGGCACAGACACAGGCCCAGGCACAGGGAGTCACAGGATCACTCCAGTAGCACAACAGGCCCAATTGTACAGCTGCCTCAGCTGCCGCAACTGCTCAGAGCTTTGCGTCAGGCAAATCAATTGGCTTTCCGTGCTGCCGCAGCTGTTATCCTGTTGCGCATCCTTTGGTAATTATCAGCAACACACAAGGGGATTGGCAGGCAGCCAGTCCGACAGTCGAACAGACGGACAGGCTGCCAATCGCCGCAGGCACGGGTTAAACTCATTAAAGCCACCGCTGCACAGTGCAGCAAATGCTTGTTATCACTGTCTAAAAATCATTCCTATAATTATACTTTTTTATTCGACTTTTAAATCTTTTTTTATTGGTTATTTTTTCTTTTTAAATGTCCTGGGTAAAAGAAGAGTAATTACAAATTTATATCATATTTATTCTTAAATCATGTATAAGTAATAACCCAAAATTATTTTAAGAAAATCGTCAAAATATTTATTTTATATTTATAAATTACTATATATTTGGTTTTGATTTTAATATCATATATGTGTAAATTAAGTATTTATAATTTTAAAAAAAAATTTATTAATTTTTATAAAAATTTTTTTAATTTTATAAAAGTATTAATTTAACATTAATAACATTTAACATAATAACTATTATAGAAATGTAAAAGTATCACAAAAAAATGTTTATACGTATTCTTTATATATAATTGTAAAGATTTTTTCCACTTTTTCTTTTGTGTATTAGAAATACTATTTATATTTGTCGAGAACAATAAATAAATTTTTTATTTTATTATTTCTTTTAGTTGGCAATCTACTGTGCAGCGACTGCGTACAGTTTAGCCCAAGCTGAGGGCACGGCTCCGTCGTTCAGTCAATCAGTCACTTCGTCAGTCATTCATTCAAGCTGCAGCAACTGTTTGTCGGCCTCTTGGCCATCACCTGCCATCGACATGGCTTGCAGCTCTTAGCCATGTGTCTGTGTTTGTGCCTGTCCCAGTGCCAGTGCATGTGGCTGTTAATGTGTTTAATGATGCCTGCACCATTCGCGCAGTTATGCTAAATTGCTGTTTGCTGCATGTGCTGCTTTTGTTGTTGCTAGTTTGACAGTCCCACCAGAAAAGCACACGGCGGCACATGTCTCGTGCGACGCGTCATCGATTGTCCTGCACGCGGGTCCGGTTCCCGTCTCCGATCGGATTGCAATCCCTCTATCTAGCCACGCGCCCATGCAACAGCTCGCTGATCGTTGCACAAAACTTTCCTCATGATTTTTAGCTTTTTTTGTTTTCTTTTCTTTTCTTTTATTATATATATTTTTTTTGGTATTCGCGGCACCCTTCTTGCCACATCAAGTTGTAACTGCGCGTCGGGAAAGCACCTGCCCGGCCACGTAACAGCTCAAAATGTGGGCCGCCCTAATGGAGTTGTCTCTGTGCGGCTCTTCAATCCTGGTTGTTTGCCAACTTTTTTTTTGGTGTTCAGCTTATGTTTATTCGTGTTTTATTTTATTTCATTTTATTTTTTTCGATTTTTAGTTTTTTCTTTTTCAGGCTTTCAACTGCTGCAGGCGCTTCACATTAGTTACGAATATTTTTAGCTAATTATTTTCATATTTTTTTAAACTCTAACATAATAATATATATTTGTTGGTACATGGGCTGCTCCTTGTCATTCATTAGTCATTTCCCTGGCCATATAAGTCTTTATTACAGAGGATACATTCTTCCATGTTTCGTAAAGACCCTATTTTTCGATCTGTTTATGGCTTGGTCACTCGGAAATTGAATCTTCAATAAACCAAATTTGTGCAGAATAAAGAATCATTATTTTCAACATATGTATTTTGTTAAAACAAATTTAATTTTTGAAGTGTAATACTAAAGATTAGAAAAGAATTTAACTTATTCGAAATGCCACCAATTAAACCTTTATTAACTTTGTCATTCTAGCTTAAGACCTTTTTAATTAATACATATATATATATATATATAAAAAGGTATATATATATATATATATGTATATGATTATAAATTTACCAAACATAGCTATGATCCTTTGTATATCCCTATTCACTTCACATAATTATATCAAAAACAGGATTTATTATATAATCCTTGTTATCTAGAACTATGGCGAAAAAATTCCACATCTGATTTTGTACTTCAAGGACTTACAGACAAAAGGCCTCGGCAGGGCATAACCAGTTCGGCGTATGCGCAAACAAAATCCCCTAGCGAAAGATCGATGGGCTCCTCTTTGTAGTTTGTAGAGAATGCTGTCGCTGCTGCTTCTGCTGCTGTTGATTCGGCTGCAACTGCTCTGCTGCTGCTCTTAAAAAAAAAAAAAGTCCGTTATTATGCTTCATAGTAGAGATGAGCGCGGGCTTAAACACTACACAACTCGTGCTTTCCAGTTCAATCTCTTTCAGAAGTGACATTTGCTGCTTGTACGCTGTCGTGCCTGGAAATATCGGCGTGCGCCGGCGCATCATTGCCTGGCAGGCTGCCTACGTCGCTGCCTTCTCGAAGGCATAGCCGAAGCAACAGCAGGAGTTCTTCTTCTTCTTCTACTTGGCTTGTGTAGCTGACGCTTACAAGCGACGTTGTCGCTGAAGCAGGAATCAATTGCGCGCGCACCATCAGCGAGAACGGTCGTGGAAAAAGACTCTTGAGGAATGCCTCACTCAACGCGGTCAAATAATCTTTCGCGTCACTGTAAAAATGCAATGTTCTTGGTGCTCAATGTGTGTATGTGTGAGTGTAATGTGTTTTTATTAACTGCAGAACCGTTACTTTACGAAAGACAAAGTGCTGAAAATAAACTAATTGTGTGTTAAGTGCAAAGAGACATGCAAATAATATGCCAAAACAACATTTCGAGTGCTGCTGCTGCTGGCGCTTCTGCTTTTGCTTTTGCTTTTGCGGCTGGTGCGAAGTTAACAGCCGAAAAGAAGCAGCAGCTAAGCGGGATGCAGCTTGGCTTTGCCGTTTACGCTTTGGTGGGTGCGGCTCTGGGTGATCTTGAGCTCGTGTTCCCCAGCGTGGGTACCTAACGTTGCAGCAAGTGCAGCAGCGCAGCATCTCATTGCATTTCTTTTGATTGCTTGTGTATCATCTTCGGGGATCTCGCCTCGGCAAAGCCGCCTGCGTTTGCGCCCACATTCGAGGTTTCGTCTTTTGCAAAAATTCGTCGTCCCCGAAATGGGTTTCGTTTAGTTCGTTCGTGTTTTGGTTTTTGCTTTTTCGGCGTAGAGGAAAACACACAACAAGAGCTGACGGGAAGACTTAAAAGGTAATCTTATGCTAGAGTTATAAAAGCGCCGTTAGTTTTTATGTTTAACCGTTTGGCGTTTGGGTGCAGCAGCCATTTTACAGCCTGTACAAAGTCCAAATACCGTATTTATGTCCGAACATCAAATAACTGACGCTTGCAGTTTGACAGTAACACACAAACTCACACAGAGACACACACACACACACACAGACAAAGAGCTTTGCAGTCTATGACGCAATAAATTAAACAACAACCAGCAGGAGGCAAGCGAGAGAGAGAGAGAGAGAGTTGTCTCTTTTGCAGGCAGAAACTTAACGACGCAAAAGCCTCTTGGTGCTGCGATTAATTTATTTGCATGTAGCCTCTCAAAAACGGTACAAAGAAGTAGTTCATTCTTTATTTTTCTTGTGTGTATTGTGACTCATCCTTGCTGACACCCCCAACAAATCTCAAAATCTCACATCACGTGTGTTGAGGTTAAATTTTTGTGCTTTTGCACCGCGGTTTGCTCCGTGCTTCTGCCTCATGTCAGCGCCTTCATTATTATAATTTTTATTGCTTATGCATAAATCAAAATATATATGTATATATATGAACATATGTATATGTACACATAATATTATATCCATACACACACATATTCTTTTTTTAAGCACCTTTTGGCCGCTTGCACTAATTTCACAAAATGTTGCTGCTGATCCTTTTTTTTTAATGTGTGCGCATTTCCGTTACTCTTTTTTTTGTGTTTCTTTTGTTTTTTTGCCAAATCATTGCCATATAACATAAAACATGAAAAAATGTCTGCGGTTTGCATACAAATTCATTAGTGCTGCTGGCCTGTAAATGTTGATTGCAAAGGGGACGTCGCAAAACAACTGAACTGAACTGGCTGACTGGCTGACTGGCTGACTGACTGACTGCCCTGTGTTCCCAACTGCAACTCCCACACATACAGCAGCCATAGGACCTTTGTTGTTGTGTTTGGGGCTCGAATTTTCTGAGAATTCTGCAGCGCACACCTTTCAGGAGATGGTCGGCACAGGAACTCACGGCGTTGCCATCTGTTTATTTTCTTCCTTTCTCATATGCTTTCCACGTTTATTTTAATTTAGTTATATAATTATTTTGGACTGTTCCACAGTAATTATCGTTAGACAACGATCTAGTAACGCTTTCATTCTTAAATTATTCCACCCAAAAAAAATTTGTTTATTTGCATCATTTGCAACATTTCTTGTCTTGAATGAATCTTTATCTCTATTAGGCAGCGCCCTACACGATCCAGATTATTGCTTCTACAGCGCGTTTCATCGTTCTCTTTCGCACATAAATTAAGCGCAACTTCAACACTTTTCGGACGAGCTGCGCGAGATGTGCAAAAGAATTTATGAAGTTCAAATTATTTTCGAATTGGTCTTTTTTTTGCTGCCCTTTTCTTTTCCGCTTACTCTGTGTGTGTAACTAAAAATGTGACCCGAAACTCGTTCTGTACGACAATTTGGCAACTAATTTTGGGGCAGCAGCAGCAGCAGCGCATACCCAAATACAGTTGTCGGTACAATTTTATTGATCTTCTTGGCAAAAATAAAAATTGTTTCATGGTCGTCGTCGGTAACGAATTCGAAAACGAAACACAAAACTTGGAATCGAATTCAAAACGCAAACACCAAGATATTCCACGCCGACTACAGGAGGAGGATAGAGACTGGAACTTGGAAGCTGGGCAGACGTCGCAACGATAACAACAACAACAACAATAAATACGCGGGTTTAGGAGCCACTGTTCGTAGGCTAGCAGCCGAAAAATATTTTTATCTTGATATTTTTGTTGTTTTTGCTAAAGTTTTTTGTTATTTTTTGTTGTCTGACTGTTCTAAATACGCCAAGCGCTGCTTGTGTAGCATAAATATATGTCTTTAGTGTGGCATGTCTGGTTGCGTTTTCGGAACTTGGTAAATGGGCCAGAGCCAGAGGAGATGCGAGTTGAAGTTGTTCTTTGGAGTCGATCGCCGAGTGCCGGCCGTCTGCCAAAATTCATGGAATTAGTTAACGATTAATGATTGGATATTGATTTCGCTTTATGTGCTCGAAAGACACAAAATATTTGTTTGCTTTTTGCAAGTTGGTGGACTGCAGTTTATGTGTATATATGTTCATATGTATCTGTATAAATTTTATACATGTGTAGACACATCACTGTTTGGACTTTCTACCACTCATTAATAGCTGTATTTTTAATGTCTCCTCATCTTCTTTATCTTTCTGCAATTCCTTAAATGATGCATACTTTTATTAGCATGACGGACTTTCTTTCTATCTTGCTGGTTTTACTTAACTGCTGCTTCAGCTTTGCAATCCTCGCTCACATAAAAAAGCACATCCAAAATTAGAGAGGGATGCACAAAAGCAAAAGCAACAAGTGTGAAAGAAACAAAACATGAGTGTGCTCGATTAGTATAATCACTTTATCTTGGTGTTGATGGAGATTGATTTAAGATTTATACATTTGGATAGTCTCAAATGTGATTCAAAAGACAAGCCAACTGAGAAAATATTCATAAAAATCTAAATTACATTTTATTAATTCTGTTTCCCCCACTTGCATAAGTTTATAATACCCATTTTAAACAATAGTTTTTATGAGCACAGGGTATGTTATGCTATCCAGGTAGCTTATTTTTGGTCTCTTCTTTGCGTTTCCTATGAAACTTAATTTGTGTGCTGCTCCTTGGACGCATATCAAATTGGCGCTATCGCATACCTACACAAAAACACACACACTTATACACTTAAACGTCTATATGCCCCATATAACTATGGGGCAGTCTTCCTCAATAATAAGCGTTCACCAAATTGTGCTTAGCTCTTTGAAATTTGTGGTTTGCCACCGCGAAACTTAACGATTAAATTCTTCAAGATCTTTGCCAAAACATTGCTTCAGCAACACACACACAAATATATATATATATATATATAGATATATAATAATTGGTACACATTTAACGCCACGTTGCACAGCATCCGAGAATCGCCACTAAACAAAAAAGGAAAAGAATCTCGTATCTAAAATTTGTGTGAGAACTTTGTGAAATGTGAGCGCTGAAGACTTGGGATTATAACTGGGTGCGAGTTTCGCCGCTAATGATTTGCTTACTGGCTTGGCAACAGGCTTCGAGAGAGTTTTCTATGTGTGTGTGCGAGTGTGTGTGTGTTTGAGTTGATGCCTATTAATTGCATTTTAAGCCAAGCAACAGTTGTCTTACAGCCGTTTGCTCCGAGGCTCCCAGCAGGCTCTTAATTGAGTTGTTAAGCTCTTGGTTATGTCGTAAAGCTCCCCCGCCCCCCTCTTCTCTTCTCGCATTCCCACGAAGTTCTCTCGTGCGAGTTGTTACTTTTATTTCTAAAACGGAGATGATCACTTGAAATTGCATCTTTGCATTTAACTAAAGCTGAGTTAATGCGAAACTAACTTTCCTTTAACTGAATTGGGATTGTGAGAAAAGCGACACCTGTTGTTCAACTTTTGAGCTAAAAGAGCTCGATTTAATTTTATAGCATATTGAAAATTAAGTCCGATTTTAAGTTATTGAGTTAATTCTAACTAACATATTTTCCAAATTTGATTAAATAATATATTTGTGAATTATTATATTCTGAGATAAGAGCTTTGTCGAATTATTTAATAGAATATAATGGTGGCTTATTCTACTCTTAGCTAACACCAACAATATAATAATAATTTTTGTGAATTTGAGGCCAACCTAAATCTTATATCTGAAAAAAATTGCACTTGTCCTATTTCTGCTCAACTTGCGATTGTTGGAAAAAAAAAATACCGAACAATAAATAACATCAGAAAAATAATAATAGGAGATTGAACAAATCTTTTCAAATCTGATCGCAGTAAACAAAAACCAGATGTTTCATAATTGTTAAAGATAATTTATTGAGTATATATCCAGTCGAGGCTTATCTAATGTTGTATTTCGTAATTTCTCGCCAGTTTGGCACAGCCTACACACAACAGTTTGCCGCCATATCAATTTGTGGCTCTATTTGAGAATTCTACCTATTTGAAGCTGACCGACGACCAATCATTTGCACTGATTGCCAAACTGCTGACACTGAGTGGAGCTCAAACTGTAATGCATGTCCATAAATTCATACATATATGTATATGTATTTGTCTGTCTATCTGTCTGAATATAGCCAAGAATCGTACGTAATGCCATAACAATATCAGTCAAATGACTATGCAACTTTGATTTTGTAACTTTATGTGTGAGAGTGTGAGTGTGTGTTTGGAGTATGAGTGTGCGTAGTGCAGCAACAATAACAATATAGAATGCGCGTGTGTGGAATGGTATCTGTTGTTTTTGTTGTTGTTGCAGCAACCAAAAGACTGGGAGACATGCCCCCACTTATTTGCGCCAACTAATATTAAAAACCGTTATGCATATCAGCTGCACACATTTCACATGGCAACAACAACAACTGGCCAACTGGCGGCTCTCCTCTACCGATTGGCATGTCTTGGCCATGGCCGTAACCCTTTAATTATGGCAAATAAACGCAATAGCCGAAGCAGCAAAAACAACAAAAACAATAACATCACCAACAACAACGAGTCCAGCTAACGTCAACGCCTTTCGAATGGCATTCGCCAAAAGTTGGACTGTTGAATATCGAAGTGGTGGATTGTAGACTCCTTTCTAAAAAACGAAGCTATAATAAAAATGGCCCAAACCCGGTACACACAGCAAACAACGCTGAGTATGAGAGCCAAAAAATAAAACTAAAAAGCTGACAAACAAACCAAAAAATAAAAATAAATAGAATAAAGAGAAGAAAAAGGAGTTCTTAATTGCATTTCGATTACGTTGGCTTAGTGTAGAACCGAATTTGCAAGCAAATCAAAGTGCGAGCAGCAGTTGGCTGGCAACACACAAGAGTCACAGAGAAAGCATCTCGGCAACAAAGTAAATGTTGCACCGGGAACAGGCCCACAGCAACTGGCAACAGCAGGAGGAGGCTGGCTGGTGCCACACCAAAATAGACAACAGATGAGACAGTCCGGGCACAGCCCAGGCCCAGGCAAGAAAACGCCTTTTTTAGTGCTACAGCAGACTTTGCAAACTGGTTTCGGCAAGGCTAAAAAAAGAGAAGAAAATCGAGGAAGAAAAACCAAGACAAAAAAAATTGTAACAGGCCGCGCAGAACCTTTCTAAGCCCCGGTTTACAGTCCTAGGCATATTGGCATTGGCATTGGCCATTTAATACAGTTATTTTTTGTTGCCAGCATCGCGCAGACGCAACTGGAGAGGAAGAAGAGGGTGGAGGGAAGGAGTGACGAGCGCACCACAACTCTTTTTAGCTAGCAGCCATTAGCCCCCCTACCCCATTGGCAAGAGTCCCCCTCTCAACAACAGCAACGTCTTTGGCATTTTGGCTCTTTGCAGTCATTAGATATGATTCTACTCAAACTGGGACAGGCCAACACATCGTGCAACACATCAACCGGGCGAGCCATGCAACAAGCAACAGCCGGCAGTCAACAGACAAACAGTCAACAGACAAAAGGCCGTACGCAATCATAAACGTAAAAAAACAGAAGGTAACAAACACACCGCTCTTTATAATACACTGCAATCGGAAATTTATCGCTGTATTATCTGTCTTTAATGCTCACTTTATGATTTCATTCGTTTTAATTAATACCCATCTCGGCTCCTTTAAACACAATCTTATGTTTCCTGCATTCCATACACTAAATGCTAAAGAAGCTTACGAGCGAGACTTTAAATGGGGAAATGGTAAGTAGCGAGAGAAAAACGCAGCCAAATTTGCATAAACTAATGATAAATACATTGACGATAGTTTTCTTCATTTAGCAGATTTATACATTTAAGTTTAGATGGTTTTATTTCCCCTTTCTCATAATAAAAAAGCTTCTTCTTGGCAACTCCCACATCAAGTATAATTAAATCCCAAAGGAAACATCAATAATTATACATTTTAACTGGAAACATTATTTATGTAGCCGATAACAGCTTAAACACTATATATTATGTATAACGAAACATATGCAAATTGAATAACGATTTGACAATCTGCACAAGATGCGACAGCAGACTTTTTATGCTCTATTTTTTTAGCGTGCAACATAAACAAACTAGTTGCAGCCCGTTTCGATGAGGCAAAAGTCGTTCACACACTGCCCCTTTCTGCTGCCGCTGCTGCTGCTGCTTGCTGCTGCAGGCTGATCTGATGTGCTTGACTTAGACTTAGACTAGGAATTGGTGGGTTGCCTGCCTCATGGCTGTTGTCGTTGCAAGTTGGGCATTGGGTGTTTGTGGCTCTTGGATGTGTTGTTGTTGCCTGTTGTTGTTTCAGTCGTGTCAGCTGTTTGCTTAAACAAATATTATTACATGATGAGATATAGTATTGCGTTGTTGCTTGTGCTTGCTGCTTCTCAATGAATTATTAGTTATTTCGAATTTATGTGACATTCTTTAATCCCCTCCACCCTCCACTTCCACCTTTTATCGTTCTGGGCCGGCTGCTTTGCCTTTGCCTTTGCCACACTCAGCCGGTTCCTCAGTGGCGAGCCAAGGCTTGAGCAGCCGCCGATTTGTTGAAGCTGTTGTTGGGGGCGTAAATAAAACAAACAAAAATAAATAAATATGAATTTATTGCGGCGTATGTTCGTTTATTTATTTATTTTTGTTTCTTTTTTTTTTTTTGTATTTTTGGTTTTTCTATGTATGTGTGTTCACTACGATCGCATAAACAAATATAAATGCGCAGGCTCCAGCTCTTGGGTCCCCTTTTTTTTACGTCAAAGATAAGAAGCGACATAGAAATACGCTGAGAGCCACAAAAAAAAAATAATAAAAAGTGAAAGGGAAATAAAAACAGCCCCACCAACAACAGAATTAGTTGCCAAGTCTCAAAATCAGTCGTTCAAATGTACGGTTCGACTGACTGTAAGTGCGCGGAGACTTTGATTTTGTTTTTGCTACTCTGGCAATTTCTGTCTCTGCGCGGCTCAGGCTCAGGCTCGCTCAACTCACATAATTCATAATTGCTACGGGGTCCAGAGCGCTGCAGAGTATCTTCTACGAATTTTGTCACGCTTTAAATTTCAAAATTTGTCGATGTTAGCCAACTGTCAATGGACGACACACACACACACAAAGTCTAGCATATATATATAAAGTATATAGTTCCTTTGTGCATCTGAAATGTGAAATTCTTTGAGGCGTAAGTAAATGGCATTTAACGCTTGATCTGCAGCGTTTAATTTTACCTGCTGTGTTGTGTTTTGTAGTTTGGTACTTTAGTTTCGCAGCATGAGAAGTTGCCCGCTCTCAGATCAGATCCTTAGCCGAGCTATTGTTCTGTCGCCCGCACAAAAATGTTCCAAGTCACGAGAGAGAGAGAGAGGGGCGAGTTTAGTATTCAAGTAAGGGCGGAAATTTAATATGAAATGAATTTTTTTTTGTATGAAATATGAGATTTTTAGGCACTGATCTGCTGCTTTTGTCTACCTGGTTTAATTTGTTTTCTTCATTCGGTGTTTTTTTATGGTAGCAAACATAATTATATTGTAATTCGTATCGTCTTTATTTTTTGGTACTTGTGAAACTCTATACGAAAAACAGATTTGCAAAAAAAAAAAAAAGTATATATGTATGTATATATATATTTATGTATATATATTAATATAAATTATATATAATAATATATATATATTTATATATATATAAATATATATATATATTTATATATATATATATATATTCATAACCGTGTATCATAAATTGCTTGCAGGACGGGAAGGTGTCAACGTTTTGCATTTTGAATCAAACATTGCACTTGTCCCGGCCTATGAGCGGTTTGTGCATCTACAATATATTTAAAAGCTAAAGCTTAAAACTAAACATGTATTTTAGATCAAATCCGAATATTTTTGTGATTATTAAATATGTTATGGTGTATGTGGGTATGTGTTTTTTTTATATAAACTTGAGAATAATTTTAGTTTTCTCTCATCTTAATAAAAATTTGTGTTGCCTGGAAACTTCTTAATTTATTGTAATTTTTAATTTTTAATTCGGCTGTTACTGCCTTCCGATATTTGATTGCTTATTATCTTTTTAGAACTAAATATGTTTTTTTTCCGAACAGGAGGCAGACAAAAAACACATATACAAATATAAAAATGTCACCAAATAATAATCAATCTAAATGCTTAAAAGTTTATTTAATTTTATTTATTTATTATTAAACAGAGTTAATTTCTAAAATTCGTAAAGCTTACATTTAAATATCAATTTCATAAATGTATTTCATAAATAGTTCGTTTTCTATCGTTACAGCACATAATATTGGAAGAAAAAAAAGTGTGTTTCATGTTAGCAAAATGAGGTGAGTTCAAAATTTGAATAAATGGTTTAAGCCTCTAAATATATATTTGTATTATTAATATAAATGTATTATTATACCTTCACTTGGAATGCATCAAACACAAATTACACAGCAAGCAAAACTCTACCTTAAAATTTGCACAATATTAAAGAAAATTAATATTTTAATATAATTTCAAACTCACTTGACATAAATAGAAGTTAAGTTATTAAGCAAAAAAATATATTTAACTAAATAAAAGATTCAAATAGTTTCCAAGATGCGCGCGCGTTCAGTCAGCTGTTTGGTAGTTTTATTTATTTTGGTATTTTTGTGCTGTTTCTTTTGTGCTGAGCATTTGGTGCTTTTTTGGGACTGGCGTCGCGGTCGTCGCTGGTGAAAAAAAAAATAAAAAATAGAAAATCAACAACAACAACAACATATCGAGCAATTGCCCGCCCGCCTGTTGTGTGTGCCTTCGTTTTTTTATTATTTTGTTGTTATTGCTCTGCTGCTGTGTTAAATATAAAAACAAATTGAGTTAAAGTAAAATATTTCGCGTGCTGGTTGAAAGTAAGTTATGAGCCGAGAGCTAAAAGCATCGCAACTGTAAATAGATAACTGTAAAGACACACATGTATGTATATATATATACATACGAATATAATTGTATATACCCCTCACAGCGCCGCCAAAAAAATATTTTTTTATTTATAATTTTTTTTATTTTGCTTTTTGTTTTTTACTTTTGCTTTTGTTTTTGTGTTACTCGCTTCACTGCTGCGCATAGCAGGCGATGTATAAATCATTCGCAGTAAATATTTTACGCTATACAAATCTTAAAAATAATATACAAAAACTAAAAATAAAAAAATATTTGTAATTAAATCAAATGTATATTGAATTAATTACAATGCAGCCTCCTAAACTCAGCAAACAGAAAATGGAGCGTGCCTCGTCCCCGCTTCTGCAGTCCCAACTCTCGCTGCCCCTCCTTGTGCAACAGCCCAAGAGCCGGGGTCGTCCACGCGCCTCCTACGCCCAAACTGGAGAATTCGACTTGGGTCTGATTCGGGAATATCAACTGAGACCAGCGCTCTATGATCGTTCCAATAAACGCTTCAAGGACAAGGCGCATACCATGCAGCTCTGGATGCAAATCTCACACAAACTGGGCTATGCTGGTAAGGAGGAGATCAGAGCAAATGAGATACTTGAAAGGGGGCCAAAATTATACATTGTATATGATCTTGAGCTGTAACAACTGCCGAGTATATTTATAATAATTAGTTTAATTATAATTCTCTAAACTCACTCTAAATGATTGCAAGCGTATTTAATCTGTCACAAAAACCAAAGATAAGTGTTCTATTTTGTTCGATTTGTTCCTCTCTTCTAGTGCCCATATTACGGGATCGGTTTATAACGCTGCGTAATCGATACAATATCGAAAAGCGACGAGTAGAAAACAATTGCATTGTGGGCAGCCAGTGGCCACTGTATGAGAATCTCAGTTTCCTGTCCGAGCACATAAGGACGCGACGCTCCTATAAGAGACAAAGTAAATCTGTGGACGACCATCATCCGGATGATGGGGAGGATGAGGAGCACGTCGATGTGCAATTCGATATTAATAGCGATAGCAATGGCCCGATTAAGACCATTAAGCATGAACTGGTTGGCAATGATGACAATTCGGACTGTATTTACGACGATGATCGACAGCTGCCGGTGACCACAGTGCTCAGGTGAGTAGTGCTTATAGCTATAACTATTAATGCCACTATTAAAACAAATTGCCCTTTCCAGTATACCACAAAGCGCCGAAATAAATGGACGACACAACAACAGCAATATAAATGGTGGCAACCCGTATCGTCAGCCGGAGCTCGTTGTGGCCGGAGTCAAACAGAGGCGTCGACAGGGAGATCTTGAAGAGGAGCCACAGGCAAAACGAAATTCTAATTCAACAACTTTGCCTGCGGCATGTGTAGCTGCCGCCACATTAGCAGCAACATCGGCAACAGCAACAACAAGAGGAGCAGCAGCAGCAACAACACCAATAACATTAACTACATACCCAAAGTTTCGAGCCTTTGGCGAATTTGTGTCGCATTCGCTAAACGAACTACCACATTCTGTGTCCATGCGGCTGATCGAAAAGTTTACACACGATCTAGTCCAGGCAACGATTAAAACAACGGCGAATGAGAGCCGCGATTCGGCTGAGCCCAGCAGCTTGGATGAAATGGACGATTAGAAAATTAGTTATAAACAAACCAAACAAAAACTAGAAATTGTAATTTAAACAAATTTTTTAACCTAGACTGGGAGGAGGGCAGAGATCATCATCATCATCATCATTATAATCGAATGGGGTGGTAACTAGCAATATGCAAAATGCAACATACACATGAATATTATGATGTGAAACAAATAAAACCAACCCAGAAGCGAAACCCAAAGTTGGGTGCGTGTTCACAATGTTCTTGCTGCTGCATACAAATGACATTTGGTAATTGATTGCAAAGGCTGCTGTGAATCGGACAAATGGTAATTGCTTGTCATACACTTGCTAGAGGAGGAGGGAGAAGAGAGACACTACTGTTGGTGCTGCAAGCGCATTTCCTGCACTCGATTATAAATGCGTCTATATTTTAATTAAATTACAGCCACGCAATGGGCAGGCGATAATGACGGTGCTTAGGCCAAGACGACGACTTGGCTTATTGATATTTCTATGGGAGTGTTTGTCCGTATTTCTCTCTGTGTGTGTGTGTGTGTAAGTGATGTGGTGCAACATTAAAACGTCACCTGATGTAGGTCGTGCCTGGTGCTTATTTGTTGTTATGTGAAAATACAAATTGCACTAGTCCCGGCCTGCAGTGAGTGCCGCAAACAACAAACAACCACAGCAAGAAAAACATTTATCGCTTTCCCTGCAGCCCCAAAAGGTGGTGCCACTTGGCTTATTCGTGTTACCGACGGCATCTCATCTTCGCTAACCTATAATTATATAATTTAATCATTACTTGCAAATGTTGCCAAAAAAAAAAAGAATAAACTAAAAGGAGCGAAGAAGAAGTCAAAGAATGGAGTCTGAAAACCGCAACAGACTGGCAACGTTAAGTGCTGCATTTTGACAGTGAAATGTGATTATGTGTGCCGTGTGCGTGGCGAAAACAAAAATATTTTGCGTATTTTAGCATTCATCATCATTACTCTTAAAACGGCTGTCGCTGGAATTTAAATTTTTTTGTAGGCGCACTTAAACTTGAAAGCGGTTTGACAGTTGCAAATTACGCCAACAGCAGCGGCACCATTTGTGAGTGTTATAACGCTGAGCATTCGCTTGAGGAGCCCACACAAATGCTTACTGCTACCAAGTGCAGCCAACCTCAAGTCGTTTGGAGCCAACTTCGAGTATCAGCAGGCGGAAAGCTGACTGCTATGCACAAAGTACGCGCGTCTTCCGAAAATCATGCATTTAATTAAGAGTCAATCTTTTATTTGTATATGTATTATGTATATTTAAATTTAATTGGAGTTTGAATTGTTGTCATTTTTAAATTAATTAGCTAATTTTAAACACTTAAGTAAACACGCGTGCATTATGCATACTCATATTTATACATTTTTCATATAATCGTTAATTTTAAATATTTATTAATATTACTCGTAAGTTCGAATTAAAATCACTCAAAAAATGTGCTGCTCTTTTTTGATTTGACAATCGATTTATAGCTAGAATCAACAACGACGACGACGACACAGTACACAACATTTATAGCTAATAATTGTAATAAAAGTCTAATAAGGAGCTGAAGTTTTAGGAGTAGACCAACAACAAATACAACGGCGACAAAGAGATCAAAATGCTGTACGGATTTTGGCAGCGGCCACCGTCACAACTCGTATGTAATATTATTCATATGATCGCGTGTCTTACGCGCCTTAAATGGCGCTGCAAAATGCTCGTAATCGTAGGCGGTCTCCGCATTGTACGACGAACAGCGACGCAAACGATGATGCTGTACAAAGGAGCTGCTGTACGGCGCCTGAGTGCCATGTCCGGCTCCAAAACAACGCATCGCCGCACAGAGCAATGTACACCAGCGCCACGAGGTGGAGGAGAATGCATAAAAATTGTGAGCACTGCTGCCGCCGCCTCCAGAGTTATTATTGCCCTTCTTGGCGAGCAAATGCTGGCGGCTGTGATGCAAATAGGGATTGTAATTGGACCGAAAGCTGCTGTCGCTACTGTGTCCGCTGTCATCGCTGCTGCTATCGTTACGGCGCAGTCCCAGCCGGAATAGATTGCCATTGTTGTGCGCTGCATTAGCAAAGTCCTCGAAATCCAAATGAGATTCGTATTCAAAATCGCGATCGATGGAGACGGCGGGCGTGACGATCATAAATTGACTATATTTTCGACTGCGGCTCTGTGGCTGACGTTGTTGCTGTTGTTGATTGCTGCTGCCTCGTTGATTGGCAATGGAGTTGAGTAGCGTTTGATTTGTGTCCACCGATGAGTAGCTATTGCTATTCGATATGGGCGACATATCATTGTTGTTATTATTGCTGTTGTTGCTGTTGCTGCTGTTGTTGTTATTATTGCTATAACGATGATTGTTAGTGTTGTTGTTGTGCGTGTTGTGAAAGAAACCCGCTAGCGCTGGCTGCGTCGTCGTCACTGGCTGCGTCGCCAGATGCTGCGGCTGATAATGCTGATACTGCAACTGCAGCGGCAGATGTGGCAATGTTGGCTGCTTAGCGTGCCGAGAACGCCGCTTGGCAACTGGAGCTGTGGCTGTAATTGTTACTGTGGCAACAACAGCTGTAGCTGGAGCTGCAGCAGCTGCTATAGCTGCAACTGCTGCTGGCGCTGAGGTCGGTTGTGGTTGCGGTGCCGGCGATGTTGTTGTGGGCGTCGAGCCAACCGAAGGCATCCATCATCTTGTTTCCTCCGTGCCGCTGTTATTATCATCGGGCTTGACGATTTGGTAGGTTATCAAGTACTCTGGATAAGACTGCAAGCAACAACCATTAATACCAATATAATAATAATCTGATTAGTTTGCTCACCTGTTCACCCCGATAGACAACATATTCAGCAAAGTGCAGGCCGCCCGCCGAGGGACGTCCGATCACGGAGTGATGGCCAGGCGGAGCATGTGCCATCTTCATGGCGCTATACTGCAAAAACGATTTGCCCAGCGCAACGCGGCACAGCAGCAATTGCCTGATCCAAATATTTTTATTAGTATTATGGTACTATTGATCATATATATATTATCATAAATAAGTGTAATGTTTGATCAAGAAGAGAATTCCATATTGTATTATTTGAAAAACACCTGCGTTATTTATTTGAGATATTAGAAGTAACTGCCGAATTTTATATTCTCAGGTTGTATTTGTTCAATTCATACCTGGGGCACACATAGCAGGATTTGTCCTTGTGCGATGGACAACCAATGCCACCGCCAATTCCATAGACATACTGATTGCTCTTGGAGCTGTGCTCCGCAAAATAAATGCCCGCACCGAACATGCCGCCAATGTAGGCGTGTCGCTCATCAAATCCACGCTGCACAATCGCATTGATGAAAGGGCTGCCGTGGAAGAGCATGCGCTCATTTGACTGCAAGAAGTTCTCCTCGGCAATCTCCTGGCGGCGATGCGCATAACGCTCCCACAATTTCCGATTCTGCACCTTTTGGACCTGGCACAAAAGTCACATATAATTTAGTTATTGCCAACTTGACATTATTCGATTATTCAGCACTCACCCGCACTACGTTGTAACGTGTGAAGTAGCCACCCGACTGGCCATTATCGCGATGCTCGCGTATGGTGGCCTGCATCTCCTCCTCAACGGCGATGAATTCCTTGTCATCCTGCAACAGATCCACCAGCAGTGTGCATAGATTTACATTGTTTCCAATGCCTGGTATTGTAAATACAAAATTTGATGAGTTTTTCTTTACGATGCAATTTGTTTTTGGACTCACCCGTGGTGGCTCTCAGCTGTGCAATGCCCTTGAGAATCTTGTGTCGAAAACCGTAGGCGGATACGCCCACCTGCTTGAGATCATCATGACCCATCTCGGCAAGTATGTCGAGAGTGATTTGCTCGCGCTCAAATAGCTCAATCAGATGATGCAGCTGCTGGCTGCTCAAGAAACCAGAGACATTTGTTATGGACTCCGGATCTTGCAGCAGTTCCTCACTGCCCGTATTCTCAGCCCCATTTGCCTCGGCACCCTGTGCGGGACTCATGCGTGTGGGACAGCTATTAATGGGCAATGCCACCGGCACACTAAGCGTCATAGAAGCACCCGATGGCAGCAGTACCGTCTCCGTGGTGGGCGACAACAGTGCAGCGGATGCGGTTGACGCTGCTGCTGCTGCTCCTCCTGCTGCTGCTGTTGATGCTTGCGCTGCTTGTGCGGCAGCTGTTCCACTGCAGGCAGCCTCTGGCGCTGGCGAGCATTCGGTTGCAGCAAGGGATTGCGTCGATGCGCTTAGCGCATGCTGACTGAGCGACGTGGCCATGGCATCCTGCAGCAGGCACTTCACATCATCCGCTGTGGCCAGCTCAATGGGTGTCTGGATCTCCTGATTCTTCATATAGGCATCGGCACCGTGGGCCAAAAGCAAGGAGCACAGTTGCGTCCGCCCTTTTTGGGCAGCCTCGTGCAGCGGGGTAAATCCCCATTTATCTGTGGCATTGACCACCGTCTTATGCTTGATCAGCAGCGCAGCAATATCGAGATGACCATAAGAGCTGGCATTGTGCAGTGGTATGAGTCCGCCCTTATCCTGGGCATTCACATCGGCGCCATGCTCCAGCAAGTACTCGGCACACTCGAAATTATTATAGCCAGCAGCGAGATGCAGCGGCGTCGAGTTGCGTCCGTTCAAATCACGGCAGTTGATCGTCTCTGGCGTCACTAGACGCTGCACCCTCGCAAGGTTGCCCTTCTTGGCGGCATCCAGCAGTGCTGAAGGTCCGCGCAGCAGTTCGGCAACATCGTGATCCGAGTCCTTGACCAGATCGGCAGGCGTGGCGCCATCACGATTCTTTTTCATGGGATCAGCACCGTGCTTGAGCAGCAGCTTGCATATATCATATTTGCCTTTGGCGGCTGCCTCGTGCAGTGGCGTAAATTTCCACAGATCGGAGACATTAACATTGGCGCCATGCTTGACGAGCAGCTCGGTGACCTCGTAGTGTCCATAGGAGCAGGCATTGTGCAACGGCACCAGGCCACCCTTGTCCGCTGCATAGACCTCGGCGCCATGCTCCAGCAGAAACTGTACGACAGGCACACGATTGAAACCGGCTGCGAAATGCAGCGGTGTCGAGTGGCGCCCATCCAAATCCCTGCAGTTCACTGTATGCGGATTATTCAGCACAATGCGACGCACAGCATCCAAATCGCCAGCCTTGGCTGCCTCCAGCAGATGTGTCTCGCTGTCTGGCGGATTTTTCAACAGCTTCAGCACACTATCCGAAGCGAGCTGGGCGGCAGTCAGACCCTCCAGCGACACAATGCTGCTGTCCACCGCATAGGAGAGCAGCAATCGGACCGCCTGCTCATCACGGGCGCAGCGATGCAACGCCGTCTGGCCGATGCTATCCAAGGCGTTCACCTTGGCGCCCTGCTTGAGCAGCACCTCCAACGCATCGTAGTGCATCAGCTCGGCAGCAAGATGCAGTGGGGTGAGGAACGCCTTGTTCTTCTCATTCAGCAGAGATCCTTTGCGTGTAAGCAGCTCCACCAGCTGCTTGCGTTTCGCATCCTGGTTGACGACAGCCAAATGCAGTGGTGTATCCCCTGTGTACGGATGTACAAAGTTCACAATTTCGGCACAGACGAGTTTCTTGACACGCGACAGATCGCACTTGCGGCAAGCGTCCATCAGGCAGTGTCCCTTGTATTCAACTGCAAAACGAATAACAACGATTACAAAATGAATATATATAGCGATAATGATCATGGGATCTTACAGGCAATGCGGTCGCGTAGCTCTCGCGTGGGTGCGGCATCGATAGCCGACTTATTGTGGCAGTTAAGGAGCGTTGGGTCGGCGCCGCGACTCAGCAGCAGGCTGCAAACCTCGACGCGACTCTTGGAGGCAGCCTCGTGGAGTGGCGTGAAGGCCCACAGATCGTTGGCATTGACATTGGCGCCCGCCTGGATCAACAGTTTGGTCACATCAAAATGGCCATACGAGCAGGCATTGTGCAGCGGCACCAGCCCACCCTTATCCTTCGCATGCACATCGGCGCCGTTGGCCAACAGGATCTCAACAATGCCAATGCGATTGTAGCCAGCAGCAAGATGTAGCGGCGTCGATCGGCGTCCATCGCTCGCATGGCAATTGACATTCAAGGGCGTGAGCAGCGCAAGCAGACGATCCTCGGCACCAGAACGGGCCGCCTCGAGTAGCTCATCCTTCCGATATTCGCCGGTCAGAACCGGACGCGTTGCATCATCCGCCAGCTCGAGTGGTGTCTTCTGCTCCGAGTTGCGTATGGTGTGATTAGCACCATGTTGCAAAAGTGCCATACATACATCCACTTTGCCCTTGCTGGCCGCCTCATGCAAAGGGGTATAGTTCCAATTGTCCGTAGTATTCGGACTGGCGCCGGCTTTGAGCAGCAGACGCACCACCTCGGCATGTCCAAATGAGCAGCAATTGTGCAGCGGATGCAGGCCACCCTCATCGCAGGCCTGAATGGAGGCGCCGCTGTTTAGCAGATACTCAACCACCTCACGGCGGCCATAGCCTGCAAAAAGAGGAAATAAGAAGAACAAAATAGAATATTAGACTCAATGCTAATCATGACATGGCAGCAAGCCCTAAAAGTGGCTCACACGGTTAACTGACGGTTCTTGTTATTCATTTTTTTTTTTTTTATGCAATGGGGGATTTGGGCGAGACCTTCGAGCCCACAAATTTCCGGCAGTCGACACTATGCCATTGATATTCTTCATTGGAATTGTAAATTCGAGTAAACTTGGCATCCATCATAAATCTTGCTTCACGTTATTATACAGCAAGCTGTGTGGCTAATGACACAATAAAAAATAAAGAATCCAGCAAACAAATAAAGAAAGATGTCAACACACACAAGCCCTCTCCTCCGAACTATTTCTATTATCACTTCCTATTTAAACCGGTTAACAACTCTAGCATGATTGACCGAATGGCTGACAAAGGGCTGGCCAAATTGGCAAAGAAAATATTGACATTATAATATACAGACCTTAGAGACATTATAATATACAGACCTTAGAGACCGTAGAGATGTATGTACATATATTGACATAAAGAAATAAAAATTTAGAACTAAAACTAGATAACTAAACAGTTTCTCAAGATATTGACATTGTTTCTCATTTGATTAATAGAAATAAAGATATAGAAACAGTTCGATTTCAACGAATATATTTTATTGCTTTTTTATTTATTATTTTGAATTGGTAATCTAATCTTTATAACATTTTTGTTTAACCTATAAGCGAGCATATAAGAAATGTATATAATATGCGGAAATTTTGATAAGAACTAATATGTATAAGATAGAATTGTTAAAAATGTAAACTGACACTTCAGAATAAAAGACAACAATGAATCACGTATAGATTAAGAAATAATCACTTGATTCAAATGATATCGGAGATTTTTTTTTAAATAAAAAAAGTTCTCTTAATAATTGCTTCATAAACCGATCGATTTTAAATTAAAAAAAGCGTCATATTCAGCTGCAAAATAGTTTTTGCATATCATGATTGTAGCAATAGGGGTCGTCACTATCGTAAAACATTTGAATAAGGTACCCCTACTTTAAAATATAAGCAATAATTAAAGCAGTTTTTAGTTATTGTTGAAAGCACATTCATAAAAGTTGTGTTAACAACCAGGAAGACAATGCGAAATATATTAAGATAATTAATGAAATCTATAATAAAACAGTTTCTCAATTGAAATTTGATAACAAGCAAAAATAAATATAATTAATGAATAATCTCTCAGATTTATAAATAATAGCAGACCAATTAATAATAGCGCTGAGAAGTGCAACAAAACTGAGTTCAAGCGGAGCCTTCCCGCCAAAGTTTTTGCGAAACATTCGTTAACCATTCACTTTTTTTTTGTTTTTGTGTTTTGCCAAACAATTACGAAAGTTGCGTGGAAAATTAATAGAATGGAAAAATATATTAATTATTGCTATGTGTTGGGAAATTGAATGTGCAACGTAGTTTTTGCTTCATATTATTATTATTATATTTTTTTTATTATAGACATAAAGTAAGCTCCTTGAGTTTAGACGAAGAGCAAAGCTGAAGGTTAATTAGTTAAATAATTGTTACTTAAATAATAACAAAAAGTGTTATAAATCTCATTATTTATAGGCTGTAAGCTCTAGTCAGTTACTTTGGGAATTTTATCAGCGGATACGTGTCATCAATAATAAGTATCGAGTTTTTATATCAGCTGTGTAAATAAGAAAGCTGCGCTAAAGATAACACCGAATCGGATATAAGCAAATCAATGTACACTTATGTGAAGTTTACCGGGGTGCACTATTATTATAGAAATGTGTGGCAATTCGCAACAGGTGAAGAACGGTGCAGGGTTATGGTGCAAAGGGTGGGGCAACTAGTTCGCTTAGACCTTAAACAATTCTCGCAACATGGTGAAAACTCTGACAATGGCAACAACAATAGCTACATAACTGGAGACCACATTGGAGATCTCACTTTTTTTTATTTCTTGAGAACGTGACAAAAGACGAGACAACCACACAAATAATGGATGGCAAACCAGTTTAGAGAGACAGTCAAAACAGTTAACTGTTAAATATAAAATACAAGCAAGACATAAATGAAAACAAAAAAAATAAAATAAAAGCTGTGCATGAATCATAGACAAAGAAGTACCGTTATCTTTGGGGTTGCTGAAGCTTAAATACTCTTTAATAAAAATATACAGAATAATATGTAATATTCTGATAATGCATATATGCACACAACAATTATTATATATTTATATATACATATTAGACATGTTTTTTAAAACATATTAGCCGAGACACATTGCTTGACAAAACTAAAATGCCCACATCAAAAGTATTTAAGAAACCACAGCAAAATTGATATGCATAGGGCGTGAAACTCACAGGTACACCCCCGCCCCACACGCCTTATGTGCACACCCCCCGCCCCCTCCCGTCCAGCTGCGCAAGGCATCCAAAAGTTTTTTTTATTATTTTTTTTAATTAGTTAAGGAGTTGGGGGCGAGCTGCGTGCGCTTGGGCGTGACAGCACCCGTTTGCCAAGAAGCAGCCGAGCAAAAAGTGAAATTTGTAGTTACAGTTTATGAGTTGTGCCCTGTCACAGAAACGCATTCTGTGTCTTGTTGATGAGTGTGGGCTGTCTGTGTTCTGTGTTCTAGACAATGCAAAACAAAAAAGATGCACAATAAGAATTTTCCAGAGATTGTCATTAAAACTAAAATTCGCACGTGACAAAATGTCCACAAGTTTACGCACTAATGAGTCCGAAATCATTTTTATTAATATTTAATAGATAAATAAGAAAATTAAATTAGCAGAATCATAAGAAATTATTATTAAATTTAATAATTATTCCATAGAAAATACTGCATATTTATTAATTTGCTGTTTTAATAATTTAAATTTAGGCCCGTTTTGTGGGCCACAAAGACGTCAGCAGGATGCTGACAAGCAGGCCGACGTTTTCATTATTTTTTTTTTTTGCGAAAATAGAAAACATGTTGTGTGGAAATGCAACACATAGCTATAACATTGGAGTGGGTTGCCGAGGATTCCGGAAACGAAACGAAACCAAGCAGAAATCTAGGTCAATTCTGAGCGGGGCTCGTTTCGTGTGTGTGTGTGTATGTGTATAGAGGGGTTGTGAAGATAAAGGGGACGTAAGGCGAGAGGACCGAGCCTCGTGTCGGGGCGAGTGCCGACTTTTAGCCAGCCAACAATGACGCTCGTCACAGCGCCAAAAGTGGATCAAGGCCAAAACAGCAGCAGCGATTGCATGCGTGCGCTCGTCTCTGTGTAAGTGTGTGTGAGTTGGGGGTTTCTTTTTTTTTGTGGGGTAGCTGTTGGTTGTATGCCAACGCGTGTCCTTCAACCTTTGGTAAGAGAGAGATACAAACGACAAACGACAGCGGAGGCTGTGGCAAGAAAAGGAATTGCTAATTAATTGGTTGTTACTCACCCGCTGCAAAATGCAATGGCGTTGATTTGCGTCCAGCTGTGTCGCGAGCATTAACCGTCTGTGGCGTTATCAGCTTCTTCACTTTGGCTATTTCACCTGTTTTGCAGGCCTCGAACAGCTCACGCAACGGATCGTTGGCCATGACCGTATCGAGATTAACATTTAATATAGTCCGACTACGACTGGCCATTGTGCTAAGTAGTTGTTGCTGTTGCTGATTTTGTTGTTGTTGTTGTTAGTGCTCCACTTCTTGCCTTTTGTTTTGTTTACACGCACAGCCAACAGTCGAGCAGCAGCTGGGCGCCGCGCCCCGAAAAACAATACGAGTTAAATATATATGTTATTTTTTTAACTATATATATAGGGGTGCAGCTGAAACAGATGCTAAATCTAGTTGGCCTAACTCGAGTTCATGTTTATGCAGCTGTAAAACATTCACTGGCCATTTTTTTTGCTGCTGCTGCTCCACACACACACTTACACACACTTGTGCCAACACACACGAGCAAGCGAACACAAGCGATGTGGAAACACTTGGCCCTGGGGGGAGCAACAATTGTTGACGTTGGGCCCGTACATACAGTACAATTGCCTAGTATTTAATTATTTGTTAATGCTCCAAAATTAATATGTATTGTGCAGAACTAATTTTTATCGTAAGTGCTGCGCTGCCTGCTGCGCTACTTGCAATTGTTTTCGTTCAACTCGCGAATAGTATTGTTGATATTCTATCGATATATTGCACAAGTCGACCCCACTCGTCTATCGATAGAGACACGGTGGGTGGAAAAAGTGTGTACACAATGATTGTGAAAATTATAGCCAAGCGAATTATCGATCTGTTCATTCATTTATTATAAAATTTCATCGCTTCAATAGATTTTACTTCCATTGGGTATGCAATGAAAGAGTTAAGGTAACTTCAGTAAATATTGAGAGTATTGTTGCTCATAATGTTACTCAATATACTCAGTAAAATTTGTTTGGCGCCTCTAGCTCAGGGCTGCAATAAACGATAACTACATGTATCGACTTTAAGCAAGTGTAATCCGTGATATTGATAGCAATGCAGCCCCTTTACGGGTATCGAGTACAAGTGCATGCCAACAACAATGCGCGCATTGTGCATTTGTTTTTTGCTTTAAAGACACAAAAATCATACAATACGCGCGTGGAAAACACGAACAAAATGTATAAAAAGTGTACGTGCAATTAGGGCACAACAATGTGTGCTAGAAGAATGCAGTATTAATAAAGCGAAAACAAACAAAAAGTGAATCAGAACACCCGCACACATACTTACACACACATAAATGTATGCACAGAGTGGCGCACACGTACCAATCCACCTGCAATCCGCTGCACCCGCTCGCTCCGAAACCAGAAATAAGTGCAAGTGAAGCAGCAGCAGTGACGGCCACAAACAAACGACCAACAGAAGCAATTGGGGAAAATAGCTGCAAACAACGCAAAAAAGAAAGGGAAGTAACAAGCGACAACGAGAACGGCAACGACAGCGAGAAGCAAAAGTGGAAGTGCAGCTCCACCCCCAATTTGGTGTTGCAGCACCAACAACAACAGCCACATCAGTCTTGCCATGGCGCTGCACCAACAGTCACAATAACAAGTTGCACGCTTCGCTGCCCTCGCGACAGCATTTCAAGCTTGAAATCATTAGCCCCCATTTTAGTAGCAATTTTCTGACAGCCGCGGCAGCAATAACAACAGCAGCAAGAACAACACACATATATCGAAATCCCAATAATTAATTCATTTGGAACAACAACGAAGATAAAAAAATGGAACTCAAAGTTTGGGTTGAGGGAATACAGCGTATTGTGTGCGGCGTGACGGTAAATACAACTTGCCAGGTGCGTAATATCATTCAATTGATTTTTGATGAGTAAATACAGTGATTGTTCGCTAACTAAAACACCCCAATTTTTTGAACGCTTTCAATGAATCACATTTTGTAAGCGTATGCTTCTTATTTGACAAAAATCAATAAATTAATTGCTAGTAAGAATATCTTATTTGTTTTGGTCTAAAATCTATAATTTTTATTGTGTAATAATCTTTTTAAATGTGTAATTTCGAATTTTTGGGTAAAGTGATTTACAACTGATGAAACTAACTCTTAAAATAATAATTGACTGAACATTGGTCTTTAAATAAAAACTATTATTTCTAGAAGTTCCAAAACTGTGTAGACAAACATCATATATGATATTATTAATGACTTTTATGTGTGTACATTTTCTTCGACAGGATGTGGTTTTCGCCTTGGCCCATGCAACTGGCAAAGTGGGTCGCTTTACGCTCATCGAACGCTGGCGTAATAATGAGCGGCACCTCGCCCCAAATGAGAATCCCATGAAACTGCTTCTCAAATGGGGCGAGTATGCAAATGATGTGCAGTTTATATTGCAACGATCCGAAAACAAGCAGCAGACCCAGACACAGACACAGCCACAACAGCAGCAGCAACAACAACAACAGCAGCAGCCCAATAATAATAACAACAAATATGCAGTAATGACAACAACAACAAAAAAGCCACTGGGCCCCAGCAACAATAACAACAACAATGTCAATGATACAAAATTGACGACAGCGCCCACATTGCAAAAACAAAAGTCCAGCGTGGAGCTCAGCTATCGGACAAAGGAGCTAAAAAAAAGTTTTGGGTGCGTTAAATTAATTGAGGCTATACTCGACTTTGCCAAATTAGTTTCATTTATTTCTAAAACTCATTAGAAATATATTCATTGAAAGTTACAAATTGTTAAACTCTTAATCTGCTTTAGTTAAACAATGTGCAAAGGACAAAAATATTCAATCAAAATAGAAGATTATGTCACCCTAAAAAGTTGTTAACTTCGCCCAAAAAAGAAAAATCAAATTCAGCAAAATTATGTTTATAGTCCATTAAAGTTGGTCAACTCGTGTGTTGTAAACTATTTTCTGCCTATTTTTCAATAGCCCAAAACTTTAATAATAAAAGTATCTCACATTTACAGCGGCTACGATGCCAAGCAATTCGACAATATTGGCATAGTCAAAGGCATACCACAACAACAACAGCAGCAAGAACAGCAACATCCACAGCAGCAACAGTTGCCACCGTCAAGCAAAACGATTCCATTGGTGCCCAAGCATGAGAAATCGCTGTCAAATCCACTGGACATGAGCAGCAGCAGCAGCAGTGTCAACTGCAACGTGCCCGCTTTAAGTGATTATAACGATTTATACAACAACAATAGCAGCACCAACAACAGTGGCAACAACAACAGCAATCAGCACATTTACAGTCAGCTGAGCAAATCTAGCAACGAACTGCGACGCTCCAGTCCCAATGAATTGTGCTACAACAACAATAACAATAACAACGGTAACACTAACAACAATAGCAATAGCCATAGCAGCAGTGAACACTTGTGCGACATTTATGCCAATAGCAACGTTAGCAACAATATCAACAACAACAACTCGCCTGAGCTCTACAAACAGACACCAACGATTTCATCAAATGGTGCCTTAGTGCCGCCACCGTATCGTGATCCACCACCGCCGCGCAACAGCCCCATGTGCCAGACACAACGCTTTCCACCCAGCAGCAGCAATGCCGAAACCATATCAAATGCATCCTCCTCAACGAATCCATTTCTCAGCGATTACGAGCAACACAACATTAACATTAACAATAACAACAATCAGAGTGGCAATCAGTGCATGGATGAGAGCGACAGTATGTTCCAGGCTACGCAATACAATGATCTGTTGCAGCTAATCAAGTTTCAGCGCGAGAAGATTACCGCTCAGCAGTTGGAGCTTCAAAAGGTAATAACTAATTATACATCTAAGTATACAAAGTAGTTATAGTTATCATATCACACAAATTGACAAAATGCTCACAATCCAGAATTCAGATTTGAATTATTAAATCGGCTAACTTGAAAGCCAAACGCATATTCTAATAATTTGAACAGCAATAAGACAATCAATATATTTAAGAAACTCTAAAGTGTGAAGAGTTATGGATTGATTAATCAATCAACACTTTTATTATTTATAGTTCGATTCGGAAATAGTTTATCTTGAGAGCAGGGAGAGAGATCATGCGCACGAATTGGAGGCCATTTCCCGTGAGATTTCCAAGGCGGATCAAATCTTTCGGCAAGGCAGTGAACAGCTGCAAACGCTGCAATATGTGGAGGAGGAAAACGAGCTGGTCAAACAGCAGGAGAAGACACTTAAGTCGGAAATTGCACTGCTGCGCTCCAAGCTCGCCAACTGCGAGACAGAGTTGTTGCAGTGTAAGAACAAAATGCGTTTGCTCATGGACGATATTGAACTGGAGCAGCAGCAACAGAGCAACAGGTGAGCTATAAAATAAAATACAAATGGATTCAAATAACAATTGCATATGCATTCAGACAAACAGTGGAGCGTGACTTCCTCATGGAAATGGAGCGCATACAAAGCGATATTGATCAGGCCTTACATAACACAGACACATCGAACAAAACGGCAGATAACCTTAAAAAGGAGCTGCTGATGATTGAGCATGCGATTGCGGAGAAGAAGCGTCAAGTGGAGCAGCTGGTCAACGAAATGAAGGAGGTGAATCTACAAAGTCTGACCGTAACCACCACCGAGGAAATTAAACATCTGCTGGAGGGACCCAATAAACAGGGCAGCAGTCGTCGCATCATTGGTTCACCACGTCAGCTGGAGACGGCGGTGCCCACCAGCAAGAATCCACACGGCGTTTGGGTCTAAGACAGCATCTTTACAAAAACAAAAAAGCAACGAAATATTTTTCTACACTCAAGCAACTTGGGGGAACAAAAGGACGAGGAAATGATTTACATATCTTGTATGCATAAAGCAGCGCGGCTATATACACTATATCACATATTTGAAAAAAGACACAAATTTACAACGATAAAACTTATGCAAATTTTCTTCTTACAACAAATATCTAATGGATCTCTTTAAGCAATGTTAATTGTTACAAATTTTTAGACACGACCCCACATACCACACACAATATTATCTTATTAGTGCACAAAATTATGCTAGATTTATTCAACTAATTGAATTTGTTTACTAGTTCTCAAACGAAAAATTATCACCTGCCCACAAATTTGTTTACAATTTAAACGTACTCATATCTATTGTGCTATATCTACTGATTTTTTAAACCTAAATATTATAACATTTTTTGTTGCTAGTCTATAATATATAAATATTTTTTTCTATCATTCACCATGCGCCATTAGAAAACGTAAATTGTTGCAATAATTGTATCTAACGAAACTGTAAACGCCTTTTTATAATACACTTAAGTTGTGCTGTTAGTGATTTATAACCTATTCCATTATAATTATAATATGTACTTAGCACTTAGAGCAGGTTTAGCAAAACAAAAACTAAAACAAATTAGCAATTGCTTTGTTGAAAACTGTTTCCACTTGGAAGTGTTTAGAAAACGCTTAAAATTAGTCTAAAATTGCAAAATGTGTTAAACAATTAGTACTCTATGCATATTTTGTAGCTTTTATTGCTAAATGCATGAATTTTTTTAGTAATACTATTTAATGATTCAACACAACGGTTAGCCAAACCAATTTGTTTCTTAGGGCTATGCAACAGCAATATACATACTATATGTTTTTTATATATTAGGTATGTCAACTATTAATTAACTAAAGACACAAATTTTTAGAACAAATTCTAATTGCATTATTACTATTAGCTAATAAATAAAACACTTTTTTATGATTTTATTTGTTCTCTTTGAAAACTTTGAAAATGATTAAATGAGTTTTAAATAACAAATCGGGTAACAAGGGTGGAAAGGGTGAATTTGATCTCTTTTTTGGACTCAACTAAAGGGATACATTTTTTAATTTCACTACAACTACTCGTTAATAAATTCAAATATTCTTATGTTGAATTCAAAAGCTGCATTGATAATTTTTCATTTTAAATTCGAAGCTAAGGGAAGAGATTAAACCAAGTACTAATTGAGGACGTTGAGTGAATTTTTTGTCTGAAGTAAGGCATTGTTTTATTCCAATTGAACATTTTTGGTCCAGCGACATGTATGCCAAAGTTCTTGTCACAATACGAATGCGCCGCGACGGTCAGCCAAGGCCGAATAGGACACGAAGCAAGGACTTCGCTGCAGCAGCAGCAGCAGAAGCTAAACAAAATCAGCAACAATTGCTCTTGTCTGTTTCAGTTGGCAGTTGTGCATGGACTTGTTTAGTTCGGTTTTTGTCTTGTATTGTCATTGTCAGCTACACGCGTCTTTGAGCAGCGCGCGCGTTTTACGTGCGTTTTAAACGCTCCGTCAGCTTGCACTGCCTACTTTTTGTAGGTGTGTGTTGAGGAAGACGCTCCGTTGCCGGCGAAATTATTTGCCGCCCAATTGAATTCTCGCCTGGCAGTGACCCTCACGTATTTTGGTGCTTATCGCGTTGACACAATCTTGAAATGTGCGTTTTAGCCTGGTCAAGAGCATTAAGTGACCACAAACAACAAGAAACATTAAGGAAAAGAACAACAACAACAATAGCAAACAGAAGAAGATAATAATAATAAGAAAAAGAAAAGTACAACAACATAAGGACAATGTTACGTTTTTACGACAATTCCAAACCAAATGCTGTTCAATTGGGATGATTGAGATAATGAGCCAACAGTTTGCCACAATGCGTAGCCGACGGCGAGGACCTTTTGCGGAAATTATGATCTGCCCACAGGCCATTGTCATCTTATTTTCATTTTACTTAAATAAAGCTAATCAAGACAGTGCAGATAAATATTAGAAATCCGTAGCTATCCGTAATTTATTTGTAATCAAAAAGTTTTATTAAAACAACAACATTATCTTCGACTAAGTTCTCTAATAGTGTAAACAAATCTACATTCAGCCTCATTTCATCCTAAAGTAGTTCCACAACTCTTTTCATCAGATGAGATTATTTAGAAATTATAATAACAAAAACTCTTTGCCTGCATAGTTAAATCATAAAAATATATTTTTAATGTGAAGAAAGATAAGCTGTAATCATGCAAAATTTGTTTTTGATTGACTGTGAATCAGATTAGAAAAACATTGTTGCTATTTTCGATCATCTTTACCAATTAGAATTTTTTTAACAGACAGATATTTAATTGATTTATTAAAGAATTTCTAACATGGCTAGAAAGAAGTATCAAATTTGAAATAGATTTTATTTGATAATCAATAATAAAATTGGTATCAGTAGAACAAAGCTTTTTTGTTTGGATATTTGTAAGAAGTAAAGCATCTTTCTGTGTAGCTTATTTCAATTTATACATGTCTTAATAGTGCTAATAGTGCTAATATAGTGCTAATATATAGATATAAACATTCATTGGCTCAGGGATTTAGACTTACAAAAATAAGAAATTTTGAAACTAAGTAAGCTGAAAACACCACTTTCAAGTGAAAATGTTTGCGTTTAACCTTAAACAAAGTATACCTTTTAATTCTTGCCTTAAAATCAGCTAATGAAGTTTTAAACAGGACAACAATATCGGTAAGAACGTCATGGGCGTGGCCAAGCCCCCGTTGGGAGCTATATTGTACAAATAATGAACTCCGCCCTGTGGCTGCTAATGCAATGGCAGTTAAGTAATTAACCAGACAACAAATCAAAGCCCACCGATAAGGATAACATACACCCAAGTCAAAATGGTCTACGGACGCAGCATTGCTGTAGGCGTTTGCTTTATGTTGATTGTCATTCTGATATCTGCTCTCATTTTCTATCTAAGTTTGGGTAAGTTATATTAATTATAACATATTTAATTAGCTTATTTTTTATATTGGAAAAATATGCTTATGATTTTATGAAAATCATAAACGCATTGATTGTGTTCTTAAGCTTTTGAAAACATTATTTTCCCATAATTAATTACACGGACTTAAATCTCAACTGGCGAAAAAAAAAATCAAAATTCGTACAGCAAGCGCTCGTAAATTAATACGCCTCAAAAGTATGTGAAAGTAATTTGTTCTTTAACAGGATAAAATATGGAACAGGGTATAAAAAGAATCGTGACTATAAAAAACCAAAATACACAAGCTTTATCATCAAGAGCGAAACAATTTTTTTCACATTTTTTTCGCTGTCGTCTGCTGACAATTGTGGCATTATTTTGTGCTGAATATTGTCTTATGGGAAAAACATTTTCATCGCGTTGGCAGCTTAAATATCTTTTACATATATATATATATATATATATATAAATATATATTTTTTTTGTTGTGTTTTTATGCCTATCACCAATTTGCCTATTGATTTGTCAGGCCCAAACAAATGTTTAATGAATGCCATTTTTCGGCTTAACGTGATGTCTGACGTATTACAAGGACCGTCATTAAGGACATATTATATTAAAGTATATGTCTGCTGTCTGCTGGCTAGGTCTTAAATCCAAACAAATAGCAAGAGCCGCCTATATTTGTATTTATGCGCTTAGCTGCCAGCACTAAATGAAATAGAAATGAAAAGTGTTGTTGTTAATGCACATCCAGAGCCTCAGACATAGGATCAGATTCAAGAGCAAGTCCAAGGATATGCCAGCCGACAAGGCTGTTCTTGCCGAAACTATTTAGAATGACGCAATATGCGAAAATCATTTTATTTGACTGTCATTAATTAAATTGTACAATTCCATCATTAGGGAGATTTGTGCGAAATGTAAATAAAATAATGACTAAAGAGATTTTGTGTAGCTGAAATGTGTTCATTTGAATAAAGTATATAAATTTAAGTTTAGGCTTGTATTTAAGGAGGCATTTTAATTATTGTTTGGAAGTAAAATGTTAATATTTAAATGATTTAAACTGGCGCGAAATGGTACAACAAAGTATTGAAAATGATTATGAGTAGCACTTTGTCAACATTATAACATGTTTTTGTTATATATATGATATATTTTATTATACATTATTTTTATGATTATTATTATTATTAAGTGTACAATATTACAAATAGTTGATACACATTAAAATGTGGAAAGATTCAGATTCTTTTAACTGTCTAACATAAGCGAATTGATCTCTTAAGAACTAAAAATATTAAATTTATTAAATTTGAAATTTAGACTTTTTTATTAAATTAGTAAATTGTATTCTTTATATATCATTTTTTAAAATAATATTCTATTTATTTTTAGAATATTTTTACAGCTTCTTTCCAAAGATATAAAGTTTGATGTGAATATCAATTCAAAAATTATAAAATGGCAAATGACTCAAGACATTTAATTTGGGTTTGTAAGTTCCAAAAATATACTTAATATTGTCATCAAACTGTTGATGAGCTGTTCTTGTTAGTTGTTGAAAAAAGATGTAAACAAAACCACAAAGAATTGACAAATGGTCAAAGAAATTGCCAATTTTGATGACAAATAGGTGTGCAAAAAGTTTTCGAGTTGCTTATAAGCCAAGCCAGTTTTAGTTTTGCTCTGTGGAAATGTTTATTAATATGTCAGCTTAGTCATTATATCATTTGTTCAACTTTCAAATATGTTATTTGAAATGGTAATAGATACAAATACATACGATTGACAACAAAAGTCTTGTAGTTAAATAAAATAAAAGCAATCCAAAGTTTTGTGCACATTAATTTTAATTGATTTGTTCTTTTATGTGCTCATTTTTTGGACTCTTGTAAACTTAATATAGATAAAAAAAAAGGAACTATTTCAGTTCCGCTCCACGCATTACACATAAAACCCTCTATTTGGGCAACGTGACGTATGTACAATGAAAGGAATGAGGGAAAAGTTTTCCGTATTAAACAAATAAATTGCAACACTTTATGTTGTGCCCTATTCAGGACAATATTTATGTCTGTGCGTTATTAATTATTTTGTTATTATTGTTGTTTTTTTTCAAGGACCTTGCCCCACAGGCAGCTTTGCGTGCAATAATGGCATCCAGTGCGTGCCGCAGCGCCAAATGTGCGATAAACATCTCGACTGCTCCGATGGCAGCGATGAGAATCCGGTCGAGTGTGGCAATCTCTTTGGGAGCAAGGAACTCGCCGACAAAATTGTGCGTAATGCGATTGAAAAGAAGAAGCAGCAGCAACAGCTGCAGCGCCCAACGCTAGTTGCCACAAATGTCAGCTCCTGGGACTGGCCATCGCTGGCGGGCAACGGAATCCAACCAATGCTCATGCCCTGTGGTACGTGCTTAATTATATTAAGAAATTCGCCTACATATCAAAGCCATTATAAACTTGATAAAATATGGATAGATACCGTGAATGGTGCTGCGCAGCTTGAATCTGTTTTGCAAAAGTGTTATATTGTTGATTTATTTAAAAGCAAGCTCAAGCTAACAAAAATTTTATTTATGTATTTATTCACTTTAATTACCTAAATTTGTTATATTCCATTTAAACATATCTCACAAGCTAGGAAATATTTTCAACAAAGCTATTCAAAAAGTAATATTTGAAGGTAAATTTTGAGTATTTACATTTTGAATATCGCGAATATCGATATAAATCAATCCTGTAGAAAAAGCTATCAGCAATTTTTAAGGCAGAGCCTTCCAATGAATACATAAAATACGTTGACATATTATTGATCTTTAAAGATTTCATTAAGATTGGATCAGAAAAGCCCAAGTTAAAGTGAAAATCATATTCTCATATTGATATCATCATTATCCACAGGGACAGGCAGAAATTTGACAATAAAATTAGAATAATATATTTAAGAGATGGGTAGGGGGTACCTCAAAGTCGAACTCACTTGAGTACAGCATGCCCACTAGTTTTACTTGCACATTTATTTGATAGTTATGTACTCGATTTAACCATATCTCTGTCTGTGTATCCCATCAGCTATCATCACATATCCGCGCCAGTGCCAGTGCCGCGGCACCATGCTCTACTGTGGCAGACTGGCCAAGCTGCGTCGCTGGCCCCGCCTCAGCGAGGAGGTGACAAATCTTTTCATTATTAACAACAATGTGACGCTGCGAGATAGCCTATTTGCCAATTTAACGCGACTGCAGAAGCTGTAAGTAATGATTTGATCAATTTAAGAAGAAATGTATATTAAGGAATGCCCAACTGTAGCACGCTGAAATACAACAACATATCACACTTGCCGCCTGGCAGCCTTAGCGGTTTGCCGCATCTGGAACGATTCGAGCTTAGCCATAACAATATTAGCCGATTGCCGCATGGCATACTCAAGGATTTACCATCGCTACAGTGGTTGTTCCTGGTTAACAATCAGCTGCGCTACTTTCCCATGGAGCACTTGGCATCCATGCACAAACTAGAGTGGCTCGTATTGAGCCACAATCGTCTGACCCTGCGAGATGAGCAACTATCCAAAAGTCCAAAACTTGTCGAAATGTAAGTAAACTTAAATTCGAGCTATGATTGGGATTGGGCTAAATGTCGCTGCTATTTGTGAGATTAAAAAAAATATATATACAGATATATATTTGTGGAAGAAAAGGGACCGCCTTTCAATGCCACACCCACATGTTATGGTACTCGTTCAGTTGATGTATTCAAGCGTGAAATGCTTTACAGCGTCTGCGTCTCCGTCTGCGACACTGGCTGGACCCACTCAGATTTGTGGTGGAGGTGGGGAGGGGAGGGGGGGGGGTGTGGAATCTGGGAGACTGAGGACCATCAAGTGCAGTGTGGCATGTGTTGTTCGTTTATATTTGGAATGGTTGGGGGACAACAGTTATATCCCATTACAATGTGCCATGGATGGCATAATAACAATTTAAGCTTTGCACCATTTAAAACACTTCAAAGTTTCCCAAAAAGTAAGCGAGCTTAATAAAGTGATTGTTCGGTTCTATAGAAATAATCATCTAAACTAAACCAAAATCAAGTATTTTGTATAATAGGTATTTAGGGACATAAATATTTCATAAACCGTTACGTGTAACACTTTACAAAGACTTAAACTTAATATATATACCATTTAACGAGCACGATTTATTGCCCTAAGCTTAAGTTGCTTCTAACTAAATAACTAAACAACCTTCATATATCAATTGGGCATGGAAGCATGAAAAGATACCGGCAGATACAGACTCTGGGACTTACAGATAAAGTTACATATTTTTTTTAATAAGCCCAGTTAGTAATTAAAGCTATATGATTACGATTCATTGCGCCATTTGAGGCCTATCAAATTATAATTTTTATTACTGTGAGCTCTAGTTTTTTAATAAAATAAATAAAATAGTTGCATGATATATAATTTTATATCGGGTAAGAGTATCCACTTATAAGTTCTAAATTATAGAATTAGGGGTTTTATAGAAGTTTGCCTTGCTTAGCCTAAGCTAAGTTTGAAATTTACTTTCTGTTTATTTTAATTGCGTGAGCACTTTATTTTACAGCTACTTGGAAAACAATCGCATCGAACACATTGGCGAGAAAACTTTTGCACAATTGGATAATTTAGAGCTGCTGTGAGTAGATGGAAATACTATACAATTATATATATATGTAGATATATTAACCTCAATGCTAACACACCCAAGGACGATGTTCCCTTGAGGCAGCCTCATTAAATTTTAGCCATTTCCCTTAGTGATTTTCTTGTTTTCCCTTTTTATTCTAAGCGCTGCAACTGAATTCTCCGCCACCTTCTCCTTGGCACTCAACTCTTACAAAAAAGTGTCGAAAAGTCTATTGAAATATGTTGTACTTAGGTTTTATGGAGCGTATGCGTAATTTTTACTCTTGACTGCATTTTGCTTTCATTTGGTTTTCGGCAGCGCTATCATCGGCGCTCCTTCAAGATTTATATGGGTTACATTTGGCCTGGCCGCCCCGCCGCGTAGCACATTGTCAGCAAAATGGAACATAACAGAACCGAATTGAACTTCAAACAAATTACGCATACGCGGCGTTAAGCCAGTTGATATGCATTGTCACAATATCGAGTTCTGCGTCCCAAACCTGTTATGGAATGCGACACCTAGACGCTGAAATTTATGCGCCAATAAGCATAAATTTCACTTTCAATTCTTTACACATAGCATATGCTGTAAGCAAATATTTAAACGTAAATCGTGTGCGTGTATTTCTCTCATATATGAAATAGTCGACAATTTGAAAGCATTTGTCAGGCATCTTCGCCTGCCTGCCGTGGCGGCACACATAATCATTAATTTATGCATCAATAGCTGACAATATAAGTCAATGGGTCGTCTGGGCACCCGGAGCGTTGGTAAGTGAAAATAAATCAGCATCACAAATTGTCGCCACGTAAATAAATGTGTGTTAGGCACCGATACCCTACCATCTACAACACCTCCGCCTACATAGTCAAAACTGTCTGCCTCTATGTAGTATGCTTGTTGCACATCAAAATATGGATATATATATATCTTTGTTTATGAGTGTGTAATTTTGAATAATACTAAACCAATTCCTTTTTTTCAATATTTAATTGTTTTATGTTATTAATTTTTCAGAGCTAATATTTTTGTGATTTAGTTAATTGTTTCTTCTAGGTCTATCTTTATTACATTATTATCCCATCAATATTCATCTCAATAATATTATTATCTTATCGAGCAATTGCTTATATCCTCCTTCTTCCACAGCGATCTAAAGTACAACCTTATCAGACACATACATGAGAAAGCCTTTGCAAATCTTTCAGCTATTTTAGATATGTGAGTATATATACATATATATATATAATGTATGTTAATCCTATTAAATATTAAGTAAATGCTAAGCATGAATTATGGCTCACCACTAATTAACATAATCATATACATAAATATTGTTCCCCTGGGCTGGGTAACTGAACTCGGCACTGGATAATGTTAAGCGTATCAACAAAGACACGAACTGGACAATTGTTGAACCCATAAAATTTCCAAGTAAAAAGCCATTGTTTAGCTTAAATTATAATCATGGGTTACACAAAGAGAAACCTAAGTTAAAAGCAATTCGTCCTTAATACACAACAAAGTAAAGAAAACTTTATGCTTCGTTTATTTATTATTTATTTATGCCTTAGACGGCAACATATCTACTCTAATCGATTTTAGACCTATTTATAGTTTTTATCTATGGTCATATATCGATATCACTTTCAATTTACCATTCTATGATTTGGACCACGCCTTCGAATTTGGCCACTTACTGCATAGATTGTTAGCTCAGAGCAATGAGAACCTTTATGGCCAAGTCGTATAAAAGTTGTGTGGTAACTCGAATAAAATAGTTCGATTTATAATATAAGATTTATATATGAAATAGATTTGACGAGAATTTAGCATCACGTCATAAAATTTCCTTTGGCTTGCTAAGATTAACTGATTTAATAAAAGAAGGCTATTTATCAAATCAATATTTTCTAAACAGCTTTAAAGCATCTAAAATACATTTTCAATACTATTTTATAATAATCTTATGAGCTTTAATTAACAGCAACAATGCGAGTGGAATAGAAGTTCATATTCCAGACAACATAAATTACTTAGATAATTTGCATTTGAGTCACCGAAATTTCCTAATTAGTTTTAAGGTTTTAGTTAAGGAGCTGACATACACATCTTGAATATCTCGGTTACTTAAATTAACATTTTTATTAGTTAAATAAATTAACAATCTTTCGACTATTGAAAAACTTATATTTATGCTACTTCACTTTGATATAGAATTGTATCTTAAAGGCACCATCCAAGTGAAGAGCTGCCCAATTTATGGGTTAAATTCATTTCGATTTCTTTTCCCTAGCTCACGCACAAACATATACATAAATATATCAATATCATATTTAATAAATGTGGTCGCCGGTTTAACATCGAACCAAGTCTGGCATCAGGCTGTGGCGTTAATAAATTTACCAACCCGACTAACGAATACATCAGCATCAGCATATCAATGCCATGACACAAAACACTCAAGCCCATGGACAAACAAGGAGAGAAATATGTTTTGCCTGTCACTTGACCAAAAATTGATATACAAAATATATTTAAGTAAATGTATCTGTATGTTGCGCCTTTGTATCTTATGGTATGTGCTGTCTGTCAGCGCCTTGACTTCTGGGCTTCAGGCGACGACAGCAACAGCAACAGCAGCAGCAGGAGCAACAAATAAACAAACAGTATTATGACCAAATAAAAATGCAAATAAATTTGTATTTTATGCGAAAACAATTTCGCCGAAGCAGCGCACTGTTCGGCTGATGGACAGGCATTATGAACTAGAGAACCGTCTCTTTGGATGCCAGTTCAGTCTCTAGTTTTCATGCTCATAATGAAGGAGTTTATTGAAATTGGCGCTGAGTTCGGTCTCTTGGCCATTATTATCGCTCAAGTCATTGTTGGCAGTGAGTGAAATCCATTGCTTGCCTGTTGATGTGGCTAACCCCTCAGGCACACCCAGTCTGTGTGTTTGTGTGTGTGTGTGTGTGTCTGTACTTTCATGCAAATAATGCGCCTGCAAGCGTGCTGTGAATTTTTAAGCAGTTTCACAAGCGTCAAGTTCATAAAGCAAATGCGTCTTTTATGGCACTACGTTTTGTATCTCACAGATACACAGCACACATGTACATATGTACATGTATGTGTGTATCTGCGTCTCTGTGTGTCTTCCTTGAAATTCCGTTCACATTTCTGCTGACTTGTTGTTTACTTGTTGTCCAGCCTGGACACTTGCTCTCCCGTCGAGCATTATTTCGCACTTCTGCCAGTTTGGGGCATAAAAAATCGCTGCACTAATTTGATTTTTGCTATTCCAAACAAATTCGCACCGACAGCTCATTTTGCCTAGCTGCTCTTCGCTTCCACCAAGTAAACAGGGTGTCTTTTTCTTTGTTTTGTTTTTTGTTTTTTTTTTCCTGAAAATAAGCTTAAGTGCAATGACGTTAATTGCGGGCAATGATTGAAATGCCTGGGTAAATAGTATCCCCCAAGGCAGAGTAACGCCCGTGCGGAGCTTCCTTGAAAGGGTTCAGAGCGGAACGTGCCATTTCCACTGATTGGCCTAATACCATTTAATGGTGTGTGGCAAATGGCAACAGATAGGCTCACCCCACGCAGTTGTTTCGATTATAATACAGTTAAAACTGAGCGAATAACAATAAATTAATTAATGAAATCCTTAATTAGTTTATTCAAAATGTATGCCATAATATTTCTATTGAGTTAGTTAAAAAGTTAGTTAAAAATGATTTTTTATTAATTTTTAATAGTGTATATTGTAGTTATCTGGCAATTTTTAAGGGAAACACATTTTTTCGCTCCTTTTCATTTGTGGAATAATTAATAACATAAAATCAAACATACTTGTCATATTAACATTATATTATCATATTAAAATAATATAATAGAGATAATATTCATAAATAAATAAAACATAATCAGCAAATTGAAAACATACAATGATCATGACAAAACAAATTTTACTCCAGAGAAGATGCTATAATAAACCAATTATTCACAGCTACAGTTATTATTTATTTAATTTATTAAATTTTATAAAACTAAAATTTATTTATTATAACTCAGCAAATATTGAAACATATTCATCACTCAAGCAAATTTTTTTGTAGTAAACAAGAAGAGCATTCAGGCAGTCGTTGCTTGCCACTTGCCTCACTTTAGACTACAATTTGTGTTGTGTCATTGCACTAATACAACTATGTGCGTCTATTTGACATGTTGTTAAATGTGCATTGACCGACCATAATATTTTGTAAATCTGTGTGTGTGTGTACTGTCGTGTGTAAGTGCTGTCCTTGCGCGTGTGGGCCCTTTACTGACGCATTATGTTGCCTACTTTCGTGCCCAGGCAACCGCGTAGCGCGCTACACACATATTTCCGTGTGGGTGGAAGTGTCTGTGTGCATGCGCGTGTATATGTGTGTGTTTGCGTTTGTCTCAATAAAAACAATTGCCATATTTACTGGTGCTACTTATATTGCGATACTTACTTAATTGTGACAGGCAACTTGTTGCCGTGCTTAAGGAATATGTTAATTGTCGTCTGAGGCCCAAAACAACTGCTCTGACAAAGTAGGCTATTTAATGTCTGGACAACCGCACAAAGCCTTGCCTTATATTTCGGGCAATAAGTGCTTTGAAATTTACATAAATTGGCTGCAGAAGCATTAATCACAGGGTAATGGGGCTGGGCGTGGAGTGCGACAGCATATCAAAAAGCAATTTATGCTACGAGTAAAACATTTAGTTTATGGTTAAGCTACGAGTATATATGACACCCCCAACATAGAGTGCATCTTTATAGCTGGCTAGCAATTACTAGCTAGAGAGTTACTGGACAAGCAAGGGGTAGCCTGTCCCCTGGCAACTCATGGGCTAGCGGATGGGGAGGGTAGTGGTAATACTAGTAGTGTCTTTGTGCGGCAAGCTATAAAAACAAACTGTTTTCAGTTGACGCCGGCATTGATTGACCAGACAAGTGCAACGAATGGAGCTAAATAGCATCAACATCAGCTGCTGCATTTCACAAGAGTTAGGTAAGGACATTCCACAGTTGGAGCCAAAGCCGGAGCTCCGACGTCTGCAAGCTGTCATGAATGATGCGCTTTTTCCTGTGTCTGATCAACTTACCAACACCGCCTCCCACCCACTCCCGAATCCCCTTATTAAACTACATCTATGTGCAGTGATTTATATAAAGTACGCACACACACACACAAACACACAACTATTAAATAAGAATCTTCGTTATTATGTCGCTCACATTGTTTGTTGTCGCTCTTGCCTTTTATTGTGCCACTTTTAAAGCTGTTGTGAAAGAAAACTTTTTAAAGATCTGCACACACACTCTCACTCATAAATATATATATATATATAAAATGCACATATGTAATCTGGCAGTTGAAAGCGTCGTCAAATGTTCTTTACTTTTATCATGCTCGTGGGCCCATTATTTGGCATAAGCGTCGTATACGGAATCTTACACTGTTGTATTTTCATGCATTTTTTGCTTTACTTATTTTTTTTTACAGTCGCCTCATTGGCAATCCAATTAAGGAATTATCTGGCGCAACATTTTTGCACAACACACACCTGGAGGCACTGTAAGTAAATAATAAATAATATAAAAAAAAATATATGCACACTGTTAGGCCATAAATGAGCCAAGATGTCGGCCATATAAGGTTAAGATTTTACTTAAACTTAAACGCTTGCAATGGTGTTATTTTTGTTTGCTTCAGTAAAAACAGCAAACATTTCGTTAAGGTTAAGAAAAGCTGACGTAAATTTAAATTTATATCTTCTACAAATACAGCTCGCTGGCACACATGCCCTTGGCCATAGACCGCAATCTATTGGAATCGCTGAACGTATCCTTTCTGAATCTGACTGGCATCGAATTCGATCGCATTGATTTTACGGCACTCAACGAGATGCGTAATTTGAAGTACATCGTCTTTGAGCGTTTCTACTACTGCTCCATGACGCCACAAGTGCTGATGTGCAAGCCGAAAACCGATGGCGTCAGTTCGTTTAAGGATCTGTTGAGCAAACCATCGCTGCGCTACTCCACCTGGCTTATGGCGACGCTGTCCATAGGTGGCAATTTGATGGTGCTCTGGGGTCGTTTCATCTACCGCGATGAGAATGTTGCTGTCACAATGGTCATCAGAAATCTGGCACTGGCCGATATGTTGATGGGCTTCTATTTGCTAATAATTGGCGTGCAGGACTATCGCTACAGGGATGGGTATCATAAGTAAGTGTTTGTGTTGAGATATATTACGCTTTCAAAATGGAATCAATCTAGCTGCATTTCATGTTATATAGCAACTATTTAAATAAGCAAATATTTTAATATTTGTTTTTGTATGTTTTATTACATTTAAATACATATTTTGTTAAAATCCCTTTAATATATTTTTTATTTTTACTTTTATAAACATAAATTGCCTAAAATTCTTTAACAAAACACGTTGGAATATGAAATATGGAACTATGAAATACTTCTCCAGAAACCATAATTGCAATTTTTAATATATTTTTAGAGTGGCACGTGAGTGGTTGAACTCTTGGCAATGCAAGGCAATTGGCACATTGGCGGTTAGCTCCTCTGAGGTATCAATGCTAATACTGGCATTTATGTCAGTGGAACGTTTTCTGCTGATTGCAGATCCATTTCGCGGTCATCGGAGCATCAGTGTGCGCATCATTTACTTCTCGCTGCTGTGCATTTGGCTAACTGGAGTGGGTCTGGCTGTAACGCCCGTTGTCATCTGGTACTCCAGCACCCAGTTCTATGGCACACATTCGGGCACCTGTTTTCCGCTGCTCATCCACGAGGCATATCCATTGGGCTGGCAGTACTCGGCGTTTGTCTTTCTGGGCGTCAATTTGTGGCTGCTGGTCATGATTGCTTTATTATATACGGCTCTGCTCATCTCGATCTGGCGTACGCGAAGTGCCACGCCCCTATCGCTGTTGGACTGCGAGTTTGCAGTGCGTTTCTTTTTCATTGTGCTTACGGACGTACTATGCTGGGCTCCAATAATAGCCATGAAGATCTGGGTATTCTTCAAATACAATATCTCCGATGATATCTATGCCTGGCTGGTGGTTTTTATACTGCCCCTGAACTCCGCTGTCAATCCACTGCTATATACATTCACCACGCCCAAGTATCGCAATCAAGTCCTGCTACGCGGCTGGAAAAAGATAACGTCACGCAAACGCACCGAAACGGGTCTGGGTAATGTAGCTAATACCACAACGGGCACCGCAACGGGCTCCTCACAAAATCCGGACGATTACACCACCACCACCACCACTGCGATAAAGGCTATGCCGCTAGCTTTAACGCTGAGCCACTGAATTGCTGTTAACGTACATATATTTTATCTATACTCTAATCATATATATGATAGATATGTATCTATATGTCTATATGTGCATCCAAGTTATTGTTAACCAACCCAACTAAAGCATGAAATACAATATGTGTGATATTTGTAAGAGATTGGCCTTCAGACTTTTATTACCTCTGTTTTGTAGAAAAACATTTATTATTTTTTTAGGCGTCTTTTCTTACAGATAAATTTGCAGAGCTTACAATCTTAATAATATTATTCATATTATTTCTGGCTTATACAAAAATTTGGAAATTAGTTGCTTTAACATCTATAGATTTTTTATATTTACATAAAATAAGTTTTAATTTCTCAATACTCAAAAACTCGACAGTTAAGTTAAAACGCAAGTCTAATATGATCCCAACAAACTCAAGTGGATAGCCTCTGTATTATTATGCGTCTTTAACTTTGCCAGAAGTTGTCATTAACTGTCGTTATTGCAGCTAGCTGTCATTAGTTGAGCCATTTTTGCCTCCGTCTGCACCTGCTGCTGTTGCTGTGTTGCATCAATCTTGTCGAGGACAGGCTTTGATCACATTATATGAAAATTGCGCATGCATTCAATGGCTCGAGTGTCAGTTGCATGTTGTTTTTACGTGGAGAGTGTATACGTATTTGGTAAGATATAAAATTTGTAAAACATTACAAAAGCATACTATGAAGTTAATTGAGAAGATGTGCACCCAATTGTAACGAGCCAAAAATCCCTGCTGGCAGACGTTGCACTCAAACGGCATGAATGGTCCAGAATAACGCTTACGCGGCACAACCTCATTCTCGTTCTATAATCGATCGTTGTGGAGGACTAAATGACTTCTGGATTACTCTTTATCAAGCAAACATTCCTCGACAGTTTGGTTGTCCTTCTCCACCTACATAATTTCCAGTTATATTTCTTCACTTTCACTTAGCTCAATACTTCGAATATTTATTAGCTTATGCTTTGCTAAAGTTAGTTTATTATTAAAAACATATGCCAACTTTAGTTCAAAGACATAGTGTCTACAACGCGCTTTAAGCTCATTTTCTGCGCAGTTCCGCCTCCTTATCACCGATCCCATTCATATTCTTATTTGTTGGGCGCGATGTAGCTCCTCGAGACAAATGCAGCAATAGTTGACAAAATCTACAAACACCATATTCAGTCATTGGCACACCCATTTTGAAATTAGATTCAAGCGCGGGAGAAAACGCAAAACACTGCGCGCCTATTAGAGATGTGAAAAGCAAAGTGACTGCAACTACTAGCTGTGACTGTTAAATATGGACCAATTTACGCATATAATTTAAATGACAGTCAAACTTAGAGTGACAACACTTTTTTCCGATTTATAAATATTATTTACTTAATATATATGTCGAAGTAACTTTAAATCGTTCATCTCTACTTGTGCACGATAACGATAACTTGTAAAAGCTTCGCTTTTGGGGTAACACTGGCAGGTTGTTTTGATATTTAAAAAATCATCCAGGCACTAAATAAAAAAAATGGAATCTCAGCCAAACACAACGCTAACTGCAGAATTGGAACATCCCGATGACGGCCAATACATTTGGCTACCAATTCTAGTGCTAGTAGGAGTCATTGTGCTCGCCGGTTTGGTAAGTTGAATTACTTTTGCTTATCTGTGTTGACATTTGTTCAGCTGTATTATAAAATATTTACATATACATTTGTCTATTAAAACTACTCACACTAGGTGTATGCATTGTCACGTAGCCGCCGTACTCTCAATTGTGGGTACTTCAAGCGCCGCAATGCCTCGCGTAATGGATATCTCAGTGTCGATGACGGCGACGGGGACTCAGATGTCTCCATGATCGGCGCTGATGAATATGACCAACCGAATTCCGTTGCCAGCCTGCTTGATGCACGTCTGCAGATAACACCAGTTAGTATTGATAGTATTTATCCCCATAACTGGGTACATGGTATTTCTTAGTTGAACACTCTCGTCTAGATCCTATTGATTGTGTATTTCATTTGTTTTATTTGAATATTAGCAGCGTTATCCACAATTCAACACTGATGCCGTTGACATCGCCTAAATGGGAAGAAAATCAAAAGAGAATCTTTTCAGGAGACTTAAATTACGCTTCTAATATTTCATAAGCTTTAATTTTATTGTCAACTTTATCGTATGCTGATGACAAATTATGTTCGCCAATAATAGAATCGAGTTTTATACCCGCTTTATACAATTAAGCCTCAGGCTATTATACAATTGTTTAAATAGTGTACAATTGTCTAAAATATGTGCCTTAAGATAGCCTTTAATTATCAGTATTTGCTGTGCCCAAAAGACGCGTAGTTAGGTCATAAAAGCCAAAGAAAAACGCTCCACCCAGCGTAATCCAAAGCACACGCGGCACAACGCCCGCAAACAGACTGGAAAGTTAAGTTTAATAAACACTTGTATAAAACAAATAAAATTATATATATATTTGGTTTGGCTTACCCGCTCAGCCCTCGTTCCATATAAATGCCATGCAGAATGGATGGAATATTGCGACGTCGCGTTACGCTCTCCCGATCAGCAAGCATTATGCGCGTTTTCACCACATCCAGCGGCGTGGTTAATGCAGCCGAAATGCCACCGGCAGCTGCGCCACAGAGCGCAACAGTTAGCGGCGTCGACACGTAACCAGTCATTGGCGTCCACTGCCGCTTAAAGTACTCCCACAGGGGGAACTGAATGAAACTAAAGGGTATCTCGCGCATTATTGTCGAGCCGAAGCCGCGATAGATTCCACGACGCAGGCCCTCGGTGCGATACGCGCGCAATAATATCTGCACCGCTGTCTGGTGCTGTTTGTGACCCAATAAGGTCTGGGAACGTTGCTTGGCAATTTCCACAGGTACACGTATGAGGCAGGCGAGCTGTGTGATGGCATCGGAATCGAGAAGGCAATTAGCTGACATATTAGAAGTTTGTTGTGGGAAAGCTAGATTTTATGGATTTAAAAAATAACCTACGAATTCCAAATTCTCAATCAAATTGTCTCATATACATATGGGCCCCACCACTAACTAACGTAAACCGTTGGTCGCCGAAAGAAAATTGGAAAAGCAAGACTTAAATTCAGATAAGTTTTCCAAAAACCTCAGAAAATGTTTAACTAATTGAAATAAGACTTCGTTTTCAAACAATTTTACAAAACGTGCAAATTATTCAGTATTAAAATTAATGAATTGTATATAAAACATAGTTTAGATTTAAAAAATTTAAAGAAAAAAACAACAAAGTCCCCCAACGTCCTTAGCTGAAAGTTGACTACGCTCTTGATTATCATATTCATTTTATCAGCATATTCTACTCTGAATCAACGGCTTACCACTTCCGCAGTAGAAGCAGCTGCCATGTGAACATAAGGTGAATCTTTGGTGTTGCTCGCATTGCTGAGCAGCTGCTTTCCGCACTCGTAGGCACAAAAGAAGAGGGCTGCAGTTGGTGCACTGCCTGCCGCCGCCGGTGCGATGCCCTTGTAAATGCCGCGAAAGCCGCCGGCGCGCCAGAAACCCAACTCGCTCTGCAGCCGCGTCTTGACCGTATCGATGGGGAATAGTACAATATCCACCACGAATCCCGCAACGCCACCGGCCTGGAATTGTGGAAATATATAAACACAATAATTGTCTGCAATACTAAGTTTCTTCTGCTGACTTACGACAAGCGCATGCAGAAATGTTAATTTCGACAGCGACTTCTCCATCTCAATGTGGCCCGGAATTGCAGCTGGCACAAGTTCCGCTTCCATTTCGTAGATTATTGCATATGAAATTCTTGTTTTCGGACCAAAGCTGCAGGAACACGGTTGTTTTCATTCAAAAACAAACACAAAATTATTGCGGTTGTTAACGTAAGAGGCACAAAGTGAACAAATTTGGCACCATATCGAAACGTGAATACCCTTTTCCAGTTTGAATATACACTATATTATTCACAACATTTAAGCAGTTATCTGTTTCAAAATAGCTCAATCCGAAATAAACGCACATGTTTATTCTCTCATAAGCAGATGCATATTTCATATATTTTATAAGCAAATTTACCAAGTGTAACAAACGTATAGAGAATAGTATAATAATCTCACTTTCGCAAACAATATTTTTAGCCATAGATTTGCCAGTGCTGCCCATGTGATTGCTCATTCTTGTGCACATCGATAGTTTTGTAGCCATTTTGACTAACATATCGATACAAGAAACATATGATTTCGCGTTTTGACCGTGGTTTCTGGCAGCAAAGAAAAATTGGTTGAAAAGCTCTACAACACACCTGAAAAGACATATAAATCTCAAAGCAAAAGATGTCTATACGCCTGTCACAAAGATTGCTACAGTTACGCGCGCCAATCCTAACTCGTGTAAGTTCTGGTCAAGGGAACCCAGATTCCAAATTGGCCAACGGAGCGCATCTGGCAAATTACATAATGTGTTGGCCGCTGGATCAGTGACGACAATTTATCAATTGTATTTTCTGTGCCGTTTGCAGGGTTATCCGCTGCTCGTGACCAAGGAGAAGACCGAAGATGTGTTACACACAAAATCTGCGCTTCAAAAGAAACTAACGGTATGACTTTGAGGTTATACAGTTTTCACCCGAAATGTTGAATTTCCACTGTACACTTTTATTATAAGTATTTTTAATGCTCCCCATACAGGGCACCGACATACCCTCGGCGCAGTATGGTGGCCGTCATGGTGTCACCATGTTGCCTGGTGGCGGCATTGGACCGGAATTGATGGGCTATGTGCGTGAAATCTTTCGTTATTGTGGTGCACCAATTGATTTTGAGGTAATTGACATTGATCCATCCACCGAGGGCAATGATGATCTCGACTATGCGATCACCTCGATTAAGCGCAATGGCGTCGCGCTCAAGGGCAACATTGAGACAAAGTCGCACGGCCTGGAGGAGATGTCGCGCAATGTCGCACTCCGCAATGAGCTGGATCTCTATGTGAATGTGGTGCACTGCAAATCGTATCCGGGCATACAGGCCCGTCACAAGGACGTCGATGTTGTGCTCATCCGCCAGAATACGGACGGTGAATATGCGATGTTGGAACACGAATCTGTCCGCGGCGTCGTGGAGAGCATGAAGGTCGTAACAGTTGAAAATGCTGAGCGTGTGGCTCGCTATGCCTTCGAGTATGCCCGTCAGAATAATCGCAAACGAGTGACGACCATTCACAAGGCAAATATCATGAAGCTGTCGGACGGTCTCTTCTTGGAGGTGGCCAATCGTGTGCACAGGGATTATCCCGAGCTGGAACATAATAATATGATTATTGACAACACCTGCATGCAGGCCGTATCCAATCCACATCAATTTGATGTCATGAACATGACAAATTTATATGGCACTATTGTATCAAATGTGATTTGTGGACTCATTGGCGGCGCTGGCCTGCTGTCTGGACGCAACTATGGCGATCATGTGAGTGTGCACAATTTTGGTCTCTTTATATAACTTGAAGTTGACAATTTATTTAAGTATGCTGTCTTTGAACCGGGCACCCGCAACACTGGCACTGCCATTGCCGGTAAGAATATTGCCAATCCCGTGGCGATGATTAATGCCAGCATTGATATGTTGAATCATTTGGGCCACAAGGAACACGCCAAGGTTATCTATGATGCCACATATCAGACTATTGTTAAAGATGCCATACGCACGCCAGGTAATATTAATGTTTCATATTGATTTGTTCCGAATGCAGCTTTCTCCAATTGAAATCAAATTAATAAACCTTTTTTTGAATACAGTTAATTTGTTTCTTGAAAGATTTCAATTTCAAAGGAATAATAATTTTGCAGCAATTGCATTCAGAGCAGACCCTTCAATATAAATATAAAATAAATCATAGTCAAATTCTGTATATTTTAGATCTTGGAGGCGTAAACAGCAGCACTGATGTCGTTGAAAACATACTCAAAATCTTGAGTGCCAAGCGTGTTAATTGGTAAAATAATTAACTTGAATTTAGCTCTAAGTTTATTTGTTGTTTGAAAGGGAGACGTTCGCTTCAGTTAACGCTCTCTCTATTAGTGATGTATTTAGTTTCACAGCGTCCACACGTCTATGTACCACCTATATTCGCTTTTTTTACTTCACTGTCACACGTGCTGTTTAAATGCTGCTCCTATTTTTGTATTATGTATATAAAATTTCATGCTCTATTGTATTATTTTCATTTCAAATTCAACAGAACTGTAAGTGTGTTATATGTTATATTTTTCGCTACTCCTCGCTATTTAAGCTGCTGTACACAACTATTTTTTTTAACACAACCCAAAACACACACGAAAAAACTACATTTACTAATTTGGTCTAAATCCGAAATATGTTTTAAGTTGATTATATTGTTATTCTTTATATTATAAGTAGTACTTATCCCGTAGTGCCAACACAAACACAGAACAACACCGTACACCCACACGTATGTAGCTGCGTCAAAGCCATTGTGTTCCTCTTCAATATAACACTCCAATATTTTTTTTTTTTCAAATTTCGCTCAAATCTAACCGATATTAATAACATATATATTTTTCTACTCCCCAACAATCCATGCTTAACCGTTCCACAGGCCACATGGAAACTATTTCAACCAGAGTTAAGAGAAACCAAAAAAAAAAACAAAATACAAAAGACCAAAACCAAAAGTCAATGCCCTACTAAAATGAATACCAAAATTCTATATTAACCACAACTAAGCAAATCAGAATCAACTGTTGTACAGAATTGTTTCGTCCCAAATCCAACGCGTAACAGCGTTTAATTGTGATGTTTGAATGTAATAATAGAAGCAATACATTCATTTGCTCGCTTTACCAAAAAAAAATCTCCCCGCCCCGGCTAAGTGTTATGTGTTCTGTGCTCCTCCGATGTTCAGGTACTGCAGGTAATATACTTTTTATTGCAACCCATATATTAAATAGTCTGTTCTTCTACTTGCAATTGTTTAATTCAAAATTTATCTTCTATTTCGCAGAATTTCTTACGTTCTCCAATGTTTTTAAACACGATCTGCTTTGACTATTTATTTTGTTAACCCACTATTAGTATCCATAAGCAAGTCAACTCAGCCAACTATACTCTACATTATTTTCAAGTTCCAAATGTGTACAGTGAAGCTATTTAATTGTATAATAAATTCAAACACGATCATAACTATGTACAACTAAATTCAATCAAAATGTATTATTCTGTTCGAATATTTATTAAATAATTGAAAGTAATGATAAAACCAAAATATTACTCAAGTTTTGAAATAATAAATAAATAGCTATCTGGATCCGAAGCGTTTCAATAATAATAATAGACTTGATGAACAGAATATCAGTCAGAAAGCAATAAAGAAACCCTTAATCCTCCATCATTAACACACGCCGATTAGAGTAAAACTAAATAACACATTTACATGAAAATTTATTGCTATACCCACCAGAAAGCACACGAGCTTAATTGCAGACGATCGACAAACATTGGCTAATAACTTAATGCTGCAGAAAACATTCAGTTAATGTCATACATAGTTTTATGTATAAATATTAAAAAAGAAAGCATTTTGAATAAGTTTTGGTCAGTTTGTATCAGAATTATTGGTTTTTTATTTGACCTTAAAAAAACGGCGACAATTAAATCAAGAGACCTTCACAGAGATGTGCTGCTTAGAAGCGCAGCTTCTGGAAGAACCACTTGTTCTTGCCCTCCTTGTACACAGACTCGAACTTGACGCGTGTTTGGAAACGGTGCGTCTTGCGCTTGACGGGATCCTTAAGGTCCTTAGGCGACAGTTTCTCGAAGCTGATGTCGTGCGCCGTATAGCGGGTGGGCATCAGATGGTTGTAGTTAAGGCTCTTCAGGAAAGGCTTAACCTTCGACTTCTTCTTCAGCTTGTTCTTGCCCATCTTCTTGGTGACCTTGCGTGGATACCTGTCGATGCCGGCGACGAGCGCATGACCGAAGGGCTTCTCTGGGGTGCCATCGTCATGGGTCTTGACGATGATGGCCTTGCGACCGGCGTAACGTCCGCTAAGGACGATTACGATCTTGCCCTGTTTCATAATTTTCCTCATTTTGGCGGCTGTCGATTTTGTTGTTGTTTTTGTATTGGGTGCGTTGACAGCGACGGCGACGGCGGAGCAGCGGACGTATATGCAGAAAGTAAAGGAAAATAAATGCAGATAATTAGCACAGATCCACTTATTCGTTTCAATATTAAGCACTTTAACAAATTGTGCGCCTATTATTTGCCATTATTTAATTTATAGGAATTCTGTCTTGATTCTATTTTGTTTTGTTTTATTGCTTTGACAAGCCAATTGTTCGGCTTAATCATGGATAATTTGTGCAATATTGTTTGCAGGCATGGTTTACACTATTCTCATTCATTTTGCGCCTTAAATAGTTGGCGTTGCTTTGTTAATACACTAACAGAATACGATTTTATTTTGTGCACAAATATTACGCGAACTTACAGGTCTGTTCGCTGACCGGAAAAGAAAGAAAAAAGTGGCATCAAATTTGACAGTTGGTGGCACGTCTGGCGTTGCCACCTTTCATTGTTGACAAAAATATCAACCATCTGGCAGCGATAAATCACGCTCGTCAGTCACGCTCCGCTGTTGCTTAACAGTTGAGTGATTTAAAAGAGCAATTAAATTGATCTAACATGTTTTTGAATTAAATAAATGGTTTTTTTTATTGTGCTGTCCATTAAAAAAACCACACATTTATTTAATTAATTAGAACAATACATATTTACTAATAACCCTGCAAAAATCTTAAGTGCTAGATTGAAGCATTTACTAATTGAAAGTATTTTAATGTAATGGAATAGGCTATATTAAAACCATATTAAATATAGCTACTACCTGAAAGGAAATATAAAAGTATAGATATTTGTTTGGATCTGCAATTAAAAATGTTTATTTCTGTTATGCTGGCATTATAGTCAGTATATTGGTATTCTAGCGATTCCGATCTTTAAGGGAAGATCTTTCTCCATTTTTAATTTATACGCATTAGTTTTCTACTTTAATTAATTAATATAATCATATAAAACAACAGATTTTTTAAAATTAATAATCATAAATTAAATAACAAGCATGTTTCAAAATATATTATGCAATTTTAGCAGCTATTTCTTTTTCTTATCACCTTTTTTTTATTTCAATTGTTTCGGTTGTGCAGAAGTTTCACCTGGTGGTGGCCACTTTTTTCGTCCTCGCCTCTTAGGCTCGGAAGGCGGCGCTGCGTATGCTTGTACTCTGTTCTCTAAAATTGGAGCTGTTAGTTGGCTAGGGGTGCTGCTGGCCAGCGGTGGTCTCTTTATTATGGAAATGCCATCAGCTGCAGTTGGTCGCTGCTGTGGCCTACTTTTATACCCAGGTGGCAACTCGAAGTATGCGAGTTTCTTGTGCATAAACTGAAACGGATCGCTGACGGTGTGCGACCAGGTGTTGCACAGCGGAACTTGACCACGGCTCGAACGACGTACGCCGGCTAACATGGATGAAAATGGATGGAAGCATAATTAATAAATTGTGTTTCTGTACTACATTTTGAAAATTTCTGCCAGAAATAAGTTTAATTTGTTGCATATTTCTTTATACAAGTGCTTCTCATTTCAACAATCAAACAAATTTAAAATTAACTCTTCTCATTTCTGGCAAATTCAAATTTTGAATTAACGTTATTCTTACCCATAAAGGTGCTTGCCTTCTGCTCATCCGGTGGCAGCGTCTCATTCCGGAGGTTTATTGTCAATTTTCTCAGTTCTGTCTCAGTTTTATTCTTTTTAAAACGCTTTGATCGCGGCGCTGGCACTGTTGGTTTTTTGAAGACCTGCTGTTCCTCTTCCTGCTGTTGTTTCTGCTGCTCTTGTTTCTTCTGCAGCTCCTTTTGCATTTCTATCTGCTCCTTCTCCAGTCTTTTCTGCAGCTGTTCCTGTAACTTCTGCTTCTCCCTCTCCTGCTGCTCCTCCTGCTGTTTTTTCTCTTGAATATTCCTTTGCCGCTGTTCTTTTTCCTTATGCTCCTTTTGCCGCTGTTCCTTCTCCTGATGCTCCTTTTGCCGCTGTTCCTTCTCCTGCTGCTCCTTTTGCCGCTTCTCCTGCTCCTTTTGCCGCTTATACTTCTCCTGCTGCTCTTTCTGCCGCTGTTCCTTTTGCCGTTGCTCCTTCTGTTGCTGCTCCTTATGCTGCTGTTCCTGTCGCAACTGCTTCTGGCTCTGCTGCTGCTCCGCCTTCTGCTTCTGTTTATTTTGCAGTCGCTTTTCCCTCTCCAGCATCTCCTGCTGCTGGTGCTGTTTTTCTTGATACTGCTGCTCCCTTTTGCTCAACTGCTCCTTAGTCTTGATCTGCCGCCTGCTACTGCGCAGCCGCATGGACATTTGTGAGTTTGTGCTAGTGCTTGGTTGGTCCTCTACTAAAGACGGCTCCGGCGGTGGTGTTGGCCTTTCCATGCGTGAATCTTCTATATACAAACTTTGGATGCTTTGCTGTTGCAGCTCCTCCTCGGCATCTGTTTCAGGCACATCAATAAACTGCGAGGGCGGTGTTGGTAGGAATGTTTGTTGTGTCTTCATAAGTTCAGACTGCCGTCTGGACTTGGTCCAACGAAATTGTGCGGGCGGCGTGCACACGTCCAAGAGCTGATCTTCATCACTCTGTAAGTGTGATTGAGTATAAATAAATAAAGTAATTGAATGGGCCTCACACTTACGGTTACTGGTGGCTCTCGATGTCTCAAATGTGTGCGTCGCTGTTTGATTTTCTTTTTCCGGGGCTGCGACTGCATAGAACTATCCCTGAAATCTAACGGCGGAAGCGCTGTTCTCGCGGTGGACATTGATTCAAACTGAAATAAGTTATACAAAAAATAAATTATACTTGATCTGTCTGCGAGTATTTAATTTTATTTATCTTTTGTAATCTTTAAAATTCTTACAAATTTTTTGAAAATATTTAATAATCTTAATTGGCATTCGCGAACTTGTAAAACTTTGTCGTGCGAGACTAACCCCGAAGTTTTTTGAAATTGTCGAGACTGTTTTGAATGTCAGAAAGGCATGGCCGGATTAAATAAAATATATCTTCTGCTGCTGCCTATGCCTAAAAAACATTCCCAAGCACTTTTATAGCCATATTATAAATTCAATAATTTTTACGCTCTAATAATATGTATAAGAAGCAATTTTCTTACCATTAAATTCTCATGACTACTGAGGGGCGATCTTCGGTGATGCAGAGATCTATCCCTAAAGTCCAAAGGAGGTGCAGCTGGAGATGGCATCGATGTTGTGTCACATAGAAAATCACTGTCCGAACCGGACGTAGTCGCTGCAGCTGAGATCTTATGTGGAGGGGACTGAGCTAAATTCCGCCATTGTACTTTGTTCTCGAGGTGCTGATGCTCTAGCGGAAGCTGCTCTATCGGTCGCTCTCGATGTCCGTTCAACGGATGCTGCTTGGCTCGATATTGAAGCTTGCGTAGATCAATAACCTCATAGTTGCTCATCCGCGCAAGCTCCTGGGCAAACAGTTCGCCATTAATGGCTGGCTGCAAGGGTTTATTCAGAACAGTCTGACGCGTTCTGCGATTACTCCGTCTACGCGAATCCTTGGAGCGGGAATAGTGCAAGTCAAGCAGCTGTATGGAGCTGCCCCCAGCTGAAGCTCCCTGCTGCTCCTCGTCGCATTCGTCTTCAGTAAGGATTTCGTTCAAATCGATTTTCCGAACAGCACGCAGACTGCAGCTGGTTTGTATGCTCCGATTAGTTACTCTTGTAGTGGGCGGTACGGTAATTGAAGCTGCCTTAGTCTGTTCATTAACTGGTTTGGCATTCAGACACGCCATGGGAACGACCATAAAAGGTGTTGCCGCCAACGATGGATTGTGTGTCAAATTCTGCACAACTTGCTGCAAATCCAGTTGCGGTGATTCGGGCATAATGGACTCCGGCTCTGATGATGGTACTGACAACATCCTACGCACCTCAGCGCTTGATCTCGGACGCATACACGACTTTCTAAGAGAGACTTTACAAATGGAGTTCGAGGGTGACAGCTGCTCTTTACCCGAAGGCGAGAGCAGGAGCTGACCTGGCTTGTGTCCCATTTGTATGGTGTATGTTCGCTGCTTGATATTGCTGTCCGACATCTTGTTCGATTGTGTACTGTTTGCCAGCTCATTACTGTCCTCAAAGTGCTCCAGCAACGGTTTTGGTCGAACATCTACTGATCTTTCGGGTGACTTTGCTCCGCTTAAGATTGTCTGCTTTTCTGACGCCGCTGCGGGTTGATTTACCGATAAAGGTATGCTGGTCTGCGTGGGCAGCTGTAAAAAAGAAAACATTATTTAGTGAGCAAAGCTATAAAGTAAGAGTTACAAACATATATTCTGGCTCCAATAGATAGACACATTCATCATGAATGTTAACTAATGACACAATGAAAAAAATATGTAAATGATATTTTGGAAAACTTATTTCTTATAGTTTTCGACATGCTCGCCTACCATTATATAAGTTTACACTTCATCAACATAATTTAAATTTTTAAATGGTACAGCCTGCAATAAGTAATACTAACAAAACTCGAGTTGTTTGCACAGGCATTGTTGAATTCCTTAAGCAGATTACGATGTCCACAGCTGCGCGAACGTCGATGGATGGCCACGCGACGCAGATGATCGGATACAGGAATGCTGCGTCTTATCGATCGACTTGGTGAGCGGATGACTCTCACCTGGCTAGTAGCCACATTTTCCTTTACGGGTAAGAGCGCACCAGCAGCTTCGGTTTGTGCTGGTTGCGCCGCTTTGGGCTCAACTGAATTCGTGGATTCGTTGGCGATTTGGCGCAGTAGCTGCTCCTCGCCCTGAGCATTCTTGGCAGCTGCCGACTGTGCTTTGGGTGGTAGTCTAACTAAATCCACTTCGATGTCAAATGAGAAGTCCAAGTCGCCGAGAACGAAGGGCGTGTTGATTTTCTTTGGTTTCGGTGCAGTTTTCAGCTGCAAAAATGCCGTCAGGCGATCTGCGTAAGTTTCGCTGGTGTTGAAAATATTATCAAGTTCGCGCATTGTATCTTTGCCTGCTTTCGACCTACAAGGAAAAATATATATATACGTTGTTTGTGTCTGTTCTTTTAGTACGCGCTTACTCACATTCTGCTAGCTGTATTTTATTTATTGGCAGCTTATTTTCTAAATTGAGTTTAAAAAAAAACTCATTTAAGCAATCCCAAAAAAAAATGACGCGCACTGATCAAATATTACGTTATACAACACTAAAAGCGGCCTGCATTTTCAATTTGTACATATTTTTCGAATACCGAAAACGCTTATAAGTATTGCTTTTTAGTGGCAGCACTGCGATGATTGGCTGTGTTAATAAAATATCACTTACATGTTATTCTATGGCGACTGTATTGTAATAAAGTACCTATACATCCAAATATACGTATTTAGGTACTTACACAGTAGTATATATTGATGAATTAAGTGAAAAGTAATTTTGTACACATCTGGCAACGTAAGCCTGAAGACTCGTTCAATGTGTCCAACAGTTTCGCAACGGTTGGGTATTTTGAAATCATGGCATAAACAACCAATAACAAAATACAGAATTTTTATTAAAAGCTAACTGTTTACAAAAGAACTATATTAATTATTGCAGTTGGTGCTCCATTACTATTCTTTATGGTAATAGCAGAAGAAGAAATGCTCAGTTCTACGACTTTCTCTTAATTATCTTAAAAGTATTGCGTCTATTGATGACATAGCTGAGAGCCGCAGCGACGGTTGTAACGCCCGTTAAATACCAAAGTGCATGCAGCGCCGAGTGATCTGTGCATAGTCGAAATCAATACTTATTGTTAATCAATCATAATGTGCAATACCCACCAATATAGTTCCATATGGGAGCGCCCAAGCTAATGCCAATGGTGGCCAGTTGAACTCCAGTATTCACCTTGCTGATAAACGTCGGCTCCAATTGCGCAGTCACATGTGTGGCATCGAAATAACGTGAAAACGTTTTCTGCAACAAAACGATCATACAGGAGATATTAATATACTACTAAGCTATATATCGGTACTTACGGGGTGTGGCAAACTAATATAGCGTATGACAAAACCAGCGCCAATTAAGAACACATCTCGGAAGACAACCACACTCGCCAGCCAAATGGGCAACAGTTCGCTGTAGCACAACGAAATGACCAACGACCCCATCAGCAGCTTATCGGCCATGGGATCTAGGAAAGAACCAGCTTTGCTAGCCTGCGATGGCCAGCGTCGCGCAATCTGACCATCCAGCTGAAAATATAATAAATAAATATTACATATATATAATAATGTGATAATTGAATATTAACCAGATCCGTAATGCCAGCAACGACGAGCAAACCCATGCCCAGGGTAAAGTCGCCCTGGACAATGACATAGCCAATGTATGGCGAGAGTAGGGCGCGACTGATGGTCAGCATATTCGGGATGGTCATGATATTCTCACGCTCCTCGCGTATCTCGACAATCTTCTCACGCACACGCTCCTGCACCTTGTGCCTGGCCTCGCGAATATCATCGACTAGGATATTCTTGCGCTCAATGAACTCCGCACGCTGCTTGTCGATGACGCCTTGCAAACGATCGCGTCCCTGCAATGTGCGCAGCTGCAGTGACTGCTTCTTGGCATCGGCATACAGGCGCAGTCGTGCTACATCCCAATTGCGACGCTGATTGATGTCCAGAAAGGAGATGCGTATGAAGCCGGTTGCGGCAGCATAGCGATTTAGGCAGTTGACAAAACTGCTACCGCCAACGCCGAGCACATGTTTCAGCGTTGTTGGACCACTTGCGATGAGCGGGCGATGCATATGTCGGCATATCATGGCGGGCAGCATCTCTCACAATTCAAACACAAGCGTCTCTAAAGAGCAATATGGATTTACGCACTGAGCAAAAAACGAAATACGATTATTTTGGTCGTTGAATGGCCTTGAACAGGTGAGCAGCCCTGATAACTTACCATTTGTAGTTAGCGGGCTGTTTATGTGGTTAGTGGCAGTACAAACACAGCAAACACAAAATGTGTATGTGTACTTCCGGTCAAAAATTACATGAAATATACTTGTTACAATAATTTAAAGTCGAATCTTGTTTTTGTTACACAAGTCTGCCGCGGTAGGTTGCCACCTTTTTATTTGGGGGATGCTGCCAGCTTGTTTTTTTCCTTCAGTGAACAGAACTGTCCTCATTTGAGAATTGACGCGCTCATTTGAAACTAAAATGAGTCTCGATTTAATTGTATGACTTTGATGCTTTATTTTGTATCTATTAGAATGTGATGCAAAATAAATACATATAAAAATACCTTCATAAAACTTAAAATTATTCAGAAATTTGAATATTTTTGCACAAGATATAGCAGTTTCAATTTAAATTTTTCCAAAACACTTGTAACTTTTTTATTAGTAAATAAATAGTGCGTCTAAGCGCCGTATATACATTTTATTTGGTTTAAGTTTATTTTTAATAAACATTGTTGGATTAGACACCAACATTATAATTTATGGTTAACAACTATGAAAATGTATCTAAAAGTACTTAATTAATTATTCCAATCTTTTTTTTAATAAAGAAACATAATTGCGGACTGTTTAGCGCATAATTATTTCGAGCCAATGTAATGGTATAGTTTGACGTCACAAAATCAGCTGAGCGAAATCTTTAATTTTTTAGAGCTAGTTAACAGCTGTTAAATTTAATAATGACAATTAAATTAAATTTGTCTATTCAAACACATTTTAGAAGTTTTGCTACGCACTCATATAAGAAATTGAATGTGTTTTGCTTGACTTACTAAGGAATATGAAACTAATGTATTTTCATTGGGAACAGTTCGATGCGAGCTGCTAATAACATAACAGCGAATGTTAACAATTTTTTAAAGGTGCCCATAGCTGAGACAATTTGACAAGGTAGAAGAAACAATAAATTGATCTGCATAATGCCACCAAAGGAACGCAACATAGCCATGATGGGCTACCGTTCAGTGGGTGAGTAGTTAGTGAGTCTATTTTGTCCCTCCACTCGAAACTTGAGCTGCAGTTTCCATCTGACTAATCACACTGTTGCAGTTGTTGTCTGTGGGTGCGTTTGCTCTGCTGTTGTTGTTGCTGTTGCTTGTAGTGTAAATGCGTAGTATGACAAAAGACACAACAGACAGCATTGCATACTATTTATTATTGGAATGTATGTAATAATCATTTCGTATTACTTTCATGGATCGATAGGTAAATCATCGCTCAGTATACAGTTTGTGGAAGGCCAATTCGTGGACTCTTATGATCCAACAATCGAGAATAGTAAGTGGAATATTAATAATAATAATAAGCAGCTGTTTCTTCCAAGTGCGAACATAAACAGCAAATTAGTCATAGAGATAGAGATATATCTGTGAAGGATGCTAATGATGGTTGCCATGCGTTTTGTTCTTGTTCTTAATCATGTGATTGCAGCGTGGCACAATGAACGTAATTCGATAATTGTGATTAATGTGTGCACGTATAAAATTACAGCTTTTACCAAGGTGACGCGCGTCAACTCGCAGGATTATCGAGTTAAACTGGTCGATACGGCTGGACAGGATGAGTATAGCATATTCCCGGTTCAGTATAGCATGGACTTTCATGGATACGTTTTGGTCTATTCCATAACCAGTCAAAAGTCGTTTGAAGTGATCAAAATCATATACGAAAAGTTATTGGATGTGATGGGCGTGAAATAGTAAGACATTCTAGAACTTTAACTAAAATTAATCATGGTTGTTCAAAAAACTCTGTTTTTTATTCGAAATTTTACAGCGTACCTGTAGTTTTAGTAGGAAATAAGACAGATTTGCATCAGGAGCGCATAGTTTCCACGGACGAGGGCAAAAAACTAGCGGAATCCTGGCGAGCCGCTTTTCTCGAAACATCCGCCAAACAAAATGAGGTGTGTATCTGCTAAAAATTAATCAACTTGACAATAGAATTGACCATTTTTGTTGTTGTTTTTCAGTCTGTCGGCGATATTTTTCATCAATTACTCGTGCTTATTGAGAACGAGAATGGGAATCCACCAGAGAAAAGCAGTTGTATTGTATCATAAGTGCTTGGCAAACGAAGGCCAGCGTTAATCATGTCCAAACTGTGGAGTTCTGGCCCGTACGACTAAAATTGTTTCATTATCTATTCTTTTATAAATAGTTTGTTTGGTCCGCGAATATGGGAAAATTCTACAAACTAGTAGCAATAAGTTAACAGCAAATTTAAACAAATACATAACGACTAATAAATGTGTAAGGATCCCAATTATTGCTTAGCATCGTTTGGGGTCAAGATTTAGCAACAAAAGCAGTTTAAGTTAGTACACTTTTTCACAACAACAATTTAAACATAATTTGTACAATTAATAAAAATTGATTTTTTTTTTTTGTTTCACTCATTGGACAGGGAATAAGTTAAGAGATAAGTATGTCTTATCTTATATCATGCAGATTACCTAGTCCTAAGGCATTTGAATATTTATTTTAACATATGTTTAATAAAAAAATGCAACAAGAGGAATAGTTTTAATATATACAAAATGATCAAGAAATTTGCTTCCCGATGAGAGAGCACGCATTTGAAAATTTATATGATTATAAAAGTGGAAGAGATTCTGGTCCTGAGCATATTAGTAATAGTCAAGAGTTAGCATATGACATATTTTTTAGTGACTTTTTTCTTCCAGTATTATGAGGCCATTTATATATAAATTTATTCTGCACCAAAAGTTGAAAATACAATTTTTGACATTAAATGGAGAAATTCACGTTTTAAGTTCCTGTTTCTAATTCAAACTCTTATATCTTCGCCAATAATTGTCAAAAGTTGGAACTTCTTCCAGTATTATGAAGCAATTTTTATAAATATTGATTCTGCACCAAAAGTTGAAATACGCCCTTTTGACATTAAACGGAGAAATTCACGTTTTAAGTTCCTGTTTCAAATTTAAACTTATATCTTCGCAATAATTGTCCAAAGTCCAATTTTTTTCTTGTATTATAAAGCCATTTTTATTAATATTAATTCTGCATCAAATGTTGAAAATTCGCCTTTTTGCCATAAAACGCAGAAATTCACGTTTTAAGTTCCTGACTCAAATTCAAACTCTTATGTCTTCGTCAATAATTGTCCAAATGCCGAAATTGCAGTATTATGAAGCCATTTTTATAAATATTAATTGTGCATCAGAAGTTGAAAATACGTATTTTCGACATTAAACGGAGAAAATCACGTTTTAAGTTCCTGTAAAATTCACGCTTACATTATCTATATATATCTGGGGCTTCGAACTGTTACCCAGTCACTGTAACCAGTCACATTATTTAATTTACCTGCTCATCTCTGCTCTGAACATTAACATAACCAAAAAAAAAAATGCTGTAATCTCTAAAGCATTTAGTATGAACTTATTTAAAATTTGCAGCTCTTAATTCTTAGTACCGGCGTCGTTCGACGTATACAAAATCGATAATTTTCGTAATATACCATGATTTTGTAATGTTTTTAAAATGTAACAGTTATTTACTGCAGTTTACCGGTAATAAAAATACTGCAGGCTGTTAATAACATCGCAGCTCGATGTTAAGTTGTTGCTTGCAAAAACCAGAACATAATACAAACAAAGAGAGAAAACTAGCAAACTGCAACAACGCAACTGCACTGCAGTTTTACGTCGCTTTTCTTTGTTACCGCAACGAGATCTCGCAACGTACGCATTTTTAACAAATTTGTGAACACAAATTAAATAAGTAAAGAAATTTCGCATTTTCCCATTTGCCTGGACATCATCAAACGCCTTGTGTGACTCATCGAAAATTTCACAATGGCGGCCAACAACAACAGCAGCAGCAGCAACAACGGTCTCGAGTCCACCGATCAGGTGGGGATTAGAGTCGAAGTGGCCTCCAACACGGACGACACAACCGATGCTTTTGGATCGTTGGGCACTGGCAGCAGCAGCACCACGACCTCCACAAGTGCATCGACCTCGACGTATCATAAGACCACCTACGGCACTGGGGCCATCGGCCAGCTGGCCTTGAAGGGATACAGCACCTCATCCAACTATAACAAAAATGTGGCCAAAATGGTCACCGACCGACATGCAGCCGAGTACAACATGAGGCACAAGCATCGAGGCATGGCACTAATTTTCAATCACGAGAACTTCGACGTGCCTACACTGAGGGCCCGCGCTGGCACCAACGTCGATTGTGAGAATCTGACGCGCGTGCTGAAGCAGCTGGACTTCGATGTTACCGTGTATAAGGACTACAGTTATCAGCAGATCGTAAGTGCCGTGAAGTATGCGGCAGCACAGGAACACGATGATAACGACTGCATTCTGATGGCCATTCTCTCGCACGGCGAAATGGGCTACATCTATGCGAAGGATATGCAGTATAAGCTGGACAATATCTGGAGTCACTTTACGGCCAATCATTGTCCCTCGCTGGCGGGCAAACCGAAGCTCTTCTTCATACAGGCTTGCCAGGGCGATCGCTTGGATACGGGCGTCACAATGGAGCGAGGTCGCACTGAAACCGATGGCGATTCCACAATGAGCTATAAGATACCCATCCATGCGGACTTCCTTATTGCCTACTCGACCATACCCGGCTTCTACTCGTGGCGCAACACCACCCGTGGCAGTTGGTTCATGCAGAGCCTCTGCGCCGAGCTGGCCTCCAATGGCAAACGTCTGGATATACTCACCCTACTCACTTTCGTATGCCAGCGTGTCGCCGTCGACTTTGAATCCTGCACTCCGGACACACCTGAGATGCATCAGCAGAAGCAAATACCTTGCATTACCACAATGCTGACCCGCATACTGCTGTTCAGCGATAAGGGAAAAACTCCGGCTGCTGGACGTAACTAAATCTACTGAAAATTAGTAGTTATGTGAGCTGACTAACTCATTATGTGGTGGTGCAGTTGCGGGCAGTGTGATATATATAAATATTTTAGACATGCGACAGCCAAATCAAGAATGAAGAACACAGAATGAAATCTCACAAATACTAAATTTACACAATTTTCTAAACTATTCCATTGAAATAGCCAACTCCTGCCATGTCTGTATATCTATTAAGCGTCCATTGTCCATAATAATCATATATATTTAAGTAATTTTGTGTCAACTCTATATGTTGTTTTACAAGCAAATCATAATATTTTTCTATATAAAATATGCGATTTTAAATATTCAAATTATAAAAATCGAAGAGAAAGTTGAAAAGAAAACAGAAAACAAAGAGAATGTTCAAATATTAAAATCGAATTGATCAAAGTTGATCGAGTGACCATCGATCGTATTTACTCGAAATATTAGTTTGATTTGATGAAAATAAAGAGTATGGCAAACTGACCTCCAATCTCTTCTGACTAGCTCACTCCATATAAGTTGAAGCAAGAATCAAAAAAGTCGCTAAATTAGACGTGCTGATTTTTGTTGCGTCAAGTTGAGCGACAACGGCTGAAAAGGAATTGACGGAATTGTTCAGTGGCTGACCCTGTGGCAGATTCGTGCTAACTTCAATCACTTCAATTTATTCGTTAAGGCTGGACACGACAGATACCAAAATAAGACAATTAATTTGACTTAAAATGCTATGGGGGAAAACTCGCCGATCAGATAAGCAATTAATCTAGGCTAGATAAATGCACATTTCTTATTATTTCTACTGCATAACAAGGTCTTAGACGTGACCGCCAGCCTTTAGCTTGGCAACGAGAGTATCTACGTCGGCGACAGCAGCGCCAGCTTGGCGCACGGGCGGATCCTCAACGGAGATGATTTCAATGCGTGGCGTTGTATCAACGCCCAAATCTTTGGGAGTCACCTTCTTCAATGGCTTCTTCTTGGCCTTCATGATGTTGGGCAACGTGGCATAACGCGGAGTATTCAAGCGTAAATCGGCGCTCAGAACCGCTGGTGTTTTGGTCTTGATCGTCTCCAGGCCACCATCGACTTCCCGTACAATGGTCAGACCCGCATCCGTCTTCTCGACCTTGTTGCAGAAAGTGCCCTGTGGCCAGTCGAGCACAGCGGCTGTCATCTGGGCCGTCTGGTTGGCATCATCATCGATCGCCTGTTTGCCCAATATCACCAGATCTGCCTTCTCGTCCAGTGCCAGCTTGGCAAGTATTTTCGACACATGCAACGGCTGCAGCAGCTCGTATTCGGCCGCCGAAACCTCAACGTGAACTCCGCGATCTGCGCCCATGGCCAGGGCAGTGCGTATAACCTCCTGCGACTGAGTTGGACCCACGGACACCGCAATGATCTCGGTGGCCAGTTTCTTTTCCTTCAACTTGACGGCCTCCTCGACGGCAATCTCGTCAAACGGATTCATTGAGTGCTTCACGCCCTGGGTGACAACACCATTTTTCTCTGGCTTAACGCGAACCTAAATTAACGAAACAACATAAGATATTAGTTAATTCGCAATAAAACAAAAAAATATGTATTACGCAAACCGAAGCTCAACAAGTGATAAGAAGAAGCAACAGGCAATTATTCATTCTTTCTCTATCTCTGTGATATGCTTACCTTAACTGCATAGTCGATAACACGCTTTACTCCAACCAAAACACGAGCCATTTTCTATTTTGAGAAAAATCCAAAATATGAAAATATTTATAATTTTGTATTAATCGTAAGATTTACCTCTAGACCGCACAGCAGCGTATATTGTCTAATTTAAAGAGACTGGTCCAAAGGTTGCCTGCGCCGCAGCGTTGCCAGATTCGGTCCGTATGAGCTGACGAACAGTATACTGATAATAAAACCAAATTGTCGCTAATTAATGCGATAAGTCTTTATGCGAAAATGTAAACCCTTTAAGTTTCAGAGGTGATTACAATTGACAAATACTTATCTTTCCTGGATGTTCGATACATCCATTATTATAAGCTAGCTATAGTTTTGCTAGCAAAGATATTGAGCTGCGTACTTAACTTAACCGCGATGGCCACAGCTGATTTGTGTTCTTTCAACGACTGTGAATAGAAAGTAGAATAGAAAAACTATACATTCCACACATCCAAAAAGAGTCCAACACTATAAAATGGCCAGCAGCTCTCCATTAATTATGCGCATCATGGCATTGTCCATCAACACGGCGAGACGTGCCGGCGGCATCATACGCGACGTTCTGAAGGAGGGAGATCTCGGCATTGTGGATAAGGGCAAGAATGATCCACAAACGGAGGCAGATCGTTCAGCCCAACGTTGCATCATTGCCTCGTTAGCGAAGAAGTTTCCCAGCGTTCAAATCATTGGTGAGGAGGGTGGCTCCGACTTGAATGTGTGTGCTGATTGGTTGGTCGGCGAATTGGATGAAGCATTCCTGAAACAGAGCTGCCCAACTGCTTGGCAAAATGCACAGCCAGAGGATTTTGTGATTTGGGTGGATCCCTTAGACGGCACTGCCGAATACACACAAGGTATGCCTCATTTGGGTGAATGGGTCAAGAAACAAATTATTTCTAATCACCAATTCCATGTAGGCCATGTGGAACATGTCACTGTTCTAATTGGAATCGCCATCAAGAACTCGGCTGTTGGCGGCATTATTCATCAGCCATTTTATAAGCAATCCAGCGGTGAGCTGGGTCGCACAATTTGGGGCCTTAAGGGTCTGGGCACTGGAGGATTTACTAGTGTGAAGCCGCCAGCTGGTGAATTCATCATCACTACCACACGCTCACATTCCAATGCGCTGCATCAGAGGGCAGTCGATGTGTTCAATGCCAGCAAAGTACTTAAGGTGGGCGGTGCAGGCTTCAAGGTGCTCCAGCTGCTGGAGGGCAAGGCACATGCCTATGTATTTGCCACGCCAGGCTGCAAAAAGTGGGACACCTGTGCACCGGAGGCGGTTCTGGAAGCAAACGGCGGCACCCTAACCAATATCAATGGCGAACACTATGAATATAATGCGGATGTGGAACATGTGAATCGCCGCGGAGTTCTCGCCAGCTCAGGAGACAATCACACAGAGCTGGTGGAGAAGATTCCGATTGAAGTGCGCCAAGCAGTGGGCACCGTGTAAAAACTACAAAAAAAGCTATCCATATTTGTTCAAAGTTTATTAGTTTACATTTATAATTTACTTGATAACACAAAAGATTTAGGTTCTTGTCGTGAATTTTTAAAGGAATATACATGTTAAAGCTGTCGGCAGACATCATTAAAATCGTGAATGTGAATTGTCCAGTGACTAATTTTAGCAACTGGTGTTGCTGGACGCTGGGGCATTGTTCAAGTAGCGATTCCTCTTGGCCTTGGCCATTTTGCACGAATTGACGGATGCGGCAAAGCGCAGCGATTTGACCGATTCCTGAAAGCAGTCCTGAAACGGGGACACGTTGATGAACATGAGTGTCTTGGAATTGCCTCCAAGCGATGGCATCAACAAATGCGTCAACTTTGAGTTACGATATGGTATATGATCCTGCTTTTGTAGCAGTGCCAATATAACATTTGTTAGCTCCGAGAGGGAACGATTTATATTTTTGGTTTCGGTCATCCGGACGCTGGTCTTTGGCGACTCTGAGCCAGCCAAATCGACCAAATTGATGGAGCCCACCGACATCTCTTCCTTCTCCTCATGGTAACCGATAAGCTCCAGCTTGGTGACCGCATGCGAACGTGACGAACGCTCATTGCTCACTGTGGATGCTGTAGCACGATTCGCTTTGGCCAAATCCATGAGCTGGCGCAAATGATTGGGATCCGTTACAGTTTCCTCAGTTATGTTGGACACATATATGTCGTTCTTGTTCGCACCTTTGGCCATTCGAATTTCCATCTCCTTTTGCTCGTTGCTCAGGAGATCGTAAAGTACTTCATTGTAGATTTCCAAAAATGTCGCCTTAATCTCATATTTCCAACCCGTTTTGCGATAGTTTGAGATCGATTCAAACAATAGATCGACAGTACGCGGAATAACGCCCACATTATCTGATACACCGTCCATCGTGTAGGTCTTGCCGCTGCCTGTCTGACCGTAAGCAAATATGCATATGTTGTAGCCATCTAAGGCGGATTGAATTAATGGTGCGACAGATGCGAAAATATCCTCTTGCAGCGAATTTGGATGGAACACCTGATCGAAGGTAAATATCTGTTGACCCATCTTGTTCCTGGACTGGCTATCCAAGCTCTGCAACTCTACGGTAGCCTCGTCGTAATACGTCCAACTGCAGGACAAGCGGGACAACTCATAATCCAATGGCGGACGAACACGGCAGAAGACGCGTATATTGCCACGCAAATCCATGACTGTGTTGTGCAACTCCTTTCGGTCCATGTTCGATTGGAAGAGCTGCTCCTTGTATATGTCTCTTTCGGCAGTCAGCTGCTCTTTCTCGCGGGTGAGCATTTCAATTTGATCGCGCTGCTCCAATACCTCCGTGGAAAGCGAATCATGTTTGCTTTTCATTTTCTGAATTATATATTTGCATTTGTTATCGGAATGAATATTGAGTTAACCGATTGGACTTACCTGATGTGTGGTCTTTAGCAGATCTAGTTCACAATTAATGCGACCTAGTGTGCTTGTAATTGTCTCAATTTTACTGGTTTGCTGATTGACCTGACGCTGCAAGCATTCCTTATCAGTCAGTGTGTTCTTCAGCGTTGTCTGGGCCTCAATGAGTTTATTCTGCGTTTCTTCCAGTTGCGAGGGCAGCGATTCCAGTTCCGTCATGTCGTCCACTAGCTTCTCATTTTTCGCCTTTAGCATTTTGTGCTTGTCCAGCAAATCGTGAAAGCGCGCCTTAAAATCGTAGGGAGCAATGCGCTTTGATGCAGCAACTGTTGAACTGCTACCGGTTGCGTTTGCGCCCGCACCCTCAGCTGCTTTAGGTTTGTTCGACTGCGTCGAAGTCGAGCGCAGCATAGATCGCGATGTTGTTGTTGTTGCAGCTCCTGGATGGGGACGTTTGACGGGCACGGTTTCCGCGCGTGTAACTGCAACTGATGATTTTGCTGACACATTCGTAGTCGCACTTGGTGTTGTGCTACTATTGCCAAATCGCTGGAATTTGCATGGTATGCTTGGCATTTTGGGTGCAGCTGGGCGCTTGTTATTTCGCCGTAATTCGTTAATGTCATTCACTGAGCGACTGCGTCGCAATTTTACGCGATGCTGTATTGGATTCGACGCCTCTGGAGATGCGGGGCGTGCTGTATATGCAAACATGTTGTTAATCATACTCAAAAACAGCAACAAGCGTTTGCATTTTGTATTGTATTGTATTGCATTTAAAACTTACCTCCAAAGCGCCTTATTGTTTGAGGAATGTTCTGCAAGTCCCTGGAAAGGGGCTGAATTGTTGTAATTGAACTGATGCTGTTTGTGGACGTCTTTATTCGATCAGTTGGTAAAATTGGTTTTAATGCTGGCGTGGGCTTTTTCAGACCCGATGGCTTTGGCAAACGCGATTCCATAACAATTTTTTTTTTTAATTTCCTATTATTAATTGAAAATCTGTAAAATGAAGCGACGCCAAATTTTCATGCGCGCCGTTATTTTTGATTGTAGGGCTGCATTACGAAATAGCGATAGTTTCGACTTGTCAAACTTTTGATAAAATGTTCTTACTTCCCAACACTGTTTTAAAAGAAATTTTGCTTTCAGCATTTTATAATTATTTTCTTACAATACATTCCATAAGAATTTAAAAACCCATGCTACATACCTGTTTAGTTTTATTATTACCGCAACTATTAATATATAAATAATTATTAAAAAGTTTATATCAAAAAATGACTTAGAATTTGGTGTGAACATTTATTATACGTCTTTATTTTAGCACAAAATCAGTTTAGAATATATATATTTTTTTTAAAATTAATGACTATTTTTTAAGCAACATAAAACTCGATAGTAAATGCTTTCACTGTTTATCGCATGTGTCCGATAGTTTTGTAAATGCGATAACAAAATGTTTGCCATGGAAACATGGCAATTGTAAAAAAAATTAAAATTTGATTTGTGCAACAAAAAAGAAACGCCATAAGCAGGTCCGAGCAGCCACTAGCGAGCAAAAACACTCAAGTGATGGCGGTGCGTGTGCATGCCGAACTCAAAGATTTGCAAATTTTTGAGCTTCGTCCGCTGATTACGAACTTCAGCTGTAAGCTATCCGCCGTCACCGTCACACCTTTCGATGAAAAGCAATTCCTGTGCTTGGTCAGCGAGGAAAATGAGATTGTGCTGCGCTACATCAGCGCTGGCGGCGGCCAGGAGGTGCTGAAGATGATCACCTGGTTTCGGCGCACGAATCGTGTAATTCATGACATTTGCTTCGATCCTGCTGGCATTTGGCTGCTAGTCCTCTGTAAGTACATTATTCGACATTGCGTGGGAGTTAAGGCTGTAAATGGGGCATTAGGGATTGTAGGGGATTGGGTGGCAGCATAGTAAGGCCTTAAATTACTTTGATGCTGCTACTGTGTGTAGTCTGTGTGGCGTGTGAAGGAAATTGTGTGGCGTGTGTGTGTAGGTAATTGTGAGTGTGTGATTAACATTATTGATTTTCTGTAGCTTATTTTGTTTTGATTCAGCTGCTTTTGAGCAGAGATTGGGAGGGGGGCGATGGCAAGTGTTACTGAACCCAGATTGTTTCTTTACCATACCATACTCGGACCCCCACCTATGTATGCATATATATATATATATATATATGTATATATATATATCAACAGGTTTCGACAACACACTGCATATTGTGCCCGCTCTGGCGCTGGTCGACAAAACCTACAGCTTAGCCGCCTGTTCGCTGTACAGCACCACACAGGTGACATCCTACATAATACCGTTTGTGGGTCCACACGAATGTCCCAACTCAAAAAAATGTCCCAATCATTCGACGGCACGCAACGAAAGAGCGTACGAACAGCAAAAGCATGTCGAACACTTGGCGGAACAACTGCAGCATGTTAAGCTTGACAAGGCGGAGGCTGACAATTTGGAGGAGGAGCCGTTGGGTCAGGAGTTGCCCGAGCATATGTTGGCCAATGGTCCATCGGCCGAAGCAGTTGGTGAGCAGTCGGCTCCACAGCCAGCAGCTCCCTTCGATGCGACGGGCAACAGTCAAGTGATGGCTGCCTCATTTATGGCCTCCAAGACGTGTCCGTATCCGCTGTCTGTGGTTTGGTGGAAGACGTATAATGGCTTAAATCGTGCCATCATCGGCTACTCAGATGGCTCCATATGCTTTGTGGGTCTCAGTCCCAACTGCCCAATGATCGCCAGCACTTCCATTCAGAATGGTTCCGTGGTGCGATTGACAATCTGCAAGGATAATACCTTCGATGGAGTCATGTTGCTGGTAAGCTCCAAACAGTTATCCATAAGTAAATGTACTTATTTTGAATTCTTGTGTACTCTATCTATCTGCAGATTACATCGTCCCTAAAAGAACAATACAAGTTATTGCTGGAGCAGAAGGCCATCATGTATGTGTATCCTGGCGATAGCTCTCCCACCACACGCGAGGGCGCCTGGCAAATTGTCATGTCCGTGCACTCAAAGCACCAAACCGCCGTAGGGAATGATGCACGGCAAAGCAACAGCTCCGATCCGGCCTCGGACAGTAGTCAGCTGGAGGAGGATGTATTTGCGCCACCAGCCAGTGATGAAATTGCTCCAAGCACACAAACGGTATCACTTGCCACGACTGTGTCGGCAGCAACCTCGGAACCACCGCCACGTGCGCCGACACCCAGTGATGCCAACAATACACCAATGCCGCCATCGCCGCCATCCTACAGCGAAAGCACCGGAGTCCGCTTTCAGCAGCAGCAGCTGGCCGTCAATAGCTTTGATGGCATCTTGCCCGCGACACGTGCACGCCTCGCTTCGCTTAAAAGCCTCGGCTCCAAGAAGCTGCAGGCCATCAAAATGCGTTTGTCGGATCAACGGCAAAAGATTGATGAATGTATGTACTGACACCATTTTATATAACTAAATATCAAATATCGTGCGTACACTTTCATATAAATTTATATATGTTTTATGTTTTATTTATATCAGTCATTTCTGCGGCTCAGCATCAGTACTGTCATGTCAGTCCGACAGTCTGGCTATCGGTTTCTTTGTAAACTTATCTTTTCAAATGTCGCCTTAAATCCATATTATATATTTCAAGATTTCACAATTAGACTTTCGAATTAAGATATATAAGATAGCTATTACTAGTCACAATTAAAGTACTCAAATTGACTTGTCATATAAAAATCATATTTTTACGGTTAAGATTAGTGATATATTGCAAAATATATTTTGATATTTACTTGCAGTTATGCCTGAGACAAATATGGGCACATTTGCTATAATGGACTCGCCGTCGGTCACGCCAGAACCGTTGGGCAATACAAACGGCTCATTTTATACCATACAGAATCTGCGTAGCACTTACCTGCTGAGCGCATTGCACAGCAACAGTTGCAGCCTCACGGTGCACAGCATCGATATTAATTTGAAGCCCTTGTTTTTGTATAAAATACCCAGTCATTGTGTGGAAATACTCATTAGCTCTAACATTCTGTATGGCATACAATATGTGGATCTAAACAGTCGCAGCGATTCAGCCAGTTCGACAGCGGTTTCATCGCTGGAGGAGCCGCTAGTGGCGAACACTGAGAAAGAGAGCTTAGATGCAGACACTGAGAAGTTGGAGCAGACGGAGCCGGGCAACACTAGCAACAAGAGTGATGAGACGAGTGCAACGACAACAAGCGCATCAAGTATCGATCAAAGCGAAATGCCCACTAATGCCATCAACGCGGTAAGCGTCATCGGCAGCGCCATGGCCTCATTGCGTACCGATGATGATGTAAGTGTTGAACCACTTCACCCTCTCACCAAATTCCAAGTAGATACTCATTCTGTACGAAATTCTTGAACACAGCGCTTCAATCATCAGGCACAGCTAGCGTTATTTCGCTTCGAGCAGGAGACTGTCCTTCATTTGCATCAGATGGCACAAGTGCGCTGTTTTGGTGGCAACAACAATATCGAAACACTCACGAAGGAGGAAAAGGCAAAGGCATTCGAGATTAAGGACATTCACACACCGATGGACTATGTGCAGTTCTATGAGTCAACCGATATGAGTAATGAGTTTTCGTTGCGCCAAATGGAGATTATGCAGGCAGAGTTTCCAAAAATCAACTATGATCCATGCTATGTCATAACCAACAAAAATGTTTACACCATTCAGCTAAAGTGCGTATTTTGTAAATCTTCTAATTATCCATTTAATTTAACTATCTTGTCTGTGTTATTTTATTTATTTTTTTTGCAGAAAGGAACCATTTGAGCTGTTTTTGGACGCAGCGCTTATAAGCGAATGGAATCAGTGCCGAGAGTTTTGCAACACATTCGATCTCTCCTATGAGCACTGCATTGAGTTCGCCGGAGATTATTTGTTGCGTCGCAAAAAGATTACTCAGGCGTTGATCACGTACAATGCGGCACGAGTGAAGCCAATACGAACTGCTCTCAAGCTGGCCATGTATGGACACACCTATGCCCTGATGCAGTTGAGTGCCATGGCCTTGAAATCATCATATTTGCTGCGATCGCGCTATTTGTGTCATCCTCTGCTGAAGAGCATCCAATCGGATATAACCTATCGCCATTCGGAGGATGTGCGCGACATCTTTCCAATGAATGTAAAAGATTTGGATGTTGTGGTTAATAGTGGTGTCTCATGCAGCGACTATCATTATGGTGTCGACGAATCAATTAGTGCACTGCAAATGTCACCCTCATCACAGTTTCATTTGGCCAATTTGCTGTTAATAACGCTGGCTGAAAAGGCTGTCAACGATAAAAATTATTTGCCATTGTGGTATGTTTGATTTGTTTTCTATATACATTCGTATATATATCACATATCTTTTGATTAACTTTCAGGAATTTTTTGGTGACCAATACCAAATACCATACCAATATGACGAGCATTGTCCTCTGTCAGAGTGGACTTTTTTCGGCAGCTATCATATTGGCGAAAGTGCGTGGTGTTTGTCTGGACACCTTTAATGCATTGGTCAGCGTTGTTGCCCAGGAGTTTGGCTGGTACAATGAGCTCAATGTTTGTTTGTACAATCTTAGCGAAAGCATATTTATGGAAACCATCACATATTTGCATCTTGTGTCAATGGACTATTTTACGTTCATACAGGATAAGCTGGAGCATATCAGGCCCTGTGTACTACAGGTAAACAACTTGATATACTTTAATTCCTTAATGGGCAATTCAAAATTACTTTTGGCATTTTTCAGCGTCTTTCAATGCAACTTAATCCGTTTGCACCAGCACTTCGTCCAATTATTTCGCACAACAGCGGCAACTCAATCAACGATGACAATAATGAACATATATTTGAGTTCTGCAAGTGCCTAATCGAAACCTATTTGGCCGTGCTTATACATATGGAGTCTCAGCGTGTCAAGCACGATTCCATTGTAAATGCTTTGTCAAATTTTCGCATCAATTATGAGGACAATCAGGCAAGTGAAGAAGATCAGTAAATAATAATCACAACTAACAAAAATGATTGTGTGAATTTTAGTTTGCCATTGAATCATCACGCTTTAAGCCGATCTCAGCTGGTTGCGCTTATTGCGCCTGCGTGGTAGATGGTATCGCATATTTCTGGGGATCTAGCGGCGTGCCCTGCTGCTTCAGTGCCCAGAAGTCAACAGGTGAGCTTTCGCACTATGCTCCATTCTATTTCAATTCGTAACGTTCATTATTATATATATCTCACAGAACCACCGGAGCCTGCACATGCTGTGAAATCATTGGACCTGCTTGCACAACTTAATTTGGTAGTGCACGCGCTCAAGTGTGGACGTCAGCATACGCTCATCCTGACCAATAATGGCGTAAGTACTTTGTGGCAATGTCCCTAGGCGGTTATTTGAATTTTGAACATTCCTGTAGCTGTATGCGATGGGGAACAACAGTCTTTGTCAGCTGGGAGTTGGAAAACACATGCAAATGGCTTTACAACCCATGCTGGTGACGGCTTTGGATGGCATGAATATAACAATGCTGGAGGCGGGTCAATACCACAATGCAGCCGTTGCAGACGGCAAGCTCTATATGTGGGGGTAAGTTGAAAAGTTGAAATGGGAATACCATTTTATTTAAAAATAATCGAATTGTGTTCTTCTTATAGTTGGGGCATCTATGGTCAGTTGGGCAATGGTAACTGCGAGAACCTTGCAACACCAGCGCTAGTCAGTTTCTTTAAGTACAAGGTGCGTATAAAGTTAATATATATTGTATAATTCAATAGATATATTTTTTTTTTATACGTTAGAAAATTTTACAAATATCGCTTGGCCATGCGCACAGTTTGGTGCTTTGTCAGGCAACATGTGGCAGCAACAACTACACAGAGGCTAATCGCAGTTGCAACGAGCTTTATGTGTTCGGCTCCAATCATTTTGGGCAATTGGGTATTGGTGAGCCGGATCAGGCACAGACAGAGGGAAAGTCGAGTCTGCCGCTACGCCTGAATTTTGGTGACTGCAGTTTAAGACTGATACACACGAAATTTTTTACAAATGTAAGTGCAAAATCAGAACAATGCGCTACAGATTGGACTCATTCGCTTGCGTTTATAGCTAGTTGTAGATGAGGAGGAGCGCATGTACACTTGGGGCAGCTCACCGCAAGCACTGCGTCTGGCCAATCAAATTAAGCGACGTGCCAACGCAAAGCAAAAGCTGGAGGAAAATCATCAGCGTGAAATGCTGACCAGGCGGCTGGAGGAAACACTGCTTCCGGCGGCCAGTAATAACAGCGTGTTGGTGGAGCCAACTACTTCGTATGCCGCGGTTGTTGCTGGCGCTGTACCCAAACCCACTGCAGAAACAACCAAAGAGTCCACACAAGATGAAGCTGTGCAATCGGATGCTACCGAAAATATTACAATTAGTACGAACACAGAATCACTGCCGACAGCAACAGCAGCGTCAGTCTCAGCTGCACAGCTCTCCAGCGAGCCAGATCCGACCGAACATATGCAGCCACATTTAGTAGACACCAGCGAGGTGGCTGGACAAATTCTCCAGGTAAGTCTGCCTCCCTCTACATACTAGATTCTGTAATTATTTTATTGTGAAAATGTACCATTTAAAGATCTCCAGCGGATTGTTTCATTTCGCACTGATATCGTCGACGTGCACATTGTATACTTGGGGTAAGAATCTCGAGCATCAACTGGGCACCGAAGATAAGGATCGGCGTGCCGTGCTCAAGCCATCACCCATCGACAGCATCGAGAGGCCCATGTATGTGGATTGCGGAGCTGATTTCACACTTGTAATGACCACCGATCATATTGTCAAGGCCTTTGGTGGCAACTCGAACGGACAGTGTGGACGCGATTTGGGCGCCAGCCTGGATCGTATGCGGCAGCGCGTCGTATGTCTGCCCACCACCAAACGGCTAATGCGTTTCGAGACACAGTGTGTTGAGGCGCCTGTGGAGATCAATTTGCCGCGACCACGCATTCGATTTGATCAGGAGCCAGTGCGTTACTTGAAGGTGATGCCGCCTTATCAGCCGCACTTCTTACAGCAGGCGAATATTAGCTTTGAGCATCGCTACTCGCCGGCAACGCTCAACTATAAGTCAAGCACAGAGCAGGCGGCCACTGGCCAAGATTCGGATGATATGCTGAGCAGCCTGGAGAATCTAAGCCACAACGATGCTAGCTATTCATTCAATGCACCGCAATTGGGCGATGCAAACAGCTCGCTGGATCTGGACTATTCGCCGGAGGAGCAGAGCTATGTGCCGCTGCCAAATCAGGCAGTGACGGCGGGCACGAGCCATGCCGTCGCTCTGCTTGGAGATGAAGACGATGCCAGCACCTGTACGCCCAGCTCGGATGGCGCCGATGGGAATGCTGCATTGCAGCCGTTGCGCCATTATATTCACTACTGCCTGTACGCCTTCCATGGGCTGTACAATCCGGATAAAATCGGCGAATGCTCTCGTGCGCATCGCAACGAGTATCGGATTAGGATTTGTATGCTCAACTTTAGGTTCGTGGAGGCATTTCAGCTGTGCCTGCACAGCTGCGATACAGCGCAACGCACCCTCAAGCTATTCGAGTACTTCAGCAAGGACACAGGCTATGTGCCTCTGCATCGCTCAGATCTCAAGCATCTTATCTATCACATGTGTGTGCACTTTTTGGACCGCAAGTTCGATATGCTCGAGTGCGAGCGTTACTTTATGGCTGATCTGGATTACTATCTGCTGGAGCTAGCATATGTATTTTATTTTAACAACAACAATTCGGCTCTTGAACAGAATCTCAATCAGAAGTTCAAGATGCTGATTGCAGCGGCGGATAGCGATCAGTCGTCGGCGAGTGCGCTGCAGGACACCGATGCCATTTTCGATAGTTTCACGGTCAAGTTCAAGACGATCCTGTGCCAGCGACTGCTCAGCTATTGTGATCACGATGCCAATGCCAGCAATTAGCAATGGGCCCATGGGCCATGGTGTTGGTCAAAGGACTTATGGTTCTTGCTTTGAATTTTTTAGTTATTTCTTCATTCAACTCACATAAGTTGAAAGTTTATTGTTTTTTTTTCTTCTTATTTTTTCTTATTTTGTTGTAATTTAAAGTTTTTACGATTTGTTGTGAGTTCGAGCAGGAAACCAAAGATCATTAATGGCATTGTTTGCTGTATCCACTACATCATCACACATACACCACACACACACCCACATAAGTAAATATTACATATTATTGTCTATTAACCGCCCAGACGTGTTTATACTTAATTACATAATTGTTGTTTGCGGTTTTCTGCGCATATTTATATGAATAGCTTTTATAGCGATGTTATTTAAGGAAACTATTTAAGGCAAACAAATTGTTTAAAGAATTTAATTTTTGTAGTACTTTGTTTGCTGTTGGCTTTACACGCTTTTTTGTTTACTCAATAAAAATATAATAAAAATGTTTATCGAACACACATACAAAAATACATACACAAACCCCCCCAATCCCTCCTCCCCCCATTCAAGAGATGCTCACAGATCATTTCGATCTAAGCGGGTTCACCAATCTAATGCCAATCCTAATCCTAAACATTAATCATAATCCGATGTGTGTAGGCAAACATTTTCAATTGATATTCAGCTTGTGATTTGCAATTATTTAATACATAAAGTAATATTGTAATAATGATATGTGTATACATATGATTAATAACAAAATAATAAAAACAATACATTTATACAAAAGTTTTGTGGCGTCGCTTGCTAAAGCTTCAGTTTGATATTGTCAGTTGTCCAGCGTTTGCTCTGCAGCGATTTGAGCGCATTTTCACAATAAAACTGCTCCTCGGATCTGTCGGGCAGCGTCTCCTTTAACTGATGCAGTTCCTGTTGCTGTTTCATGCTCACCATTGCATCGATGACGGCCTTGATGCATTTGACACGCTGCGCCAGTGCTAACTTTTCGGGACTGTTGCTCATCTTAGACAAAAACAATTGCAGCACCGTTGATGGTGCCTGCAGCTCAAACAGACGCTGCACGGCCAGCGCCAAATCGAAGCTGATGTGAAACTGCTTCGACTTAAGCGGAAGCCATGTGGATGCGCGCACAAAGATGCACTCCAAGTCACCATAGGCTTGGGCATGGGCTCGCTCATTGAGCGCAGTCCATTCGTATTGGGCCGATGAGATTTCGTGATCGGCGGCAAAACGTTGAGGCGAGGTAAGCTTGAGCATATCCTGTTCTTTCCAGTTCTTATTCTGGGCACAGTACACATAGAGCAGTTCAATGGGCGTCGGCTGGTCGCCAAGCTGTTGGCTTAGCGCACTGGTAACGGTTTCCTTTTCCTTGACCAACTGCAGTTTGAGTGCTGCATGAAAGACTTGCTCATAGAGTGGAATAATGCCCACGCCGGCATTGGCATAAGCATCCACGAGACGCTTCAGCTGCTGTTTACGGGTGACAGCCTCCGTGCAGGCTAGAGCAGCCTGAAATTGCCTGAGAGCCGCTTCCTGGTGACGCCCAAAACGCTGCAGCATCTCAATGTAGAGGCTAACGTCACCGCTCTGATTCAGATAGCTGAGATAATGCTCCAATGCCTTGGGTCGCTGCTGTAGTATACTATGAAACTGGGTGCTGTTCAGCGTGCGCTTGAGAAACAACAGCACTCCAATTACTGCATCGCCGCCATTGGCAAGCAGCGTGTCTAGCAATTGTTGCTTTTCGAGTAGTGATTTGAACAATTCCAGCGGCGCTACTTTGCCGTGCAGTAGCTTCTGTGCCGTCGCCTCCAGATTGGGGCTGTACAGCGTACTCTGAATTTGACGACGCAGCAGCTTCAGTTCTTCCTCGGTTGTAACACCCTTGGGCATGACATGCTCGTCCAGCGCTTGTTCCTGCAACACCAACTTAAGCGCTTCATCACTCAATATGGCCTTGATGGAGAGATGATTCAGGGTTCCCAGTGCTGCACTGTTATCGAAACTGGCCTCCGAAATGGTATCGTCATTGAATATTGCATTATTGTCCCATTTGTTGTTCTGGTTCGTGCCAACATCTCCAAGATCAATGTCTTCTTCGTCGTCAAAGCTGAAGGCAGCTCTCGAGGAGCGATTCCAATAGTGTTCGCTGTCATAAATATTATTTTAACTGCCCGAATTGAGATGCTTCCAACGAACTTACTCCGTATTATCAAATTGTGATTCCATCAGAATTATTATTATTAAAAAACAGCTGAGGGTGTGACCAAATATTTTACAGCAGGGATGGAATCGCTATACAAATGAAATAGCTCTCAAATTGATCTTCAAAAAATAAAAACAATATTCATGAATTATTCCTTTCAATTATAAATTAAAAAAAATATTACAATGTTTTAAATACTCGAATTATTCTTCCTCATTTTGAAAAATAAAATGTTCATTCAATAATTTGTGTTATAATCGATTTAAAATAAGACTTCCAACATTTTAAGTTTATTTCCATGGCAAACAAACGAAGCAAATTAGAATATTTTACTCACAGCCCGTTTTGTAATTCTTTCTTTGTCGTTCTTCTGTTTCACTTATACCATACACCACATACATTTAAATTGACATGTGCATGTGTATGCGAAATCTTAATCAAAGCTGCTCTTAAGGTGATATTGATAAGGCAAAATCCAATTGTTTTTCGCTTGTTCGAGAGTGAAGATGTTGTTTCTCTGGTTTATGCTGTGCCTTGTTCTGGTCAGCTCAAGCAGTCGAGCTGCTAGTTTCTGCACTAGGTCGGATCAATGTGCTTTGGGGGGGAGTCCTGCGGCACAGGCACGCTACGATTACACGCGAATTTATAATGTGGAATTGGCCACTGCCAAACATGTGCAGCTATTTCAGGCGCTGGAGGAGGCTAGTGATTCATGCAGCTTTATGGGACATGCGCGCGTCGCTGGTCAGAAGCTTACGATTATGGTGGCCGCACCTAAGGTGGCCGACCTCGATGATCTCCTGCAGAGCTACAATGTAAGCCATCGTATACTCAACTACAATTTCCAGGAGCTGATAGACGCCAACTATCGGGAGGTGGCGCCAGAGAGCACACCAGCGGATGAGTTCGACTGGAAGCGCTATTTTCAGCTGAACAACATATACGACTGGTTGGAGAAGCTGGCCCGCGAGGAGCCCCAGGTGGTAACTATGCTGGACATGGGATTGAGCACTCAAGGACTGCCAATCAAGGGTGTTAAAATTGCCTTTGCTAGTGAGAAGAATCTGACTACCGTGTTCATCGAGAGTGGCATACATGCACGCGAGTGGATTGCACCAGCTACTGCCACATATTTTATAAAGGAACTGCTGCACTCCACTGATCCTTCGGTACAGAGCTTTGCCCGCGCCCACAACTGGTTGATCTTTCCCACGGTCAATCCGGATGGTTATCGCTATAGCTTCACGGGGGATCGCATGTGGCGTAAGAACCGCAATCTCTTTGGCATTTGTCGCGGCGTCGATCTGAATCGCAACTTTCCACTCAGTTGGAACACCACGGGAGCTAGTGGCAATCCCTGTAAATATGACTTCTCTGGACCGTCGGCGGCCAGTGAGGTGGAAACGCAACGCATTATTCAGTTCCTGGAGACACATGCCCAGTCGGAACGTATTCGCACCTATCTATCATTGCACAGCTACTCCCAGCTCATCATGTTTCCCTATGGTCACACGGCAGAGCGCGTAGAGAACTATGCGGATCTCATGGAGATTGGCCAGCTGGCAGCGGAACGCATCAAATCGGTTAGTGGACGCGTCTATAAGAGTGGTAGTATTTTTGAGACTATATATCCCTCCAGTGGCGGGTCAAAAGACTGGGCCCACAGCCAGCTGAAGGTGCCAATTACTTTTACGTTTGAGCTGCGTGGCCCGCCGGAAAGCGAGGAGCTATTCATCCTGTCGGCCAAGGAAATTGAGCCAACGGCCCGTGAAGCCTTTGCAGCTGTACAAACGATTGTGGAGGAGGCGGGCAAACGTGGTTACTACCAGTAAATGTCACAACATTTTTTCAGTTATTTTTATTAATAAAAGATAACACACAGAAATGGAATAAGAGCAAGTCTTTGAAAGTTAGCCCTCAAAGGAGGATATGAGTGGTGTGGTGGTTTCTACCATCACCAATACGCTGTGTGCCAGTGGAAATACATCATTCACCTGGACATAGTATCCACGTTCACATTGCTCTTTAGATGAGTACAGCCTGAGAAAGGAGAAAAATTATAATAATAATAATATAGCTTATTAAAAGATGAATTCAAAAAATTCATCTTACGCCAATATATCCACTGGTTCCATAATCAACTCGGATTTGTAGACCGATGCCAGGAAATTGGTAAATGCAGCCGTATTGTTGCTCAGTTCCATTTCAGCATTCGGATTGCAGACCTCTAGACCTAAGGCACTGCTACTGGACCCAATTTCCGGCAAACCATTTCGAGTGCCCCATACAGTGATAATATTATCCTCCGAAGCAACTATGGTGCACTGTTCATTGCAATTCGCTTTCTACAAATGTAGGATGTTAATTACTTTAGTCGATTTGTGTTTAGGAAGTGCCGCAAATTTTCAAACCACAATGTAACGGGAACGTATTGTATCCACCAGTGTGGGCTGCTCCACAGCATTACAATGCCGGATGCCTCGTTGTCCTTCCTTGTTGCGGCCCATTGTGTAGACATAGCCACCCTCAATGAGAAACACCGAATGTGTGGACGAGAAACAAGCCTTTAGCACTTTATGAGGCAGTTGTATTTTCTTCTGAAATACAATATTTGAAATCAAATGCATATTCGTAAGTTGTAGTTAGATGGTACCCACAAAAGCTGTGATCCTGGCGGTACGACTGAAGCCCAGTTTGTTGTAATCGTTGCTGCCACACACATGCAGTTCGCCATTGGTAAAGAGTACGGCTGAAGTATCTGGTCCGCAGAATATCTGCATGGGTTTGCTTTTCACATGCGACAAGAGTATCTTTTGTGGATGTTTTCTGAAGAAGATGGATTTAGATATTATGAAAAATTAGAAAATGTAGAATTTCTATAAGCCAGAAATTACTTACTGCTGTTGCTGGTAATTTCCCAGGCCCAGTGCCCCCGTGGAGCTTGTGCCCCACACGTAGACGGCACCTTCGCGACTCAGCGCCATAACGTGATGCATTCCTGCCGTAATCTGCTCAATGCGGACATCTGCCAGTTTAATAATAAGCTTGGGCGTGAAATAGTCCCTTTGCTCATTTTGGCCGAGAGCAAACTTGAGATTGTTGCCACAGCTAAGCAAATTGCCAGACTGTGTTAAGAATACAGTGAAGCCATCGCCGGCACAAGCGCTGACCATGTGATAATTGCGTACACTCTGCACCAGACCGGGATAATGCTTCCAGGTCTCCAGCGATGTCAGACCCAGTTGGCCGTGAGTGCCCTCGCCCCAAGCATATGCTGATCCATCTTCGTTAATCACCACAAAATGTGACTCACTCATCGCCACACAGACAATGAAAGCCTTTGGTGGCAGTTGTATGGGGCTCATACTAAAGCTATTTCCAAAGGATTTCAGCTGGTACAGAACAGAACTACAAATGATTTTAGTTGTGATGTCACTGGGGATTCACTTATTTAACTTACCGCTTCTCGATAACTTCATGTGGGGCAACAGTCTCGGCACTCATCAGCTTCCTGGTCTCTGTTTGGGCGGTAGGCAGCTCCATGGCCAAATAACTGCGACTGTCAAAATGCGAATTTGGTGCATCTGACAAGGAGCCATTGCTGCTGACATTATCCTCATATGTGTAACTATCGATTGAGTTCATGATGATTTTAAGAATGTCAATTAATGCATTTGCACGACTTACCCTTTATTTTTGCCTAAGCTGCGAAATATTAAGGGTATCCAATAGACCAATACCTCGGATGCAGTGGGTCGCCTTGGTGCATCCACCTGCAGTAGATTGGCCATAAGACTGCGCAATCCGGAAGTGTAGCCGAGTGGCACAGATGTGTAAGAACCAGCCATGATTTTTGTCACCAGCTCCGATAGATTGGAGGCGGCAAAAGTCTTCTTCAAGCAGCACAGTTCACCCAAAATACAGCCCAAGGCCCAGATATCGCTTTTATTGTCGTATTCCTTGCCCTCGCACTAGAAATGTTAAGAGGAAGTAAAAATAATAATAATAATTAATAATTATTTGAACAAGCTAAATAACACGATCGATTAACTCTGCTTCTCTATATTGAGAAGTTACTATACTAGGTTGGAAATAAATCTCTCCTGGAAAATCTTAGTTTGATAGGTAAAAGTGGTTTGTATGCCAATTTTATATTTCACAGTATTCTTATACAATATAATAAATATGATTTAAAGGTCTTACCATCTCGGGACTGAAGTAGTAGGGTGTGCCAAGCACTGTCTGCGCGTGAATCTTTGCGTTCATAATCTTGGATATGCCAAAGTCACCAATTTTGACAATCCCTCGGCCGCTGAGAAACACATTCGCTGTCTTTAGATCGCTAAGAAAAAAGATCACACAACTGAATGAAACGTTCTATGTGGATATATATATATATGCTATTTGTACCGATGCAAAATGTTCTCAGAGTGCATATAATTAATAGCGCTGGATATCTGCTCAAAGACCGCAATAATGTAGCGTTCCGGAAAGTGTTGTTTGCCCTGCCGTTCGGCAATGATGTGGGCCAAAGTGCCGCCATCGGCATACTCCATTTCAATAAGCAAAGTGTTATCCTTGATGAAGCTGCCCAGATAGCCGACAATGTTGGGATGATGCAGCTTGGAGAAGACCTCCACCTCGTTCATGGCTAGGTCGCGACCCGGTGGCGACAATTCACTCAAATTGATTTGCTTAAACACAATGTGATGACCATCAAATTTGCGCCTATAGAGGATGGCAATCCCAAAGGAACCTTGACCGACAACGCGCACCTTTTCATAGTTGGCCAGCTCGGTGCCGGCTATGTGAATCACCTGCTCCTCCTCCTCCACCTTAGCCACCATCAATTGCTGGAACGGTTGATCCGGGGATTGCGGTATTTGACTTGTGGACATTGCCTCAGCAAGAGATGTACTGGGAGCTCCTGTGTTGCCGTCCGTAATGGTGAAAACTGTGGGTAAGGGCCGGGAGCTGAGTTTGCGATAGGATGGCGGTTTCTTATTTTGTGCAGCAACCAGTGGCAACTGCAGCGATGTTGTGGTCAATGTGGTTGCATCTGTAATGCGCCCATTGAAGATTGGCAAGGAGCTCGCTTTGTTCCGAAACTTTTTCATATCATTTAACTGAATTGCGACGATTGTCAGAGCAGCTGAAAAATCTAACTACAACTAGTATCTCTTTCATATACCCTCTAAGAGATACATTGTCACGTATCTTCGTTGTGGACAAATTGTGGTTGCTAGGCGCCACAGATGGAAATCATAAAACCAACAATCGCAATTGACAGTTCGATTGATTGTGATTGACAGCAGTGCCGCCAATGCTATTCATAAATCATGAATATTATGAAATTAAAATTGAGCAATTGGTGTTATTTTTTTTTTTTGTAATTCGTATGCAAGTATGTATATATATATATGTATGTATAATTGATCAGATCCAAAGCAAACCATAGTCCATTGAGACAATAAATTTGCTTTACTTTAAAAGTTTGTAATTGTAACTGTAATCGTTACAGGCGGCTTACATTCAGATTTTGCGTAGAACTTTATAGCTATGTATATACGATTTCTATACAATATACATATATTTATATGTATATATATATATTTAATATTTAGACTTATTTAGCTTACCGAGTACACGAGTTAGTTAATATAGAAATCAACACGCGACTATAATCGAGTATTATTATTTATGTATCTGCACGAATATGCTAAAATTTTTATGCTATTCTTGGACTATCTTAAAAATGCACATTCTGTACGTTTTACATAGGCTTGACTGTTCTCTTTGACTGCTTTGATGCATTTAAAATATTTCTTTGTTTTTTCGTTACACATCATTATTATTATTGTTATTGGTAATAACATGCACAAACTTGGCTACATTAATGGCTGCTGCTAGTTGTACAATGCCTTCCAAAACTTTGGACAACTTATTCAGGTTACAGCGACGACAAGAACGCATTGCTGTCGAGGACTTAGCAGGTGCAGCGGTTATCGCCGGATAGACTGCCCAGACTAAAGGTGCCCAAACCATTGGAACCCGGTGATTTTTTGTCCTGCTTCTCGTCATTGTCGAAATTGTCGCCCTATTAATAGAATGCGAATTAAAAATCACACACAATAAATTGTTCGATTTTGTTTTTAACTTACTCGTCGCTCGCGCTGTTCGCGTATCTTACGAGCTAGCGATAAAAATGCATCCTCGATGTTTATGTTAGATTTGCAAGAGACCTCGAAAAAAGGCATCTCAAAGTTTTCGGCAATCTGAAAATGACGCATAGAATAACAAATTTAGATTCTATTTATAAAATAATATGAATTCATTTCGCACATATGGAAAGCTTTAAAATATACATACAAAAATTATAAATTCTTCAATTACAAGTTCTTATTTTTGAAAATGTAATTTTTCCATTATCTTCGCTTTTCATTTAAAATAAGTATAAGCATATTACAAACATAAATTTTACATTTGTTGTATAGACAACTAATACTTGCAGGAATTAGATTAATTTATGGTTTAGAATTTTCTAACGACCACTGTACTGACACATATTGATATACATTTTATATGTATTTTTGAAAACTCTGACGCACCTTTTCACCTCTATCCTTGTCCACCATCCGCTGTGTCGTCGAGCATTCACATTTGTTGCCAGCCAGCACCTTGACTACATCGGGTGAGGCATTCTCCTGTATGTTGCGCAACCAATAGGACAAGTTATTGTAGCTCTCCAGATTGGTCACATCGTACATGAGCAGAATGCCCATGGCGCCGCGATAGTAGGCTGTGGTTAGTGTGCGAAAACGTTCCTGTCCGGCCGTATCCCAGATTTGCAGCTTTATCGGTACACCATCTAGGTTAATGAGCTTCTGTTTGAAGTCAATGCCTAAATGGGAACGCAAAGGAAGAAAAGATAAACACACACATACACATACACACACACAACATTTACATATATTTCTTACTCATCTCGTTTGGCTTACCGATGGTGGAGATGTATGTGTCGTAGTATTTCTCATCGCAATATCTGTGAACAATGCATGTTTTGCCCACGTTGGAGTCACCCAGCACGAGCACTTTGTAGGTGGCCACAAAATCCAATGCCATATTGCGAAATGCTCTCGAGCGGGTTTTGTATTACAGATGGGATTGTTTTTTATTTTATTTTTTTTTTTTTTATTCTTTGGTGGTGTCAATAGACGTGGTGGTGGTTGTGTTGTGGAAGTTTGGCCGTGGGGGTTGCAACGTATTTAGTGTTTATATGTATCTGTTTGTTGTTATTATTTGATATTATTACTGGAAGGGAATACGCAGCTGTTTTTGCAAGAAGCTGATTCTGCGTTAATTATTGTAATGCGCGCTCATCGAATTGTTATTAATTTACACACATTTTCCCTTGGCATTTTATCAGCTGAGCTGCGACAACAATTAAAAACAAGAACAGCTATCGCAATTGGCAACGCAAATTCAAAAGACGAATTTGGAATTGGCGAAGAAAACGCTTTACGTTTGGCTTATTTATATGATTTTCTTTATTTATATTGATATATTTGAAGTGTCTTTGTTTTATTCACTTAAGAGGAATTAAATAAAGTCGTCCGCGTTGCACACAGTATGAATCAACATCGACATACTGCTGCTGTTGCTGTTACCGACAGCGCTGCCAGGAAAAATCAATAGAGTTGCGACGGCGCAGCGACGCCAAGCAAATGTTGGACGAGAGAATTATTTAGTCGTAATCGAAATTCAAATGCGCAATTCTTGTTAAAATTTGAAGCGCTACTTAATAAATACATATGTATATATATGAGTTATACAAAATATAGTGTTTTGCTTAACATAATGATGGTATAGTAATCGCTTGCAAATTAAGCCGATAATATTTAGTCATCGAATCACAAAACTTAAAGATTCTAAAAAGTTTAAATTGGGTAGTCAACTATTCATTAGTTATCAGAACATAAGATAATTAAATTTTAGTGTCCGCTGCATTACAAATGATATTTGGACACCATTTCAGTTGAAGAAAGATTAATTGAATCGTAATATCCAAAAAGTGCTTGAGAACTGAGGATAATTTAGCGATAATAAAGTTTTCTAGCGACTACTGTATAAGAAGAATTTGATTTTAATAACATCGAGAGAGCTGGCATTGTGTGCTCAGCTTACATGATAAATACTTTGTCGATTTTAGGTTTGGTAAACTTAACATTCGTAACCGGGCAAGTAATGGTGCCGTCTTCTTTGGTTATCTTCTGCAGAGCGGACCGACCATAGATTTGGCCATTTGGCAACATCATCGGATGATTGTGCTCGTTTAGTGGCTTGCCGGTGACGCGACAAATGAGTCGACTCTGCACACAATGCGAATATGGCAACTTCAGTGCAATCCGATTGAGATCCTCCTGACAAACTGGACAGTTGAGATTACGGCAGGTCTGCGAGTAGCATTGTGGCGTCTTCAATGCTGATAACCCAGCCTGTACGGCTGCTGAGAAGACTGATGTGTTCGACAGCTGGAAGAGACGATAGTTCTCGTGACGAAAGTCAAGAACTAGCTGCTCCCACCGTTTGGGATCTGTATATTTTTTGTAACGCTCTATATCGGTGTTAGCCGGATAGGCGAGCAGGGCCATGACGTGACAGATCTCATCCAACTGGGTTTTCTCGTAAGCAGGAAAATAACGACGAGAATGCGTGACAGCCTCAAGGCGTTGATTTTGACGCACCAGCTCGACAAATTCCTGCACACGCAGGCTGAACTCAATGGTTGAGTTGATTTTGCGCAGCTTGGACTTGTTGTCAATGCACCAGAGCACACATTTCGTAGTGCTGTGATTGGCCAGATCGTCTTCCACTTCGCGCGACGTTTGAAAGATGTCCAGATTGGTGAGGTGGCGCACATCCGAACGGGCGGCCAGCTCTTCGGCCGTCTCGTAGTAGCCCATGCGCAACAGATGCTCGATGACCAAGCGATCGAGTCGAATGCGCTTCCACTGATCAACTGAACCCATGCAAACTTCACCATTGCTGCGTGGGATTATGCCCTTGAGGTGCTCCAGCTTGCGCTTGCAGATTTGTGTGACGTTTAGCTCATCGTTGATGCTCTCGTCAGCCTTGCGCTTGAGAACCTGCAATTTCTGCTCTACATTGGCCACTAGCTTGGTCATGTCTGATAGAATTGGAGGCTGCTGGGCGTCCAAGGCCTTTTCCACTTGACGGGAAACATTCATTACTTGATCGACTTCACGGTCGATTATCTTTTGGGCTGAGCGGAAGCGTTTATTCAGTATCTCGTATGGCACTTTTAGTGTGGCGTGCTCCAACGCCTTTATTTCCGACATTTTGGAAATTGCGTTTCGTTTGATTTGATATTTATTTTCGCTTTTTTTTATAATGAGACGCAATTGGTCGCTTTGTTCACCAGCTGTAAAATTATCGATAAAACCAATAAATCGATAATACATTGTGGTACAATGATTTGAACGCCAGCCGGGAACTTGTCCATATTTAGTGTAATTTTAGTGCAGGGAGTTGAGTTGAAGAAATCGATAGTCAAAGAAGTACTCGCTTATGTATAACATGAACAGATTGAAGTTGCATTGAAGATAACTTTTAAGTAAGTGATCGTTGCTTATAGGTCTTCATACGAAATCGCTTAAAAAGAGTATTTAAGCGAAATCACACAAATAAGTGCAGCGATTTATAATACGATTGCATTAAATATATTTATCGATATCAATTTTGAGCAACCCGCTCAGATGGTAAAGCAGTGCAAGCGACCGCCATGTTATCGGTAAAGCAGGGCGCTGTCTTTCTTTCTTTTTGACCACGTTCCGTGCGAGTCGTATGAAATGAACATGAACCTAAACATTTCGAAGAAACGTAAGGTAATTAAACGAAAATTGCTTTCAAAATTAGTACAAAGAGTGCACTCGAATTGTGTTCGCATTTTGTGCATCGAGTTGTGTGAGCAATCTGTGAAGCAGTATCAAAAACAATGCGAAACCAAATTTAACCTCAAATCGCAAGCGTCTTTAATTGGCGTGGAGCACCAATCCCGAATCAATTGTGACAAGCTATAATTTGTTGTGGATGTGGGAAATATATTGTGACTAACATTTGGTTACTTTTTGTTGCACCATTTGCAGTTCGTCTCCGACGGTATCTTCAAGGCGGAGTTGAACGAGTTCCTGACTCGCGAGCTCGCCGAGGATGGCTACTCCGGCGTTGAGGTGCGTGTGACTCCCTCGCGCACTGAGATCATCATCATGGCCACCAAGACGCAGCAAGTGCTGGGCGAGAAGGGCCGTCGCATCCGTGAACTGACCGCCATGGTGCAGAAGCGTTTCAATTTCGAGACGGGCCGCATCGAGCTGTACGCCGAGAAGGTCGCCACTCGTGGCCTCTGCGCCATTGCCCAGGCGGAGTCGCTGCGCTACAAGCTGACCGGAGGTCTGGCTGTGCGTCGTGCCTGCTACGGTGTGCTGCGCTTCATCATGGAGTCCGGCGCCAAGGGCTGTGAGGTCGTTGTCTCTGGCAAGCTGCGTGGTCAGCGCGCCAAGTCAATGAAGTTTGTCGACGGACTCATGATTCACTCGGGTGATCCGTGCAACGACTATGTCGAGACGGCCACACGTCACGTTCTGCTGCGCCAGGGTGTGCTTGGCATTAAGGTCAAGATCATGTTGCCCTATGATCCCAAGAACAAGATTGGACCCAAGAAGCCGCTGCCCGACAATGTGTCCGTCGTCGAGCCCAAGGAGGAGAAGATCTATGAGACCCCAGAGACGGAGTACAAGATTCCCCCACCCAGCAAGCCTCTGGATGACATCGCCGAGGCCAAGGTTATGTAAAAGTTTAAGTTTTTACTGTTTAACAAGAGCAACAACAACTACAAATACAACAACAACATCAGCAAAAATGCATTGATTGCGTTAAATACAACAACAAAACAAAAATTTAAAAACCGAAGTTAATTCAAATGTGTGGATTTAATAAACAAATGTAATTTTTAGTAAACATTCAACTGTATAGCCTAAAATGTGAGTCGCAGTTTTGTGCAGTGTACATTAGAAGAATGCTTTGCTTCTAGAAATGTTTCTAATGTATTCTAATTAAAATTCAATAATTTTTTTTATTGAATAATGCTTTGCTACCAGAAATGATTCAAATGTACTCTGATTTAAAGTCAATGCATTTTTAAGGTTATCCAAAAGTGCTCATCATACAAATTTTAGATTAGGTGTGTAATTATTTTGATATTACGATAATATTTTTTGTTTAATTCTAATTTTCGTACTTTCTGGGCTTTCTGATCGATCACAAAATTGTACGAGGGCTGCCTCAAAAGTTTGTGTGTCTGTAATTGATATTCTTTTTGAAATGGCCAGGCCCAAAAAACCAGTTTGTTCGTTGCTGTCGTCTCTGTTTTCATTTCCAGTGAAGCGGAAATCAGCGATTAAAAAAGGCAACTGATTTATGCGCTTGTCCTTCGCTTTGCGTGTAGCCCCGGACACTGTCCGATAAGTGCAGTTGCTTATAGGTCGCATATTTATCATGTTGATATGTTTATTTGGGTTCAATCCTTCTCGCTCCTTCTAAATGGCTGCTCGTTGGCACAGTGACATCTTATGAAGCAAACAATCGACTCAATTTATCAACATTTTACGGGATGCAATGAGAGAGCGAGAGATTAATGCAGAAACTTTTGCTTTGCTTTTCTCTGGACGCATCTCACCTGGTTAATTGGCTGTGAACACTTAAAATGAGAAAACCGCAGCGGCAAGCGGCATACGATCGCTGCATGACAAATGGAGCAAATGCTGCAACTTTTATTGTGTTGGTGCTGGGTGGCAGTTGCAGATGTGGCACGGCCTGGCCTGGCGGCGGCAACAACATCACGCATCAGGCCAGTTGCGATTTGCAATATAAATCAAAATTAGCGCTTCAATAGCGGTTCCTGGACCTGGCTCAAAAAATGAATATATGTGGACTGGCTGTGTCTGGTTGTGAGATCAACAGCTCCCTTTGAACAATGCCAATCAATAAAATACACAGCTTATCTTTGAAGACTGTGAGAAATTTTGTTGCACACATTTTGGTATTTCAACGTGCGCATAAATCATAAAGAACCTTTTTAAACACGACTTCTGCGAACGTATGATTTCAACACAAATTTGTAAATAAATTAGATCGTGATTATGGTAACATCAATATCATCAGCAACGAATGCACATCAGCAACTTGGCCAGTCAGCCAGCAGCAACATTATTAACAAGCCAAGTTATCTGACATGTGCTGTATGTTGTTTTTTTTTTTTTGGTCTGCCACGAACCATTGCCAACCTCTCATATTGACAGCAATAACACTAACTATATATTTTAATGGCTCATATAGCAGCAGCAGCAACAGTAATAACAACACCAATGGGACAGACATTTATTGTGCATTTTGTTTGCCAAACTAGGCTATACCCTATATTTACTGCCTCATATGCTTTCTTTTTTGAATTACATAGATTTTCTAGTTTTTTCTTGTAAATGTAGTTAAAGAACAATAGATGTGCTATCGGTTTATATAAACATCTAGAATAGTTTTGAACTTCCATGGAAAACAAGTCAAGAGATCGTTATTCAGAATCTAGAAATTCCAATTTAAATTTCCACAACCCTATTTGTTTACTAGTATTTAATAGCTACTAACACTAAACACTAAATCGATCGTCCATAATTAATGAAATCTGAATCTTTTTGTATTTATTGATTTAGAAAGCTACAAAGTAACATAGTTTTATAGATTGTTGAACATACATACCCCATTGCTGCAATGCGCTGGGTATAATAAGCCAGACAAGACAAAAGCTGCCGTCAACAAGTCTGCGGCGGTGGCTGGCAACGTGTTGCTAGTCATTTTTGTATATTTGTTACGTGCCTCATGCATATGGCTGATTTAGCGTCGCAGGTTCATAACTTTACTGCCTGTTTCGGTTCTGGCCATGTCAACACTAAGGAGAAAAGAAAAAAAAAACACCTAGCTTGCCGAACATTCTATGCCCTATCGCAATTATTTCCCACAGTTCTATTAAAGTACTGTTTTTATGGCAGTTTAAAGTGTCCCTAGGAGAGTTGATGCTCCTCCATGGGACAGATTAAATGACCAAATTGATTGGCTCACGCTTAGAGTATAACAACAATGCGCCGTAACTGTAAACCTACATATCTGTAGATATGTATATATATATGTACATATATATATATATTTGCTTTGATTTATCAACATTATTGTGAGGTTTGTGTCATGATTTTTCCATCATTATTGAACATTAAGAAACGACGGCGCGTAATGTGTTTTTCATGTGAACTGCCACAGAGCAAACGACACATTTATCATCATCAGATGCTGCTGCTGATGCTGATGCTGCAGCAGTTGCTTACTGGATGCTGAACTAAAATCATGATCATTTGTGGCACTGAACAAATTTCCGTTCTCTCCTGACCCGGGCAACTTAGTGGAGAGACTGTTATACATTTTTAGTTCGAATTGCAGGGTTTCTAGCGGACTTTGTTGGTCGACAGCAAAAGGTCCAGACTGCCCATTTCTTTTGACCCTTGGTAAGTTAACTTATCTTCTTATCACATGGGATTCTAAAGAACGATCGATTGCCAATTGGCTTTTTTCACTCCACGGATGATTAGGCCCTAAGTACTTAATCCCATGTGATATCTTGTAACCACCTATGATAAGGTCCCAACCAGATTCTTAGCCAAGATATGCAGGCGTTTTCACTGGCGCCATCTATGCTTTGTTGGCAACTATATCTTCCTGTAAGTTTTAGTGAAGAATGTGATTTTGTTTTTAATATGTACATGTACAGCAGTCACAATAGCAGCAGATCACTGTGGTCGGCCAGCACAATTGTTAACTTCTGGCTAGGCACGAGCGGGTTTTCGATGGAGCCTCACCTTCCAGTTCCTCAAAACTCAACACTTGTTAGCGGCTTCGTGTGTGATCATAGCGTGCTTGATCTGAAAGATCAGACTTTTTACTTTTGCTCCGAGTGAAATTTATAAGTCAAATCTATATTACAATGCAACTAGAAAGGATAGGCAAACGTTATAAAATGTAGACTCAAGGAAAGCTACCCTAATTATCAAGAATGTAAAATGTATGCATACAAGACATGTATTTATTAGAAACGAGGAACAGTAATATTTGGGTTACATTGTATATTTGTATAGTAATTCTTATGTATGTAAAGAAAAATGTCTTGCAAATCCAGCGGCCCATTTGTCAAAATGTTGTAATGAAATCAAACGATTTATGAGTGCCTTTCATAACACATCATTAGTTACATTTTTGTCAGAATTTATAGCGCAATGATATCTTAACGATTTTAACGAGCTTGTTCTAAGCTTTTAGTGGCAGAAACCATCCAAATTCGGACGGCGTCGGTTGGCAAACGCAAGTGCGCCACGATGCAACGCGACGAGACGCGACGCAATGTTGCGTTGCCAATTACAGTTGCACTTTTATGCAGAAGCGTACACATATTTATATATATATATATATACGTGTGTGTGTGTGTTTATATAAATTTGTCACATGCCCGCTGGACATTGGGTCAACCAATTGCGATGAGCTTTTGGTGTTAATTTATTACACTAGAAATACATACAAATGGCGTCTTTCTTTCCAATCAACCAGTTGAGCTTTAACTGCTGCTTGGCTTGTGGTGGTTGTTTTGAACTGCTTAAACCTGCTTGTTGGCAAACAACAGCAACAAAACCAAAATCAACAACAGCAACAAATGGAGTTATGCAACTGGCAAGTGCATACTGCCAAAATGTATTTCTTGTAATAGACTTAACGTGACTTTGACTTGAGTAACCAATTACAGAGCCACATTAATATTGCCAACAATTTGCTGTAGCAAAATGTTGCTAACATGCAAGAAATTTTAATTAAGGACACTTTGCCGGCAAAAGCAACAATGGCGGGGGTGTTGCCTAATTTTTGACCAGTCGGTGCATGCATACAATAATCTTATCAACATTTAGGCAATTAGTTTTGGCTTCTTATTTGAAGTCGCAACAAGCAGTTGGCCACGCTAAAACAGAAGCCGATGCATGCACCGCTGTTGACCATAAAAGCATTTTAATTTCTTTATTTACAACAGCCATAAATCATTGCTTTGGTGTTTCTACTATATTTTAAAACTACTCGCATTCGCATTATTCTTCAACGTTTCGCTTCGTCTTCGACTTGTATTTTTTGTTTATTACTAATGGAAACTGACCACTAGACCGGTGAACAGACCCCGACTCCGCCCCGTTCCGACCCTCCTTTTACTGGACTGGGGTGTTGTAAAAATTCCAAAAATAACGTCGTTCCACGTTGGTCACGTTGTGTGTTTTGGGCAAGTGGTCAGTGGCCAGCAGCTTCATTAGTGGCGCCGGTACATATTAATATAAACGTTGCATTTATGGTCAACGGTCCGCGGCGACACTAAATCATCTCCATTTCAGTCCTGGGCGTCGTTTGATTCGCGTTTGTCACCTACCATTTTGGGGACACCATGCTCTGCCCATATGGAAATCGTTGTAATATTGCTAAGCAGCACACGCACATTGCATGTGGAGCTTAATAGGCACACGTTGCTAAACAATGTTGCTAACCATTTTGTTTTCTTTAATTTTCGGGCTTTCTGGGCCATTCGAAATGCATGGACGTCATTTGAAAATTAAATTCAAATTCACAGCCAATTCAAAGAAAAAAAAATCCACAAAAATCAATAATAATTGCACTGATTTAAAACGTCAGGATCGATTAACTTGTGTATTTTTTGAGAATTCAATTCAATTTGAAATATAAATCAAGGAAATGTCAGAAATTTGCCATGACTTGTCGCCGTGGCGTGTTGCCTGTCGCATGTGGCATGTGTTTTCGCTTTGGGCGCGCAAATGAATGCAATTTTGTGTAAATTACTCATTAAAAATGAAATAAATTTCAGTTGCAGGCATAAATCACAGACTATAAATTGTAACAAGCCACACAACACTCAGTTGCCACAGCAAATCTACAAGCAAAAGTCTCGATTACTTTTCGACTACCGAACAAATACGAATTGTACAATGAAATTTCATTTCTTGACTATACTTGGGTTGGTCTACTGCTATTATTGTTGTTGTTGTTTTTTCTGTTGCTTAAGAGACGCCAATTAGATGTTTTATTGCTAATGTGCGCTTGTCAGCTGTGGTCGAGCACCCGGTTCGAGTGTCCAGTTGGCTGTCCAATATGTACGGACGCTGTCTACTTCAATTAAAAGTGCATTTGACAATGATATTCGCTTTGCTGGGGTCTGTCTTGTCTGCACCCATTGTCGGCAGGCAGCCTGATGACCGATCACTGATCACAGTAAGAAATTATTCCAATTTGGCCAAAATCGACTATTCTGATTGTTTGATTACACCAGATGTACCAATTTTCTTAATTTTTATGTATTACAGCATAACAAATTTTTCTTACAATTTTCACCCAGACTTTAGTATCTATGTAGATGTTGCTGTCACAATGATTAAGATACACATTGGCTGCATTAAGTATTTGAACAGCAACAAGCAGCCAACACTGGCAACATATTATCAACAACCAAGCATGGCAACAAACAGCCTCGGGGTGGGCAAATATGCAGCCTGCTTGTTGACTAAAGCAAATGTTAAACGTTTGAAATCGTAACAAAGTTGCATGCGATATGTGGCAATATATATGACATTCACACACACATGCACAACCCACACACACACACTCACATGCACAACCCACACACACACACATGCACAACCCACACACACATACACACACACACACACATACACACACACACACACATACACACACACACACTCATACACACTCACACTCAGTGAGACAATGACCATATTTGATTAGCCCAAAACTAATGATGTGGCTGTGGCTCGAGCTTTGGCTACGGGCTGTGTTTTAATTGTGAAAATTGAAATGCGGTGCAATAAATTTCAAGATGGCCAAAAAGTTCGAAACGAATCGATTCAAAACCAATTGAATGTGCTGAAACATTTCTTATCCTGAGCGCAATGCAATTACAGCTCAATTTCATGGCTGTGGCAGGCAGAGGTCCATTTAGAGCGAATGGCGACAATTTGTTTATGGAACCGCCATGGACTTTAAATGGCTTGCCGCATAAATCATGTCGTCCACTTGGCGGCATTGTCAATTGCACTTGCCTTATAATTGGGCTAGGCAACATCAACATCACCCACCACCGACAGCACCAGCAACTATCAGCAGCAGCAACAACTGTAATAGGAGCAACATGGCTTCTGCAATATTTCGAACTGAACGTGCTTCCGCCCTTGGGCGTTTCGTTGTTAAATTAAAAATCGAGTTTGCAAAACAATTTTCCATGCTGCTCCATTTGCAATTAGATCGGCGTGCTTACCGGGGGCCAGCAGTAATTTCGATGCAACGGCAGTGGAATGTTGCAAGGCCCTGGCGCTAAGTGTTGGCCAATGCTAACTTCTTATTTTTAATGTGAGTGTCTCTTACCATTGCACAGTCGACCACTGGCCATTTAAAACTAATGACATCATTTGCTAATATGATCTCCAAAAAAAGATGCAAATATCTTAAATGATAGCAATTGCAATTGCAACAACAGCAGCAGCCATAAGTGGCGACTTGCTTGTGGCGTTGCTTGAAACACGCAGTCAAAGCGTAACTCATAAATGTGGCAAACGCAAAACGACTTCCTGCTCCTCGATCATGTCGTGGCAACAGTAACAAAGATGCAGCAAAGACTGCAACAGCAACACCATTTTTCATACATGCAGGCGCCGCTTCAAAAGCAACACGTCTGCCACCTCCTCAATGTGGCGGCGGCCTCTTCAGTCAATAAAAACCAAATTGTTGGCAAAAATGTTGTTTACGAAAACTCAACTCAACTCACAAAACACCAGCAACAGCGCGACCAGCCGCATGCCAACATGATTTTTCTTGGTTTTTCATTATTATGCTATTGCGACATTTTTGTGTTTGCTGCTCTGCGAAATCAAAGCACGCTAGCAGCAACAGCATCATCATCAATTCAGCATGTTCCAAGCGGCGTTGGCAACAAATCGCTGGTAAAAATGTGCGCGCTATAAATTTATGTTGGAAACATCAAATCGACGTAAATTACGCGCCAGAGTTGCTAGCAGGCGGCGCTTTGGCTGTTAAATTCTTGACTTGTCTTGACTCGCAATTTAGCAACAACACCAATAGCAACAACACCAATAGCAACAACTACAGCAGCAATGGTAACCGCTGCAGAGAGGACTTTCCAAGATGTAGTGACTCTGGCAAGACATTAATTCGCGCTTACTTAACACTACCATCTCGTCGTCTCCATGGGCAGTGTCATCTATCTGTAATAAAAGCGCATGCCTTGATTAAGGAGGGGACAGTGGCGGGAAAAACGAGGCTAGGAAATTGCTCTTTGTAATTGATTTAAATACATTGATGATGCGTGGCAAATAACTTACAGAAACAGTTAATTATACCATATATATGTGTATGTGTATGTATATGGTCGCACATTTCTGTTTAATTGTTGGCCAATTCTTTTGCGTTCAGAACTTTCCCAAAGCGCTGGAAAGTGGTTGAGTCAACTATCTGGCGTGAAAGCCATGCAACAACAACAACAACAACAACAGCAACAGCAACAGCAACAGCATCAGCAACAGCGACAGTAAAACAGTTGCCAATTATCAATGTGATTAATATGCTCTGTCAAATTGGGTTTTCGTAAGCGCTTTTCACAAATTTTCCCCATCGGTTATCATGAACGCAAACAAACAAATTTGCAATAAACTGCACAGCACTCGGTGAAAAGGCAATTTTCCGCAGGGTTAAAGGCAACAGCCATTCAAACAACAACAGGCAAACAGCAACAACTTCAATTACAATCACGTCAACATTATTTCCAACGCAACGAGATATATTTCTATTAGCCGATTTAATGTCAGCATAATTAATCACATCTTATAATGTTCATTGGCAACAAAAACAACAATAACAGCAGGGTCAAAAGTTCGACTTATGTTATTGGTTACTTTTTTTTTTTTTTGTTGGGATCGCAGCCAGCCACTGAGAGATTGCCCCGATCGAGACCTTCACACTTTGTTAGCTGGGACTCACCAGCTTATTTATTGGCCACATTGCGTAGGTTGTAGCTTGGGGCATTTTGTTTGGCTTGCCTAGTGCCAAGTGCCAGTTACCGGTTGACTGTTGGCCAAGTCTTTAGCAAGACGAATTGGTTGAACAGATATCGCTGACGGGTTCATTGCAGCAAAAATGATTAAACAGCAATGTTTTGATCATGGGAAATGCTTATCTATAGCAATTCGAGCACAAGTAAAAGGCATTTATATTCTTTGAGCTAACAACACTTCAAATATGGTATATAGGAAATCCTGATAGAACATGCAGTAGGCGACGCCCAATGCAACTATTGACAGGGTGTTGCTCTTAAATTTCAGAACTGGCTTAACATATATGACTGAAGGGGGCCGCCCAGAAAGCTTGCCAATTAGAGCAGAGGAGTTTCATTTTTTCAATGGTTACTCATTTTTCTCGTGTACATGACAAGTAATGCATTATCAAATATATTAAACTAGCAATTGATTTATTTCGAAACATTTTTCATATGGCGCTTACAGCATGCTGATGTTAATCAATTTGAGCAAATTGAAAATTAATTGCAAATTTATGGCTTTTAATTTTCTTATCGTTGAATTATGCCACCAAATATCACAGCAACAACAACAACAGCAGACACGCGTTACCAAACATTTTGCAGCACTTTAAATATTTTAAAGCTACGCCATTTAATTGATACTTATATCCAAAAAAAAAAATCGTACCATTCAATTGAACTAATTGTAGGTTTTTCTTTTTCGCAAAGTCTGCAAAGAAAAAAGCTGTTTAGCTTGAGCTCGATTTGGGTAATAAAGAAAAAAATCGGAAGGAGAGCGTCAATGTCATAAAAACATTAATAAAATGCATTAGGTAATTTGCGTTCGCCTTATTTTGTTTTTATACCCTGAACCCATTAAAAATGGGTAAAAAGGGTATAATGGTTTTGTGCAAATGTATGTAACAGGCAGAATGATGCATCTCCGACCCCACAAAGTATATATATTCTTGATCAGGATCAATAGTCGAGTCGATATAGCCATGTCCGTCTGTCCGTCCGTCCGTCCGTCTGTATGAACACGCAGATCTCAGGAACTGTAAGAGCTAGAGACTTCAAATTTGGCATATAGGTTCTCGTATACCAGGCGCAGAGTTTGCATTATTTTTTCGATAACTGCCTTCGTTTATCAATTATCGATAAATTAAATTTCCGATAGCAATAAACGCCATAATTTTAAAGGCAGAATCTATTAATTAATATATGATATGCATATGCATACTATTGACCAATTGCCCAAATTTCGTCAAGATCGGATAAGAAACACCCAAGTTATAGTCGAAAATATATTATCATATTGATCTCATTTCTATCAGCAGCCGCAAGCATTTTCTGTATGCATAAATATGCGAGCGCATGTGTGAGAAAGGGATGGCATGAGCCCCGCTACCTCCGATTGCGTGTTTCACGTGTTAGTGTAAATCTTTTTAAAGGGGAATTTGTCAATAATAATAGAATATATTTAATAACTGGGTTCACGGTATATAGTAGTCGAGTTCACTCGACTACAGCTTTCTTACTTGTTATTATTTATTTTAGCCTCAAGTAGATATAATAATGATATTCAAATATATACGAAAGTGGAGCTGGTCAAATTATTCAAAAGCTAAAAGCAAAACGACTGGGCGAGCAACGGCTTCTTGGTCAATTGTTTGGCCGGAAGATCAGTGGACCATTGCCACCAATCGCAGTCGCAGTCGGAGGCGCAGCCCCAGTGGGCCAAAAAATGTATGCAGCAGGCAGCCGGCAGCAAAATGCAACAATAAATCTCATTTTATGCAGCGCAGAGAGAACGGCCCTTTTATAGGTAACGCTAATGTAGCCCAAAATTGAACTTGACATTTGAATGCCCAATTAACAATGACGTGTGCGCGAGCAGAACGTCCTCGTCCCCAACCGGCATCCGCATCCGCATCAGCATCGACATCCTCCTTTGTTGGACAGTCGCCACTAAAACCGCCACCAGCGCCATTGAGGTCAACTTTTGGGCATTCCAATGCGTTATGTTTTATTGGACCAATGTGCAATGTGCAACGTGCAATGTGAACATTGTGCGGTCCCCAAGCGGATGCATGTACGGACACAAATCTGTTTTCGCCTGCTAATTAACCCACTTTCTAAGACTGCGCGACCTTTTTTATCTGTGCCATTCGAATCACGGTACTGCCATGTGCAAAATTTGCCTGCCATAAGAAAAAAAAAAAATGTGGTCAGTTGCGGCTATTGACTATTGGCCATTGCATTGGTTAGTTGCTCTGCGTGCGATTCTCACGCATGCCAAATGTGGTTGTTGTCGCATGCATGTTGAGCATGCAAGGCAAGTCGGTTGTCTTCCTCTTGGTATTCTTGGACAGCCATGATTATAAAATCACGATAAATATTTATACCGCACTTAGATTTATAGTGATTCGTATGGCCCCAGCAGAAGTCATCAGCCAGTGGGCATCAGCAGCGGCCATAAACATATTTATTAGCAATAATTGCAGAATTTTCCATGTGGTTCATTTGCGTGCTCCGGCTAAAAGCGTCAGATTTTTAGATAAAACCATTAGTTTACAGCCTGCCAATTTTTTTCTTTTTCATTTCATTTGTCATCAATCACTAAATAACGGCAGTTGGTCAATCTATTACTGCTTTCTTGGCCTTGACACGATCCACGAGGCCAGAGACAATCTATACTAATCGATAATCGGAAATTGCACGGGACCCCAAGGCGACCCTAAATGTGTTTTCAGCTAATAACCATAATCGGAAAAAAGCCTGAAAATTGTTTTGCCAGCACATTTAAATGTAGCATTTAAATTAATAGAATTATGGCCAATAATTTCTTTAATAGCTCAACTAGCCAACAGGTCCGACGGCCACGATCGCAATCCATGCAAATTCAATTTGGCATATACAAAGCAGTTTGAAAATAATACTGTTTAATTTAGTTAATATATTTTTATTAAACGGATTTCAATGATTGCAGGCTTTGCACTTTAGCTTTTCAATGCGAAACTTAATATTACATTTAATTTAATGAATGTACCATTTTTATCGCAGTTTGGAGATATTTATTAGGCATTAGCTAAATTAGTTTTATTTTGTATAAATGGGCACAAATTATCAGTATTCTATTCAATATTATGCAGATTTATATTCGTTTGTCCAACCTTCAACTCGCGTTTGTTCAAAATAAACTGCTGATCAATGACATATGCCAATATCGTAAACTGTGATAATGTATTTGGAAATGTAATGGGGGTTGCCGTCCGGACCTCGGAGCCTGTGGCCCTGTCAGTCGCGTAAGTGCTGCTAAGTGTTTTGTCTTGTAATTTTCAAATGCAAATTGTCAAGTGACAAAATTCATTTCAATTGCAATTTATTGCATGCATTTACAGTGCTTCCTTTTGCCCCAGTTTATGTGCGTTTGACTAACTGGCCTAACCAAGCATCCTCCTCCAATGTAAAACTAGTTTCTTGTAGTTTCTTATTTTTTTCTTTTACGCATGCATTGCGTATTTTAACATATATATAGATACGAGTATGTATGCCTATATGTATATTTATTTATGTGTGCGTATTGGCCTTGATCTAGAATTTCGATTTTCCGATGTTTTCGTTTTCGATTTCATTTTAGTTTTATGAAAAGAAAAATACCATCGAGATATGTCTGTACGCTGTCTAGAGCGAGTGGTGTACAACTCGGCGTATGTGTGATGGTATGTGATGTGCGATGGTTGCGTAATCTCGCATCGTGTACTAAGTACCGGTTTAAGCGCCGGACCAGTTCACAGTTTACTGTTTTATGCATCTAAGTATGCAGCACAGCTGAGCTTCGAGCCGTGCGGTATTACGAGCATGTATGTGGGAAAGCGTGCGCCTTTGCACTTATAATTTATTGAAAAATTTAATTGAATTCGCTTGCTGGCAGCCAACAAACCAGACAACCGGTCGAATAATTTTTGACCACTGATTACTGATTGAGCAATTGCACTGCACGTTACGTTTTATCTATGAAGTGCTTTTGAATTGCTCATAAGAACTTTTAACAACAGCTTTTTCTATGATAAATGTTTACTTCTAAAACATATTGCAGTGTTTTCCAATCAGTGGTTGTCCCTATAAATGGTCTTCGGTTCTTTTAATTTCTTCAGTAGTAGTTTTTATTGGACAACAGCTGCACAGAATGTCGCGTTTTATTGCTCTATTTCTAGTTGCGATACTAACAGTGGTAGTAATGGGCCAACTCTCTGATAGTATGAATTTTGAATACATCAAACGTCAATTGCACATGGACAAAATTAGCAAAGGTTGTATTTAAAAATCTATAATCGATCGTTTTTCCAATTTTGTCATTTACAGTAATTTGCGGTATGAAGCCTGAGTATGGCAAATGCAAGGGAAAACGCCCGCTGTGGTATTACAATAAATATAGAAATAAATGCGAAACTTTTATCTATTCGAATTGTGGAGGAAATCGTAATCATTTTTTTACCAAAAACGATTGTGATAATTTTTGTACTGAGAAATCGAAGCGTTGGAATTTGGCATCTCCCTTCCGCCCCAGACGTTATGTAAAACAAAATCAGATGTTAGAATAAATTAAGTTCGTCGGCACTAAAGTGAGTGAAAATAACTAAATTCGTTAAAAATTCTTCTTAGATTTCATTATTTTGTACTTACACTTAACAAGTTAATCAGCAATAGTATTTAGTAACAGCTCAAAACACATTTTCATTAACTGAAACTATCGTATATAAAGAAGTTGAAGTTTCTGTACTTGAACATAAATAAACTTTGATATTCGTTGTTGCTTGCACAGTGAAACTAGTCTTAATCGTATATTGTATTGTTGCCACAAGGAGAATTATGTGTTAGGTTTCAAGGAGAATAAAGCATTTAGACCCCGGAACTTTCAAATGAACATAATCTGCTATTCAATATTATATCCTTGTAGGCATATGCATAGAGCGTCCGGAATATGAATTGTGTAAAGGACATCCGCTGCCCAATTTTTGATTACTCAAAGTGGCGGCAGCAACCACGAAATCGTGAAGATGTTTGCTTGAAAACAAATGAAGTAAGTTTTGCAGCACGGCACAACTTATAAGAATAAGTGATTTTAAAAGATTCTACTTGAAACTGATGCTCAAATAAAATACCTAATAATATTAAAAAATATGAATTATTATACAAGTACACCTATAAACTCAAATCGATGTAAAAAGAAAACTGCTTGTTGGCAAATCGCAAATCGGATCGTTTAATAGAGCGCAACTGACATCGGGTTTGCTTGTGGGAGCGGAATCGTGAATCGCTAGCGTTTCGGGTACTCGCCAGATGCGCGTTTCACTGACGAACGGCGATTTTTTGGTACAATTTTCAACAGGCGCACAGCAAATGAAAATGGCATTAAACCGTGCCTTGCTAATTTAAAATTGGCTTAAGTGTTCTTCATGTGGTAATGTGTACACACACACACACACACACACATACCCACATACTCGCACACACACTGTATTATTTGGTTTTGACAAGGGCTGGGCAAACATTGCGCTGCTTGCTCGCATTTGGAACAGGCGAACAGCTCGAAGAGTAAGTTGTCTGCTTTTTGTTTTGTGCTTTTCATTTGGTTTTGTTTTTGTTTTTGCTGCAGCTGTTTCTGTGGTTGCCGCTGTTCTCGCTGTCAAAACGAAAGCTCGCCAAAGTTTTACGTGCATATGTATGTACATAGGTATCTGTCGTATGTAACATGTACGTATGTACTTTTGGATGTGTGTACAATTAAACTGCGAAATGTGCAAGTTTGGCTCTTTCCTTTGAATGCCAACAATGGCAATGCAAAAGCGCGCTGACATTACGGAAATGGCGAAAAGGAGAAAAATAAAGTCACGCAATTTCAATTACAAATAAACGCGCAGCACATCATAGCACAGAACAGCACTGGCGGCAGCAGCTGGTCTCCACATATTGTGAATTTACAATGGCAATAGTAATAGTAATAGTAATAGTAATAGTAATAATAATACTTGTAATAATGAAATTGTGATAAGCTGTGCGCCACAAATTGCACGCTAGCGAAATAATTTAAACCGTTAAGTGCATGAAGTGGCGGCATGATGCAGCGGTTGCATCAAGCACACGATGGATGCGCCGAGCAGCGTCGTCGTCGTCATTCTGGCTAGTCGCAGCACCCAACTAACTAACTAAAAGTCTCCCCATTCCTATTCTCATTCCCATTACCGTGCCTGGGGCAATTGCTATCGTGTGTGTTGCTTGGCAGCATTTGACGCACGCCGCAAACATACTGCTGGCAACATTAGTGCGTGTGCGTGTGCCATAGCGTCGAGAGTCGAGAGTCAACAACAGCGTCAGAGTTGGAGTTGTAGTTGTAGTTGTAGTTGGAGTCGAAGTTGTAGTCGGTGTCGGGGCCTGAGCTGCGCTTTAGTGTTTGCCAATTAATATTCGTATGATCAAATGCTTAACGCATTTAGCCTTATAAAAACCAACAAGACGTTTCGCCAAACCGGCTCGCATTCAACTTGTGTAAATGATCTTCGTTCTGGCGATGGAGTTGGAGTTGAAATTGGTGTTCGGTGTTTGTGGCAGAGGTCTGTGGGAAAGTGCGCGTTAATTGACACGAGGCGGCCACAAATGACTGAGGATAATTACTAAAAATAGATAAACAACTTGTGGCTTCAATTAATTACATACATATTATGCATTTATTTAGTACGGATTTGTATAAGGTTTGTCTATTAGTTGTACATATGTTTGCATCTACATGCACACGCACACACACACACATACATACACACATACACACACACACACATGCACTCACACACACTCACTCACTCACACTTCTGTGTACGCATGTATTTGCTCAATATTTTAATAAGTTTTTTATTTTGTATTTTGTTTTGGGCTTAGTATGTTTGGTAAACTAGTTTATGCAATTTGACGAAGACAAATCAGGTTTACAGGTTTCCATTTAGCTTTATTCGTTAAACATGTTATTTTTTGTTTACTATATTTATTTATGCATAGATCGCTATTAAATTTCATTAGTTATGCGCTAGCTTGTATGTTTGTTTGCATGTATGTATATAGTTCTTTGAATTGTATGTATTTATGTATATTTTGTAGTGCAAGTGGCATAACAAATTTGTAAAACTGCGTACAGAAAAATGCACAATTATTATTTGTTATTAGTTGATTTTTCACATGATTTTTATGGATAGGTACTTCTTATGAACATTGTTGTACCATAAAGCAGGCTAACATTTAAAGCATTGCACACATCGAAATGGGGGTAGAGCTTCTTTGAGTAATTATATTTAAAAAATAATTAACTAAAACATCATTAAAGAAATGATAACAACAAGGCTATGCCTCAAATCAATTTTAAATGAAACAAACCTATGTATGTATGTAGATGCCCCGATAACAACCAAGGGACTAGCTTAAAAGTTTTGAAATCGTGTAAACAATGTACAAACACTGTATACACCAATATTAAATGTATATATACTTATATTTTCCATTTTTGTTTTTTAATATTTATCTCTTTCGTATAACTCGCTGATAGTTGTAATTTTCTTATATTTGTATTTTGTAAGCAGATTTGCTTATAACTTTGTGCGTTGTATTTATTTTGATTAGAGTTGACGTTTTAGCGTTCGATTTACTTTTGTTAATAAGAATTTATTTAAAATTATATAACAACACTCATTGTCTCATTTAATAATGATGGGATTAGTTATATATAGTGTATGTATACATATTTATCGCTTGTATATAGCCAATTTGTATTTTTGTTTGCTGGATATGAATTTTCACTGCTTTTGTAAGCATTTTGCTGTTTTAATAGGTTTTCATACAGCTTTTAACATTAATAAAATTTTATTCAAGTGCCAATAATATGTTAATAGATTTATACTTTTTTTTTAAGGTTAGATATAGCTAAAATTCGCTAAAACATTTTTATACGCAAGTAAGTATTATGTAATTAAATGCAATTGCTTTTATATATATTTTAAAAAGATTTAAATGCATTATTTTCGTTTGAAATGATTTACGTTGATATAATGAATGTTGTGCGTTCAGTTGATGATACTCAAAACATTACCGCTTGAAAAAAATCGGAGTTTGTTGAGTGCTTTCATTAAAAAATTTGTGCCTTTTGTTAAAAGTCTTTTTGTTCAATGTATTGGTTTTTGTCTATCTTGCTGTTGGCCATTTAAAAAAAGAATAAATCTAATTAAATGTCAAACGCGCAAATACTAGGATTAAATTTACTAGTTGCCCCCGGATTACTTTCTATAACTTAAACAGCGCACCGTAGTTGGTTAAGCAAAATAGTTTGGCGCAGAGGCTACGACTGCGACTGTGACTGCGATTCGATCTGTTAGCCAAAGACTGATTTTGTTGGGCCTGGGCGGTGGCCAACTCCTGACTCTATTTGCTGCCACCGCCACAATACTCGCCCTGAAGCATGCCATTATCAAGGAGTAGCGCTGGCGTCGTGGCAATTCCATCGCGCAGCGCCAGCTGATACGCGACCTCGAAGGCTTGGCCCAGAGTTAGGATAATCTCGCTAGCCAGATCCTGAAATGCAAATTGAGGTTTAATTATATTTAGATACGTATTATATATTAATAGCGTTTGTTCTCTTTTTGAAACCCTTCTGTTCTTTAAGAATTTTTTCAATTTTTTTAAAGAAATGTTTGTAATTTATTTCAGAATTAAGCACAATTCTTTCTGCAAATGTTAAGAACAACATGATATTATTTCCAATTCTGCTGTACATAAATTTACAACAGAATTTGTTTCTAATAGTTGACATTACTAACCGTGCTTTGCACAAGGAATACATGACAATAGTGCAAATCCTGCTCCTTGGTTATGTAGGCAAAGTGACGCAGATCCTCCGAGTCCTGGCAGGCGCAGTTGATGTTCTGTATCTCATGCTCGCAGATAATGCGCTAAAACAATGAATGACAATTGTATTATTTAGTATTGGATAGTATTAAATCAACACTCACCTTGCTTGCCACATCAATAAACTCCACGCCACGATGACAAATGGCCAGTGATAGCGGTGCACCTTGCTTGTGAATCTCCTGATGCGTCTCTCCGGCGGACGCCTTAAGTTTCTGTATGGATTTCTTCGTGGATTCTGTCCCACGCAATTCTTTCACAACCGTTGAGCCGAGGTACTAACATAGCCAATCATCAAATACAAATGGGATGTATGACTTAAAACTATAGACTTACCTGAACCTCATATTTAATGTGTTCATTGAGTAGAGTTTGGGCCGAATGGCGCCATTGGGTTGTGCGCAGATTGACAGGCAAGCCCAGCAGCAGCTCGGAAGGTGCGCGTATTTGCAGTGGTATAGTAGCGGCTGCTGCTTTCTGTGCTGGTGGTGCGGGCGGTTGTGGTGCCGGACTGTCAAATAAAACACAATGACTTAACTTAATTTTTGACTAGTTTATGAAACATACCGATTCTTGCGGTAACCCGTGATGGAATTGCGATGCGGCAAAATATTTGCTGGTGGTTGTGTGGCACTGGTTGAAGCTGGTGTCTCTCTGTTGCCATTCGATGTAATTTTGTTGGTTTCGTTGTTTTCGCCAAGCGGTGTTTTCAGCGATTTGGATTCGCGCATCTGTCGTATGTATGCTAATGATTGCAAAATGCGTCTTCGGTGGCCTAATTTATTAATCTCTAGCACCGTCTGTAGCTCCACATCCCAAACGCCACAGACGCTTTCAATGGTGTTGTACAGATGCTTGCTGTATAATTAATGTTGGACATTAATTAACTTTAACTAGAATTTGTTGACTCAATGCGAACACTCACTTAAAAAACTCCAGATATTCGGGCAGAGCGATGCTGTGTAGCCATTGCTGTAGGCTTGCCACGCCCATCTGTTTGTTCTCCTGCTGTGTCTTGAATGGCACCTGTGGCAAAAACTCCGACTGCGGCAATGTCTCTACAAAACGCAGCAGCTTCGCCGCATCTCGTTCGGGTATGTGCAGTAGTGGAATATCTGGCTCCTCGAACACATTACGCTGACAAGTGGCTTATGAATTATCAATTTCAGTGGGATAATCTTCTATGCTTACCACAAATTTATAATTATCGTAGCCGTTCTCAAAAAGAATCCGCTCCAGATGCAACAGTCCGGCATTGCGCAATCTTACGGCCAGCTCACGACGCTCGGGCAGGACTTCCAGATCCTCAAAGTCCAGTTCGATGTCATGGGTGGGCGTTATGTTCGTATTAAGAATGCCACTGCCAAAGTTCTCAATGATTTCTGAAATTTTCTTACGCGCCTCCTCGGCATTGAAGGGACTCAATAGATTGAGCGAGTTTCGAGCTATCGAATGGCCACTGACGGGTGATTTAGCTGGAGACTTCGAAGGGGACTTGGCGGGTGACTTTGCTGGTGATTTCGCAGGTGATCTAGCAGGCGACTTGTCGACCTTACGAGAGGAATTCTCTGCCTCGGCATTACCATTTGTTTCCAGCTTGACTTCGACAACATTTTGTGAGGTGGGCGTCGTTAGCGGTTTCACGAACTTTCTCTCTGGCACCAAGGGTTTCATTGCAATAGGAGGACGCACACGTGCCGCTTGTTGGGGCAGCTCCGGCACCGACTGTGCCTTGGTATCGTTGTGGTGTGTGGCGCCCTTGAGTAGCCCGGCAAAGGGTACATCGCTGACAAATTCCTCCACATAGTCCGTGGAATGAGAGAGACTGTGATCCGAGCACGAAATGCTGGAGCTCAGTGAGCCCGACGATGGTGCTGGACACCGTGGCACCACCGTCACCGTATCATCATAGTCATACCCTGGTGTACCCAGTGATGGCAGCAGCTTCGATGGCGATGAACCCGTCTCAATCATTAGTTGCTGTGCCGCCTGCAACTGCAGCAGTGCTGAACGCCGCTTGTACTCCTGGCTCAGTGGACGGATGCGCTCGTGGATGGTGCGCTCTGCCTGGCTTGAGCTCGGTGGCGGATGATCCGGCGTTGGTGGTTGCTTGTAGTGTGTGGGACTACTTGGAATTTGCTGCTTGGTATCACAGTTTTGCTCAACACCTTCGGCCTTTTCTGGTACGTTGAGAGAGCTGCACCAAAGGATTTTATAAAAATAATACTTCTTAAATTTCAACGAACTTAATAATTTCATGAACCAAACTTGCGATTAGAACATGTTATGAAGTACTAAATGGACTGGAATAATTTAAATGAATTTAAATATAGTGGTTGCTGTGAAATTAAAACGCATTGATTACAGAAATTTAAAAAAATGTAATGAAAATTATTTAGATGTTGGTATAAGTTAATTGTTAATGATTCTAACATGTATATTGAGTCTTTGATTTATTTAAGCCAACTTATTTTCAAGAAACTAAAACAAAAAACAAAGGAACAATTTTTACAAAAATAAAAGGTGTAAATTTAAAATTCCTATTGCATATAATATTCTCACCAGCTATTTC